>CM060920.1:446440110-447893860 GCA_030737875.1 Allium sativum | reverse complement strand
AAATCAACCTGAAAACCGATATATTCAAGATCAAACCAGTCAAGATGGGAAGATCGAAGGTAAACAATGGCAATTCCTAATAGAGTCGACTTATCTTCCACCATTGTTAATTGATGCATATTATGGTTCGTCGTATTGTTAATCGATGCACATTATGGTTGGTCGTAAGTTATTTAGAAACATTTTAAGGTTTGTCATAAGTTATTTAGAATGTCGTACTTATAATTGTATGTTTTCATGATATCATACATAGAGTTAAGCATGCAAACGATTAGATGTAAATCCATGGCACATTTTCAGATAATATAAATAATTATATGCTTTTCAACAACTATTGGAGAAAAAGTTGTCGAAATGACTGCAATTATCACTAAAATTTGAAGAGAAAACTGATTGTTCTCTTCATATTTTAAAACAAATGTTATTACTGTAATATTTGCAAACTTTTAAGTAATATATTCTATTGATTTCACCATTTGTCTGCAAAATGTTCATAATAACTGCAAATATATACATAACTATAATACTTATGTCAATTATTCACAATTATTGAAAAAATATGTCAAATATTTATGAATATCTCTGCGATAGGTATGTATAAATGAAAAAATAAATAAGCAGTTATCTGCAAATATTATTAACAGCATCACATATATCTGCAACTATCCAGTTTAATGTTTACTTCTCAGCAATAATTGAAATAAAGCGATCAAACTCAATTTTATGCACAGTTTTTTGAATGGTTATATTTAAATAACGATCAATTTCGAAAGAGTGAAGAAAACTCGATTGTTATTCACAACAAAGCTGATATTTGTTTCATTTTACAGTTATTCGAGTTATTGCTGAAAAATAAGCAACTACGTTCTGAAAGTGTTGAAACATATGCAATTATTCCATATACGTGAAAACTTACGTAAATGTTAGTAATTGCTGAAATGACAACAATTATTCTGGATAATTGCATACACATCAATATTTTTCTGTATATTCATAACTGATTAATTGTAGTAATGAATTATTATTTGCTAAATAACTGCAACATTATTTATTGAATAACTGCAATATCACCTATGATATTATTAGATTGTTTGAATATATTTAACAATTTTTAGTATATTGTTACAGAAAAGCACAAAGAAGTCAGTCAAAGAAGGCAAAAAAAAAAAAAAAAAGCTAATTCGTATTCAAGCACAAGTTGAACTAAAGTTGTTGTGCAAAACAGAGACCAATAAAACAAAGAACCAATGAAAAGAAAATCACTACTAAAGATGATAATTACAGAAATAGCTTGAAGTCATTAACAAGTTTAAAATGAAGAATTGCTGAAAGTTTCTCATACGAAACATCTCCAAACTTTACCTTTCTACAAATTTATCGACACGATCTACAATGGAATGATATCAGCAAAAAAACCACGAAAAATTCAACAACCATAGACTTATTCATCAAAAGTTATAAAAAGAATTTGAATTGCTTCCAGTTTGAAGATCTAGTGGTTACATTCATAGAGAATGATATTCGACAAATATTAATTGTTCCTACAGATGCAGAGCTAATCAACACCTCAGGCCATATGAAAAAAGAGGATAAAAGCAATGTTGGGTATACATCATTCATCAGTAAACACTTTGAATGACATACTAGTGTCAATAAAAAAAACAGAAATCGAGTTATTTGCTGTCGTCAAAGGAACAACAAAAGAAGCAAAAGCGGATACACCAAGTCTTTTATTGCTACATTTGGCTGCAACTTTTCTTATATCAAAATCAAATTCAAAAGTATAATTGAATATGATTCATTCTATGTTTATAAAGATAAAATGCAGAAGATATCATTGCCAAAGACAATACACAAACACCTAATAAATCAAATTGAAAAATACGTTGACATAACAAGAAAGATCAACGTTTGTGTAACCTTGTTATTAGTATTATATTTCTACATAAATAGATATACTACTTATTGTTTATAATTTCTAATATTAATTGTTTTTTTTCTATGGTAAATTTGTGGGAAAAAAAAACTCATGTATTGAAGTCACAGTTAAAATGGAGTACAATAGCTCATATCCCTTAGGTGAAAAATGAGATATTTCAAAGCACAAGCCAATAACGCTAATGAACATAAAATACAACTTTGTAAGTATAATTGCAATATTATTTACAAAATTGTTATATTATTTCACAAAAAATAGATAACTCTTGTAGATCCACAGGTATATCTGCAACTATTATCAATAATTGCATATATATTTGCAGTTATGTCCAGTACTTGGTGATTTTTGTGCAATTATTAACTACAGTTGCAGAACTATCTGCAATTATTAACAGCAGTTGCATATTTATTTGTAGTTATTAATATTAAAAATGCACATAAAGCTGCAAACATTTATCATAGTTGCAGATATATCTGCAGTTATTAACAATACTTGCAGATTTATATGCAATTATTAAAAATATTTGTGGACATACATGCCAAGTATTACTAAAATTGCATATATTTATGTTATCATTGCAATACTTGCAGAATTAGATTCAAATATTCCAAACCTTCAAATATGTATCAACACTTTGTTTCAGAATTTACAAGAGGAACAACTTTGAAAGACGCAATTGAAAAGGATGAAAAATATGAAGCAATATACAAGAAAAGAGAAGAAAAATACAAGCAAATAATATGAAGACTGGAGTTTGATAACAAATAACTTCAAGCTGAAAATATATGCTTAAGAAAGCAAGTCAAAAAATATGTGGAAGACTCATCATTTACGGAATCAAAAAAGAAGGATCTACCACTACAACAGATAAATGGTAGCAAACAAAACTCCACTGACAACAAACGAAGTGGATATAGTGCAGAAAGCAAAGAAACTGGTGAAAATGAATCAAACGGATATGAATTGAAAATAAATAAAGAAGTCAAAAAAAGATAATGAAGACAGTGTTGAAAAAGATAGTGAAGATGATAAGCAAGGGAAGACGTTCAAGAGAGGAGGTGGTTGAAAATGAAGAAGAGAATGAAGAGGTGGAAATGGGAGAAAAAGAGAAGAAAAAAGACAGTGCATGATGAAGTTAATCCAGAGAAAGAAAGCAATAAAGAAAGTGATGAAGATAAAAAAAAGACAAAAATGGACAATGATATCCCAAAAAACAAAAAAAGAAACAGGGAAAGATGACGATGGTGAAGAGACGAGAAATTCTGAGAGTAAACGAACAGATCCAAAGGATGACGAAAATAAACAAAATAGAAAAATATGATGATGAAGAAACAGAAAATTTTTATGAACATAAAGCCACTGAAGGTAATCCTTCATTTAATATTCTGAATAATAACTAGTTTCTTAGTTAAACTGCAAAAATTAAACATATTTACAGATATATCTACACTTATTCTCATTAGCACGGTTAAAGAACAAATGCAGATGTATTGTTAAAAAATGGGACGTATTCTTCAATTTTTCCTATTAACATAACACAAAAAAATACATTAAAATTACTAAATGTTCGAACTGGAAATATAACTTTCTGCTCAGAACACTGAAGGAAAAGAAGATCAAATTACTGAAAACAAAAGTAGTGAAGGTGAGTGCAGTTTTATAGGGGCTCACATGACTCAAGTCTCAAGATAACAAAAGGACAGAAATTATATTCCAAAAGGCAATTGTAAAATATTCATCAAAACTCAAATTATATTCAGGTTAAAACTTTAAAATTTTCCAAGATCTAAAGAGCTGTCGAACATAAGACAATTTCTATCTCAGATACAGACCGAAGAAAGCAAAGAGCAAACACCAAAAAAATGGATTTGGGGAGTCAAAAGCAATTGAAAAAACCCCCCAACACCCCCCCCCCCCCAAAAAAAAAAAAAAAAAAAACCACCCTACCGGTAGCAGTTGAAGAGTTCAAAGTTAAACCAAGGTCAACTGAATTGTCTACAACTGCAAAGATAAATGTCAGAAAATGATTGAATGTGCGAAATCTAAATGATGAAAAAAAATTAAGCAACTTGAAGAATTATTTATTAACTTTGACCTCAGATAAAACCAATTCCATACAAATCAGCAAAGTTCAAAATGTAAATAAGTTTTTAAATTGCTAGGTATTCAAATAACTGCTGAAATATAAGCAAATACTGTAAATAGTTACTGCGATATCAACATATATTTCTAAAACTGCAAAATTTACTGATCTTCTTCCATAATCCAACAGCAAAAGTGCATACCTTAACGCTGATAACAACATAATAATATCTGAAACTGTCATTGGAGAGTTAATATAGGAAATTCCTCGATGGACGGGTAAAACTTTATTACCATTTATCTGCAATATTATCATTCACTATATTCATAGATAAGGTTGCGGACAAATCTGCAATTACATTTATCAGCAGCATGACCTTATACCTGCAGTTTTTTCTGTAAAAAATCAGAAACCTATTGTAGTTTTCATCAGTAGATATATTAGCAACATTTATACCTACAGTTTTTTCTACAAAAAATCCAAAACCCATTACAATATATTATCATCAGAGATATCAGCAACGTTTCCCTATACCTGCAATTTTTCCAGCCAAAATTTCAAAAATCTATTATAACCTTTTATCGGCAGATATATTAAAATATATTTTTATAATAATTTTTATAGATCGTTAACTGCTATGCGCACGAATTGCAAAAGGCTTATTCAAAAAATTTGTACTTCATAGTACATTACTTAAAAAAATTACAATCTTTTAGTGAAGAATTTGTTTAGAACTTAATAAATTCAATTCGCTAATATATACTACCACAGACATTTCTACTCAACGATTCTAAGAGGATAACACAAGCCCTAACTGATGTTGTGGTAGCAAAAAATTATGCAAACTACAACAAAATGCTCTTTCCAATCCACCAAAAATCTCATGTCACGCTCTTGGAATTCACTAAAGATGAAAGAAAGTGGATTCACTATAATTAAATAAAACCAAGGCACGAAGAACAACATCAAAAGAGAGCAAGAAAGCTGATATGTAAATTGAAAAAGAATAAATTAATTTCAAATAATCTGCTTGACAAAAAAAATATTTTCTTTACTGATGGTTTATGTCACGAGCTTGTTAAAAAATTAGAAAAAAACGAGAACAAACCTTCAAACCGAATTACAGTTGCTGAGAGCCCACAGCAACGTATTGATTTGTAAGTAGACCATAAGAAATAATGTAAAAATATTTTTATATTATACCACAATTATTCTAATAATTTTGATAATATTCTTCAATTATTGCAGCGTTGACTGTGTAATCTTTGTAATTAATATCATGGAACAAAGAGCTGAAAACAAGAATATCAATGATGATGCTGAATTCACATATGAAGCAACTGAATTACAGAAAGCTGCATTAGCACATCAAATTCTCCCTTGCAATACTTACAACAGGAGCCTAGAATAGAGCCTGACTCAGCAGTTCTTATTATCTGAAGCCAACAAAGATAATTTGATGTATCAAAACTGTGGTATTTTATCTACAAGTTCCGAGTAATTTATTTTTTCAATTTACATACCAGTTATATTTCTCTCTTTTGATGTTGTCCTTATGCCTTGGTTTTATTGAATCATACTGAATCCACTTTCTCTGAACTTCAATGAATTTCAAGAGCATGAAATAAGATTATTGTGGAATTGAAATGAACAATTTGTCGCAGTTTGCAAAAAAATTTGTTACTATATCATTAATAAGGGCTTGTGTTAGCCTCTTTGAAGCGACGAGTAGGAATGTCTATAGTAATATATATTAGCGAATTGAATATATTAACTTTTAAACAAATTCTTCACTAAAAGATTGTAAATCTAACAGTTGTGTAAACTTTGATGTACAAATTTTCTGAATGAGTCATTTGCAATTCGTGCACATATTAGTCAATGATCTACAAAAATTATAATAAAGATATATTTTTAATATATCTGCTGATAAAAGGTTATAGGTTTTTCGAATTTTTGCCAAAAAGTTGCAGGTATACGGAGATATTGTTGATATCTATGATGATAAAAGATTATAATAGATTTTGAAATTTTTGCAGAAAAAAGTGCATATATAAGAAAATGTTGCTAATATATTTGTTGATGGAAGATTATAACAGATTTTGGAATTTTTGCAGAAAAATTGCAGGTACAAAGAAATGTTACTGATATATTTGTTGATAAATGAAATTATTGCATATTTGTCAACAACTTTATCTATGGATATAATGATAATATATAATGAATGGTAATATAAATGGTAAAAGTTTAACATGCCCTTCAAGAAATCTTCCTATTATTAACTCTCAGTTCCAGATATTATGATGTCTTTATCATCGTTAAGGTATGCACTATTGGTGTTAGATTATGGAAGAAAATTAGTAACTGTTTGTAATTTTAGAAATATTTGATGATATGGCAGTAGCTATTCTCAGTATATGCTTATATTTCAGTAATTATTTAGATGCTTAGCAATTTAAAAAATTATTTACATTCTGAACTTTGTTGATTTGTATGGAATTTGTTTTACCTGAGGCCCAACTTGGTAAATAATTCTTCAAGTTGCTTAATTTTTTCTTCATTTAGATTTTGCACATTCAACCATTTTCTGACATTCATCTTCTTCATTTTCATCTTCATTTTCAACAACCTTCTCTTGAACATCTTCCTCATGTTCATCTTCACTATCTTTTTTAATCACCGTCTTCATCATCTTTCTCTTTATTGATATTTCTTTTATTCTCAATTCATATCGGTCTAATTCATTTTCATTAATGTCTTTGCTTTCTGCATTATATCCACTTTTTTTGTTATCACAATGGTTTTGTTTGCTGACACTTATTACATGTAGTGGTTGTTCCATCTTTTCATATTTTGTGGATGATAATTCTTCCACACATTTTCTGATTTGCTTTCTTAAGCATGTATTTTCAGCTTAAAGTTTTTTGTTATCAACCTCCACTCTTCGTATAATTTGCTTGTATATTTCTTCTTTTTTCTTGTATATTGCTTCATATTCTTCATTACTTTCAACTGCATATTTCAACAGTTTAAGTTGTTTTCCTTGAAAATCCTGAAATAGAAAGTTGAAACATATTTGAAGCTTTAGAATATTTGAATCTAGTTATGCAAGCATTGTCGATAATAGCAAAAATGTCTGCAATCTTGGTTATAATTGGCATGTATATCCACGAATATTTTTAATTATTGCAGATAAGTTTGCAAATATTGCTAATAACTGCAGATAAGTTTGCAAATATTGTTAATAACTGCATGTGTATCTGCAACTATGGTAAATATTTGCAGCTCTATGTGCATTTTTACTATTAATAACTACAGATAAATATGCAAATGTTGTTAATAATTGTTGATATGTCTGCAACTATAATTAATAATTGCACAAAAATCCTCAAGTACAGCTAATAACTGTAAATATATATGCAACTATTGATGATAGTTGCAAATAAATCTGCAAATTTACATAGTTCTATCTAATTTTTGTGAATTAATATAACAATTTTCCAGATTAGATTGTAATTATACTTACAAAATTGTATTTTACGTTCCTAGTATTATTATCAGCTTGAGCTTTGAAATATCCTATTTTCCAGCAAAAGGATATGAGTTGTACTCCATTTTTAGCTGATTTTAATACATGAATCGTTTCACAAATTCACCACTGAAAAGAAGACAGTTAGCATTAGAAGAAATTATAAATTAATAAATAATATATCTATTTAAGTAAAATATAATACTAATAACAATGTTACACAAGCGTCGATCTTCCTTGGTGTGTCCACATATTTTCCAATATGGTTTATTAGGTGTTTGTGAATTGTCTTTGGCCATAATATCTTCCATATTTTATCTTCACAAACACTATGGAATCATATTCCACGATGAATTCGAATTTGATACAAGAAAGTTTGCAGCTAAACGTAGTAACAAAGCTTCGATTTATCTGATTTATCTGATTTATCTGCTTTAACTTCTTTTGTTATTCCTTTGATTGCAGCAGATAACTCCCTTTCTATGTAATTTTTATCGACTCTAGTCTCTCCTTCTAAGTGTTCACTGATGTGTATGCTCAACATTGCTTTTATCCTCTTTTCATGTGGCCAGAGGTTTCGATTAGCTCTTCATCTATATGAACAGTTAATATTCATCCAGTATCATTTTCTATGAATGTAACTACTATATCTTCGAATTGGAAGTAATTCAAATTTTTTGTATCTGTGAATGCAACTACTAGATCTTTAAATTGGAAGTAATTCAAAATTTTTGTATAGCTTTTGACAAGGGGTTTTTAGGCACAAAGACAACATTTGAGAAAAATTTAGGCACAAGGACAAAAAAACCAAAATTTTAGAAACAATGACATTTTTTAGTGTAAATAATCAATGAATTCAAGGGTCCACCATCATTTCATATTTTACACTAAAAAGTGTCATTCAATCTAAATTTTTGGCTTTCTGCCATTATGTCTAAATTTTTCTCTAAGTTTGTCCTTTGCATTATTTTCCTGTTTTGATAATTAGGTCTATGTTTATTGAATTCTTCATGGTTTCTTTTGCTGATATTCTTCCGTTGTAAATAATGTCGATAAATTTATAGATAGGCAAAGTTTGAAGATATTTCGTACGAGAAACTTTCAGCAATTCTTCATTTTTAATCTTATTAATGATCTCAATGAATGGCTTCAAGGTATTTCTGTAATTATCTTGTTTAACAGTCATTTTCTTTTCATCATTTTTTTTCTTTTTTTGTCTGTTTTACTTAGCAACTTTGGTTCAACTTGTACTTCAATAGGAATGAACGATTTTTCTTTACTGACCTTTTTTGCTTACTTTGATTTTCTTTTGTGTGTTTTTCTATAATATTATGTTAAAAATTGTTAAATATATTTAAACAATCTAATTATACCATTGGTGATGTTGCAAGTATTCAACTAATAATACCTTACCACTACGGTTAATCAATTATGAATATACAAAAAAATACTGATATGTATGCAATTATCCAGAATAATTGTTGTCATCTCAACATTATTAACATTTATTTATATTCATGTATATGAAATAATTGCATATAAATCGGCATTTTAAAAAAATAATTCAACGATAATTTGAAATACTATAAAAAGGGGAAAAATTATGATTTCTAGTTGTGAACAACAACAAAGTTTTCTTCACTTTTTCAAAATAGATTGTTATCTAAATGCAACTATATAAAAAAACTATGCATAGAACTGAGTTTAATCTCTTTATTTCAATTACTGTTGAGAAGTAAGCAATTAAAACGGATAGTTGCAGATATATGTACTACTAGCAATAATATTTGCAGACAACTGCTTACACATTTTCATTTATACATATATTGCAAAAATATTCCACATAGTTGCTTATATGCAATAACTGTGAATAATTGACATTAGTGGGATAAATACTGATATATTTGTGGTTATTATGAAAATTTGCAGACAAATAGTAGATTTAATTAAATATATTACTTAAAAATCTGCAAATATAGCAGTAATAGCATTTGCTTTAAAATAGAAGAGAGCAGTCAGTTTTATCTTCAATTTTTAATGATAATTGCAGTCAGTATAGCAATTTTTTCCAATAGTTGCTGAAAAGTATGTAGCTATTGATATTATCTAAAAATATACCATGAATTTTGCAGATAATCGTTTACAAGCTTAACTTTGTATATAATATCACTAAAATGTGCAGTTATAAGTACCAACAAATAGGCCCATCAAACTTGACCCTAACCCGTTTACTTGATCCATTAACCCTAAAATTAAAAGGGTCGGGTTTGACCCATTTAAAATTTTAATTTATTTGGCCCAACCCGTTCAACCATTCTAATTAACAGTTCTACATGGATCGAACCCGCCTAAACCACGTAACCCATTTACCCTACGTTATTTCGAACTCAGCAACCCTGGTTTTACTTCTTCCCAGATCGTGATAAAAAAGGGTTTTCAACAAAGTGAGGTGCCAGGTTTTCGACATAGAGAGGCGCCACCGTCGTTTGGAAACCACCGAACTCGCAATCTTATTTGAGGCAATTACTCTTAACAGGTATCAAGACTAACGAATTCGCAATCTTGTTAGAAATTCAGTTTTTTTTTTTATTATTTCATCAAGTTTAGATTTTTAATCGTAGACATGATAATTTATAAAGTTGATGAAATAAAAAATCTAAACCTTGTTAGAAATTCAGATCTCTTTATTAAATTATTGATTACTGAATAATCTGCTACTATTTGACTTTACTTTTTAGTTGAATTTAGTTAACGTTGTTGCGGTAAATATAAAGTTTTGAGCGGGGTATGTGATACTTAAAAACAAAAAACCAGTTGAATTAACCCTTTTATTATCCAAATGTTTGATTAACACTGCTAACCAGAAGCAATAATGGTCATATAGAATTCTGAAAGTACAAACTGATTTTATGTTGGCAGGAAAAAGTCAAATGCAAGTTGAGAAGATAACCAAAACCAACTGAATTATTTATCAAAAGAAAAGGCTAGCATCAAAGAGAAGCTATTTGATTTAGTAGAGGTCTCTAAAGCTTTTTCTATAACCGGTATGTTTTCTACAATCAGTTGAATTATTTATCTACAAAATCTTTGTGAATTTATCAGTATTTTCCGCTGCAGCAGCTATTAGTTGAAAACTTAACTTATGGCCATGATTTCAGCAGTTATTAGTTGAGGACTCTTAATAGACATGAGATCATTAGTTTTTGACCAGTTTGATTTTATACATAATAATAATATGGTAGTTATTGTATATAAAAAGTTATCATATTCTGACCAAGCATTTGACTACATCTGATAGAATATCCAGATACCAAGAGAACAGGCTTCACGTCTTGCAATTTAAATATATTTATCTTTGTTTAAAATTGTTGCCAGCAGAGTTTGTTTGACATGTGTCTTTTAAGCAACACAAAGTGTATTTGCTCTGCTAAAAAATTTATCCTCTATTTCTGTTCAAAAAATGGGTTGTATTTATAACCGAGATAGAATATTATAGTACGTATAACATGCAAAAATTTACATGTTAACTAACCATAACCGTAATTAAATGTATAATACAATTAAGCAATAACTTCTTTGACTGGTAGTATTATTTCTTTTTAGTTATGACTGGTAGTATTATTTCTTTTTATCAGACTAGCCTACGTATTACAATGACTAACGAGTATTATTGATTGGTTTTCTGAGGACGAGGAATTAGTTAGAGACTTAACACTTCTGTCGAGCTTTTAATTCCTCATTTCAGTCAGACATGTAGAAATAAACTTCTATTTATTTTCAATTTGCTATTTTTATTCTCAAACCTGATGTAAACTTCTTTAGGATAGTCCCGAGCTACTTTATTTCAACTACAAGATTCTGCCTTGATTAGTGTTTATAATTCTTTACGTTAATTCTTATTTTATCATAGTAGCATGCTATAGAAAATTTACACCCAGTATTTCAAATGCATTGCGAAATTCGAATCTGTAATGCTATAAACCAAAATCAGATGATCTAACCAATCAAAGAGTTATAAATAGAAACATACATGTATATTAGTGAAGCCTAAGAGATATAATTAGAAACAAACAAACATACTTGTGATGACATCCCTTCAGTTGATTTGTGAATTTTTCCTGATTTCAGCTGATTTCATGTATTCTTTATTTTATATATGTTATTCAGTTCAAGTAAGGCCTGTAACCTTTTATTTTTTATGCCCCCAATCCTTAGTAATAATGCTTTGTAACATATCAGCTATGCATGCTTTGATTTATTTGTATGGTCTGGTTGCCTAGTTTTGTTTTCGTCCCCTGCTCTTTTAAAAATGTGAGCTGCTATTTTATTTTTTGTGTGCAAGTCGTATCTGCCAGTACATTGAATCTAATCAACGTAGCATTTTCTTTTTCTTTTAGCAAGCAGACTATAGCAGATTATGGATTCAGTTGAACATGATAACGTTGTTGTTGTAGAGGATACGGAGAATGAACCTGATTCGGTAAATAGTTATGTAGAAAAAAAGCGAGTTAGGAGTATTCATTCTGAAATTTGGGAGTATTTTCAAAAGAATGAAGTCATTGAAGGCGAAAAATAGACATGTTATTGTAAGGAATGCAAGAAGCCATACATTTGGGGGGTAAGTATGGTACTTCAAATCTAAGAAAACACATACCAAAATGTTCGATGATAAGTGCAAAGACATCGGAACAAAATCAAGCAAGCTTTAATCAAAATAAATAGAGAATTAATGGTCAAGGCAATCATTAGACATAATTTGTCATTTATGTTTATTCATTATGAAGGTATTCGTGATATACATTCATATCTTGACAAAAGAGTTTTATCTTTCTCGAGAAATACATCCCGTGCAGATGTTTTAAAACTATATGAAAAGGAAAAATCCAAACTTAAACGTTTTTTGAAAACTTGTACAGGGAGGGTTAGTTTGACAATTAAGTTACGGACTTCGGTTAATACAGATGGCTATATCACTCTAACTATACACTTCATAGACAATAAATGAAAATTGCAAAAAAAAAAAAAAAAAGTTTTTGCCTTGTAGCACCACCTCATTCTGGAGCTGCTATTTTTGAAAAGATATCTAGTCTTTTGCTTAGGTGGGACATCGAAGATAAAATATTTGCTTATACGTTAGACAATGTTTCTTTTAATGACAAATTTGTGGAGCTATTAGATTCTCATCTACAATATCCTAAAGCCTTGGTAGCAAATGGAGAATATTTGCATGTATGATGTACAGCACATATCTTGAATTCAATGGTACAAGATGGCTTAAAATGCATTGCTTCGTGTTTAAGCAACATAAGGGAAAGCATCAAATATATCAAAGGTTCACAATCAAGAAAGAAACATTCTTGAATGTATAACGGATCTATCATCATTGGATAATAGTAATAGAGGATTGCACCAAGACGTGCCAACAAGATGAAATTCAACATTTATTATATTAAAAAGTGCAATATATTATAAACAAGCACTTTGTCGTTTATAACTTGTTGATAAGAATTATATTTATTGTCCTACACAGGAGGAATAGATTAAAGCAAAAAAAGTGCTGATTTTTTAGAAGTATTTTATGATGCCACATGTCTATTTTCCAGAACAAAGTATCCAAATTCTAATTTGTTTTTTCCGAAGGTTGTCATGGTTTTGATTAGACTGCAAAAATGCATGAGATCTAATGATTTTATGTGTGAAATGGCAAGTAGAATGTTTATAAAATTCAATAAATATTGGAGTGAATTTAATACATTGCTTTGCATTGCTTGCATTCTTGATCCCCGATATAAGATGAATTTTGTCAAGTATTGTTACAAGAGGCTTTATGGCAATGATTATGGCGAAAAGGTTGAGGTTGTAGAGACAAAATTAAAGGTCTATATGAGGAGTACAAGAAAAAAAAAATGAAAAGGAATCTAACAATGATGCAAATGGATTTAAAGAGTTAGATTGTAGCGATGTGTTTATGGGACCTTATTCGCAAGAATGTGCCGATGTAATGGAAGAATTTGACATATTTAGAAATTCCGAGTTTGCTGAAAGTTCTCATAATTCAAACTTAAGTTATATTTAGAAGATGGATTGTTGGATCGTAAGTTACCGTTAGATATTCTTTCATTTTGGCAATCTCAACAACTCAAATATCCTATTATCACTTATGGTGAAAGATGTTCTTGCTGTGCCTATTACCACCGTTGCCTCCGAAAGTGCATTTAGCATTAACGGAAAAGTTTTGGATGATTATCGCAATTTTTTTAAGGACGATATTGTGGAAGCATTATTTTGCACACGTGATTGGCTATATAGGAATGGTGTTGCAATGGAAATGGAAAAGAAGATAAAGATATTTCAAAATTTCATGTTGATGTGGAGCAGCTTAGTCAAGTTTCTACTCCATCCTTAAATGATCTTTAATTAGCAAAAGGCATAATTTAATTAAGTTTGCTTTATTGTATGCTTTCTTATACATTGACTTTGGAAGTTTTTACCCAAGGTAAAATCAATCCTGTGCAGAACTACGTGTGCACAATTTTCTTAATCATTTTCTATGTTTCGTATTACCATATTTCTTGTTGTACTCACCCACTATTTTTTGCATTTAATTCTATTTGACAATCAAATCTTTGCTCATTTGCACCATACTACCTATGACGTACTCGATCTTTGGTAGGAGTTCCAACCATACCCTTCAGTGCCGTAGAAATGTTAATATACATCAACCCATTTGCAATTTAAATGCATCAACCCATTTTCAGTTGATTTTTTATTATGCACTGTTATATTTAAAATTGTGCAAGCGAATCAGATGCAAGTTGTTGTCGGAGTTTAAACAATTGAAATGATATTATATATCAAAGTGGTAGAAATGCTCCAAATGTTGTCATGAATTTTTTGACCCGTCACTACATAATTTTCATACTTTTTTATGTAGACAGAATGAGCAGGAAGTAAATATGTTGTCAACAGTAGAGCAAAAAAACTGGCCTTGATACATAGAGCAGGAAGTAAATTTTGTGCTATGTAACGTGATCAGGCTATGAAAAGAACAATACCAGCCCTTTATATATTAATGAACCAATCAACATACATTCAATTCATATTAATGAACTAATAGTATTTTTTATGAACTAATCAACATACATTTGTTTTTAACATGCATTCATATTAGTTTTTTTTAGGTGGAACGCTCTCTTCTGCTAACCAACCTCAAAATATTTTTACGAACTAATCAAAGTATAATTTTTTGAGCAAAATAAGGAACAGGTATACAAATATACAATGATAGTAGAGAGAGCACACAGACCTTAGGGTAAGAATACAGAAAAATGTACATTAGTGTAAAATAGATGTGAGTCCAGGACTTGGTGTAGAGTAGACGAGTTTATAGGACTGACAAATGCCACTTTGACTTCAATGTTAGGCATGAGTTTTTGTATCATTGGCAGTATTTTTCGTTTCTACTTGTATCGGTTTCTACTTGTATCAGTGATTGTTGGTATAATTTTACAACAATGCTTTCATTTGTTCCTTTAGAGCGAACTGGCCTTGTGCACTTCCTTCATGATTCATTCAGAGCAAGAAATATGGTAATACGAAACAAAGAAAATGATTTCATGTATGTATTTATTCTATTTCTTATCCTTTTTTCTTTTATGTTTTACTGTATTTGTTTATATCAATCCGCGAAATCTTCAAGTGTGTGGAATCCATAAAATGTTATATTTTTTATGTGCAGAGCTCTTCTTATTTTTATGTGCGTTGTTGTTGCTTGGAGAACTGAAGAAATTGAATTTACATTATGTTTTTGTAGTATATGATGCTACTTTTGTTAGTGATTATACTATGCTCAGCAATTTAGTTTCTGTATGCTTTAGTTTCTAATCATACTCTATATGTTGTTATTACTGCATCCACAAAACTATGCTCGGTTATTTAGGTCAATGCTCGGTTATTTATCCCGTATATTGTTTCAGTATGTTGAATTATTTGAGATGTTGTTATTTAAGTCAGTGTTTATACTGAATTCTCAACTGCCAGTGTTATTTAGGTCATTATCAGTATGTTGTATTTTGTGTTTAATAGGTCAGTGACTCAGGGTTATACCGAGTTGTATGTTATACTGCATTTTGTCTCAACACTGCTTGTTTTTCATGCTTCATATTCAAATGTATCCAATTGGTGATGTTTCTTTAGAACAACTTTTTCTTGTGTTATTATAGCAGTTTTTGGTAAATGGATCGGGTCGGGTTGACCCTTTAACTAAACGGGTTGGGTCGGGTCAACCCATTTATCAAACGAGTTAAATGGATCGGGTTTTTTATTGCTTTGATTGAGTCGGGTCAAAGTCTACCCGACCCATTTATTACCCGACCCGACCCATTTGACGGGTCGACAAACCTTAAAATGTTTCGAAATCACTTATGACAAACCCTAATAAGCATCGACTAAAAATGGTGGATGATAAATCAACTCTATTAGAAATTGCGATTGTTTACCTTCGATCTTCCTATCTCTACTGGTTTGCTCTTGAATATATCGGCTTTCAGGTTGATTTAGTGCGTTTTCATCTTCTACTTTCTCGAACTTGGTTGAAGAAATTCTGGTTTTGATTCGGAGGAAATGTAGGAAAAGTGATTCTGAGAGTTCATATTTTTGATATGATAGATGGAAGGATAGTTTGGGAATAAAACATTCAATGGAAACTTAATTTTTATGTTTGTTATTAGGAGTATTAGTCTATTTTAATACATAATAAGGATATAAGCCAAAGAAAATCTTTAAGTATTGAAACTTTACAATACACGCTATCATGAATACTAAGCTAAAGAAGAAACAAATTTATAAGGTCAAAAAAAAAAAAAAAAAAATCCAAGCAACGATTCTTATTGAGGGCTAAAACCACCATTTACTTTGGTCCTTATAATTAATTTACCATATAATTCTTTTTATTGTATACCTATATAGTCAAATATATAATGTATACATCAGGCTGCTTCCTTCGTCTGGATGAATTGCCTGACAAATTCAAAAGAAATAAACATGTGGTTGAATAATTATGATATAAAAAATAAGTTATATTTATATCAAGTTATGTTAGATGAAAAATCATGTGAAGTGTTGTGTTAACCCTGTTAGAATCAACCCCGATCTAAAACTAAATGATGTACATGTGAATCGGATCGTGAAGCATTGGATTGTTGGGGTGCACAGGCGATGGATCGAATAGAGATAGAACGGCTGCATGGATCACAGCCAAGTCCACATAATGGATCGCCTACTGTACAATCAACTATGGATCGCGTGGCAACTCACATAAATGATGGGTCATGCACATAAACGCTTTCTCCAGCTTCATGTAAATGCGGCAGTCATGGACTATATTTGTATTAACAAAGCAATGGGTCGTTCATGTTTTAATTGGCCAAAATGTGGGATAGCTGTACGACCTAGATCATGCACGAATAACGCAGAGTACCAAGCAAGGGTATATAATGGGTCGGTTGTATTCATTTAAACGACGCATTGCTACCGTATTGCATCGACCGTGGTCTGCATAAATACTGGATCGATAGATTGTGCGCACGTGGCATAAAATGCATGGATCGGTTCATTTCATTCCAGGCACAAAAACATGGGTCGACAGCAACAACAATTCGGCCACACTTAACCGTTTTACACTGCATAATGCGGCAGGCATGGATCATGCATCATTTATATGTCTGAATTGTATTATACATATACATGGTTCACTTACAACCCAGACATAGTCGAGAGTAGGCACAACAGGGTGATAAAATACGTTGGCTAGTTAAATATTGCTTACGTGGCAAGCAATCAAAGTATGGGTCAAGCATATTATAAATTTATGGATCGTATGCATTAAGGATGAAGCATGCTGACATAAAAGCATGGGTCGGTTATATTGTAATGTATGTCAGCCACGTGTATTTATGGATCGCACTGTTTGATCACGTGAATCGGGGGATCTATATGGTTTGATCGGCAAATATATGGGTCGCATATATTAATACGTGAGCATGGATCGTTTGTACTAAACAGGCGTGGGTCATTACATATCTAGAAAGCAAGTAGAAATGAAGTGATTGAACATGGATCCGTGAAACAGTATGTAATGTATTGATTGTGTATACGTGGGAGGATTCAAAACGAGTGATGCCAGCTATATATGTTAACTGCCAGCTGCATACAATTTGGGTCGTATACATAAATAATGTGGTCCATACATAGGTCGTTTCAAGGAGAACACGTGGAGCGTGGCATCCAAGGACCGTGAATATATACACATTGCATGGGTCGGTTGTTAAATTGGGGGGCCACGTGGATCGCGGGTTTATAATTATGGGTCGTTTATAATTCTAGGCGACTCATTCAAGTGGGTAATGATATATAGACCGTGCACGTCTCAAAGAAGAGGCCCGCACACACATATCTCTGCATATAAATACTTGACCACCTACCACACAAAAGGGGACACATTTTTCTCCTCCCGAAGGCCCGCAATTTTCAATCTCCGACATTGCTCAAGTTTCTAGAGCATCTTCAAGCTTAATTCAAGCATCTCCACCAACATCTTCATCGAGAAATCATCGAAGATCATCGCCGTGCACGATTATCGAAGATCTACTTCAACAATCGCCGCTACTAGCGAGATTTCGAGAATTGTTGGGAAGTTGTAGAGGAGAAAGAGAGAATTATTGTACAGCATCATAAAAATGTATAAAATGAGATCAAATGTGTATCTTGTAACGGTGAAAATAATGAAATCATCATTCAAAGTGGACTTAGGCCAAAACTGAAGCCAAACCACTATAAACCGTTTTCTACTTTGCTATTTTCTGCACATTTATGCTTTTGACATTGTTATTGATAGGTCTAAAGTGTTAATACACGTTTTGGGGTGTTAGCATCCATTTTGGTTTAGTTCCCGACATTGACAAAGTAAATTAAACTGGCTTCCAGATTTCATAACTTTAAGTAGTTAGGGATGAAGAAAAACTCACAGAACATCCTCTTCCAAGGGGCGTTTCCAGAAAACCAACTAACTCTTTTCTATACTAGAAAAACAGCAATATATATTTGATTAGTTAAACAGAAAGGGCGTACGTACAAAACTGCATAGTAAAGTGTAGAAAAAGCTAACCATAGGCCAATTTCTAGAAAAATCAAGAGAGAAACTCCGCCATCTTCTAGCAATCCCAAGCTCCTGATCGATCTCACGTGCCCTAACCGATGCGGTGCGTGACAGAGAATCGAAGCGTCGAGAAACGGAGTACTTGCGTTCGATGCGGTCAGCAGCTCTTCTGGCTTCGAAAGCGAAAAGCTCGAACCCGTCGTTAGCGCTACGCCATGCCTCCTTCAATGCTTCGCCGGACGCAACGCGTCGGGCGAAAGAGTCGAAATCATTGCGGCCGAAAGCTCTTATCGGCGGGTTGATTTGGCGACGGCGGAAAGGTTTCCTTTCAGGGGAGGAAAGCGGGTTCTGGAGATATCCGACTGACGTTAGTGACGCCATATCAACTCGAATTAATTAATGAAATAAATCGGGTTTATGATCTCATCCCAGTTTGGTTAATCAGCGCACAAGCGGCATGAATCGTCCCTGCTTCCAAATGGAAGTCTTTTATCACACGGGGCATATTACATTTAAGAGCAATCTCCAACTCAAATTGTTTCTTATGTCAATTAAATTTTGTGTTTTATGTGTAATCTCAAAGTAGAACTATTAAACATGAATTGAAAATAAAACACGTACTCCAATGCTAACTTATTTATTGAGACAAATTTGTCTACATATCCCAATTATATCATAGAAATATATAACTTATTTATAAAATAGTACTTTTTAACTATGTTTTATTATTCACAATTTCAAGTTGAATGTCTAAGGGCATCTTCAACCCTCAGTAATGTTATTTCATGATATGTGTAGGTGGCATGGGTGGCTAGACAATGTTAAGTTAATTTTTATTTTATTTTTTTGAATTTGTTCTTGAGGAGAACCGACCGGAGTCGTAAAACCCTCCCTAGTGCATCTAGCCTGATCCGCGAGCACCACATTCTTATTACTGCACATTCTTTGCTTAGGTGTCAAAAGTTTAGTGGTGATAACAACTTCACATTGTGAATTAGAGCATCTTCAACCCTAGTGTTAATTCATTGTAATTTGTATGTCACATCATCATTTAACATTTTCTATTAAAATTTTGTCTGCAATGTTGATATGTATTGTTGATGTAAATGAAATTTTACCTGACATTATCTTCTTCAATGTCTAGTTATAGACATTTCATTCCACGTGACACATCATGTTTCTCTCTCCACTAGTGGGTTTTAATAATATATTATTTCTCTTAATTTTGAGAAAATTAAACATATGCAATTTCTTGAGTATCAACACTTTTGCATTGGACAAAAGACATAACTCATGAATGTCAAGTGCTTTCACATCCTCTTGACAACGTCTACACATAGACTTTAGATGACAATATGTCATGTATGGGTTGGAGATGCTCTTACAATGTCTAGAAGTAGACATTTCAATTCATAATGTCTAACAAAAATCATGTCATGGCATATTCTACATTCTAATTAATTTAGCATTGGAGATTAAAGACTAAACCAAAATGCCTAATACCTACGTGTCATTCACTTGACATTGAAATAAACATTAGTTGGAGATGCTCCAAAACTAGACATTTCACTTGACAATGTCTAGTTAATTTTATGCTACATGAACATGTGATTCTAATTAACATTGACATTGGAGAGTGCAATTTGAATTATTTGATGTTTTGATGATGTGTACTCAAATTACATTGTTTTTAGATGAGGATTAGAGATGCTATAATATACTAAAATAATTGTCAAAATTGTACAAAGTGCACTGCTAAGGACATCGCGGTTTACACTAGGGACTACTGCGGTACTTTTCGGTTGGCGGTCAACCGCCGATCAAATAAGGGTTTGGTCGGCGGTTGTCCACGGACCGAGGCTTGGTAGATGGACAACTGTCGACCAAGCATCAGACTGGTAACTTCTAGCAACCATCTCAGTCCCCTTAGCACTGCACTTAGAGGTGAGCGTTCGGTCGCTTTGATTGGTTTTGAGGTAAAAAAAAAACTAAAACCGAATTGAAACTGAAAACTTTCCAAACCGAACCGAACTGAACCAAATTAATTTCAGTTAGTTCGGACGATAACCGATTTAACCAAACTTGAAGGTTGGAAGGCGGTTGGTGGATCATCTTGACGATCCATTTGAGAAGATTGTGGAAAAAGTTGTTCGCCATGAGAGCTTGTTTCCTAAGGAAGCAAATGTTGTCACTATAGCCAAGGAAGTTCAAAAACCACAGCAAGGTAGTAATAATAAGAAGGGGAAGCAACGACAGCAGAAAGGAAAGGATGGCCAGAAGAAGCCTAAGAGTGAGGTGGTTTGCGTTAACTGCCAACAGAAGGGTCATTACTCGAATGAGTGCAAGAATCCCAAACTGAGAAGAAGTGCTTCAAGTGTGGAAACCCTGGGCATGAGAAGAAAGACTATCCAGAATTAGCTAAGGGCAAGAAGGTTGTGAAGGCATATGCTTTGGAAGCCATGTCATTTTCTTCGAGAGCTCCTATTGCAGAGGAGAAGGGAAAGGATGTCATCGTGCAAGGTACCCATTCAATTAATGGTGTTTTAGTTCGTGTGTTGTTTGATACTGGAGCATCGCATTCTTTCATCTATAATGAGCTTGTGTGCCGCCCAGGTTTGGAACCCGAGATTTTTGATAGACCATTGATCGTGACTAATCCAGTTCGGAGTTCGTCCAGTTTGTGCATCATGTGTCATGGTCTAGTGTTGTCAAGTCATGGTTGCTCTTTTGTGTGTGATTGCTTTGTTATTAACTTCGCTGGGTTTGGGATCATCTTAGGCATGGAGTGGCTCAAGAGGTATGCGGCAAGAGTGAATTGTGAGAAGCTGGAGGTAAGAGTTGGGGATGTGGAAGGGAGAAAGGTGTTGATTAGATGTAAGATCGAAGATGGGGTCTTCGTAAGATATCTATATTCGCTTGTGATTCTACAAGAAGACTTGTCGTCAGTGCTAATCGCGAATGAGTTTAAGGATGTTTTTGACGAGGTCAAAGGGCTGTCGCTGCATCGTGAGATCGAGTTTTAGGATCGATTTGGTCGAGGGTGCTAGACCAATCGTTACTCCTTTTAGGCGGATGGTGTTGGATCTAGAATAACCCTAGAGGGGGGGTGAATAGGGTTTTTCACAGTTTTTAACAAGAATTAAAAACTTAATGAGATAAATAATAATAAACTGATCACAGAATATAGCAGAAACAGAAATGCAGAAAATAAATCACACAAAGATATACCCAGCTTCGGCAAAAACCCTGCCTACTGCTGCATTTCTAAGATTTCTACTAGGTGATAGAACAGTTCCCGCATACAAGACCATGTACACTCGCAAACCCCTGCTCCTATTCTAACCCTACGCTCAAAATCCTAGACTGATCTAAACCCCTAGATCAGATTTCCCGTATTACAAACCTGTAATCCGTAATCCCAGAATTTTACAGACTCTGAAACTGACAGTTAACCTCTAACTGTGACACTAGAATTTTACAGACTCTAGTCAAACTGTTCGTTTGTTTTGAAACAAGAATGTGATAAAAAAAATAAAATAAAATAAAATAAAGGGAAACCCTTTAAAAACAAAACAAAGGAGTTAAAAATAAGGGGTGATCCCCTTTTAACACATGGCTAGGTTTAAGCCCATTATGTCGGCCCCTTTCTTTTGCTTTTGCCCGATCCTTTTTTTTTTTTTTGTTCTGGAACTCAAAAATGGCGGCTAGGGTTTGCGATTCCCCCAAATCAATCGGTTTCTGAGCGAGATGATTATTGTTATTGCTTCAATTCTCTTGCGCCTTGTTTCTTCAATCTATTGCTCTCTGATTTGAGGGTTGTTCTCTGGTCTGATCGAAACTGTGAGTAATTTTAATTTTTTGTGTCTGCTTGAAATTTCTTGCAAGTTGTTGTGTGGTTTCGATGCCTTTAACTGCCTGTGATGATGTGGTGTCATATAGGATTTCATATCCTTAACTTGCGCTCTGATTTCTTAAATGATTCGATCTGATTTTGTGGGATTCGATCTTCTATATTTGCCGATGATGAAATGGTGTGATAAAATAGGATTTGAAATCCTCAATCAACTCTGATTTCGCTGTAATGACTTGGCTGATTGATTGTTGTTTCCCCTTTTGATTTTCGGCTTGAATTGAATCCTTTTGTGTGAATGAAGAACACGTATGAAATACTTGATTGAATCTGAATTTTTGCCTTGTTTTTGAATCAATCGGCTTTGAATATTGCTTATATGATTTTGAACAAATCTGGAAATATATTATCTGTGGCCCCCCATGGTATTTTCCCTTGTCTGAATTTCTTGATTGAATTCTTGCCATGTGACTTGAATCTTTTAATCTGTTGCCAAAAACAGATTGAGTTTCTTGAATTAAATTGTCCCAAAAAGAAATGATTTTCTTGCCAAATGCGAATTGCTGATTTTTGTAAATCTGGAAATGTTAATTCCCTGTCCCTTGATTGAATATGCCACATATGTGCTGTTTGCTTCATTCATGTTGCATCACCTATGCTCGACCATCTTAAAGACTGTTGAACCATTGTGTTGATGAAATAGACTTGTCTTACTTTGATTCTCCTATACTTAATAAGCACAAAGAATTCTGGAAATATATTAATTTATTTCCTAGCTTGTTTTGCCGAGAATATTGATCAAATTTTGCCAAATATAAACTGTTCCTTTTTGCTAGAGATATCTTGCCTTATGTGTAGAATGATTTAAAGAATGCATTTAAACCTCTGCCTGGGAATCTGATCATCTCTCGGCTAATTCTGGAAAATGATTTCAGTTTTGTTGTGCCCTTGAACAATTCTTGATTGATTGATTTCTGGAAGCAAATTAAAGATTTTCCCTTTTTGATCACTGACTATTTTCTAACCACTGATGTACACCACCCATGCATATTGTTCGCAGTTTTGCTTGTACAAGTATACACTGACTTGTAATTTAAAACTGACTTGTAAGTCTCTACTGTATAAACTCCTGCCATGCTCGCTGTGTTCTTGAATTTTTGTTGTTGGCTGATCAGTTTGCATTGTTGTGAGGCTGCCATTCACCATGCTTCACCATTGCTGTCTTGTTAGTCTTGACTGTCTCGTCTATTGGCTTGTGCACTTTGCTTGTATCTTGTTTGGCTACTCTGACTTGAACTGTTGCCATTATCATGCTACTGCACCATCATTTCCATGTATAACCTGCAAAGCTTGATATGTGACCCACTTGTGCACCTTTGCACCTGCTTGAACACTCGAGTATCTTGCTGACAATGATTCACTTTGGCTTTGTGTTGAGCACAGTCCTTACATTAAACAGCGAGGCTTGACCATTTGCACATCATGCTGAACTTGTATATCCTTGAGCTTGTGCTTGCTGCTTTGACCATTCTTGTGCATATTGTTTTATAACTTGATTGTTATGGAATGCCTTCTAGTTTGATCATGTCTCGACAACCTTGGTTTGAACCATTTGAACAGCACACATTTACTTTTGAACCTGCACATGTTTGCTGCCATGATCACTCTTACTTTTGAACTTTGTACTTGACCATTTTGGATTTGTATTGATATTTGCACTGAGTCGAGAAGGTCCTTGTGGCTACTCCTCAGTTGCACACTGAATTGGCGTGGCAGTGCACATGTGTATATATATACACATGTGTATATGCAGCCATCAGACGAGTTGTCCCTGTCCCTGCATTGAGATATATGTTGTCTGCCTTGTGGTATTTACAGTGTATCACTGTGAATATCACAAGCTGTCTAGACACAGATTGATGGTTTTTATAAAACAGATCAAGTCATGAAAAATGATGAGAACCACACCAGAAATCTGAGGCAAATAAAATTTTAAAAATAAAATTTATATTTGCACATATTCAGTATTATTTCTATTGCAGTATACTGTGTGTGTTTCTGTTTTATGTGACAGGTAAGAAGATGACTGGACTGATAGTGAAGTGCTGTGAAGACTAAAGCTTGAAGACAGAAGATGAAGAAAAAAAAAACTGAAGAGAAAAAAAAAAATAACAGAGTGTCAAAGTTTGTGAATGTATAAGTCTGTACTTGTGTCCATGTAAATGTATATATAAAAAAAATGTGTAACGAGTGTGAATGGTATAGTGAGGAGCTGTGTATAGAAAATTTATTGTACTGTTTATTTGTAACAAACAAGTTGGTTTGAAATAAAATATCATTTTATTGTTGTCAAACAAGCTTGTCTATTATATTCTGTTTATTTACTGAGTACAATAAACTGTGATGTGATTAAATAGTGGAGTTGTAAAAAGCTGTACTGTTTGAATGTTGAAATAGAATATTATACTCAAATAGAATACATTTTGAATGTTCAATTCTAGTGCAGTTGTATTCCATTTAAACATGAATATTATATTCCTGTCTGTGATGTATATTAACAGTACGATTTCAAACACATTTATAATGAATATTTATTTGTTTGTTATCATCAAACAAAAATCATATAATAGTGTATACGACTACGTCATATACAACAATCTCCCCCTTTTGATGATGACAAACAAATAAAAGATTTTGATCGTAATAAGTGTGTTTGACAGTGAACATTGAACTCCCCCTATTTATTAGCTCCCCCTACAACAGAAACTCCCCCTATAACTGTGCATGAGTGAAAAGAATGTAAAAAGATTCAGAATTCTCAAAATTAAAATATTTATAAAATATTCACTCATAAATCAAAATCTAATCCATTCTCCCCCTTTTGTTATCATCAAAAGGATACAGAATTTAAAATACAGATGAAACACGACTAAAAAATATAATTTCAGCATAAGAGGAAGAATAATTATCATAAATCTCAATCAGTCAAACAAAAATCATAATATTCTGAGAACAGGTGGCATATTTCACATTTTAGAGAATGACGGATTTTCGATGAATTTTATATAAAATGGAGAGAGTAAAAAAAAATGTATTCCAATTATTTTTCTAAAGAATTTTTATAAAGATGAGGCACAAAAAATAGTGATGGATTTGGACTATAATTATAAATTCAACTTAAGTGAAAAAATCGAATAATCTCAAATCCCAATATCTATCAATCAACAAATCATAATACGTCATAATATTTTCAACACATTCCACAGATTAGAGAGATGGACTGATAGGCAGGTTTTTATACACTGAGGAGAATTTCAAATTTATTTCTATTTTTAGCACTTTATTTCCTTTTCTTTTATCTTTTATTTAAGAGCACACTGACCACACATAACCAGAGCTTGGATTTTTAAATGAGGTCAGTCGCAGCTTAAATTATAAGACGTCTCATAACCATGCATAACCAGAGCTTGGATTTTTAAATGAGGTTAGAGACACTCTTATATAAAACTCCTCGGTATATGAAACCAATATGGATGATAGAAATGTGGTAGGTACAGAAATGGATTGTGAAATAAATTTCTAAATTAATTATATTATGAAATAAGCTCGACTGTACCGGAATTGTTGAAAATTTTCAATTATCACTAATTTTGAAAAAAAATATAGTCCTATTTCTATCACAAATAATTCTCACTGTTTTAAAATAAGATGATTTCCTTTAAAAAACTCCAAATTAATATTAAATCATGATGGATGACAGACGGGTGATAGATAAAGGAGATGGTCGTGAAATAATTGCCAGTTCAAAGATATTATAATAAATATTCAACCATCATGAAAATCCAAATTAAATTTCCTCTTGTTGTGAAATATATTGCAGTCACAATTCAGCATAATTTCAAAATCTGATAATAATTTTGATGGATTCTAAATGCAGTTCAATTTGGATATTGATTTCAATTTCTGAATGAATAATCAATAAATAATTTTAAAGTTGAAAATCAATTACAAGAGTAATATGCTGATCTATACATGACAAGAGGGAAAAAATATATATATACAGCAAAAAAAATATGCAGCACTTTTAAACTGATATCACATGGTGTCTCTACAAAGTGAAAATTCAGAACAGAAAAAGCTGATACCAATTGTAGTCTCCCTTATCAAGGAATTTAATTACGCCTTGATGGACTATCATGAACATCTCAGACCAACGAAACAAACCCAGCCAGAAAATTTAGCACATTAAAAAAAATGTGTGGATCTATACAAGGAAAAAAAATTGAATCTCAGTACAGATGGGTGAAACAAATATAAGTACTTCTGATACCACTTGTTATCTCGCTCTCGAGAATTTTAATCACTCCCCGGTGACTAACAATGGTACCTCAGTCAACAGAGAAGACTTAATTACAAAGCAAGCAACTCAAGCACACAAATTTCATTTATCAGAGCACGATAAATCTTTGATACCAAATCAGGCAGTCCAAAAAAAAATATTTACAAATCAATTTCTTATAATCAGAGCAGCATGATTCCAAAACAAACATTTTTAAAAAAACAGTATCAGAGCAGCACAGAGAAATCAGTATCACAACAGACTTGTCAAGATGTTGATCACATAAGGTGGTTCATGATCCAAGATTTGCAAATATACTCTATTTTAAATCATTTGAAGAAATGTGAAAGTATTAGGATTTAATGAATCTATCACACCAGGTTATATTTCAGATTCAAGATATGTGTGAGATCCAATAAATCAATAATTTCAAATGTTTTTAAACAAACATATATTCAAATCAAATAATCATGAAATAACAATGATTTTCAAAAGACCAAAAAATTTTTAAAGAATTTCTCAGAACTATTTCCGACAAGCCCAAGAGAAATTTCAGGTCATTTACATCAAATTTGAAAATATTCATGATCGGGATAATTTATTTGAAATCACATGAATCAATGTAAAGTTTTGGGATATAATGAATCAGTCACACGAGATTGACAATTTCAAAAATAAGTGGTGTGTGATATTCAAAATATCTAGAATTTCATATGATCTCAAACAAACATATTTCAATATAATGATCATGAATAAAGATGAATTCCAAGATGTATCACTGATACAAGCCAATCTGAAAATCAATGAAATTATCACAACTGATAAATAACAGAGTGTTGTAATGAGTATAACATTTTGAGCTTTTCTAAAATGAATTTGAATAAACTCAGAACAACAAAGGTGTGTGACATTTCATTAAATATTCAGATCTTCAAAAATTTAGAATTCTAGTTAACAGTGTTCAAGATATGATATGAATGCATTAACACTGTTATGAATTCAACAATCAGAAAATAAACTTCAAAACAATTGCAGATAATTACAAGATTAAATTCAGAATCCGGAAATGATTATAAACAAGAGAGTTCTATTCAAAATGTATTTCCAGAAAGTCATGATAACTGCAATTGGAAGTTTAAGAAGCACAAAATAAACAAAGAGATATGGTAGTGACTAATAAAAAAAAACAGAAGGAAAATAAAATAGAAAGGGGTAGAAGAAGGAGAAATAAACAAAGAAAAAATATATTTACAAGGATGAAGTTAGAAATCATACCTGATTCACAGAAGACGTTGTGGATCTCTAACTCATCAGTCTTGGCTAAGGAACAGTGGATGATTCAATAATATGAAGCAGTTTGAATCACTTTTCTCTTTTCAGCACAGTTGTTCCTCAGCCACTTCAGGTACCTAATAGTTGATAGGATCGAGAGGTCTAACAAAATTTGTAAAACCACTCACAGTTTCGTTTACGTGTTTTGGTACCCAGACTTGTTTATATAACAAACCATCCGAATTTACCTTTGTGCCTTTAGGAACCCAAATCTGCTTGAATTTAGTCAAAGTCGTTTTATTTTTATTCAGGATCCAAGATTGTTTAAATGGTTTATTATAAAACGATTTCTCATCACAATTTCGATTAAAAAAACCTTTGAAATTTTCAGAGTTCAAATTTTCAACGTAGTTCTTTCCAAAGCAATTTGAGGGATTTTTCAAATCATTTGAATTTTGTTTTCCAAAAACATTATTCTTCCCAAAACCAAGACCACGTTTATTTCCAACAGAAAGTTGGTTTTTCAACAACATATCCAAAGATTTTTCACCGTTTGAAAATTTTGATAAAATTGTTTCAAGTTGTTGAATTTCAGTTTTAAGATCATCGTTTTCTTTTATTAAATCTGAACAACGACTTTTAGTGATCTTATATCTTTCAAACTCAGATTTCAAAACCAAATTTTCATCATTAAGTAAATTGATTTTGGTTTGGGACTTTGCCATTTCAGAATCAAAATATTTTCGACTTTCAGATTCAAGTTTCTTCCAATTTTCAATTTCGATTTCAAGTTCTTTCAAAATCAGATCTGTTTTCAACAAACTATCATTTTCAGCGTTTTCATGTTTGGAATTTTTGATAGCCTTGAAATTTATAAATTCCTTTTGTAAACAATTGTTTGCATCTTTCAGCTCAATCTCGTTATCTTTTAAAATTAAAATTTCTTCTTCAAGCCTTCGAACATTATTATTGAAATGAACGAGATCAGTTTTTAATTTCAAACAATTTTCACAATTAGAATTTTCAAATTTCACGACATTTGACAATTTCGATTCCAAACAATTTATCTTGTTGGTCAACTCAGAATTTATAGATTTCAGAGATTTATTTTTCGATTGGAGTTTGTTAACAGATTTGGTTAAATCAACACAAAAATAAACCAGATCTTCATATGAAAAATTTCTTATCTCATCATCTGTTGAGTCTTCATCAGCTGATTCATCTGTTGAACAAGGATCTGAATCTGAGTTGACAGTTGAGGGTTTTGAGAAGTTGCTGTCGTTTCCATATCTTGTAGTTAGAGCTGTCCAAATTTCCTGCGCAGTTAAACAATGAGAAATCAGACTGTATTGATTATCATCAAGGTGAGAATACAGAATATGTGTAGCACGAGAATTAGAAGCTTTATCTACCATGTCAAACCCATTTATAACAACATCCCAACATTTAGTATCAACAGATTTTAAATAAAATTCCATTTCAGATTTCCAATTTAAAAAATCTGTTCCAGTGAAAATAGTTGGAGATGAACTGGACTGACTTTCTGTGGACTGACAGCAAGGGTTACCCATGACTCTAGAGTTAATGAAATTACCAGGCTCTGATACCACTTGTTGGATCTAGAATAACCCTAGAGGGGGGGTGAATAGGGTTTTTCACAGTTTTTAACAAGAATTAAAAACTTAATGAGATAAATAATAATAAACTGATCACAGAATATAGCAGAAACAGAAATGCAGAAAATAAATCACACAAAGATATACCCAGCTTCGGCAAAAACCCTGCCTACTGCTGCATTTCTAAGATTTCTACTAGGTGATAGAACAGTTCCCGCATACAAGACCATGTACACTCGCAAACCCCTGCTCCTATTCTAACCCTACGCTCAAAATCCTAGACTGATCTAAACCCCTAGATCAGATTTCCCGTATTACAAACCTGTAATCCGTAATCCCAGAATTTTACAGACTCTGAAACTGACAGTTAACCTCTAACTGTGACACTAGAATTTTACAGACTCTAGTCAAACTGTTCGTTTGTTTTGAAACAAGAATGTGATAAAAAAAATAAAATAAAATAAAATAAAGGGAAACCCTTTAAAAACAAAACAAAGGAGTTAAAAATAAGGGGTGATCCCCTTTTAACACATGGCTAGGTTTAAGCCCATTATGTCGGCCCCTTTCTTTTGCTTTTGCCCGATCCTTTTTTTTTTTTTGTTCTGGAACTCAAAAATGGCGGCTAGGGTTTGCGATTCCCCCAAATCAATCGGTTTCTGAGCGAGATGATTATTGTTATTGCTTCAATTCTCTTGCGCCTTGTTTCTTCAATCTATTGCTCTCTGATTTGAGGGTTGTTCTCTGGTCTGATCGAAACTGTGAGTAGTTTTAATTTTTTGTGTCTGCTTGAAATTTCTTGCAAGTTGTTGTGTGGTTTCGATGCCTTTAACTGCCTGTGATGATGTGGTGTCATATAGGATTTCATATCCTTAACTTGCGCTCTGATTTCTTAAATGATTCGATCTGATTTTGTGGGATTCGATCTTCTATATTTGCCGATGATGAAATGGTGTGATAAAATAGGATTTGAAATCCTCAATCAACTCTGATTTCGCTGTAATGACTTGGCTGATTGATTGTTGTTTCCCCTTTTGATTTTCGGCTTGAATTGAATCCTTTTGTGTGAATGAAGAACACGTATGAAATACTTGATTGAATCTGAATTTTTGCCTTGTTTTTGAATCAATCGGCTTTGAATATTGCTTATATGATTTTGAACAAATCTGGAAATATATTATCTGTGGCCCCCCATGGTATTTTCCCTTGTCTGAATTTCTTGATTGAATTCTTGCCATGTGACTTGAATCTTTTAATCTGTTGCCAAAAACAGATTGAGTTTCTTGAATTAAATTGTCCCAAAAAGAAATGATTTTCTTGCCAAATGCGAATTGCTGATTTTTGTAAATCTGGAAATGTTAATTCCCTGTCCCTTGATTGAATATGCCACATATGTGCTGTTTGCTTCATTCATGTTGCATCACCTATGCTCGACCATCTTAAAGACTGTTGAACCATTGTGTTGATGAAATAGACTTGTCTTACTTTGATTCTCCTATACTTAATAAGCACAAAGAATTCTGGAAATATATTAATTTATTTCCTAGCTTGTTTTGCCGAGAATATTGATCAAATTTTGCCAAATATAAACTGTTCCTTTTTGCTAGAGATATCTTGCCTTATGTGTAGAATGATTTAAAGAATGCATTTAAACCTCTGCCTGGGAATCTGATCATCTCTCGGCTAATTCTGGAAAATGATTTCAGTTTTGTTGTGCCCTTGAACAATTCTTGATTGATTGATTTCTGGAAGCAAATTAAAGATTTTCCCTTTTTGATCACTGACTATTTTCTAACCACTGATGTACACCACCCATGCATATTGTTCGCAGTTTTGCTTGTACAAGTATACACTGACTTGTAATTTAAAACTGACTTGTAAGTCTCTACTGTATAAACTCCTGCCATGCTCGCTGTGTTCTTGAATTTTTGTTGTTGGCTGATCAGTTTGCATTGTTGTGAGGCTGCCATTCACCATGCTTCACCATTGCTGTCTTGTTAGTCTTGACTGTCTCGTCTATTGGCTTGTGCACTTTGCTTGTATCTTGTTTGGCTACTCTGACTTGAACTGTTGCCATTATCATGCTACTGCACCATCATTTCCATGTATAACCTGCAAAGCTTGATATGTGACCCACTTGTGCACCTTTGCACCTGCTTGAACACTCGAGTATCTTGCTGACAATGATTCACTTTGGCTTTGTGTTGAGCACAGTCCTTACATTAAACAGTGAGGCTTGACCATTTGCACATCATGCTGAACTTGTATATCCTTGAGCTTGTGCTTGCTGCTTTGACCATTCTTGTGCATATTGTTTTATAACTTGATTGTTATGGAATGCCTTCTAGTTTGATCATGTCTCGACAACCTTGGTTTGAACCATTTGAACAGCACACATTTACTTTTGAACCTGCACATGTTTGCTGCCATGATCACTCTTACTTTTGAACTTTGTACTTGACCATTTTGGATTTGTATTGATATTTGCACTGAGTCGAGAAGGTCCTTGTGGCTACTCCTCAGTTGCACACTGAATTGGCGTGGCAGTGCACATGTGTATATATATACACATGTGTATATGCAGCCATCAGACGAGTTGTCCCTGTCCCTGCATTGAGATATATGTTGTCTGCCTTGTGGTATTTACAGTGTATCACTGTGAATATCACAAGCTGTCTAGACACAGATTGATGGTTTTTATAAAACAGATCAAGTCATGAAAAATGATGAGAACCACACCAGAAATCTGAGGCAAATAAAATTTTAAAAATAAAATTTATATTTGCACATATTCAGTATTATTTCTATTGCAGTATACTGTGTGTGTTTCTGTTTTATGTGACAGGTAAGAAGATGACTGGACTGATAGTGAAGTGCTGTGAAGACTAAAGCTTGAAGACAGAAGATGAAGAAAAAAAAAACTGAAGAGAAAAAAAAAAATAACAGAGTGTCAAAGTTTGTGAATGTATAAGTCTGTACTTGTGTCCATGTAAATGTATATATAAAAAAAATGTGTAACGAGTGTGAATGGTATAGTGAGGAGCTGCGTATAGAAAATTTATTGTACTGTTTATTTGTAACAAACAAGTTGGTTTGAAATAAAATATCATTTTATTGTTGTCAAACAAGCTTGTCTATTATATTCTGTTTATTTACTGAGTACAATAAACTGTGATGTGATTAAATAGTGGAGTTGTAAAAAGCTGTACTGTTTGAATGTTGAAATAGAATATTATACTCAAATAGAATACATTTTGAATGTTCAATTCTAGTGCAGTTGTATTCCATTTAAACATGAATATTATATTCCTGTCTGTGATGTATATTAACAGTACGATTTCAAACACATTTATAATGAATATTTATTTGTTTGTTATCATCAAACAAAAATCATATAATAGTGTATACGACTACGTCATATACAACAGATGGCGCCTAAGAAACAGCGAGAGTTAGAGGTGCAAGTTCGTGACCTTTTGAGAAAAGGATTCATTCGAACGAGTGTATCCGAAAGGTATGCACCAGTTGTGTTTGCAACCAAGGTTGATGGCTTATTGAGATTGTATGTGGACTATCGTGAGTTGAACAAGGTGACCAAGAAGAACCAATATCCATTGCCGAGGATTGATGACTTGTTCGATCAGCTTCACGAGGCCAAAGTGTTTTCGCAGATGGATTTGGCAATGGGATTTCACCAGTTGAGGGTGACAAAGGATAGTGTGTTGAAGACTGCTTTTAGGACACCATCTGGTTTCTTCAAATGGTTGGTGATGCCATTTGGGTTAACTAACGCGCCAGCATATTTTGTGGGTCTTATGAATAGAGTTTTCAGAGATCGGTTAAACAAGTTCATGCTTGTGTTCATGGATGATATTCTGGTTTACTCCCGAAACAAGGAAGAACATAAGATGCACTTGAGAGTTGTTTTGGAAATCTTGCGAAAACATCAGCCGAAAGCTTAAGTTTTTGAAGTGTCTCTTCTGGAAGAGCGAAGTGAGGTTCTTAGGCCATGTTGTTTCTGGAAATGGAATAGCAGTTGACCCCACTATAGTGGTAGAAATCCTAGAGTGGGATAGACCTAAGAATGCGACGGATGTGAAAAGTTTCCTTGGGTTGGTTGGTTATTACCGATGGTTTATTAAGGATTTATCCAAGATAGTTGCACCGTTGACAGGATTACAAAGAAGAACCAAGTGTTCACATGGGATGCAAAGTGTGAACAACCGTTTGGGATCCTGAAGGAGAGACCAATGAGTGCTCCCGTGTTGACCATTCCAAGTGGGAATGAAGAGATGATTGTGTATACCGATGCATGTGGTACTGGGCTTGGAGCGGTACCAATGCAGAAGGATAAGGTTGTGGCCTATGCGAGTCGACAGCTAAAGCCGCATGAAATGAATTACCCAACTCATGATTTGGAATTGGCAGCGATTGTGTTTGCTCTGAAGATGTGGAGACATTACCTATTGGGAGTTTGATTCGAGTTGTTTACGGATCACAAGTCATTGAAGTATCTTTTCTCCCAAAAGAATTTGAATCTTCGGCAGCAACAATGGTTAGAGTTTCTGGCATCATATGATTTTGGTATAGCCTATACTCCGGGCAAGGGTAGCGCAGTTGCAGATGCGTTGAGTCGAAGACACGCAAGTTTGGGAGCGATGTTTTCGGAATGAAGAGTCTTGAGTATTTGGCAAGATTTGATTTCAAGCCACGATGTGAGTTGGAGCGTGAAATGTTGGCAAGCTTAAGATAACACCTACTCTTATCGAAAGGATTGGCGGGAGCCAAAAGCGAGATGCGAAGCTTGTCGAGTTTATCCAGAAGCTGGAACCAGAGAATAAAGAGTTCGAAGACGATCAAGAAGGTTGGCTTTGAAAGCAAGGGCGATTAGTTGTTCCTGATATCGACGGATTGAGATATAAGGTTCTGACGGAATGTCATCACTCAAAGTTGACGATTCATCCCGGTGGTAATAAGATGTATTAGGGCATGAAGCGAATCTATTACTGGAAGGGGATGAAGCGAGATGTTGGAAAGTTCATTTCCAAGTGCATGAACTGTAAGTTAGTGAAAGCTAAACAGAAAAAGCCGAGTGGGTTGCTTCACCCATTTGTAGTTCCTACGTGGAAGTGGGAGCAGATATCAATGGATTTTATCGATGGATTACCTAGAACTATGGTAGGAAACGAAGGGATTTGGTTCATCGTGGATTGCTTGACCAAAAGTGCAAGGTTCATTCATGTTATGTCGATTAGGACGACATCAAAGTTGGCTGAACTTTATGTGAAATTGATAGTTTGATTCCATGGTATCCCAAAGAGTGTAGTGAGTGACCGAGATCCATTGTTTATGAGTGGATTTTGGAAAATTGCAAGAAGCTTTAGCAACCAAATTGTGTTTGAGTACGATTTATCATCCCCAAACTGATGGTCAAACCGAGAGGGTTAACCGAGTTTTGGAAGATCTCCTGAGGGCCTGTGTGTTAGATTTCGGAGGATCATAGGGAGACCATCTACATCTAGTTGAGTTTGTGTATAATAATAGATACCAGTCTAGCATTGGGATGGCACCATACGAGGCGTTATATGGAAGGCCATGTAATTCTCTAGCTTGTTGGTTAAAAACTTGAGATAAGTTGATACTTGGACCGGAGATGATCAGGGAGACATTGAATTATGTTGAAATCATTCGACAACGAATAAAAGCGGCCCAAGATCGTCAAAAGAGTTATGCGGACAAGCATCGAAAATTTGGAATTTAACGTGGGCGACATGGTTTTCATGAATATTTCACCGTTAAAGAATATGGTTAGATTCGGAAATAAAGGTAATTAGCTCCTAGGTTCGTTGGACCGTTTCTGATAGTCGAGCGAATTGGAAAACTCGCATATAGTTTGGAGTTACCCTAGAAGATGGCGAGTATGCATAATGTTTTCCATGCGTCGTTTCTACGGAAATTTGTGCATAGTTCGTATGTGGTGGTATCTCCAAAGCAATATGAAGACCTAGAAATAGAGATCGTAGTTGCAAGATCTCGTAAGCCGCTTCGTGTTGTGGGGAATGACACGATAAAGCTTAGGAGGAAGACGGTTAAGCTAGTCAAGGTACAATAGAGTGAGGATAGCGACGATTGTACATGGGAGACGGAAGAGAGCATGAAGGAGACCCAGCCAGAACTCTTCGTCGGTATGACATGTTAGTATCATACCGCCTTGCATTATTGTAACTTGTGCTATGGTTGTTTTAGAATTCCACGTGCTAAGATATGGCTATGGACGCATAGTCTGATGGCTGCTAGTTTGGATGATAGAATTGGCGGCACACGAGTGATAGGCATGCAAAATTGTTGTGGTTACTTGTGTTTGTTGGAATTTCTAGGGCGAAATTCGTAGGGGAAAATGTAACAGCCCGCATTTTACGTATCGGAAGATCGTAAAATATTTTTATTTTATTCCCTGAGGGTTGGTTCATTCTCATATTTTAATATATTGCTTATGGGAATGTGAGACATGTCCATAATATTTACCAATGTAGTTTGTGACCATTTTGCCCCTATCAGTCTTGTGCAGGGCACAACTTTTTATTCGGGTTGAATCAGGTGTTGAGACTTGTGCCATTGGAAAGGAAATGATGTTTCCCTTTCCATAGAGTGGTCACATTAAAAATTTGGCTCAGCGGTTTGGGAGGAATCGTTGTTTTAAGGTTTTACAAGTGGATGTTCAGGTTTGGTAAGCCAAAATAGGATGATTTGGGGAGGCCCATTAGTGGGCTGGTGGTAGGGCTGTCAATGGGTCGGGTCGGGTCAAGTCGGGTTCGGGTTGATTTATAAACGGGTCGGGTCAACCCGTTTATTAAACGGGTCATTTTTTCCCCAACTCTAACCCGATCCGTTTATAAACAGGTTGACCCGACCCGACCCGTTTAGCTAAACGGGTCCGGTTGACCCATTTGACCCATCGGCTACTATTATTCAATAATATAAACATTCAAAGAAACAAAGCCAAAAATCATCAATATATGTTATAACATGACTGACGTAAACCTACTATATAAAATTAACAAGCAGCATAACATACAAAATTACCAACATACAATGCAGTACATTCATACAAATACAAGAAGCTACTCTCACTTTATAGTTTATACAATACAATGCAACAACCGCTTAGTGCTAACAGCCTAATACATTCATACAAACCCCTGTTAAGTGCTAACTTGACTGACTACTTCACTCCTCAGTGCCTTCCATTACCTGAAAGCATAATACCATTAACATATGTTATTCACAGCAAAAATGAACAGGAAAAATTAAAATTTGACCTGTAGCATTCCATGAATATTTTGTCGTCAAATGTGTTATGTCATGCATCTAAGGTATTGTGAATTACATAGAACAAGAAGAGTAAAACCAAAACATATTTAACAAAAGCAACAACAATATAGCATCCAAGGACCAAGACATGAAAATGAGAGATGTAAACCAACAGTATAGTTTTCAATAATGATTCATAAAAGCCTAAACAAACTAGACCAGCCTCGATCCTAGCAGTTCTTCCTGATATTCATATTTTGGCAAGATCAGTTCAACATTTTAGAATAAATAGGATACATTAGATATTTGCCATCAAAATATTAAGTAAATTATGAAGAAAACAAAATTCCACATACAAATACAAATGACTATATGCACATAAGGGTACTGTTAGTCTGTTATACAAAATACAAATTAAACTATCTTAAAAATAAATGTAAACAAAAACATACTGAAGATTATATCCAACGGACATCGCGTTCATTAAAAACAAATATAAATAAGCTATAAGGGAGGATGCAGCCTTGGGTCAATTGTACGTACAACATATACAACTTGTCAATAACAGACCAAAGTTTACATGAATCCATCCAACGCTAACAAGTAACAATGATATGCTTCTTGTTAATGATCAATAAATTTCAATGCCACGCAAAGCATAATTTTACAAACACTGGAAGCATGGTTGGATTATATAAAAATTTAATAAAAGATGATTACATAAAAGATGATCACATAAAATCTGTGTTTAAGTGTCTCCTATAAAGGCAACACATCATTTTTATTACCCTTTTTGTTTGATACATCAGAGGCACTTAGCAACAGCCATTGGCACATAACAGTAGTCGTGAGCCGCCGCCACGTCTGCTGCTACATGGCAGCGGCTCACGGCTGTTGCTACATGGCTGCGGCTCACGGCGACTGCTATGTGCTAGCAGCTTGCAGCTGCTGCCATGTGGCACTTTGCTATTGCCAATATAGCATGAGTTATAATATAAATATAACATGTACCTCTTATACTTGTGTGTCCATTTGTGGGTTGCTAGAAGAACATTCGGCGGTTTGAGAGTGAGTACTGCTAATTTCCAAGTTGCTAATGTCCTCCGTTAACTCTTCAATATTAGATGGCAACGTAGTAACTCCTGTCAAGTTATTAAATTTTTAGAAATGCAAATTTTATGCACTAGACAAATATAATAAGAAAGTTAACCTTCATCTCCAAATACCCAATCTCGTGTACATATGATTGCCCGAACAACTTCGGGCTTAAGTGTGCTTCGGTATTGATCAAGAACTCGACCACCTACACTAAACGATGCTTCGGAGGCAACCGTAGATATAGGAATGGATAGAACATCACGAGCCATAATAGATAATTCCCGAAATCTAAAATGATTAGCTTTCTAATATTCCATAATATCCAAATTTGTCTTCCTATCCAATTTTTGGTTCATCTAATTTTAAATCCAATTGGTTTTTCTGAGCTGAAAAGGTATATTCTTCACTCTCAAAATTATCAAAGTCCTGCATATATGTTATATACATTAAACAACAAATAATATAACTGATAGAAAAAATGTAAACATTAATGCATAGTTAGTTATATAAAGCTTGCATTCATAATATCCAAGCATTCCCTAGAAACAAGTATGTCATCGAGAGAAGATTGACTCTGATTACTAGAAACGGTGTCAGTTCTTTTACCATATAATTGCATCTAAGCATCAATAAGAGCAAATATAATTTCATGAACTTTGCTCATTTCTACAAAACCACCACCATAAAGTCGCTTAAATGAAGACTCCACAAACTGAATCTTATATCTAGGATCCAAAATAACAGCAATCGAGAGAATAAGACTATACGACTTCCAATACTTCTCAAATTTCCCCATCATGCCACATGCAATCTTACTAATAAGACTATCACCATCGGATTTAGCTCTTTGCAATGTGTCTTGAACAACGAATACTTAAGGAAAATACAGATTTGCAGTAGAATATTTCATGACAGAAAAAAGATAAGTAACTTCATAGAAAACCTTCAAAAACTTACAAATTTGTTCTAGTTTCACCCATTCAGAATGAGAAATCGTGTGCTCGTAGTTAGAACCACTTAATTGTAAGTGACAAAAAGCACGATGATAATAAAGATCACTCTCGAGCATGAGAAAGGTGGAATCCCATCTAGTAGGAACATCCTAACGTAAACCTTTTTTAAACTCCAAAGAAACATGAGATACACATTTTAAAAAAAAATTGTTTTCGCGATTGTGAACCTCTTACATATTTGATGCTCACCCTAATTTTTGACACTCATACATCAATTTGTTTTAACCCATCTTGCACTATAAGATTAAGAATATGAGCACAACATATAATGTGAAAAAAATCACCATCCATCAATAAAAATTCCCTCAATAAAAGTTGCTCCTTCAGCAGATTAACAATACATCATTTGCACTCGCATTGTCTAAAGTAATGGAAAATATTTTCTTATCAATGCCCCAATCAGTCAACAAATTATAAATCTTTTTGGAAAAAGCAATTCCGGTGTGGGGAGGAAGCATAAAACTAAAATTTAAAACTCTTTTTTTGAGGACCCAGTTAGCATCGACAAAATGAGCAGTCAAACAAATATATTCATCGGTTGCTATAGAAGTCCACAAATCAGTAGTTAAACAAATTCTCCTTGGAATTGATACTAACAAGTCTTTAAGCCTTGATTTTTCCCTTTCGTACATTTTCATTACATTGGCTCTAGCTATATTTCTAGAAATTAACTTAATGTCGGCACAAACATAAAGAAATAATTGCCTAATTCCAGCATCCTCAACAAATTAAAATGTCAAATCATGCATCAATATTTCCATTACCAATAATTCCCTAAACTTTTCTGCATTAAATCTAGAAGACCTGGTTATAATAGAGCCCTCAGCCTGACTTAAAAGCAACTGACCTAAATCTCGACTAGTAGGTTTGGTACAAGTTTTAATATGATGTTTTAGATTTTCGGTGCCATAAAAACTATCACATAAATAAATAATACCGCATTTCAAACGCTTGGCTCTTCGCTTTTCATCATCTTGCAATGGAGTAATTTCAAACTGTGTCCATACCTTAGAAATAAGCTTTCTACATCTTTTGCCGACAACTTTTACACCCATTGTTTCTATGTTTTCTGTATCCACTTCTTCCATATTGGCTTCTCCATTACTTGGTGTAAAAGATTCCATCAGTTTCCTATAAAATTAAAGAATAAGAAACCAATTATGGTTCATACAAAATTAAAATTAAACCAAAGTTACAAAATTAAAGAAATTTCCTAAATAATAAGTAAATGATCTCTTAATAAACCCTGGTTTCCACATTAAATATTTCATAAATACATATGCAATGCTAACACGATATAAAGCTACATACAGTACTAGGCAAATGCAAATACCCAAAAGATATGCAATTCATATTCTGCATAAAACCATCCCTTACCACAATTCAGTGTCATCATTTAGAATCCAACAATTTAAATTAATACCATGGCCCTTGAGGTTTTATGTGGCCTCGTATCATCCACAGTTTCCTTTATTTTCTCTTTCTTTTATCGCATTCAAATCTTTTTTACATCTGCAACATTTTCCAATTTTGGATAGCAAACGGATATGAAATGAAGTTTAACTAGCATTAAACTTGCTAGGTCATTGGAAACACATTAAATGAACGTTACACGTTGAACATGTAGAGATTTCTTTAGACTAAAAGATGTATATTTCTATATATCTTTCAATCAGGCATGTCCATAACTTGACTTACTGACATTACATACCTAATATAACTGTAACTGTCCATAACCCAGTGAACAACAAGCATTTATAAATTGCATTATATGGACAGCCCAACAAGATATACAACAAAACATATTAACAAATTATGGTCATTATTACCTAAAAATCATTGTTGATGTTATGGGTACTCGATCAAATTTCAAGAAAAAAAATATACCTCGTAGAAATTAAATCGACAGGGAAGACGTCAATGGCTGAAGGCAGGTGAAATCGAATGAGAATTGAATCACTTGCAACTTGCGAGTGCCAGAGAACTGAAGTGAAGATTGATCGATCCAGTCGCCAGTCGCCAGTGATGCAGCTTTAAAATTAAATCGATAAAATGAGGCGTAAGTAAAATAAAATGTGTCTAGCTGAAATGAAATAAAAGAAAAAGTGCAAAACCCTAAAGTAACCGGGTGGAGTACCACTGCATGTGTAACGCCCCACCCTGAGACCCACATTAACAAAGAGAATTACTATGTAATTCCGTCTGCTAATGCAAAGAATAGGGCTGGTTAAGGGCGACCAACTATAACCTTGTCTCAACTATCTACTGAACACACCAACAAATGCTCTATTTTCTTCAAGTGGATTGATGTACTCAATAGATACTTGAGACAAAGCTATAGATGGTTATGGATATATCAGAACAAAACATGAGACAAAGCTATAGATGGTTATGGATATATCAGAACAAAACACTATAACTAAATGAATATCACATCACAAAACAGTAACAGATACATTTATATACATGCATACATATACAATGATACATCTCAATATAATACAAATAATATATCAAAGTGATATGGCGGCCACTCGATACACGAAAAGTAAAGACTAAACCCTCGACAATATGCCACAAGAATGTGAACAATCCCAAAATGATGACTCAGTCTCAAGAGATAGCGGCAAGAACTAGCTAAGATCAGAGAGGAGCTACACCTGAAACAAACTCGGTCTGACCCGAGTGAAAACACATGGGTCAGGTAGGCTAGAACTTATCATTAGTAAAGATGATGATAATATGAGGTAAGGGGAAGATCGTTGTATGCTAATGGTTTGATATAAGTCATCAAGTTATCTCTAGGGTAATACGTCAATGATTCATCGTGATTGCATAAAGGAATGCAATATATCTTGGCTATATATGATTCATCTAATTATAATATAACTAAACGAAATGAGTAAAAGTGTGAACCACAAAGGGAGATTTAATATGACAATTTAAACTTCATGATCATAATAAAACTCGAATTAGGCTAGTTACGTTCTTTAGCATAATAGATCACTAAATAAAGTTGAGAGATTGAAAGCTGTTTATGAAAAGGATACCTTGCCATATAGGGACAGTTCTTTATGAAAAGAAATGAAATCTCTTCAAGACACTATAAGAGATAGCTAAGTTATGAAAGTCCTCAAGAGACAAAAACAACACTTAAGCATATAGAATATCTACAAACTAGGTCATGAAGGCAAGGCCCAATTCATTGTTTCCTTCGCCTCATATCATCGGCAGTGCCAATTAAACAACGACTAAAACTTCTAAAAAATCAACTATCTCCATAAAGAAAGGTAACAATGTAATCATGCACTATAAGTACATAATTTTTAAATAAAGGTTATACACTTATAAATATGCATCGTCTCATCGGCATATATTGAATCCCAACACAACTCAATATATTATAAAACTCATCAAATAGAAACTTCTTAATTATTATACCTCATCTCATCGGTATAAATATAAATACATCTCAAATCTGTTATTAATACTCATCATAAAAGATATCATAATCTGTACCTCATTTCATCGGTATAATTATAAAAATGTCTCAAATCTATCTTGATAGCATCCAAAAGGACACAAAATGTCATATTCAAATCACCATAAAACATAATATAAACTTTACCTTTTTCATACTCAAGGCCTTATTCGAACATCATCATCAAAAAGGTGGATTCAAACACCAAAAAATCATAGAAAATGCACGTGCTTAACTTCTTGACTAGTACTACATCTTGGTACCATCCATCGTGATAACTAGGGCCATAAACATCATAAACATCTTAATGACTATAGCCGAAACATCGTGATGCCCTTGGTCACAAAATCCGAGTAATAACATCGTGATGATTGGAGTCACAAACATCGTGATCATCGTGATGGCTATAGTCAAACTCATCGTGATGACTCCAATCGAGTACTCGGTCGTAGTACTAGTAATCATCTTGAATGTGTCTCAACCTCTCGGTTAGGAACCCATAAGGCGTCAACATATTGTAACACCCCGTAATTTGAACATAAAAATTCACAAATTAAAGTATACTTAATTAAGTGAAATGGGTTGCGCAGAGAAATATATATATATATATTGATATATATATATAATTGAAAATTAAATAAATAAATATGCAAAAATGTTCAAAACAGCGAATTGGGAGAGGGGAATAACCGAACCGGCCGATTTTTGAGGTCGACCCAAGCCCGCTGGGTCGACTAGGGGTTAATCCAGGGTGTTTGGCTATCAACCCGTGGGCCGATTCGCTCAAGTGCAGATTTTGCATTTGAATGGTTCTCATGGTTCAGCTTTAATCTAAAGGCCCTAGATGGTTCCTACACTTGACTTCTTCCCCAAGACATGTTTTGATGGCTAGGATCTAAACTAAGGTTTATCCTATGGTTAAAACTATCCTAGTCTTCTATAAAAAGACCCCTAACCTAAACCTAAATGCTCATTATTCAATCCTATAGCTAAACTATGCCAAAATGTTCTCTCATGGCCTCCACCCTCATCCTCTTGTCATAATCTCCATCTCTAATCATATGAGAGAGTTTCTAAAGAAGTATAAGAGTTCCTAAGCTTGCTTAAGTGTTTCTAAGTTTGATTCAAGGCTTTTCTTCATCAAAGCTAGGATCTTTATTATTGATTTGGCTCAAGGGTTTTCATTTGGAGCATTCTTATTTGGAGTTTTTGAGTTGATAGCTTAGTGGTTTCGTCTCAATCTTTTAATATATTCATAAGAAGGCTAATCAACAAGTTGTGAGTTTCTATAGCCTTAATGACCAATTATTGAAGTGATTATGATAGGATATGATGAGGTTATGGCTATGAATGTGGATCAATGCATGTTATGCAAGTTATATGCTATGTGTTAATGATGTTATGCATGTTATGCAAGTTATATGCTATGTGTTAATGATGTTATGCATGTTATGCAAGTTATATGCTATGTGTTTATGAAGTTATGCAAGTTATGCAAGTCATATGCTACATGTTCATGAAGTTATGCAAGTTATGCAAGTCATATGATACATGTTCATGATGTTATGCTAGTTATGCAAGTCATATGCTATGTGATTATGATGTTATACAAGTTATGCAAGTCATATGCTATGTGTTTGTGGTGTTATGCAAGTTATATGCTATGTATTTATGATGTTATGCAAGATATGCAAGTCATATGAGAAACATTGATCCATTATGACACCATGATTATGCAAGTTTGGTGTATGCTTATATGCAAGTTCATGTACGATATGTATGCAAGTTTGGTGTATGATTATATGCAAGTTCACATATGACATGTTATGCAAGTATGGTGTTTGATTATATGCAAGTAACATGTGCAAGTTTACACCTTAGTATGATATGCATACATATGCAAGTTAACCCCTTTATATGTCACACATACATATGCAAGCTTACCCCTTTGTATGACATAAGAAACTTATGCAAGTTAACCTCTTTATGACATATGTGATTCATGCATGTTTGGGTTGATTATTTATGCTAGTTGGGTTTGATGCTATATGCATGTTGACACCTTTAAACCCATGTTGATGCTAATGTTATGCAAGTCGAACCCATTGTATTTGTGATGAATCTTCCCTTTTATGTCATGTTAGCGAATTACGTGGGGAACGATGGGGTTAATAAACATGTTAATGAAATTGTGTGAAGTTGGTATGATTATGCATACCATAAAGTGATGGACATAATTGAGTCAATTATGTACATCGTTAAAATTGGAATTAATTAGGGAAAATTAATTCGGGGGGTGATTAATTAGATGTAATTAATCGACTAAGACACGAGGTTGGACCCTTTTGTAGCGTAAGACTGCCCGGAACCGACCGGCAAATCCAGCGGCTACAAATGATTGGCCCAATGTGAGAGGTCTTAGGCACAAACTATATACGTGACAAGTGTAAAGACACGAGGTTAGACTCGGTTATGGCGTAAGGCTGCCCGGACCCAACCGGCAAATCCAGCTGCCATAAAAGATAGTCTAATGTGAGAGGTCCTTACAACGGTTACGTTCTTAATCAATTAAGAAACACTTAACTAAATAAGCATGTAGTGGGGCATGAAGGGTTAAGTGGGTGCCTTGGGTGGCATGAGGAAATCTAGTGGTTGCCTTGGGTGGCAATAGAAGATAAGATTAAAATACTTAACCAAAGTGGAACATGTAATTAAACATGATTAAAGGGTTAAGTGGGTGCCTTGGGTGGCATGTGGAAAAATCTAGTGGGTTGCCTTGGGTGGCAATAGAGAATACGACTAGAATACTTAACCAAAGTAGAACATGTAATTAAACATGATTAAAGGGTTAAGCGGGTGCCTTGGGTGGCATGTAGAAATCTAGTGGGTGCTTTGAGTGGTAATTGAAATATGATTAGATGACTTAACCAAACCTTAACATGTAAGTGGGCATGATTATGAAAAAGGGGTTAAGTGGGATGCACTAGATAAAATGACAAGCTTAAGTAGTAGCTTGTGGGGGCCCATTTCATTGGGATGCACTAGATAAAATGACAAGCTTAAGTAGTAGCTTGCGGGGGCCCATTTCATTGGGATGCACTAGATAAAATGACAAGCTTAAGTAGTAGCTTGTGGGGGCCCATTTCATTGGGATGCACTAGATAAAATGACAAGCTTAAGTAGTAGCTTGTGGGGGCCCATTTCATTGGGATGCACTAGATAAAATGACAAGCTTAAGTAGTAGCTTGTGGGGTCCATTTCATTGGGATGCACTAGATAAAATGACAAGCTTAAGTAGTAGCTTGTGGGGGCCCATTTCAACCAGTAACCCATATGTATCTTATTGGGCTCGACCCATGTCGAGGACGGGACACGCGTACTGGGCTTGACTATAAGAGGCCAAAACGGGGTAGCGGTGGCAACGCGAGTCCAACGAGTTTCATATGCGTGTGTGGACCCGGGCTGGTAGGTAAGACGTTGTTGCATCGTGTAGGTATAAGCCGTGCACCATTATCGGGTTGCCACTTTGGGGAGTGATACACCCCACTGTGGGGCCAGCACGGGTATCTACGTTAGGGAGTCGATCGCTTGGGGAGTAGTGGGTACACCTAGTGGAGATAGGGGCAGACGGCACCTATGTAGTCAGCTAGGGGTACACGAAACTACTATTAAAATAACTAAGTACACTTAGTGGGATCAACCTTTAAGTAGGAATTACCCTTGGGTGGGTAGAACTGGTGTGGTGTAGTGTAGGAATTACCCTTGGGTGGGTAGATCTGGGGTGGTGCAGTGTAGTATTTATCCTTGGGTGGATAGGCGCGTCTTTACCGTTATCTTAGTTTATCCTAAGTTTAGTTGGCTACTTAGTGTAGTCATTTATCCCCAGTCGTACCGTACCAGGTTTATATCATACCCTAATTACTTTAATGATTGTATTGTTAAGGTTATAGGGCTCACTCAGACTTATGTCTGACCCCATTGTTTTTATCTTTTTCCCCCTCAGGTCCTCAGGTTGGGCCTAGCACTAGTGGGCTTTGATCAGATTTCTTTATCTATCTTCTGGAGCTTGGACCGTGATGTAAAGCCCAGCTTATCTTTTCTTTTATGGCTATTGTTATGTAGTGGGATTATGTACTTATGTTTTTATCAGGATGGATATTTAGTACTTGACTCTTTATGGTGTTGTAACTGAACATGTTTACCTTCTGCTGCTATGAAATGTAAATTTCAAGTATTATTTATATCTGTCTTGTTGTAATTTTTCTGTTCTATACTCACTTAAGATGCTCCACCGAAGTTAAGGCATTCCCTTAGTGAGTGACCTTAGCGGGTGTGGGGTGTTACACGTGGTATCAGAGCAAAGGTTACCAGAACAGATAAAATTTTTAGAAAACTATTTTTCTTAAAACATTTTTGGAAGAAGTATTTTCAAAAACATCTTTTAAGAGAAAAGTTTTTGAAAGAAAAGCATAATCCCCAATAGCCATATATCCTTCCTTCGATTCTCCGTTTTGAATCTCTTCCTCTATCTCTCTTTGAATTTCCCCTCCGCATATAGATGTCTTTTTATGATAAATAAGGACTTCCGTATGAAGGACGGAAGAACCACTTCAAGGGACTAAGACGTTTGCCAGGCCAAGAAGTTAGTCCAAGGAGGTGGAGGGCTTATGGGTACCTTTAAGATGGACGAGAGAGGAAGGTTCAAATAGCTATTAGGTAAATAAAGGACGAAACCTCATCGTGGTAAGAAGGCCACGAAAGGAGAATGTGAAGGGTAAGGCTAGTTGTTTTGGAGAAATAGGACACCTTGGGGTTGTCCAAAGAGGTAAGGACGAAGTACAGGATCTTCTGGAGGATAGATGTATTCCCTCGCGACGGGTATACCTGATGGGGGTAGGACCGTCTAAGTTGAAATTTGATTCTCTCGACCATCCTGTTCGAACTTTATTCGACTCTAGTGCACCACATTCGTTTATCTCATCATCATTAGTTGAGTCACTACACCTAGACACCAGTTGAGTAGATGATCCCGTGGTTGTTTCAAACCCAATTGGGGGCTCCACTTATTTGTCCATGATATGTTTGGGTTTGAAGATTTCTATAATTAGCGTTGAGTTTAGAGGTGATGTTTTTGTTTGGGCTTCACGGGCTATGGGTTGATTTTGGGCATGGACTGGTTATCCAGTAATGGTGCCGTTCTTGATTTCGAAAGGAGAGTTGTTAGGCTCATGACCCGTTTGGAGGACACTCTCGGGATCTCTTAATCCCATAGGTTCTGTTATGCTAAGTTATCTTGAATCGCTTGACGCTTCGGTCGAGAGTTTGCGATCTGTTAGAGTGGTCCGGGAATACTCGGATGTGTTTGAGGAGGAGAAGGACTTACCTCCGAAGCGGGAGATAGACTTCCGAATATATCTGGTGGATAACGCTAAACCAGTATCTTGACCAGAGCGCCACATGGCTCCTCGTGAGAGGAGGGAACTCCATAAGCAAGTAGGGGAGTTGCTTGAGAAGGGGTTCATAAGACGAAGTATATCGAAGTGGGGAGCTCCAGTAGTTTTTGCCACGAAGGCGGATGGGTCCCTCAGACTTTGTGTAGACTATAGAGAACTCAACAAGCTCACAAAGAAGAATAGACACCCATTGCCAAGGATTGATGATCTTTTTGATCAGTTGGTTGACGCCTCAGTGTTTTCGCAGTGGGACTTGGCCACGAAATTTCATCAGTTGGGAGTGACTGAGGATAGTATAGAGAAGACCGCCTTTAGGACTCCGGATGGTTTCTATGAGTGGATGGTGATGCCATTTGGTTTGACGAACGCCCCCGCATACTTTGTTGATTTGACGAGTGGAGTGTTCAGGGAGTACCTAAATAACTACGTAGTGGTCTTTGTGGATGACATTTTGGTCTTTTCTAAAGAGCGAAATAAGTTTTCGTGCGTGCTTAATGGGTTAAGCAAAGCCAGTTATTTGATCAACGGTGGTTTTGGAGCGAGACTGGCAAGGACATCCAGAGTTGGACAAGGGCTTAATTATTTAGCCGTTTTACTAGTATCATCTCACGTAGGTCGTCTGAATTCGAAGGAGGTATCCCTTGGGTGTTTGCCTGATATTGGTTTAGGCCTTTGGGGCTTGCACTTGGGGGATGTCGAGTTCGACTAGGATGGTCTGCGTGAAAGATGGATAGTTGTGACGATTTTGCATGGGAGTATATCCTGGTTTTCTCCAGAAGTGGAGAAGAGCATGCCCTACATCTTAGGGAAGTGTTGGAGACTCTTCGAGCGCATAGTCTTAAGACAGCAAAGGTGGATGGAGTTCTTAGCATCCTAAGATTTCGAGATAGCGTACACCCCAGTAAGGGTAACGTGGTAGCGGACGCCTTGAGTAGAAAAAGGTTGTCCTTGAGTCCATTGTTCGTGGAACGACGAAGCTTGGAATTTATCGCGATGTTTGATTTCAGACCTTCTGTTGACTTTATACCCGGTTTGCTAGCATCCTTGGAGGTCAGACCTACTCTTTTGAGACGGATTGGCGAGGCACAGCGGGACGACCCACGGTTGGTTGAGTTGGTAGAGAGGCTCATAAGGGGGGAGTCGTCCAGCCATTTGGGCAGGTACACCCTAGACGAAAAGGGGTGCTTGCGTAGAGACGGTAGACTTTGTGTACCGCAGGACGAAGGTTTAAGGAAGGCTATTCTTGATGATGCACACCGTCCTAGGATGACCATTCATCCCGTTGGGGACAAGATGTACCAGGACATGAGGCGAGTTTTCTTTTGGGCCGGAATGAAGAAGGTTGTGGCCGAGTATGTCGCTAGATGCTTGGTGTGCCAACAAGAGAAAGAGGAGCAAAAGAAACCTGGTAGATTGCTTCACCCATTGGAAGTTCCGCAATGGAAGTGTGATAGCGTCTCGATGGATTTTATTGATGGGTTACCGAGATCGAGGAAGGGTAATACAGGATTTTGGGTTGTAGTAGACAGACTTACTAAGAGTGCCCATTTCATACCCGTAAAGAGCAAGAGGACTGCTCCATGGCTAGCTTCGGTTTATCTTCGAGAGATAATTCAGTTGCATAGGGAACATGACATATTCCATGTGTCACATTGGAGGAAGTGCCTACATGAGACCGCAGAGGTGGTAGAGCCGAGCTTGCTTAAAGAAGTGGAGGTAGAGCGTGATGCGACTATTCGACGAGCTCCTACCCGCATCCTTGGGTCAGAGATTAGGAAGTTGAGAAACAGAGAGGTTCGACTAGTCAAAGTGCCAAGGGGAGAAGAGGAGAGTAATGCTACTTGGGAGACATAAGCGAAGATGCGTTCATTGTACCCATTCCTTTTTGAGGGTATGTCTTTTAACTTCTCCTTCATCGTTTGTCTAGTACTTATCTTATCTTTAGTATGTCCTCTCATTAGTACCTTTGACCTTTAGATAGGGAAAACCTATGGTTGAAACATGTGTTTGAGACATGTTATGTTTGATGGATGCGTGTGGATGCAAGTGGTTGCTAGTGGTTGCTCGTGGATGCATATACACACACTCTAGGCACTAGATCGGCTCAATCACTTCATATTGCATATTGCATAAAATTGTGTGTAGGTAACTATATTAATGGATGTATAATGGTTGCGTTATCATATGGATGATGCATTTTGGTGTATGGTTGTGCACACATGTAGAAATAGTATGTGTCGATAGGGATCTTTCGCATACATATTGGATGCATGGCACTATCATGGTTTGCATTGAGGAGGTCAACTAAATAAGTGGACCGCCTAATTTTGCATTAGACAGGGGGCATATACACACACTTTTTTGCATATGTTCATACGTCATTAGAAATTTGAAGGACAATGGATGCCAGTGTTTGATGGTTTAGTAGATGGTTGTTTGGTTGGTAGGATACGTTCATCTTGGCTTAGAAATTTCGGGGACGAAATCCTTTAAGGAGGGGAGAATGTAACACCCCGTAATTTGAACATAAAAATTCACAAATTAAAGTATACTTAATTAAGTGAAATGGGTTGCGCAGAGAAATATATATATATTGATATATATATATATATAATTGAAAATTAAATAAATAAATATGCAAAAATGTTCAAACAGCGAATTGGGAGAGGGGAATAACCGAACCGGCCGATTTTTGAGGTCGACCCGAGCTCGCTGGGCCGACTAGGGGTTAATCCAGGGTGTTTGGCTGTCAACCCGTGGGCCGATTCGCTCAAATGCAGATTTTTCATTTGAATGGTTCTCATGGTTCAGCTTTAATCTAAAGGCCCTAGATGGTTCCTACACTTGACTTCTTCCCCAAGACATGCTTTGATGGCTAGGATCTAAACTAAGGTTTATCCTATGGCTAAAACTATCCTAGTCTTCTATAAAAAGACCCCTAACCTAAACCTAAATGCTCATTATTCAATCCTATAGCTAAACTATGCCAAAATGTTCTCTTATGGCCTCCACCCTCATCCTCTTGTCATAATCTCCATCTCTAATCATATGAGAGAGTTTCTAAAGAAGTATAAGAGTTCCTAAGCTTGCTTAAGTGTTTCTAAGTTTGATTCAAGGCTTTTCTTCATCAAAGCTAGGATCTTTATTATTGATTTGGCTCAAGGGTTTTCATTTGGAGCATTCTTATTTGGAGTTTTTGAGTTGATAGCTTAGTGGCTTCGTCTCAATCTTTTAATATATTCATAAGAAGGCTAATCAACAAGTTGTGAGTTTCTATAGCCTTAATGACCAATTATTGAAGTGATTATGATAGGATATGATGAGGTTATGGCTATGAATGTGGATCAATGCATGTTATGCAAGTTATATGCTATGTGTTAATGATGTTATGCATGTTATGCAAGTTATATGCTATGTGTTAATGATGTTATGCATGTTATGCAAGTTATATGCTATGTGTTTATGAAGTTATGCAAGTTATGCAAGTCATATGCTACATGTTCATGAAGTTATGCAAGTTATGCAAGTCATATGATACATGTTCATGATGTTATGCTAGTTATGCAAGTCATATGCTATGTGATTATGATGTTATGCAAGTTATGCAAGTCATATGCTATGTGTTTGTGGTGTTATGCAAGTTATATGCTATGTGTTTATGATGTTATGCAAGATATGCAAGTCATATGAGAAACATTGATCCATTATGACACCATGATTATGCAAGTTTGGTGTATGCTTATATGCAAGTTCATGTATGATATGTATGCAAGTTTGGTGTATGATTATATGCAAGTTCACATATGACATGTTATGCAAGTATGGTGTTTGATTATATGCAAGTAACATGTGCAAGTTTACACCTTAGTATGATATGCATACATATGCAAGTTAACCCCTTTATATGTCACACATACATATGCAAGCTTACCCCTTTGTATGACATAAGAAACTTATGCAAGTTAACCTCTTTATGACATATGTGATTCATGCATGTTTGGGTTGATTATTTATGCTAGTTGGGTTTGATGCTATATGCATGTTGACACCTTTAAACCCATGTTGATGCTAATGTTATGCAAGTCGAACCCATTGTATTTGTGATGAATCTTCCCTTTTATGTCATGTTAGCGAATTACGTGGGGAACGATGGGGTTAATAAACATGTTAATGAAATTGTGTGAAGTTGGTATGATTATGCATACCATAAAGTGATGGACATAATTGAGTCAATTATGTACATCGTTAAAATTGGAATTAATTAGGGAAAATTAATTCGGGGGGTGATTAATTAGGTGTAATTAATCGACTAAGACACGAGGTTGGACCCTTTTGTAGCGTAAGACTGCCCGGAACCGACCGGCAAATCCAGCGGCTACAAATGATTGGCCCAATGTGAGAGGTCTTAGGCACAAACTATATACGTGACAAGTGTAAAGACACGAGGTTAGACTCGGTTATGGCGTAAGGCTGCCCGGACCCAACCGGCAAATCCAGCTGCCATAAAAGATAGTCTAATGTGAGAGGTCCTTACAACGGTTACGTTCTTAATCAATTAAGAAACACTTAACTTGATAAGCATGTAGTGGGGCATGAAGGGTTAAGTGGGTGCCTTGGGTGGCATGAGGAAATCTAGTGGTTGCCTTGGGTGGCAATAGAAGATAAGATTAAAATACTTAACCAAAGTGGAACATGTAATTAAACATGATTAAAGGGTTAAGTGGGTGCCTTGGGTGGCATGTGGAAAAATCTAGTGGGTTGCCTTGGGTGGCAATAGAGAATACGACTAGAATACTTAACCAAAGTAGAACATGTAATTAAACATGATTAAAGGGTTAAGCGGGTGCCTTGGGTGGCATGTAGAAATCTAGTGGGTGCCTTGAGTGGCAATTGAAATATGATTAGATGACTTAACCAAACCTTAACATGTAAGTGGGCATGATTAAGAAAAAGGGGTTAAGTGGGATGCACTAGATAAAATGACAAGCTTAAGTAGTAGCTTGTGGGGGCCCATTTCATTGGGATGCACTAGATAAAATGACAAGCTTAAGTAGTAGCTTGTGGGGGCCCATTTCATTGGGATGCACTAGATAAAATGACAAGCTTAAGTAGTAGCTTGTGGGGGCCCATTTCATTGGGATGCACTAGATAAAATGACAAGCTTAAGTAGTAGCTTGTGGGGGCCCATTTCATTGGGATGCACTAGATAAAATGACAAGCTTAAGTAGTAGCTTGTGGGGGCCCATTTCATTGGGATGCACTAGATAAAATGACAAGCTTAAATAGTAGCTTGTGGGGGCCCATTTCAACCAGTAACCCATATGTATCTTATTGGGCTCGACCCATGTCGAGGACGGGACACGCGTACTGGGCTTGACTATAAGAGGCCAAAACGGGGTAGCGGTGGCAACGCGAGTCCAACGGGTTTCATATGCGTGTGTGGACCCGGGCTGGTAGGTAAGACGTTGTTGCATCGTGTAGGTATAAGCCGTGCACCATTATCGGGTTGCCACTTTGGGGAGTGATACACCCCACTGTGGGGCCAGCACGGGTATCTACGTTAGGGAGCCGATCGCTTGGGGAGTAGTGGGTACACCTAGTGGAGATAGGGGCAGACGGCACCTATGTAGTCAGCTAGGGGTACACGAAACTACTATTAAAATAACTAAGTACACTTAGTGGGATCAACCTTTAAGTAGGAATTACCCTTGGGTGGGTAGAACTGGTGTGGTGCAGTGTAGGAATTACCCTTGGGTGGGTAGATCTGGGGTGGTGCAGTGTAGTATTTATCCTTGGGTGGATAGGCGCGTCTTTACCGTTATCTTAGTTTATCCTAAGTTTAGTTGGCTACTTAGTGTAGTCATTTATCCCTAGTCGTACCGTACCAGGTTTATATCATACCCTAATTACTTTAATGATTGTATTGTTAAGGTTATAGGGCTCACTCAGACTTATGTCTGACCCCGTTGTTTTTATCTTTTTCCCCCTCAGGTCCTCAGGTTGGGCCTAGCACTAGTGGGCTTTGATCAGATTTCTTTATCTATCTTCTGGAGCTTGGACCGTGATGTAAAGCCCAACTTATCTTTTCTTTTATGGCTATTGTTATGTAGTGGGATTATGTACTTATGTTTTTATCAGGATGGATATTTAGTACTTGACTCTTTATGGTGTTGTAACTAAACATGTTTACCTTCTGCTGCTATGAAATGATGATTTAAATTTCAAGTATTATTTATATCTGTCTTGTTGTAATTTTTCTGTTCTATACTCACTTAAGATGCTCCACCGAAGTTAAGGCATTCCCTTAGCGAGTGACCTTAGCGGGTGTGGGGTGTTACACATATGTCCCATACCATACGTTTACACCTAACGGTTTACTAGCCGTTAGTTGATACCACACTAGAAAACTTCATGAAACATCATCAATTATACACCGCCTCATTCATTGGCGAGTGTAAAGATAAAACTCATCTCATATTTCTCTCTTTACGACGAGTACTAAGTGGCAATCTAACTTGTCTCATCTCATTGACAAGTAAAAATTCATCTAAAACATTAAAACATCATAAATTCATAAACCTCAAAACATCATGAATTCGTAAACATCAAAACATCATGAATTCATCATAGAATAGCTTGCCTCATGTCATTGGCAAGTTTACATAGCATCGTGGTTGGTTCATCATCGAGCATACTCCAATTGAGTAGATCTAGAACCAATGGCATTCGCCAAAATTTGGCATCGCAAGACATCGCATCAAAAGTGTTTCGATCGTACAAGTCCGATATTAAGCGATAAAGTAAAAACACATGTCACATACCATGTATTTTTACTAAATCGTTTAATTCTCATTCTTATACGCCGAAATTCAGAAGAATAAGCTAATATATTAATATACATACATACATATATATATATATATATATATATATATAAAATAATTTTATAAAGAAAATATGACTTTTAATAATTTTAAGAAACATATATATAAGCTTTATAAACAAAAACCCTTATTTAAAGAGATTACCTAATTAAAATACTATATAATTTGATTAAAAATATTTTAAAATGACTTAAGAACATTTATTTTCCAAACCATTGATTTTAAGAATTCACTAAAACTTAGCTAGATTTAAAACCATTTAAAATCATCAAGAATACTCAATGTCGATTTTAACCGATATTAAATTTAAATGGGATTTAAATCAAATAAAATTACAGAATTCCTCAAATCTGAGCTAGTCCATAGATGGACATCATTTCTATCTAATAACATCAATTTTCATCAAAGGAATGCAATTGGAATTGTGGAAACGACAAAATATCATAAAAATCCGAAATTAAACATTATACTAATTTCAGCCCTGTTGTAAAGAATTCATGTTTTAGCATAACAAACTTCAAAATCTGAATTTTTTTGTTATATGAAATTGTTCTACTAATTCTAAGCTTTCTAACGATATAAAGATCATCAAAATTGGACTTAGCATGAAGAAGATATGATGAATACAATTCTCATATTTTGAAATTCACTGTGGCTGTCGTTTATTCTCAGGACAGCGACAAAGAGGTAAAATTTTGACTACATTAACTCCAAGATCTTGAAAAACTCAAAGAAGGAAACTTGTAGCACATGTTTTTAGCTTTCCGAACATCAAAAATTACCCAATTCCGATCAAAAACATGAAAGATATGGCAAAAACAATTTCAGATTCAACTCAGAAAATTCTGTCAAAGACAGAATTATACTTCTGTGTTCAAACCTATTTCAGGCCTATCAAATTGCAAAATATCAGAAAACGACCTGAACAAAAAATGTTCCATATTGAATCAGCTTTCAAACAAAAAAAATTGACCTCAATCGGATAAGAAACACAAAAGTTATGGCTGTTTTACTACAGCGCATTTTCAGGAATTTCGATATACACGAATTTTTGCAAGATTTCACACAAAAGCTTCATTTCTTGCAAATAATTTGTAGATTTACAATAGCTTACTGTAAGTATTACTACTTACCTTAGCTTGAACAACAATTTGATGAATTTTGCAAGCAAGGGTTTGAAGAAGAGCCTCCGAATTGATCAAAGCTTGAACCTTTCAACTCATTTCAATGTTTGAACACATGTAGATCAAACAGCTGTAGATTGAGTTTAGAATGATAATTCTTCTTAGTTTTGCTGTAGAATTTGAGAAACTAGGTTTAGAGGGTTATGGCCATGAGAGTTTTTCTGTTTTTGGGGAAGAAGGAATTTCTTATTTTCTGGAAATGAAAAGTACGTACCTTTTCTGGAGAATTCCTTTCTTCTCTCCACTAAGTAATCCCATAAAGATACTAATTAACTTGTTAGCCCATGAATTAACTTAGGGAAGGTAATTTGAGCTTTAAGGCATTGTTTATACAAGTTTTTACATGGTTTCTACATATTCCCTTCACAAGTTCACTTATGTTAATACTAAATTTTAAAAATAAAATAAAATTACACAAGGTCATAAATATTTCAACCTGTTTTTAACCATTTTTATCAATATTTCCCAATATGTACAATTTTAGACAAAATCATCATTTTTGACATATTTGACCAAATAAAAATTATATCTTGGTCAAATACAATGCAATAAAAAGTTTTTTTTTTATCAGTTTCAAAGCATCAAAATATTTATAATCAATATTACACTTTCTAAAAATTTATTTTCTTCTCATTTATCCACAATAAAAGGCAAACATTGGAATAAATTTCCAATATCATTATATTTGACTATATAAATTACCATCATGGTTTATTTTCAATCTATAACTCAAATAAAATATTCAACTTTATTTTCACGACAACTTCTCAAGCTTATTGAATTTCCCCAAATAGAAATTTTAAAATAACAATTTATTGCCTATTATTATATCAAATCATAACCTTCGTTATAATTTAATATAACAGGTAATCACCAGAAATCGGGTTGTTACAGACTTCCCCCCTTAATAAAATTGCGTCCTCGCAATTTCTAGAGACAAGTTTATACTTAACATCTTAATTTCATCATTCAAAGGGAAGCTAGGCAAGCATGAACCCGAAATTTCCTCAAATGAAGTTGAGATTTCACTCGACTTCATCCAAAATTCAAGACATCAAAGAGATTAACATCCCAAATTTTCCGCATTGCACAATGGAAAAACTGCTGTAATGAAAGGAAGGATACCAAGGTGGATAGAGAAACTCAAAAGAAGGTAGTTTCTTCATAAGCCACCGGCCTCATTGACCGCAAAAATGCAAGTCATTAGATTATTGCACAAATAGGAGCTCAAGGAATTAAGATACCCTAGAAAGATGGGTATAGACCCAAATTTTTTTTTTTTAATATTTCAAAATTCATTACATAGAAAATAAAACTACAATTTCCCTTTGCTGGAATTTATTTTTCTGAATCTTAATATGGATTCTTGATTTAGAAGTAAATTTAATATTATATATTCTTACTTCATACAGTTTACATCTTTAAACAATTTTGTTGAGTCTATTCCATAAAAATGAGATTCTTTTTCCAAAATTTCGAAAGATATTAAAAAAGTCACTCAAATAAACTTTCAGCTCAATTCTTAAAGATACAAATTTTTTCACTTTAATCTTATTAAATTTTACTTATCATGTATGATTGTCAAATCCCAATGTTTAGAAAATTCCTATCAATAACATTGATCAAGCGTATCGACCAGAATCATTAAACACTCGATGGACAACCCAACATGAAGAAAAATCATCTTCAAACAAATAAAGATCCATATAGACCTCAATTCATTTCTTATCTCAAAATAAAATTTCAATCCTCTTTATATAAATCTTTACTTTAATAGATCTTAAAAACTCAATTTAGATTCAATTCAGAAAATTAGAATCACAAAAAGAAGTCATCGAGATATTCTTCGAATACTCGATTCAAAGACCGGTATAGCGAATTACGTAGAAGAATCACTCGATTACGAGGTATGATAATGACCCTGCTATTCCCCGTAACTCGTAGTATCTGGAATTCATCAAAAAAGTCAAGCTAGAATAATAGTCCAACACTATGTATAGATTAAAAAAAATCTTTGAGTCATAGAATAAATGTTAGGCATCGGCTAAAGAGAAGAAAGGACTCAAAACACCACTTTCAATCACCCAAAGGGTTAAAAAATCTAATGGACTCAAACACAAAGGAATCAAGATAGATATTCGAGATATATCATCATTATCTCAGCACCAAAAAGGTAAGATTAAGGATTTCATAATTATGATATTTTTTTCAAAAATAGAAACACAAATATAAAGGATTAGGATGTCGACAAAAAGTAATGTACTGTAGAACATCGAAGGAGGTATAGCAACACCTAAGCCACTAATCTAAACAACGAAAATTCTAGCAAGGATTCTGGACAGAAAATTTCTATACTAATACGCATGAAAAGACAAATCATAAGGAACAAATCCCACGATGCTCAACATCATATCGAATATGGAAGATTCCCTCAATCTAATTTGCAACCCTCAAGGGTACACAAGGTAGAACATCAAGATCATTCATAACTTCTTCAATATGAATGAGTGAAAGGACACAAATGGAACAATTCCAAGGAATTATTCTTAAAATAAGATATCATTGAATTAATTTGGAATACTACGGAATACATATATTCCTTGACATATCCCAAATTATATTCCCAAAGATAGGAACTGAAGCTCGAAGATAAAGGGTTAGTAACACTCGTACTATATTTGGATGCATCATTATACATGTTTCTGCTCCGTGTTTATTGTATTTTGTTCTGAAAGCCTGGCTCTGATACCAACTGTAACGCCCCACCCTGAGACCCACATTAACAAAGAGAATTACTATGTAATTCCGTCTGCTAATGCAGAGAATAGGGCTGGTTAAGGGCGACTAACTATAACCTTGTCTCAACTATCTACTGAACACACCAACAAATGCTCTATTTTCTTCAAGTGGATTGATGTACTCAATAGATACTTGAGACAAAGCTATAGATGGTTATGGATATATCAGAACAAAACACTATAACTAAATGAATATCACATCACAAAACAGTAACAAATACATTTATATACATGCATACATATACAATGATACATCTCAATATAATACAAATAATATATCAAAGTGATATGGCGGCCACTCGATACACGAAAAGTAAAGACAAAACCCTCGACAATATGCCACAACAATGTGAACAATCCCAAAATGATGACTCAGTCTCAAGAGATAGCGGCAAGAACTAGCTAAGATCAGAGAGGAGCTACACCTGAAACAAACTCGATCTGACCCTAGTGAAAACACATGGGTCAGGTAGGCTAGAATTTATCATTAGTAAAGATGATGATAATATGAGGTAAGGGGAAGATCGTTGCATGTTAATGGTTTGATATAAGTCATCAAGTTATCTCTAGGGTAATACGTCAATGATTCATCGTGATTGCATAAAGGAATGCAATATATCTTGGCTATATATGATTCATCTAATTATAATATAACTAAACGAAATGAGTAAAAGTGTGAACCACAAAGGGAGATTTAATATGACAATTTAAACTTCATGATCATAATAAAACTCGAATTAGGCTAGTTACGTTCTTTAGCATAATAGATCACTAAATAAAGTTGAGAGATTGAAAGCTGTTTATGAAAAGGATACCTTGCCATATAGGGACAATTCTTTATGAAAAGAAATGAAATCTCTTCAAGACACTATAAGAGATAGCTAAGTTATGAAAGTCCTCAAGAGACAAAAACAACACTTAAGCATATAGAATGTCTACAAACTAGGTCATGAAGGCAAGGCCCAATTCATTATTTCTTTCGCCTCATATCATCGGCAGTGCCAATTAAACAACGACTAAAACTTCTAAAAAATCAACTATCTCCATAAAGAAAGGTAATAATGTAATCATGCACTATAAGTACATAATTTTTAAATAAAGGTTATACACTTATAAATATGCATCGTCTCATCGGCATATATTGAATCCCAACACAACTCAATATATTATAAAACTCATCAAATAGAAACTTCTTAATTATTATACCTCATCTCATCGGTATAAATATAAATACATCTCAAATCTGTTATTAATACTCATCATAAAAGATATCATAATCTATACCTCATTTCATCGGTATAATTATAAAAATGTCTCAAATCTATCTTGATAGCATCCAAAAGGACACAAAATGTCATATTCAAATCACCATAAAACATAATATAAACTTTACCTTTTTCATACTCAAGGCCTTATTCGAACATCATCATCAAAAAGGTGGATTCGAACACCAAAAAATCATAGAAAATGCACGTGCTTAACTTCTTGACTAGTACTACATCTTGGTACCATCCATCGTGATGACTAGGGCCATAAACATCTTAATGACTATAGCCGAAACATCATGATGCCCTTGGTCACAAAATCCGAGTAATAACATCGTGATGATTGGAGTCACAAACATCGTGATGGCTATAGTCAAACTCATCGTGATGACTCCAATCGAGTACTCGGTCGTAGTACTAGTAATCATCTTGAATGTGTCTCAACCTCTCGGTTAGGAACCCATAAGGCGTCAACATGTGTCCCATACCATACGTTTACACCTAACGGTTTACTAGCCGTTAGTTGATTCCACACTAGAAAACTTCATGAAACATCATCAATTATACACCGCCTCATTCATTGGCGAGTGTAAAGATAAAACTCATCTCATATTTCTCTCTTTACGACGAGTACTAAGTGGCAATCTAACTTGTCTCATCTCATTGACAAGTAAAAATTCATCTAAAACATTAAAACATCATAAATTCATAAACATCAAAACATCATGAATTCGTAAACATCAAAACATCATGAATTCATCATAGAATAGCTTGCCTCATGTCATTGGCAAGTTTACATAGCATCGTGGTTGGTTCATCATCGAGCATACTCCAGTTGAGTAGATCTAGAACCAATGGCATTCGCCAAAATTTGGCATCGCAAGACATCGCATCAAAAGTGTTTCGATCGTACAAGTCCGATATTAAGCGATAAAGTAAAAACACATGTCCCATACCATGTATTTTTACTAAATCGTTTAATTCTCATTCTTATACGCCGAAATTCAGAAGAATAAGCTAATATATTAATATACATACATACATACATATATATATATATATATATTTAAAATAATTTTATAAAGAAAATATGACTTTTAATAATTTTAAGAAACATATATATAAGCTTTATAAAGAAAAACCCTTATTTAAAGAGATTACCTAATTAAAATACTATATAATTTGATTAAAAATATTTTAAAATGACTTAAGAACATTTATTTTCCAAACCATTGATTTTAAGAATTCACTAAAACTTAGCTAGATTTAAAACCATTTAAAATCATCAAGAATACTCAATGTCGATTTTAACCGATATTAAATTTAAATGGGATTTAAATCAAATAAAATTACAGAATTCCTCAAATCTGAGCTAGTCCATAGATGTACATCATTTCTATCTAATAACATCAATTTTCATCAAAGGAATGCAATTGGAATTGTGGAAACGACAAAATATCATAAAATTCCGAAATTAAACATTATACTAATTTCAGCCCTGTTGTAAAGAATTCAGGTTTTAGCATAACAAACTTCAAAATCTGAAATTTTTTGTTATATGAAATTGTCCTACTAATTCTAAGCTTTCTAATGATTTAAAGATCATCAAAATTGGACTTAGCATGAAGAAGATATGATGAATACAATTCTCATATTTTGAAATTCATTGTGGCTGTCGTTTATTCTCAGGACAGCGACAAAGAGGTAAAATTTTGACTACATTAACTCCAAGATCTTGAAAAACTCAAAAAAGGAAACTTGTAGCACATGTTTTTAGCTTTCCAAAACATCAAAAATTACCCAATTCCGATCAAAAACATGAAAGATATGGCAAAAACAATTTCAGATTCAACTCAGAAAATTCTGTCAAAGACAGAATTATACTTCTGTGTTCAAACCTATTTCAGGCCAATCAAATTGCAAAATATCAGAAAACGACCTGAACAAAAAATGTTCCATATTGAATCAGCTTTCAAACAAAAAAAAATTGACCTCAATCAGATAACAAACACAAAAGTTATGGCTGTTTTACTACAGCGCACTTTCAGGAATTTCGATATACACGAATTTTTGCAAGATTTCACACAAAAGCTTCATTTCTTGCAAATAATTTGTAGATTTACAATAGCACTCTGTATGTATTACTACTTACCTTAGCTTGAACAGCAATTTGATGAATTTTGCAAGCAAGGGTTTGAAGAAGAGCCTCTGAATTGATCAAAGCTTGAACCTTTCAACTCATTTCAATGTTTGAACACATGTAGATCAAACAGCTGTAGATTGAGTTTAGAATGATAATTCTTCTTAGTTTTGTTGTAGAATTTGAGAAATTAGGTTTAGAGGTTATGGCCATGAGAGTTTTTCTGTTTTTGGGGAAGAAGGAGTTTCTTATTTTCTGGAAATGAAAAGTACGTACCTTTTCTGGAGAATTCCTTTCTTCTCTCCACTAAGTAATCCCATAAAGATACTAATTAACTTGTTAGCCCATGAATTAACTTAGGGAAGGTAGTTTGAGCTTTAAGGCATTGTTTATACAAGTTTTTACATGGTTTCTACATATTCCCTTCACAAGTTCACTTATGTTAATACTAAATTTTAAAAATAAAATAAAATTACACACGGTCATAAATATTTCAACATGTTTTTAACCATTTTTATCAATATTTCCCAATATGTACAATTTTAGACAAAATCATCATTTTTGACATATTTGACCAAATAAAAATTATATCTTGGTCAAATACAATGAAATAAAAAGTTTTTTTTTAACATTTTCAAAGCATCAAAATATTTATAATCAATATTACACTTTCTAAAAATTTATTTTCTTCTCATTTATCCACAATAAAAGGCAGACATTGGAATAAATTTCCAATATCATTATATTTGACTATATAAATTACCATCATGGTTTATTTTCAATCTATAACTCAAATAAAATATTCAACTTTATTTTCACGACAACTTCTCAAGCTTATTGAATTTCCCCAAATAGAAATTTTAAAATAACAATTTATTGCCAATTATTATATCAAATCATAACCTTCGTTATAATTTAATATAACAGGTAATCACCAGAAATCGGGTTGTTACAGCATGACTCCAGTAACCAAATGAATAGGCTGTCGCGTTATATTTTGTTGAGCAAACGTGCCGAGAAAAGTGAAATCATTTTAAATTTTTAATGGATTATGGTCCTTATTTTTTTTAATATTATAAACGGGTTTGGCGGGTCAAGATTGGGTTAGTGGAACCCTAAACCCACCCGTTTATAAACATGTCAATTTTGGGTTGTCCTGTTTATGACTCGCCAACTAAACGGGTCGGGTTAACCAGCTAATTTCCATGCGGGTTTCCGGTAGGGTAGCTGGTAGAGGCTATAAATAGGGGGTAGGAGGCATGGAGAATATTTTACTTTCTCCATTCTCTCATTTGGAAGAGCAAGCGTTCCTCCATTTCTCCGTCTTCTACACTTTTCCACTATTAAGCCTAGAGAATCGAAGATCTACATCGTTTGAAGCTAGATGTATGCCATTCCAAGAGAGAAATCATCGAATCGAAGAGTTTAGAGCAAATTCTTCATTGTTCGGATCTAGATCTAAGAGTTTTTTTTGTTGTTTTGGAGAATTGATGAGTGATATGCATCACTCACGCGGATTCAATCAAGTATATGAGGGTTTGACATTGTTTTTCATCAAATTCAAGTCGTTTTTTCTTAGATCTACATCATGGTAAGTTTGTTTTCATGTGAATCACTATAGGAACTAATTTAGCAAATTAAGACCAGTAATTTCTATGCTATTTCATATTATGCAAGTTATATCCATAATTTAGTTCATATGTTGATTTATCATGATTTTGGTGAAATTTGCATAATTTTGGTGGAAATCGCCATATTCATGTGGTTAGTGATTTCATAACATGTTTATGGTTGTATTGGATGAGTAGATTTCATCGATATGGTTAATTAGCGGAGTTTTGGTCGAATTTCGGGTGGAAATTATGATGGATCGGATTTGGAAGCTTATGGATCGGTCGGGAAGCATCTGGAGTATGGATCGGTCGGTGATAAATGAAGGATTGGTCAGAAATGTGGCTTGGAGAGCAAGAAATGATGGGTCGGTAGTGGATTTTCCTATGGATCAGTCGGCCTCGATGGGTTGGGTCGGTTATGTTGGGTCGGTTATGTTGGGTCAGTCGTGTCTCATTGTGATGGGCCGATCGTGACTCAGTAAGATGGGTCGGTCTTCTTTTTCAAGCATGGATCGGTCGGGTGTATGTTCCTGGCATGGGTCGGTCGGGTTGAAGCAGATGGATCAGTCGCTGCTTGGAGAAGATGGGTCGGTCGTGTTTTATGGTGTATGGGTCTGCCATATTTCCTAGTTGATGGGTCAGTCGGTTCAGAAGGGGATGGATCGGTCTGTGTTGCGTGGATGGGTCGGTCGGTTTCAAGAGGATGGGTCGGCCGCACAGGGTCATTTCTGAAAAATTATATTTTTGGGGTATGACCCAAATTTGAACAAAAGGGCCTGAAAAAAATTTCAGGGGCGACGAGCATAGTGCGGTCTAAATGCTGTGGTTGGTGGTATGAACGCAGTGATTTATTTCATAGTAAATGGACGTAACGCTATGAATTGTGTTGAATCATATATCGATGTTATTTGGCTCAGTGATGTTGTGACTTCGAAGGGAATTCAAGTGGGATTATTCAAAGTGTTGAATGTGTTTGTTGATCAGTGTGGAACAACGAATGAGATGATAACTCAAAGGTCGTGATTTGGTGGATAATGGTTGCTTGAGCTATGAAAAGTCATCGGGTTGGATGATTAGAGATGCGAAGGCTGAGAAGTTATCGTTGTCATAAGTTCTAGCAGGCTCAAAGCAGGGGTACAATGAGGGCACCCAATAGACTGGAAGGTTGCTGGTCGAGTACCCTGTGTACTGTTGAAAGGCCTAGTTGTCAAGGTTGGATAAACATACGTATCGTTGAAAGGCGTATGGAGTTTATGCTAGAAATGGGGTTACCATTAGCCCTGGACATATGGCATGGTTGGCAGTCATACAATTAACAATGGTTTCAAAGCAAGATTTGCGGTGACAACCAGAGTCTGTCATAGATGATTGGTTGCCTTGTTTGTACCGTCTTACGTAGACTGTCCAACGTCGAAGGAGATGTTTCTTGGGTGCTTGCTTGATATTGGTTTCGGCCTCTAGGAATTGTGCTTGAAGAATGTTGAATTCGATTAGGATGGTTTACATGAGAGGCATATAATCTGGATGCTATGAACGCTAGTGGTGTTTGCTTCTGATTACCATGAATGAATGGTTGTATTGGTTTCCATGCATGAATGGTTGAAGTGTTTGACGTAAAGGATATCACTGTCCGATGTGGGGAAGACAGGTTGAGTTCTTCTTTGGTGTTGTGGGTAGATTAGTTCATTTATTTACCCATTCTCGTGTACTTTATTGATGATGGTAGATAGTTATTTTATCGCTCACTAAGACTATTGTCTGACTCAAGGTTTTATGTTTCCTTCTTATTACCTTGGGTTGTTCATCCAGTTGTGGATGGGCAGACTAGGTGGCAGGTGATAGGTGATAGCTTAGTGAGGACGATGTTGCAGTTCAGAGATGTAACAGCCCGCATTTTACGTATCGGAAGATCGTAAAATATTTTTATTTTATTCCCTGAGGGTTGGATCATTCTCATCTTTTGGTATGTTGCTTATGGGGATGTGAAACATGTCCATAAATTTTACCGATTTTGTTTGTGACCATTTTGCCCCTATCAGTCTTGTACAGGGCATAACTTTTGACTCACGTCGAATCAGAGGGCGAGACCTGTGCCATTGGAAAGGAATTGATGATTCTCTTTCCGTAGAGTAGTTACATGAAAGATTTGGCTCAGCGGTTTGGGAGAAATCGCTGTTTTAAGGTTTTTCAGTTGGCTGTTCAGATTTTGGAAGGCTAATGGGCTGATTTGGAGAAGGCCCATTAGAGGATGGGTGGAGACTATAAATAGGGGGTAAGGGATATGGAGAAAGGTTGTAATTTTCCATTCTCTTATGGGGAGGCTTTGATCTCCTTCTTCCTCTAAAACACTTTCCACCATTAACAATCCAAATCTAAGGGGGAAATCATAGATCTACACCATTGGAGTCAAAGATCTACATCAATTGGAGTGAGGATTCATCAAATCGAAGGGCTAGGAGCTATCTCTTCGCTGTCCGGAATTCTATTTCATTGTTTTTGCATCGATTTGATGAATTGGTGAGTGATTTACATCTCTCATTCGGATTCATGAAAGTATGTGAGTTATAGGATGTTAATTTCATCATTTTCATGTTCTTTTCCTTAGATCTACACCATGCTATGTTTATATTACATATGAATCACCTTAGGACCTGATCTAGATAATTTAAAAGGTTAATTTCATGATTTTTCACAAGTTTATGCAAGTTAGATTCGTTTTTATGTTCATATGATTCGCTTATCATGTTTTGGGAAATTTATGTGTTTTGATGGAAATTGTTAGATTGATGATATTGTTGGTTGCATAACATGTTTGTGGTTGCGTTTGGATGAATCGGATAAGCCGGTTTCGTCGGATTCGTCGTTTGGCGAAGTTTTGGTCGAAATCAAAGTCGAAATGGAGCTGTGCAGGAATCGGGTCAGTCTAGAGGGGTCGGTCCTAGACTGGTCGGTCAAGACGTGGCTTGGGGAGCAAGACAGGTTTTGGGTCGGTTTTCTTCCGGGTCGGTCGATCTGGAGTATAGGTCGGTCGGTCTGGAGCAGGTAGTCGATCGGTCTTAGGTGAGAAAGGCTGGTCGGTCTTGGAGCTGGTCGGTCTGATCGGTCGGTCCATACTGGTCAGGTCGAGCAAAACTGGAGTTCTGATTTGAAGCAGGCGGGTCGGTCATGTTCCAGGAAGGGGTGATCAGGTCGGGTCGGTTTTAGCTGGGTCGGGTCAGCTGATTGGTGGTAGGGTCGAATCCTGAAGCCAGAAGGGAACCGGGTCGGTGGGTCGGTTTTAGCTGGATCAGTTGGGCTAAGCTTTTAGGTCGATCTTGGTGGCTCGGTCGCAAGGAAGTGGTCGGTTGGTTTTAACAGGGTTGTTTTCTGAAAAAGTACGTTTTCGGGTACGACTCAGATTTGGAGAAAAAGGTCCGAAAAAAATATTTTTCGGGGGCAACCCCCCGAACCCTAGCCGCAACGCAGTGATGTGATTGGCTCGGTGATGGTATAACTTTGAAGTGGTTCAAGTAGGAAGGTTCGAAGTGTTGAATGTGTTCGTTGATCAAGGTGGAACAACGAATGAGGTGACGACTCAAAGGTCGTGAGTTGATGGATAATGGTTGCTCGAGAAGGTTGCTTGAGCTATGAAATATCGTCAAGGTTGGACGACCAGAGATGCGAAGGCCGAGGGGTCATCGTTGTCGTAAGTTCTAGCAGGCTCAAAGCAGGGGTACGATGGGGGCACCCAAAAGACTAGAAGGTTGATGGTCGAGTACCCTGGGCCTTGGGGAAAGGCCTAGTGTCAAGGTTGGACATTGTCAAGGTTGGACATATGGAGTTCATGCTAGAACTGGGGTTACCATTAGCCCTTGGCATATGGCAAGGTTGGTCGTCATACGATTGACGATGGTTTCGAAGCAGGATTGGCGGTGATAGCCAGAGTCTATCATGTATGCTGGATGTTTTGCATGAGATATATAATCTCGATCCCATGATTGCTATTGTTGATTGTTTCTGTTTTCCATGAATGAATGGTTGTTCTGGTTTCTATGGATTAATGGTTGAATGCTTGGTGTAAAGGCTATCACTGTCCGATGTGGGGAAGATAAGGTTGAGTTCTTCTCTGGTGTTGTGGGTAGATAAGTTGTTCATTTACCCATTCTCATATACTTTCTTGTTGAAGTTTGTTAGCTGTTTTATCACTCACTAAGACTATTGTCTGACTCAAGGTTTTATGTCTCCTCTTATTACCTTGGGCTGTTCATCCGGTTGTGGATGGGCAGACTAAGTAGCAGGTTACAGGTAATGGAGCTTAGTGAGACGAGGAAGCTGAGCGAAGACAAGCAAGAGGCTGGCGTACCAGTTTTATTACTATCTAGTATTTCTGTTTCCGCTGTTTGAGTTGCTTGAGAGTTATAGTGAGGCCTTATGTACAAACTTTGATATCAGTTGGATAATCTTTCTGGATGTTGAGAAAGTTTCAAAAGTTTGCTATATGATACCTCATTACTATTACCTGTTGTATATGTTCTATTATATTTCATCCTTGCGCTGTGAGTTCTACGACAGGTTTCGATGTGTTTACCTACTCTGATGATCGTCCATAGCAGCCTGGCACACCTTTCAGCGCATTATTCCACTTGTTTAGTGCGGGGGTTATGGGCGGTCGTCACAGGAGGCGAGCAGGAGGCTGGCGTATTATCTTTTGTACTATCTAGTATTTCTATTTCCGTTGTTTGTGTTGCTCTATGAGTGATTATAGTGTGGCTTCATGTACAGAATTTGATATTTCCAATGATGTATGGATGATCTTTCAGGATGTTGCGAAAGTTTCAGAAGTTTGTTATATGATGATCCACTATTTCTGCCTATTGTATATGTTATATTATATTTTATCCTTGCGCTGTGAGTTTACGGCAAGTTCCGATGGTGTTATCATACCTTGAAGATCGTCCACAGCTGTCTAGCACGTCTTTCAGCGCATCATTCCTCTTGTTTAGTGCAGGGGTTGTGGGTGGTCGTCACATTTGGTGTCAGAGCTCTGGTTAACGATTTTAGCCATAGTTCAAAGACAGAGTTACGTATGAGAGATGTATTTGTAGATTTCAGTTGGATGTATACTATATGATATTATATAGTATAATAGCATTTGTACTTCTTTAGCAGCTTTTCTTGCAAGTGGATAATCATTCTAATTTGTAGATTTAGAATGACTCGACGTGCTTTAAGACATGCTGTTAGGGAAGGGGTTGTGCCTGGAGGGGGTAATAGCGGTACACCAGACTGCCCAGCCAAGTTTGGGCCATAATGGAAGCATTCATGCGAAGGATACCCGGTCCAATGGCAGCCACGATAGATGTAGGAGTTCAGTTGCCTAGGGTTGTCTAAATAAAATCTGAACCGTTCATTCCATAAAAACACGTCTTCTAAAAAACAGTTCTGACCCGGTTGGGTCAACTCATGTAAGATAGGGGTCGACCCATCCTGGGTCCATACGAGTTTCCTGCTTCGTTTTGATTTCTAGTTTGAACGTTGATTAATAACATTAATTTCTTACTTAATATAATTATCTAATTTATAATATTCTAGTTATGGACTATTTTTAAGTTTGGAATTCGAATCCACACGTATATATACATACAATCTCTTAACTATTTAATTCACTAAAAACTCTTGCATATGTACTTCGTTTTGGACATGCCATATACCAAAACGAATTAGAAAATTGCCACGAACACAATGGTATATGTTTCGGGGCTAATTCTGAAATTATAATTTATCGATGTTTTCATTTTATTATTATTAATGTAAAATACAAGGTGTTAAAATACTTTCCTTAGATAGGTGGTTTTTATTGCATGTCCGATGAACTCTTAATAGCCCACCCCTAGGTGTGTCCTCACATAGCCCCTAGATAAGGAAATAAACAAAACACAATAAAAGATAAATTTGAAATTCTAGGCTTCTAAGATTATATTAATGAACAAAAAGGGACAAAATGAATAAAAAATATTTCATGTATATTCTTCTTATTACTACTTATTATCCTTCCGCTATGAATGATTTATAAACAAAATTGGGATTTTAGTAACATGTGTTTTATTGTGCCAAAATCTACTATTTTATAACAAAAATATAAATTTAAACATATACAAGTTACAGTACCTAAATCCACCAGTTTCATGTTAATTTAGGATTTACACTAAAAAGAAAGGGAAAGTAAAAGCGATTGAATTCTGAATTTACATATAATCAAAAATAGTAAATCCCTTTTTATTTACATCCATAATAAAAAATCCAAACAATAACTTAGATTGGCAATTCCAAAATACTAAGATTTAGGGGATTTTGTATGTTTTGTTTTCTTGAAATCTCACATCTCTATAGGCGTAATCAATCCAGATTTAAACAAACAAACTATTGAAATTAGGTAAACTCAAAGAATCACACTCATAGAACAACAAAGACAGAAAACTAAGAATTTATCTAGATTTAGAGTAGCCATGCACAAAATTTCTCCAATTCTTCCTCCTTTTAAAATTATTGATGTTAAATTTAGTAATTCTAAAATAAAAATAAAAAGAATATAATAAGAGGAGGTAAAAAAAAGGGAAGAATTGACCTCCACGTAAACTGGAGACTTTCGCTGGCAGAGATGAAGAAGAAGAGAATGGAGGTAGAAAGCCTCTGAATTTGCGGCTGATAGAGAAAGGGGCAAGGCTCTATTTGTAGGTGTCAAAGTGTGCAGAAACTATTGGGTTTAGATTATAAAATCTATGTTTTCTGTTGACCCCAAAACCCTAAAATATCTCAAAAAAAAAAACTTGAATGCCACCTACGCTCCCAAGCACGAAGCGGTCCATCTGACCCCTAGACGGCAGTCAACCCCCTTTCTAGGTTGGGCAACATAAATTTATTTCACGCACTCATTTTAATTATTAATTAATATTGATTGATTGGTTTATTTTCTTTTAAATGATGTCCCCTTATTACACACATATATATATATACACACACACATAAAACTTTGAATTTGAATACGGAACATGCTAATGGTATTTATTCTATTCCATGTTTACCCCATTAATTTCAAATTCAAATCTATATGTTTATTATTTATTATTATTATTTTATATTCAAACTTTGTTATTAACATATCTTCTTCATACGGACTCCGTTTTTGATAAATAAAGTATGAAAATGGATTAGAATCTCGCCTCGAACATAATGGTGATATTTCCATGACCACGTCCCATGTATAAAATATCGGTATTTTCAATTATTAATATTTAAGTTACCTATATATAGTAAGAGTATATTTTACACAGTGTTACCATTCTACTACTATTTCTTGCATTATTAGTTATTTATTTTATTTGGGATTGGGATCAATATAAGTGTATAAGCTGAAGCTAGCTTTTAAAGTCCTCATAAATAGTACCTTCTATCCAATGATAGTTTGAATTGGAAACCACCTCAATTGTTCTTAAATGGTCAATGGGTTTGCCTACCTTAAATAAGTGATCATAGTCTATATTAGTAGGTCATAAATGGGCATTGGGTCTATTAGTCTTAGAAAAGCATTTGGTGCTAATGGATAAGAGAAAAGTCCGTTAAAGAAGTAATTTTGTAAAAACAAAATAGGTTTCAGCCAACAGTAATATTCATGGCAGCTCCCATCGCGACCCTAAACTCCCTGATTTCCTCCTCAAGCCTTAATGTTAACCCAACCGTTGATGATCCTCCTCCACTGCCGCCTCCTATACCGCCAGATCCTCTGGCAACCTTTTCTTTTTCGGTTTTACCTCAAGCAACTTCCCTCATGAATGTCAACGACGATGGACTTCTCTATTTCAGCATTTGCCTTGAAATGCAGAGAAGAACATCCCCGTTGATATGCTTCCAACCTTCTTTGATGAAGCCATAGAGCATTCTGAAGCAACTATTGAAGTGGGTGCACTTGTTTGGAGGGATTCACTAGTTGGTTTCTTCTTAGATGCTCCGCTATCTTTTACTGCAGTTGTACAAAAGGTCAAATCCATTTGGAAACTAAAAGGCTCTCTTCGAGTTAAGTCTGATGGTGTACTATTCCTTTTTTAGTTTTCAAATCTTGAAGATAAGTAAAATATTTTGATGGGAGACCCCATTGTAATGAGAAATAAGTTGTTCATTATAAAGCCTTCTGATGCGTAGGTGAGTAATGTATGTGGATCGATCAAGGTAGTATATATCAGTTTGGGTTCAATTCTCCAATATTCCATTATTTGCATGGTCCCATACTGGTATTAATAGGCTAGCAAGAAGATATGGTAAACTAATTTTCCTAAGTGAAATGACAAAGAAAATAGAACATAATTCTTAATTGAGATAAAACCAAACAAAGATCTAGTTGATGACTTCTTGGTTACAATTCTAGATAGAGGAACACAATGAATTATTTGCATGGAAATAATGTAGCTAGGAAATCAAGTAATATTGAAGTTCATACTGTCAAACAACAGTTTGTATTAACTAGTGCAAAAAGTAATGAAAAGGAACACCCAAAAATCCCAGAGAAAAGAAGTGAGTTTAATCGACAGGGAAAAGTAGTTGCTCCAAAAGTTCACCCATGGATGCAAGTTGACCGCAACAAGAAGAATGTTACATTTAGAAACCCTAGAAGTAAAAGTACATTTGGTGATTGTTGGGCTTCTACTAGGAAAACTCAATGGAAGAAAAGAATTCATTCCTTGTCATGAAGAAAACACTTTAGAGGAAGGGGAAATACCAATTAATGAAATACAACTAGAGGCTAACAATCCCCTAAAAGAAAAAAGGGTAATAGAAGGTACTTGTAGTGAGAATCCTGATATTAATAGCAATGGAAAAATTTTCATTAGCAACAGTTTTGATAAATTGCAAGTGCTGATTATTGACCACCAAGGCAAGTATAACGAACCAAGTAAAAGTAGCAAGGAAGGTAACATTGAAGGAACTTCTAAAGTTGAGATTTTGGATAAAATTTTGGGCAATGAAAATCAAGAGTTGAATTCTGGAAGTCATGTTTGTTTGGATGAGCCTCCTGATTAGTACAACTTAAATGACATATCAAAGCAAACCAGTACTTTCAGCAGTGATACTGATACTGCCGTGCATGTTAAGGATAACAATGATGTCAACAACCTGATTGAATATGATCCTTTGTTGATTGCAACCTTACCTACCTTGAATGGTTTATCATCTAATGGGGAGAAAGTAGAGAGTTTCAGTTCTTGAAACATCTTTGCAAGAATAAACCAATATTGAAAAGGAAAATGCAACATCTACATCTCCTACTACTAACAAGAATGGTATGCATAAGAAAAGTAGTTCTCATCTATATAGTAGCATCACTCCACCCTCTGGGCAAAAGGATCCTTCTGAATCTCACTTGTGTGATTCAGAAAAATCCAAAGGACCTTCACAATAGCATAAAAACTAAATCCACAACTATGTATTCAAATCAGATCATGACGAGATCTAAGGCATACATTGTTAACAAACTTTTAGAGTCTCCCAATGCTGCGAAACATATACGTCTGGAATATTAGGGGTGCTCATCAAGACATAAAGTTGGATCAATGTAAGTTATTAATCAGGAAATACAATCTTAGTGCTCTTGCAAGAAACTAAGCAAAATGAAGCACTAACGTTGAGAGCAGCCAGGTACATCAACTCTAATTGGCATTTTTTACATAATTTGCATGATGCAAGCTATAGTAGGATATTAGTTTTATTTGACCCCACTATTCATTAATTTACAATTATAACCTCCTCGAGTCAGCATGTATACTGTCACAATTTACATATTCCTTCGACAACTTCATATTACTTCACATTTATTTATGCCTATAACTCAATTAATGCTATTGGTTCTCAATTTTAAATGCTTACCGCTCTAAGATAAGACACACATCCTTGGATTGTGTGTGATGATTTTAACTCACCTTTGCGACTTTCTGACAGAGTAGGAGGTACTCCTATTAATATGTCATAAATTCATCCTATAAATGTTGCTATTGGTGACTCTAATTTACTTGAATTTAATTCATATGGAGTTGAATTCACTTGGAACAATAGTAAGAGGGATGAGATAAGTACTTTCTCGAAGATTTATCATGCATTTTGTAATGAAGTTTTCTTAAGTGAATGGCTATGCTTGTCTAATGAACTACCACCTCCTATTTTATCTGATCATTCACTGCAAGTACTTTATTTGGGTGAGAATCCAACCAATAGAAAGCCAAGTTTTAAAAAATTTAATACTTAGCTTGAGGATCCTCTTTTCTTTGATATTGTTAAGAAAAAATGGGACATTCTCACTTTTAGGAATCCTGTGTTTGTGCTACATAAAAAACTCAAGGCAATAAATAATTTTTTGAAATTTTGGGATAATAAAATTTTTTGGCTTTGCCAGTGGTAGTGGTCATTCAAAACATTGGATGCAACAACTTGACCTTATTCAAATCCAAATGAATAGTGACCCAAGTAATGCTAATCTAGCTACTTCGGAAACTCTTTTCTCTAATAATCTTCGGGGTGCTCTTCACATGAATCTTTAATGTGTAAACAGAAAGTGAGAATTAGGTGGGCTAAAAATAGTGATAGAAACACTGCATACTTTCATGCTGTTTTGAGAGCTAAAAAAAATAGGGAAAACATTCACTCTGTTTCTGATCAGGTAGGGCAGGTATATACTTCTCAAATTGACATCCAGAATGCATTTATTTAATACTTTACTGACTTATTTGGAAATGTTAATAACTTTGAGCCAAACATTGAGGATATTAATCCAGTGCTACTACCTCAACTTAACTCTAACCAGATTGATAGTTTATGTTCTCCCATCTCTAATGGTGAAATTAAAGATGCTATGTTTCCTATTAATAAAAGTGCTGTGGTGGTCCATATGGCTTTAATGCCTTCTTTTTTCAAAGTTGTTGAAAAATTGTACAACCTGATGTTTGCAGTACCATTCAATAGTTTATTTAAAAAGGATGAGATAATGGAGTCTTTCAATAATACAATCATTACTCTCATTCCCAAGGTTAACAATGCATGCACTGTTAATGCCTTTAGACCCATTTCTTATTGCAATGCAATATATAAATGTATTACTAAGATACTGGCATCTAGACTTAAGCATGTCTTTCCTATACTTATCTCCTCGAATCATTCTTCCATTCTGTCTGGCAGGAATATTCTTGATTATATTGTGTTATCTCATGAACTTCTTAAAGGTTATAAAACTAAACATATTTCTCCTCTAATGATGCTCAAACTTGACATTACGAAAGCATTTGACTCTCTTCAATGGACTTCAATCACTAGAATTTTAAGTTAAATGAATTCTCCTCCCTGTTTTAATTCATGGATTTTTTTTCTTGTATTAGCACTGCTCATTTTTCAGTTAATGCCCACGGCTCTCCTATTGGCTTTTTTAAAGGTAGACAAGGCATCAGTCACGGAGATATAATTTCTTCTTACCTCTTTATTATTGTCGTGGAGCTTCTAACTAGATTGTTAGATGAACTTGTTGGCATAGAGCAATTTAAACACCGTGCAAAGTGTAAAATTCCATGCATTACTTCTCCGATGTTTGCGGATGATCTTATTATCTTCTGCAAACTAGATAACAATACATTGTCTAATATAATGACTACTCTTGATAAGTTTTATTGCATGACTAGGTTAAGGATTAACTTGGACAGGTATGAGTTTCTCAATGTTGGTATTAACAGTGACCTGAATGACCAAATACATGTTCATACTACTCTCATGCATAATAATTGTATTATCACTTACCTTGGATTGCCTCTGGCAACTTCAAGGATAACTACACAACAATGCTCCCCAATTTTTGAAAGAATTACTGCTAGACTTGAATTTTGGTCATCGAATATGCTTAGCCAAGCTCGCAGGATTACCTTAGTTGAATATGTGATCATTGCAATGCAAGTATATTGGGCTCGCGCGTCTATACTACCACATAAACTTCTCACCATGATAAGAACTGCTTTTATGTGGTTTGTATGGAAATGTAACATTCATATGAAGTATTTGGTCCCTGTCTCCTTTGTTATGCTTGAGAAACCTATTATCAAAGGAGGGCTTGGGATTGTGAATATGTGCTTTTGGAATAAAACAGCTTTTGGCAAACATTTGGATGAAAAAAATAGTGTCTAGATCAGATGGTCATATAATCATGTTCTAAAAGATTGGAGCTTCTGATCATTGAATCTAAAGTCTGTTCCTGCCATACTTTAAGTAAGGGAAAGTTGCATATGACACACTATGCCATAGACGGCCTACTACAAAGAAAATCCAAGGTGTTGCTAACTACAATATAACCATAGCTATGCTGTTTTTTGTCTATTGCAACACACGCTTCAATGTGTTAACATAAATATAAAATTTTGTTGTGGTAGCTATAGTTAAATTTGCCACGGCATCAATCCGCGCCTATAAAAATATGCATATCTATCCGTAAAATTCCCTTTTAGAAACAACATCTGTAGTTGACACCTCACTAATCCGTTAAAATCACATACCACTAATAGGAAAACTTCACTCCATTCCTCTTTCTCAACTAATCAGATCTAGATCTGTTCGTTCTTGACTCCAACTCCAACTTCATTCCATTCCTCTTTCTTCTAGCTCCTCGACTCCAACTCCAGCCTCCTCCCTTCTCTCGCACTTTCTGCTTATTTTTCCATTATTTATGCGATTTGCAATGGCTATTATTCATACTGTCCAATAGATGATTTTAGGGTAGATCTACTATTTAAGTAGAGCATGATGATCATGATTTGCCGCCTCTCTCTTAGATCTGATGAAAGTTAGACACAAATGACAGACTGATTATTTTCTATGTATAGCTCCATGGTTATTTCTTCAGTTAAAATTGATACTAGTAAGCTCCATGGTTATTTCTTTAGTTAAAATCGATACTGGTGAGCTGCCAAATCCAATACTGGTTTTTGAATTTCCAACGATGGTATCATTCTGCTCTTAATTTGTATTCTTGAATGCTTAATTTGCAATGTTATTGCAACAACAACACAATTTTATTTTCTCAATTTTTTATGACTTTTCCTATCATGATAGCATCTAGGTAATAATTGATAACAAAATCCATTGAGGCATGGGATGTACGTTAATTTATAGTTTTGAGTGGTTACTTACTTGTTTTATTTTGACTCTATAATTTTAGAACTATATCTATTGTGAGCTTCAATCTCCTATGTTAGTTTTCCCATATTCAGTGAATTCATCTTTAAGAGCCTGTTTGAATATTAGTCAAAATTCGACTAAATCTTACTAGAAAAAGGTTTGGCAACTACTTTTGAATCAATTGTCAATTCCTACAGTTATTTTCAACAGAGATGGGAGACCTATTAGATTCGATACAATGTTAGATTTTTTTTGCTTAAGCACATGTCTAATTCGATACACTGAATTTTTTCATGCTCTCTCAATTTCCAGGCAGTTTTTTCTTCAATGTGTTTTTGTAATACATATTCGACTTTTTTCTTTGAAAGGTGTATCTTAGATTCCAGTTTCGAGATACGAGCACTTGCCCAATCTAGATCAGATTTGAGTTTGGATTTGATACAAGATGCTTGGGTCATTTGTAGGCTTATGATAGGTTTAAAGTGATCAGATAGTTAAAATAGTTTATGCTACATAAGTTATAAGGTTTTTGTGTAAAAGGTGTATCATTTTATCTCATTCATACTCATACTATTAGACTTGTTTATATTCAAAAGGGATGCATAAATTTTTATACTACATCTGTCAGCTTATCTTCAAAATCTCAAGCTGATGCTCTTAAGAGTTTAATAGATAAAAATGCAATTCTACCTTCCGAATCAGAGACCAAAAAAATAGAGGTAGTATTTAATTTCATATATTAACAACTAAATACAACTGATAGAAAATCACTACTTAAAAGAGCATTGAATATTGTTTTTGAGGATAAGTGCACTTAATCAAAATTATATATGGAAGTACCACTAAACAAATCCCAAGACAGTGAAATTTTATTATGAGAATAATTTATATTTTATATATAATGTATACATTCATTATTTTAGATGTTTTACAGATTAGAGTTCAAAAGCTGAGCTCATACATCTGGGTTTTGTATTTCATTTATGGTCAAACAAACAAGTTGGTGACTGGCTAACATGACTTATTTCTAATGGATAACGTATGAATAATTGAACTTATGAATGTAAATGTACATTGGACATTAAGTGATAATTTGCTTTTAGTTAATTTCCTATAATTTTATTGTACTGCAATGTGAATACTAATATGATATCTGGACATAGGCCATGATTGAGAGTAGTTGGCAGTAGACATAGATAGTAGAATCCGACTAGTCCACTTCCTGCATTGGTTTTTCAAATCCAAGCTCAGTTTCTTAGAAACTAAGACTTTCCGGCTCAATTTCGATTCGAAACTGAGCCGGAAAGGCTCGTCGAAACTGAGCCAGGTTCAGGTTTTTAGAAATTGAGCCTTTTCGGCTCAGTTTCAAAACTGAGCAACATCAAACCAGTGTATTAAATCATCATTTTTATTAAATCACCTTTTTCATCTCTTTATTTACATGCAAGCCGGTATTTTATCGTACTGCCTTTGACCTTGGTTTTTTAGGTTGCAAAAGTTGTATTCAACCTGGGAAATATGGGGTTGGTAATGGAGATATGTTGAAAATATGGAGTTAGATCAGATAAGTGGTATTTCATTATTATGAAATATTGAAATCAGTTAGAGATAACCAAAATGATGGATCAATATCAAGTCATTGCAAATGTTTTAGTTGCAGATGAGGTTTGCCATTCCCATTTAACTGCACATCTTATTATTATTTTATTGAATTCTATCTAAAATGCATTCAATTTTACCTTTTTGTAATTCATCTTTTTCCAGTTACCATTGAGATATGTGGAATAGAAATGCATTTTAGCAAAATGATAAAGTAAATAATTCACATATATAAGTAATATTGAAACGGAAGGAGAAATTTATAAGAAGTTTATTGAGATGGTTTGTAGTTACTATTTGCGCACTCAATTTGCAAACTGAGTTACGCAGCAGCAACTCAGTTTGCAACTGAGTTTGCGTAGAAGCAACCTCGTTTGCAAATAGATAAGTCTATGTCAAGTTATTCTATCCTGTTATCTCTGTTCTTGTGTATTCACATTTGCTTTTTATTTTCGCTAACTTGTACTTGCAGGTGTAATAGCTTGAAGATTAGGGATAGTAGAAGTTTATAACAGAAGAAGAAATGTTGGTATAGTAGTATTAGTTCATGTTTATTTATCAGAAATCTATTATGATTATTGTGTTGTGATGTTGTGTAATAACTAAAAGTAAAGTAGTCATGAGGCTATGTAGAAAACTTCACATTTATTAAGCATATGTACTTTTACTGACGTATGTAATGAATTCAGCTATTTTCTATAATGAAATTACTAATCCACAAATGGTGTAAACTTGAATTGTTTTTCTCTTAATCTGAGTAATTATGTTTGTTGTTAGTGAAATAGCGGTTGTAATTAAAATATTATGAAAATTTTGATTAATAGCAGTTGAGGTATAATTACTTCTAACAGTTGTAAAACAAATTTTAAAAACTGCTAGAAATAGTTGTAAAAAAGGTTGATTTTATTACGATTGCAGATATAACTAGTGGCTCATTCTAGTTGTAATAGACATATTCCAGTGGAAGCTAATTAGCTACTACTATCTCTTGCAGTTTTTGATCTTTTTATGTTTTTCTTGTTTAGTTTCTACACTGGTTGATATACCATGTGTTTTATGTTTTCTTTTTGGTTTTTTCTCTGTCTTTATTTTCTATGTAACCGTTTTCGGTATATTAATAAAAATGGTAGGGATCCAGTAAACCCCGTTGGCTTTGCAAAAAAAAAAGAAGAAGAAGAAGAGAAAAGTATGCTTTTATTGAAATACTCAGCAATAAATGAACTGGATTGGATATACTGGGTGGTTAATATGATTCATTAGAATATTATACCTCGAGATCAAGGATATTTAAACGTGCATGCTAAATTCTATGTTTAGATAACATAGAAGTATACATAGTCATTAGATGAAAACCAATCAGCGTAAATCTGTAATATTGGACAATATTTTTATGTTTTACTGACCAAAATGTTTGTTTTAACCCCCTCATCATTGTAACTTGTAAGATAGATTTAAAGGGATTAGTCTTTTGAAGTAGACAGTGATTGGATTCTGTTGAAGTCTTTTTTCTTCCATGCTCGATATTAGTATTGTGCATTGACTTTTAAGGAATTCTATTGATTCAAAGGTAGTAGCCATACTTGGTATTTGTTATCCTATTTTGTTTTCGTTGTAAGTTTAAATTAGTAAGTTGCTCATGTTATTTCTTACAAGTACCAAGCCAAATGATCCATGTTCCAATGGACTTGGGATTTATTTTTATCGAAATTTAGACCAAGAAGAATATGAGTTGTTACATTTGATATCAATGCAATATGTTAGATTATCAGAGAAATTAGGATAAAATGAGAGAATGTATTTGAATTTTCTATCTTTCTTTCTTCTTTATGCTTGACTCTAAGAATTTCAACGACAACATAAGTTAAAGTCCTATTCTTATAGGAATGGACTAAAAAACTATGAGTTATAAATATTGTAGTGTTAAAGATTCTTATCAACCACAAATTTCCCATGGTGAATTTGGCAATTGTTTGGGAAAGCTATAGGATGACATATGGCATAATCCCGAAGACTAGTGATAGGTGACCAGGTAGTCAAAAACTAATTGCATTTAGGATTTCTAATTTGTTATAGAAGTGTCCCAGTTGAGGATATACATTCATTTTGGGTGGAGGGAAGATTGGAGTCAGTATGTGGCACTATCCCGGAGTCGTGCTATTCGAGTGCATTAACTTATCGCTGTTAATGAAAGGTCAAATCTTTTATTTAAAATGATTCCTTTAATTCTTTAGTTCAACCCACAAGAGAAATTTTATTATGCATGTATTTTTGGAAAATGTTTTTTAAAGATAGTTTCAAAAGATTTTACTTATTTTTTAAAATTCATTTAAAAAAGGAATTTGTTTGGAAAGAGTTTTGATTTTTGAAAAAGAACTTCGAAACGCTTAGATGTTTTTTTTAAAAAAGCATTCATAGAAGTTTATTCACTACAAGATAAAGTGTATTTCGATGGCTCAATTCCAACAGATCTTTCGACGACTAGCGTTATTCCCTTATTTTCGTGGTTTATTTGTAAACAAAATACATATCCATCAGAAATCCTAGGTTTTATTTCCCATGGCGGACGTCGATAGCCATCGGAATAAAACGGGTTACAATAACCCGAGAGCTTTCTTCCTCTTCATTTCATTTTCCTCCTAGACCAATTCCATACAAAAATTACACCCCCTACACCTCTAATTTGCCATTCAATGTTCACTCCTTTAGAAAGGTCTTTAACTCTCCTAAATTAGTGTATTTGCATCTCCAACCTCATTGGCTTTTCTATTCTGGTATTTTTTCTAAACACTAAATTGATTTAATGTTGTTAATTAAGGTTAATTTGCTGCTCTATTTGTTTGTATCTATGATTGTTTAGTATAGTTTGTTGAGTGTTAGTTTCCATTATTAACCTTTAAATGTTGAAAATACAAATTATCTTAGTTCAAGCAATAAGTATTTAGCATTTAATTGTTGAGTAATTAGTCCATTTAGAGCTTGCTTAGGTTTTAAATTGTGGATATGCATGATATAGTTTATGTGTTTTGTAAAACATCGAAAAAGATAATTATTTTGCATAATAATTATGAGTTATTGTATGTATATATAGTTCAATTTGATTAACGTGTCCGTTAACTAAAATTTAGTTTACATAAAACCATTTTATGCAAAATATATTGTATTGATATATTATATATATTCAAAACATCTTTAGAAATTTTCTGGCCTTGTTTTACAAGTATTGTATATGATCATTATATGGATACTCGTTTTTGTCAAAGAATGAACATCTATATTCATCATATATAATAGTTGTTGGATTTTCCCCCTATATTGGACAAGTTACAGATATAATAAATTAATTACATTTTGCATATCATTTCATTTTAATCAGTTCACAAAATTTCAACAATATTTCCTTTATGTTCTTTATGTACACATATTTGTGTATGATTCAGGAAACAAAAGGGAAATGGTACGAAATTTTGTGAAGTTATTTAAAAGGAAATGATTTATGAGATGCAATTACTAATGCGTTAGTAATGGGAAGTAAGATGGCTGAATAGTAAAATAGAAAACAACAACATCAAAATTTAATATTGTATTCATAACATAAAGCGTAAAATTTATAAAAGTAGAAGTATGATTAAAGGAATGCTATATTGTATAAATGAACTGAAACTAAATTCAAAAAGAATAATATTATATGAGTAATAATTAAAATTAAACTATGTGATTAAATTGGAAAATAAAATATTAATTTTTTTTTATTAGGAGAAATAATCAATTATTTTATTGATCAAAGCTGGATGTATCGACAATGAAAGAAAAAGGAGGCCCAACAAGTGAATATACATATATTTATTGAATTCACTTTGATTAATAACAGAAACAACAAAGAAATATGTTACCTATGCAGTAGGTGCAAATTGTTGGAGCATTTGATACTAGATATGGCTAGAATTCATTTATATCAGTATGGTTTTGTGCCAAATTATTTGGTATGCGATCGTCATGGAGAATTTGTATCACCTAATCATTTACAATCAGAGAAGGTAGTGGGTAATGAAATTATTACGATATTATTGAAGATACAACATGTTTTATGCTCTCTATTAGTCAATTTATTGATGACAGTGACGATGTTAATGTCAAACGAGAACATAATATTGGAGCAAAAAATATATATGATTTATTAGATGCAACTAAGAAACCCTTGTAAGGCTACACAAGTGGCACCTAATTATCTGTAACTGCAAATATATTGCAATGAAATCAAAATACAACCTCAAAAAATTTGGATTTACGACCATTGTACATGCTACACAATGACATATGCCTCCCGATAATTTAATGTGGGAGAATCATTATGAAATAAAAAAAATATGTCAGCTTTCAGGTTACCATACCAGAAAATATATACAAGTTTAAATGGTTGTATGTTATTTTAGAAAGAAGATATCATTCTAAAAAATTGCAGAATATGTAACTAGGAAAGATACAAACCAAAAAAGAAGAAGGGATAGGAAGTTCCATACAAACATATGCATTGCTTACTAATTACTCATATGCTTCAAAGGTTATATGCACATCATATAAGATAGCACAGTGCATAGACACGAGAAGAAGGTATATTAACACACCTAGTTGACGGAGAAGCATAGAATCATTTTGTATTCTGCTATTGTAGCGAAGTGCCGAAACATTAGATTTAGTTTATGTAGAGATGGATTTTCACCATTTTCTCAATTTGGCTCTAAATATTCATCTTGTTCTATAATAGTTTCACCTTATAACTTACTTCCATGGACTTCGTGTATGCAAAACTCCGTATATGTTTCTCATTATTATCATCCTTATTAGCCTTGATGATCTGACACAAAAAATTGATGATTAGTTATAGCCTTTGATTGAAGAATTGAAAACATTATGGTACGAAGGAGTAGAAGCATATAATATTTTCTAGAAAAAGGAATTTCTGTATGTTCACTTCTTTGTTGTGAACAATTAGCGATTTTCCTGCGTATGCAATGTGTAACCCAAAATTTTGGCGATAATTAGTTTAGTTATTTAATTAAATACCCAAATAGGAATTTTTGCAAATGATGGAATTTGACCGTGAAACTTGTGTGCCGTTGCATTCTTGATTGAATTCTAATCAACTTTCATGTTTGGAACTTTGTGAATGGAGTCCGTATGAAAAAATTATGAACGAAATACCAAAACAGGTGGAAAATAAAATAAAATAAAATATATATAGTAATAAATATCTCTGTCCCCTTCCCCACTTCTAGGTCGACCCTTGGCTTGGCCCCTGGTCGATCCTGACAGTAGCGGCTAAGATTTTTTATAAAATATTTAGCCGACGGACGGATCTTTAAAAAATTAAATCTAACAGTTCAGGGTCATTTCTGCGCCTATAATAATGGGCTAGACTCCCACTCTTTTGCTTATATTTTCTAGAGGCAACAACCAAGCTTTGTCATTCTCAATTCTCCAATCTCTTCTTAAATTCTAAATTATAAATATATTCAAATCAAATAAACAAGGATTGAAGATATTGAATCTAGATATGTGCAAAATGATTGGTTCTACAAATAGGTACTTATATTATTAATTTTCGTTCTTCTTTTCCTATTCTTCTTTCAGATCTATGAATCTAAATCTGTGTTTGTAAATCTCCTTTGTAAATAGACTGTAGATGTAAAGTTTGAGAATTGTAAACCTAAAAGTTGTGATCAAATTCAAATTTGGATAGCTTTCAGGTGAGTGAGAAATATATTCATTGTTTATAATAATTTATATAATTCATTTGCATTGAATCTGAATTATATGCCTAAAAGTTTGCCAAAATTGTTTGTTTTTTTCAAATCTGAAGTATTATAAATGAAATTTAGATATGGATTTGTAGGTTTCTTGGTTTACTATTCTTATATCGCTAACAATTTATCATGGATTGTTGTGGATATTGTAGACACCCTAAATATGAAAATCAGTCCCAAAATATTGTTAGATATGTAGTATTGTTATTCCGTATTTATAGAATTTGGATGTACACTTAAGATTTATATAGTTTTGATTTTAAAATATAAACCTTCTAGTGTTGATATCATTTGGGGTTTTATTGGATTTTTGTAGTTTTGTCCCTTTGAATTAAAATGCACTATTTGAAATCTACAAGTAACATAAATAAACTAAATAAGATGAGATGTGCAAATTCATGAATTTTTGTACGTAGTTCGCAACATATATTCTAAATAAAATATTAACATATTTCCTTGTGATTTGAAATATGCTGGTGTAACAACCCGCATTCTACGCATCGAATGATCGTAGAATATTTATTTCTTTCCCATATGAAGTCGTATGGTCATGTAACTTTGGGAACATCCATTAGAGTCATTTCCCATGCTTATGATTTTTGTCGATTTTTAAATGACCATTTCCCCCCTAGCTGATCTTGTTTTGGCCATAACTTTTGATTGGAAAGGAATTTTGACCTAAAACCACTTCCATTAGATTTGTTTGATGGTTTACCTTTCCGTAGAGTGGTCATAATAGCCAAACGGACTTACCGTTTGGGAGATATGGCTGAAATAAGGTTTGGAAGGTGAAAACCTGCTTAACCGGGCCAAATAGGGTGATTAGTGAATGGACCCATAATCCATTTCGGGATTAGGGTTATGGGGATGCTGAAAAGGGGTAAAGGATCATTCCATTTCAGTTTTCTAGCCTCCACTTATCTCCAAGAAACCCTAAAAATGGCCTCCAACCTCTAAATCACCTCCAAATCATCTTTTGATCAAGGATTAAGCTTAGCAACATCAAATCAAGGGAGATCTACACCAAATCAACATTGGAGCTGCTGTTTAGCATTGGGATTTGCATAATATCAGAGATTTATTTCAGATTTTAGTTTATTTGTGGCTAAGGTGAGTGATTTGCATAGTTCCTCACTAATTATGGCTAATTAAGGGTAATTAGTGTTAATTAGCGAATTTAAACATGATAAAATTCTGGAAAAATGTTCATAAATTCTTAAATTATGTTTTAGACCTCTGATATGAATTTGGGTTAATTTGGTTAACTTTTGTTAATCCTATCATTAGTTTTACCTAAACATGCTTAAGGGGAAATATGGGGTTTTGGGTATGTTTGATCCATTTTAACCTATCATATTGATGTTTTGATGTTTTGGTTGATTATGCATGTTGCTATGACTGTATGATATGCTTTGTGATTGATTTCAATAGTTAGAATGGTCGAAAACGTCGTCGAATGGCGTAAACACTTGCTGGAAAAGTTTCAGGAAACAGTGCAGGATCGGATCGGATATGGCGGCTCGGAACGGATAAGTTGAACTGGGCAAAGGATTCGATCGGATCGGAACCAGACACTTGAGAACCCTGGCAAAAAGGAAGTCCATGTTGGTTAAGCTGGGGATCGGATCGGCCTATAGACGAAGGGCTCGGACCGGAGTATGGTGAAGGGATCGGATCGGATTAGAATGGGGAACGGGACCAGACGAGGCACAGGAACTGGATGGGAGATGGCAACCCGACCCGACCCGAAGTGGGACACCCGACCCGAACCGACGCGATGGAGTGGACCCGAACCGAACCGTTACCAGAGGAAGACCATGAACCGACGCAACGTAGTGGACCCGACCCGAACCGATAGCTTGAAGGGGAACCCGACCCGACCCAGTATTAACCAATAACCCGAGATGCAAAGGTAGTCCAAATGGAAGTTAGAGCTCAGGATCCAATGGGGAACCAACGAGTTCACTTCATGGTTGGGCTTTGCTGCGGGACGTGTGCTAAGGAGTTGTCGACGTTCATAACTTCGATTCACCACTAAAAAAATGGATAATGGGCTACTTATCAGTGCAGTAGAGTCATTATGACTCGATGGGCAAGGTGATGGTAGCAAGACTGCGTTATCAGTGCAGTAGAGTCATTATGACTTGAGGGGCAAAGTGATGCGTAGTAAGACTATGAGCCAGCGCAGATGGGGTGAATAACTCCATGGGGCAAGTGGACATAGTAAAGGATTGGTAAGGCTATGAGCCAGTGCAGATGGGGTGAATAACTCCATGGGACAAGTGGACATAGCGAAGGATTAGTGGCTACGTTATCAGTGCAGTGAAGCCATTTATGACTTCATGGGGCAAAGTGATCGTAGCAAGGTATGTTGGGTGATCGAAGTGGTGAATATCGTATGCTTTATGCACTGAGTGAGAGATGTGAGGATGGTTGCTATGTTTGATTGTTTGCCATCACTATGACATGCACACCCCCCACCTCCGTATCTTTACACCGTTTGATATGGCACCTTAGAGTGTTGTACAGTATGTAGTGCTAACTCTTTGGTTGCAGGTCCAGGTTCAGGTATGTTTTAGTCTACCTGTTATCGTTCTGTTTAGATGTTTATCGCTCATACCAGGCTTTATGTCTGACCCATAGTTTTATGTCTCCTCTTATTACTCTGGGTTCTCACACGAGCAGACTAGAGACAGGTTAGCTGGTGATGCGCGAGTAGCTGATTCGGAGGCGGCCAGGAGGCTTCCACGTATGATATATATATATATTCTCCCTGTGTCGTTGGTGGTCACTACTTGGGCATTAGTAGTGTACCTCCTTTATCTTACTTTTTCTTAGAGACAGTTTGAAAAGTTGTAATAATGTTTAACTTTGGATCATAAGCTATACTTGGATTTTCCGCTGCTATGTTAGTTGTTTCAGCTTATGCACTGTCTCACCTGTTTTATGTCAAGTATGTTATTATTATATTTTATTCTATGCGCTGTGAGACATTCTACAGGTTCCTTGTTAGTTCATTTCCTTCTTCCCTTTCCTTCCGACGACCCGTTCCGTGCTAACTGGACATGTGTACAGCGCACCTTTGGAGTAAATGTCGGTTGGTGCGGGGCGGGCCGTCACATTTGGTATCAGAGCTCTATGTTGCGTAGTTAACCTAGGGAAAGACACTAGGGAGAGATAGTACGTATATGAGAGCGCGTATTTGTGATTACTTTGGTTTTCAAAAGTTATATATATACTATTGGTAGTATAAGAATGAAGTCGTACTGCACTAGCACCACTGTGGGGTCGTTAATCGTTTCCCCTTTTACAGATTGACGATGAGCCGATATGCTAGAGGTGCTGTAGAGGAGCCAATAATGGGAATGCCGCTGACATGAGGGCGATGTTTACTGACCTCATGAGAGACATGCTTAGAGAAGTGCAAGGGGCAGTTCCCAATCTCGGAGTTGGTGTTGGCCCAGTAGTGCAGGCGCCTAGGGTCGATTTCGCCAAGTTGTGCAAGGATTACACTAACCTTGGTGGGAAGTCGTTCCGTGGGACAGAGTCGGCCACAGATGTTCAAGACTGGATGGATAGCTGTGACCGTATCTTCGACGGCTTGGGTCTTGAGGATGCGATGAAGAGAAGGCTAGCGTCTCGTCAGCTGCAAGGGTGAGCGATGAATTGGTGGAATGCCATTAGAACAGCTACTCCAAAAGATCAGGTTACTTGGGATCAGTTCAAGGCTCGCTTTAGCGAGAAGTTCATTCCAGCTGCCCAGAAGTCAGTGTTGTTTAAGAGGTTCTTGGAACTCAAGCAGAGTGGTAGGGCAGTCTCTGACTATATTACTGAGTTCGACACTTTATCGAAGTATGAATTATCTCTTATCGACACTCCTGAGAAGAAGAATGAGAAGTTCATTACTGGTTTGGATGGATACTTGGGGGAAAGGCTTATCAACCACATCGATGAGACTTTTGAATCGATTATGGGGAAAGCTTTGAGATCAGAGAGTCTTTACCCTAAGACGAAGACTGAGGCTGCATCTGCAGAAGGGCCAAAGCCGCAAGCAGGCAGTGGAGGCAAGAATAACTCTCAGAATAAGAGGAAGCAGGACCAATCTAAGGGTGTTCAGAAAAAGAACAAGAAGGATGTTGAGTGCTTTAGCTGTGGTAAGAAGGGTCATTATGCTAAAGAATGACGGGCCAAGCCAGCGGAAAGGAAGTGCTACAACTGTGGTCAAGTGGGACATCATAAGGATAAGTGTCCGCAACCTCTTAAGGAGAAGCAGATTGTGAAAGCATATGCTATTGATGTTGTTCCTTCTTCGTCGAATGCCCCAACTGTGGCGGAGAGAGGAAAGAATGTTGTTATTCAAGGTATGCTTTCTATTTATGATGTACCAGTTCGAGTTTTGTTTGATACTGGGGCTTCCCGTTCCTTCATATCTAGTGACCTGGTAGATAGGTTGGGACTGGAACCCGAGATAGTCGATAGACCATTGGTTGTGACGAACCCGATTGGTGGTTCGACTAGCCTTAGTATGATTTGCAGGAATTTGGTCTTATCGAGTCATGGATGTATGTTTGTGATTGCTTTGTTTTGGGCTTTACTGGGTATGACATTATATTGGGAGTCGATTGGCTCCAAAGATACGGGGTGGTGGTAGACTGTGAGGGCTTTTTGGTGACAGTTAGGGCGGATGATAGGCGGAGGGTAGTGTTTGGTAGTCTACCTAGTGATGGGGTTATGGCTAGTTTTGTAAATTCCCTCGACATCCCGCAGGATGAGCTGTCAGATGTGCCCGTGGTTGGCCAGTATCTGGACGTCTTCGAGGAAGTGACCGGGCTCCCACCGCACCGAGAGATTGAGTTCCGTATTGATTTAGTGAAAGATGCCAGACCTATAGTGATGCCACTTCGTCGTATGGCACCAAGGGAGCAGCGAGAGCTCGGGGTGCAAGTCAGCAATCTTTTGAAGAAGGGATTTATTAGAAGAAGTGTCGCCGAGTGGGGAGCACAAGTTGTGTTTGCCACTAAGGCAGATGGTTCCCTTCGGTTGTGTGTGGACTATCGCGAGTTGAATAAGGTAACGAGGAAGAATAAGTATCCTCTACCGCGGATAGATGATTTGTTTGATCAACTGGAAGGAGCAAGAGTGTTCTCCCAGTTGGACCTCGCGACAGGATTTCATCAGCTACGAGTAGCGGATGAGAGTGTTCCGAAAACGACATTTAGGACGCCGTCTGGATTTTATGAGTGGTTGGTCATGCCATTTGGGTTGACCAATGCACCAACTTACTTTGTGGATCTTACGAATCGAGTATTCAGAGATCAGTTGAATAAGTTTGTTCTTGTGTTCGTAGACGATATCCTTGTTTACTCAAGGACAGAGGAGGAACACAAGGGACACTTGAGGATAGTAATGGAGGTGTTGAGGAAACACCAATTGAAAGCGAAATTCTCTAAGTGTCACTTTTGGAGAAGGGAAGTGAGATTCTTGGGTCATGTTGTTTCAGATAGTGGTATTGCTGTGGACCATGCGAAGGTGGCTACGGTACAGGATTGGCCTACGCCCAAGAATGCAACAGATGTAAGAAGTTTCTTGGGGTTAGCTGGATATTATCGTAAGTTTATCCAGGACTTCTCCAAGATAGCAGCACCGTTAACTCAGTTGACTAAGAAGAATCAGTCCTTCGTCTGGGACGGAGTGTGTGAGAATGCATTCAAGAGTCTAAAAGAAAAGTTGACGCGTGCGCCAGTGCTAGTCATTCCTAAAGGGAATGAAGAGATAACGGTATACACGGATGCTTGTGGTACCGGACTAGGTGCTGTATTGATGAAAGGAGGTAGGGTTGTAGCTTATGCTAGTCAACAGCTAAAGACGCATGAGAAGAAGTATCCTACCCATGATTTGGAACTGGCAGCGATTGTGTTTGCGCTGAAGATGTGGAGAAACTATCTCTTGGGAGAAAGATTTGAGTTGTTTACCGATCATAAATCGTTAAAGTATCTCTTCTCCCAGAAGGATCTAAATCTCCGTCAGCAGAGATGGTTAGAGTTCTTGGCTTCGTATGATTTTGATATCGCAAACGCACCTGGGAAAGGTAATGCGGTAGCCGATGCCTTGAGTAGGAGACATGCCAGTTTAGGGGCAATGTTTCTTGAATGGAAGCAACTGGAGTATATCGCGGGGTTTGATTTCAGACCAAAGTGTGAATTGGATCCAGTCATGCTAGCTAGTTTGGCGATCAGACCCACTTTGATAGATCGGATTGGTTCCAGCCAGAGGGACGATCCTAATCTATTGGAAATCATCTCCAAGTTAGAGATGGACATCGACGGTAAGGAGATGAATTTGTATGGGCTTGATCGAGATGGATGGCTTTGAAAGAATGGAAGACTAGTTGTACCTGGCGTAAATGGTTTGAAAGATGAAGTGCTTAGAGAATGTCATCACTCAAAACTGACTATACATCCCGGTGGTAATAAGATGTATCGAGACATGAGACAGACTTACTACTGGGAAGGGATGAAAAGAGACGTTGGGAAGTTTATATCCAAATGCATGAATTGCCAGCTAGTTAAAGCCGAGCAAAAGAAGCCTAGTGGGTTGTTGCAACCATTAGAAATTCCCAAATGGAAATGGGAGCAAGTCTCGATGGATTTCATCGATGGTTTACCAAGGACTAGATTGGGACATGATAGCATTTGGGTAATTGTGGATCGATTGACTAAAAGTGCAAGATTTATACCAGTCAAATCGACCAGAACGACAGCCAAGCTGGCAGAATTGTATATGAAGTGGGTAGTGAAATTTCATGGAGTACCTAAAAGCATTGTGAGTGACCGAGACCCGTTGTTCACTAGTGGGTTTTGGAAGAGCTTACAAGAGGCTCTAGGGTCAGGATTACATCTCAGTACCGCATATCATCCTCAGACCGGACGGTTAGACGAAGAGGGTGAATCGTATATTGGAAGATCTCTTGAGAGCCTGTATATTGGATTTTGGTGGATCATGGGATGACCATTTGCATCTAGTAGAGTTTGAATATAATAATAGCTACCAATCCAGTATCGGTATGGCTCCATATGAAGCTTTGTACGGAAGACCGTGCAACTCACCATCATGTTGGATAGAGACTGGCGAGAAGTTTATGCTTGGACCAGATGTGGTGAGGGAAACTTCAAATAAGATTAAGACCATTCAACAACGAATGAAAGCTGCCCAAGATAGGCAGAAGAGTTATGCTGATAAGAGGAGAAGAGACTTAAAATTCTCCGTTGGTGACTTGGTGTTTGTCAAGATTTCTCCGTTGAAGAGCGTGATACGATTTGGCAGGAGAGGCAAGTTAGCACCAAGATTTGTTGGCCCATTCCCTGTTCTTGAACTAGTTGGGAATTTGGCATATAGAGTTAGCTTACCAGAGAAGATGGCGGGAGTTCACAATGTAATTCATGTTTCCCAACTAAGGAAGTTCGTTCACGACTCAGATATGACTATTTCACCTGATCAGTTAGAGGACTTCGAAGTAGAACCCGAGGCGGTTGGGAACCGCAAGCCGATTCGTATAGTGGGGCAAGATACGAAGCAACTTCGAAGGAAGGCGGTGAAGCTAGTCAAGGTTCAGTGGGGCGAGAACGAGAATGATTGTACTTGGGAGACAGAGGAGAGCATTAGGAAGGCATATCCAGAACTCTTTGCCTGGTAAGATTTACTTTGTAATTTAGTTATTCCGCATGCTAGGATAGACTTGTTTTGCTTGTTTTGCATGGTTGATTATTGTTTTATGGTTGATAGGCATGCGGGACCCTCTTGTGTGTTTTGGTTAGGGAATTTCGGGGGCGAAATTTCTTAAGGGGGGGGGGGGAATGTAACAACCCGCATTCTACGCATCGAAGGATCGTAGAATATTTATTTCTTTCCCATATGAAGTCGTATGGTCATGTAACTTTGGGAAACATCCATTATAGTCATTTCCCATGTTTATGATTTTTGTCGATTTTTAATGACCATTTTGCCCCTAGCTGATCTTGTTTTGGCCATAACTTTTGATTGGAAAGGAATTTTGACCTGAAACCACTTCCATTAGATTCGTTTGATGGTTTACCTTTCCGTAGAGTGGTCATAATAACCAAATGGACTTACCGTTTGGGAGATATGACTGAAATAAGGTTTGGAAGGTGAAAAACTGCTTAACCGGGCCAAACAGGGTGATTAGTGAATGGGCCCATAACTCATTTCGGGATTAGGGTTATGGGGAGGCTGAAAAGGGGTAGAGGATCATTCCATTTCAGTTTTCTAGCCTCCACTTATCTCCAAGAAACCCTAAAAATGGCCTCCAACCTCTAAATCACCTCCAAATCATCTTTTGATCAAGGATTAAGCTTAGCAACATCAAATCAAGGGAGATCTACACCAAATCAACATTGGAGCTGCTGTTTAGCATTGGGATTTGCATCAAATCAGAGATTTATTTCGGATTTTAGTTTATTTGTGGCCAAGGTGAGTGATTTGCATAGTTCCTCACTAATTATGCCTAATTAAGGGTAAGTAGTGTTAATTAGCGAATTTAAACATGATAAAATTCTGGAAAAATGTTCATAAACTCTTAAATGATGTTTTAGACCTCTGATATGAATTTGGGTTAATTTGGTTAAGTTTTGCTAATCCTATCATTAGTTTTACCTAAACATGCTTAAGGGGAAATATGGGGTTTTGGGTGTGTTTGATCCATTTTAACCTGTCATATTGATGTTTTGATGTTTTGGTTGATTATGCATGTTGCTATGACTGTATGTTATGCTTTGTGATTGATTTCAATAGCTAGAATAGTCGAAAACGTCGTCGAATGGCGTAAACACTTGCTGGAAAAGTTTCAGGAAATAGTGCAGGATCGGATCGGATATGGTGGCTCGGATCGGATAAGTTGAACTGGGCAAAGGATTCGATCGGATCGAAACCAGACACTTGAGAACCCTGGCAAAAAGGAAGGCCATGTTGGTTAAGCTGGGGATCGGATCGGCCTATGGACGAAGGGCTCGGACCGGAGTATGGTGAAGGGATCGGATCGGATTAGAATAGGGAACGGGACCAGACGAGGCACAGGAACTGGAGCACGAACTGGATGGGAGATGGCAACCCGACCCGACCCGAAGTGGGACACCCGACCCGAACCGACGCGATGGAGTAGACCCGAACCGAACCGTTACCAGAGGAAGACCATGAACCGACGCAACGTAGTGGACCCGACCCGAACCGATAGCTTGAAGGGGAACCCGACCCGACCCAGTATTAACCAATAACCCGAGATGCAAAGGTAGTCCAAATAGAAGTTAGAGCTCAGGATCCAATGGGGAACCAACGAGTTCACTTCATGGTTGGGATTTGCTGCGGGATGTGTGCTAAGGAGTTGTCGACGTTCATAACTTCGATTCACCACTAAAAAAAATGGATGATGGGCTACTTATCAGTGCAGTAGAGTCATTATGACTCGAGGGGCAAGGTGATGGTAGCAAGACTGCGTTATCAGTGCAGTAGAGTCATTATGACTTGAGGGGCAAAGTGATGCGTAGTAAGACTATGAGCCAGCGCAGATTGGGTGAATAACTCCATGGGGCAAGTGGACATAGTAAAGGATTGGTAAGGCTATGAGCCAGCGCAGATGGGGTGAATAACTCCATGGGGCAAGTGGACATAGCGAAGGATTAGTGGCTACGTTATCAGTGCAGTGAAGCCATTTATGACTTCAGGGGGATAAAGTGATCGTAGCAAGGTATGTTGGGTGATCGAAGTGGTGAATATCATATGCTTTATGCACTGAGTGAGAGATGTGAGGATGGTTGCTATGTTTGATTGTTTGCCATCACTATGACATGCACACCCCCACCTCCGTATCTTTACACCGTTTGATATGGCACCTTAGAGTGTTGTACAGTATGTAGTGCTAACTCTTTGGTTGCAGGTCCAGGTTCATGTATGTTTTAGTCTACCTGGTATCGTTCTGTTTAGATTCTTATCGCTCATACCAGGCTTTATGTCTGACCCAGAGTTTTATGTCTCCTCTTATTACTCTGGGTGCTCACACGAGCAGACTAGAGACAGGTTAGCTGGTGATGCGCGAGTAGCTGATTTGGAGGCGGGCAGGAGGCTTCCACGTATGATACCAGGCTTTATGTCTGACCCAGAGTTTTATGTCTCCTCTTATTACTCTGGGTGCTCACACGAGCAGACTAGAGACAGGTTAGCTGGTGATGCGCGAGTAGCTGATTCGGAGGCGGGCAGGAGGCTTCCACGTATGATATATATATATATATATATATATATATTCTCCCTGTGTCGTTGGTGGTCGCTACTTGGGCATTAGTAGTGTACCTCCTTTATCTTACTTTTGCTTAGAGACAGTTTGAAAAGTTGTAATAATGTTTAACTTTGGATCATAAGCTGTACTTGGATTTTCCGCTGCTATGTTAGTTGTTTCAGCTTATGCACTTTCTCACTTGTTTTATGTCAAGTATGTTATTATTATATTTTATTCTATGCGCGGTGAGACATTCTACAGGTTCCTTGTTAGTTCATTTCCTTCTTCCCTTTCCTTCTGACGACCCATTCCGTGCTAACTGGACATGTGTACAGCGCACCTTTGGAGTAAATGTCGGTTGGTGCGGGGCGGGCCGTCACAGCTGGTTTTCCTCTTTTAAAAGTTTGGGTAAAATTTACAATAATTACTGTAAATAACTTTTTTACAAGATTTTGGAACTTAAACAAGATTAAACACGAAAGTAGTTATTTGGCCGTTAGTTTAGACCAAAACATAAATAGTAAATAATAAAAAAATAAGATTAGTACAACATTAACTCTACGCTTAAAATATAAATATAAACATATGTTATAATCTTATCCATTCAAATATTTGTAAATAACGCTATTATATTAAGTAAAATTTGTTTGTTATTTTATGTTTGAATTTTAAGTGTTTCCATTTCATAGGAATAAATGTATGGTAATAACTCCCATAATTAATAGGAAATAAATATTTATGACCGTTGTAGTAATAAAATGGAATTTATTACTAAAATTAAAAAAAAAATCATAAATAGAATAATAACTATTGTAACCATACTTGTTTGGGGAAAATGAATTAAAAAGGAATTAAATACCTAATTGGTTACAATTTAATTCTTGATTAGGAATAGGATTTGTAACTCTAACTAAAGAAACAAATAAGTAATAAACTTATATATATATATTCAAATAAAAATCAAATGGAGTTAAATTAATATAGAAATGTTTCAGAGTTACAAATATTATATAAGAAATTTAATGGGACTAATATGAATGACAATAAATAGGATAATTGTTGCCATAGAAAATATGACTGTTAGGGTCATAAATAGCAGGATATCTTAATAGAAACAGTAATGGAATTAAAAGGGATTAATGGGAATTGATTGTCGTAATAAATGCTAAGTCCAATAAGATAATAAATGATTAACAGCCTAAGATAGGAAGTTATAGGCTTTCCTTATTGTCTTAATCTAGAATTAATATAATTATAAATAAGGGTTGGACTTAGTACGTTAATGATGCGAGGTTAGTTGCCTTATTCAACAGAAGTCTGCATTTTCTAGCAATCGAATATATGTACAACGGATGTAAGATATCATTAACCATAGGGGCGATGATTATTTCCTAAAATAGGTTTACATCAAGCATTGAGGTATTAAGTGGTTATAGGGTCCACCTCCCTTCCGAAAGAAGAAACCATCAAGGGAATAATTCGCAAGCGCACCCTGCTTCGGGATTAGAGGTTTTAGGTAGTTAGATCCACCCTTAAAAGGGTATTAAGTGATCGTGAAGCTCGCATCCTCATAAATAAGAAGTATTAAATGGCTAATTGGTTACTAGTTGAGTAATCTTCGCTAACATCCACTTCCTCTAGGTAGTTGTGACTAGGGTGAGAGTTCGCCTTGGGAATTGGTATTAAACGACCATTAAGGAGAAACATATGTTTGCATATCGTGCGGGAAGTATTAAGTGGCTAGAGAATTATCTAATAAGGTCAACCAGATAGTAACACGAGGGTCCACCAAGAGCGTCTTAAATAGTGTTGAATGCTTGCCTCAACCTGGAATTAATTAAGTGGTTATCTCTCGCCTTATGCAGGGTTTGGGAATATGCGTGAATAACAAAAGACTTAGATTAGTAGGATTTAGTAGATATTGTACTCTAATTTATAGTTGTGTGTTGTAAACCATTGAGTAAGGTATAAGTGATCTATAGATCCTCCTTTACGCTTTTAATGAGGCCTTAAGTGGCTAGACATATAGATATGGGTTATACGCCACCTCCTTATAGATTATTGAGTAGTTAGAGAGCCCACCTCCTAATTGGTTTGTTGGTACAGTGGTTTAAAGGCTTCAAATTATGCGTAAAAGTTCTATCTCAGTAGTGTGTTGACGTTATTTTAGGAATTTGATCGTTATGTGTAAATCTTTACATGGTTAGGTTAGAAATACTAGCCTTGTTAGACATATGTTTTAATGGAGATAAACAAGATACATTTGTATACTGTAGACAGTGTTAAACTCTCTGGTTTATCTTAGAGAAGATAGGTCTTAGCAAGTGTTCAAGTTTGGTTTTCGGGTCTCGTTCTCTCATGCTCAATATCGATGTGGCAGTTTTCTTTAAGGTAGTTGCCTTAATCGATATTAGTTGTCCTATCTTTTTTCGTGTGAGTTAGTTTTATTGTACTATGATTATGCTCATGCTCATTTATTTGCAGGTACTAGATTTATACTCTCAATACTTGGATGAGTTTGAGTTTCGATTTTTATCGACATTTGGGATCAGAAAAGTCTGGGCTGTTACACAATGCTTTCGGGTTTGGGTATGGTCGATCGTCTGGCTTATCTTTAGTGCATGGAAAAACATGAGCATTCTCTTTACCTCATGAAAATAAAATTTCATGATTTGATTGTCATCGGTGTTTTCTTTATATTAATCATCATTTTAAAAGAAATAAGAAAAACTTTAAAGTTAATGGATATGAGACTTTGCGACCACCAACGATTTGGTTTAACAAAGAGATATATGAACTCGCAAAGAATTATCCAAAGATACATGAAATGGGAAAAAAATTCGAAATTAAAGGCAAATCATTGATTCATAAATGGTGCAAATAAAGTATATCTGGGAGTTGCCTTACTGGAAAAATCTTCTGATTCATTATAATATTGACGTGATGTACAATTTGATAATGTGTTTAATACAGTTCTGAATGTTAAGGGAAAAACAAAGAATGATTTGAAATCTAGACATGATATAGAAGTAATATATAATCATCCTGAGCTTTATATGAAGCCAAAAAAAAAAAACTAATAGCATGTTATGATCTAGACAATAGTCAAGTTAAAATACTTTTAAAATGGGTGGAGGATTAAGATTTTTAGATGGCATTTATTCTAATCTTCAAAGATGTGTCGACTTTGACAATAATAAATTTAGCGAGTTGAAAGGCCATATTTTCCATGTTATGATGGAAAAATTGTTATCCAACCCTTTGAAGGAACCGGTGCCAATAAAAATTTGGACGGTTATAGCAGAACTTATTCTGTTTTATAAAGAGTTTTGTTTACTATGTTAAAGTTGATCTTTTGCACAAAACAAGCTCTTTAAGTCTATCATGCTCTTTATTCAACTTTTAAAAGAGATAAAGCAAATTGGTTAGTTTTTTTTTTAAATCAAGGCAAGATTTACATTTGATGGAAAAAATATTCCAGATGAACAAGCAAACATGGAAGAAAATAATAGAACAATAATAACCGATGATCATACCGATTTTGTACCTCTAAACAAAAAACCTAATGTATTGTTAGAAGCATTTGAGACCATAAAGAAACAAATATAGAGTACGAGACAGAGTCTGAATCAGAAAAAGACGTGGAATGATTAGTAATGCACATTTCTTAGATGGTTATTTACGTTGTACATTTTTCACATTATTAAATGATATTTTATAAGTTGCTCATCATTAGGCGGTATGTTCTGCAAAAATATGTTTTCCGTAATAAAATGTTATATTCTGCCAAATGATAGTTTTGTTTTAGTATGTTTCTCATACTTAAGTAATATATTCTGGCATTATACATGTTTGTTAAAATTAAATGACATGTTTCTCATAAATGATATTATACCTGTGACAAGCTCCATTATGTGGTTTTTTTAGAAGAATGACTCTTCTCTGTCTGGTTCTTTCTCTTCTTCCTAGAGAGGAATGTCACTGGAGGTAATGGCGGCAGCCCATCACATAAGGCATCATGTTCTGTGATGAGATTAGTGCCGAAGGGTGAAGGATCGCAAGTATTACATTTATTTTCCGTATGGTATATATTATATATAGTCATGGCTTGTTATATTTATTTCACATTTTTAACGAAGGGGTTTCGAGCTTAAGCCATCCTGTAACAACTTGGCCAGAATGGGCTTAAATTCCGACCTAGAAAAGACCTATTTGAACTTAGAGCTATTATAAATGGGTCGTTGGTTCCTATAAGGATTACATTCGTAGAGCAAAACTTATTACGATATTATAATCTCACAGCAAAATGGATAAAATTTAATATCAACAAGCAGATGTACCATTAATTAAAACCCATAAATGTTTATTACATAAAAACCTCAATTGTCAACAAGGGTACATCGATAATAATGATAATATCCCAATAAAAACAATCATGATTACATTGATAATAACTAAAGTTCCTTCTTTGTCAGGCTCCAACATCCATAACTGCATCAACTTGGCATTCCCACATGCTAACCTGTTTATTTGTTTAAAGGAAGGAGGTTTATACGAAAGTTCAGGTGAACGAAAATCACATAAGTTTAAGGAATGTCTATTTCCTACATATGTCAGTATACATTTCTCAAATTATGTCTACGCAAGCTCAACACACAAATTCATGTATAAGTTAGGCGGACTATCCCAAAGTCACTTATGGACAACATGCATAATTATAAGGGCAGATTCTATTATCACTTAATAATCTATGAGGAGGACTACCATTTGTCACTTAAGACCAAAAGATAAATACTTATTTATGGATGAATCCCTTTGAGTACTTAGGATCCTATGGTGTACCCTAATCACTTAAGACCTCGTGTTATAATCGCCAATATTAAAAATTCATATCCCTTATAATACGAGAACTAGTAAGCTGCCACTTAATACCGATTTAGGTAGATCCTCATTGTCATTTAAGAGCATCCGGGGGACCTCTTCGTTACTATTTAACTTGTATGACGGATGAACTCCTAGTCACTTAATACTTTCCTTAGATAGAAAATCCTTTAGAAAGCTTTCAATTCCTCTTCCTACATTTACACCGCCCCTAGAGAGGAAGCTGACAACTTCCGAAGAACTACCCCACTTGTAACACCCCATATCCGTTAATGTCACTCACAAAGGAAATGCATTAACTTCCATGAAGCATTATAAGTAAACAGAACAGAATATTACAAGACAGATACATAAAGTAGCACTTGAAAATTTTATAACTTTATTACAGCAGAAACAGAAGTAAGTTTGGTTACATCTTTCAAAACCACAATATCAGAATTCAAGTACATAAATAATAGTCTTGTACAAAAGCCTTTAGAGTACGTAATTTTAAAGCCATAATCCCCAACAGAAAATGCAATAAATGTTGGATCTAGATTAACCCTAGAGGGGGGGTGAATAGGGTTTATCACAGTTTTTAAACTGAATTGAAAAAACCTGACAGGATATTAAAATAATAAACAAATCACAGAATGCAGCAGAAATAAAAATGCAGAAAATAAATCGCACACAGATATACCCAGCTTCGGCAAAACCCTGCCTACTGCTGCATTCCTAAGGTTTCTACTAGGTGTTAAAAACAGATCCCACATACAAGACCATGTACACTCGCAGCGCCTGCTCCTGTCCTAACCCTACGCTCAAAACCCTAGACTGGTTATATTCACTAGACCAGATTTTCCCCTAGTTTTACAGACACTAGTAAACTGTCAGTTAATCCCTAACTGAAAACCCCTAGAATTTTACAGACTCTAGAAAACTGTTTGAATCGTTTTACAGCACAAATAAAAAATACAAAAATAAAGCCAAATTGAAAAAGGCCTAGGAATTAAAATATAAGGGTTATCCCCTTTTAGAAGACTCTAATCCTTATCAAAAGCTTGGCCGGCCTTTTCACAAGTGTGTTGCACCACTTCTTTTCTATGACCCGATCGTTCTTCTTTCACCGGAGAAAATAAATGGCGGCTAGGGTTTTGATTAACTCCCAAATCTCGATCGCGTATGCTTGGAAAATGGTTCTCTGATGATTGTAATCTTGTCAATGTTCTTGACGTCGGATCTGGGATAAACTTCAGACCAAAAAACTTGTGAGTAAATTCTGATTTGAATTTTTGTTGCTCTCGAATTTTTGTTGTTGTGATTTTCGATCCTCATCTGCCTGTTATGTAATTGGTGTAGTTATGTAGGATTATGAAAACCTAATTTATCACTGATTTCGCCATATATGACTTGACTGATTTGTTGCTTTCCCCTTTTGGATTTTGCTTGATTATGTTGATGAATCTGGTCTTCAATTTTTGCTGTCCATAGAATTTATTTGTCCCAAGAATAATTTGGTCCGATTTGAACAATTTCCTTGCTTGAATCTCTACCAATATATGATACGTGATTTGCATTGTAGTTGCCAAAAACTACTATTGCCAGAAATGTTTAAAAAAAAAACTAGAAACAGAAATGAATAAAATTGTGGTCCCTTTGCTTTCCCTTTTTCGCACCAAAACAAATTTTTGAAACTTAAATTACAGTTTGAAAAACTGGACACATGATTTCTGTCATTCCTGGGAAGATTTTATTTGTTGCCCCTTAAAACAAAATTCCAAACCAATGCTTGCTGATTTGTTACTTGAAATGAATTCTGAATTGATCCATGATTTACTCAGCATTGATTTTGTTGCGTGCAAAAACGTTTCCTTTTGCGCCTTGATTTAAATATGCTTTGAACTCTTGATTGCAAAACGGATTGAGCAGAAATGATTTTCTGAATTATTTCAGTTCTGTGAAATGAATTTCTTGCCATATTTGTTGCTGAAATTATACCTTGCCAAAAGGATTCATGCATGTTTTTGAAACTTGCTAATTTTCAACACAATTGAATCTGGAATTATGTTGATTATCATATAAACAGTTTGAAATCATTTTCATGAATATCTGGGCTGGTTTGAACAACTGCTTTGACACATGTTTAATTCCATACTACTTTTGTATTGTGCTTTCCCCTTGTCACCACCTGTGTTCATGCTTGTGTATATGCTCCTATGCATCGAATCGATGGACTGCTCGACATGTATCCATGATGCTTGTGAGAGATGAACTGTAGACATACATTTGTATCATACATGTTTTGTCATACTTGACCATGCTGTAGTGTGCTGAAATCTTGTGCATCACTTTCAACTGTTTCATGTTAACACTTTGGCATTGCTGTTGCTTCATTACATGTTGATGTTTCACCATGAACACTTCATTTTGAACTTGCTGTTTCATGTTTTTGCTGCTGTACTATGTCATCGTGATGACATGTCCAATACTTCATGTGCTCTACACTATTTCACCCATGTATATTCTCCTTTGCTGCTTGATTCTTGTTCCTTGCTGAAACTTTCAAAACTTGTATTTGTGCTATGTATTTGCTATTGCCATTTTCGTTGCTGTTATGAAGTCGACCATTTAGCTTGCATGATTTTGTGCTGCCTCGGCCATTTGTGCTGAGTTTTGTACATTAGCTTGTATTTTGACTTTGCTTGGTGGTTTACATTTGTTTTGTTGCTTGAGTGTTGCACTGAGTCGAGATGGTCCACGTGGCTCCTCCTCAGTTGCACACTGGATTGGCGAGGCAGTGCACACATGTATATATATGCATGTGTGTATATGCAGCCATCCAGAATATTTTTCTGTCCCTGCACTGTATGTACATACTGTCTGCCTTGTGGTATTTATAGTGTATCACTGTGAATATCACAAGCTATCTAGACACAGATTGATGGTTATATAAATCAGATCAAGTCATGAAAAATGATGAGAAACACACCAGAAATCTGAGGCAAATAAAATTTTAAAAATTAAAATTTATATTCGCTAGAATTTAGAATATTATTTCTGTTCCATATACTGTGTGTGTGTTTCTGTATATGACAGGTATGAAGACTGAACTGACTGAAACAGTGCTGTGAAGACTGAAGATGGAAGACAAAAGACAATGAAAATAACAGTGTCAATTAATGAAAGTGTCTGTATATGTGAGTGTAAATGTAGTTGTATAGAGTGAGTGACGAAGCTGTAATGAGGATATTTGCATATGAAATGAAGTATGTCAAATAGAGGAGTTTTAAAAGATGTACTGTTTGAAATTGAAATATAATATTATATTCAAATAAAATACTGTGTGAATATTTAAATTTCTGTACAGTTGTATTTTATTTAAATAAAATATTATATTCCTGTCTGTTGTGTAGTATATAAAATAGTACAGTAAAAAAAACACATTTAAAATAATATTTATTTGATTGTTATCATCAAACAAAAATCATATAATTGTGTATACAACTACGTCATATACAACAATCTCCCTCTTTTGATGATGACAAACAAATAAAAGATTTTGAGCATAATAAATGTGTTTGACAGTGAATATTTAACTCCCCTTATTTGTTAGCTCCCCCTACAACAGAAACTCCCCCTATAACTATGCATTAGTGAAAAGAAATGAATAAATTTTCAACATTAAAATATTTATAAAATATTCACTCATAAATCAAAATCAATCCATTCTCCCCCTTTTGTTATCATCAAAAGGATTCAGAATTTAAACTATAAATGAAAAAAGACTGAAAATATAATTTCAGCTTAAGAGGAAGAAGGATCATCATAAATCTCAATCAGTCAAACAAAAATCATAATAAACTAACAACTGGTTGCATATTTCACATTGTAGAGAATGACGGATTTACGATGAATTTTATATAAAACGGGGGGAGTTTTTTTTTTTTTTTAAATATTTCCAATTATTTTCCAAAAGAATTTTTATAAAAAAATGAGGCACAAAAACAGTGATGGATTTCGACTATAGTTAATAATTCAATTTAAGTGACAAAATTAAATCATCTCAAATTCTAGTACCTATCAATCAACAAATCATAATACGTCATAAGATTTCAACACATTTCACATATTAGCAAGATGGATTGATAGGCTGGTTTTTATACACTAAGGAGAATTTCAAATTTATTTCAATTTATAGCAAATTATTTTCTTTCCTTTTTCTTTTGATTTAAGAGCACCCTGACCACGCATAACCAGAGCTTGGATTTTTAAATGAGGTCAGTCGCAGCTTAAATTATAAGTTGTCTCATAACCATGCATGACCAGAGCTTGGATTTTTAAATGAGGTTAGAGACACACTTATATATTTATTATATATGTTTATTATTTCAGCTTTTAAAAGAAAAAAAATCCTCGGTATAAAACCCATATATGGATGATGGAAAATGGGGTAGGTACAGAAATGGACTGTGAAATAAATTTGTAAATTAATTATATTATGAAATATGACCAATTGTACCGAGATCGTTGAAAATTTTCATTTATCACTAATTCTGAATAATAGTATAGCCACAATTCCATCACAAATATTTTCACTGTTTATTCACGAAAAAAAAATTAAACTCTCCGCATTAATATAGAATTATCATGGATGGCAGAAAGATGATAGATAATGAAGATGGTCGTGAAATAATTGCCAGTTCAAAGATATTATAATAAATATTCAACCATCATGAAAATCCAGATAAAAACTCCTCTTGTTGTGAAATATACTGCAGTCACAATTCATCACAGTTTCAAAATATGATATATTTTGATAAATCATAAATACAGCACAATTTGAATATTGATTTCAATTTCTGAATAAATAAAAAATAAATAATTTTAAAATTGAAAATCAATTACAAGAGGAACTCAGAGAGATATATACAAGTCAAAAATATATACAGGATGAAAATAAGATCAATAAAGATTTCAGCACTTCCTATTCTGATACCACTTGTAGTCTCTATTAATGAGGATTTTTAAAATGACACTGGTGGCTAAACAAGGGTATCTCAGTCAACAGAAAAGACTTAATTACAAAGCAAGCAACTTAAGCACACAAATTTCATTTATCAGAGCACGATAAACCTTTGATACCAAATCAAGCAGTCCTCAAAAAATATTTACAAATCAATTTCTTATAATCAGAGCAGCATGATTCTAAAACAAGCATTTTTCAAAAACAGTATCAGAGCAGCACAGAAAAAATTAATATCACAACAAACTTGTCAGACGATGTTTCTGAAGGTCACAAAAACAATATATTCCATGATCCATGATTATAAAAATTTAGTTTATTTTAAATCATTTGAAGAAATGTGAATATATTAGGATTTAATGAATCAATCACACAATATTATATTTCAGATTCAAGATATGTGTGTGATTCAATAAATCAATAATTTCAAATGATTTTAAACAAACATATATTAAAATCAAATAACCATGAAATAATAGAGAATTTTAAGACCATATTTTCAAAGAAATTTTCACAAGTATTTCTGACAAACTCATAAAAAAAATCAGATCATTTACATCAGGTTTGATAGATATTCATGATCCAAAATAATTTATTTGAAATCACTTGAATCAATGTCAAATTTTGAAATATAATGAATCAGTCACACAAGGTTGATAATTTCAAATTTAGGAGGTGTGTAATTATTCAAAATATTAATAATTTCAGATGATTTCAAACAGACAAATTCTAACCATGATAATCATGAATAGCAATGATTTTCAAGATGTATCACTGAGATTCTAGACAATTTAAAATTTTCAAAGCCAATCTGAAAAATAATGAAAATATCACAACTGATAAATAATAGAGTGCTTTAATGAGTGTAATATTTCAAGCTTTTCTAAAATGAATTAGAAGAATATCAAAACAGCAATGATGTGTGAATTTCCATTAAACTTTCAGATCTTCAAAAATTTAGAATTCAAATTAACAGTGTTCAAGATATAACAAGAATACGTCAACACCGTTAGGATTTCAAAAAACAGAAAATGAATTTTTAAAACAATTGCAGAAAAAAATTCAGTATCTGGAAATGATTAGAAGTATTAGAGTTCTATACACGCAAAACAAATTTCCAGAATATCACGAATACTGCAATTCAAGAAGCACAAAGAAAAATATGGCAGTGATAAATCAAATTAGAATAGACAGAAGAAAGAGATAGAAGGGAGAAGAAGAAGAAATAAACAAAAGAAAAAAAATCAAAACAGAAAATATTTACAGAGGTGATTTTAGAGATCATACCAGAATTTAGTGTAAAGCAGAATCTCTAACTCAACAAATCTTGGCCAAGGAACTGTAAAGAATACAGAAGTATAGAACAGCTTGAAATCAATCTCTTTTTCAGCATAGCAGTTCCTCAACCTTCACTAGTACCTAACAGTTGAGTGAATTAAGTGGTCTAACAAAATTTGTAAAACCACTCTGAAATATGTTTACCGCTTTTGGTACCCGAACCTGTTTATATAACAAACCATCAGAATTAACCTTTGTACCCTTAGGAACCCAAATCTGTTTGCAGTTAACTGAATTCGTTTTATTTCCTTTTGGGATCCAGATATGTTTAAATGGTTTATTATAAAATAATTTTTCATTTTGTTTTTGTTTCAAAAATCCTTTGGAATTTTCAAAGTTCAGATTTTCAAGTCCATTCTTTTCAAAGCAGTTTAGAGGATTTTTAAAAACATTTGAATTGCGATTTTCAAAAACATTTGTTTTCCCAAATCCAAGACCATGTTTATTTTCAATAGAATTTTGGTTTTGCAACAACATATTCAACGACTTTTCACTATTAGAAAATTTAGTCAAAGTTGACTCTAGTCGTTGAATTTTGAATTTAAGATCACCGTTCTCTTTTATTAAATCTAAACAGCGGTTATCAATGATCTTCCTTTCAACATCATAATGTTTCAAAACCAAATTTTCAGATTCAAGTGATTTAATTTTGGTGTGGGATTCAGCAAATTCAAACTCAAAATGTTTTCGACTTTCAGACTCAAATTTCTTGAAATTTTCAATCTCGTTTTCAAGTTCTTTCAAAATCGAATTCGATTTCAACAAATTTTCCTTTTCAGCAATTTCAAGTTTGGAATGAATATTAGTTTTAAAATTTTCAAATTCCTTTTGCAGATGATTGTTCAAACTTGATAACTCAATCTTGTTGTTTTTTAAGATCAGAATTTCATTTTCAAACTTTTGAATAATTTTATTGAGATGAACAAGATTGGTTTCCAATTTCAAACAATTTTTGCAATCAGAATTTGAAGAATTTTTAAAATATTCAAGCTGTGATTCCAAATCATCCATTTTGCTGGTCAACTCAGAATTCCTAGATTTTAGAGATTTGTTTTTAGATTTGAGTTTATCAACAGATTTAGTTAAATCAACACACATATAAACCAAATCTTCGTATGAGAAATTTTCAACTTCAGCATCCGTTGATTCTCCATCATCTGATCCTTCTGAGTTTTCATTTGTAAATCCTGTTAAATAGAATTCTGAATCTGAGTTGACATTCTGGGGTTTTGAGCTGTTGTCAGATTTTCCATACTTCGTATTGAGAGTATCCCAGATTTCCTGTGCAGATAAACAATGGCAGATAAGATTAAACTGTTCAGTACTAAGATAATCAAATATAATTTTCATAGCACGGGTATTGAAAGTAATATCTACCCTATCAAATCCATGGATAACAACATTCCAACATTTAATATTAACAGATTTTAAATAAAATTCCATTTTGGATTTCCAGTTTAAAAAATCTGTACCATCAAAAATATTTGGAATGTGACTGGACTGACTCTCTATGGACTGATAACTAGGAATCACCATTGCTCTAGAGTTAACCGAATACCTGCTCTGATACCAATTGTTGGATCTAGATTAATCCTAGAGGGGGGGGGGGTGAATAGGGTTTATCACAGTTTTTAAACTGAATTGAAAAAAACTGACAGGATACTAAAATAATAAACAGATCACATAATGCAGCAGAAATAAAAATGCAGAAAATAAATCACACACAGATATACCCAGCTTCGGCAAAACCCTTCCTACTGCTGCATTCCTAAGGTTTCTACCAGGTGTTAAAAACAGATCCCGCATACAAGACTATGTACACTTGCAGCGCCTGCTCCTGTCCTAACCCTACGCTCAAAACCCTAGACTGATCTATATTCACTAGACCAGATTTTCCCCTAGTTTTACAGACACTAGTAAACTGTCAGTTAATCCCTAACTGAAAACCCCTAGAATTTTACAGACTCTAGAAAACTGTTTGAATCGTTTTACAGCACAAATAAAAAATACAAAAATAAAGCCAAATTGAAAAAGGCCTAGGAATTAAAATATAAGGGTTATCCGCTTTTAGAAGACTCTAATCCTTATCAAAAGCTTGGCCGGCCTTTTCACAAGTGTGTTGCACCACTTCTTTTCTATGACCCGATCGTTCTTCTTTCACTGGAGAAAATAAATGGCGGCTAGGGTTTTGATTAACTCCCAAATCTCGATCGCGTATGCTTGGAAAATGGTTCTCTGATGATTGTAATCTTGTCGATGTTCTTGACGTCGGATCTGGGATAAACTTCAGATCGAAAAACTTGTGAGTAAATTCTGATTTGAATTTTTGTTGCTCTCGAATTTTTGTTGTTGTGATTTTCGATCCTCATCTGCCTGTGATGTAGTTGGTGTAGTTATGTAGGATTCTGAAAACCTAATTTATCTCTGATTTCGCCATATATGACTTGACTGATTTGTTGCTTTCCCCTTTTGGATTTTGCTTGATTATGTTGATGAATCTGGTCTTCAATTTTTGCTGTCCATAGAATTTATTTGTCCCAAGAATAATTTGGTCCGATTTGAATAATTTCCTTGCTTGAATCTCTGCCAATATATGATATGTGATTTGCATTGTAGTTGCCAAAAATTACTGTTGCCAGAAATGTTTAAAAAAAAAATGGAAACAGAAATGAATAAAATTGTGGTCCCTTTGCTTTCCCTTTTTTGCACCAAAACAAATTTTGAAACTTAAATGACTGTTTGAAAAACTGGACACATGATTTCTGTCATTCCTGGGAAGATTTTATTTGTTGCCCCTTAAAACAAAATTCCAAACCAATGCTTGCTGATTTGTTACTTGAAATGAATTCTGAATTGATCCATGATTTACTCAGCATTGATTTTGTTACGCGCAAAAACGTTTCCTTTTGCGCCTTGATTTAAATATGCTTTGAACTCTTGATTGCAAAACAGATTGAGCAGAAATGATTTTCTGAATTATTTCAGTTCTGTGAAATGAATTTCTTGCCATATTTGTTGCCGAAATTATACCTTGCCAAAAGGATTCATGCATGTTTTTGAAACTTGCTAATTTTCAACAAAATTGAATCTGGAATTATGTTGATTATCATATAAACAGTTTGAAATCATTTTCATGAATATCTGGGCTGGTTTGAACAACTGCTTTGACACATGTTTAATTCCATACTACTTTTGTATTGTGCTTTCCCCTTGTCACCACCTGTGTTCATGCTTGTGTATATGCTCCTATGCATCGAATCGATGGACTGCTCGACATGTATCCATGATGCTTATGAGAGATGAACTGTACACATACATTTGTATCATACATGTTTTCTCATACTTGACCATGCTGTAGTGTGCTGAAATCTTGTGCATCACTTTCAACTGTTTCATGTTAACACTTTGGCATTGTTGTTGCATCATCACATGTTGATGTTTCACCATGAACAATTCATTTTGCACTTGCTGTTTCATGTTTTTGCTGCTGTACTGTGTCATCGTGATGACATGTCCAATACTTCATGTGCTCTACACTATTTCACCCATGTATATTCTCCTTTGCTGCTTGATTCTTGTTCCTTGCTGAAACTTTCAAAACTTGTATTTGTGCTATGTATTTGCTATTGCCATTTTCATTGCTGTTATGAACTCGACCATTTAGCTTGCATGATTTTGTGCTGCCTCGGTCATTTGTGCTGAGTTTTGTACATTAGCTTGTATTTTGACTTTGCTTGGTGGTTTACATTTGTTTTGTTGCTTGAGTGTTGCACTGAGTCGAGATGGTCCACGTGGCTCCTCCTCGGTTGCACACTGGATTGGCGAGGCAGTGCACACATGTATATATATGCACGTGTGTATATGCAGCCATCCAGAATATTTTTTTGTCCCTGCACTGTATATACATACTGTCTACCTTGTGGTATTTACAGTGTATCACTGTGAATATCACAAGCTGTCTAGACACAGATTGATGGTTATATAAATCAGATCAAGTCATGAAAAATGATGAGAAACACACCAGAAATCTGAGGCAAATAAAATTTTAAAAATTAAAATTTATTTTTGCTAGAATTTAGAATATTATTTCTTTTCCATATACTGTGTGTGTTTCTGTGTATGACAGGTATGAAGACTGGACTGACTGAAAGAGCGCTGTGAAGACTGAAGATGGAAGATAGAAGATAATGAAAATAACAGTGTCAATTAATGAAAGTGTCTGTATATGTGAGTGTAAATGTAGTTGTATAGAGTGAGTGACGAAGCTGTAATGAGGATATTTGCATATGAAATGAAGTATGTCAAATAGAGGAGTTTTAAAAGATGTACTGTTTGAAATTGAAATATAATATTATATTCAAATAAAGTACTGTGTGAATATTTAAATTTCTGTACAGTTGTATTTTATTTAAATAAAATATTATATTCCTGTCTGTTGTGTAGTATATAAAATAGTACAGTAAAAAAAAACACATTTAAAATAATATTTATTTGATTGTTATCATCAAACAAAAATTATATAATTGTGTATACAACTACGTCATATACAACAATAAATAGGTAGAATCAAAGCCAAGCAATACTTCAAGCCCTCTAGCACTTCAAGCAGAGAGAAATCTAAGTCAAGCTCTTACGTTCCCAACCTGAGTACCTGGGGGTGGGGGGACGGAAGAAAAGAGGCGAAACAAACTAGGTCAGACATACGTCTGTTGAGTGCAATGACTTTCAACACATAAACAGATAACAGTATCATGACATGTAAATAAAACTGGATGATAGATAGCCGTAACAGGAGTAGCAGGTTAACAGAAGAAGCAGAATGATATAGGCTAAGCTAAGCTCTTTATTAAGTTTTCACTTCTCTGCACTAATACTAGTATAATAGAATTAGGCGTTGTCATATTGTCTAAACATAAAACAGAACGATCTCTTCAGAAACACGATGCTAGAAATGGGCCTTTACCACCCGAACGGAGACAAACGGTATAGAAACCGAATCAGGAACGAAATCAGAGACAGAAACAGAATAATCCCTACGGAAATCAAATATTAGAAACAGACGGTACCCCAACAGAAATAGACGGTACGTGTACACTAGTAGTGGGCCTTTACCACCCCAACAGACGGCACCACATAGAAACAAACAGGTGTTACCACCCCACAGAAATAGACGGTACCCCAACAGAAACAGGCAGAACTAAGTGTACCATAAATTCCACCCCAAGCGATCGGCTCCCTAATACATAAATACCCTGTGTCGGCCCCATAGAAGGGTGTATCACTCCCTAAAGTGGCAACCTATAGACACAGACCTATTTACAGATGTCACAGTGTCTTACATCCTCATCGCAGACCGGATCCATGCACGCACATGACCCGGTTGGAATGCGCTATCAACACCCCTCGCCATTATCAGAGTGAACCTCTTACAATTAGTTTAGTAAGCGTGTCCGGACCCCTCTTAGTGTTGGGTCATAGTTTTGATACCAGAAAGGGTTACTTACTAATATGGGTCCCAAACAACAGATGACACAAGTAATTATCCCTCCTAACCTTGTGTCCCCAGACTAACAGATTTCAAATTAACTTGTTTACAGATTTCAGATGTACAAAGTTCAGATTAACTAGTTTTCAGATCAGACATACAAGTTAACAGGTTTTCAGACTAACGGATCAGATGTACACATTAACAAGTTCTCAGACTAACGGATCAGATATACAGATTAACAGACTTACAGATTGTTTTACTTAACTTTGTATTGGGCCTACAGATTCACGAAACGGGTTTATTAGATTCATCAGTCCAGTTGTTTTAACATTATCCACCCAACACATTTTAGGCAACATATTTATCTTAGATTTGCATTATTTAAATATTAATGCACAGACCTCTCACATTAGGTCGGTAGCTTGTGGCCGCTGGATGTGCCGGGCGGTTTTGGGCAGACTTCTGCCATAAGCCAGACCTAACCTCATGTCTAAGCATCCTTATGCCTACGACTTCTCACATTAGACTGACAGTTTGCGGTTGTTGGTTAAGCCGGTTGGGTCCAGGCAGGCTTCCACCGCAAACTGAGTCTAACCTCGTGTCTCAGCATTCTTATTTGTAGCTAAAGTTCTCATTCACATATTATGCCAATATCAAATTAATTATGCCAATTCAACAAATTAACTTCTTTACAAGTTACCACAGATTATTCAAAGTTCCATTAACATGTTTTGCTCAATTTTAGATCGAGCCTACAGATTACATTCCCAAATCACAGTATTCAGTTCCAACAGATCTAGCGGATTGGGCAATTTAATAGATTTAAACATATCCTAAAGTCATCTTGCCTAATCATAAATTAAGCCTCATTTTACATGCCCAAATTATGGTCATAATTCTCAACATAACATATGCCCAAATTTAGTTAGATTTTCCACAATACAAAATATTCTCTAAAAGCCCCAAATCATGATATACAATACGAATTATGCCAATTTATAGCCGTTGATTACCGCATATGTCAAATATCCAAAAATCCGAATTAGGCGTATTCACATTAATAGTTATCCCTATTTTAATATAGGTTTTTCAGGCCTAAGTCACATATCCTTTTTCTTCCAAGTCATAGATCATCATATAAAATATGCTCCAAATCTTGCTCTTAAATTACAACATGTATTATGTCCTCAAAATCAGATCTTGAATTATAACATGCATTATGTCCCCAAATTACAAGTCATATGTTGTCATACATTAATTCTCCTTCTTCCAAATCATAAACCGTCATATATAGTATGCCTAGATCTAGATCTTAAATTACAACTTATGTTGTGTTCTCAATTTAGTCATAAATCAGTTATGTCCAATTATGCATCGTTTAATATTTTCCCCAAATTTTGCATTCGCGTGTCAATCTCTTATGAGATTTGGCTCAGGCTCGTAGTAGCCTGGCTATAGAATAGAAGGAAGAGATACATAATAGTTACAATAAGATAGATCTACACAGAAAAACAAATCTGATAAACAAGAATAAGATGGATCTACACAAAAAAACAGATCTGATAAACAAGAATAAGATAGATCTCCAATTCAGATTTATACCCATGTCAAGATCATAATTAAATTTCATATCTGAAAATAACTGTACTCACAAATCATGGTTTAAGAAAGAGAAGAACGATTCTGGGATCTGATTTTCTGGAGTTGATTTAGCTTTTCGTTGATGTAGGCGTTGATTTGTTATCTTTATCTTCTCTTTTGAATTGATTGATTAGGGTGGAGGCTATGTCACTTTAGGTTTTAGGAGCCTGGAGGCACCATTCCTCTTTATTAATGAATTAGGGTTTAGGTTTAGCTATGTATATATAGATGTCTAGGAGCGATTAGAGCTCTTAGATTAACCCAGAAACCCTCAGGACCTCTCAGATGCCACATCAGCCCTTAGGGCGAATCGGGCCACGGGTTGACAGTCAAACACTCTGGATCGACCCCCAGTCGACCCAGTGAAGCTCGGGTCGACTCCAAAAATGGTGCGGTTTGGCTATTCCCCCTCCCGATTCACTGTTTTGAACTTTTTTGATTATTTATTTATTTAATTTTTCATATATATCTATATACATATTTCTCTCATATGCATACAAACTTCAAGGCTTAATAACATCTTCATAAGGTGTCTGTTTTGTGCAAACCAAATGTCTATCTTGACCCAAAATTTTGAAACGAACGTAATTGCCCAACCCATTTCACTTAATTCTTCTTCTAAAAATTAAGTATACTTTAATTTGTGAATTTTAATGTTATAAAATTACGGGTTGTTACATTCTCCCTCCTTAAAGGATTTCGTCCTCGAAATCTCCAAGTTAAGAAGAATGTATCCTACTATCCAATCTTCCATCTACTCAACCATCATCCACAAGCATCCATTGTCCTTAAAAGGTTTCTATTGCCGTATGAACATATGCAGAGTGTGTGTATATGTTTCTTATCTAATGCAAAATCAGGCAGTCTACTGATCCAGTTAACCTCCTTAACGTGAATTATGTTAGTGCCATGAGTCCAATTATGTATGCAAGAAATCCCATTTGATGCACATCATTTCTATATGAGTGCATAACCATTCATCCAAATGCAACATCCATGTGATGAGTCAATCATTTTGCATCCACAAAAATTGAAAAATGCACACACATCCATATGTAGTATGAGAGTATTTTTGAGCCGATCTAGTGCCTAGTGTGTGTATATGCATCCGCGAGCAACCACTAGCAACCACTTGCATCCACTTGCAACCATCAAAAACACATGTTTACACCCATTAGTTTCTACCTAAAGGTCGAAGACTCGATCGATAGGATCCAGTCGAGTGATAGAAGCAAGTATAATTAGAACAAAAGTTCTGTTCCCATTAGACATCGGTTAAGAGAATAAATCCCTAAGTATCAACCCAGAAGACCGAAATCAACATCAAATTGACACCCAGAGAATTACTCCCATTAAACAATGTCAAAATTGGAAATATACTTCACGCTTCAGTAAAAACCCCTGTCCTTTTCAAAAATATTCAGATACTTACAGACTACTGGTACATATCAGATTATCAAATGATTCTTAGGAAACTAAGCATGATAAAACCCCACCATATCCCACAAAAACCAAAATGTATGCGTCACAGTCAACTTAACGCTTAACACATATACCTTCAAACCCCAACTTATCACGAACGGATGAGTCGTAACCCTTATGGGGTTTGAGACTATAGTGGGATCAGAAACAAGACTAGCATTAAAGTGCAGAGTCTCAATTACAGAATCAAAATGCCAGAATCAAAAAGAGTTTTAACTCAATAGTCAAATAAGGAAATTAAACCTTCTACAGAAATTTTCCTATCTCTATCATATCCACCAACCACGAGAGCATTCGCCTGCCCTCCAGAGTAGGTTCTGCCCTCTGCCCTTGCCCTCATTTCTTCTGGCAGTCCCTAGTGAAGTGTCCCATTTCTCCACAGTTGAAGCAAGCACCCTTCCTCTTTCTGCAATCCTTGTTTAAATGAGTCAAGATTCCACAAGTAAAGAACTTTCTCTCCTTCTTATCTTTAGACTTTTCATCCTTCTTTTGTGTTTCCTTTTTGGGCCACACTTTCTTGTTTTGTGGTCCTTCGAGCTTTTCCTCTTTCTTCTCACTTTTGGCTTCCTCTTCATGCATTAATGCCATGTCAACCAATTTCTCGAAGGTAGCCCCCATAGGAATGTGGGTCATAGCCAACCTGTGTAGCGGTTCATTCGAACCTTTAACGAATCTTAGGGCCTTCTTATCAGGTGTGTTCACTAAGTCTAAGCCAAATCTCGCCAATTGGTTGAACTTGTTGATGTACTCCTTTACTGATAAATTCCCTTACTTCAATGCTAAGAACCTCTCCATGTATAAATTCTCTTTTGCTCGTGAGAGAAATTTCATCTTGAACCTATGCCCGAAATCCCTCCATGTCTCCACTAGACGCTCTCCATTCGTGACCTCCCACCAAAATGAGACTTCGTCCTTCATTAATCAAGCAGCTAGTTGGACCTTCCTTCCGTCTTCTATCTCGAAGATACCAAATAAATCTTCCACCTCCTTAAGCCAATTTCGAGCTTCAACAAACGTCTCTGACCCATGAAAAGGTTCCCCCCCCATTGCCCAAAAGTCCTTGCATATCTTCGAAAAAGTATCAACGCGTGGGGGGAGAGGAGGAGGAGGAACGTATGTTGGGCCTGTGGCGGTGGCCCTAGCCTCCAGATACCTTCGGAACCAAGTTGGTATCGGTATGCCCACGGGTATCTAGGGTACCCCAGACATGCTAAAAAAAAGGGAAGAGGTTCAAAATGGAGAATCAAAAGAAAGATATATGGCTTTCGAGGATTTTGTTTTTTTTGAAAATACTTCCTTTTAAAAACCTTTTTGAAAATAATTTTCAAAAACTTTTATCTAATCTGGTAACCTTCAGCTCTGATACCAAGTGTAACACCCCATGTCCGTTAATGTCACTCACAAAGGGAATGCATTAACTTCCAAGAAGCATTATAAGTAAATAGAACAGAATATTACAAGACAGATACATAAAGTAGTACTTGAAAATTTTATAGCTTTATTACAGCAGAAACAGAAGTAAGTTTGGTTACATCTTTCAAAACCACAATATCGGAATTCAAGCACATAAATATCAGTCTTGTACAAAAGCCTTCAGATTACATAATTTTTAAGCCATAATCCCCAACAGAAAATGTCATAAATAGGTAGAATCAAAGCCAAGCAATACTTCAAGCACTCTAGCACTCCAAGCAGAGAGAAATCTAAGTCAAGCTCTTACGTTCCCAACCTGAGTACGGGGAGGGGGGGAGAAAAGAGGCGAAACAAACTAGGTCAGACATACGTCTGGTGAGTCCAGTGACTTTCAACATATAAATAGATAATAGTATCATGACATGTAAATAAAACTGGATGAGAGATAGCCATAACAGGAGTAGCAGGTTAACAGAATGATATAGGCTAATCTAAGCTCCTTACTTAGTTTTCACTTCTCTGCACTAATACTAGTATAATAGAATTAGGTGTTGTCCTATTGTCTAAACAGAAAACAAAATGATCTCTTCAGAAACACGATGCTAGAAATGGTCCATTACCACCCGAACAGAGATAGACGGTACAGAAACAAAATCAGGAACGAAATCAGAGACAGAAACAGAATAATCCCTACGGAAACAGAATATTAGAGTTAAGTGTACACTAGTAATGGGCCTTTACCACCCCAACAGATGGTACCACACAGAAACAGACAGGTGTTACCACCCCAGCAGAAACAGACGGTACCCCAACAGAAACAGACAGAACTAAGTGTACCCTAAATTCTACCCCAAGCAATCGGCTCCCTAATACATAAATACCCTGTGCCGGCCCCACAGAAGGGTGTATCACTCCCTAAAGTGGCAACCTATAGACACAGACCTATTTACAGATGTCACAGTGTCTTACATCCTCAGAGCAGACCAGATCCATGCACGCACATGACCCGGTTGGAATGCGCCATCAACACCCCTCGCCATTATCAGAGTGAACCTCTTACAATTAGTTCAGTAAACGTGCCCGGACCCCTCTTAGTTGGGTCATAGTTTTGATACCAGAAAGGGTTACTGACTAATATGGGTCCCAAACAACAGATGACACAAGTAATTATCCCTCCCAACCTTGTGTCCCCAGACTAACAAATTTCATATTAACTTGTTTACAGATTTCATATGTACAAAGTTCAGATTAACTAGTTTTCAGATCAGACATACAAGTTATCAGGTTTTCAGACCAACTGATCAGATGTACAGATTAACAAGTTCTCAGACTAACGGATCAGATATACAGATTAACAGACTTACAGATTGTTTTACCTAACTTTGTATTGGGCCTACAGATTCACGAAACGGGTTTATTAGATTCATCAGTCCAGTTGTTTTAACCCTATCCACCCAACACGTTTTAGGCATCATATTTATCTTAGATTTGCATTAATTAAATATTAATGCACAAACCTTTCACATTAGGTCGGTAGCTTGTGGCCGCTGGATGTGCCGGGCGGTTCCAGGCAGACTTCTTCCACAAGCTAGACCTAACCTCGTGTCTAAGTATCCTTATTCCTACGACCTCTCACATTAGACTGACAGTTTGCGATTGCTGGTTAAGCCGGTTGGGTCCGGGCAGGCTTCCACCGCAAACTGAGTCTAACCTCGTGTCTCAGCATTCTTATTTGTAGCTAAAGTTTTCATTCACATATTATGCCAATATCAAATTAATTATGCCAATTTAACAAATTAACTTCTTTACAAGTTACAACAAATTATTCAAAGTTCCATTAACATGTTTTGCTCAATTTTAGATCGAGCCTACAGATTACATACCCAAATCACAGTATTCAATTCCAACAGATCTAGCGGATTGGGCAATTTAATAGATTTAAACATATCCTAAAGTTCTATTAACATACCTTGCCTAATCATAAATTAAGCCTCATTTTACATGCCCAAATTATGATCATAATTCTCAACATAACATATGCTCAAATTTAGTTAGATTTTCCACAATACAGAATATTCTCTAAAAGCCCCAAATCATGATATACAATATGAATTATGCCAATTTATAGCCGTTGTTTACCGCGTATGTCAAATATCCAAAAATCCGAATTAGGCGTATTCACATTAATAGTTATCCCTATTTTAATATAGGTTTTTCAGGCCTAAGTCACATATCCTTTTTCTTCCAAGTCATAGATCATTATATAAAATATGCCCTCAAATCTAGCTCTTAAATTACAACATGAATTATGTCCTCAAAATCAGATCTTGAATTATAACATGCATTATGTCCCTAAATTACAAGTCATATGTTGTCATACATTAATTCTCCTTCTTCCAAATCATAAACCGTCATATATAGTATGCCTAGATCTAGATCTTAAATTACAACTTATGTTGTGTTCTCAATTTAGTCATAAATCGGTTATGTCCAATTATGCATCATTTAATATTTTCCCCAAATTTAGCGTTCGCGTGTCAATCTCTTATGAGATTTGGCTTAGGCTCGTAGTAGCCTAGCTATAGAACAGAAGGAAGGAAGAGATACATAATAGTTACAATAAGATAGATCTACACAGAAAAACAGATCTGATAAACAAGAATAAGATGGATCTACACAGAAAAACAGATCTGATAAACAAGAATAAGATAGATCTTCAATTAAGATTTATACCCATGTCAAGATCATAATTAAATTTCATATCTGAAAATAACTGTACTCACAAATCGTGGTTTAAGAAAGAGAAGAATGATTCTGGGGTCTGATTTTCTGGAGTTGATTTAGCTTTTCGTTGATGTAGGCATTGATTTGTTATCTTTATCTTCTCTTTTGAATTGATTGATTAGGGTGGAGGCTATGTCACTTTAGGTTTTAGGAGCATGGAGGCACCATTCCTCTTTGTTAATGAATTAGGGTTTAAGTTTAGCTATGTATATATAGATGTCTAGGATCGATTAGAGCTCTTAGATTAACCCAGAAACCATCAGGACCACTCAGATGCCACATCAGCCCTTAGGGCGAATCGGGCCACGGGTTGACAATCAAACACCCTAGATCGACCCCCCGGTCGACCCAGCGGGGCTCAGATCGACTCCAAAAATGGTGCGATTCGGTTATTCCCCCTCCCGATTCGCTATTTTGAACTTTTTTGAATATTTATTTGTTTAATTTTTTTATATATCTATATATATATATATATATATATATTTCTCTCATATGCATACAAACTTCAAGGCTTAATAACATCTTTATAAGATATCCGTTTTGTGCAAACCAAATGTCTATCTTGACCTAAAATTTTGAAATGAACATAGTAGCACAACCCATTTCACTTAATTCTTCTTCTAAAAATTAAGTATACTTTAATTTGTGAATTTTAATGTTTTAAAATTACGGGGTGTTACACCACTCAACGTATATCGTTTTCTAAGACCATTTAATACACTTTTAAGATAAATGCAGACCTCATAACCACTTAAGACCTTTGTAAGGGAGAGTCTCATGACTTAGGTACTAAACTAAGGAGTGAACCTTAGGAATGGACCTAGTCCTAACTACTTAATACCCAAACTAGTAGATCAGCCACTTAAAACCTACTGTAAGTAGGCCTTCTTCACACAATATATATATATATATGTATGTATGTATGTATATATGTGTATATACACACACACATAAGACATCTCGCTTTAAACAAACTACTTGTAGATGCTGAATTTGCCGGGCGGTTCTGCGTAGGCTTATACTACAAGTTGGGCTTAACCTCGTGTCTTTATGTAATTACTATAATGGCCCACGACAGTTAGACCTCTCACATTAATCCAACTAACTTGTATATGCTGGACGTGCCAGTCGGTTCCGGGAAGGCTTCTATTGCAAGTAGGGATTAACCTCGTGTCTAGGTGTCATTAATACTAATAAACACCATTAATCTCACATACAAACAAAGTTTCTATGGGGACATTTATAATTCTAATTTCCTATTTTAACACCTTTTGTACAAATTCAATACGCATTAATAATATGTTAATTACACTACTAAATAATAGTAAATGAAACATAAATCAAGCGCACGTGAATACATGTCCTATTTTATTTGGAATGTCAATCCTAACATCAAAATAAGGTTTACAAATTTATTTCCCTAACTTTCTCGATATGGCATCGACGTGTATATCATAATTAGTAACAGGGGAATAACAACATATACCTGAAAACTTGTAACCAAGGTTTGAATGATTATTTCAATAACAAAGAAAGACAAGGTGTGATAATTCAATTATATATTTAAAGTCTCCTTTTTTGTACTACTTTAATTTTCATAAGAATAACATATATAAAAAAAACTTAAAACTTTAGTGATTTATATATTACGTTCAAACTATTTATTTTCAAAATTAATGCTTAAACCTATTAGATTTATAGTACTTAAGCCTTATTCCTTTGCACATATATATATATATATATATATATATGAATTTACAATATCTACAAGAAAATGAATCAGACCATTATCAGAAACTGTACAATACCAAAAAGTCTATCTTTTATTACATCAATAATCAAAACCTAAATATCCAACAATTGATTGACCATTTCCGAAAATAATAGATTTGAAGGAATTGCTTATGTTTTTTTTCCACATAAATCCAAATCCTTTAGGCTTAACAATTCAAATCTATACTAACATCATATAGAAAATTGAAAACTGATGTAATTTCCACTTACAGTGATAGAAAGAGAAGAATAGTGAAGAACCAAACGACTTGGATTGAACCTTCGAATCAATGTACTCCAAATTCTCATAATATATATAAAAGTTGGATTTAAAATGTCGTATATATATACATAATATTTAATTCCAAAATCCATATAAGAATTCAGATCAAAAGAGAAAGAATATAGATTAGAAGAAGAGAAACCTAACCTGTTTCTAAAATTATGAAAATTGTGGAGAGGAATAATGGAGGTGTAAAGGAAGATAAAGGTAGGTTTTTGGGGAGAGGCTAGGGGTCTTTTTGTAGTTGCTAGTGTGCATATGGACCGTAGGATTAGTTAGATTTAATTTGGACAGTCCAATGAAGCAAAAATATAGGAAAACCCATAAAAAAACAGTCTCTTCTTTCCCACCTTCGACCAGGAGGGCAGTCGATCCCCCTCACGGGGTCCATCTGTTTTGTTTTAACATGACCTTTATAATAATTACAATTAATTCTTACCATTTACTATTAATTCTTGCCCTCTCTTGTATATATATATCTACGTACAATTTCAAATCTTTAGGGAATATTCTATTATGGCAACCAATATATATCTATATCCCATATTCATATTTATTTTGTTTGAAATTCAATTCTTTTTGTATATAATGATCGTAGAACTTGTTTTATTATTAAGTTCTTCATACAGACTCCATTTTCGACAAATAAAATTTGAAAACGGATCAGAATCTCGGCATAAATACAATATTAATATTTTCGTAGCAAAATTCTCAATAGTCCAAAATTCTTATCTTCGGTCCATTAATATGTATTAATTTATCATTGTTTATACTTAGTTCAATTATCTATGTCTACTTAGGGTATATGTTACGGGGTGTTACATTCCCCCCTTAAAAGAGATTACATCCCAAAATCTTTTCAAAGGGGTAAAAAACACAATTCGCTCTAATAAACATGTTATACACCTGTGCTATTTACAAAACATCCATAATACATCCATTACTTGATGTTGTTATGCACTACGAACTTGTTAAAGTGAGCTCGGTCCTAATGTGAAAGTGTAATATGTGATGCATAATGTATGCAAAGCACCCTAATATGCATATAATTTTATATGAGTGCTTGACACAGTTGTGTTGCAAGCATATCCCACCATCCAATCTAGCAACCACCATGCAAACATAAATGAATTTTTTGAGGAAATAATTACTCATGAAAAGCTCTGGATAAGTTTGCCTCATCTTTTCTTCCGTTTCCCACGTGCTTTTGATTCCATGCTCCGCAATTCTTAAGGTCGTACGAGGAATCCATGGATCCAAGTCTAAGATCTCTAAGTCCCCAATTTGATCAAAGCTCAAGTCTAATATTGGAAACATGAAGGCACTTCCTAAGGTGAGAAATATAGATAATGTTATGGACACACAATAAGCGCTCGGGAAGATCAAAATGATAAGTCAGTTTCCTTATCCTATCAATGATCTTGAATGGTCCAATAAATCTGGGAACTAATTTCCCAACATTCCCAAAATGGATATCTTTCCTAAGAGGGGAAACTTTCATGACTACTAAATCACCAATGTCAAACTCGAGTTCCTCCCTCCTATCAGTGTATGATTTCTGCCGGTCTTAGTCTACCTTCATTATTTGTTGTATAAGAAGAATCTTCTCCGTGGAATCATGGATAAGGTCGGGTCTGAGTAACATCTTGTTAGTAGTTTCCCACCAACAAGTAAGCATTTTGCACGACCGTCCAAATAATGCCTCATAGGGGGGCATAGCACTCATTGCTTGAAAACTATTATTGTACAAAAACTATAATAATGCTAAATGATGCTCCCAAGGTCCTCCGAAGTCGATGATGTAGGTCTAAGTAGATCTTTAAGAACTTTGTTGACTCTCTTCGGTTGTCTGTCATTCTACGGGTGATTTGTTGTAATCAAGTTAAGCGTCATCCCAAGGCTGCTTGTAGGCTTCTCTGAAATTCGTTTGTAAACAAAGGGTCTCTATCACTAATTATGCTCCTCCAGATTCCATGCAGTTGGACTATCTCATTGATGTACCAATAGGTTAACGAAGTTGTGGTCATACTCTTCTTATCTGGGATTAAATGGGCAATCTTCATCAAGCGATCCACAATAACTCAAATGGCTTCATTACCTTTCTTACTCCTCGAAAGCTCGTCTATGAAATCCATTGAATTATGTTCCTATTTCTAAGTAGTAATCTCCAAGGGCAACAACAACCCTACGGGCCTACCTTGCTCTGCCTTAATCTTTCAAAAGTCAAACATCTGACTACAAACTCTGCCATATCCTTCTTTATACCTACCAAATAAAAACTCCTTATTACATCTCTAAACATTTTATCTCCCTCAGGTGTATGGTCATCCCTGATTGATGACACTCCTCTATAACATCTTTTCTAAGATTTCCATTCTTAGGGATGCAAAGTCGATCGTCCCTTCTCAAACTTCCACTATTGTTAATGGAATATCTATCGAAATGAGGAAAGTTATTTAATCTAGTGATCCTTTCCCTCAACATCCTCAACTCATCATCGTGACCTTGCTCGTGCTTAATCTAGTAACAACCCAAAATTTTGGCAATACATAGTTATTTAATTAGAATCTCAAAAATAGGAATTTCTGCAATCGATGGAATTTGAACACGAAACTTAAACCAATGCGTTCGTCTTGGAAATCTGGTCAACTTTCAAGTTTGGAGTTTCGCGAAGGGAGTCTGTATGAAAAAGTTAAGGGCAAATTATGAAAAACGAACGGAAATAAATAAACATAATTATTAGTATATATGTTTCCCTCTTTGTCTAGCCCTCGTTAGGCAAACCGGCCAGAGGGCAGTCAACTTCCCCTAGGGAGGGTGTCGAGCGCTTTGGGCCTGTAGTACCCAATGACAGCTAGGTTTTGAGGGGCAATTTCGTTATATTTTATAATCTAAACGGACAGATGTTAATTAAAGTAAATCTAACGGTCCAAGGCCAATTCCACTCCTATAAATAAAAGGGGTAAGGCTTCATTCTTTTCCATGCAAATCTATGGGCAGCAGCGAAGCTCTACCATTTTCCTCCTTCTCCAAACCTAATTTCTTAATTAAAAATATTCTTATATAACAAATCACATACAAATCATAAAGAATTGAGAGGATTATCAGATTCAATGGAGAATGATGCAAATTAGTGATCAACAGCAGATTCTCTCCTCTTTTCCTATTTTCTTACATCTCTACAGATCTGAAATCGTCCCCTTTTCAGATAAGTTGTAGATTTATAAGAATTTGGGAATTGTAGGCCTAAAAGATTTAAACTTTGGATTTGGATGCTTGCAAGTGAGTGAAAAATTTATATATACAATTATAATACCCTATTTATTTTGCTTGTATTAGGTATCAAGTTTGTATGCCTATTTCCATCAAATCTGCTTATAATATGGTTGTCATTGAATTAGCACCTATTAGATCTGATTGTTAAAGTTGTAAAAACTTTTGAATTGCAAATTGTGGTTAGGATTAATAATAATTGTAGGATTCTTAAAATTTTTTCATATATATTTCCTAAAATTATGTGGTAAAATGTAATGTAGTTGTTGCAAAGCACTGTAGAATTGGAAGTCAGTCATATGTCGTTTTTCCTCTTTTTGAACAAAAAGACATTATTTTGAATTCACAAGAAATATGAAAAGTGGTGCAAATGTACGTATACATATAAATATACATATTTGTGCGTAGTTTGCATCAACTATTCCAAAATTTACATTCTTGTGATTTAGAAGTATGTCAATTCCATTAGTTAGGCATAATTTACATTAACCACAACTAATAATCTTTTTGTAAAGATTTGGAACCTTTTGGCAAGGGTGAATGCAAAAAGGAATGTTTCGTTATTAATTAAACCAAATTATTAAATTTAATAATAAATAGATATAAAGAAAGATAACTACGTTGACCGTGCAAAAATATAAATATAAAGATATATGCACAGTCCTTTCGTACCTACGTTAACAACGAAATATACATTATATTTAATGTTTGAAGGTTTGAAATGTTGAATGGTATTCATTTATGAAATCAAATATGTAAATTATATTCCATACTTGATGAATATATTTATGGTGACCGTTGTAGTAATTAGTGTAACTGATTGCTATAAACAAGACCATAAATAAATAATAAACAAGTGTAACCGATGTTGATTGGGGAAAAGGTGAATGTAATAAGGTAGTGGTTAAAATTCATAAATTGATTAAGGTAAATGTTGTAAACCCCAATTAGGAAATTTGAATTATTACCACATTTAGACACGTGGTTAAGCCCAACTTGTGGTAGTAGTCTACCCGTAACCGACCAACAAATCCAGCATCCATAGGTAGCTAGCTTAATGTGAGGAGTCTAATGCATAAATATAAATGTACTAAGGCACGAGGTTAAGTTCAACTTGTGGTAGAAGTATGCCCGAAACCGATCGGCAAATCCAACATCCACAAGTTGCCAACTTAATGTGAGAGGTGAGATGCATATATATATATATATACATATATATAACAGTCAACAAATAAATAAATAAATAAGAATAGTAATTGTCTGTTGGGGTATAACAAATAGATATTTCGGGACTGATAAATTAAGGATACCCAGTGTTAATTGTTGCCATAGGAAAACATGACCGTTATGGTCATAAATGGCAATAAACTTATGAATGGAAACAAATGATGAAAAATGGGATTAATGGGTATTGATTATTGTTTAATACTAAGTCCAAATTTGGGAGGTAATTAAATAATTTTCCTAGGAGGATATAATTTCCCTTATTTATATTAGTTAATACAGAACTTATAATTAAAATTTAGAATTGGACTTAATAGATTAGTAAACAGGAATGACTAAATAACGTAGAGGGACTAAACGGGAATGACTTAATAATGTTTCCCACATTATCCTAATAGGGAAAGGTATTAGAAGCTAATGGGGTACGAGCCTAATAACCTTCGCGTATAGTCTGCTTCCTGGGTCTTAAGCAGTTGGGGTTGAAGAGTCCACCGAGAATAGGTCTTCCAATTTAGGGGTCTTAAATGGTAGGTGTGTTTGGGCCTACCCAAACTTGGAAATTAAAAATGTTAGATATGGCTACCTATCCTACCGGAAGTAGTAAGCGATATGGGGGTTATCTAATAAGGTCAGCTAGATGGTATAGCGAATGGTAAAATACCTTCTCCTACCTTATACGAGGAAAGGGCATGTGCGTGAATGACGGAAGCCTTAACTTGTAGGGCCCGTAGCTAGTGCCCTCTAGTTTATGAGAATGTGGAACAAGTTACCAAGAGGTATTAAGTGTCTAATAAGTTCGCTTAGGGTCTTAAGTGATTAGGAGAATCCACCCTATCTATCATTAATACTGAGGTGGAAAACAATGAAGGGTAAGGAGATGAAAAGATACACACACACACTCTGCATCTAGGGGTTCACTTCTTGGTCTAATAAACTAAAAAATTATAATCTAAGAATCAGCTTAATTGTTGTTTAAAGGCTTCCAAAATATATGCGTAAACATCCTATCTCGGTATTATATCTTGAAACACTACTTTGGGAAGAGTTGCGTAAACATTTACAAGGTTAGGCTAGAATCATTAACCTTGGTACGCATACATCTTGGGTTGAACCAAACGGGGTACATTTGTGTATTATAATATATGTCATACATTTCCTTTTTACTTGTATCTTGTTGTTCTAACCCCCCCTCTTCATTGCAACCTCCCAGGTTTTCTAGAGAAGGCCGGGTTCTCACAGGTGTTTAAGTTTGGCTTTCGGTTCTTCTTCTCTCTCATGCTTGGTATTGGCAAAGTGACTTACTTTAAAAAGGTAGTTACTTGAGTTAATACTGGTTTATCCTATTTTGTTTCCGCTATGATTTTTCCTTTATCGTACTTTGACTATGCTCATGCTCATTTATTGCAGGTACCAGATATACACGCTACATGCTTGGATGTGTTCAAGTTCTGATTTTTGTCGAAATTTGGGCGTAGAAAGGTGTGGGGTGTTACATTTGGTATCGAAGCTTTGGTTAAACGATAAAAGAAATTAGTTAAATTAGGAAAAGTGTAGGGTGTTCCATTCCTTGTGATTTTTAGTATCCCTCCTCCTATATATATATATTGGATAATTTATTGAAATTATCACATAATCTTTAATATATTGAAGCTCCAACATTTTTGAACACGAAAAGGTTTTTCGGTTTATAATACGAACTGAAATAATAGTAATAATAAATTGGATTTATAGGTACGAAACCGTTGATTTATAATAAATTCCATTTTTGGAAAAGTTTTAAAATTTTCTACGAAAAGGCTCAGGAAAATTCTTCATCTTGATTTTTAGAGTATTTGATTTCATTAATCGTTTAGTTTTATGTTAGCCAGTAAGGGGGAAATCTATTTTTTAATTCTATTCTAGATTTCTAGTTGATTTCCATTTTTAAGTCCGTTCGTTGTGTAGTAGCAGCATCGTTGTTGAGACTATAAATCTTTGGAGTTGGTTCGGAGTTTGAATATGGTCTTTGATGCCATCTTTATGAGGATAATTGTTTTTGGGTCGCGTTAAAATATAAAAGATGATGCGGAACGATTAATATTTTAATCCGGCCTAATAAGGTCAAGGTTCAACCTCCGTCCAAAGCCCATTTGGTGGTTGACCATTTCATGCTATACTAAGATGGTCAATTAATTGATGAGATTTGGTACAACTTGGACTTAGGACTCAACCATAAAAGTTGCTCCAAAATCACCTGCTTAATTTCTTCTTTTCGTCCTTCCTTCCTCGTATAGCCGAACCATATTCCTATACTTCTTCTCTTTCTTTGTCATCGCCTCGTCTCCGCTTTTTCCGTGTTAGTTTACGCATTAGATCTTGCCTCACTAGTACTCCTAGATCTAATTTCTTCTCTCCAATCATTTCTTAGTCCATAATACCTGATTGCGCTATCCGATCTTATTCGTACCATTTAAGCCTTACCCTCAGGGGAGGATCAATGGGTTGGATTGGAACGAGCAAAAAGGTTGCATCGTTGTAGGGCTAAGAAAATTTGTCGTGGAAACTGGACTTGCACCGATCCGTTGCTTTGAAATCTTAGAAAAGAATTTGTTGTTTAGGCTGCATCCGCCTTCGTTGCACTTTGTTGGAATCAGTTCTTTTGAAGGTGATCGTCGTTTCGGAGATGAAGATTAAAATATCATTGGATGGTTTTTTTTAGGAGAATCTCGATGAGATTTTAAAGGAATCTGTGTTGTATGCGGACTTATATGGCCTTTTATTGACTGGCTTTGGAGATTTTTGCAGCAAATCTCTTTTACGTAATTTCGATTTTTGTGTTTGGGAATATATATTCGAACTGCCCATGCAGACGTGTGACCCATTCAGCACATCGTTCTGTAAATGAGAAGTTACGACTGGATTTGTCTCATGATGTAGGAATTTAATCCCTTACTTGATCGATGGCGTAACCATTATTAGTACCCCATCATATTTGATTCAACTCGTTGTTCTTGTGTTGTCCCATGGAGTTACTTTCTGTAGTTTCACCTATACATTTTATCTATTGGCAATATTAGGTGGATTTCCATGAGAAGCAGTTTTGTGGTAGGTTTCTTTTATCATCGCAAATTCTCTCTTAAAAGAGATAGTAATATGGGAACCTCCAACAACACCGGCAGTGTTTGTAACACGTGATGGAGCATTATGCCACCATGTTATGGTTAATTAAAGATCATATAAATTGGTTTAAGCTCCAGCAGCGGAGCAAGACATCTCGCTGTTTATATCCATTTTTTTGGGAGTTTCAGTGTTGTTGTGGTTTTTGTTGTTTTCCCTTTCCATCACCGAGTTCTAGGCTTTGTGATGATTCGTGCTTGCAACTGTAACACCCCGCATTTTATGATAATTAAATATTTAATAGTGCATATGTGTATATATATGCATAGACATAAATATATAAAAGAAGAATATAATAATGATAATATATGATTGCATGTAATAAATACATGCATTGAAAAAGAAGAAAAGATTAATGCAAATAACAATGCAATGCATGCGTTAAAAGAAAGAAGAAATCAGTTGCATGCAGTGTAATTATGTTGCATGCAATGATTTACAAATATTATGCAAGGCAAAGTGAAAGAAAAAGATGCATGCAAATTGATAAGGTTACATGCAATGGTTTAAATGAAATATTGTAACAAACATGAAAAGGAGGAATAAGAAAAGAACAATGACCACCATTGTTCTAAGCCTTGTTAACAAAAGCCTAAGTAGTCCAGTTGGTTAGAGCATGTGTCTTTCATGAGAGTGGCGTAAGTTCGATCCCTGCAGGTGCCACATTTTTATTTTAAAGGAATGACTAAAATAACACATGTTCTAAAGAGAATATGTATAAATGCATATATAAGGATGTACAAAAATATATGTATATGATAATATATGCGTATATATATGCAAAAATATGTATATATATAAACAAAGAAGAAATTCAAAATAAGGCTGCAATCAAAGAAATATGGTAAGAATTAAATAACGACATAACACCATTTGAATTTTGAAAACGAAATAAAAGTTATGCGTATATATATACGTGTAAAATGGGAATTTGAAGTTTTGTATACATATAAAGAGATTATATGTAAATATAATATTTAAATAGATCAAAAAAAGTATAACAAGATACTAATCAAACGTTTAAACTCAAAAATGTTATAATGGTAAACATTTGTCCAAAAACGCTCACAGGACCCCGGAGGGTCGACCTTGGGGTTGACACACACATAGGAGGGTCGACCCACCCCTAATCCGGTCGATTCATTGATGAATTGGACCATTTTCTTAACCAAGTTCGTTGCTGACTTAGTGCTATGTGTACAGTAAGATCCTGAACACCTATAAATAGGCTAGCAGAGTCTAGCCTAAATCTTACATTTTTTGAGAGGCTGCCTAAGCTCTGCTATTCTTCTTCTTCCTCAAATCTCTTCAGAAAAATAAAATAATTAGTTTAGGAAAATTCTAATTCAAGATTTGGAGGAAAAGAATGTATATTAATAAAGAAGATGTTCAGAATTCTATTCGAAGCAAGGTAAATTCTTGGATCTGGTCAATTTATTTTTCTCCTCTTTCTTTCCTTTTTCTTTTAGTTTAGAATTGTGGATCCGTGGTTGTTTAGGTTCTCAATTCATTTAGGAGAACCATGGAATGCTGGACCTGGACCAGATTCATGATTTGGAAAGCAATTTGGTGAGTGCATTTAAGCTATACCTTTTTAATAATGGTATATTTATCATTTGAAACGTTAATATGATTGAAATGTTAATATGTTGAAATGTTAATATGATTGAAATGTTAATATGTTGAAACATTAATATGTTGAAATGTTAATATGTTGAAATTTTAATAACTTGAAGTGTTAATATGTTTAAATGTAAACCTGATGAAATGTGTAAACCTGTTAAAATATGTGGAAATGATTACTGTTGTATACATACATGTTCTAATTACATGTTAATTTGTGGCATATTATGTCTTGAACCCTTAACTGTAAGATTTGGGATAACTACATGTTAATTTTTTAGAATGGAACAATTACATGATTCGATGATTACATATTATTTTAAAATGAAGTTAATTACATGTTAGGAAGAACATGCAACATGATAATCAGATAATGGACTTAATATGATATTAAGTATGACATGTAAAAATAGGTTAAAGTAAAACTTGGAAAGAATGGATATGCCTAAATTTCTAGAAAATAGAAAAATGTAACCGTACTTAGACACAAGGTTAAATTCAACTTGTGGTAAAGGTCTTCCCAGAACCGCCTGACAAATCCAGCATCCACAAGTTGTCAATTTAATGTGAGGGGTCTAGTGCGTAAATATACATGTAACGGTACTAAGACACGAGGTTAAGTCAACTTGTGGTAGAAGTCTTCCCGAAACCGCCCAACAAATCCAACATCCACAAGTGGTGAGCTTAATGTGAGAGGCTTGGTGCATGAACATATATATAAATATATATATAAAAAAGGATATAAATAAGAGGCACTAATTGTGATTAATGGAAATTACAACAGTAAAAGGACCGGAATAAACGGGGAATGATAATAACTTATTGTAATTAAATACGTTAGTGAGAATGTTATATAATAGGTAGTGTAACAACCTGAATTCCGACAGTTCGATTTTTTTTCAAAATTCTAATCTATCGAAACTCGTGTTGCTTTCTCTGGTTTACTTCAGAAAAGACAGAGATGTAAAATATATCAGAGCTCGGAAAACATCTCACAACGGAACGGATAAAATATAATACAGTCAAAATATAGCCTTATCAAGATAATAATACTGTAACAACCCGAAAATCTGGGCCAGTTTAAAATTTTTATTTTGGCAATTTTAGCGAATTTTGATTATTTAAAATGAATTATTTTAAATAAAACCGACGAGAAATTTATTTTGAATATAATTTGAATGTATATATTCATTTGAATCGTCGTTAGAATATAAATATTTATTTATATATATAAAAGGAATTGAAAATGGCGCGGTAGTTCGATAATTCGATTTCAAAATTCAAATGAATGTACCGGGTGCAAAATAAACCGGATTTTAACGAAACCAAAAATAATAGGATCTATTTGAAGATATCTTTCCAACGAATCCGAAAAATTGAAATTTCATAGCGGGAATCAAAAGATATGTCCAGTTGAAAATTCTGAATAGTCGCTATGGAATTCAGGCCCTTAAAAATGGAAATTTTGCAAACGACCTCGGATTTCGACGAAACCACTTTTGTTGGATCCGTGATGTCAAATTACTGCTAGATTCCAATTTTCATAATTTTTCGAATCAATATGTGAGCGTGGCAAAGGAAAACGCGTTTGACCAATTTCAGTTGATTTTAATCGACTGGAAAATGACCATTTTTCAAATGGTCTCAGAATTGGACGAAACTAGTTTTGTTAGGACCGTATCGTCAATATGAAGCTAGAAAATATTTTTCGAGAATTTTTAGAGACGTATGTGGGCCCGGTAAATTGAAATGCGCATCTAAATTCAATATATAGAGTTATATGTTGATTTCGACGGAAACAGATCGAAACGATCGAATCATCTTACGACACATATTCCATTTTGTTCGGAATGGGGGTAAAACGCTATGGACGACAGGCGGTGGGCCTCGTTTAGAGGTCAAATGAAAAAGTTAACTTTTTGAAATTAAATAATTAAATTAAAAAAACCCTCTCCTTACATCACTCAGCCCCCCCCCCCGATTAAAAATCAAAACAGAAAAGAAAAAAAAGAAAACAAAGTCGCGCCCCCAGGCGATTTCCACGCTCCTCCTCCCCAGGCGCTGCCGCCGGCGCGCGAGGCCCCCCTGGCCATCTTCCTCCGCCTCCGACCCCCCTATCTCGCCCTTCTTCTCTGACCAGAACCACCCCAAGAGACCCACGCCCTAGCAAAACCCGACGCCCTCTGACCTAGCCCCCCCTCCCCCCCCCGTCACCAACGACCGATGCCGCCGCCTGAAGGCTCCCTCCGACAATCTCGAACGACTGAAATCTTCCCCCTAGGAAAGATCGAAATAAGCTGTAAGTTTTATTTTATTTTCTCTTTATTTTTATTTGTTCAATGAAATTAGTTAAAAATAGGAAAAATCGGTTTTCATATATATTATAACATTAAAAAGAACTGATTTTTATTGAAGAAAAGAATTGATTTTTAATGTAGAAAAGAATTGATTTTTATAGTTTAATAGACGAGATCTTTGTACATGAAAAGACAAGGTCTTTATACAAGAAAAGGCGATACCTTTATAACAATAGGAAAAGGCGAAATTTATATAAAGTAGATAATAAAAATTCGATTTTTATATATTCAATAGCGAAGTAAAAATTCGATTTTTATATATTGAATAGCAAAGTAAAAATTCGATTTTTATATATTGAATAGCAAAGTAAAAATTCGATTTTTCTATATTGAGTAGCAAAGTAAAAATTCGATTTTTATATATTGAATAGCGAAGTTAAAATTCGATTTTTATATATTGAATAGCGAAGTAAAAATTCGATTTTTACATATAGCGAAGTAAAAATTCGATTTTTATATATTGAATAGCGAAGTAAGAATTCGATTTTTATATATTGAATAGCAAAGTAAAAATTCAATTTTTATATATGTAGTGAATATGGATGAAGAAAGTGATGAAAGATGAAACGGTGAAGATTTCTACATAAGAAGAGTCGTGGGATCGGATAGCTATCAGTGAGAATTTCTCACCTTTTAATTTTGTTTCTAGTTATAATATATACTAGGAGGCAGACGGTGTTTAGTAGCACCCGACACCCGTCGTCCGCAGACCATGGACGGCTTGTATGCTTGATTGTTTGATTTTGATGTGTAGTTGATTGTGTGATGTCATGTGAAATGAAATAAAATTTTTTATAGTTGAAAATATTTTATAGTTAAAAACAGAAATTTTAACCTGTATATGAAATGAAATAAAAATAAACAGATCGGACGATTTGTTTATATACACGCATTGACTGATATCGATTGGGACGATAAATTTTACACATCGCCCAACTGCACAAACAAAATCTGTGTTTGATTGTTTGAAACCCCACACGGGTATTGGGACGATATATGACATACACTAATCCCAATAGTTAGTTGTATGTTGATCGATTGATTGACAGACTGTTATAAGCGTTGAATATTTATATTTGGTGCTTATACAGTGTAGAATGCACTTTGGATGATGGTTGATTATTCATCGTCATTATTGTACACATGTATTGTAGAAAATCCATATAATTAACATTATATGGTAATTGATTGGGCCTCATTCTAGTTTTGAAAAAGAATATTTGAAATAGAATATTTGAAATAGAATATTTGAAAATAGAAATATATGAAGCCCTGTTGATTAGATTGACGCCATTTTGACGAGAATGATATTTATATCGATTTTATTCATTTTATAATGAATATCAAAAGTGATTTCAAAATCTGATATTTTGAAAAGAATTGAATTCGAATTGAAACTGAATAGAAATGAATTCGAATTGAAACTGAATAGAAATGAATTCGAATTGAAATGGGATTGAATTGAAAACGAACTGAAATTGAATTAGAAATCAATTTGAATTGAAATCGATTTGAAATGAATTTAAAACGAATTTATATTGGAATATTCAATTTTGATTTGAAATTGAATATGAAGTTGAAACCGTTTTGAAAATGAATTTAAAACGATTTATAAAGCATGTTTTGAATTGAAATCGGCAAAGTATATATATTATATATATAATATAATGGCCTGAATAGAACAAGCCGCGCCGCGGCAGTTCGCGAATTTCGACCATTGACTTCGAATGGATATTGCGGGAGATCTGACCGTCGGATTCTCCTAAAACTGGAACCGTTGGGTTCGTATCGAAAAGAGCTTTCTAACGAATATTAGAAATTTGAAATCTAACGGTTGGATTTGGAATTATGTCCAAATCAAATTTGAAAAAGGTCGCTGTAAGTGCAGTTCGGTGACCGTTGATGGAAATCGACTGTACGGGCCTTGATAAAATTATTAAAAATAGTAACAATTTGTGTAAAATCATAAGAAATGATTTAGGAAGAATTGGGATGAAAAACTCCATATTTGAAAAGATAAAAATAGATTTTTATCGAAATGAACTAGTTTTGAACTAGAATAATAATTTATTTATTTTTAAAATAAATAAATTGGATTTGAAATGGTTTTGAAATATAACCAGAATTTCCAATAATTGCATTGGAAGGGATTTGAATCGAAATTGTCTTTGGATTATTTCGATGTTGGAATTCGTGATTATACAGATGTTGTTATGGAAATTTGAAAGATATATATTTATATCGTTATTTCCAATACGACATTTGTTAGTCGCAGAATTTGATATTGAATATAAGCCGATATATTTTCTATTCAGAGCCTTGTATTTAATATCAAATGTGATTTGGGTTTGTCGTGAATGGTGTCTTGAATAACACTGTTCTTGAACCCAGTTGAGAAAAGATTAAATCTTTTTATTTAGATTTAATGAAGTGTACTAGTTAAATAATATTTAATTGGAATTGAATTGATATTGATTTCCGGGTTTATCGCGGACAGTGTTTTAAATAACACTCGTTCTTTAACCCGATAATTAATGGAATGTGATTTTGAGTTTATCGTGAACCGTGTTTTAAATGACACTGATTCTTTAACCCGGTTAACGATTAAAACTAAGTGGAGTTTTAATGAATCTTTAATTAGATTGAAAAGATCGAGAATGGAGTATCACCAGTTTTGCTCCAGGCGATAGTTAAATCTTAGATTTAAACGCGAAATGGTAATTGAATTTACCGATAACACCGTGGTGTTAGATGTGAAGTAATACCAGTTTTACTTCATGGGATGAATAGGTGGGGACTGGGAAATAAAATAAATGATTATTCCGTTGTGATTCGCTAATCCCGACTAGTTTGAATTGATATTCAAAGAAGATTAAAGAATAAATTTAAAGAATTTATCTTTGATAAAACTAATGGGAACTTTTCCCAAAGTATAGGAATATTTGAATAAAAGAATATTCTGAATTGGAATGAGGCGTATGTTGTGTTTGTGTAACACTTATTTATTATATACGCGAGTTATTCAGAAAGACCGGGTTTATCCCATTCTGAATAACTGATTCGACGTGGTGTCGAAGATGAAGACGGTGGTCGAAGACCGGTGGTTTCACATCGTTTGGGTGATTACTGATGATCTTGATTGGGCTGTACACCCAAGAAGATGGAAACAGTTGGTGATCGTCCAGACGTACTTGGAGATCGATGGATATGCGGGGTACTAGGTGCCTCTGGTTTCGTCCAGACCCAGAACGGACTTGTAAATGGACTGTGTGTCTGACATTGGATTTTAGTCTGTGTGATTGATCTCTATTAAATATATATCTGTTTGGCGGCGGAGGATTTATTCTCTTGCTTAACGCCCTTCTTTGAGACGTACGAGCTCAGGGGTTATATACCGATGGATATCAAACGCATAGAGTGAATTGCCGTGTTGCACGCCGAAGTGGAAATTGATCAAGGCTTCTGTTGAAAAGCAAAGTCTTGTGGTGATGATCAAAGCACAGCTTGTGTGGCACAGCTTTGTGTAACGTGAATTCGCGAGCCTCACACCCCGGTGGTGAACCAAAAACGGGAGACGGACCTCAGAGGGGACATGCGTTTTCTTTCTAGCTAGAAGTGGCGTCAGTGGTTTTACACGCCCTGACGAGTTTGACTTAGGTGGTTGTTGCTGTTGCGAGGCGCCTCGGTTTGATCGGACGATCCGGGTCCAATAGAGTCATTTGTTGGCTCATTTACGCCCCATAGGGCGGAGAAACGTAGTGTTCAGGCATTATAATCCACATCGGTGGACCGGCCCTGACGATCCAAGGTACGGTTGCGGCTGTGCCTGAGGCTCGGGCTAGAGAGTCTCGAATCGGTTGAGGATTATCTTTTGCCTCGGTTCATAGATGGAAATCCAATTTCCAAATACGTGACTTTGCGGTTTTATTTGTAAACCTATATATGGCGACATAGTGGCATGGGACGCTCATGTCGCCTATGATTGATACTTATGATTTGAAGTTGTTTTATACACTATGCACTTATAATAGTATCAAATGATTTGTTTTAAACGTATCAAGCATTCTTGGCTATTATAAGGTAAAAACCCTATTCCTCGGCTTGCGTTTCATTGTGTGATAGGACCTGGGTCTTATAATAGCTTCATTTTTCTTTATTTAGCATTGCGCTGTTGTTATATGCACTGGTATTCTTGGGAGGAAACCCGTTCCGTGTTATACGGCATGGTCCCTTGATTTACCTAACTTTAAAAATAAAGTTTTAAATAACTGTTTTAGTTCTCACACCAGTCCCATGACTGACCTGGAGTTTATTGTTTTAACCTAAACTCTGGGTGCCCTTATTTTGACACGGGCAGTTAGTAGTTTTGGTTTTGCAGATTTATATTCACAGGATCCTGGTTTACAGCTGGAACGATATCCGGAAAGCTTTGTATCCGTATATCTCCTTCAGTTGTGTATTGTATTATTTTCCGCTGCTATGTATTTAAATGTAATTTAAATCTCTAATATTTCTGTGTAATATTCATTTATACTCTGTATATTCTTGTATCTGATGGAATTGTTGTAAATACAATGAAATGTTCTTCCGTCTGCGTTCTGTTGTGGCTTGTTCTCGAACTATCCGCTCTTTCCTCACCGGGGAAGTTACGGGTCTTTACAAATACTGCCTAATCAGTATCCAAAGCTATCATATCTCTGCCACAAGTCTAACCTGCGAGTATGTTATGAGGAGGGGGTCAGAACACAAGTTCCGATGACTGGATTTAAACTACACATTTTGGATAATTCTACATATACCGTTCAGTTACATTTTCTTATTTATTAGGTTACTTAGATTAACAACACTCAAGGCTTACACACACGTCGTACCCATTTTCTTCCCTGTGAATTAACCTAATGCAGAATATATGTAGCAACCCCCAACATTAAGGTACACCCCATGGTATCCTACTCGCACGGTCTCCACTGTAACGCCACAAAAACATACGCAGTCCTCATCTTACGTCGGAGTAACGTACGAATCTCTATATAACAACGCTACATTCCGCGTAGAACCACTATCGCCATGCTACGTAAGCGTATGGACTGCCATCTTCGAATCATTAGATCAAATCAAATTCTATCATAGAGTAATGCCCTAGAGTCTACGATACACCACCCAGAGCAGACATGCATGTATCTAGACTTTCCCATATACGAATCGTCAATCGTACTGGATGCCTTAACTGCACATATCCTCTACTGTGCATTGAGTCCCGTGGTAGGGCTGTACAAGAAACACGGAACTCGGTCGGGAGCTTTTCAGATATTTGTATACATAAATGTTAAGGTCTGCATTTTCAGTGGATATGGTTCCACCTGACCCCTCCCTCAACTAGTGAAAGATGAACAAGGTTGAGAACTAGTGACCTGGCTAAAGTGCAAACAACAAACAACAAATCCTAATGGGCATGTCCCTCACCTATAGCCTTGATAGCAAAAGGTCTATGGTATTTTGGTTTAGCTCTACGTCTTTCTGCATCACGCATTACGTATCAAGCTAACTATCGATAGTAGGTACCCGACGACTTGCTATCAATGGATGGTTAAACCTGTCAGTACTCAAGAGTGGTCGTAACCCAACCTAATCAAGGCAACTTGGATCGTCGAATCACCTATGCCACCCTATAGTCTTTTGATTGCCCACTATCGTGGCAATCAAGGCATACTCACCGGGTAGAAATGCGTAGACCTAACCTTTATGAGCACAGTAGAATGCTGTCACAACACAGAGGACTACTAGGAGTACCCTCCATGACCCAGGGATCCGCGTGCTTCCCCTTCCAGTCCTTCGGAGCCAGCAGAATATCAGCAGCAGGCAGAAAAAGAAGAGACATGCTCTCCCCTTGTGTCTCATGACACCACGATGATCTACCCCGTGAGGTTATTCACCATCAGACGTACGGAGCGGTCCAAGCGCCTCAGGTTAACATGTTATTAGACCCTATGTCTAATTATTTAATCATGTGCTTGCTCTTCTCTTTCAGATTTCCATTCAACTTGGTTATTCTTAGTCATATTGACTTCTTATTCAAGTTACCAAGTTCCTCTTGCTTATTAATTTTGGTTAGAAATTTAACCCTTTTACGTTCATTAATAAGCCCATAACATGTTATTCTCTAGACTGTAATCCAGGGTCTGTAATCTAATCTCTTTATATTATTCGTTGTCTGATTCCCTAGTTGCAATAACATGTTCTACTTAATATGTAATTAAGTATAACTCAATTCACATGTTTTCTGCTTAACATGTCACTTGTTATTTATGATTAATTATAACTTATTTCATCTCATATATTCATCTCATTCTTTCTTATTTAATTATAATTCCATCTTACATTGTTACTACAACTTTTAGTTGTTTACTTATTAACTTAGTTCTCTTAATTAAGATTTACTAATATGTCTCCTTTTCCATTTATTGTAACTTGTGTTCTAATTTCCACTTGTCCCTAGGACAAGTCTTTAACATATTATTCTTATCAGCAGATTTCAGATTCTCAAGTCTATAGATTACTTAATTTATAATTAAGTGCAACTTATTGTATTTCATAAGTTGTCACATTCCCCCTATTGTTTATTATAACCTAAGTTATAATTTCCACTTGTCCCTAGGACAAGCCTACCTATTATTTTTCCATTTCCCCTTCAGATTTATCCATAATAGGTTATTATCATTCCTTGTTCATTACATGTTTTTACTGTTGTAACTTTCATTCATTTCCATTAATTACAATTGGTGTCATTTATTTCTATCCTTTTGTATACATACATATATATATATATGTTTATGCACTAGACCTCTCACATTAAGCCGACCACTTGTGGATGCTGCATTTGTCAGGCGGTTACGGGCAGACTTCTACCATAAGTTGGGCTTAACATCATGTCTTAACACCATTACATGTATATTTACGCACTAGACCCCTCACATTAAATTAAAAACTTGTGGACGTTGGATTTGTCGGGCGGTTCCGGGCCGACTTCTACCGTAAGTTGAATTTAACCTTGTGTCTAAGTGCGGTTACTATTTTCTATTTACCGTAAATTTTCCATATAATTTGGGCATGTCCATTCTTCCAAATTTTTACTGTAATTCTATTTTTTTTCATGTCACACTTAATATCACGTTAATTCCATTTTAACTTATAATCATGTCGCATGTTCTTCCTAACATGTAATTAACTCCATTCTAAAATTATAACATGTAACTATCAATCATGTAATTATTCTAATTTAACAATTTAACGTGTAGTTATCCCAATTTCTACAGTTAAGGGTTCAAGTACATATATGTCACGGTTAACATGTAATCATCCCAATTCTTATAATTAAGCATTCAAATACATAATATGTCACAGATTAACATGTAATTAGAACAAGCATGTATACAACAGTAATCGTTTCCACATTTTTAATAGGTTTACATTTCAATAGATTAACCATTCTAGCAGATTTACATTTCATATTAACGGAGAATGTCAAACGATAAATATACCATTATCAAAAAGGTATAATTTAAATCCCCTAACCTAATTGCTTTCCAAATCATGAATCTGGTCTAGATCTAGCAACCCATGGTTCTCCTAACTTAATTTAGAATCTAAAAAACCACGAATCCATAATTCTCAACTAAAAGAAAAAGAGAAGAAAGAGGAGAAAATTAATTTGACCAGATCCAAGAATTTACCAAACTTCGAATGGAATTCTGAACACCTACTATATTGGTATTCATTCTTTTCCTCCAGATCTTGAATCAGAATTTTCCTAAATTGATTATTCTATTTTTATGAAGAGATTTGAGGAGAAAGAAGAATAGCAGAGCTTAGGCGGCTTCTTAGAAAATGTGAGATTTAGGATAGGCTCTACTGGCCTATTTATAGGTGTTTAGGATCTTATCGTACACGCAACGTTGAGTCAGCAACGAACATTGTTAAGAAAACAATCCAGATTCATTGATGAATCTAGCCAGATCTGGGGTGGGGTCGACCCCGGGGTCGACCCCTATGTGTGCGTGTCGACCCTAGGGTCAACCCCCTATGTTGGTGTCGACCCCCTGGGTCCCGCTAGCCTTTTCTGGGCATATGGTTACCGATTTGATGTTTTGGATTTTAAATGTTTGATTAATATCCCGTTGTAATAGTGAAGCAGAAACACAAGACTTTCATACAACCAGAAAGTAATATCCACAACTTGGAAATAGTGTTTGTACAAAGTTGCCTCACTACATCACTCAGAAAAGCAAACTGCGGAAATCCAATTATTATATAGTAGTAAAAATGGTACGTGAGCCTCCTGCAGACCATCGATCAACATAGTCGTCCTCACTAAAGCATTACCTGTCACCTGTTACTTAGTCTGCCCATACGCAACTGGATGAACTGCCCAAGGTAATAAGAGGATAAAACCTTGAGTTAGACAACAATCTTAGTGAGCGATAAAACAACTAATAAACTTCAACAATAAAGTGTACTAGAGGGGATAGATAAACATACTAATCTACCGATGATACCAGAGAAGAACTCAACCTTATCCTCTCCACATAGGACAGTGATAGCCTTTACAATAAACAATTCAACCATTCGTACATGGAAACCAGAACACCCATTCAATGGAAAACACACATAACATCCAGATTATATAAATCTCACACAGACAACCCTAATCGAGTTTAATATCCCCCAAGTACTCTTCCCAGAGGCCTAAAAAATATATTAGTTAAGCACTCAAAGAACATATCCCTCGACTTTGGATAATCTATGTGAGATAGTACAAACGGAACAACCAATCATCCATGACTGACTCTGGCTATCACCGCCATTCCTGCTTTGAAACCATCGTTAATCGTATGACGACCAACTTTACCATATGTCAAGGGCTAATGGTTACCCCGGTTCTAGCATAAACTCCATATGTCTAACTTTGACAATGTCCAACCTTGACAACTAGGCCTTTCCCCAAGACCCAGGGTACTAGAACTTACGACAACGATAATCCCTCAACCTTTTCATCTATAGTCATCCATCTTGAAAACTTTTCATAGCTCGAGCAACCTTCTCGAGTAACCATTATTGTAACACCCCGAATTTTGGGTTAATACTAAAATTCACTAATTACAGGATAAATAATCTCAGATGTGGGAATTAGGGGAAACGGGCTGCGTCATTGCGTTCGTCTCGGAAAAATACGCAAAATAGAGTCCGAGTTTTCGAAAATCGGAGTCCGTATGGCCCAGTTATGGCCCGATGAAGTTTGCAGAAAATTCAAAACTAAAAACAGATTTAAAAATTTAAATTTCAGATTTTGGAATGGAAAAGCGGGGTCAGGCGGGAAGCTTCCCGCCCTACCCATGTCGACAGGGCTGTCGACAGGCCTGTCGACAGGGGTGTCGACTTGCCTGTCGACTTGCATGTCGACAGGGGCGCGGCGTCCAGTGAACCTGGGTGCACCAGGTTGGGTTCTAGGCTGGCTTAGAGGGCTGGTTCTAGAGATTTCCTAAATCTAAGGGTCCTAATCTAACCTAGGGTTAATCTAAGGGCCTAAAACACTCACCTAATCTATAAATACACCCTAAACCCCCCCTAATCCTTACCAAAAATAGAAATGATGGCCTCATGCCGCCAAATTAAATCTTAAGAGGAGCCTCCACTAATCTATGAAGGAAGTTGCAAGCTAATCAACCTCTAATCATCATCTTCTTCATATTTAGCAACTAATTCCACTTCATAAGTTTGCTAATATTGGGTTTGGTGAGTTTCTATCACTTTAACATCAATTGTTAAAGTAAGTAGATTGGGTGTAATGAGACTTATGGTCTTGAATGCGGATTATAGAGTTTGAATCATTTATAATGATATGCTACTCTATGTCTTCTTATGTTTATGCATATGTAATAAGTGGTTTTATGCATGCTTAATAAGTTGGATTATGCATGTTTTACAAGTGGGTTTATGCATATTTAATAAGTGGGTTTATGCATGTTTAAGCAAGTGAGTTATGCAAGTTATGTGTGTGATGCTAGGTGTATGATGTTATGAAAGTTCATATGCAAGTTATGTATATGCTTAAATGCAAGTTTAACATGATATGCAAGTTATGCATGCTTATGCAAGTATGTGAATGCTCATGCAAGTATGAGAATGCCTATGCAAGTTATGTGTATGCTTAAATGCAAGTTTAACATGATATGCAAGTTATGCATGTTTATGCAAGTATGTGAATGCCTATGCAAGTTATGTGTATGCTTAAATGCATGTTTAACATGTTATGCAAGTTATGAGAATGCTTATATGCAAGTTCAACATGTTATGCAAGATATATGTATGATGATATGCAAGTTTGGGGTTAAATGTAGTTGGGTTAATATATGCTCATATATGCAAGTTGACATCCTCTTAACCCATGATAAAGTTATATGCTAAAATGTGGTGAAACCCATGATACTTGTGATGGATCTTTCCTTTATTATGTCATGGAAAGAGAACGATTTACGTGGGTAACGATGGGGTGAATAAATATGTTAATAAAAGTGTGATTGGGTATGATTAAGCATACCATAAAAATGAATTAACATAAGTGGGAATTTACCTATTGAGTTAGGTCTACCCCATGGGAATTTACCTATTGAGTTAGGTCTACCCATGTTATGAAAAATGTGTAATTAATTAGGGATAATTAATTATGGGGGTGATTAATTAGGTGTAATTAATCGACTAAGACACGAGGTTGGACCCTTTTGTAGCGTAAGACTGCCCGGAACCGACCGGCAAATCCAGCGGCTACAAATGATTGGCCCAATGTGAGAGGTCTTAGGCATAAATTAAATACGTGATTAAAGTAAAGACACGAGGTTAGACTCTGTTATGACGTAAGACTGCCCGGACCCTACCGGCTTAACCAGGCGGTCATAACAGCCAGTCTAATGTGGGAGGTCTTTAGGGGAGATCACGGTCTTAATTAATTAAGAAACACTTAACCATATTAGCATGTAGTGGGACATGAGGGGTTAAGTGGGTGCCTTGGGTGGCATGTGGAAATTCAGTGGTTGCCTTGGGTGGCATGTGGAATCTAGTGGGTTGCCTTGGGTGGCAATGGAAAATACGATTAGAATACTTAACCAAGTGGAAACATGTAATTAAACATGATTAAAGGGTTAAGTGGGATACACTAGACAAGTGACAAGCTTAGGTGGGTAGCTTGTGGGGGCCCATTTCAACCAGTAACCCATATGTATCTTATTGGGCTCGACCCATGTCGAGGACGGGACACGCGTACTGGGCTTGATTATAAGAGGCCAAAACGGGGTAGCGGTGGCAACGCAAGTCCAACGGGTTTCATATGCGTGTGTGGACCCGGGCTGGTAGGTAAGACGTTGTTGCATCGTGTAGATATAAGCCGTGCACCGTTTGTTGTATCGGGTTGCCACTTTGGGGAGTGATACACCCCACTGTGGGGCCGGCACGGGTATCTACGGTAGGGAGCCGATCGCTTGGGGGTGGTGGGTACACCTAGTGGAGATAGGGGCAGACGGCACCTATGTAGTCAGCTAGGGGTACACGAAACCACTAGGAAAATTTTCTAAGTCCTTGGAGGGATCAACCTTTAAGTAGGGATGACTGGTGTGGTGCAGTGTAGTAATTACCCTTGGGTGGGTAGATGCGTCTTTGCGGTTATCTTAGTTTATCCTTGATCTACCAAACTGCTTGGTATAGCCATTCATCCCCAGACATTACCGTATATCAACTTATGTCTTCTCTGGTTACTTTAATGATTGTATTGTTAAAGTTATAGGACTCACTCAGACTTATGTCTGACCCCGTTGTTTTTATCTTTTTCCCAACCCTCAGGTCCTACGGTGGATCCTAGCAGTAGTGGAGTTTGATCGGATTTCTGTTCCAGTCTTTAGGAGCTTGGATAGATGTAAAGCTCCAGTTATCCAGTTATCTTTTCTTTTGTCATGGCTATTGTATGAGAGTGGGATTATGTACAAATTTATTTGATGGATATTGTACTTGACTTTTATTGTGGTTTTATGATGTAACCAGACATGTTTACTTCCGCTGTTATGAGATGTTGTTTTAAAATTTCAAGTACTATTTATATCTGTCTTGTGGTAATTTTTCTGTTCTATATTCACTAAAATACTCCACCGATGCCATGGCATTCCCTTAGTGAGTGTCCATAGCGGAAGTAGGGTGTTACACATGGTATCAGAGCAAAGGTTACCGGAACAGATAGAATTTTTAGAAAACTATTTTTCTAAAAACATTTTTGGAAGAAATATTTTCAAAGACATATCTTTTAAGAGAAAAGTTTTTGAAAGAAAAGCATAATCCCCAATAGCCATATCTATATCCTTCGAATTCTCTGTTTTGAATCTTTCCTTTTTCGTTTCAGCATGGCTGAGGATCTTAACTTTCCGGAGGGTGTGACGGTACCAGTATGGTATAGGAGATTGATGGAGGCTAGGGCCACCACTGCAGGTCCAGCAAATATTCCACCAACCGTAGCACCCGATCTTCCTCCTCCCCCTCCTCCTCGCACGGATACTTTTGCTAAGACTTGCAAGGAATTTAAAGCTATGGGAGGGAAACCTTTTCAAGGATCTGAAACTTTTGTGGAGGCTAGAGATTGGCTTAAGGAGGTGGAAGAATTGATAGATATCTTTGAGATGGAAGAAGGAAAGAAAGTCAAGTTGGCTGCTTGGTTAATGAAGGGAGAGGCCTCATTCTGGTGGGAGGTCACTAATGGAGAACGCCCCGTTGACTCATGGGCGGATTTTAGGCAAAGATTTGTGGCAAAGTTTCTCTCAAGGGCGGAGGAAAACTTGTATATGGAGAGATTCTTGACTCTAAAGCAAGGAAATCGCTCGGTGAAGGAATATGTTAACAAGTTCAATCAATTGGCAAGGTTTGGCCTAGATATGGTGAATACACCGGAGAAGAAGGCTTTGAGGTTCGTGAAAGGCTTGAATGAACCGATGCATGGGTTGGCTATGACTCATATCCCTATGGGGGCCACCTTCGAGAAGCTAGTTGACATGGCACTCATGCATGAAGAAGGGAAGGGTCCCAATGCTAGTCAGGCGCCCGAGAAGAAGGGAGATCAAAAGAGACCTCAGCAACAACAGCAAAACAAAGGTGGGAAAGGCAACGGTGGCAAAGGCAAGAAGAAGAAGTGTTTCAATTGTGGAACAACTGGCCACCTAAGCAAGGATTGTCGCAAGAAGAAGAAGACTGGCTGCTTCCACTGTGGCGAAGCAGGGCATCTTGAGACGACCCGATTTCCCGTTCTCACGGAAACAAGGTTATCTTTTGGAATATAACACAGAAACATAAAATAGCAGAACAGAATTAAATAAATACACCAGAATGAACAACAAAATATACTGGATAAAAGTAATCATCAGAGTTACACAGTATACAGGATCTTACTTAGCACAAATACAGTTCAGCTATACATAAATGTCTTCAGCGGAAATAAACAAAATATGTACAATAGGAGCTGAACAGCATAAAAAGAAATAAATGATAGAATCCATCTTCAGCTCCAGCTATCCAGAAAGAACCAGCTAAACCTGAATACAAGGCTGCCCGTAGAAAAAGGGGCACCCGAGTTTGAGAGTGAAACAAACTACGAGTCAGTCATGGGACTGGTATGAGAAATCCACTCAACACATATATAATTGGCTAATCACAGGACCACGCCACTTTCGTGGAACGGGTTTACTCCATTGGATTGCCAGTGCTTTAAAACAAATCTTTCTTTTAAACATCGCTATGCTTTTTATAAAAATGAAGCCGTTATAAGACTCAGTTCCCATCACACAATGCAACGCAAACCGGAGGATAGAGTTTTTACCTTATAACAACCAAAATATGATTGATACGAATAAAACAAAGGCATTTGATATTATTGCTAGTGTTTATATGTTTTGAAAACAATTTCAAATCATAACTATCAATCATAGACGGCATTAATGCCCCATACCACTATGTCGCCATATATATAGGTATACAATCAAAACCGCACAGTCACGTATTTGGAAATTGGATTTCCGTCATGAACCAAGGCAAAAGATAGTCCTTACCGAATTCGAGACGCTCTAGCCCGTGTCTCAGGTACAGCCGCGACCATACCCTGGATCGTCAGGGCCGGTCCACACGAAGTGGATTATAATGCCTGAACAATGCGTTTCTCCACCCTTTGGGGTGTAAATGAGCCAACGAATGACTCCATCGGACCCGGATCGTCCGATCAAACCGAGGCGCCTCGCAACAGCAACAACCACATAGGTGAAAAGTATATAAATGTCAGGGCTGGTAGGTCACTGACACCACCCTAGCTAGAAAGAAAACGCACGTCCCCCCTGAGGTCCTGCTCCCGTTTCTGGTTCATACCGGGGTGTGAGGCTCGCGAATTCACGTTATACACAAAGCTACGCCACACAGGCGGTGCTTTGATCATCACCACAAGACTTTGCTTTTCAACAGAAGCCCTGATCACTGCATCTTAGCATGCCACACAGGCAATTCACACCGTGCAACTGATGGCTATCAATCACACAGAACAAATTCCAATGTCGGACACACAGTCCATTTACAAGTCCGTTCTGGGTCTGAACGAAACCGGAGGCACTAAATACCTCGCAAACCCTTCGATCACCACGTACGTCTGGACGATCACCACTCATTATCCATATTTCGGGATGCCTCCCAATCAGGACCTCGGTTACCATCCAAACGAGGTGAAGATCTCCGGTCTTCGACCATCGTCTTCATCTTCGACTTTCAATCGTCAGTCAATTATTCGAAATGAGAATTAACTCGGCCTTTTCAAATAATTCATGTATATTTAGAATTTCAAATCGATTTATTTCAATGGTTAAATTATTCGACAACACCAATTGTGTTCTTTAATGTAATTTTCACACCAAACACATTCAACCAACAAAAGCCACATAAATCAAGCAAATTCAGTTTATTTCCATTCCATATCGCTTATGATATTTTATAACTATTTATCGCTATTTTTATTTATTTTAAAATAGCCATTTTATTCAAAACGACGCTTCGGGCCATAAGGCGGCCGTGGCGCTGTTTTTCTTCAGATTTGATTTACACATATCTGAAAATCTAACCGTTGGATCTTCACAAAATTTACATCATTAGAAAGGTCTTTTCAAAACGAATCCAACGGTTCCAGTTTCGGGAAAATCCGACGGTCGGATCTCCCGGTACAATCGTTTGAAGTTTCGATTTCAAAATACGAACTACAGCGTCGTTATTCGATTAAATATAATTATATTTATATATATAAATAAATATAATCGTTTCTGGCGCTGTTTTTCTTCAGATTTGAATTAAACATTCCAGACAATCCAACCGTTGGATTTCTACAAAGTTGGTGCCGTTGGGAAGATATTTCCAAGGCGAACCCGACGGTTGAGGTTTCGGGAAAATCCAATGGTCGGATTTCCCGCACTAGTCGTTTGAAATCACGGTTTCAAAATACGAACTGCACGGCTTCGTTTCGTTTTAATTTTATTTATATTTATATATTTATATAAATATAGTTCATTCAACAATTTCAATATCGTTTTCACTTCAAATATTTTTCTAACACCTTAAATTTTGGAAAAATTTCGCCATAACCTCCCCTGCACCGGGAGCATCGGGAAATCGCAAATAGCGTTCCCGGTCCTTCTAATCTCAAAAAGAAAAAGAAGAAGCCAAGCGGCTAGCCAACAGGCTCAAAATCATCACCCAAACAAATCAGTAAATGTGTACCTATTTGTCGGGCACAAAATTTTATTCCTCTTCTCTAGCCCCTTTGCTATAACCTGTTCAATGAATATTGCATGTACATATATATACAGTTCTTATCATTTATCAATTTCTATTCGACTTCATATTTTATTTCTATTTGGTTTAAAAACTCCATTCATTCTAATGTTACATAAATAGGTGCAAATCATCTCATTAGCTAATTAATGAATATTTCATCTCATGTATGTTTACTTTGAACAAGTGGCTATTTTTAACACTTCACATTTCAACGATTTATGCATACAATAAAAATGTGATTTTTATTGTAAAACGATTCATTTCAAAACATTATTTTTCTATATAGTTCATATAGTCGATAAAAGGTGATTTTTATTATCAAACAATTTATTTCAAAATATGAATACCATTCAACACATGAATTTCTAAACAACGAATGAATATCAATTCAACACATGAATGTTTTCTATGGTTTTTATATATAGATAAAAATGTGATTTTTATTATCGAACAATTTATTTCAAAATATGAATACCATTCAACACATGAATTTCTAAACAACGAATGAATATCAATTCAACACATGAATGTTTTCTATACAATGAATAAATATAGTTTAAGCATATGAAAATAATTCAAACACAAGAATATTATTCAAAATTTCGGTAGCATAACGGCAGGGTAGTTAAACCGGCACCGTCCCTAGTACGGCTCCTCGCTCTACCTTAAAACCTCGCGGTTTTTGACAATGGGGATCATGCATCTAGTTCGCACGCAGGCAGCATGTATATATTTATTTCATTTCCACAAACTAATCCTATGTGGTTTCAACCAAATATTTCACAACCACAAATGGGTATTTTTCAACCGCAATCAACCAATATCAATCACAAACAATCCCAAACAATCATTCGCTATCAATCAATTTTCACAACAATTTCAACCAATAAATATCGTCCATGGTTTGTGGACGAGGGGCGTATATATATATATATATATTTATATATAGCAATTCACTTGCATTTTCTCACATATATAATATTTTTAAATCAGAAATCTCACCAATAGCTATCCAACTTCACGACACTTCCTTTATAGAAATCTTCGCCTTTTGTCGCTTTCGCCCGTATTCTCTACACATGTAAAAAATCGAATTTTTACTATGCTATTCAATATATAAAAATATGATTTTTACATCGACTTTCAATATATAAAAATATGATTTTTACATCGACTTTCAATATATAAAAATATGATTTTTACTTCGACTTTCAATATATAAAAATCTGATTTTTACTTCGACTTTCAATATATAAAAATCTGATTTTTACTTCGACTTTCAATATATAAAAATCTGATTTTTACTTCGACTTTCAATATATAAAAATCTGATTTTTCTTTCTTTTTAAATTTCTAATCTCCTTCTATTTTAAATCTTAAAATAAATTAGTTTATAAATCATTTTAAAAATCAGTTTAAAAAAAATCCTTTTGAAATTCTTTTGAAAATCAGTTTTTAAATTCTTTTGAAATCAGTTTTAACCTTTTTTAAAAAAACCAGTTTTAATTTCATAAAAAAAAAATCAGTTTAAAATCCTTTATTTAAAAAAAAATCTGTTTTAACCCTTATAAAATCAGTTTTGATTCTCTTAAAAAAACAGTTTTGAATTCTTAAAAAAACAGTTTTGCTCTTTTTATAAAATCAGTTTTTACTTATCTAAAATAAAATCAGTTTTTATAGCTTTTCAAATCAGTTTTTAAATCTAAAACAAAATCAGTTTTTATTATTAAACATAATCAGGTTTTTAAATAACTACGTATTTATAACAAAACAGAAATTAAAACCTAGAAATAAAAACTCACGTTCGTTAGCAGTGGAGGGGCTCGCTACAGTGTCGACGGGGCGGTCGGAGGCGCTGCGTAGGGGAGCTCGCTGCCTGGAGGTGGGGTGAGGTCGGCGCTGGTCCTCCGATGGACTGGGGATGCTCGATTCAGTGGAGGATGGGAACGAGGGAGCGTTCGAGGGCTAGGGGATGATCGATCCTTGGTGGGGTGGCCGGCGCTGGTCCTCCGATGGACTGGGGAGGGTTCGATTGCGTCAGATCCACGGAGGAGGGAGGGTGCGATTAGTTAGGGATTTTTTTCTTCTGTTTATTGAAATAAAAGTGAACGGGGGGGGGGGGGGGGGGGGGGGGCAGGAAGAAAGATAAAGGGGTGGGAGGGAATTAAAATTATTTTATTATTTAATTTCGCAAAAAGGTTGACTTTTACATACGACCTCGAAACGAGGCCCACCGCCTGTCGTCCATAGCGTTTCACCCCCATTCCGAACACAATGGGATATGTATCGCAAGCTGATTTGATCGTTACAATCAGTTTCCTTTTTAATTTTCATTTAAATCACTATATTGAATTTTAAACGCACATTTCAAATTACCGGGGTCACATACTAACTAGAAAAATTCCAGAAAAATATTTTCTAGCTTCGTATTGCCGATACGGTCCTAACAAAACTAGTTTCGTCGAATTCTGAGACCGTTTGAAAAATGGCCAATTTCCTGTCGATTAAAATCAACTGAAACTGGTCAAACGCGTTTTCTTTTGCCACGCTCACATATTGATTCGAAAAATTATGAAATTTGAAACCTAGCAATAACTTGACACTGCGGATCTAACAAAAGTGGTTTCGTCGAAATCCGAGGTCATTTGCAAAATGTCCATTTTTAAGGGCCTGAATTCCATAGCGACTATTCAGAATTTTCAACTGGACATATCTTTTGATCCTCGCTATCAAATTTCGATTGGTCGGATTCGTTAGAAAGATATTACCAATTAGATCCTAATGTTTTTGGTTTCACTAAAATCCGGATTGTTTTGCACCCGGTATATTCAATTGAAGTTCGAAATCGAATTATCGAACTACCGCGCCATTTTCAATTCTATATATAATTATAATTAATTATATTCGTTTTCAAATGTCGATTCAAACTTAGTTTTCATCGCCATTATCTAAAATATTTATTTTAAATATTTAAAATCCATTATTTTAGCCAATTTAAAATTTTTAAATTGGTTCAGATTTTCTGGGTCGTTACAATATCTCCCCCACTTAAAACTTTTCGTCCTTGAAAAGGAACAAAGTCGAAAGTGGTTTGATAAATCTACAATCACACAATACAACAACCAACTTGTTTTTAATATTCAGAGTATAGAATAAATAGTGCACATCCATGGGAAGAAAATAGCAACAGAATAGAGAATTAAAAGGTAATGCAAAGTAGGTTAAATGTACCTTGCACCGGAGTCAATCAGAGATATCTACTCGGCATCTGGGATAAGCTTTCTGAATGCTCTCCTCAGTTTCCCAAATACAATCTCGCGGATCTCCACTCCATTGCACTTTGACTAAGCGAACCTTCTTGTTCCTCAGCTCTTTGGTTTCTTTGCCTATTATCTTTAGCGGCTCTCGCCTCACAGCTAATTCTGGAGTAATTTCAATATCTTGCTGAGCTGCTTCTTCCACGATCAAGTCTGGATCATGAACGTGCTTTCGAAGTTGAGATATATGAAATACATCATGCACTCCAGGCAACCAGTCAGGCAGTTTGACCCTATAAGCGAGAGTTCCAATCCGTTCCAGAATAGGAAACGGACCAATAAATTTAGGCGCTAACTTTCCAGTTTTACCGAACCGGATAACTCCTCTCATCGGCGATACTTTCAAATATACATAGTCGCCAACTTCGAAGGATATATCCCTTCTTCTTTTATCAGCATAGCTCTTTTGTCGGCTTTGAGCGGCGATAATCGCTTCTTAATAAAATTGACTTTGTCGGCAGCTTCTCGAATCATATCGGGACCCAACACAAGTCTATTCCCAGGCTCGACCCAACAAGCAGGAGATCGGCACGGTCTACCATACAATGCTTCGAATGGCGACATTGTCAGACTCGCCTGGTAGCTGTTGTTATAAGAGAATTCAGCCAAATGCAGATGGTCTTCCCATGATCCACCGAAATCTAGAATACAAGCCCGCAATAGATCTTCTAAAATGCGATTCACCCTCTCAGTCTGACCGTCTGTCTGAGGATGATAAGCGGTGCTCAAGTTTAACTTTGTTCCCAGCTCGACTTGAAATGCTTCCCAGAATTTGCTAGTGAATATTGTATCTCTATCACTTACTATACTGAGCGGCACTCCATGCAGTCTAACTATTTCCCTGAAGTAAATCTGCGCCAGACTCTGAGCGGTTCTGTTTGATCTGACAGGTATAAAATGGGCGGTCTTCGTGAAGCGATCTACGATCACCCAAATACTGTCATTTCCCTTTCTGGTTCTGGGCAAACCATCAATGAAATCCATAGAAATATGTTCCCACTTCCAGCCAGGAACTTCTAGCGGTTGTAATAATCCAGCCAATTTCTGTTGGTCGCTTTTAACTAGCTGGCAAGTAGGGCATCGGCTAACGTATATAGAAAGTCTCTCTTCATAGCCTTCCACCAGAATGTTCTTTTGAGATCGTTATACATTTTGGCCACGCCAGGATGGATACTCAGCTTGGACTTGTGACACTCGTCTAACACTTCCCTTTTTAACTCTGGGATGTCAGGAACACAAATCCTTCCTTTTAATCTCAAGGTCTCGTCGTTATCTATTTGAAAACACGAGGGTTCGCCTTTCTGAATCCTTTTGATCATATCTTTAATAAAGTTATCCTCCTTCTGAAGAATAGATATTTTGTCAATCAAGGAAGTCGTGATAATAAAGCTGGCGATCATTACATTCTTTCGACTCAGCGCATCGGCCACGACATTGGCTTTCCCTGGAGTATATATAATTTCGAAGTCATATGCTGCAAGAAACTCCAGCCAACGTTGCTGCCTCAAATTCAAGTCCTTCTGAGTGAACAGATACTTTAACGACTGGTGATCAGTAAACAGTTCAAATCTCTCGCCCAGAAGATAGTGTCTCCAGATTTTCAAAGAGAATATGATAGCCAATAACTCAAGATCATGAGTTACATAGTTTTTCTCGTGTGGTTTCAGTTGACGGCTAGCATAAGCAATTACTTGGCCTCTTTGCATTAACACTGCGCCAAGGCCCTCTCTAGAAGCATCAGTCCAGACTTTTAGATCTTGGTTGCCATCGATGATGGTTAACACTGGAGCTGTCGTCAATCTCAACTTCAGCTCTTCGAAAGCTTCCTCACTCTCTTGAGTCCATTTGAACTTAGAATGCTTCTTTGTAAGCTTCGTTAAGTGGCCAGATATCTTCGAAAAGTCTTTAACGAACTTCCGGTAATAGCTAGCCAATCCAAGAAAACTGCGGACTTCAGTGGGAGTACTGGGCTGTTTCCAATTCTGAATAGCTGTGATTTTACTTGGGTCCACAGCGATTCCTTCTTTCGATACGACGTGGCCCAGAAATTTTACTTCATCTTGCCAGAAGATACATTTGGAAAATTTGGCTTTTAATACATTCCTTCTGAGGATTTCTAGAACCTGTTCCAGATGTTTTCATGTTCGGCCTTTGATTTAGAGAAGATTAGAATATCATCAATAAAAACCAAAACAAATTTGTTCAGTACTCCTCTGAATACTCTATTCATCAGATCGACAAAATAAGCTGGAGCGTTACATAAGCCGAACGGCATTACTAACCACTCGTAGAATAAGTCGGGGCCTCTGAACGCTGTCATTGGAACACACTCTTCGGCAATTCGAAGTTGATGGAAACCTGTAGCTAGGTCCATTCTTGAGAATACTTGTGCTCCATTTAATCGATCCAACAGATCATCAATCCGCGGCAATGGATATTTGTTCTTTATGGTCTGCTTGTTCAAATCACGATAATCCACACATAGCCGTAGAGTACCATCAAATTTTGGGACAAATACTACTGCTGCACCCCAATCAGAGAAACTAGGTCTGATTAGACCCTTCCATACTAGCTGTCGTGTTTGATTGTCTAATTCTTCTTTCTCTTTCAAGGACATTCTTCGAATAGCGTGAACTACCGGCCTTGCATTCGGAATTAAAGCAATCTTGAAATCTATTTCTCTCTGCGGAGGTAAGCGAACGACTTCCTCAAACACATCCGCATAATTCTTGACGACAGGAATATCTTTGATGAGGTCAGGAATATTCTCAGTGATTTCAGGGATATTTTCTATTTGGGCTGGAGAAACATTCAAAGCTGCCCAGAAGTCTTTTCTATTAGCATTCTGACCTTCACAGGGAATGGTTATATAATCACCTGATTTAATCTTTGCCTTTACGACTCTGTCGGCGCGTTTAACTTCAGCTTCATATTTGGTCAACCAGTCTAACCCCAAGATAAGATCAAACTCTTTAAAATTCATGACGACCGCGATGGTAGGAAATTGATAACGAGAAAAAGAAACCGGTACTCTACAAATCCAACTGAGATCAATGGAACCCCCAACAGGATTCTGGACGGTCATTGGTTCCTTGAGCTTTTTCAAATTCAAATCCAGTTTCTTAGCTGCATCTTTCGAAATGAAGCTTCGCGACGCGCCTGTGTCAAACAGTACTTTGACTGGAATGTTTTTGACAGTTAGCGTGCCTTCTAAAACATCGGCCCTTTCTTGACTAGCTGAGGGCTCGGAAGTTTCTGCTACTTCATTTACTTGAACTATTTTAGGTTTTCTGAATAGCGGGCAAGCCTTTGAAAGATGACCGGACTGATGACACTGACTGCACTTTCTATTCTCTTGAAATCCCTCCTTGGGTGGGAACTTGTTCTTTCTTTGTTGGTTCCAAGATTTGCAACTTATCGCCAAATGTCCTTTTCTATTGCAGCTTGAGCACTTGGCGGTCATTATTCGTTCGTTCCCAGGTTCCGCCCTTTTTCTCTTGGCACTGGGCTTCTTACTGACCTCAGACGTTGTACTTGCCTCAGGAATATCAGATTCCGACTCTGCTTTGTCACTAGAACTGACTTCTTCTTCGTCGCGTAACATTCCTTTCTTATGGAGATCTTCATACTGATAAGCCATGTATATCATTTCAGAGAAAGGAAGCTTCACATGCCCCAATACTTTATTCTGGTATTTCCTTTAAAGCCCGTGAATAAATCTCAGATTTTTCCTCTTCGGATTTTCAATTAGATGAGGGGCAAAGTGAGAAAGTTCATTGAATTTCTTATGATATTCGGGAATTGTCATGTCTCCTTGTATTAGATAAGAGAATTCATCGCATAATCGCTCAGTTGCTTCGGGAGGAGTAAATCTTTCTAAGAAAATCACTTTGAATCTGTCCCAGGTGATATCACCTTCTGGATTATTTTTGATGATTGTTTCCCACCAGATTAAAGCTTCCTCTTTGAGCGCCTAAGATGCTACTAACCGTTTCTGGTCATCTCTCAGCTGGATATGCTCAAAGATTTTTTCGACAGAACTCATCCAAGCTTGAGTTTGAATAATAGATTCATTGCCCGAGAATTTTTCTGCACCCAGATTTCGATATCTCTTGAATAGAGCCTCTAGATCGGGTTCTGTATTCCTTCTGTTTCTGGCACTCATTTTTCTAGTACTTCTGCAATTAGCAGATCAAGTGTCAGGTCACAGAAAAGAAAATTTTCAAACATAGAAACATATACTTCAATGTAAATGTGTCTATCGAGGTGTAATCATTCTGCTTTACTCATACTAGGATATTGCTAATCCTATCTGTATTGAGTTACCCGTCCTAGAACACTACTGGTTCTATTTCTGACGAGTTCGTTCAAATGTTATATTCCAGAACTAAGCTTAACCAAAGCTCTGATACCACGATGAGACGACCCGATTTCCCGTTCTCACGGAAACAAGGTTATCTTTTGGAATATAACACAGAAACATAAAATAGCAGAACAGAATTAAATAAATACACCAGAATGAACAACAAAATATACTGGATAAAAGTAATCATCAGAGTTACACAGTATACAGGATCTTACTTAGCACAAATACAGTTCAGCTATACATAAATGTCTGCAGCGGAAATAAACAAAATATGTACAATAGGAGCTGAACAGCATAAAAAGAAATAAATGATAGAATCCATCTTCAGCTCCAGCTATCCAGAAAGAACCAGCTAAACCTGAATACAAGGCTGCCCATAGAAAAAGGGGCACCCGAGTTTGAGAGTGAAACAAACTACGAGTCAGTCATGGGACTGGTATGAGAAATCCACTCAACACATATATAATTGGCTAATCACAGGACCACGCCACTTTCGTGGAACGGGTTTACTCCATTGGATTGCCAGTGCTTTAAAACAAATCTTTCTTTTAAACATCGCTATGCTTTTTATAAAAATGAAGTCGTTATAAGACTCAGTTCCCATCACACAATGCAACGCAAACCGGAGGATAGAGTTTTTACCTTATAACAGCCAAAATATGATTGATACGAATAAAACAAAGGCATTTGATATTATTGCTAGTGTTTATACGTTTTGAAAACAATTTCAAATCATAACTATCAATCATAGACGGCATTAATGCCCCATACCACTATGTCGCCATATATATAGGTATACAATCAAAACCGCACAGTCACGTATTTGGAAATTGGATTTCCGTCATGAACCAAGGCAAAAGATAGTCCTTACCGAATTCGAGACGCTCTAGCCCGTGTCTCAGGTACAGCCGCGACCATACCCTGGATCGTCAGGGCCGGTCCACACGAAGTGGATTATAATGCCTGAACAATGCGTTTCTCCACCCTTTGGGGTGTAAATGAGCCAACGAATGACTCCATCGGACCCGGATCGTCCGATCAAACCGAGGCGCCTCGCAACAGCAACAACCACATAGGTGAAAAGTATATAAATGTCAGGGCTGGTAGGTCACTGACACCACCCTAGCTAGAAAGAAAACGCACGTCCCCCCTGAGGTCCTGCTCCCGTTTCTGGTTCATACCGGGGTGTGAGGCTCGCGTATTCACGTTATACACAAAGCTACGCCACACAGGCGGTGCTTTGATCATCACCACAAGACTTTGCTTTTCAACAGAAGCCCTGATCACTGCATCTTAGCATGCCACACAGGCAATTCACACCGTGCAACTGATGGCTATCAATCACACAGAACAAATTCCAATGTCGGACACACAGTCCATTTACAAGTCCGTTCTGGGTCTGAACGAAACCGGAGGCACTAAATACCTCGCAAACCCTTCGATCACCACGTACGTCTGGACGATCACCACTCATTATCCATATTTCGGGATGCCTCCCAATCAGGACCTCGGTTACCATCCAAACGAGGTGAAGATCTCCGGTCTTCGACCATCGTCTTCATCTTCGACTTTCAATCGTCAGTCAATTATTCGAAATGAGAATTAACTCGGCCTTTTCAAATAATTCATGTATATTTAGAATTTCAAATCGATTTATTTCAATGGTTAAATTATTCGACAACACCAATTGTGTTCTTTAATGTAATTTTCACACCAAACACATTCAACCAACAAAAGCCACATAAATCAAGCAAATTCAGTTTATTTCCATTCCATATCGCTTATGATATTTTATAACTATTTATCGCTATTTTTATTTATTTTAAAATAGCCATTTTATTCAAAACGACGCTTCGGGCCATAAGGCGGCCGTGGCGCTGTTTTTCTTCAGATTTGATTTACACATATCTGAAAATCTAACCGTTGGATCTTCACAAAATTTACATCATTAGAAAGGTCTTTTCAAAACGAATCCAACGGTTCCAGTTTCGGGAAAATCCGACGGTCGGATCTCCCGGTACAATCGTTTGAAGTTTCGATTTCAAAATACGAACTGCAGCGTCGTTATTCGATTAAATATAATTATATTTATATATATAAATAAATATAATCGTTTCTGGCGCTGTTTTTCTTCAGATTTGAATTAAACATTCCAGACAATCCAACCGTTGGATTTCTACAAAGTTGGTGCCGTTGGGAAGATATTTCCAAGGCGAACCCGACGGTTGAGGTTTCGGGAAAATCCAATGGTCGGATTTCCCGCACTAGTCGTTTGAAATCACGGTTTCAAAATACGAACTGCACGGCTTCGTTTCGTTTTAATTTTATTTATATTTATATATTTATATAAATATAGTTCATTCAACAATTTCAATATCGTTTTCACTTCAAATATTTTTCTAACACCTTAAATTTTGGAAAAATTTCGCCATAACCTCCCCTGCACCGGGAGCATCGGGAAATCGCAAATAGCGTTCCCGGTCCTTCTAATCTCAAAAAGAAAAAGAAGAAGCCAAGCGGCTAGCCAACAGGCTCAAAATCATCACCCAAACAAATCAGTAAATGTGTACCTATTTGTCGGGCACAAAATTTTATTCCTCTTCTCTAGCCCCTTTGCTATAACCTGTTCAATGAATATTGCATGTACATATATATACAGTTCTTATCATTTATCAATTTCTATTCGACTTCATATTTTATTTCTATTTGGTTTAAAAACTCCATTCATTCTAATGTTACATAAATAGGTGCAAATCATCTCATTAGCTAATTAATGAATATTTCATCTCATGTATGTTTACTTTGAACAAGTGGCTTTTTTTAACACTTCACATTTCAACGATTTATGCATACAATAAAAATGTGATTTTTATTGTAAAACGATTCATTTCAAAACATTATTTTTCTATATAGTTCATATAGTCGATAAAAGGTGATTTTTATTATCAAACAATTTATTTCAAAATATGAATACCATTCAACACATGAATTTCTAAACAATGAATGAATATCAATTCAACACATGAATGTTTTCTATGGTTTTTATATATAGATAAAAATGTGATTTTTATTATCGAACAATTTATTTCAAAATATGAATACCATTCAACACATGAATTTCTAAACAACGAATGAATATCAATTCAACACATGAATGTTTTCTATACAATGAATAAATATAGTTTAAGCATATGAAAATAATTCAAACACAAGAATATTATTCAAAATTTCGGCAGCATAACGGCAGGGTAGTTAAACCGGCACCGTCCCTAGTACGGCTCCTCGCTCTACCTTAAAACCTCGCGGTTTTTGACAATGGGGATCATGCATCTAGTTCGCACGCAGGCGGCATGTATATATTTATTTCATTTCCACAAACTAATCCTATGTGGTTTCAACCAAATATTTCACAACCACAAATGGGTATTTTTCAACCGCAATCAACCAATATCAATCACAAACAATCCCAAACAATCATTCGCTATCAATCAATTTTCACAACAATTTCAACCAATAAATATCGTCCATGGTTTGTGGACGAGGGGCGTATATATATATATATAGATATTTATATATAGCAATTCACTTGCATTTTCTCACATATATAATATTTTTAAATCAGAAATCTCACCAATAGCTATCCAACTTCACGACACTTCCTTTATAGAAATCTTCGCCTTTTGTCGCTTTCGCCCGTATTCTCTACACATGTAAAAAATCGAATTTTTACTATGCTATTCAATATATAAAAATATGATTTTTACATCGACTTTCAATATATAAAAATATGATTTTTACATCGACTTTCAATATATAAAAATATGATTTTTACTTCGACTTTCAATATATAAAAATCTGATTTTTACTTCGACTTTCAATATATAAAAATCTGATTTTTACTTCGACTTTCAATATATAAAAATCTGATTTTTACTTCGACTTTCAATATATAAAAATCTGATTTTTCTTTCTTTTTAAATTTCTAATCTCCTTCTATTTTAAATCTTTAAATAAATTAGTTTATAAATCATTTTAAAATTCAGTTTAAAAAAAATCCTTTTGAAATTCTTTTGAAAATCAGTTTTTAAATTCTTTTGAAATCAGTTTTAACCTTTTTTAAAAAAACCAGTTTTAATTTCATAAAAAAAAAATCAGTTTAAAATCCTTTTTTAAAAAAAAAAATCTGTTTTAACCCTTATAAAATCAGTTTTGATTCTCTTAAAAAAAACAGTTTTGAATTCTTAAAAAAACAGTTTTGCTCTTTTTATAAAATCAGTTTTTACTTATCTAAAATAAAATCAGTTTTTATAGCTTTTCAAATCAGTTTTTATAGCTTTTCAAATCAGTTTTTATAGCTTTTCAAATCAGTTTTTAAATCTAAAACAAAATCAGTTTTTATTATTAAACATAATCAGGTTTTTAAATAACTACGTATTTATAACAAAACAGAAATTAAAACCTAGAAATAAAAACTCACGTTCGTTAGCAGTGGAGGGGCTCGCTACAGTGTCGACGGGGCGGTCGGAGGCGCTGCGTAGGGGAGCTCGCTGCCTGGAGGTGGGGTGAGGTCGGCGCTGGTCCTCCGATGGACTGGGGATGCTCGATTCAGTGGAGGATGGGAACGAGGGAGCGTTCGAGGGCTAGGGGATGATCGATCCTTGGTGGGGTGGCCGGCGCTGGTCCTCCGATGGACTGGGGAGGGTTCGATTGCGTCAGATCGACGGAGGAGGGAGGGTGCGATTAGTTAGGGATTTTTTTTCTTCTGTTTATTGAAATAAAAGTGAACGGGGGGGGGGGGGGGGGGGGGGGCAGGAAGAAAGATAAAGGGGAGGGAGGGAATTAAAATTATTTTATTATTTAATTTCGCAAAAAGGTTGACTTTTACATACGACCTCGAAACGAGGCCCACCGCCTGTCGTCCATAGCGTTTCACCCCCATTCCGAACACAATGGGATATGTATCGCAAGCTGATTTGATCGTTACAATCAGTTTCCTTTTGAATTTTCATTTAAATCACTATATTGAATTTTAAACGCACATTTCAAATTACCGGGGTCACATACTAACTAGAAAAATTCCAGAAAAATATTTTCTAGCTTCGTATTGCCGATACGGTCCTAACAAAACTAGTTTCGTCGAATTCTGAGACCGTTTGAAAAATGGCCAATATCCAGTCGATTAAAATCAACTGAAACTGGTCAAACGCGTTTTCTTTTGCCACGCTCACATATTGATTCGAAAAATTATGAAATTTGAAACCTAGCAATAACTTGACACTGCGGATCTAACAAAAGTGGTTTCGTCGAAATCCGAGGTCATTTGCAAAATGTCCATTTTTAAGGGCCTGAATTCCATAGCGACTATTCAGAATTTTCAACTGGACATATCTTTTGATCCTCGCTATCAAATTTCGATTGGTCGGATTCGTTAGAAAGATATTACCAATTAGATCCTAATGTTTTTGGTTTCACTAAAATCTGGATTGTTTTGCACCCGGTATATTCAATTGAAGTTCGAAATCGAATTATCAAACTACCGCGCCATTTTCAATTCTATATATAATTATAATTAATTATATTCGTTTTCAAATGTCGATTCAAACTTAGTTTTCATCGCCATTATCTAAAATATTTATTTTAAATATTTAAAATCCATTATTTTAGCCAATTTAAAAAATTTAAATTGGTTCAGATTTTCTGGGTCGTTACAATATCTCCCCCACTTAAAACTTTTCGTCCTCGAAAAGGAACAATGTCGAAAGTGGTTTGATAAATCTACAATCACACAATACAACAACCAATTTGTTTTTAATATTCAGAGTATAGAATAAATAGTGCACATCCATGGGAAGAAAATAGCAACAGAATAGAGAATTAAAAGGTAATGCAAAGTAGGTTAAATGTACCTTGCACCGGAGTCAATCAGAGATATCTACTCGGCATCTGGGATAAGCTTTCTGAATGCTCTCCTCAGTTTCCCAAGTACAATCTCGCGGATCTCCACTCCATTGCACTTTGACTAAGCGAACCTTCTTGTTCCTCAGCTCTTTGGTTTCTTTGCCTATTATCTTTAGCGGCTCTCGCCTCACAGCTAATTCTGGAGTAATTTCAATATCTTGCTGAGCTGCTTCTTCCACGATCAAGTCTGGATCATGAACGTGCTTTCGAAGTTGAGATATATGAAATACATCATGCACTCCAGGCAACCAGTCAGGCAGTTTGACCCTATAAGCGAGAGTTCCAATCCGTTCCAGAATAGGAAACGGACCAATAAATTTAGGCGATAACTTTCCAGTTTTACCGAACCGGATAACTCCTCTCATCGGCGATACTTTCAAATATACATAGTCGCCAACTTCGAAGGATATATCCCTTCTTCTTTTATCAGCATAGCTCTTTTGTCGGCTTTGAGCGGCGAGTAATCGCTTCTTAATAAAATCGACTTTGTCGGCAGCTTCTCGAATCATATCGGGACCCAACACAAGTCTATTCCCAGGCTCGACCCAACAAGCAGGAGATCGGCACGGTCTACCATACAATGCTTCGAATGGCGACATTGTCAGACTCGCCTGGTAGCTGTTGTTATAAGAGAATTCAGCCAAATGCAGATGGTCTTCCCATGATCCACCGAAATCTAGAATACAAGCCCGCAATAGATCTTCTAAAATGCGATTCACCCTCTCAGTCTGACCGTCTGTCTGAGGATGATAAGCGGTGCTCAAGTTTAACTTTGTTCCCAGCTCGACTTGAAATGCTTCCCAGAAATTGCTAGTGAATATTGTATCTCTATCACTTACTATACTAAGCGGCACTCCATGCAGTCTAACTATTTCCCTGAAGTAAATCTGCGCCAGACTCTGAGCGGTTCTGTTTGATCTGACAGGTATAAAATGGGCGGTCTTCGTGAAGCGATCTACGATCACCCAAATACTGTCATTTCCCTTTCTGGTTCTGGGCAAACCATCAATGAAATCCATAGAAATATGTTCCCACTTCCAGCCAGGAACTTCTAGCGGTTGTAATAATCCAGCCAATTTCTGTTGGTCGCTTTTAACTAGCTGGCAAGTAGGGCATCGGCTAACGTATATAGAAACGTCTCTCTTCATAGCCTTCCACCAGAATGTTCTTTTGAGATAGTTATACATTTTGGCCACGCCAGGATGGATACTCAGCTTGGACTTGTGACACTCGTCTAACACTTCCCTTTTTAACTCTGGGATGTCAGGAACACAAATCCTTCCTTTTAATCTCAAGGTCTCGTCGTTATCTATTTGAAAACACGAGGGTTCGCCTTTCTGAATCCTTTTGATCATATCTTTAATAAAGTTATCCTCCTTCTGAAGAATAGATATTTTGTCAATCAAGGAAGTCGTGATAATAAAGCTGGCGATCATTACATTCTTTCGACTCAGCGCATCGGCCACGACATTGGCTTTCCCTGGAGTATATATAATTTCGAAGTCATATGCTGCAAGAAACTCCAGCCAACGTTGCTGCCTCAAATTCAAGTCCTTCTGAGTGAACAGATACTTTAACGACTGGTGATCAGTAAACAGTTCAAATCTCTCGCCCAGAAGATAGTGTCTCCAGATTTTCAAAGAGAATATGATAGCCAATAACTCAAGATCATGAGTTACATAGTTTTTCTCGTGTGGTTTCAGTTGACGGCTAGCATAAGCAATTACTTGGCCTCTTTGCATTAACACTGCGCCAAGGCCCTCTCTAGAAGCATCAGTCCAGACTTTTAGATCTTGGTTGCCATCGATGATGGTTAACACTGGAGCTGTCGTCAATCTCAACTTCAGCTCTTCGAAAGCTTCCTCACTCTCTTGAGTCCATTTGAACTTAGAATGCTTCTTTGTAATCTTCGTTAAGTGGCCAGATATCTTCGAAAAGTCTTTAACGAACTTCCGGTAATAGCTAGCCAATCCAAGAAAACTGCGGACTTCAGTGGGAGTACTGGGCTGTTTCCAATTCTGAATAGCTGTGATTTTACTTGGGTCCACAGCGATTCCTTCTTTCGATACGACGTGGCCCAGAAATTTTACTTCATCTTGCCAGAAGATACATTTGGAAAATTTGGCTTTTAATACATTCCTTCTGAGGATTTCTAGAACCTGTTCCAGATGTTTTTCATGTTCGGCCTTTGATTTAGAGAAGATTAGAATATCATCAATAAAAACCAAAACAAATTTGTTCAGTACTCCTCTGAATACTCTATTTGTTTAGTATTTGCTACGAAGGCGGATGGGTCCCTCAGACTTTGTGTAGACTATAGAGAACTCAACAAGCTCACAAAGAAGAATAGACACCCATTACCGAGGATTGATGATCTTTTCGATCAGTTGGTTGGCGCTTCAGTATTTTCTCAGTTGGACCTAGCCACGGGGTTTCATCAGTTGAGGGTGGCTGAGGATAGCATAGACAAGACTGCCTTTAGGACTCCGGATGGTTTCTATGAGTGGCTGGTGATGCCATTTGGGTTGACGAACGCCCCTGCATACTTTGTTGATTTGATGAGTAGGGTGTTCAGGGAGTTCCTTAATAAATTCGTGGTGGTCTTTGTGGATGATATCTTAGTATTTTCTAAGAGTGAAGAAGAGCATGCCTTACATCTTGGGGAGGTGTTGAAGACTCTTCGAGCACATAGCCTTAAGGCTAAATTCTCTAAATGCCACTTCTGGAGGAGGGAAGTGCGGTTCTTGGGGCACGTGGTCTCCAAGGAAGGGATAGCTGTGGATCCCGCGAAGGTAGTATCAATTCAGGATTGGAAGGTTCCGAAGAATGCTACCGAAGTAAGAAGTTTCTTGGGTTTGGCGGGTTATTATAGGAAGTTTATTAAAGTCTTCGCGAAGATATCAGCCCCACTAACCCGCTTAACAAAGAAGAATCTTGTTTTCGCATGGAACGTAGATTGTGATGATGCGTTCCGACGGTTAAAGAGAGCTTTAACCACTGCTCCAGTTTTAGTGTTGCCAGATGGGAGCAAGCCATTTGTTGTCTATACCGATGCTTGTGGGACAGGACTTGGCGCAGTCTTAATGCAAGAGGGAAGGGTAATAGCCTATGGTGGAAGGCAGTTGAGGGTGCATGAGAAAAACTACCCTACCCATGATTTAGAGTTGGCTGCTATTGTTTTTACGCTTAAGATTTGGCGCCATTATCTTCTTGGTGAGAGATTCGAATTGTTCACTGACCACAAATCATTGAAGTACTTGTTTTCTCAGAAGGATTTGAATTTGAGACAGCAAAGGTGGATGGAGTTCTTAGCATCCTATGATTTCGAGATAGCGTATACCCCTGGCAAGGGTAACGTGGTGGCGGACGCCTTGAACAGAAAAAGGTTGTCCTTGAGTCCATTGTTCGTGGAACGACGAAGCTTGGAATTTATCTCGATGTTTGATTTCAGACCTTCCATTGATTATATACCCGGTTTGCTAGCATCCTTGGAGGTCAGACCTACTCTTCTGGGGCAGATTGGGGAAGCCCAGAGGGACGACCCACAGTTGGTTGAGTTGATAGAGAAGCTCATAAGGGGGGAGTCGTCCAGCCATTTGAGTAGGTACACCCTAGACGATAGGGGGTGCTTGCGTAGAGACAGTAGACTTTGTGTACCGCAAGACGAGGGCTTGAGGAAGGTTATTCTTGATGATGCACACCGTTCTAGGATGACTATTCATCTCGGTGGGGACAAGATGTACCAAGACATGAAGAGGGTTTTCTTCTGGGCCGGTATGAAGAAAGATGTGGCCGAGTATGTCGCTCGATGCTTGGTGTGCCAACAAGTGAAGGCGGAGCAAAAGAAACCAGGTGGGTTGCTTCACCCATTGGAAGTTCCGCAATGGAAGTGGGATAGCGTCTCGATGGATTTTATTGACGGGTTACCCAGGTCGAGAAAGGGTAATACAGGAATTTGGGTGGTGGTAGATAGACTTACTAAGAGCGCCCATTTCATACCTGTGAAGAGCAAGAGGACTACCCCATGGCTAGCTTCAGTATATCGTCGAGAGATAGTTCGATTGCATGGGGTACCCTCTAGCATAGTGAGTGATCGAGACCCTATCTTCACGAGCGAGTTCTGGAGAAGTTTGCAGGAAGCAGTGGGAACTCAATTGTGTCTGAGCACTGCATATCATCCTCAGACGGACGGCCAGACGGAGAGGGTGAATCGTGTTCTAGAAGACCTTTTGAGGCTTTGTATCTTAGATTTTGGAGGTACATGGGAAGAGCATCTTCCATTGGTGGAGTTCGCATATAATAACAGCTTTCAGTCCAGTATTGGTATGGCTCCTTTCGAAGCTCTCTATGGAAGGCCTTGTCGATCACCTACATGTTGGTGGGAATCTACGGATAAGATCTTGCTTGGGCCTGATATGATTAGGGAGACTTCTGAGAAGATTGACTTGATTCGAAGAAGGATGAAAGCGGCGCAGGATAGGCAAAAATCTTATGCGGACAAGAGGAGGACGGACCTTGAGTTTGAAGTTGGGGACATGGTCTTTGTTAAAGTGTCTCCGTTACGAAATGTGGTTCGCTTTGGATCTGTTGGGAAGTTAGCACCAAGGTTCGTAGGGCCGTTTCCTATTAAGGAAAGGATTGGACGGATGGCGTATAGAGTGGAGTTGCCCGACAGGCTTAGTGGTGTACATGATGTATTCCACGTATCTCATTTGAGGAAGTGCTTACATGAGACCGCAGAGGTGGTAGAACCAAGCTTGCTTAGAGATGTAAAGATAGAGCGTGATGCAACGATTCGACGAGCTCCTACTCGCATCCTTGGGCCAGAGACTAGGAAGTTGAGAAACAGAGAGGTTCAACTAGTCAAAGTACAATGGGGAGAAGATGAGAGCGACGCAACTTGGAAAACGGAAGTGAAGATGCGTTCATTGTACCCGTTCCTTTTTGAGGGTATGTCTTTTAACTTCTCCTTTATCGTTTGTCTAGTGCTTATCTTATCTTTAGTATGTCCTCTCATTAGTACCTTTGACCTTTAGATAGGGTAAACCTATGGTTGAAACATGTGTTTGAGACATGTTATGGTTGATGGATGCAAGTGGATGCAAGTGTTTGCTAGTGGTTGCTCGTGGATGCATATACACACACTCTAGGCACTAGATCGGCTAAGTCACTTCATATTGCATATTGCATAAAATTGTGTGTAGGAAGCTATATTTATGGATGTATAATGATTGTGTTATCATATGAATGATGCATTTCGGTGAATGATTGTGCACTCATGTAGATATTGTATGTGGCGATAGGGTTCTCTCGCATACATAATGGATGCATGGCACTATCATGGTTTGCATATGTTCATACATTAGATAGGGAACATATACACACACTCTTTGCATATGCTCATACATCATTAGAAATTGTTCTAAGGACAATGGATGCCTGTGTTTGATGGATTGAGTAGATGGTTGTTTGGATGTAGGATACGCATTCTCCTTAGCTTAGAGATTTCGGGGACGAAATCCTTTAAGGAGGGGAGAATGTAACACCCCGAATTTTGGGTTAATACTAAAATTCACTAATTACAGGATAAATAATCTCAGATGTGGGAACTAGGGGAAACGGGCTGCGTCATTGCGTTCGTCTCGGAAAAATACGCAAAATAGAGTCCGAGTTTTCGAAAATCGGAGTCCGTATGGCCCAGTTATGGCCCGATGAAGTTTGCAGAAAATTCAAAACTAAAAACAGATTTAAAAATTTAAATTTCAGATTTTGGAATGGAAAAGCGGGGTCAGGCGGGAAGCTTCCCGCCCTACCCATGTCGACAGGCCTGTCGACAGGGGTGTCGACTTGCCTGTCGACTTGCATGTCGACAGGGGCGCGACGTCCAGTGAACCTGGGTGCACCAGGTTGGGTTCTAGGCTGGCTTAGAGGGCTGGTTCTAGAGATTTCCTAAATCTAAGGGTCCTAATCTAACCTAGGGTTAATCTAAGGGCCTAAAACACTCACCTAATCTATAAATACACCCTAAACCCCCCCTAATCCTTACCAAAAATAGAAATGATGGCCTCATGCCGCCAAATTAAATCTTAAGAGGAGCCTCCACTAATCTATGAAGGAAGTTGCAAGCTAATCAACCTCTAATCATCATCTTCTTCATATTTAGCAACTAATTCCACTTCATAAGTTTGCTAATATTGGGTTTGGTGAGTTTCTATCACTTTAACATCAATTGTTAAAGTAAGTAGATTGGGTGTAATGAGACTTATGGTCTTGAATGCGGATTATAGAGTTTGAATCATTTATAATGATATGCTACTCTATGTCTTCTTATGTTTATGCATATGTAATAAGTGGTTTTATGCATGCTTAATAAGTTGGATTATGCATGTTTTACAAGTGGGTTTATGCATATTTAATAAGTGGGTTTATGCATGTTTAAGCAAGTGAGTTATGCAAGTTATGTGTGTGATGCTAGGTGTATGATGTTATGAAAGTTCATATGCAAGTTATGTATATGCTTAAATGCAAGTTTAACATGATATGCAAGTTATGCATGCTTATGCAAGTATGTGAATGCTCATGCAAGTATGAGAATGCCTATGCAAGTTATGTGTATGCTTAAATGCAAGTTTAACATGATATGCAAGTTATGCATGTTTATGCAAGTATGTGAATGCCTATGCAAGTTATGTGTATGCTTAAATGCATGTTTAACATGTTATGCAAGTTATGAGAATGCTTATATGCAAGTTCAACATGTTATGCAAGATATATGTATGATGATATGCAAGTTTGGGGTTAAATGTAGTTGGGTTAATATATGCTCATATATGCAAGTTGACATCCTCTTAACCCATGATAAAGTTATATGCTAAAATGTGGTGAAACCCATGATACTTGTGATGGATCTTTCCTTTATTATGTCATGGAAAGAGAACGATTTACGTGGGTAACGATGGGGTGAATAAATATGTTAATAAAAGTGTGATTGGGTATGATTAAGCATACCATAAAAATGAATTAACATAAGTGGGAATTTACCTATTGAGTTAGGTCTACCCCATGGGAATTTACCTATTGAGTTAGGTCTACCCATGTTATGAAAAATGTGTAATTAATTAGGGATAATTAATTATGGGGGTGATTAATTAGGTGTAATTAATCGACTAAGACACGAGGTTGGACCCTTTTGTAGCGTAAGACTGCCCGGAACCGACCGGCAAATCCAGCGGCTACAAATGATTGGCCCAATGTGAGAGGTCTTAGGCATAAATTAAATACGTGATTAAAGTAAAGACACGAGGTTAGACTCTGTTATGACGTAAGACTGCCCGGACCCTACCGGCTTAACCAGGCGGTCATAACAGCCAGTCTAATGTGGGAGGTCTTTAGGGGAGATCACGGTCTTAATTAATTAAGAAACACTTAACCATATTAGCATGTAGTGGGACATGAGGGGTTAAGTGGGTGCCTTGGGTGGCATGTGGAAATTCAGTGGTTGCCTTGGGTGGCATGTGGAATCTAGTGGGTTGCCTTGGGTGGCAATGGAAAATACGATTAGAATACTTAACCAAGTGGAAACATGTAATTAAACATGATTAAAGGGTTAAGTGGGATACACTAGACAAGTGACAAGCTTAGGTGGGTAGCTTGTGGGGGCCCATTTCAACCAGTAACCCATATGTATCTTATTGGGCTCGACCCATGTCGAGGACGGGACACGCGTACTGGGCTTGATTATAAGAGGCCAAAACGGGGTAGCGGTGGCAACGCAAGTCCAACGGGTTTCATATGCGTGTGTGGACCCGGGCTGGTAGGTAAGACGTTGTTGCATCGTGTAGATATAAGCCGTGCACCGTTTGTTGTATCGGGTTGCCACTTTGGGGAGTGATACACCCCACTGTGGGGCCGGCACGGGTATCTACGGTAGGGAGCCGATCGCTTGGGGGTGGTGGGTACACCTAGTGGAGATAGGGGCAGACGGCACCTATGTAGTCAGCTAGGGGTACACGAAACCACTGGGAAAATTTTCTAAGTCCTTGGAGGGATCAACCTTTAAGTAGGGATGACTGGTGTGGTGCAGTGTGGTAATTACCCTTGGGTGGGTAGATGCGTCTTTGCGGTTATCTTAGTTTATCCTTGATCTACCAAACTGCTTGGTATAGCCATTCATCCCCAGACATTACCGTATATCAACTTATGTCTTCTCTGGTTACTTTAATGATTGTATTGTTAAAGTTATAGGACTCACTCAGACTTATGTCTGACCCCGTTGTTTTTATCTTTTTCCCAACCCTCAGGTCCTACGGTGGATCCTAGCAGTAGTGGAGTTTGATCGGATTTCTGTTCCAGTCTTTAGGAGCTTGGATAGATGTAAAGCTCCAGTTATCCAGTTATCTTTTCTTTTGTCATGGCTATTGTATGAGAGTGGGATTATGTACAAATTTATTTGATGGATATTGTACTTGACTTTTATTGTGGTTTTATGATGTAACCAGACATGTTTACTTCCGCTGTTATGAGATGTTGTTTTAAAATTTCAAGTACTATTTATATCTGTCTTGTGGTAATTTTTCTGTTCTATATTCACTAAAATACTCCACCGATGCCATGGCATTCCCTTAGTGAGTGTCCATAGCGGAAGTAGGGTGTTACAATTATCCACCAACTCACGACCTTTGAGTTGAAACTACGTTCGTTGCATCTCCCCGACCAACGAACACCCCAACACTTCGAATATCCCCTTCTAGACTCTCGTCGAAGCCACCATCATCGTTGAACCAACCAACATCTTTATAAGGTTCAATGTAATCCATAGCATTATTTCAGACCTCCCTTACCTTCCAATTGAATTTACTTTGAAGTCACACCATCACCGGAAATGTCCGATCATAAAAACTTGCCCAGAAATGCCAAAAATGGCTGACCAGAAACAGCTGTCCAGAATAGCTCGACCCGAGCCACTTTAGTCCGACCCGACCCCTCCTAAATAGGAAGACCCAACCCCTCACAAATGGGAAGACCCCTCCTGAATGGGAAGACCCGACCCTTCATGAAAGTGAAGACCCGACCCCTTCTAAATGGGAAGACCCGACCCCTCCTAAATGGGAAGACCCCTCCTGAATGGGAAGACCCCTCCTGAATGGGAAGACCCCTCTTGAATAGGAAGACCCGACCCCCTACTAAATGGGAAGACCCCTCTTGAATGGGAAGACCCGACCCCTTATGAATGGGAAGACCCCTCCCGAATGGGAAGACCCAACCCCTCATGAATGGGAAGACCCGACCCAAAACATACATTTCTCCAATTCTACTCCGATTTCGACCAAAACTTCGCCAAACGATGAATCCGACGAAACCAACTCAACCAAAATCATCAAACACAATCATAAACATATCATAACATTACTAACAACATGAATATGAAGATTACTACAAAAATTATGTGAATCTCACCGAAAACCATTAAAATGAACATATGATCAAAATGAGAGATCTAACTAACATAAACATGTAAAATGACATAAAATTGTCAAGTAAAACTTGTTGGATTAGATCATAGGGTGATGCATATGAAAGTGGACATGGAATGGTGTAAATCTATGGTAAAACATTCCATATTGATGAGAAACATGCACAAACACTCATATACTTCATTGCATTCATGTGAGAGATATAAATCATTCACCAATTATCCAAAACAAAGCAAAATGATGAAATAGAATTCCAAATAGCGAAGAGATAGCTCCTAACCCTTCGATTTGATGAATCCTTACTTGAAATGATGTAGATCTTGCCTTAGATGGTGTAGATCTTCGATTTCCCCTTGGATTTGGATTTTTAATGGTGGAAAGGTGTTAGAGGAAGGAGGAGATCAAGGCCTCCTAATGAGAGAATGGAAGAAGTAACCTATTCTCCATACCCCTCACCCTTTATTGGTAGTTTCCACTATCCCACTAATGGGCCTCCCCAATTCAGCCCATTAGGCTCTCCAAACCTGAACAACCAACTGAAAAACCTTAAAACAACGATTTCTCTCAAACCGCTGAGCCAAATCTTTAATGTAAAGGCAATCATCAATTCCTTTCCAATTGCACAGGTCTCACCCTCTGATTTGACCTGAGTCAAAAGTTATGCCTTGTACGAGGCTGACAGGGGCAAAATGGTCACAAACAAAATCGGTAAAAATTATGTACATGTCTTACATTCCCGTAAGCAACATATTAAAAGATGAGAATGATCCAACCCTCAGAGAATGAAATAAAAATATTTTATGATCTTTCGATACATAAAATGCAGGCTGTTACATTCTCCTCCCCTTAAAAATTTTGTCCCCAAAATTCCAAACACACAAGTAATCACAACGATTCCGCATGCCTATCATCCATGAGAAGCCAATTCTATCATCCAAACTAGCAACCATCAAGCCATACATCCATAGCCTTATCCTAGCACGCGGAATTCTATCAAACAACAGCAAGATACAATGATATAACGAAGATACGATATCAAAGGGAACTACTGGCGAAGAGTTCTGGATGAGTCGCTCTCATACTCTCTTCCGTCTCCCTTGTACAATCATCTCCATCCTCACTCCATTGTACCTTGACTAGCGTAACCGTCTTCCTCCTGAGCTATTTCGTGTCAATCCCCACAATAAGTGGCTTACGAGGTCTCGAAACTACGGTCTCTACTTCAAGGTCTTCGTACTGCTCTGGAGATATCACCACGTTCGAATCATGCACGAATTTCCGTAGAAATGACACATGTAACACATTATGCACACTCGACATCTTGTCGAGTAACTCCAATCTATATGTGAGCTTTCCAATTTGCTCGACTATCGAAAATGGTCCAACAAACCTTGGAGCTAACTTTCCTTTCTTACCAAATATAACCATTTGCTTCAACGATGAAGCTTTCACGAAAACCATATCGCTCACGTCGAATTCCAAGTCCTTACGACGCTTGTCGGCGTAACTCTTATGACGGTCCTAGGCTGCCTTCATTCTTTACCGAACTGTCTCGATACAATCCGAGGTTCCTTTAATCATCTCAGGCCCATCCAGTTTCTAGCCAACATGCTGGAGAATTGCACGGCCTTCCATACAACGCTTCGTATGGTGCCATCCCAATACTAGTTTGGTAGCTATTATTATACGCAAACTCAACTAGATGTAGATGGTCTTCCCGTGATCCTCCGAAGTCTAACACACAAGCCCTCGGGAGATCTTCCAAAACTCGATTGACTCTGTCGGTTTGACCATCAGTTTGGGGATGATATGCCGTACTTAAGCACAACTTTGTTCCCAAAGCTTCTTGCAAACTTTTCCAAAATCCACTTGTGAATAATGGATCTCGGTCACTCACTATACTCATTGGGACACCATGGAATCGAACTATCCATTTCACATAAAGTTCAGCCAATTTCGATGCCGTCCTAGTCGACTTGACAGGAATAAATCTAACACTTTTGGTCGAACGATCCACGATGACCCAAATCCCTTCGTTTCCTGCCCTTGTTCTAGGTAGTCCATCGATTAAATTCATTGGTACTTGCTCCCACTTCCACGTAGGAACTTCCAATGGCTGAAGCAAACTGCTCGGCCTTTTCTGTTCAGCTTTCACCAACTGACAGTTCATACACTTGAAAATGAACTTTCCAATATCTCTCTTCATCCCTTCCCAGCAGTAGACTCTCTTCATGTCCTGATACATCTTATTGCCACCGGGATGAATTGTTAACTTCGAGTGATGACATTCTCTCAGAGCCTCATCCCTCAATCCTTCGATATCAGGAACAACTAATCGCCCTTGCTTTCGAAGCCAACCTTCTCGATTGACCTCGAACTCTTTATCTTCTAGTTCCAGTTTTTGAATGAACTTGACAAGCTTCGCATCTTTCTTTTGGCTCTCACCAATCCTTTCGATAAGAGTAGGTCTTATCGACAAGCTTGCCAACATTTTAGGTTCCAACTCACACCTTGGCATGAAATCGAACCTTGCCAAGTACTCGAGGCTCTTCCATTCCGAAAACATCACTCCCAAACTTGCGTTTCTTCGACTTAACGCATCTGCAACTGCGTTACCCTTGCCTGGAGTATAGCTATGCCAAAATCATATGACGCCAGAAACTCTAACCATCTTTGCTGCCGTAGATTCAAATCCTTTTGGGAGAAAAGATACTTCAACGACTTGTGATTCGTAAATAACTCGAATCAAACTCCCAATAGGTAATGTCTCCACATCTTCAGAGCAAATACATTTGCCGCCAACTCCAAATCATGAGTTGGGTAATTCTTCTCATGTGGCTTTAGCTGTCGATTCGCGTATGTCACAACCTTATCCCTCTGCATTAGTACTGCTCGAAGTCCAGTACCACATGCATCGGTATATACCACCATCTCTTCATTCCCACTTGGAATGATCAACACAGGTGCACTCGTCAATCTCTCCTTCAGGATTTCAAACGCTTGTTCACACTTTGCATCCCATGTGAACACTTGGTTTTTCTTCGTCATTCTTGTCAACGGTGCAGCTACCTTGGAGAAATCCTTGATAAATCGTCGGTAATAACCGACCAACTCGAAGAAACTTCGAACATCTATCGCATTCTTAGGTCTATCCTAGTCCTGGATTGCCGCTACTTTAGTGGGGTCAACCGCTATCCCATTTCCAGAAACTACATGGCCTAAGAATCTCACTTCACTCTTCCAGAAATGACACTTGGAAAACTTAGCTCCCAGTTGATGCTTTCGCAAGATCTGTAACACAACTCTTAAGTGCGTCTTGTGCTCTTCCTCATTCCTGGAGTAAACCAGAATATCATCCACGAACACAAGCATGAACTTGTTCAACTGATCTCTGAACACTCTATTCATAAGATCCACGAAATACGCTGGTGCGTTAGTCAATCCGAATGACATCACCAACCACTCAAAGAAATCAGATGGTGTCCTAAAAGCAGTCTTTGGCACACTATCCTTATCTACCCTCAACTGGTGAAATCATGTTGCCAAATCCATGTGAGAAACACTTTGGCTTAGTGAAGCTGATCAAACAAGTCATCTATCCTTGGAAACAGATACTTGTTCTTCTTAGCCACCTTGTTCAGCTCAAGATAGTCTACACATAATCTTAACGAGCCATCTGCCTTGGTTGCTAATACGACTGGTGCACCCCACTTGGAAACACTCCTCCGAATGAACCCTTTTCCTAAAAGGTCACGAACTTGCACCTCTAACTCTCGCTATTCCCTAGGCGCCATCCGCTTAAGGGGCATAACGATTGGTCTAGCACCTTCGACCAAATCGATCCTAAACTCAATCTCAGGATGCGGCGGTAACCCTTTGACCTCGTCAAAGACATCTACATACTCATTAGCGATCAACACTGATGACAGGTCTTCTTGTGGAATCCCAAGCGAATATAGATAACTCACGAAGACCCCGTCTTCGTGCTTACATCTAATCAACACCTTTTGCCCTTCCACATCCCCGACCCTCACCTCTAGCTTCTAGCAATTCACCTGGCTGCATACCTCTTGAGCCAATCCATGCCCAAGATGATTCCAAACCCAGCAAAGTTAAGAAAAAAGCAATCACACACAAAAAGCAACCATGACTCAACAACACTAGACCACGACATATCATGCAAAGATTTGACGAACCCCCAATTGGATTAGTCACTACGAAGGGTCTATCACAAATCTCAGGTTCCAAACCTAAGAGACACACAAGCTCATTGCAAATGAAAGAATGTGATGCTCCAGTATCAAAAAGCACACGAACTGAAACACCATTAACAGAAAGAGTACCTTGCACCACAACACCCTTTCCCTTCTCCTCTGTAGTAGGAGCTCTTGAAGAAGTTGGCACAACATCCAAAGCATATGCCCTCACAACCTGCTTGCCCTTAGCTGATTATGGACAATCTTTCTTCTCATGCCCAGGCTTCCCACATTTGAAGCACTTCTTCTCAACCTTGGGATTCTTGCACTTATTAGCAAAATGACCTTTCTGCTGGTAGTTAAAGCAAACCACCTCACTCGTCGGCTTCTTTTGGCCATCTTTTCCCTTTTGCTGTTGCTGCTTCCTCTTCTTATTATTACCAATCTGTTGTGGTTTCTGAGCCTCTTTGGTGGCAGCGGCAACAATTGCTTCCTTAGAAAACAAGCTCTCATGACGAATAGCTTTTTCCACAATCTTCTCAAATGAATCATCAAGATGATCCACTAGTAATTTCCCGATATAAGCGTCCAAACCCAAGACAAACTTTTCGTTCTTATGATGTGATGTATCAACGTATGAACAAGCATATCTAGATAAGGCTTCAAAGTCAGAAATATAGTCATGCATAGAACGACCATTCTGTTTCAGCTCTACGTACTTCTTGAATAGAGTAGATTTCTGAGCTGTGGAGATAAACTTTGCTTCAAACTTAGCTTGGAACAGCTCCCATGAAATTTCTTTCTCTGGAGTCTCAAGTGTAACAGAATTCCACCATTCCGTGGCCCTGCCTTGCAGTTGCCTTGATGCAAGCTTTCTCGTTATTGCATCCTCAATACCTAAGTCTCCAAAGATTCGGACACATGAATCCATCCACCTCTGAACCTCTTCAGCTGGTTCAGTTCCCTTGAATGGTGTTCCCTTAGAGATGTAAAGTCCTTGCACAGCTTTGCAAAATCTATTACTCTAGGAACTCGAACACCAACGTCTACCATTGCCACCACTGGAGCGGGTACCCTTCGCATAATTGCTTCTGCCATGGCTTCAAACATGGCTGGGTAATTAGGTCCAATACCATTTCCCCCTCCAGTATTGGCTCCCCTAGCAGCGTGTCTGGTTTCTCGTCTACTCATTCTAAATCTGCAATTTAGAATAATTAGTTACTTTCAAGAAAAACTGCTAAAGGAAAACAACCGTTACTACTATATATGCTAATATATATAGTAAGGATCCAGCTGAAATCTACAAGTATGTCTCTCATACGTGATTACGACCTTGAACTTTGGCCATAAATCATTGACCAAAGCTCTGATACCAAATGTGACAACCGCCCATAACTCCCGCACTAAACAAGAGGAATAGTGCGCTGAAATGCGTGCCAGGCAGCTATGGACGATCATCAGGTAGGTAAACACAAGCGGAACCTGTCGTAAATTCACGGCGCAAGGATAATATATAATAGAACATATACAACAGGTAGTAATAGTGAAGCAGAAACATAAGACTTTCATACAACCAGAAAGTAATATCCATAACTTGGAAATAGTGTTTGTACAAAGTTGCCTCACTACATCACTCAGAAAAGCAAACAGCGGAAATCCAATTATTATATAGTAGTAAAACAGGTACGTGAGCCTCCTGCACGCCATCGATCAGCACAGTCGTCCTCACTAAAGCATTACCTGTCACCTGTTACTTAGTCTGCCCATCCACAACCGGATGAATAGCCCAAGGTAATACGAGGAAACATAAAACCTTGAGTCAGACAAGTCTTAGCGAGCGATAAAATAGCTAAAAAACTTCAACAATAAAGTACGAGAGGGGATAGATAAACATACTAATCTACCCAGGACACCAGAGAAGAACTCAACCTTATTCTTCCCACATCGGACAATGATAGCCTTTACAATAAACAATTCAACCATTCATCCATGGAAACCTGAACACCCATTCAATCATGGAAAACACACATAACATCCAGATTATATAAACACAGACAACCCTAATCGAGTTTAATATCCCCAAGTACTCTTCCCAGAGGCATAAACCAATATCAGTTAAGCGCTCAAAGAACATCTCCCTCGACTTTGGATAATCTATGTGAGATAGTACAAACAAAACAACCAATCATACATGACTGACTCTGGCTATCGCCGCCAATCCAGCTTTGAAACCATCGTTAATCGTATGACAGTCAACCTTGCCATATGTCAAGGGCTAATGGTAACCCCAGTTTTAGCATAAACTCCATATGCCCAACCTTGACAACTAGGCCTTTCTTCAAGACCCAGTGTAACAACCCGAATTTCGACAGATCGAATTTTTCAAATTCAATCCATCGAGACCCGAGTTGGGTGCTCTGGTATCCTGCAGAATAAGACAGAGAAAAAGAAATATGTCAGAACTCGTAAAGTATCTCACAGCGGAAGGAATTAAAATATAATATATTCAAAAATAGCTCTACCTTATATATCATACTGTCTAACCAGTATCCATAGTTATACCATCTCTGCCTTGAACCTAACCTGGAAGTATGTAATGAGGAGGGGGTCAGAACATAAGTTCTGTGTGAGTGGACTTATAATAAACTTCTGTGTAATACTACATATACCGTTCAGTTATATTTTCTTGCTTATGAGGTTATTCGCGATATTAGCTCTCTAGGCTATACTCATGTCTCACTAGTAGGTTAACCTAATACAACGTATATGTAGATACCCCTAACTCGTCTAATCCTTTTCCATGTATATATACAGCCCCTTGTCGTATGTCGTACGGGATTCATCATGTAAATATATACTACTTTAGTGTAGTGCCACCATTCTTGAAATCGTTTGGACTGCCGCTCTCGATCTTGCTAGATTCCGTGTATCATCTATATCTAATCTATGGTATACTATCGAGCACTTCTTAGATTCAACCAGGGTTTACGCTACCCAGGGTCATTGGGGTTTATGCTACCTATTGAACGCTTCTCGGATTTAGGGTTTACGCGACCTAGGTCCAACTAGGGATTATGCTACCTATCGAACGATGCCCCTTAGTCTAGAACACACTACCCAGAGTGATAAGTGTTCCTAGACTTGACGTCCCAATCATATCGTAAACATGCTAGATATCTAGTTGCACATGTCCTCTATATGTGCGGCCCGAGTCCCGTGGCAGGGCTAATCAGGAAATACGGAACTCGGGCGGAAGCTTTAAGTTATCTGCCGATGCAGATGCTAAGGTCTGTTTTTCCAGTGGCTATGGTCGCACTTGACCCCTCCCTCAACTAATGAAAGGCACAACTTGAAAAATGAGAACTATACGCAGGCCCCCCTATGCCCCACAAACCTATTGGCCAACCTCACCCATAACTAGATAGCAAGTATATGGTCTTTTGGAGTTCTCCGCCTTTCCATTTTACGTATCTCGACTGACTCAAGATGGTAGGTAGATGACGAGTCGCTATCACAGGGCCACTTGTCTCGCTAAATCACGCTGGTCCATCCTAGTCGTTAGGTTGCCCTATATTGCAACCAAGGCATACTCTTGGTCCTTCTAACGCAGACCTTAACCTCTATGAGCCCAGGCGGATCATCTGCATTCTCACAGAGGGATACCAAGAGTACCCTCACGTCCCCTTGAAACTGCGTGCTTCGTAACCCAAGACGTTGGAGCCTTTTTCATGATCAGACGGTCGTTCTCTCCTTCTCGTGTTCTACTTGAGTTTCTTGACTAAGGTTTAGTACTTAGTTCTCTTAACTAAGGTTTACCACTTAGTTTCCTGAATCGTTCGTTTTCTTAACTAAGGTTTACTACTTAGTTCTCTTTCTCGTTACTTAGTTATCTTAACTAAGGTTTTTCATCGAATTCAAACATGACTTAAGTTTTCTTTATCAAACGATAGCGTACGGGTGTTTTCCCACATTTTCAACTTAGATTAACTTATTTCATAGTATAAGCCGTCCCACCCTTCAAGTGTTGTATTATATCTTAAGTCATAATCTTCCCTTGTCCCTAGGACAAGTTTTACATATTTAATTCAAGTTTATAATAGGTAGTTATCATTCCCCCATTACTGTGTCGTTAATTTTAGGTTTGACTTAACCCTTCCTTTTACTTAACCCACTACTTAAACTTTACCCAATTCAATTAATTTGTAATGCCATAACGGGTCCCCTTTGGTTAAGCATTATGTACGTATGTCTTAAATGTTGCCCATGTCCCACTTAACCTTTTTATTATTGTATCCATGTCTTACACATGCTGTACTACGGTTAAGTCCACCTTATTCATGTTTTACTTTACGTATCTTACTATAGTTAAGTCCACATTTACATGTTTTACATGTCTTGTCTTACTATGGTTAAGTCCATATTTACATGTCCTATTTTACATGTCACCCACTTAACCCTCTAACCATACCCATGTCACTCACATGTCTTATTACGGTTAGTATTCCTTAATTCATTCATTATGATGAACGGTGCATGACCTCCCACATTAGACCGAACACTTTGTCGCTACTGGATTCGCCGGGCGGTTCCGGGCAGTCTTACACCACAAAGCGGGTCTAACCTTGTGTCACCAACTGTTACGCCTACAATTCATGCCTTTGACCTCTCACATTAGACGTCCAATTGTGGCAGCTGGATTTGCCGGGCGGTTCCGGGCAGTCTTACACCACAATTGCGCCTAACCTCGTGTCAAAGGTTCATTAACATCGTATTTCATCCGAACCCCAATTTTCATGTTATGTGCTTCCAATTCAACATATAGTCATGTTTACAATTTTGCCTATTCCAACTTGTCACTAATTACATATTAATTAGCCTTAATTACAAATTTCCAATTATAGGCAATTTCATCAATTCCATGTAATTCCTACCCAAATATGCCAATTTCATATATATATATATATATATATATTCCAATTATCCAAAGTATCCAATAATACTCACTTTCATAAAATCAGTGTTATCAAATTACATGCCGTTCGTACCAATTTATTCGTATTAAATTATACCAACACCATAGTCAATTAGAATTATTCCCAATTTTCATAAATTTAATATTGCAATATAATTATGTCCATATTCCAAATCATACACAAATCCTTCCAATCCATGTTATGCCCAAACATGTAAATTTCTAATGTCCAATTATACCTAATTTCATATAGTCCATATCCAATGACAATTGTGTCAAACTTACTTAAATCCAACATTATAGATTACATTCCTCTACTGTATAAAATAGATTATGCCCAATATATGAGATAACAATTGTTATGCCACAAACCCCAAAATTACGAATTATGTTCTTTGTTCGCATAAAATAAGTTATACCCCAATATTTTCATATTTCCACCGTACGTATACATAATAAGATTTCGTCTAGGTTCGAGATAACCTAGATCTCAAAAATAAAAAGGGGCAAGAGAATAAAGGAACAATTATTTTAATTAACATAAATTTTTGCATTGAATTTATAACTGGGGAAATGATGAACGATAGTAATACTATTATACAAAATTTTATCATAATTCCACTCACAATGATTTTTGTGCTTTAATCCGTAGATCTTGGATTGATTTTCCTCCTTTTTGTGTTGCATAGCTTGAATTTCAGATCTGGATTTCTTTTATGTTCTTGCGCAATACTTAAATCTCCCCTTTATTTTGTTCGTAGTAATAGAATTCCTCAATCTAATTCTTTTTAAATTTAAGAATAGTTTTGTGAGGAGAGAGGAGAGAAGAATAGATCAGAGATATAGTGAGGAAGAAGAAGAATATGAGTTAGAGTAGAGCCATGGCGTTGCCATGAACTTTAGTGAAGATTACAATAGGCCTATGGGTGTTTATATAGCTGCTCAAGACCTTATCGTACACGCAGTGCTGAGTCAGCATTGAACCTAGTTAAGAAAATAGTCCAGGTTCGCAGATGAATCTAGCCAAATCTTATCGTACATGCAGTGTTAAGTCAGCATTGGGTCCCACAAGCTGTTTTGGCGTAGAAATTTGAATTTCGAATGTTTGAATTGTTTTGGCGTAGAAATTTGATTTTCGAACTTTTGAATTTCTGGAATTTATTTAACTGTTTTATTCACATGAAATATTCTTATATGTATACAATTCCTTTAACGACCATTTTACGCGTATATATATACACGCACAACTTTCATTTTATTTTCAAAATTCAAACGATGTTGCACCGTTATTTAATTCTTGCCATATTTCATTTATTATAGCCTTATCTTAAATTTTATCTTTCGTATACATATATTTCTGCATATATATATATGTGTATATATATATATATATATTCTTATATATATATACATATATTTTCTTTATTTCCTTATATGTACGTTCTTATCCTTTCAAATTTTGAATTTGTATATGTATATATATTTACATGTTCAGTTGGCCCTCTTTAAAACAGAGATAAAAATTATGCTGCCGTCCGGGTTCGAACCCCCGACCTCCATGTTACAAATCCAACGCCTTAACCAACTGAGCTACAAAGTCTTTTGTTAATAAGTATTAGAACAATGATAATTATTGTTCTCTCCTTACTTCTCTTTTTCATGTTAGTTACAATACTTAAATTAAACCAATGCATGAATCCTTTTCTTTTGTTTTTCTTTTAATGTTAATGCATTATGTTTGCAAATCAGTGCATGCAACATATTTACATCGCATGCAACCAATCCTTTCTTTCTTTCATATATTAATTAATTTTCATTATACATCACCATATTAATCCTATCTATGGATATATATATACATTTTTAATTACATTAAAAATACGGGGTGTTACATTCTCCCACCCTTAAAGAATTTCGTCTCCGAAATTCGATAAGAGTAAAATAGATAATCCCTCGCAACATCCAATAAGTGTTCATCCAATTGTTGCAGCATTGTGCACATGTGCAAAGTGAATTACATCATAGCAAAGCATGTATGCCTAATTTGGATCCACCTATATGTACGCAAATTTTAAAAACTCTTTCAAATCATGATGGTCACATCCTAAATATACTTGCAGTTCTATATGAATGCAATATTTTTGAAAAATCAAAACATTTTTCACCCAAAATTTCCCGTACTCTTACAAAATAAGAGCATAGTTCATCCAATTGTCGTATCCAAAACCCTACCAACCATCATTAAATTCGAAATTTAGAAAAATCTAATTTTCCAAATTCGATTTCTTATGTTATGAAAACGGAAAAATCCACATCCTCCGTTTTTCTTTTCTAATTGCACTTGGATTTTTACATAACTATTCTATAAAGATTTCCTATTTTCCTGTCCAAGTACAACCACTTTAGAAAGCTTCCTTTTCTATTTTAACTTATCTTGGAGTAATTTCATATTTATTCATCTTTTTCTTAAAATTTTCATTTTCTTTTCCCATCTTGCTTTGTTGCTTGATTGATTCAGTTGTTTTCTTTGTTAGTTAGGCTAGTCTTCTTCTTAAGTTTATTTTTCAACCAAGCTCTTCTGTTTTCAACTCAAACTGTATCCTACACAGCTACAGCTATGGGCCATGCATCTTAGGACTATGCCGCGAGTCCACTCAACAGGATCTATACACTTGCTTGCCATTCACTACCTAGTAGTCACTACTAGTCCATGTTGTGTATTACTAGCCTATACTTCTCTTTTCAAGCAACAATCCTAGACTCACACGGCTAATGCATTCTACGGGAATTTTCCATTAGTTCAACACTGGCTAATCCTTGACTGTAAATTGGCAAGAAAATAACTCCCTGAGTATCAACCCCGAAGACCAAAATCAACATCAGATTGACACTCAAAGAATTACTCAACTCAACCAATCCCCAGTTGGTTCTAATTGCTTTAACTTTATCTCGTTCTTTCTAGGCCTTAATCCTTAACTACTCCATTTTTAAAACATGGTTTGTCCTTCTTTCTTTTTTTTATTACATTCTTCTTCCAAAAACTAAAAGTGGTAAAACTTTTATTCTTTTCTCAAAAACTTGCTTTTGCCAAACCCAAAAAAACATGTCACAAAATAAAATGCAAAACATTTTCTTCAGATCATGAGACTGAAGTAGACAAGGACAACTAATGGGTTACATTGTTCCTAATGTTAACTTTGGCTGCTAAGGTGCAAATATCTACTCTATTCTTACACTTTACCGCTTATTTTGTTCACCCAACAAAATTTCTTTTTAAAACAATAATCAAAATTTATTGTTAATAGAATAGAATTTCTTTTACAAAACGCAACACTTTCTTTTCAATCCTTTCATATATTATAATATGAAAACTAGCGAGCTATATATGCTCTATATTATGCACGTTTTAAATGAGAGAATTTTTTTAAAATCATTGTTTTATACCCCACTTTACTTTCAAAACCCAACATGCACTAAATAATTTTTCAAACATCATAAATTACTTTTAAGATTAAAACTTGAAAAACACCACAAACTCTTTTACAAATTCAAGTTCTTAAAAGTTTATTATTGGGTTAAACTCAAAGTGGGTCTTTCAACTCAACTAGGCTTTCCTAGGCACTTTCCTAACCAATTCTCTCAACTATATATATATTCCTAATCCATTTTCCACATTTTAACCTTTTTCTAATTTCTAAAGTTTCATTTCTAAACCCACTAATCTGAAATACTAATATTTCAGTTTCCACTCTATGGGATACTTTTCTTTCTTTAGCTCTAAGCCATATTGTACACTTTCCCAACCACCTAATGGTCTCAAAAATTTCTATGTTTATTACTTTTGTGTACAAACTAAATATCCCAACTCTTTTCATACCTAGTGGGCTACTTTATGGATTTAGGTTTATATATAATATATTTATATTTTAGAAAATACAAATATGTTCACTCATTATCTCCCTAAGATCACTAAACCTGGCTCTGATACCAGATGTAACAACCCGAATTTCGACAGACCGAATTTTTCAAATTCGATCCATCGAGACCCGAGTTGGGTGCTCTGGTATCCTACAGAAAAAGACAGAGAAAAAGAAATATGTCAGAACTCGTAAAGCATCTCACAGCGGAAGGAATTAAAATATAATATATTCAAAAATAGCTTTACCTTATATATCATACTGTCTAACCAGTATCCATAGTTATACCATCTCTGCCTTGAACCTAACCTGGAAGTATGTAATGAGGAGGGGGTTAGAACATAAGTTCTGTGTGAGTGGACTTATAATAAACTTCTGTGTAATACTACATATACCGTTCAGTTATATTTTCTTGCTTATTAGGTTATTCGCGATATTAGCTCTCTAGGCTATACTCATGTCTCACTAGAATGTTAACCTAATACAACGTATATGTAGATACCCCCAACTCGTCTAATCCTTTTCCATGTATATATACAGCCCCTTGTCGTATGTCGTACGGGCTTCATCATGTAAATATATACTACTTTAGTGTAGTGCCACCATTCTTGAAATCGTTTGGACTGCCGCTCTCGATCTTGCTAGATTCCGTGTATCATTTATATCTAATCTATGGTATACTATCGAGCACTTCTTAGATTCAACCAGGGTTTATGCTACCCAGGGTCATTAGGGTTTATGCTACCTATTGAACGCTTCTTGGATTTAGGGTTTACGCGACCTAGGTCCAACTAGGGATTATGCTACCTATCGAACGATGCCCCTTAGTTTAGAACACACTACCCAGAGTGATAAGTGTTCCTAGACTTGACGTCCCAATCGTATCGTTAACGTGCTAGATATCTAGTTGCACATGTCCTCTATATGTGCGGCCCGAGTCCCGTGGCAGGGCTAATCAGGAAACACGGAACTCGGTCGGGAGCTTTAAGTTATCTGCCGATGCAGATGCTAAGGTCTGTTTTTCCAGTGGCTATGTCCCACTTGACCCCTCCCTCAACTAATTAAAGGCACACCTTGAAAAATGAGAACTATACGCAGGACCCCCTATGCCCCACAAACCTATTGGCCAACCTCACCCATAACTAGATAGCAAGTATATGGTCTTTTGGAGTTCTCCGCCTTTCCGTTTTACGTATCTCGACTGACTCAAGATGGTAGGTAGACGACGAGTCGCTATCACAGGGCCACTTGTCTCGCCGAATCACGCTGGTCCATCCTAGTCTTTAGGTTGCCCTATATTGCAACCAAGGCATACTCTTGGTTCTTCTAACGCAGACCTTAACCTCTGTGAGCCCAGGCGGATCATCTGCATTCTCACAGAGGGATACCAAGAGTACCCTCACGTCCCCTTGAAGCTGTGTGCTTCGTAACACAAGACGTTGGAGCCTTTTTCATGATCAGACGGACGTTCGCTCCTTCTCGTGTTCTACTTGAGTTTCTTGACTAAGGTTTAGTACTTAGTTCTCTAAACTAAGGTTTACCACTTGGTTTCTTGAATCGTTCGTTTTCTTAACTAAGGTTTACTACTTAGCCCTCTTAACTATGGTTTACTACTTAGTTCTCTTTCTCGTTACTTAGTTATCGTAACTAAGGTTTTTCAACGAATTCAAACATGACTTAAGTTTTCTTTATCAAACGATAGCGTACGGGTGTTTTCCCACAATTTCAACTTAGATTAACTTATTTCATAGTATAAGTCGTCCCACCCTTCAACTGTTGTATTATATCTTAAGTCATAATCTTCCCTTGTCCCTAGGACAAGTTTTACATATTTAATTCAAGTTTATAATAGGTAGTTATCATTCCCCCATTACCGTGTCGTTAATTTTAGGTTTGACTTAACTCTTCCTTTTACTTAACCCACTACTTAAACTTTACCCAATTAAATTAATTTGTAATGCCATAACGGGTCCCCTTTGGTTAAGCATTATGTACGTATGTCTTAAATGTTGCCCATGTCCCACTTAACCTCTTTTATTATTGTATCCATGTCTTACACATGCTGTACTACGGTTAAGTCCACCTTATTCATGTTTTACTTTACGTATCTTACTATAATTAAGTCCACATTTACATGTTTTACATGTCTTGTCTTACTATGGTTAAGTCCATATTTACATGTCCTATTTTACATGTCACCCACTTAACCCTCTAACCATACCCATGTTACCCACATGTCTTATTATGGTTAGTATTCCTTAATTCATTCATTATGACGAACGGTGCATGACCTCCCACATTAGACCGAACACTTTGTGGCTGCTGGATTCCCCGGGCGGTTCCGAGCAGTCTTACACCACAAAGCGGGTCTAACCTTGTGTCACTAACTGTTACGCCTACAATTCATGCCTTTGACCTCTCACATTGGACGTCCAATTGTGGCAGCTGGATTTGCCGGGCGGTTCCGGGCAGTCTTACACCACAATTGCGCCTAACCTCGCGTCAAAGGTTCATTAACATCGTATTTCATCCGAACCCCAATTTTCATGTTATGTGCTTCCAATTCAACATATAGTCATGTTTACAATTTTGCCTATTACAACTTGTCACTAATTACATATTAATTAGCCTTAATTACAAATTTCCAATTATAGGCAATTTCATCAATTCCATGTAATTCCTACCCAAATATGCCAATTTCATATATATATATATTCCAATTATCCAAAATATCCAATAATACTCACTTTCATAAAATCATTGTTATCAAATTACATGTCGTTCGTACCAATTTATTCATATTAAATTATACCAACACCATAGTCAATTAGAATTATTCCCAATTTGCATAAATTTAATATTGCAATATAATTATGTCCATATTCCAAATCATACACAAATCCTTCCAATCCATGTTATGCCCAAACATGTAAATTTCCAATGTCCAATTATACCTAATTTCATATAATCCATATCCAATGACAATTGTGTCAAACTTACTTAAATCCAACATTATAGATTACATTCCTCGACTGTATAAAATAGATTATGCCCAATATATGAGATAACAATTGTTATGCCACAAACCCCAAAATTACGAATTATGTTCTTTGTTAGCATAAAATAAGTTATACCCCAATATTTTCATATTTCCACCGTACGTACACATAATAAGATTTCGTCTAGGTTCGAGATAACCTAGATCTCAAAAAAAAAAGGGGAAAGAGAATAAAGGAACAATTATTTTAACATAAATTTTTGCATTGAATTTATAACTAGGGAAATGATGAACGATAGTAATACTATTATACAAAATTTTATCATAATTCCACTCACAATAATTTTTGTGCTTTAATCCGTAGATCTTGGATTGATTTTCCTCCTTTTCGTGTTGCATAGCTTGAATTTCAGATCTGGATTTCTTTTATGTTCTTGCGCAATACTTGAATCTCCCCTTTATTTTGTTCGTAGTAATAGAATTCCTCAATCTAATTCTTTTTAAATTTAAGAATAGTTTTGTGAGGAGAGAGGAGAGAAGAATAGATCAGAGATTTAGTGAGGAAGAAGAAGAATATGAGTTAGAGTAGAGCCATGGCGTTGCCATGAACTTTAGTGAAGATTACAATAGGCCTAGGGGTGTTTATATAGCTGCTCAAGACCTTATCGTACACGCAGTGCTGAGTCAGCATTGAACCTAGTTAAGAAAATAGTCCAGGTTCGCAGATGAATCTAGCCAAATCTTATCGTACATGCAGTGTTAAGTTAGCATTGGGTCCCACAAGCTGTTTTGGTGCAGAAATTTGAATTTCGAATTTTTGAATTGTTTTGGCGTAGAAATTTGATTTTCGAACTTTTGAATTTCTGGAATTTATTTAACTGTTTTATTCACATGAAATATTCTTATATGTATACAATTCCTTTAACGACCATTTTACGCGTATATATATACACGCACAACTTTCATTTTATTTTCAAAATTCAAACGATGTTGCACCGTTATTTAATTCTTGCCATATTTCATTTACTATAGCCTTATCTTAAATTTTATCTTTCGTATACATATATTTCTGCATATATATATATATATATATATATATATATATATTCTCATGTATATACATATATTTTCTTTATTTCCTTATATGTACGTTCTTATCCTTTGAAATTTTGAATTTGTATATGCATATATATTTGCATGTTCAGTTGGCCCTCTTTAAAACAGAGATAAAAATTATGCTGCCGCCGGGGTTCGAACCCCCGACCTCCATGTTGCAAATCCAATGCCTTAACCAACTGAGCTATAAAGTCTTTTGTTAATAAGTCTTAGAACAACGATAATTATTGTTCTCTCCTTACTTCTCTTTTTCATGTTAGTTACAATACTTGAATTAAACCAATGCATGAATCTTTTTATTTTATTTTTCTTTTAATGTTAATGCATTATGTTTGCAAATCAGTGCATGCAACATATTTACATTGCATGCAACCAATCCTTTCTTTCTTTCATATATTAATTAATTTTCATTATACATCACCATATTAATCCTATCTATGAATATATATATACATTTTTAATTACATTAAAAATACGGGGTGTTACACCCAGGGTACTGGAACTTACGACAACGATAATCCCTCAGCCTTGTCATATCTAGTCATCCATCTTGACGACTTTTCATAGCTCGAGCAATCTTCTCGAGTAACCATTATCCACCAACTCACGACCTTTGAGTTGAAACTACATTCATTGCATCTCCCCGACAAACGAACACCCCGACACTTCGAACATCCCCTTTTGGACTCTCATCAAAGCCACCATCATCGTTGAACCCACCAACATCTTTTTTAATGTTCAAAGCAATCCATAGCATTATTTCAGCCCTTCCTAACTTCCCAATTGAATTTATTTTGAAGTCACATCATCACCAGAAATGTATGAGCAGAAAAACTTGCTCAGAAATGCTAAAAATGGCTGACCAGAAACGGCTGTCCAGAATAGTACGACCAGAGCTACTTTGGTCCGCCCCGACCCCTCCTAAATGGGAAGACCCGACCCTCATAAATGGGAAGACCCCTTCTGAATGGGAAGAACCGACCCCTCATGAAAGGGAAGACCCGACCCCTCCTAGATGGGAAGACCCGACCCCTCATAAATGGGAAGACCCCTCTTGAATGGGAAGACCCGACCCCTCCTGAAAGGGAAGACCCGACCCCTCCTAAATGGGAAGAGCCCTCTTGAATGGGAAGACCCCTCTTGAATGGGAAGACCCCTCCTGAATGGGAAGATCCCTCCCGAATGGGAAGAACCCTCTTGAATGGGAAGACCCGACCCCCTCCTAAATGGGAAGACCCCTCTTGAATGGGAAGACCCGGCCCCTTATGAATGGGAAGACCCCTCCCGAATGGGAAGACCCGACCCATCATGAATGGGAAGACCCGACCCAAAACCTACACTTCTTCAATTCTACTCCGATTTCGACCAAAGCTTCGCCAAACGACGAATCTGACGAAACCAACTCAACCAAAATCATCAAACACAATCATAAACATATCATAACATTATAACCACATGAATATAACGATTACCACAAAAATTATGTGAATCTCACTAAAAACATTAAAATGAACATATGATCAAAATGAGATATCTAACTAACATAAACATGTAAAATGGCATAAAATTATCAAGTTAAACTTGTTGGATTAGATCATAGGGTGATACATATGAAAATGGACATGGAATGGTGTAAACCTATGGTAAAACATTCCAATTTGATGAGAAATATGCACAAACACTCATATACTTCATTGCATTCATGTGAGAGATGTAAATCACTCACCAATTATCCAAAACAAAGCAAAATGATGAAATATAATTCCAGGCAATGAAGAGATAGTTCCTAGCCCTTCAATTTGATGAATCCTTACTTGAAATGATGTAGATCTTGCCTTAGATGGTGTAGATCTTCGTTTTCCCCTTGGATTTGGATTTTTAATGGTGGAAAGGTGTTAGAGAAAGGAGGAGATCAAGGCCTCCTAATGAGAGAATGAGAGAAGTAACCTATTCTCTATACCCCTCACCCCTTATTTATAGTTTCCACCATCCCACTAACGGGCCTCCCCAATTCAGCCCATTAGGCTCTCCAAACCTGAACAACCAATTGAAAAACCTTAAAACAGCGATTTCTCCCGAAATGCTGAGCCAAATCTTTAATGTAACCACTCTACAGAAAGGCAATCATCAATTCCTTTCCAATGGCATAGGTCTCACCCTCTGATTCGGCCTGAGCCAAAAGTTATGCCCTGTACAAGGCTGACAGGGGCATCACAAACATAATCGATAAAAATTATGGACATGTCTTACATCCTCATAAGCAACATATTAAAAGATGGGAATGATCCAACCCTCAGAGAATGAAATAAAAATATTTTACGATCTTTCGATACATAAAATGCGGGCTGTTACATGCGGGATGTTACATTCTCCCACCTTAGGAAATTTCTTCCCCAAAATTTGATAAGGGTAAAAATCAAATAACCCCTCGCATAATATCCATCCATCATGTGTGCATCCAATTTTTGCAAACATTGTGCACTCGTGCAAAGTGTAGTACAACATAATAGTACATGTATGCCTAAGCGGTGCCTCCTATATGTATGCAATTTTTTTCAAAAATCCTTTAAAACATGATGCCCACATCCTAAATATACTGGCATTTCTACATGAATGCAATATTTTGAAATCCAAAATATATTTTCATCCAAATTTTCCCATACTCTTGCAGTGCAAGAGCGCAGTTCATCCAATTGTTGCATTCAAAATCCTACCAACCAACTTTTCTTTTCGAATTTCAGAAAAATCTAATTTTCTAAATTCGATTTCTTATGTTACAAAAAGGTAGAAAACGGAAAGCTTCACATCTTCTATTTTTCTTTTAGTCACCTTTTTCTGCCCATGCTTGGATTTTATGTAATTATTTTATAAAGATTATCTATTTTCTTATCCAAGCACAACCTACATAAGAAAACTTTCTTTATTAAGATTTTATTTTTCATTATATATTGGAATTTTTTACTCTTATTCATCTTTCTTTAACTGTCAAGTTTGTTGCTTTGCCGAATTTGTTGTTTCCCTTTTAGTTGTACCATGTCTCTTTCCTTAGCTTATTTAACTTAATCCTCTGATCTAAGTCTTGTTTCAAATAAACCTTCTAGCCCTTCAATTAAAATAGGAAAACAGATGCTTTACACAGCTACTACTAAGGGCTAAGAATCTCAGGACTATGTCCCCCTCAGAAAAATTCAAACAGGATGTAAATACTTACTTGCCCTCTACTGTCTAGTAGTCACCACTAGTCCTTGTTGTGTACTATCAGAAATTTCTTAAGCAACACCCTAGGCTTTTCAATGCTTACGCATTCTATGGGAACTTACCATTATTTCAAGATAATTCTTGCTATCTACTTTATAGCCTCAAAACTTTTCTCTTCTTCCCTAGGCACTAATCCCTACCTACTCCATACTTTTTGAAACACGGTTTGTCCTTTTCATTTCATTTTTCTTCCAAAAGCTAAAAATATTAAAACTTTATTTTTCTCCATGAAAACTTACTTTTGCCAAACCATAAAACCATGTCATCTTAAAAAAATGTAAATCATTTTTTTTCAAATCACAAAAACTGGAGTATACGAGGACAACTAATTCTCAATCAGGTTTACAACTTGTTCTTGCCCATAAGGTCAGTTCAGTTTCGTACTACAAGGTGCAAACATCTACTCTATTCTTAATCTCTACACTTATTTTATCCACCCAACAAAATTTTCTCTTTTAAAATAATTTATCAAAAATGATTATCAAAAGAATAGAGATTTCAAAACATTCTTTATTGAAAATTCCAGCTTTCAATAAAATGCAATATAACAAGAAAACTAGCGAGTTATACGTGCTTTATAATGTGCACCTTCTACTGAGAGAATTTTATTTTAGGCAAAATTTTCACAAGAAATCATTATTTCCAAAATATACCCCATTTTACATTGAAACTCAATATGTACTTTTTCAAATATGCTCTTTATTTATTTTAAACTATAACTTTTAAGGTTAAAACTTGAAAGCACCATAAACCATCTTTCAAAAGCTTTTACCATTCCAAGTTCTTAAAAGCTAACAATGGGGTTAGACTCAAAGCGGGTTTCCAATTTTCTAGGATTTCCTAGACACTCCTACAAAGTCAATTCCCACAACTATATATATACCTAATCCATTTCTTTTTCTTTTTAACCTTTTCCAAATTTATTAGGTTTTACTACCAAACCCACTAATCTGAAATATTAACATATGGGATTCACCTTCCTCTATTTCAAAACATATTGTACACTTCCCACCTAAATCTCCTAAGGGTCTCAGATTTCCATGTTCACTCCTTTTGTGTACAAAATAGATATCCCATCTTTTACCATATTATACTCTTTCTATTTAGTGGATTCCTCTATGGATCTAGGTATATATATAATATAATTATATATTTAAAAATACAAATATGCTCACTCATTATCTATATAGGAATTCTAAAACTAGGCTCTGATACCAGAAGTAACAACCCATATTCCGAATAATCGATTTTTTTCTTTCAAATTCTAATCTATCGAAACTCATGTTGTTTGCTCTGGTATCCTGCAGAAAAGAAAAAGATATAAAATATATCAGAGCTCGGAAAACATCTCATAGCGGAATGGATAAAATATAATATAATCAAAATATAGCCTTATCCAGATAATAATACTGCCTAACCAGTATCCAAAGCTATCATATCTCTACCACAAATCTAACCTGCGAGTATGTTACGAGGAGGGGGTCAGCACACAAGTTCTAGTGACTCCATTTAAACTACACATTGGATAATCCTACATATACCGTTCAGTTACATTCTCTTATTTATTAGGTTACTTGGGTTAACAACACTCAAGGCTTATACACACGTCGTACCCATTTACTTCCTAGTGGATTAACCTAATACGGTATATATGTAGCTACCCCCAACATTAAGTTACACCCCATGGTACCCCACTCGCACGGTCTCCGCCGTAACGCCAAAAAAATATACACAGTCCCACATCCTACGCCGGAGTGATGTACAGATCTCTATATAACAACGCTATGTTCTGCATAGAACCACTATCACCATGATATGTAAGTGTACCGACTACCACCTTCGAACCATTCGATCGAATCAGATTCTATCACAGAGTAATGCCCTATAGTCTACGTTACACCAACCAGAGCATACATGCATGTATCTAGACTTTCTCATGTACGTATCGTCAATCGTACTTGATGCCTTAACTGCATATATCCACTACTGCGCACGGAGTCCCATGGCAGGGTTGTACAAGTAACTCGGAACTCAATTGGGAGCTTTTCAGATATCTGTATACACAGATGCTAAGGTCTGCATTTTCAGTGTCTATGGTCCCACCTGGCCCCTCCCTTAACTAGTGAAAGACGAACAAGGTTGACAACTAGTGACCTGGCCCAAGAGCAAACAACAAATCCTAATTGGCATGTCCCTCACCCAAAGCCTTGATAGCAAAAGGTCTATGGTCTTTTGGTTTAGCTCTCTGTCTTTCTGCATCACACGTTATGTGTCAAGCTGAATGTCAATGGTAGGTACCCGACGACTTGCTATCAACGGATAGTTAGACCTGTCTGTACCCAAGAGTGGTCGTAACCTAGCCTAGTCAAGGCAACTTGGATCATCGAATTACCTATGCTACCCAATAGTTTTTTGATTGCCCACTATCGTGGCAATCAAGTCATACTCATCGGGTAAAAACACGCAAACCTAACCTCTGTGAGCACAGTAGAACACTGTCATAATACAAAGGACTACCGATAGTACCCTCACGTCCCAAGAAGCCGCGTGCTTCCCCTTCCAGTCCTTTGGAGCCAGCAGAACAAAAGTCAGAACAAGCAGAATAATCGGATGGATGTGCTCTCCCCATGTGTCCTATGACACAACGATGATCTACCCCGTTAGGTTATTCACCCTCAGATGTACGGACTGGTCCAGGCGCCTTAGGCTAACGTGCTATTAAACCCTATGTCTAATCATTTAATCGCACACTTGCTATTCCCTTTCGCATTTCCACTCAAATTGGTTATTCCTAATCATATTGGCTTCTTATTCAAGTTACCAAGTTCCTCTTACTTATTAATTTTGGTTACAAAACTTAACCCTTTTACGTTCATTAATAAGCCCATAACATGTTGTTCTCTAGATTGTAATCGAAGGTCTATAATCCAATCTCTTTATATTATTCATTGTCCAATTCCCAAGTTACAATAAAATGTCCTACTTAATATGTAATTAAGTATATCTCAATTCACATGTTTTCTATTTAACATGTCACTTGTTATTTATGATTAAATATAACTTATTTCAGCTCATATATTCATCTCGTTCTTTCTTATTTAATCATAATTCCATCTTACACTGTTACTACAATTCGTAGTTGTTTACTTAAGAACTTAGTTCTCTTAACTAAGGTTTACTAATAAGTCTCCTTTTCCATTTATTATAACTTGTGTTATAATTTCCACTTGCCCTTGGATAAGTCTTTAACATATTATTCTTATCAGTAGATTTCAGATTCTCAAGTCTACAGATTACTTAATTTATAATCAAGTACAACTTATTGCATTTCATAAGTTATCACATTCCTCCTATTGGAAATTATAACGTATGTTATAATTTCCACTTGTCCCTAGAACAAGCCTACCTATTATCTTTCCATTTCCCCTTCAGGTTTATTCATAATAGGTTATTATCATTCCCCATTCATTACATATTTTTTACTATTGTAACTTCATTCACTTCCATTAATCACAATTAGTGTCATTTATTTCTATCTTTTTGTATATATATGTTTATGCACTAGACCTCTCACATTAAGCCAACCACTTGTGGATGTTGCATTCGTCGGGCGGTTCCAAGCAGAATTCTACCACAAGTTGGGCTTAACCTCGTGTCTTAGCATCGTTACATGTATATTTATGCACTAGACCCCTCACATTAAATTAACAACTTGTGGACGCTGGATTTGCCGATCGGTTCCGAATAGACTTTTACCACCAGTTGAATTTAACCTCGTGTCTAAGTGCGGTTACTGTTTTCTATTTACTGTGAATTTTCCATATAATTTGGGCATATTCATTCTTCCAAATTTTTACTACAATTCTTTTTTTTTCGTCACACTTAATATCATGCTCATTCCATTTTAACTTATAATCATGTCGCATGTTCTTCCTAACATGTAGTTAACTCCATTCTAAAATAATAACATGTAATTATTCTAATTTAACAATTAGTTATCCCAATTTCTACAGTTAAAGGTTCAAGTACATAATATGTCACAAGTTAACATGTAATCATCCCAATTCTTACAATTAAGCGTTCAAATACATAATATGTCACAGATTAACATGTACTTAGAACATGGATGTATATAACGGTAATCATTTCCACATTTTTAACAAGTTTACATTTCAATAGATTAATCATTCTAGCAGATTTACATTTCAAATTAATTGGGAATGTCAAACGATAAATACACCATTATCAAAAAGGTATAATTTAAATTCATTCATCCAGTTACTTTCCAAATCATAAATCTGGTCCACATCTAGTATTCCATGGTTCTCTTAACTAAATTAGAACCTAAACAACCATGGATCCATAATTCTCAACTAAAAGAAAAAGGGAAGAAAAAGGAGAAAATTAATTTGACCAGATCCAAGAATTTACCTTACTTTGAATAGAATTCTGAACACCTTCTTTATTGGTATTCATTCTTTTCCTCCAAATCTTGAATCAGAATTTTCCTAAACTAATTATTCTAATTTTATGAAGAGATTTGAGGAGGAAGAAGGATGGCAGAACTTAGGCGGCTTCTTAGAAAATGTGAGATTTAGGCTAGGCTCTACTAGCCTATTTATAGGTGTTCAGGATCTTATTGTACATGCAGCGCTCAGTCAGCAACGAACATGGTTAAGAAAACAGCCCATATTCATTGAATCTAACCAGATCTAGGGTGGGGTCGATCCTAGGGTCGACCCCACGATGTTGGTATTGACCCCAAGGTCGACCCCCGGGTCCCTCTAGTCTTTTCTGGGCATATGTTTACCGTTTTGATTTTAAACGTTTGATTAATATCCCGTTATACTCTCTTTGATTTATTTTAAATATTATATTTACATATAATCTTCTTATATGTATATAAAACTTCAAATGCCCATTTTATACGTATATATATGTGCACAACTTTTATTTTGTTTTCAATATTCAAACGGTATTATGCCGTTATTTAATTCTTACCATATTTCTTTGATTGCAGCCTTATTTATAATTTCTCCTTTGTATATATATATTTTTGCACATATATTTTCATATACATATATACATATATTTTTCTATACTTCCTTATATGTATACTTTCCCTTATAGTGCGTACATATTTTCTCTTTAGATCATGCATTATTTTAACCGTTCCCATAAAACAAAAATATGATGCCGGCAGGGACCGAACTATGTACCTCCCATATGAAAGCCACATGCTCTAACCAACTAGACTACTTAGGCTTTTGTTACCAACGCTTAGAACAATGGTGGTCGTTGTACATTTCTTATTCCTCCTTTTCATGTTTATTACTATATTTCATTTAAACCATTGCATGTAACCTTATCAATTTGCATGCATCTTTTTCTTTCACTTTTCTTTGCATAATATTTGTAAATCATTGCAAGTATCATGTTGTACTTTCTTTGATCTATTTATATATTATATTCACATATAATCTCTTTATATGTATACAAAACTTCAAATCCCCATTTTACACGTATATATACACATAACTTTTATTTCGTTTTTGAAATTCAAATAGTGTTATATCGTTATTTAATTCTTACCATATTTCTTTGATTGCAACCTTATTTTGAATTTCTCCTTTGTATATATATATTTTTGCACATATATACGTATATATTTTCATATACATGTATACATATATTTTTATACTTCCTTATATGTATAATTTTTCTTATATGTGCGTTTATACATATTCTCTTTAAAATATGTGTTACTTTAGTCGTTCCTTTAAAATAAAAATATAGCGCCTGCGGGGATTGAACCCGTGCTACTCATGAAAACCACATGCTCTAACTAACTGGACTACTTAGGCTTTTGTCAACCAGGCTTGGAATAATGGTGGTCATTGTTCTTTTTTTTCCTTCCATTTCATGTTTGTTACAATATTTCATTTAAATCATTGCATGTAACCTTATCATTTTGCATGCATCTTTTCCTTTCATTTTTCTTTTCTTATTAATGCATAATATTTACAAATCATTGCATGCAACATAATTACATTGCATGCAACCAATTTCTTCTTATATATATTTATGTCTATGCATATGTACACATATGAATTATTTAAATATTTAATTGTCATAAAATGCAGGGTGTTACAGGTAGGCTTGTCCTAGGGATAAGTGGAAATTATAGCATACGTTATAATAAATGGAAAGGAAACTTATTGTAAACATTAGTTAAGAGAACTAAGTTAATAAGTAAACAACGACAAGTTGTAGTGACAGTGTAAGACGAAATTATGATTAAATAAGAAAGAACGAGGTGAATATATGGGATGAAATAAGTTATATTTAATCATATAATCATATATAATAAGTGACATGTTAAACATAAAACATGTGAATTGAGATGAAGTATACTTAGTTACATATTAAGTAGAACATGTTATTGAAACTATGGAATATAAGACAATGAATAATATAAATAGACTGTAGATTATAGATTTTGGATTACAATCTAGACAATAACATATTATGGGCTTATTAATAAACTTAAATAGATTAAGTTATATATCTGAAACTAATAAGCAAGAGGAACTTGATAACTTGAATAAGAAGTCAATGTAAATGGGAATAACCAAGTTAACTGGAAATCTGACGAGGTAAAGCAAGTGCATAATTCAATGTTTAGACATAAGGTCTAATAACACATCAACTTGGAGCGCTTGGACTAGTTCATACGTCTAAAGGTGAATAACCCAATGGGGTAGATCATCATGGTATCATGGGGAACAAGGGGAGAGCACGTCGATCTGATTATTCTGCCTGTTCTGGCTGTTGTTCAACTGATATTTTGCTGGCTTCGAAGGACTGGAAGTGAAAGCACATGGCTTACTGGGACATGGAGGTTACTCCTGGTAGTTCTCTGTGCGGTGACAACGTTCGGACTATGCTCGTAGAGGTTAGGTCTACGCGTTAACACCCGTTGAGTATACCTTAGCTACCATTAGGGGCAGTCAGAAGGTTGTAGGGTGGCATAGGTGATTTGACAATCCAATTGCCTTTGACTAGGCTGGGTTACGAATATTTTTATCGAGTTACAAGCGGGTCTAACCATTTGTAGATAGAAACTCGTCGAGTACCAACCATTGACAGTCAGCGTGATACGTAATGCATGATATGGAAAGATGGAGAGTTAAACCAAAAGACCAAAGACCTTTTGCTACCAAGGCTTTGGGTGAGGGACATGCCAATTAGGATTTGGATGTTGTTGTTTTATGGGGCCACATCACTAGTTCTCAATATCATTTGTCTTTCACTAGTTGAGGGAGGGGTCAGGTGGGACCATAGCCACTGAAAATGCAGACCTTAGCATCTATGTATACAGATATCTGAAAAGCTCCTGACCAATTTCTGTGTTTCTTGTACAACCCTATTACGGAACTTAGTGCACAGTAGAGGATAAGTGAAGTTAAGGCATTGTGGATGATTGACGATATGTACATAGGAAAGTCTAGATACATGCATGTCTGCTTTGGGTGGTGTATCGTAGACTCTAGGGCATTACTGTGTGATAGAATCTGATTCGATCAAATGGTTCGAAGATGGAAGTCTGTACACTTATGTATTATGGAGATAGTGGTTCTTTGCGGAACATAGCATTGTTATATAGAGATCTGTACATCACTCCGACGTAGGATGAGGGAATGCGTATATTTCTGCGGCGTTACGGCGGAGACCGTGCGAGTGGGGTACCATGGGTAGCAACATATAAACTGTATTAGGTTAATCTACTGTGAAGTAGATGGGTATGACGTGTGTGTAAGCCTTGAGCATTGTTAACACAAGTAACCTAATAAATAAGAAAATGTAACTTAATGGTATATGTAGGGTTATCCAAAATGTGTAGTTTAAATCCAGTCACTAGAACTTTTTTTCTGACCCCCTCCTCATAACATACTCGCAGGTTAGACTTGTGGCATAGATATGATAGCTTTGGATACTGGTTAGGCAGTATTATTATCAGGATAAGGCTATATTTTGATTATATTATACTTTATCCATTCCGCTGTGAGATGTTTTCTGAGCTTTGACATATTTTATATCTCTGTCTTTTCTGTAGGATACTAGAAAAACCGACACAAGTTTCGATGGATTAGAATTTTGAAAAAAAAAATTCAATTTGTCGGGATTTGAGTTGTTACATTTGGTATCATAGCCTAGTTTAGGATTCCTGTATAGATAGTGAGTGAATGTAATTTTAAAAATATAATTATATTATATATATACCTAGATCCATAGAGGAACCCGCTATATAGAGAAAGCATAATATGGTAGAAGTTGGGGTATCTGTTTTGTATACTAAAGGAATGAATATGGAAATCTGAGACCCTTAGGTAATTTGTGTGGAAAGTGTACAATGTACTTTGTATGGAAGGAAGGCGAATCCCATATGTTAGTATTTTGGATTAAAGGGTTTGGCGGTAAAACTTTATAAATTGGAGAAGGTTAAAAAGAGAAAAATGGATTAGGAATATATATAGTTGAGAGAATTGACTTTATGGGAGTGTCTAGGAAAGCCTAGGAAAATTGGAACCCGCTTTGAGTCTAACCCCATTGTTAACTTTTAAGAACTTGAAATGGTAAAATATTTTGGGAAGATGGTTTATGGTGTTTTCAAGTTTTGATCTTAAAAGTTATAGTTTTAAATTATGTAAAGAACATATTAGAAAAGTACATATTGAATTTTGATGTTAAATGGGGTATACTTTGGAAACAATGATTTCTTGTGAAAATTTTGTCTAAAATAAAATTCTCTCAGTAAAGGGTGCACATTATAGAGTATGTATAGCTCGCTAGTTTTCTTGTTATATTGCATGAAAGGATTAAAAAGCAAAACTTAGAAAATATTGCATTTTGTTGAAAGCTGCAATTTTCGGTAAAGAAAGTTTTGAAATCTCTATTCTTTTGACAACCATTTTTGATAAATTGTTTTGAAAGAGAAAATTTTGTTGTGTGGACAAAATAAGTTGTAGTAATTAAGAATAGAGTAGATGTTTACACCTTGTAGTCAGAATCTGAACAGACCATAAAGGCAAGAACAAGTTGTAACCTTATCTACTCCAGCTTTTGTGATTTGAAAATAAACGATTACATTTTTTTAAGATGACATGTTTTTTAAAAGTAAGTTTTGATGAGCAAAATAAAGTTTTGATACTTCTAACTTTTGGAAGAAAAGTGAAATGAAAAGGCCAAACCATATTTTAAAGAGTATTGAGTAGGTAAGGATTAGTGTCTAGGGAAAACAGGAAAAAATTGAGGCTATGGAGTAAATAGCAAGAATTATCTTGGAATAATAGTAAATTCCCGTAGAATGCATAAGCATTGAGAAGCCTAGGGTGTTGCTTGAAAGTGACTGTAGGTACACAACTAGGACTAGTGGTGACTACTAGGTAGTGAAAGGCAAGTAAGTGTTTAGATCCTGTTGCTAATTTTCCTATTAGGGGTAGAACCCGTTATTACATTTCTGTTGGGATCATTCTGTTATTTTGTTCTTGTTGGGTAGTTAGGGTAACACCTAAATCTATCATGGATCCCATGGTTTGAACTTTTCTATTTGAGGGGGACATAGTCCTGAGATTCTTGGCCCTTAGTAATAGCTGTGTAGAACGTTTGTTTCCCTGTTTTAGTCGAAGGACTAGAAGGCTTATTTGAAACTAAACTTAGATATGAGGATTAAGTTAAATAAGCTAAGAAAAGAGTAATGGTTCAACTAAAAAAGGAACAACAAATTCAATGAAGCAACAAACATGAAAGTTAAAGAAAGATGGAAAATTCTGAGAAAAGATGTATAAGAGTAAATTAATTTTTCCACGATAAGTTGAAAAAAAAACCTGTAACAAAAAAAGTTGTCTTAAGTGGGCTGTACTTGGATAGAAAAATAGGAAATATTTATAAAATAGTTTCAATAAAATCCAAGTATGGTTAGAAAAAGGTTGAAAAGGAAAAACAGGAGATATGAAATTTTCCGTTTTCTACCTTTTTATAACATAAGAAATCGAATTTAGAAAATTAGTTTTTTCTGAAACTCAAAAAATAAAGTTGCTTAGTAGAATTTTGGATGCAACGATTGGATGAACTGCACTCTTGCTCTGCAAGAGTGTGGGAAAATTTGGATGAAAATATATTTTGATTTTCAAATATTGCATTCATATAGAAATTGCCAGTATATCTAGGATGTGTGCATCATGTTTTATAGGATTTTTGAAAAAATTTCATACATATAAGAGGTACCACTTAGGCATACATGTATTACTATGTTGTATTACACTTTTCACAAGTGCACAATGTTTGCAAAAATTGGATGCACACATGATGGTTGGATATTTTGCGAGGGGTTATTTGATTTTTACCCTTATCAAATTTCTGGGACGAAATTTCCTAAGGGTGGGAGAATGTAACACCCCGCATTTTATGACAATTAAATATTTAAGTGCATATGTGTATATATATATGCATAGACATAAATATATAAAAGAAGAATAATGTAATGATCATACATGCGTTGAAAAAGAAGAAAATATTAATGCAAATAACGATGCAATGCATGCGTTAAAAGAAAGAAGAAATCGGTTGCATGCAGTGTAATTATGTTGCATGTACAAATATCATACAAAGAAAAATGAAAGAAAAATATGCATGCAAATTGATAAGGTTAAATGCAATGGGTTAAATGAAATACTGTAACAAACATGAAAAGTAGGAATAAGAAAAGAACAATAACCACCAATGTTCTAAGCCTTGTTAATAAAAGCCTAAGTAGTCCAATTGGTTAGAGCATGTGGCTTTCATGAGAGTGGCACAGGTTCGGTCCCCGCAGGCTCCATATTTTTATTTTAAAGGAACGTCTAAAATAAAACATGTTCTAAAGAGAAAATATGTATAAACGCACATATAAGGAAAATTATACATATAAGGAAGTACAAAAATATATGTATACATGTATATTAAAATATATGCGTATATGTGTGTAATATATATATGTGTACACACAACACACACACACAAAGGAGAAATTCAAAATAAGGTTGCAATCAAAGAAATATGGTAAGAATTAAATAACGACATAACTTTGTTTGCATTTTGATAACGAAATAAAAGTTATGCATATATATATATACATGCAAATTGGGAATTTGAAGTTTTACATACTATAAGGAGATTATATGTAAATATAATATTTAAATAGATCAAAGAAAGCATAGCAAGATACTAATTAAACGTTTAAAATTAAAAAAGTTAAAATGGTAAATATCTGTTCAAAAACGCTTGCGGGACTCAGGGGGTTGACCTTGGGGTCGAGACACACATAGGAGGGTCGACCCTAGGGTCGATACACCCATAGGGAGTCAATCCACCCCTAATCCGGGCGGATTCATCGATGAATCTGGACTGTTTTCTTAACCATGTTCATTGCTAACTCAATGATGCGTGTACGATAAGATCCTGAACACCTATAAATAGGCTAGTAGAGCCTAGCCTAAATCTCACATTTTTTGAGAGGCTGCCTAAGCTCTGCCATTCTTCCTCCTCCTCAAATCTCTTCAAAGAAATAGAATAATTTGTTTAGAAAAATTCCGATTCAAGATCTGGAGGAAAAGAATATATATTAAGAAAGAAGGTGTTTAGAATTCTGTTCGAAGTAAGGTAAATTCTTGGATCTAGTCAATTTAATTTTCTCCTCTTTCTTCCCTTTTTTGTTTAATTGAGAATTCTGGATCCATGGTTGTTTAGGTTCTAAAGTCAGTAAGTAGAACCATGGAATGATATATCTGGACCAGATTCATGATTTGGAAAGCAATTAGCTGAGTGGATTTAAGTTATACCTTTTCGATAACAGTATATTTATCATTTGACAAGTGAGTGGATTTAAGTTATACCTTTCCAATAATTGTATATTTATCATTTGACATTCCCTGTTAATATGCAATGTAATTCTGCTAGAATGTTAATATGTTGAAACATTAATATGATTGAAATGTTAGTATGTTGAAACGTTAATATGTTGAAATGTTAATATGTTGAAATGTAAACCTGATGAAATGTGTAAACCTGTTAAAATATGCGGAAACGATAACCGTTGTATACATTCATATTCTAATTACATGTTAATCTATGGCATATTATGTACTTGAACTCTTAACTGTAAGAATTGGGATAACTACATGTTAATTTGTTAGAATAGAATAATTACACGATTCGATTATTACACGTTATTTTAAAATGAAGTTAATTACATGTTGGAAAGAACATGCGACGTGAGAATCAGACAATGGACTTAATATGATATTAAGTATGACATGTAAAAATTGATTACAGTAAAATTTGGAAAGAACGGGTATGCCTAAATTTACGGAAAATATAAAATCGTAACCGCACTTAGACACGTGGTTAAATTCAACTTGTGGTAGAAGTCTACCCAGAACCGCTGGGCAAATCCAGCATCCACAAGTTGTTAATTTAATGTGAGGGGTCTAGTGCGTAAATACACATGTAACGGTACTAAGACACGACGTTAAGTCAACTTATGGTAGAAGTCTGCCAGGAACCGCCCAGCAAATCCAGCATCCACAAGTGGTAAGCTTAATGTGAGAGGTCTGGTGCATATATATATACATATATATATATATGTATATATATATGTATGTATGTATGTGTACATAAAAGGATAGAAATAAAAGGCACTAATCCTAATCGTGATTAATGGAAATGAATGGAAATTACAATAGTAAAAGGACTGGAATGAACGGGAAATGATAATAACCTATTATAATTAATTACATTAATGAGAATTCTATGTAATAGGTAGACTTGTCCTAGGAACAAGTGAAAATTATAACATACGTTATAATAAATGGAAAGGAAACTTAGTAGTAAACCTTACTTAAGAGAGCTAAGTTAATAAATAAACAACAACATGTTGTAGTGCTAGTGTAAGACGGAATAGTGATTAAATAAGAAAGAACGAGGTGAATATATGGGATGAAATAAGTTATATTTAATCATAGATAGTAAGTGACACGTTAAATAGAAAACAGGTGTATTGATATGGACTTAATTACATATTAAGTAGAACATGTTATTATAACTATGTAATAAGACAATGAATAATATAAAGAGATTGTAGATTACAGATCTTGGATTACAATCTAAAGAATAACATGTTATGGGCATATTAATAAACTAAATGGATTAAGTTATATATCTGAAATTAATAAGCAAGTGGAACTTAGTAAGCTGAATAAGAAGTCAATGTGCATGGGAATAACCAAGTTAACTGGAAATTTAACAAGGTAAAGCAAGCGCGTAATTAAATGTTTAGACATAAGGTCTAATAACACATCAACCTGAAGCGCTTGGACCAGTCCGTACGTCTGATAGTGAATAACCCAATGGGGTAGATCATCGTGGTGTTATGGGACACAAGGGGAGCGCATGTTGATTTGTTTATTCTGCATGTTCTGCTGCCTCTGAAGGACTGGAAGTGGAAGCACACGACTTCCTGGGGTGTGGAGGGTACTCCTGGTAGTCCTCTATGTGGTGATAGCGTTCGTACTATGCTCACAGAGGTTAGGTCTGTGCATTACTACCCGGTGAGTATACCTGCCATTAGGAGCAGTCAGAAGGCTGTAAGGCGGCATAGGTGATTCGATGTAACGACCCGCATTCTATGTACCGAAGGATCGTAGAATATTTATTTCTTCAACATATGAAGACATATGGTCGTGTAACTTTGGGAGACGACTATTGGGGTCATTTCCCATATTCACAATTTTTTTGCCGATTTTTAAATGACTATTTTGCCCCTAGCGAATCTTGTTCGCCTTTAACTTTTGATTGGTAAGGAGTTTTGACCTGAAACCACTTCCAATGGATATAGATAATGGTTTACCTTTCCGTAGAGTGGTCACATTAGCCAAAAGGACTTACCGTTTGGGAGATATGGCTAAAACAAGGTTTAGAAGGTGAAAAACAGCTTAACTGGGCCTAATTAGGGTGATTAGCAGCTAGGCCCATAACCCATTTCGGGATTGGGGTTGTGGGGAGGCTGAAATCAGTTAGGAAACGATTCTATTTCTTTTCTCAACCGCCTAAAACATTTCCCTAAACCTAGCCATATCCTCCACCTTATAAAATCATCACAAATCACCTTCTAATCACTAATTAAGAAGATCTACATCAAATCAAGGCAAACCAACTTTAAAATAGAGTTGGAGTTGTTGTGTTGCATAGGAAAACGCCCCAAAGCATTAGATTTTCAGATCTAAAGTTTTATTTGTGGCTAAGGTGAATGATTTGCATTATTTTTCACTAATTATGCCTAATTAGGGGTGATTAGTGATAATTAGCGAAAATATGGCTCAGAAAAATCTAGAAAAATTTGTGAAATTCTAAAATAATATTTTAGGGTTCTGATAAAATTTTGGGCTAATTTGGATAAGTTTTGCTAATTGTGTGATTAAACATGATTAAGGGGGATTAAGAGAAAACATAGGTTTTTGGGTATGTTTGATCCATATTGACATGTTAAATTGTTGTTTTGGTGTTTATTGTTGATTCTCTATATTGCTATGACTGTATGGTATGCTTTGTGATTGAGTAGAAAAGTTACAAAGGTCAAAAACGCCGTCGTATGGCATAAAACAGTCGCTGGAAAAGTTGCAGGAAATGTGCTGGGCTTCGGATCGGATCGGATCATAGGGCTTGGATCGGATCGGAGGACCAAGTAAGGTGATTCGAACTGGATCAGAACTTTGCATAAGAAGAGGCTTGGCAAGAAGGAAGGCCATTTACATAGAGTTGGAGTTGAATTGGTTTGGAACGACAGGAAGGCCCGAATCAGATTGGAGTAAACTGGCTGAAACAGGAGGAGAGTAAACAGAAGGTAGAGAAGAGTGGGGTATGATCGGTTCGGCATAGCCGAACCGAACCAAGGTAGCCGAACCGAACAGGGAGCTTGGGTATGACACATTCGAATCGAAGCTAAAACACCAAACCATATGTCCGAACCGAACCGGAGCAAAGTACTTCGAATCATGACTTAAGTACCATCACCGAACCGGATGGACGATCCGAACCGGTCCTGGACTTTTTCCACTTCTACACGACGACTCGTTTGAAGACCAACTCCAATTCGACCAAAACCCGAGATGCAAAGGAAGTCCAAGTGAGAAGTTAGAACTCAGGATCCAGATGGGAACTAACGAGTTAACTTCATGAAAAGGGGTTATCGATGTCTATAGCTTTGACTCACCACTGAGAGACGGATTAGTGGCTATGGATCAGTGCAATGTGGTTGTTATGACTCCATGGGGCAAAGTGATTGTAGCAGGGGCTATGAGCCAATGTAGTGAAGTTGTTATGACTCCATGTGGCAGAGTGGACATAGCAAAGTATTAGTGGTTACGGATCAGTCCAGTGGAGCCGTCATGACTCCATGGGGCAGAGTGATTGTAACCAAGAATTGGGTGATCAAAGTGGTAGATATCATATGCTTTATGCACTGAGTGAGAGATGTGAGGATGATTGCTATGTTTGATGTTTTGATATCACCATGACATGCACACCCCCCCCCCCCATTATTTTCACACCATGTGTTAGTGTCACCTTAGAGTATTGTACATCCTGTTGTGCCAACTCTTTGATTGCAGGTCCAGGTTCAGTTATGGTTATGTATACCTATTATTGTTCTGTTTCGCTGCTTATCGCTCATACCAGACTTTTGTCTGACCCAGAGTTTTATGTCTCTTTTTATTACTCTGGGTGCTCTTAAACGGGAAGACTAGAGACATGTCAAGTGATTATGCACGAGTAGTTGTACCCGAGATGAGTAGGAGGCTTCCATGTATGACGTGTGTGTATATATATATATAAAATCTCCATGTGTTTTTGCTGGTCACTACTTTGGGCATTAGTAGTGTACCTCTTTCTTTTGCTTTAGAGACAATATTTCAAAGTTGTAATAATGTTGGTTTGGATGATAACCTGTATTTTGGATTTCCGCTGCTATGATGGTTTAGTTTTCAGCTTATGCACTGTCTCGCCTGTTTTATGTCAAAGTTATGTTATTATTATATTTTATCCCCTGTGCTGTGAGACAATCTACAAGTTCCTTATTTGTTCAAATTCCTTTCCTTTCCTTTCTTGGGCGACCGCCCTGTGCTAGTCGGGCATTGGCATAGCGCACTTTCATTAGAAATGTCAGTTTGTGCGGGGCAGGCCGTCACACTTGGTATTAGAGCCAGGTTGCGTAGTTAACCTAAGGAAAGACACCAGAGAGAGATAGTACGTATATGAGAGCACGCATTTGCTATATTTTGGGTTTTCAAAAGTTATATATATATATATATACTATTAGTATACCTAAGGATGAAGTCGCACTGCACTTGCACCACTGAAGAGATGGTTAATCGTTTTCTCCTTATAGATTGAATGATGAGCCCGTATACGAGGAATACTGGTTCAGGATCCAATATTAGGAATGCTCCTGATATGAGGACGATGTTCACTGACTTCATGAGAGAGATTCTTAGGGATGTTCAGAGGGAAGCTCCTAATGCTGCGAATGGTGGTGGTGCAGCGGTGCAGGGGCCTAGGGCCGACTTTGTCAAGCTCTATAACGATTACACTAGTCTTGGTAGGAAGCCGTTCACGAAACGGAATCAGGTACATAAATTCAGGATTGGCTCGATAGTTGTGAGCATATCTTCAAGGACTTAGGGATCAATGATGCAATGAAGAGAAAGCTAGCATCGTCAACTGCAAGGACGGGCTATGAATTGGTGGAATGCTATTAAGGCGGCTACCCCTGAGGATCAAGTTAATTAGGATTAGTTCAAGGCCTGATTCAGTGATAAGTTTATCCCAGCTACTCAGAAATCAGAATTGTTTAGGATGTTCTTGGAGCTTAAACAAAATGGTAGCGTAGTCTCGGAATATATTGTCGAGTTCGATACTTTATCAAAATATGGATTATCCCTTATTGACACTCCCGAGAAGAAGAATGAGAAGTTCATAATAGGCTTAGATCAGTACTTGGGGGAAAGGATTATAAACCTTATTGATGAGACTTTTGAATCGATTGTTAGGAAAGCATTGAGGTCAGAGAGTCTTTATCCTAAGCCCAAGACTGAAGTCGCTGTTGCATCTGCAGAGGGGACAAAACCGCAGGCAAGCGGTGGAGGCAAGAACAATTCTCAGAATAAAAGGAAGAGGAGTCAGACCAAGGGTGCTCAGAAAAAGAAAGACAGGAAAGATGTAGAGTGCTTTAGTTGTGGCAAGAAGGGCCATTATGCTAAAGAATGTCGAGCAAAGCCAGCGGACAGGAAGTGCTTCAACCGCGGCCAAGTGGGGCATCATAAGGATAAATGTCCGCAACCCCCCAAAGAGAAGCAGATTGTGAAAGCATATGCTATTAAAGCTGTTTCTTCTTCGTCGAATGCCCCAACTGGGGCGGAGAAACGGAAGAATGTTGTCATTCAAGGTATACTTTCTGTTTATGATGTTCCCGTTCAAGAACTGTTTAATACCGGGGCTTTCCGTTCCTTCATATCTAGTGACCAAGTAGATAGGTTGGGATTGAAACCCGAGATAGTCGATAGTTTAGTGGTGACGAATCCGATTGGTGGTTTGACTAGCCTTAGTATGATTTGTCGAAATTTGATCTTATCAAGTCATGGATGTATGTTTACATGCTGATTGCTTTGTTTGGGCTTTACTGGGTTTGGCATTATTTTAGGAGTCGATTGGCTCCAAAGATATGGGGTGGTGGTAGACTGTGAGGGATTTTCGATGACTATTAGGGCGGAAGATGGGCGGAGGGTAGTGTTTGGTGGCCTACTAGTGATGAGGTGATGGCTAGTTTTCTAATTTCCCTCGACATCCCGCAGGACGAGTTATCAGGGGTTCCCATTGCTGGCCAGTATCCGGATATTTTCGAGGAAGTGACTGGACTTCCACCACACCAAGAGATTGAGTTCCGTATTGATTTAGTGAAAGATGTCAGGCCTATAGTGTTGCCACTTCATCGTATGACACCAAGGGAGCAAAGAGAGCTCGGGGTGCAAGTAAGCGATCTTTTGAAGATGGGATTTATCAGAAGAAGTGTCTCCGAGTGTGGACCACCAATTGTATTTGCGACCAAGGAAGATGGTTCCCTTCGTTTATGCATGGACTATCGCGAGTTGAATAAAGTGACTAGGAAGAATAAGTATCCTCTTCCACGGATAGATGATTTGTTTGATCAACCGGAGGGAGCAAGGGTTTTCTACCAATTGGACCTCATGACAGGATTCCATCAGCTCCGAGTAGCAGCTGAGAGTATTCCTAAAACAACATTACGGACGCCGTCTAGATTCTATGAATGGTTGGTCATGCCATTCGGGTTGACCAATGCACCAACATATTTTGTGGATCTTATGAATAGGGTATTCAGGGATCAATTGAATAAGTTTGTTCTTATGTTCGTAGACAATATCTTGGTTTACTCGAGGACAGAGGAAGAACACAAGGAACATTTGTGGATAGTGATGGAGGTGTTGAGGAAACACCAATTGAAAGTGAAGTTTTCTAAGTGTCACTTCTGGAGGAGGGAACTGAGATTCTTGGGCCATGTTGTTTCAGAGAATGGTATTGCTGTGGATCCTACGAAGGCGGGTACGGTACAAGATTGGTCTACGCCCAAGAATGCAACAAACGTAAGAAGTTTCTTAGGATTAGCTGGATATTATCGTAAGTTTATCCAAGACTTCTCCAAGATAGCGGCACCGTTAACTCAATTGACCAAGAAGAATCAAGCTTTCGTTTGGGACGAAAGGTGTGAAAATGTATTCAAGAGCCAGAAGGAAAAGTTGACGTGTGCACCAGTGTTAGTCATTCCTAAAGGGAATGAAGAGAGGACAGTGTGCACGGATGCATGTGGTACCGGACTAGGTGTTGTATTGATGCAAGGAGGTAGGGTTGTAGCTTATGCAAGTCGGCAACTGAAACTGCATGAGAAAAATATCCTACCCATGATTTGGAATTGGCAGCGATCGTGTTCGCGTTGAAGATGTGGAGACATTATCTCTTGGGAGAAAGATTCGAGTTGTTTACTGATCATAAATCATTAAAGTATCTTTTCTCTCAGAAGTATTTAAATCTCCATCAGCAAAGATGGTCAGAATTCTTGGCTTCTTATGATTTCGATATTGCATGTACACCAGGAAAGGGCAATGCAGTAGCTGATGCATTGAGTATAATACATGCTAGTTTAGGGGCTATGTTTCTTAAATGGAAGCAACTAGAGTATATCGCAGGGTACGATTTCAGACCAAAGTGTGAACTGGATCTAGAGATGTTAGCAAGTTTGATAATCAGACCCACTTTGATTGATCGGATTGGTTCTAGTCAGAGGGACGATCCTAACCTATTGGAAATTATCTCCAAGTTAGAGATGGGTATCAATGAGGAGATAAACAAGTATGGGCTTGATCGAGATGGATGGATTAGGAAGAATGGGAGATTAGTTGTACCCAGTGTTAATGGATTGAGAGATGAAGTGCTTAGAGAATGTCATCACTCAAAACTAACTATACCTCCTGGTGGTAATAAAATGTATCGAGACATGAAGCAGACCTATTACTGGGAAGGGATGAAAAGAGACGTCGGGAAGTTTATATCCAAATGCATGAATTGCCAGCTAGTTGAAGCCAAGCAAAAGAAGCCTAGTGTTTGTTGCAACCATTAGAAATTCCAGAATGGAAACGGGAACAAGTCTAAATGGATTTCATTGATAGGTTACCAAGGGCTAGATCAGGCCATGATAGAATTTGGGTGATTGTGGATCGATTGGCCAAGAGTGCAAGGTTCATACCGGTCAAGTCGAATAGAACAACAGCTAAGTTAGCGTAACTGTATATGAAGTGGGTAGTGAGATTTCATGGAATGCCCAAAGGCATTGTGAGTGACCGAGATCCGTTGTTTACTAGTGGATTTTGGAAAAGTTTACAAGATGCTTTAGGATCAGAATTACATCTCAGTACCGCGTACCATCCTCAAACTGACGGTTAAACCAAGAGGGTGAATCGAGCATTAGAAGATCTCTTAAGAGCTTGTATATTGGATTTTGGAGGGTCATGGGATGACCATTTTCATTTAGTGGAGTTCGCATATAATAATAGTTATCAATCCAGTATTGGTATGGCTCAATTTGAAGCTTTGTACGGAAGACCGTGCAACTCACCATCATAATGGTTAGAAAAAGGTGAGAAATTTGTGCTTGGGCAAGATCTGATAAGAGAAACCTCAGATAAGATCAAGGTTATCCAACAGCGAATGAAGGCTGCCCAAGATGGGCAGAAGAGTTATGCTGATAAGAGACGAAGAGAATTGAAATTCTCCACTGGCGACTTGGTGTTTGTCAAGATTCCTCCGTTAAAGAGTGTAACACCTCGTATTTTCTAAGAATATTAAAATAACAAACAAAAGTATACTTAATTTTTAAGAGAAGAATTAAGGGAAACGGCTTACGCCATTGCATTCATCTCGGAATTCTGCTTGAGATAGAGTCCGAGTTTGCGTAAATCGGACTCCGTATGAAGAAGTTATAACCTTCAGAAGTTTCAGGGTTTTGAATAAAATAAAACAACTCAGCTCGAAATTCAAATTTGAAATTCAAAACACACACCCGGGATGGGAGGGAAATTTCCCTCCCAGGACCCAGGTCGACCATGGGGTCGACCTGGGGGTCAACCTCCCCCTTTTTCCAGATCTGTGGACAGATTCGTTTTACTATATTTAGACGCCCGTTCTGACCAGATTCGTTGCTCCTAAGCTATTTAAACACCCTCAAACCTCACTTTCTCTCCACACAACTTCATTTTTCCTATACTCTACCCTAATTCATATCAAAGTAAATCTAAGACGGGATTATGCTGTTCAAGTCCTTCGTAGAAATCAAGTTTAGAATTCTAGTAGAGATTCAAAGGCCAACTCAACAATTTCAACAACCATTTCTAAGAATCAAATCAAATCTAAATTAGAAGAATAAATAGTCTACTTCAAGGGAGAGCTATTCAGTTTCAGAATACAGATCCCATAATTCAAGACCCTTCTGTAATTTGTAAGTTCATGTTACTTTCAGAAATAAAAGTTAATTGTGATTCTGACATTGTAAAAAATCTGGTCTGAGATTATGCCTGTCTTACTATATCCTTTGGATCTATCTCAGTTAATACTATTATGTTCGTTCTTTGTCTCTTCTTTCCTTCTTCCCTTTTTGTTTTATAGCCAGGCTACTGCGAGCCTGTGCCAGATCTCATAAGAGATGAACGTACGTTGGAAATAAAATTGGGCATAAATTATGTTTTGGACATGACCAACGCTAAAATTTGGGAAAAAGTATTAAATTGTGTATAATTGGGCATAATTGAGTTGTTATTAATTTGAGGACATAACACATTCAAAATATAAAGTATTGGACATATGACTTGGGATTTGAGGCATAAAGTATTGGACATATGACTTGAGATTTGGGGCATAAAGTATTGGTCATATGACTTGAGATTTGAGGCATAAAGTATTGGGCATATGACTTGGGATTTGGGGCATAAATTGAACTGTAAATATAAGGCATAGTACATGTTGTGGTCTAAGATCTAATATTTGGACGTATATATATGATAGTTTATGATTTGAAAGAAGAAGATTAGGGCTTATAGTGGTGTATGGCTTAGGCATGAAAACAAGATTTGCCTTTGTCTTGTAAATCAGATTTGAAGACCTAAATCTAATTGTGACATGTAATAAAATAGATATGAGAATATGCCCGATATAAGCTATCCTTTCATTGAAATCTACGCTTGAGTATATATATGTTTGGGAATCATTTTTGACTATGAAACAGGTCCAATCATATCTATCCTTGTTGTATATTGGAATTGCAATCCTTATTAAGTTCATGATATAATCCTTATCATATCTATATGCCTGCGATGTATTCCTTGCAAAACTTGTCTTTTTATTACATCAATTTTATTGGACCAGTAGTTCTTATCATCATATGACTATGCCCTTACGACGTTCCATCTTGCTTCTTCCCTTATATTATGAATCTTGAGTTGAATCTCGAAATACGTACGTTACAAATGCGGGGGAAATTGGGAATAACATGATATTGGCATTATTTGGCATAATTTGGAACATGTAATATGGCATAACTGTTAAGATACAGTTTGGGGGTAATTTGACATGAATTATGGAATATGTAATTTGACATATTGAACCTAGAATTGGCATGAACGAAAAAGTAAGAAGTTGGCATATAAATCAAGTTTTGGGCAAAATTGTTATTGTTGTGAATTTGGGGTTACTAGAGCATTAAATCTAGATTGGGTGTAAAAAGGTAACATGACTAGTTTTGGTGAATTTGGTAATTAGCATGAAAAATCTAGATTTGGGTATACAGGGTAAATGTGTAGATTAAAGATGAACATGCCTAACCCGAGGTTAGATGAGTTGTGGTGTAAAACTGCCCGGAACCGCCCATCACATCCAGTAACCACAACAACACTTATCTAATGTGAGAGGTTAGTGCATCATGTCCAATAAAAACCCGAGGTTACATTGAGTTGTGGTGTAAAACTGCCCAGAACCGCCCGGCACATCCAGTAACCGCAACAACACATATCTAATGTGAGAGGTTGGTGCATTAATAAATCAATTAATGCTAATGAAGAAGATGAATGAGTAGGGTTAAGTTCATAGGAACACTTAACCAATATAACATGAATGACTAGGGTTAAGTAATGATAAACACTTAACCAATATAACATGAATGACTAGGGTTAAGTAATGATAAACACTTAACCAATATGACTAGATGGATGGCTATTGTTAAGTTAATAGGGAACACTTAACCGGTATAGCATGATAAATGGAAAAGGTTAAGTTAACACTTAACAAATATAACTTGATTTGTGGTAGGGTTAAGCTAACACAAGAAGGCGACAATTAACCAAAGTAACATGACATGATGAGTAGGTGGATTAAGTTAACTTGAATTGATTGATGACACTTAACCAATACAACAAGACGAACACGTGGGGTTAAGTAACAAGGAAACACTTAACCAATATCACTTAATGGACGGACAGGGTTAAGTAAATAAGGAACACTTAACCAACATGACACGATGAATGGGTGGGTTAAGTTAACATGAATGGACAACACTTAACCGATATGACATAATGTGCGGGAGGTTAAGTACATATCGGGTTGGTGGGTAATATTAGTAAATATAAGCCCACAAAAATTAACCGTTTAATAAACATGTTTGAATCGATGGGAGGGTTAAGTACATCTCGTGTAGGTGGGTAATATTAGTACATATAGGCCCACAAACTTAACTATTAAATAAACATGCTTGAATCAGTGGGAGGGTTAAGTACATATCGGGTTGGTGGGTATATTAGTAAATATAGGCCCACAAACTTAACCAATAGGGAACCCTAGTAACGGGGACCCATTTCAGCAGTAACCCACATAGATGTATCACGTACCCTGAACTAGGCAGGGTGGGGCACGATTACTGGGCTGATTGTAAGCAGTCAAAGCAGCGGCATGGGGTACATCAGTGTAGGTTCCGACGGTTTACAGGCGTGCACGTACTCCGGAGTGAAAAAAGGAGGCACTGGGTACCAGTAGTTATACACTGTGCATCTTGAATCGTTTCGGGTCGCTATCATAAGGATTGATACACCATATGGTGGGACTAGCATAGGGTATCCACACGCAAGAGAGGGCCGATTGACACAGACACATGGAACATGAATACAAGTAAGGGAGCCGATCGATAGGGTAGTAAGGGTACATCTAACATGTTCATGGCAATTAGGCTGATTGAGGTGGAATCCTCATGATAGATGTACACCTGAAGGCTACCACAATTACGGGGATTGGGATCACGTTATCATTTTATACAGATTACTAGTTGGGACACTAGTTAGGTGGTGCAGAGATAGATATAGAAATCAGAACAACAAAGTCGTAGCGAAGCAAAGAAAGAGTAGAAGCGCATTCAGTTTATCTTGCCTTATCATACCTTATGTTTATCCTATGTTATTTTGTTATCCCTGTTATCATGGTATTGTCTTATATTCAGTTTATTCATGTCATAATACTTTTGCCTGTTTATATGCTGAAAGTCACTTGACTTACCAGACTTATGTCTGACCTAGTTTTGGTTCGCCTCTTTTCTTTCGTCCCTCCCCCGGTTCACAGGGAGGAAATGTTATCACTCAGCTCAGTTTTCTTTCCAAGCTCGTAGATAGTCGACGTATTGCTTTGGACTCTCTTTTCCACTACTATGGCTGGTTCACGCTTTATTGGGGAATACCATTGTTATTTTTATGCTTCTTTTATTCTTGGAAGTTTTTAAATCAAGACTGAAGTTCTATGTATTACATTTAAGTATGTTTGAGAAAATTGTTGTAAAAGCTTGACTGAATTAAGTTGTTAATAAAATGCCTTTATTTTCCGCTGCTTTATTTGTTTGTCTTGTAATTTATCTGCATCTTTTACCTAAAATGCTCCACCAAAGTTAATGCGTTCCCTTTGTGAGTGACCTTAACAGAGATGGGATGTTTCACTTGGTATCAGAGCTGAAGGTTACAGGATCAGATAAAAGATTTGAAAAATTATTTTCAAAGTGGTTTTAAAAGAAGCATTTTCTAAAGAAAAGTTTTGTTTTAAAAGGCATATTCCCCAAAGCCATATGCACTTTCTTTTGATCCTCTGTTTGAATCCTTGTTTCCTTCTATCCTGAGTCTCCGGGGCCCCTGGCTTTCTCGGAGGTACCCACATCGTGGCACGGTTCCGTAGGCTTGATAAGACTACGATATCTGTCAAAGGGCGAAGAAGTGCCCAACTTCTATCTATAGCCGTTGTAGTTTCACCTATGGCTAATTTTCTTTTGAGCTTTGTAGGATTTTCCGTGCGATGGAGGCAACATTCAAGAGACCTGTCAACAAGTTATGCAAAGATGGCAAAGATAAGAATGAGGGAGTCTGGCTAAGGAGCACAACCCAAGGATGAAGAACTCATGGATATAGACTTGGTTCACAAAGTAGGGGAGGAAAGAATAGTAAAACCTAAAATTAGAGGAAGTATCTTTATAATGGTATAACGGGTCATATAATTAAGGGCAAGGGCAAGAAAAAATGACAGGATTTTCAGAAGGGCAAATGCATGCTCTCACCGCCAGCATACCTGAGAGTGGTAGTAAAGTTTTTGTTGAAAATTTATAGTTTTTCTTTTGATCATCCTGTTAGTACTCTTTTGATTTTAGCGTTCACATTCGTTTATGTCTGCTTCCATATTTGAGTCTCTGCACCCTAGAGCTTGTATAGTAGAGGATCCCATTATTGTCTCAAGTCCAATTTGTGGTTCGGCTCATTTATCTTTGGTTTGTAAGGATTTGAGATACTTATGTTTTTGGTTTTATGGGCTATGGGTTGATTCTAGGCGTGGATGGGTTAGCTAGTAATTGTGAAAGGAGGGTAGTTAGACTTTCGACTTGCCTCGGGAATACCCTCGAAATTTCATGCGATCCTAACGAATCAGTTTGTCTTAGCTACCTAGAATCACTTTATGTATTTATCGATGATTTTCTATCCGTTCGAGTAGTCCATGAGTATGCAGATGTTTTTGATTAAGGTTAGGAGTTTGTCCCCTAAAACATGAGGTAGACTTCCACATATATCTAAATGACAATTCAAAGCCTGTTATGCGATCAACGATAGTTTTGGAGCAAGATTGGCAAGGATAGCAAGCGTCGGTTAAGTGCTCAATTGTTTGGTTGTTTTACTAGTATCATCTCACATAAATCATCCAAATTCGGAGGAGGTATTCCTTGGGTGCTTGTCTGATATTGGTTTAGGCCTTTGGGGCTTGTACTTGAGGGATGTCAAGTTCGACTAGGATGGTTTGCGTGAGAGATCTCGACCCTCAGATTTGTGACATGATGGATAAGCTAAGTAGAGGAGAGACCTCTAATCATCTTAGTATATATACACCTGGTATCATGGTTAACACCTGTTTATCTTGGAAAGATAGTTCGACTACATTGGATACCCTCTAGCATAGTAAGTGATCGAGGTCCTATCTTTACTAGTGGGTTTTGGAAATGGAGGCCAAGAAACCTCGCAATCGTGAAGTTAAATTAGTTAAGGTACAATGGAGTGAAGCTCAAGAAGATGCGACTTAGAAGACTAAAGACTAGATATGCGCAACCTAACCCTTTTCTTTTTTAGGATACATCCTTGATCTCTCTTTCCTTAAGTTTATGCATGCTTGTATCTACCTTTTAAGTATATCTCCTCGATCCTATTCCTTATCCTTAGGTAGAAGCCAATGGATGTAAACATGTACTTGAAACATGTTATGATTGGTGGTTGCAAGTGGTTGCTAGTGGTTGCTCGTGGATGCATATACACACATTAGGCACTAGATCGGCTCAGTCACTTTCATATTGCATATGCATGAGTGAATTTTTATATATATGAACTGAAACTTGATGTGTTACCATATGGATGTTGCATTTGTATGAATGATTGTGCACTCATGTAGAAGTTATAAAGTACGATTAGGAATAATTACATACATGATGGACTCATGGCACTGACATAATTCGCATTGAGGAGGTCAACTGAATCAGTAGACCCCTGATTTTACATTAGATAAGGACATGTACACACACTATGCATATGATCATGAAGTCATTAGAAATCTTTTTAAGGACAATGGAAGCCTATTTCTGATGGTTGAGTAGATGGATGATTGGATGGTAGGATATATATTTTTCTTAACTTGAAGAATTCAGGGACGAAATCCTTTAAGGAGGGGAGAATGTAACACCCCGTATTTTCTGAGAATATTAAAATAAAAAATTAAAGTATACTTAATTTTTAAGAGAAGAATCAAAGGAAACGAGTTACGCCATTTTGTTCGTCTCCGAATTCTGCTTGAGATAGAGTCCGAGTTTACGTAAATCGTACTCCGTATGAAGAAGTTATGACCTTCAGAAATTTCAGGGGTTTGAATAAAATAAAACAGCTCAGCTCGAAATTCAAATTCGAAATTGAAAACACACACCCGGGATGGGCGGGAAATTTCCCGCCTAGGATCCAGGTCGACCATGGAGTCAGCCTAGGGGTGGACCTGGATCACACAGGTCGACCATGGGGTCGACCTCCCCCCTCTTTTCCAGATCCGTGGACAGATTCATTTTTCTGCATTTAGACGCCCGTTTTGACCAAATTCGTTGCCCTAAGCTATTTAAACATCCCCAAACCTCACTTTCTCTCCACACAACTTCATTTTTCCTATACTCTACCCTAATTCATATCAAAATAAATCTAAGACGGGGTATGCTGCTCAAGTCCTTCATAGAAATCATGTTTAGAATTCTAGTAGAGATTCAAAGGCCAATTCAACGATTTCAACAACTATTTCTAAGAATCAAATCAAATCTAAATTAGAAGAACAAATAGTCTACTTCAAGGGAGAGCTATTCAGTTTCAAAATACAGATCCCAGAATTCAAGACCCTTCTGTAATTTGTAAGTTCACGTTACTTTCAGAAATAAAAGTTAATTGTGATTCTGACATTGTAATAAATCTGGATCTGAGATTATGCATGTCTTTCAATATCCTTTGGATATATCTTAGTTAATAATATTATGTCCGTTCTTTGTCTCTTCTTTCCTTCTTCCCTTTTTGTTTTATAGCCAGGCTACTGCGAGCCTGAGCCAGATCTCATAAGAAATGAACGTACGTTGGAAATAAAATTGGGCATAAATTATGATTTGGACATGGCCGACGCTAAAATTTGGGAAAAAGTATTAAATTGTGTATAATTGGACATAATTGAGTTGTAACTGATTTGAGGACATAACACATTCAAAACATAAAGTATAGGACATATGACTTGGGATTTGAGGCATAAAGTATTAGACATTTGACTTGAGATTTGGGGCATAAAGTATTGGACATATGACTTGAGATTTGAGGCATAAAGTGTTGGACTACATTGAATTGTAAATATAAGGCATGGTACATGTTGTGGTCTAAGATCTAACATTTGGACGTATATATATGATAGTTTATGATTTGAAAGAAGAAGATTAGGGCGTATAGTGATGTATGGCTTAGGCATGAAAACAAGATTTTCCTTTGTCTTGTAAGTCATATTTGAACACATAAATCTAATTGTGACATGTAATAAAATGGATATGAGAATATGCCTGATGTAAGCTATCCTTTTATTGAAATCTGTGCTTGAGTATATATATCTTTGGGAATCATTTTTGACTATGAAACTGGTCCAATCATATCTATCCTTGTTGTACATTGGAATTGTAATCCTTTATAAGATCATGATATAAACCTTATCATATCTATATGCCTGCGGTGTATTCCTTGCAAAACTTGTCTTTTTAGTACATCAAGTTTATTGGACCAGTATTTCTTATCATCATATGACTATGCCTATTCTAACGATGTTCCATCTTGCTTTTTCCCTTATATTATGAATCTTGAGTTAAATCTCGAAATACGTACGTTATGAATGTGGGGAAAATTGGGTATAACATGAAATTGGCATTATTTGGCATAATTTGGAACATGTAATACGGCATAACTGTTAAGAGGCAGTTTGGGGTAATTTGACATGAATTATGGAATATGTAATTTGACATATTGAACCTAGAATTGGCATGAACGACAAAGTAGGAAGTTGGCATATAAATCAAGTTTTGGGCAAAATTGTTATTGTTGCGAATTTGGGGTAACTGGAGCATTAAATCTAGATTGGGTGTAAAATGTAACATGACTTGTTTTGGTGAATTTGGTAATTAGCATGAAAAATCTAGATTTGGGTAAACAGGATAAATGTGTAGATTAAAGATGAACATGCCTAACCCGAGGTTAGATTGAGTTATGGTGTAAAACTGCCCGGAACCGGCCGGCACATCCAGTAACCACAACAACACCTATCTAATGTGAGAGGTTAGTGCATCATTCCCAAGAAAAACCCGAGGTTAGATTGAGTTTTGGTGTAAAAATGCCCGGAACCGCCCGACACATCCAGTAACCACAACAACACATATTTAATGTGAGAGGTTGGTGCATTAATAAATCAATTAATGCTAATGAAGAAGATGAATGAGTAGGGTTAAGTTCATAGGAACACTTAACCAATATAACATGAATGACTAGGGTTAAGTAATGAGAAACACTTAACCAATATGACAAGATGGATGGCTAGGGTTAAGTTAATAGGAAACACTTAACCGGTATAGCATGATAAATGGAAAAGGTTAAGTTAACACTTAACCAATATAACTTGATTTGTGGTAGGGTTAAGCTAACACAAGAAGGCGACGCTTAACTAAAGTAACATGACATGATGAGTAGGTGGGTTAAGTTAACTTGAGTTGACTGATGACACTTAACCAATACAACAAGACGAACACGTGGGGTTAAGTAACAAGGAAACACTTAACCAATATAACTCGATGAACGGATGGGGTTAAGTACATATCGGGCTGGTTGGTAATATTAGTAAATATAGGCCCACAAAACTTAACCGTTTAATAAACATGCTTGAATCAATGGGAGGGTTAAGTACATCTCGTGTAGGTGGGTAATATTAGTACATATAGGCCCACAAACTTAATCGTTAAATAAACATGCTTGAATCGGTGGGAGGGTTAAGTACATATCAGGTTGGTGGGTAATATTTGTAAATATAGGCCCATAAACTTAACCAATAGGAAACCCTAGTAACGGGGACCCATTTCAGTAGTACCCCACATAGATGTATCATGGTACGCTGAACTAGGCAGGGTGGGGCACGATTACTGGGCTGATTGTAAGCGGTCAAAGCAGCGGCGGGGGTATGTCAGTGTAGGTTCCGACGGTTTATGGGCGTGTACGTACTCTGGAGTGGAAAAAAGCAGGAACTGGGTACCAGTAGTTATACACTGTGCATCTTGAATCGTGTCGGGTCGCTATCATAAGGATTGATACACCTTATGGTGGGACCAGCATAGGGTATCCACACGCAAGAGAGGGCCGATTGACAAAGACACATGGAACATGAATACAAGTAAGGGAGCCGATCGATAGGGTAGTAAGGGTGCATCTAACATGTTCATGGTAATTTGGCTGATTGAGGTGGAATCCTCATGATAGATGTACACCTGAAGGCTACCACAATTACGAGGATTGGGATCATGTTATCATTTTATACAGATTACTAGTTGGGACACTAGTTAGGTAGTGCAGAGATAGATATAGAAATCAGAACAACAAAGTAGTAGCGAAGCCAAGAAAGAGTAGAAGCGCATTCAGTTTATCTTGCCTGATCATACCTTATGTTTATCCTATGTTATTTTGTTATCCCTGTTATCATGGTATTGCCTTATATTCAGTTTATTCATGTCATGATACTTTTGCCTGTTTATATGCTGAAAGTCACTGGACTTAACAAACTTGTGTCTGACCTAGTTTTGTTTCGCCTCTTTTCTTCCGTTCCCCTCCCCCCAGGTTCACAGGGAGGAAATGTTATCACTTAGCTCAGTTTTCTTTCCAAGCTCGAAGATAGTCGATGTATTGCTTTGGACTCTCTTTTCCACTACTATGGCTGGTTCACGCTTTATTTAGGAATATCATTATTATTTTTATGCTTCTTTTATTCTTGGATGTTTTTAAATCAAGACAGAAGTTCTATGTATTACATTTAAGTATGTTTGAGAAAATTGTTGTAAAAGCTTGATTGAATTAAGTTGTTAATAAAATGCCTTTATTTTCCGCTGCTTTACTTGTTTGTCTTGTAATTTATCTGCATCTTTTACCTAAATGCTCCACCAAAGTTAAGGCATTCCCTTTGTGAGTGACCTTAACAGAGGTGGGGTGTTTCAAAGAGCGTGATTCAATTTGGTAGGAGAGGCAAGTTAGCACCAAGATTTGTTGGTCCATTCCCAGTTCTCGAGCAAGTTGGGAGTTTGGCATAAAAAATTGAGTTGCCTGACAAGATGGCGGGAGTTCATAACGTGTTTCATTTTTCCTAGTTAAGGAAGTTCGTGCACGACCCTGATATGACTATTTCACTAGATCAGTTGGATGACATCGAAGTAGAACCCCAAGCGATTGGGAACTGCAAGCCGATCCGTACTGTCGAGAGCGATACGAAGCAACTTCGAAGGAAGGAGGCGAAACTGGTCAAGGTTCAGTGGGGTGAGAATGAGAGTGACTGTACTTAGGAAACAGAGGAGAGCATAAGGGAATCGCATCCGGAACTCTTTGCCTTGTAAGATTTTAATAGTGATAGTTTCTTCCCATGTTAGTAAACCACACGCTAGGGTAGGCTTGTCGGGCTTGTTGTGTATGTTTGATTGTTTGTGAATGACTGATAGGCATGCAGAACACCTTTGTATGTTTTTGGTTAAGGAATTTCAGGGGCGAAATTTCTTAAGGAGGGAGAGTGTAACGACCCGCATTCTAGTACCGAAGGATCGTAGAATATTTATTTCTTCCACATAAGAAGTTGTATGGTCATGTAACTTTGGGAGATGACTATTGGGGTCATTACCCATGTTCACGATTTTTTTGCCAATTTTTAAATCACCATTTTACCCCTGGTGAATCTTGTTTCGCCTGTAACTTTTGGTAGGTAAGGAGTTTTGTCCTGAAACTGCTTCCATTGGATCCAGATGATGGTTTACCTTTCCATAGAGTGGTCACATTAGCCAAACGGACTTACCGGTTAGGAGCTATAGCTGAAACAAGGTTTAGAAGGTGAAAAACAGCTTAACCGGGCCTAATTAGGGTGATTAGCAGCTAGACTCATAACCCATTTCGGGATTAGGGTTATGGGGAGGCTGAAATCAGTTAGGAAATGATTCTATTTCATTTTCTCAACCGCCTAAAACATTTCCCTAACCCTGGCCATGGCCTCCACCTTCTAAAATCATCACAAATCACCTTCTAATCACTAATTAAGAAGATCTACATCAAATCAAGGAAAATCAACACCAAATCAGAGATAGAGCTGCTATGTTGCATAGGAAAACGCCCCAAAGCAGTAGATTTTCAGATCTAAAGTTTTATTTGTGGTTGAGGTGAGTGATTTGCATTGTTTTTCACTAATTACGGCTAATTAGGGGTGATTAGTGATAATGAGCGAAATTATGACTTAGAAAAATCTAGAAAAATTTGTAAAATTCTAAAATGTTATTTTAGGGTTCTGATAGAAATTTGGGCTAATTTGGATAAGTTTTGCTAATTGTATGATTAAACATGATTAAGGGGGATTAAGGGAAAACATAGGTTTTTGGGTATGTTTGATCCATATCGACATGTTAAATTGTTGTTTTGGTGTTTATTGTTGATTCTCTATGTTGCTATGACTATATGGTACGCTTTGTGACTGAATAGAAAAGTTAGAGTGGTCGAAAAGGCCGTCGTATGGCATAAAACGGTCGCTGGAAAAGTTTCAGGAAATGTGCAGGGTTTCGGATTGGATCATAAGGCTCGGATCGGAGGACCGAGTAAGGAGATTCGAACCGGATCGGAACTTGGCATAAGTAGAGGCTTGGCAAGAAGGAAGGCCATTTACATAGAGTCGGAGTTGGATCGGATCGGAACGGCAGGAGGGACCAGATCGGAATGGAGTAAACTGGTTGGAACCGGAGGAGAGTAAACAGAAGGCAAAGAAGAGTGGCGATGGGATCGGTTCGGCATCGCCGAACCGAACCAAGGTAGCCGAACAGAAAAGGGAGCTTGGGCATGACACATTCGAATCGAAGCTGAAACACCAAACCATACGTCTGAACCGAACCAGAGCAAAGTACTTCGAATTAGGACTTAAGTACCATCACTGAACCGGATAGACGATCCGAACCGGTTCTGGACTTTTACCACTTCTACACGACGACTCTTTTGAAGACGAACTCCAATTCGACCAAAACCCGAGATGCAAAGGAAGTCCAAGTGAGAAGTTAGAACTCAGGATCCAGATGGGAACCAACGAGTTAACTTCATGAAAGGGGATATCGATGTCTATAGCTTTGACTCACCACTGAGAGACGGACTAGTTGCTATGGATCAGTGCAGTGGGGTTGTTTTGACTCCATGGGGAAAAGTGATCGTAGCTGGGCTATGAGCCAGTGAAATGGAGTTGTTATGACACCATGGGGCAGAGTGGACATAGCAAAGTACTAGTGGTTACGGATCAGTGCAGTGGAGCCGTTATGACTCCATGGGGCAGAGTGATCATAACAAAGAATTGGGTGATCAAAGTGGTAGATATCATATGCTTTACGCACTGAGTGAGAGATGTGAGGATGATTGCTCTGTTTGAAGTTTTGCTATCACTATGACATGCACACCCCCCATTATTTTCACACCATGTGTTAGTGTCGCCTTAGAGTATTGTACATCCTGTTGTGCTAACTCTTTTGTTACAGGTCCAGGTTCAGGAATGGTCATGTATACCTGTTATTGTTCTGTTTTGCTGCTTATCGCTTATACCATACTTTTGCCTGACCCAGAGTTTTACGTCTCTTCTTATCACTCTGGGTGCTCTTAAAAGGGCAGACTAGAGACAGGTTAGGTGATTATGCACGAGTAGCTGTATCGGAGATGAGTTGGAGGCTTCCACGTATGATATATATATAATCTCGCTGTGTTGTTACTGGTCACTACTTTGGGCATTAGTGGTGTACCTCTCTTTTTTGCTTTAGAGACAATATTTCAAAGTTGTAGTAATGTTGGTTTGGAAGATAAGCTGTACTTTGGATTTCTGCTGCTATGATGGTTTAGTTTTCAGCTTATGCACTGTCTCACCTATTTTATGTCAAAGTTATGTTATTATTATATTTTATCCCCTGCGCTGTGAGACATTCTACAGGTTCCCTGTTAGTTCAAATTCCTTTCTTTTCCTTTCTTGGGCGACCGTCCCGTGCTAGTCGGGCATTGGCACAATGCAGTTTCATTGGAAATGTCGGCTCGTGCGGGAAGGGCCGTCACATTCGACGATCCAATTGCCTTATGATTATGTTGTTTTATGGCCATTTTTATCGAGTTACTGGTGGGTCTAACCATCTGTAGATAGCAGGTCGTCGGGTTCCAACCATCGTATGTAATTCATGACACGGGAAGACGGAGAGTTAGACCAAAAGACAAAAAACCAAAGACCTTTTGCTATCAAAGCTTTGGGTGAGGGACATGATAATTAGGATTTGATTCTTGTTGTTTTATGGGGCCACGTCACTATTTCTCAATATCGTTTGTCTTCACTAGTTGAGGGAGGGTGCGGGTAGGACCATAGCCATTGAAAATGCGGACCATGACACCCTATAATTCTAACAACATTGTAATGATAAATTTAAGAATACTTAATTAAATATTAGGAATTATGTAAAATGGACTGCGTTATTGAGTTCGTCTTGGAATTCTACGCTTAAGATAGACACCAAGTTTGCGTAAAACGGATATCGTATGAAGAAGTTATTAAGCCTAGAAGTTTGTATACACAAAAGAGAATTATATGTATACAAAATCAAGAAAAATATTCAAAACATTTCGAAAATCAGAGGTGGGGACAAGTGGGGGGAAATCGTCCCGGTATGTGTCGACCCCACCCTAGGGGTGCCGACCCATAGGGCGACACAATAACAAGGGTATCAACACCCATGTCTCCCCCCATATTTGGGCAAAATTCAGTTCCTGAACGTAGACTCGTTCCTTGACTAGATTCATTGACCCTAGGCTATAAATAAGACCTCATTCTCATTGTTTTTTATATACCAAAAACAATGGAGACAACGAGGTGCTGCCCCAACTCAGTTTGATCTAGCATATTCTTCTTCAACGACAAGTTATACGTATTCAGAGATCTGTGCTACATCATCTACGATTAATCTTCTATTTTTTAGATCCAATCACAGTGAGTTTATGTTGCTTTTAATGTGTAATCTTGACATGTTTATAAGTTTGGATCTAAGACTATGCCTGTTACAAATCTGAATCACAACAGGTCTGCCTGTATACCTAAATTACTGCTTAGATCTCATATACCTATTCATAGTATCCCTATTCTATTAGTTTGCCTAATCATGACACCTTATGTATATTCTGTTAGTTTGCCTAATCATGTCATCTTATACCTATTATGTTAGTTTGCCTAATTATGTTATCATATGCCAGTTTTATTTACTACGCCTATTCTTGTTCTCTCCACTCCATATTTCCTTTTGGTTTTTGTAGCCAGGTTACCTTTGAGCCAAGGCCTATCGCTGAAATACGTGAACACACGAATTTGGAAATAATTGGGAACAATAAATTTGGGCATAATTCATATTGTAAACATGAATGGGAAATTTGGGCATAATTTGTATTTTGAGCCAAAACTTAGGATTTGGGGGCATAATCTACATCTTGATCTAAACCTTAATTTGGGGGCATGGTAAGCATGAAAATTTGTTAGTAATAAAAATTCCCATATTTACAACAATTAGAAACTGTAACTGCGCTTAGACACGAGGTTGGATTACACTTGTGGTAGAAGTTTGCCCGTAACCGCCCGACAAATCCAGCGACCACAAGTGGTGAATCTAATGTGAGGGGTCTAAGTGCATAAACATACACATGATGGTGCTAAGACACGAGATTAAGTCTGACTTGTAGAAGAAGTCTGCCCGGACCCAACCGACATATCCAACATCCATAGAGTGGTAGACTTAATATGGGAGGTCTAGCGCAATATAACCATAAATGAATGAATGGTGATGAACTTGTAATACTTAACCTGTTTGAATCCATAAGGATTACATGAACCTGTTAACTTGAGTAGGGGTTGAGTAAACTTACTTGAATTAAGTGGAAGGGTTAAGTTAATCTTGTTTAATATGTAGGGGCAGGTTATACATATGAACCCGACAAACTTAACCTATTGGGGTTATGCAATCTTGTTAAACAACTAGGCATAATGTGACGGCCCGCCCCGCACCATCAGACATTTCCCCGAAATGCGTTGTGCCAATGTCCAACTAGCACGGGACGGTCGTCAAAAGGAAAGGGGTTTGAAATGATGAATCATCAAGAACCTGTAGTATATCTTACAACACATGGAATAAAATATAATAATAACATACTTGATATAAAACAGGCGAGACAGTGCATAAGCTGAAAACTAAACCATATCCATCAGAGTAGTGGAATCCCAAAATACAGCTTATGATCCAAGCAATTATTACAACTTCAAAATACTGTCTCTAAGAAAGGAAATAAAAGAGCTACACTACTAATGCACAAGCATTGACCAACAACAACTCAGGGAGAATATATGTATATAGGACGTAGAAGCCTCCTGCTCGTCTCCGGACAGCTACTCATGCATAACCACCTAACTTGTCTCTAGTTTGCTTGTTTAGGAGCACCCAGAGTAATAAGAAGAGACATAAAACTCTGGGTCAGACGAAAGTCTGGTATGAGCAATAGTAGCAAAATAAAACAATAACAGGTATAAATAATCTTACCTGACCTGGGACTGCAACCAAAGAGTTAGCACAACAAGATGTACAATACTCTAAGGTAATACTAACATATAGTGTAAAAACGGGAGTGTGCGTGTCATGGTGATAACAAACATCAAACATAGCAATCATCCTAACATCTCTCACTAAGTGCGTAAAGCATATGATATCCACCGCTTCGATCACCAGACCATTGGGGCCATGAAGGAGTCTGATTCCATACACTATCGCTACAACCACTTTGCCCTTTGGGGCCCTGACATAGTCCTACTCCATACAACCTCTGACCCCAGGGGCCCTGATGGAGTCCTATTCCATACAACCTCTGACCCCACTGCTCTGGTCCATAGTCAATAACCCCTCTCACAATGGTGAACCAAAGTTATAGATATCGATAACCCCTTTGAACATGTCCCGCAGCAAAGTCCAACTCTTAAAGTTAACTCGTTGATCCCCATTTGGATCCTGAGCCATAACTTCTCATTTGGACTTTCTTTGCATCTTGGGTTTTAGTCAGATTGGAATTGGTCTTCAGAAGAGTTTACGATCATCTTCGATTCGTTCGTTGTCCAAGCTCGAAGCCAGCTCATGCCCCCCCCGGCATCGGCTCGCGGCTCGCCCCCCCCCCCCCCCGGCTTCAGCTCGTGGCTCCCCTGGCATTGACTCGCGGCTCGTGGCTTGTGGCTCGCCCCCCGGGCATTGGATCATGGCTCGTGACTTGCTTCTGATGACCCGGTTCGTGACCTCCTACTAGCGACCTGGTTCGTAGCCACCCTTGGTTCACCTTCATGAACCGAAATCCTGCAGTTTTTCCAGTAAGCTATTTACGCCACACGACGACATTTTCAACAATTCTAACTTTACTAAACAATCATAAAACATCCCAAATAGTAGTAACAACATATAGGATCAGCCAAAAAGATCAAAACATCAAGCATATAGGTTATTTTAGATCATACACACCCAAATCCATGATTTTCCCCTTAACCATGTTTAACTATATCTAACAATAGGATTTGCAAACTTAACCCAAATTAACCCAAATTTATACCAGTGACATAAAATAATATTTTAGGATTTATGCATATTTTTCCATAATTTGTAGATGTATGATTTCGCGAATTATCACTAGTTAGTGAATAAACATGCAAATCACTCGCCTTAGCCACAAACAAATGTTAGATCAGAAACTTATACTGATTTGGCTTGGAATCCTATGTATTGCAGCAGCTCCAACTCTGATTTGGTGTTAATCCGACTTGATTTGACATAGATTTGGTTAATTAGTGGTTAGAAAGTGATTAGAGGAAGTTTTAGAAGATAGAGGTCATGATTATAGTTAGAGGAATGTTTGTGGCAGCAAGAAAAATGAAAGGAGATGATTTTCTAAATCCTTTCAGCCCTCCCATAACCCTAATCCCGAAATGGGTTATGGATCTAGCTGCTAATCACCCTGTTAAGCCCAATTATGTTGTTTTTCATCTTCCAAACCTTATTTAAGCCATATCTCCCAAATGATAAGTCCGTTTGATTAATGCAACCACTCTACGGAAAGGTAAACCATCATCCAAATCCAATGAAGTGGTTTTAGGTCAAAATTTCTTACCAGTCAAAAATTATAGGCAAAACAAGATTTGCTAGGGGCAAAATGGTCATTTAAAATTTGGCAAAAATTGTGAATGTGGGAAATGACCCCAATAGACGCTTCCCAAAGTTACATGACCATATGACTTCGTATGAAAATAAAATAAATATTCTACGATCCTCTGATATATAGAATGCGGGTCGATACACTCTCCCCCCTTAAGAAATTTCGTCCCCGAAATTCCTTAACCATGAAAACATATAATGTTACCCTGCATGTCTATCATTCATTTACAAACAATCAAACATACATAATAACGCAACAAGCCTATCCTAGCATGCGGTTTACTAATAAGGGAGTAAATATATCGCAATTAAAATCGTACAAAGTAAAGAGCTCTAGATATGACTTCTTTATGTTTTCCTCGATTTCCCAAGTACAGTCATTCCCATTATCTCCCCACTGGACCTTGACCAGTTTCACCGTCTTCTTTCGAAGTTGCTTCGTATCGTGTTCGATAATACGAATCATCCTGCGGCTTCCAACTGCCTCGAATTCTACCTCAATATCATCCAACTGATCTGGTGAAATAGTCTTATCAGAACCGTGCATGAACTTCCTTAACTGGGAAACATGAAATACGTTGTGCACTCTCGCCATCTTGTCAGGTAATCCAACTTTATAAGCTAAATTCTCAACTTGTTCGAGAACTGGAAATGTACCAACAACTTGGTGCTAACTTACCTCTCTTGCAAATCGAATCACACTCTTTAACGGAGAAATCTTGACGAACACCAACTCGCCAACAAAGAATTTCAAATCTCTTCGTCTTTTATTAGCATAACTTTTTTGCCTACCTTGGGCAGCCTTCATTCGCTGTTGAATAACCTTGATTTTTTCTGAAATTTCTCTTATTACATCTGGCCCAAGCAGAAATTTCTCACCGGTTTCTAACCAACATGATGGTGGGTTGCATGGTCTTCCATACAAAGCTTCAAATGGAGCCATACCAATACTGGACTGATAACTATTATTATATGTGAACTCAACTAGATGCAAATGGTCATCCCATGAAACACCAAAGTCCAATATACAAGCTCCAAGAGATCCTCTAATACACGATTCACGCTCTCTGTATGACCATCAGTTTGAGGATGGTACGCGGTCCTGAGATGTAATTCTAAACCTAAAGCCTCTTGTAAGCTCTTCCAAAATGCATTAGTAAATAATGGATCTCGGTTACTCACAATACCTTTAGGTACTCCATGAAATCTCACTACCCACTTCATATACAGTTCCACTAATTTAGCTGCCATTCTACTCGACTTGACCAGTATAAACCTTGCACTTTTGGTTAATCGATCCACAATCACCCAAATAATATCATGACCCGATCTAGTCCTTGGCAAACCGTCAATGAAATCCATTGAGACATGTTCCCATTTCCATTCAGGAATTTCCAACGGTTGTAACAAACCATTAGGCTTCTTTTGCTTGGCTTCAACTAATTGGCAATTCATACACTTGGATATAAACTTCCCAATGTCTCTCTTCATCCCTTCCCAGTAGTTGGTCTGCTTCATGTCTTGATACATTTTGTTACCACCGGGATGTGTTGTCAATTTCGAGTGATGAAATTCTCTTAGCACTTCATCTCTCAAACCATTAATGTTGTGTACAACTAGTCTCCCATTCTTTCTAAGCCGTCCTTCTCGATCAAGTCCATACCTATTGATTTCCTCATCGTCGACACCCATCTCTACTTTGGAGATAATCTCCAATGGGTTAGGATCGTCCCTCTGACTGGAACCAATCCGTCCAATCAAAGTGGGTCAAATCGTCAAACTTGCTAACATCTCTGGATCCAGTTCACACTTTGATCTGAAATCATATCCTGTGATATACTCTAGTTGCTTCCATTCTAGAAACGTAGTCGCCAAACTGGCATATCTACTACTCAATAAATCAGCTACCGCATTGCCATTACCGGGTGTGTATGCAATATTGAAATCATATGAAGCCAAGAACTCTAGCCATCTCCGCTGACAAAGATTTAAATCCTTTTGAGAGAAAAGATACTTTAAAGACTTATGATCGGTAAACAATTCAAATCTTTTTCCCAAGAGATAGTGCCTCCACATATTCAATGTGAACACGATCACTGCCAATTCTAAATCATGGGTAGGATACCTTTTCTCACGTGGTTTCAGTTGCCGAATTGCATAAGCTACAACCCTACCTCCATGCATCAGCACAACACCTAGTCAGGTACCACAGGCATCCGTGTATACCGTCATCTCTTCATTCCCCTTAGGAACAACTAACACGGACGCATACGTTAACTTATCCTTTAGGCTCTTAAATGCATTCTCACACCTTTCGTCCCTAGCAAAAGCTTGATTCGTCTTGGTCAACTGAGTTAACAGCGTCTCTATCTTTGAGAACTCTTGGATAAACTTACGATAATATCCAGCTAATCCCAAGAAACTTCTCACATCCGTTGCATTCTTGGGTTGAGACCAATCTTACACCATAGCCGCCTTCGTAGGATCCACGACAATACCATTCTCTGAAACAACACGGCCTAAGAATCTCACTTCCCTCCTCCAGAAGTGATACTTAGAGAATTTCGCTTTTAATTGGTGTTTCCTTAACACCTCCATCACTATCCTCAAATGTTCCTTGTGTTCTTCCTCTGTCCTTAAGTAAACCAAGATATCGTTCTCAGAATAAACTTATTTAATTGATCCCTGAAAACTATATTCATTAGATCCACAAAGTATGCGGGTGCATTGGTCAACCCGAATGGCATGACCAACCACTCATAGAATCCAGACGGTGTCCGAAATGTCGTTTTAGGTATACTTTCGGTTGCTACTCAGAGCTGATGAAACCCTGTTGCGAGATCCAACTGGGAGAACACTCTTGCTCCATTTAGTGATCAAATCCGTGGAAGAGGATACTTGTTCTTCCTAGTCACCTTGTTCAACTCGCGGTAGTCCACACATAAACGAAGGGAACCATCGGCCTTAGTAGCAAATACAACTGGTGCTCCCCACTCGGAAACACTTCTACGGATAAATCCCTTCTTGAAAAGACCACCTACTTGCACTTCGAGCTCTCGTTGATCCCTTGGTGCCATACGACGAAGAGGCATCACTATAGGTCTAGCATCTTTCATTAAATCAATCTGAAACGCAATCTCTTGGTGGGGTGGAAGTTCGGTCACTTCCCCAAAGATGTCCGGATACTCGCCAGCAATAGGCACATCTGATAACTCATCATGCGAGATATCGAGGGAATTTAGAAAACTAGCCACCACCCCATCACTAGGTAGGCAACCCAATACCACCCTCCATCCATTATCCGCTCTAATGGTCACCGAAGACCCCTCACAGTCTACCACCACCCTATATCTTTGAAGCTAACTGACTTCCAAAATAATGTCAAACACAGTAAAGCCCAAAATAAAGCAATCACAAGCAAACATACATCCATGACTCGATAAGACCAAATTACGACAAATCATACTAAGGATAGTCGAACCGCCGATCGGTTTCATCACAACTAAAGGTCTATCGACAATCTCAGGTTCCAATTCCAACCTATCTACCAGGTCACTAGACACGAAGGAATGGGAAGCCCCGGTATCAATCAATACTTGAACAAGAACACCATAAATAGAAAGCATACCTTGAATAACGACACCCTTTTCCTTTTCCGCTGCAGCTGGGACATTTGACGAAGATGGAACAACATTGATAGCATTTGCTTTTATGATTTTCTTCTACTTAGGAGGTTATGGACATTTATCCTTGTGATGTCCCACTTGTCTGAAAATGAAGCACTTCCGGTCCGCTGGCTTTGCTCGACAATCTCTGGCATAGTGGCCCTTCTTGCCACAGCTAAAGCACTCGATATCTTTATTATTCTTCTTTTTCTGACCATCCTTGGTTTGATTCTGTTTTCTCTTATTTTGAGAAATCTTATTTCCTTCACCGTACCCCGCGGTTTCGGCTCCTCTGCAGATGTCACAACGACCTCAGTCTTTAGCTTAGGGCAAAGGCTCTCCGGCCTTAATGCCTTTCCTACAATAGATTCGAACGTCTCATCGATATGGTTTATAAATCTTTCCCCCAGTACCCATCTATGCCAGTTATGAACTTCTCATTCTTGTTTTCGGTGGTATCAATAAGAGATAATCCATATTTCGATAAAGTATCGAATTTAGCAATATATTCCGAGATTGCCCTACCATTCTGCTTAAGCTCCAAAAATTTCTTGAACAATTCTGATTTTTGAGCAGTTGGAATAAACTTTTCACTAAAGCGAGTCTTAAAATGATCCCAAGTAACTTGATCCTCGGGAGTAGCTGCTTTAATAACATTCCACCAATTCATAGCCCGTTCTTGAAGTTAGTGCAATGCTAACTTTCTCTTCATTGCATCATCTCCCCAAATCCTTGAAGACGTGCTCACAACTATCAAGCCAATCCTGAACCTCCGTAGCCGATTCCATTCCATGGAACGACTTCCCACCAAGACTAGTATAATCCTTGTTAAGCTTGGTGAAATCGGCTGTAGGCGCCTGCGCTACTGCACCACCATTAGTAGCATTTGGAACTGCTCCCTTAGCATCCCTAAGCATCTCTCGCATGAAGGCAGTAAACACTGTCCTTATATCAGGGACATTCCCATTGTTGGCCCCTGAACCTGTGCTCCTCATATTTCAGTTCATCGTTTAATCTGTAAAGAGAAAAGGATTAACTATCTCCTTAGTGGTGCCTGTGTAGTGCGACTTCATCCTAAGATATACTAATAGTATATACATATATATAGTTTTTGAAAACCAAAATATCACAAATACGCACTCTTATATACGTATACTATCTCTCCCTGATGTCTTCCCCTACGTTAAACTACGCAACCTAGGCTCTGATACCAAGTGTGACAGCTCCCCTGCACCATCAGACATTTCCCCAAAATGTGATGTGCCAATGTCTAACTAGCACAGGACGGTCGTCAAAAGGAAAGGGGTTTGAAACGATGAATCATCAAGAACATGTAGTATATCTCACATCGCATGGAATAAAATATAATAATAACATACTTGATATAAAACAGGCGAGATAGTGCATAAGCTGAAAACTAAACCATATCCATCAGAGTAGTGGAATTACAAAATACAACTTATGGTCCAAACCATTATTGCAACTTCAAAATACTGCCTCTAAAAAAGGAAACAAAAGAGGTACACTACTAATGCCCAAGTAGTGACTAGCAACAACACATGGAGAATATATGTATATAGTACATGGAAGCCTCCTGCTCATCTCCAGACAGCTACTCGTGCATAACCACCTAACATGTCTCTAGTTTGCTCATTTAGGAGCACTCAGAGTAATAAGAAGCAACATAAAACTCTAGGTCAGACGAAAGTCTGTTACGAGCAATAACAGAAAAATAAAAAAATAATAGGTATAAATAATCATGCCTGACCTGGACCTGCAACCAAAGAGTTAGCACAACTAGATGTACAATACTCTAAGGTAACACTAACATATAGAGTAAAAATGGGAGTGTGCATGTCATGGTGATAACAAACATCAAACTTAGCAATAATCCTCACATCACTCACTCAGTGCGTAAAGCATACAATATCCACCGCTTCGATCACCAGATCATTGGGGCCACGATGGAGTCCGACTCCGTACACTATCTCTATGACCACTTTTCCCTTTGGGGTTCTGACAGAGTCCTACTCCATACAACCTCTGAACCCAGGGGTCCTGACGGAGTCCTACTCCATACAACCTCTGACCCCACTGCTCTGGTCCATAGTCAATAACCCCTCTCACAATGGCGAACCAAAGTTATAGATATCGATAACCCCTTTGCATACGTCCCGCAGCAAAGTCCAACTCTTGAAGTTAACTCGTCGATCCCTATTTGGATCCTAAGCCATAACTTCTCATTTGAACTTCCTTTGCATCTTGAGTTTTAGTCAGATTGGAATTGCTCTTTAAAAGAGTTTATGATCATCGTCGGTTTGTTCGCTGTCCAGGCTCGAAGGTCGGCTCGTGGCCCCCTTGGTATCGACTCGCGGCTCGCCCCCGGCATCCGCTCGTGGCTACCTTTGGCATTGGCTTGCGGCTTGTAGCTCGCCCTCGGGCATCGGATTGTGGTTCGTGGCTCGTGAATTGCTGTTGGTGACCTAGTTCGTGACCTCCTACTAGTGACCCGGTTCGTGGCCACCCTGGGTTCACCTTCACGAACCGAAATCCTGCAGTTTTTCCAGCAAGCTATTAACGCAACACGACGATGTTTTCAACCATTCTAACTTTATTAAACAATCATAAAGCATCCTAAACAGCAGTAACAACATATAAAATCGTCCAAAAAGATCAAAACATCAAGCATATAGGATATTTTAGATCAAACATACCCAAATCCATGATTTTCCCCTTAACCATGTTTAACTATATCTAACAATAGGATTAGCAAACTTAATCCAAATAAGCCCAAATTTATACCATGACATAAAATAATATTTTATAATTTATGCATATTTTTCTAGAATTTTTAAATGTATAATTTCGCTAATTATCACTAATCACCCCTACTTAGTCGTAATTGGTGAATAAACATGCAAATCACTCACCTGAGCCACAAATGAATGTTAGATCTGAAACTTATACTGATTTGGCATGGATTCCTATGTATTACAGCAGCTCCAACTCTGATTTGGTGTTAATCCGACTTAATTTGACATAGATTTGGTTAATTAGTGGTTAGAAAGAGATTAAAAAAAGATTTAGAAGATGGAGGCCATGATTAGAGTTGGAGGATTGTTTGTGGCGGCTAGAAAAATGAAAGGAGATGATTCTCCAACTCCTTTCAGCCCTCGCATAACCCTAATCGCAAAATGGGTTATGGGCCTAGCTGCAATCACCTTGTTAAGCCCAATTATGCTGTTTTTCATCTTCCAAAACTTATTTCAGCCATATCTCCCAAACAGTAAGTCCGTTTGATGAATGTGACCACTATACGGAAAGGTAAACACTCATTTGAATCCAATGGAAGTGGTTTCAGGTCAAAATTCCTTACTAATCAAAAGTTATAGGTGAAAAAAGATTCGCAAAGGGCCAAACCATCATTTAAAATTCGGCAAAAGTCATGAATATGGGAAATGACCCCAATAGTTGCTTCCTATAGTTACACGACCATATGACATCGCATGAAAATAAAATAAATATTTTACGATCCTTCGATACGTAGAATGCGGGTCCTTACACATAACCTGTTGAAATCCAAGTAGTGGGGATGCAAGCCTAGGGGGAAGCATGTATCATCTAGTGTGGGACCTGTTTCAGTCAGTAACCCATCTTGGTATCAAATGGGGAACCCTGAACTAGATCAGGGTCTGGGCACGCTTACTGAGCTGATTATAAGAGGTCACTTGAGGGATGGTGTGGGCGGCGCATTCCGACGGGGTCATGTGTGTGCATGGGTCCGGTCTAGGGAGGTTGACTCCGTGACATCTATAGATATGGTTTGTGCACATCTTATAAACAAAGGGTTGCAACTTTAGGAAATGATACATCCTACTATCGGGCCAACACCGGGTATCTACGAGTTAAGGAGCCGATCAATTGGGGTAGCAATTAGGGGTACATCTAGTCTTGCTTGTTTAGGAGCCCGTTCTTGTCGTTAGGGGTTAGCACCTGTCAGTTCTGTTGGGCTACCTGTTATTGTATGGGGTAAAACCTCTCACTAGAAGTACACCTAAATCTACCATCTTGTACTTGTTGGGATCATCTTATTCTTGTATTCTGGTATCGGTGCAGAGAGAAAAGTATTAGAGAAGCGCAATGCATGTTCTATCCTGTTTACCTTAATATACCTGCCTTATGACACTGTTATCTCTCTCCAACTTATATGCCTGTCATGATGCTTTTACTTATTTGTATGCTAAAAGTAACTAGACTCGCCAGACTTTATGTCTGACTCATTTTGTTTCCTCTTCTTTCTCTTTCGTTTCCCCCTAGGTTCTAAGGGTGGGAATACACAAGCTTGATCAGGATTCTTCTTTCCTTCTGCTTGGAGTTGCTTAGATGTATTGCTCGATTTCTTATTTTCTCTACTATGGCTATGTTGTGGGGATTATGCTCTTTTTATGTATCATTGTACTCTGATGATGATTTTTGTACAAGGCAGAAGTTTTATGTTTTCAGTGTTCCAGACTTATTATGTAATTGGGTTTGAACCATGAAGCTTTTCTACTTAACAAAGTATTAATTCCGCTATTATTTTATATCTATCTTATAATGTTTCTATTTCTGTTTACCTATAATGCTTCACGAAACTTAATGCATCCTGATAAAGGGTGACATTAGCGGACATAGGGTGTCACATCTGGTATCCAAGCTGAAGGTTACCAGATCGGATAAAAGATTTTCGAAAAAGGTTTTAAAAGAAAGTATTTTCAAGAGAAAAGTCTGTTTTGAAAACATATTCCCCAAAGCCATATGAAATATCTTTCGATTCTCTGTTTGAATCCCTTTTTCCTTTTCTTTTCAGCATGTCTAGGGAACCTAATAATCCTGAGGGCGTTACGATACGGGTTGGTTCCGTAGGTATCTTGAGGATACAGAGCCTGCTGGAGGCCAAGCAGATGCCCCTCCCCTAGTTGCAGCCGTCGTTCCTCCTCCTCCTCCTCCGCATACTGAAAATTTCTCTAAAATATGTAAAGATTTTTGTGCTATAGGAGGAAAGCCATTCCGAGGAACTGAGACTTTTGTAGAAGCAAGGAATTGGCTTAAAGAGACAGAGGATTTGTTTGGAATTTTCAAAGTTGACGATCATAGGAAGATTCAATTAGCCGTTATTAGCCGTTTGGTAGCTAAAAGATGAGGCTTCATTCTAGTGGGAAGTGACGCAAGCAGGGTATCTAGTGGAGACTTGGGATGGTTTCTGATAGAGATTCGAAATGAAGTTTCTTTCTCAAGTCGAGCAAAGCATACAAATGGAAAGTTTTTTGGAACTTAAGCAGGGAGCCATGTCTGTGATAGAGTATGTTAATAAGTTTAACCAATTAGCGAGGTTTGGTTTGGAGCTAGTGAACACCCCACACAAGAAAGCTTTGAGATTTGCTAGAGGATTCACTACACCATATCAGCCAATTTGGCACACACGGATGCAGGCGTAAAATTCGGCTAATAGCCATATCAAATTTGATAATGCTCAGGTCCGTATCAAACAACAAATTGCGATCCGCACCACCACAAGTACCCCAAATCTGACCGTCCATCGCGAATGCTCGTATCGGTTAATATGATTCGATTGTTGGCCGTTTCAAATTCATGCTTTTTTTTGTGTAAAACTTTTGCCCGAAAAAGCACACCCATCCCTTCAATTTTTTAATCCTTTCAGGTTATCTCCCTCCCTTTTTTTATTTCCCTCATCTAATATTGTATCCCATGCCCTTTTTCCGTTTTTGAAAATTGCTCCCAAAAATTACATAAATCCGATAGTTGTCTGCTCATATCTGCTTCTTTGTCATTGTCTCTATTGCTGGTAAAATTTTGGTTTAATTCAGTTTCTTATAATCAATATTTTTTGCGCTATTGTTTCAATTCATGCTCAACATGTTGTAGGCCAGAGAGCTATTTATTGGTTTTTACCCAGGGCGGTTACAAAGCAAGGTTGAACGTTGAAGAAAGTTAGGTTTTTTCAAGTTCGTCATAGTACACCATGGTTAGTGCACACATTATTTGATCTATTTCCTTGTATTAAATTAGCTGGTCATGATACTGAATATGTAAAATATGAACCTTGAATTTTGTTTGTTAAATTGCTATTGGAAATGTTTTGTTTCCCAACAACTGCCATACCCATTCCAGTAAATAAAACTAGTTTTAGGTTAACCAGTAAAAAAACCAACTTGCCAATGAAAACATCAGTGATTGATGCAATTTGTAAGTTGTAACAATTTTTGAATTTATAGGCTGGCAACATGCCATTTGGTATAGACAAAAAGTGGATAAATGAATCTAATCAAATATCTCCATACTATATTGATGGGGTGAAAAAGTTTATTTGTTTTGTTGAAGAAAACGGTGGTAAGAAAGGGGTGTATTCATGTCCTTGCAATCGATGCCAAAATATGAAGACATTCAAATTAGATGAAATTCATTTTCGTTTGCTTAGATGGGGTTTTATCCAATCATATAGTGTGTGGTATTTTCATGGGGAAAAAAGGGTGGAGATGGGAAAACAACAACCAATTAGTAATTCCACAAGTACTGACGAGGCTGAACATATTGTGATGGAAGATCTAGTCAATGATGCAAATAGATTTCATGATTTTCAACCTGAAAATCCATTGTTTGATCATGCTAATATTGGAGAGCAGTGTACAGATGATGGCAATTGGCAGGCCAATGAAAGTAACAAGTATACACCACTTTACGTAAGCGCAAAAGAGCCACTGTATCCTTCATGTCCAAAAGGGATAACGAAGTTGTATGCCATTGTGAAACCGAATAGCTTGAAGACCCAATACAGCTTCTCAAGTAATGGTGTGACTGCACTACTCGAACTAATGAAGGAGTTACTCCCCGAAGATAACACGCTGCCGACAAAATACCCCGACGTGAAGAAGTTCATTAAGAAAGTCAGGATGAATTACACAACTTATGACGCATGCATCAATGATTGCATGTTGTACTGGAAAGATGATGCGAATAGAATTTCTTGTAAAAATTGCAAAGAACCAAGATATAAGACATCTTTTAACGACGAGAGAAAAGGAACCAAAGTAGCACGAAAGACATTAAGACATTTTCCATTTCTAGATTGAAGAGATTGTATACTGTACCATGGATAGCAGATGCAATGACCTGGCATGGTCATGCCAAATCTGATCCAAATGCAATGCGTCATCCATGTGACACTTCTCAATGGAAAGCCGTTGATTCCTTTGACAAAACATTCACAGTTGAGCCATAGAATGTCACACTTGGAATAGCAACAGATGGTTTCTGTCCGAATGCTTCTCTTACTAACCCTTACAGTTGTTGGCCGGTAATTGAAGTACTGTATAATCTTCCTCCGTCTATGTGCATGAAATAGGAGTTTTCAATGTTAACACTGTTGATTTCTGGGCCAAAACAACCGAGGAAGGATATTGATGTTTATTTAGAGCCGTTGGTAGACGAGTTAAAGTAGTTATGGGAAGGAGTTGTTACATATGATTCATCAAGTAAATCCGAGTTTATAATGAGAGCTAGGGTGTTGTGGGCGATCCATGATCACCCTGCTCTTGGGACTTTATCGGGATGTACAACTCATGGTTACTTTGCATGTCCCGTTTGTGGGGAAAACACTTGTTCTTATCATCTTCCTGAAAGTAAGAAGATGTGTTTTATGGGACATCGAATGTATCTTCCTAACCGACATAGGTTTCGATATGACAAGACAAATTTCAACAATGAACAAGAACTTAGTCGTCCTAAAAGGCCATTGAATGGTTTTGAAGTTCAAAAGAGAGTAGCGAATGTCAAAATGAAAATCGGTAAACACAAAGAAGAAGTTGGTTGAAAAAGGAAAAAGTCGGCCGTTGAAGAAGGTGACAATGTTTCTGCTTGGTATAGGAAGTATATCTTTTTTGATTTACCATATTGGAAAGCAAATATGATTCGACATAATATTGATGTTATGCAGACGGAGAAAAATGTCATAGAGCATCTCATCAGCACCATTATGGGCCATAAGGAGAAGTCAAAAGACGACATCAATGCACGCAAGGATATGAAAACCATGGGTATAAAACAAAAGTTGTGGGTGAGGGTAGATCCCGAAACCAAAAAAAAAAAAACAATCATACCAAAGGCAAATTTCACCTTGAGCAAAGAAGAAAAGATAAGATTTTGCACCATATTGAAAAATTTGAAAGTACCTAACAAATTCTCCTCTAACTTCCGCAACAACGTGTGCATCAATCCTCTCGAACTAAGAAATATGAAGTCACATGATTACCACGTCATAATGCAACATCTGCTTCCGGTATTGCTTCAATATACTTATATACAACATAAGGATCTACGAAATGCTATTCATTGTATTAGTCTATTCTTTAACATTTTGTGCTCGAAGGTTATCAATGGGGAACACCTTATAAAAGTAAAGGCTATGTTGGTGGAAGCAATGTGTGTTTTTGAAAAATATTTTCCGCCTGCATTTTTTATATCAGTATCCATGTTATGGTTCATTTAGCCGATCAAGCATTGGTTGGTGGCCCTGTCAGATATAGATAGATGTACCCTTTTGAACAGTAAATTACTAATTTCAGTTATGTACATTATTATTTGGTAAAAATGGCTATCGTGTGCAAGTTATAATTGATCACAATCATAGGTTGATGAAAACATATAAAGGCTATGTGCGCAACAAAAGATATATTGAAAGGTGTATTGCAGAAGGATATATCATACAAGAAGCTAGCCTTTGTTGCATGGAATATATCCCAAACGGAGGTTATGGCAACCATAAACATACCCGTGAAGCATTTTTAGACAAGGATGATGAATTTGCTGGTGAGATATCTTTGGATAATGGTAAAGATATAAGTTTAACCCAAGTGCAATTCGAACAAGATGGGTCCTAAGTAAGTATGATGGATTGGATCCATGGAAGAAGTAAGTTCATGATGTAGGTTTCAAATTTCCATTTTTAATTTAATTTATATATTCATTTCAATATGTGTTATCTGCGTATAGAAGGTACAACTCCTATGTGAAAAGCAATAAATTTCAACCACGAGGCATAGGTACAACTGTCGAAGTAGTTAAACCTTTTACTATATGGTTACGTAATGAGGTATCACATCATCTATAGTATTTCACGTTTTTATAAGTTTGCAATACACATCGTGAACATGCTTGATTTTTCTTCTTGTGTTTTATATAGTTGTTGAATTGCAGCGATGTAGACCCAGCTCTTTGGCGGCTAATACACGGGCCGAATTTCACGGCGCTTAGTTATACGAAGTACCAAGTGAATGGGTTTTTATTTTCCACGAAAATGTACGAAGACCATTTGGTAACATAGGATAGCGGTGTATGCATGAGAGCAATTACAAAATTTAGAGCGAGTGGGAAAGATAAAAATTATAAGGAAGCAGAAACAACGTATTATGGAGTCATTTAGCAGATACTTGAGTTGGATTACATTGATTTCAAATAAACAGTTTTTTATTGCGATTGGGTAAAAGTCGAGGATAAGATCAATGGTTGTAAAATAGATCCCACTTCAATCCTGATCATGGTTAATTTAGGAAAATTAAAGAATAGGGACAACATGAATGATGAGCCATTTATTCTTGCATCAGAAGCGAGCCAAGTGTTCTACTCAAAAGATTTAGAAAATGACAGCTGGTCTGTGGTTTTGCATACACCAAAATGGTTGACTACAAATGTGGATGACATTGAGTCTCCTACCGTCTATCAATCAGCTTTTGAAGACAATGAAAAACTAGAAGATCAAACCAAACTCATGTGTTAACCTATGAATTGTTGAATGCTATTTTTACCAGGGAATCATATGTATTTGGAATGTCATGACTTACACTTTCTGATCGCAATCCATTATGCTTTTATTATTTCTTTTAACTATTTCATATTCATGGTGTATGCATGAGTGAAATTGTAATAGAGGACATGATCGGTAACAAATGTGAATAATATTCTTATTCATGGTATGTGTGATGATTCTTAATGTTGCTTCTATTTCGCAGGGAAATACATCGCAAGATCCAACATCATCACATGCATCGTGTTCGAAAGAGCAACAAGTTGAACAAAACCTACTTGGTATTCCAGTCTTAGAAAACGCTCCAAAAATCGCTACTATGCTTGGTAAGCTAGTACGATCTTATGTGCCGATCTCTTACACAGGTTGGGATAAAGTACCCAAAACATATAAGGACGACTTTTGGAACCAGTTGGTGGTAAATTTGTGAAAAATTGCATGTAAATGTTACAGTTTATTTTTACAGTCTCTAACTCTTAATTTTTGCAGAAAATGTATACGCTTGAGCCGCTTTCAAAGGAAATGTTTTCAAAAAGAATGGCCGAGGCTTTTAGGAGACACAAGAAAAACTTGAGAGCAACTTATTATGACATTTTCGGCAATGACGAAGAACGGATGAAACATTGTCCACCTTCAATTGCTCAAGATGATTGGAACGAGTTCATAAAGAATGAAGCAACGCTTGAAGCAAGCGGAAGAAGGACGAAAGGCAAAAAAATAGATCCAGTCTAAGTTATGCCCACCATGCAGGACGTAAAAGTCACGCTAGAGTAGAACACGAATTGATAAATTATTTAATCATTTTCTTTCAACAGTAGTAAAAAAACACAATTAAGGGAGAGAATATACATGAACTGGAATATATTGCAGATCATTGCAAGTCCATCTGCAAATATCAACCGTCGTCAAGTATGGGAGAAGACACACAGGAAAAAGATGGTAGCATATCAGATGCCACGTCTGCGTACTTCGTAAGCTTTTACTTGTATTATGGTTATTACAGTTAACATCGAGCAGTCTATTGTTTGGACTTTCATTTCAGGCTTTTAGGCTTTCCATAATTGTGATTAATTAGTTTCTGATGACATTTTCTTCATTACGTGTTTTTATTGTTATGGTGCTATGTATGGATTGAATTTATTCCGTTAAGAGTAACATACTATAGTTACAAGCTGTTACAAGTAAATGTTGGTGTAAACACACTTAATTTTTATCCCAGGATCAGATTGCCAAATTGAAGGAAAAGATCACCGATAGTGATGAAGAAAAATTGCATGTTGATGAAGATAGCTTATCACAAGTGTTGGGTAAGGATACAGGGGGTAAGAGCCGCGCTGTTGGGATCATCATACCAAAGATGCATGTTAAGGCTTGTTCCATTGCACAAAAACGATTCAAACATGTTCGTGAAGACAATGATGAGTTGAAAATGAGGGTGGGAAGCTTGGAGGGTATGATGACTGATATGAAGGGTATAGTGGGAAATTTGTCTGGAAAAATGGAGGTTCTGATCAACATGGTAGGAACTTTGACTGATCAAGGAACTCAGGCACGGTTAACTACGTCAGATGGAGGACGCAACAGTACACACATCAGTGCATCAAAGGTTGTTCCTTCTCCGATCCAGGATACGACCAATGCGGTGAACAATCAACGATGTGAAATTCTCAACTCTGATCTAGACATAATAGCAACAGGTATATTTTATTAATAAAATCAAAGGGTGTTGCATATTTTATTGCACTCTGATCTAAAGTGAGTGCTTAAAGTCTAATGGATACGTACTACATTTTTCCTATTTTAATAAAATTAAGCATATTTTATTAATACCATCCTTTGAAATTCTCGACTTTATTGCAACAGGTACTGCCTGTCGAGATCCTACGTCATCCAGATGCCATGGGATTCCTGTACCACCTACACATGAAAAAGTGGTTTTGGATAGTATACTGCTACTAGATGAGAAAACCTCAAAACTGAATCATTAATTTGCAGAGACCTTTGATGAAGTCGGAGTGGGTGGTTTTGTGTGTCATGTGAAGTCCCTGATTCACTATCTTTAGACATAGGACCAGGTATATATAATTTTACACTTGACTCTTGGTTTACTTATGAAACAAGAATTCCATGACACTTGTGTTTGCATTAGTTTCATGAACTCTCTTCGGTGGCATACACATGAGACACGATATGCACACACGAATATTATTTGTTAATGTTTTTACAAATTGATTAATCCGCTGATAATTGATGTGTGTACATTTAGCTTATTCTTATCAACGCAAGCTTTGAAACATATAAATTTTGTACATTCAATATCAACATCTGCTCATCATTGCTTTAATTTACAGCAACGTGGACCACAGCACGATCAGCATGCTTAATCTTCCCGGTCTGAGCCTGCAGTTTTATCACATTTTTTTTCTTTGATTAAATTTGCTACTTTCAATAACCAGCTCAGTTATATCAGACTTTGTAATTAGATGACACATCCGTGACAGTTTCCGTTTAATATTTATATGACACTCTATAAATTGTGTTATCAAAATTCTTGTTATGCTTTGTGTATAATTTGTGCTATATATGCTTTGTATAAATTGTGATATTGTCTGTGTTATGCAAAATATGTGTTGTAGTTTCTGTTATAATATGTATATGTGTATATATATATATATACGTATATATAATAAGATACGGTTTAAGACCGTGTCTACCTGACATCAAAGATACGATCTAAAACTGTTTCTAAAATATATTAAAGTTGCGTCCATCGGAAATTAGCTACGGTTTACATTCGTATCTTGCTACCCTTTAGATACGGCAGCGAGCCATTTCTATTTTACCTTTTGATACGACTACGTGGGCGTGTCAAATTTTAAGTTAGACATGGCCTATAACCATATATAATAATTAGACATGCCACTTTTTGATACGGCTTTTTACCGTGCCCAAGAGCTTTAGATACGGCTAAAAACACGGCCTAATCAACAGATATGGTGTAGTGATTGAATGAACCCCTTCTTGGGTTGGCTATGTCTCATATTCCGATGGGAGAAACTTTTGAGAAACTCGTTGATATGGCATTAATGCATGAGGAAGATAAAGGTGAAAAGAAAGAAGCTTGGGTTGAGGAAACACAAAACAAGAAAGTGTGGCCCAATAAAGAAGAACAACAACAACAAAAGAAAGGCGGTAAGAATGGTAAAGCTCGAGATAAGAGTAAATGTCATCATTGCGGACGCCGAGGGTCATGTGATCAAGGATTGCAAGAAAAGAAAGAACGCTTGTTTTCATTATGGAGAGGTCGGACATCTTGCTAAGGATTGCCCGAAGAGGCAAGGACAAGGTCAAAGGGCAGGATCTTCTGGACGGAAGGTGCATGCTCTCATGGCCAGAATGCCAGATAGAGGTAGGAAAGTTTCCATTGAAGGTTTAATTTCTCTTTCCAATCATCTAGTTAGAACTCTTTTTGATTCTAGCGCTTCGCATTCTTTTATATTTGAATCTGTGGTTGAGTCTCTGCACCTCAGTACTAGTATGGTTTTGATCCCATTGTTGTCTCAAACCCCATTGGTGGTACGACTCATTTGTTTATGATTTTTTGGGGTTTGAGAATATCTGTGTTAGGCGTCGAGTTTGAATGCGACACTTATGTGCTTAGTTTCATGGGCTGTGGTTTGATTCTAGGGATGGATTGGCTAGCCATGTATGGTGCCATTCTGGATTGCGAGAGGAGGTCCGTTAGACTTTTGACTTGCCATGGGAGGACCCTTGAGATTTCTTGTGACCCTAAAGGGATTGTCATGCTTAGTTTCCTAGAGTCTCTTGATGCATCTATCGATGATCTATGATCTGTACTAGTAGTCTGTGAGTATCCTTCTATTTTTGAGAAGGTTCGAGGCTTACCTCCAAGGAGCGAGATTGATTTCCGTATGTACTTGGTGGATAATGCAAAGCCAGTTGCAGTGCCTGTGCGCCATATGGCTTCAAGAGAAAGGATGGAGCTTAGCAAGCAAGTAGGGAAGCTACTTGAGAAAGGCTTTATTAGGCAAAGCATATGTAAATGGGGTGCTCTAGTGGTATTCGCCACGGATGGTTCGATTTGCTTATGTGTGGATTATAGAGAGTTGAATAAACTCACTAAGAAGAATAGGAACCCACTTCCAGGATAGATGATCTGTTTAACCAGCTTGTTGGTGCATCTGCTTTCTCTCGGTTAGACTTAGCCATGGGGTTTCATCAGTTGAGGGTGGCCGAGGACAGTATAGACAAGTCCGCTTTTAGAACTCCAGATGGTTTCTTCGAGTGGCTCGTCATGCCTTTTGGGTTGACGAATGCACCCGCCTATTTTGTTGATCTGATGAGTAGGGTGTTTCGGGAGTTTCTAAATAAGTCTATTGTGGTCTTTGTTGATGATATCTTGATTTTCTAGAAGAACAAAGAAAAGCATGCCCTACATTTGAGGGAGTTTATGAAAACTCTCTATGCGCACCTGCTTAAGGCGAAGTTCTCCAACTTCATTTTTGGAGAAAATAAGTATGATTTTTAGGGCATGTGGTCCCTAAAGATGGGATAGCAGTAGATCCCGCTAAGTAGTTGCAGTTCAAGATTGGCAGGTCCCAAAGAATGCAAAAGAGGTGAGAAATTTTCTTGGATTAGCGGGCTATTATAGGAAGTTCATTAGGGACTTCGCAAAGATATGAGCCCCACTCACCAGACTAACGAAGAAGAATCTGACATTTTCTTGGGATATAGATTATGACGATGCTTTTCAACGATTGAAGAGGTCTCTGACAACAGCCCCAGTTGTGACCTTGCCCTATAGGAACAAAGTGTTCATAGTATACATTGATGCATGCGGTACAGGAATTGGTGTGGTTCTGATGCAGGAGGGAAGGGTAGTATGTTATGGAGGTAGACAGCTAAGAGTTCATGAGAAGAACTACCATACCCATGATTTAGAGTTAGTTGCCATGGGATTCGCGCTTAATACTTGGCGCCATTATCTATTAGGAGAGAAGTTCGAGTTGTACATGATCATAAATCTCTCAAGTACTTATTCTTGCAGAAGATCTCAATTTGAGGCAACAGAGATGGATGGAGTTTCTGGCGTCCTATGACTTTGAGATTGCTTATACCCCTGGCAAGGGTAATGTGGTGGCAGACGCATTGAGTAGGCAGAGGATGACCTTGAGTTCTCTGTTTGTAAAGAGGAAAAACTTGGAATTTATATCAACTTTTGATTTTAGACCCTCCACCGAGTTTACGCCTGGTTTATTGGCATCATTAGAGGTGCGACCTACTCTGTTGGATTAGATAGGGACTTTGCAGCGAAAGGACCCACAGTTAGCGGATATCTTGGATATACTCAGTATATGGGAGACTCCTAGTCACCTCAGTAGATATTCCATGAGCGATAGAGGGTGGTTGCGACGAGTTGGAAGGCTTTGTGTTCCCTGAGTTGGGAGTCTGTTGAAGACATTCCTTGAGGAATCCCATCATTCTAGGATGACTATTCATCCAGGCGGTGATAAGATGTATAAAGATATGAAGAGGATTTTCTTTTGGGCTAGGATGAAGAAAGATGTGGCAGAGTTTGTTTCTCGATGTTTGATTTGCCAGTAAGTAAAAGCTGAGCAAAAGAAGCCCGGTGGTTTACTTCATCCTTTGGAAGTCCCACAGTGGAAGTTGGAGAGCGTCTCTATGGATTTCATTGATGGTTTGCCTAGATCAAGGAAAGGCAACACCATTATTTGGGTTATAGTGGACAAACTTACTAAGAGCGCTCATTTCATCCCTGTTAAGAGTAAGAGGATGGCATCATGGTTGCCAGCAGTTTATCTGTATGAGATAGTCCGTCTATATGGAGTACCTTCCAGTATTGTGAGTGATCATGATCCCATATTCACCAGTGAGTTTTGGAGAAGATTGCAAGAAGCGTTAGGTACACGTTTGTTTTGAGCACCGCTTATCACCCAAAAACGATGGACTTTTGGAAAATGTGAATAGAGTCCTTGAGGATCTTGTAAGACTGTGCATCCTAGACTTCTGCGGAACTTGAGAAGAGCATTTTCCTTTAGTAGAGTTCGCATATAACAACAATTATCAGACTAGTATTGGAATGGAACCCTTTGAAGCATTGTACAGACGACCCTGTACATCACTGACTTGTTGGTTGGAATCTACAGAAAGGCTTCTATTTGGACCTAAGATGATTAGGGAAACTTCAGTGATGATTGATCTTATCCGGAGGCGCATGAAGGCAGCTCAGGATAGGCAGAAATCCTAAGTAGATAAGAGAAGGACTGACATTTAGTTTGAGGTGGGAGACATGGTTTTCATCAAGGTATCACCTTTGAGGAATGTAGTTCGTTTTGGATCTGTAGGGAAATTATCACTAAGATTTGTAGGGCCATTTCCCATAACATGAAGGATTGGCAAAATGGCATATAGAGTAAAGCTACCAGAGAGACTTTCTAGCATTCATAATATTTTCCACGTTTCTCATTTACAGAAGTGTTTGCATGATACTGCAGAAGTAGTTGAGTCGAGTATGTTTGAAGAAGTCGAAGTGGAACGGGAGCCGACAGTTAGACGAGTTTCTACCCGTATTCTTAGATCAGAGGTTAAAAAGCTATGCAAGCGAGAGGTTAAGTTGATGAAAGTTCAATGGGGAGATAAACAAGAGGATGTAACTTGGGAGACTGAAGACAAGATTCACGCTTCGTACCCTTTTATTTTCAAGGGTATGTCCTTAACTTCTTTTTTCCAAAAGCTTTTATTCATGCTTGTTTCTATCGTTTAAGTATATCTTATCGATCGAATATTCGACCTTTAGGTAGGAATCCCATGGATGTAAACATGTGTTTGAGACATGTTATGTTTGATGGATGCAAGTAGATTCAAGTGGCTGTTATTGGTTGCTCATGGATGCATAACACACACATTAGGCACTAGATCGGCTCAATCACTCCGATACTGCATATGAATATGTGTGCATTTTTCTTCTTTCAATGGGTGAAAGTGGGTGTATCATTATATGGATGTTGCGGTTGGATGAATGATTGCGCCCACATATAGAACTTACATGTTATAATAGGACATATGCATGCATGTTGGATTTATGGCACTAACATACATTGCATTAAGGAGGTCAACTGAATCAGTAGACTGCTTGATCATTCGCATTAGTATAGGGACATATACACACACCTTTGCATATGCTCATATAAGCATTAGAAATCTTTTAAAGACAATGGATGCCTGTGATTGATGGATGAGTAGATGGGTGATGGATGTTAGGATATGCATTCTTCTTAACTTAGAGATTTCGGGGACGAAATCCTTTAAGTAGGGGAGAATGTAACACCCCATAATTCTAACCACGCTGTATGATAAATTTAAGAATACCGAATTAAATATTGTGAATAAGGTAAAACGGACTGCGCCATTGCGTTCATCTCGGAATTCTGCTCAAGATAGACACCAAGTTTGCGTAAAACGGACATCATATGAAGAAGTTATTAAGCCCAGAAGTTTGTATACGGACAAGAGAATTATATGTATACAAAACCAAGCAAAATATTCAAAACATTTTGAAAATCAGCGGCGAGGAAAAGTGGGGGGAAATCGGCCCGTTAGGGGTCGACTCATGGGTCGACACCACAACAGGGGTGTCGACACCCATGTTGACCCCCCTATATCTGGGCAGAATTCAATACCTAAATGTAGACCCATTTCTTGACTAGATTCGTTGACCCTATGCTATGAATAAGACCTCATTCTCATTGTTTTTATTCGCCAAAAACAATGGAGACAACGAGGTGCTGCCCCAACTCAGTTTGATCTAGCCTGTTCTTCTTTAACAACAAGTTATATATGTATTCAGAGATCTGTGCTACATCATCTACGATTAATCTTCTGTTCTTTAGATCTAATCACAGTGAGTTTATGTTGCTTTTAGATATAAACACCTAAATATAAACTTGACATGTTTATAAGTTTGGATCTAAGACTATGCCTGTTAGAAATCTGAATCACAACAGATCTACCATTAATTGTATACCTAAATTACAACTTATATCTCATATGCCTATTCATAATATCCCTATTCTATTAGTTTGCCTAATCATGACACCTTATGCCTATTCTGTCAGTTTGCCTAATCATGTCATCTTATGCCTATTTTGGTAGTTTGCCTATTTATGTTATCATATGCCAGTTTTATTTACAATGCTTATTGTTGCTCTCTCCTCTCCCTTTTCCCGTTTTGTTTTTATAGCCAGGCTACCTTCGAGCCTAGGCCTATCGCTGAAATACATGAACGCGCGAATTTGGGAATGATAAATTTAGGCATAGTTCATATTGTAAACTTGATTGGGAAATTTGGGCATAATTTGTGTTTTGAGCCAAAACTTGGGATTTGGGGGCATTTACATCTTGATCTAAACCTTAATTTGGGGGCATAGTAAACATAAAAATTTGCTAGTGATGAAAATGCCTAGATTTACAGTAATTAGAAACTGTAACCGCACTTATACACGAGGTTAGATAACACTTGTGGTAGAAGTTTGCCTAGAACCGCAAGGCAAATCTAGCGACCTCAAGTGGTGAATCTAATGTGAGAGGTGTAAGGTCATTAACGTACACGTGACGGTGCTAAGACATGATGTTATGTATGACTTGTGGAAAAAGTCTTCCCGGACCCAACCGGCATATCTAGCATCCACAAGTGGTAGACTTATTGTGGGAGGTCTAGCGCATTATAACCATAAATGAATGAATAGTGATGAACTTGTAATACATAGCCTATTTGAATCCATAAGGATTACATGAACTTGTTAACTTGAGTAGGGGTTGAGTAAACCTGCTTGAATTAGGTGGAAGAGTTAAGTTAATCTTGTTAAATATGTGGGGGCGGGTTATACATATGAACCCGACAAACTTTAACATGTTGGGGTTACACAATCTTGTTAAACTGGTAGGCATAGCCTGTTGAAATCCTAGTAGTAGGGATACAAGCCTGGGGGTAGCTTGTATCATCTGGCGTGGGACTCGTTTCAGTCAGTAATCCATCTTGGTATCAAACGAGAAACCCCGAACTAGGTCAGGCTCTGGGCATGCTTACTGAGCTGATTATAAGAGGTCACTTGAGGGACGGTGTGGGCGGCGCATTTCGACGGGGTCATGTGTGTGCATGGGTCCAGTCCATGGAGGTTAAGACGTCGTGACATCTATAGATATGGTTTGTGCACATCTTGTAAACAAAGGGTTGCCACTTTAGGAAGTGATACATCCTAATTTGGGGCCAACACAGGGTATCTATGATTTAGGGAGCCGATCAATTGGGGTTAGTAATTGGGGTACATCTAGTCTTGCTTGTTTAGGATCCCGTTCTTGTCGTTGGGGGTTCACCTGTCAGTTCTGTTGGGATACCTGTTATTGAAAGGGGTAAAATCTCTCACTAGAACTACACCTAAGTATACCATCTTGTACTTGTTGGGATCATCTTGTTCTTGTTATACTAGTATTGGTGCAGAGAGAAAAGTATTAGAGAAGCGCAATGCATGTTCTGTTCTGTTTATCCTGTTTACCTTGATATAACTATCTTATGACACTGTTATCTCTCTCCAACTTATATGCATGTCATGGTGTTTTTACTTATTTATATGCTAAAAGTAACTGGACTAGCCATACTTTATGTCTGACCCATTTTGTTTCCTCTTCTTTCTCTTTCGTTTCCCCCCAGGTTCTCAGGGCGGAAATACTCAAGCTTGATCAGGAATCTTCTTTCCTTCTGCTTGAAGCTGCTTAGATGCATTGCTCGATTGCTCTACTATGGCCATGTTTTGGGGATTATGCTCTTTTTATGTATCATTGTACTCTGATGATGATTTATGTACAAGGCATAAGTTTTACATTTTCAGTATTCTAGACTTATTATATAATTGGATTTGTGACACCCCACGTCCGTTAATGTCACTCACAAAGGGAATGCATTAAGTTTCGTGAAGCATTATAGGTAAACAGATACAGAATTTTACAAGACAGACATAAATAAGATAACAGCGGAAATTTATATTTTTAGTTCAAACATAAGTCATACATCGTGGTATACCATGAGTCTCAAAAATCATTACAACAACATAACTTCTGTCTTTTAACATCAGAGTACATAAATACTTAAAAGAAAACATAATTCCCCAAATAAAAGGGACAAAGGCATAGTGGGGATAAAACTTGAGCCATACTTCGAAAGCAGCTTTAGCAAGATGATATCTGAGTCCTGACTAAGCCTGGGTGTTTCCTCCCTGAGAACCTGGGAGGGGGTAGGGGGTTGGGGGGAACGGAAGAAAGAAGGAGAAACAAGATGGTCAGACATAAAGTCTGGCGAGTCTAGTGATTTTAGCAAGTAAATAAATAAAAGTAACATGATAGGCATATAAAGTAGATAAGAGAGAGATCCCTACATAAATGGCAGGTGTGACAAGGTAGACATGATAAGGTGTATATGCTTCTAATGATGACTTTGCACTATTACTAGTATAACCAGAATGAAATGATCCCTTCCACTATAAGGTGGTAGACTTAGGGCATATGTCCAAAGGTACCCTAACTACTACCCAAATCGATCGGCTCCCTACTCTGGAGATACTCTATGCCGGCCCCACAGTAGGATGTATCACGTGCTAAAGTGGCAACCCCTCACTGATATACACAGCCCCATATCTACTGGTGTCACGGTGGTCTTATCTCCTTCGGCCTGGCTCATGCACGCACATGGCCCGGTTAGTTTGCGCTGCTAACACCACCTCCATGCTTGGATCTCTTACAATCAGTCAGTCAGTGTGCCCCACCTCCGACCAGGCTCGGAGGTCTCTACTCGATACATACTCCGGGTTACTGACTGAAATGGGTCCTATACAATATGATACAAGCTCTCCCCTTTGTCTTGTATCCCCACTAGGTTTTCCACGGGTTATACTTATCATAAGGGTTTCTTTAGTTATATAACCCCAATCTTTCTACCACTTATTCTTACCTTAAAGGTGTCTTTAATTACATAACTTTATTATTTCCTCCGGCTATGTATACCACTATGTGTCTTTAATTGCATAACCTTATTGAGTTAAGTTTGTGGGCCTATATGTAAATATTATCCACTCCCTCCAGAATTGCTTAGCCCATCCACTATCCAATTTTTTTTACTTAACCCTAACTTTAGTTCATAATTGTACAATCCTTATGGATTAGATTTGGTTAAGTAGTCCAATTTATTACCATGTTCATTTATGGTTTATAATGGGCTAGACCTCCCATATTTGGCCTATAACTTGTGGATGATGGATATGCCAGTCTGGTCCGGGCAGTCTTATTCCACTGTTGGGCCAAATCTCGTGTCTTAGCCCGATTCGTATTTGCGCACTTAGACCTCTCACATTAGGTTTAACATTAGTGGCTGCTGGATATGCCGATCAGTTCCGGAAACACTTCCACCACTAATGCAACCTAACCTCGTGTCATAAGTGCAATTACAATTCCTAATTGTAATCACTAGACATTCCATTTTTATCCAATTCTTACCTATGTCTTAATAGGTGATAATGTCCCCACTTTCCCCTTTTTTTAATTATATGTCCAACTCATGTTTATATTAAAATTATGCCAAAATTAACCTTTTTCCCTCCCCAGTCCCTAACTTGCATGCTCACATAATTTACGGCATGTATAGGCTAAATAATAGCCTAATCATAAACGATAAAAAGGGAAGGTAATGGAAATATGACAAAGGTGAATGTTCTAACATAACTAGCATAAACATATACTAACATGGTGGACATGTAAGCATAGATCTAATGAACTCGTAGCAGTTAACTTGTGGTAACATGGCAAAGGTGATAAGATGAACATGACAAGATCTAAATTTAATTTAGATGTCCAACAAGTTCAGATCTAATATGAGAAGCATAAGGGGATCCAAATAATATACTGGCTTTGATTAATAATTTAGGTGTCCACATAATATAGATCTAGTAGGTAAAATTAGATCTAACAAATAGGGAATAAGATCTACATCATAGAATGTCCACATAATTAGGATGACATAGTAGCATGTTTAGATCTAAATGTGGATTCACATGTCCAATTCATAACATATCCAAACTTACCACAGTATGATAGGTGAAAGTTGATTTACATAAAGAATTAGATCTAACCAATGTTATAACTATCCAAATTAACATTAACCACAATATAGTTGCAAATCAAGATCCACAAAGGCGACATAATAGAATAACCACAATTGAAGTAGATCTAGAGAAGTAGATCTATCATGACATAGTATAAGATTTAACACTAGCATAGATTCATAGTTTACAACATATCCAAATCACAGTCTTTCACAATGTACTTTTATTAATTTAAACCTAAAAGTAACTAACTCACAGTGTTTGGATTGTTAAGAAGATATAAAAGAAGTTGGTGATGAATCTATGCTTGAATCTCAGAATTTGATTTGCAAAAATAAAAGTTGTAGAGGGTTAACAGTTCCAGTTCAGTTTAGACACCTGTAGAGTTTGGCCACCATGACTTCTCAACGAAGAAATTATGAGAAATAGCCACATATATATAGCTACAAAACCCTCTAAAACCGACTACCACATCAGCCCTAGGGGTGTCGACACCCCTGTGGGTGGGTCGACCCATGGGTCAACACCCCTTAAGGGGGGTCGACCCCGGTGTCGACACCCCTCTAGGGGGTCGACCCCTTAGAGCAGGAAATCTGCCGTCACTTTTAACAGTTCGAATTTGCACTATGCTAGATAAAACTCTAACTCATCTCTAACTCATGTATATATATATATTTTCTACACATATGCAAACTTAAAACTCTCATAACTTCTTCATACAGTGTCCGTTTTACACAAACCAAATGTCTATCTTGACCAGAATTTCGTCACGGACGCAATGGTGCAGTCCATTTTCCTTAATTCTAAATATTAAATTAATTATTATATAATTTATCCTCTTTTAGTGTTGTTAAAATTTTGAGGTGTTACATTCTCCCCTACTCAAAGGATTCCGTCCCCGAAATCTCTAAGTTGAGAAGAATGCATATCCTACCATCCATCATCCATCTACTCATCCAACAATCACTGGCATCCATTGTCCTTAAAGACTTCTAATGCTTATATGAATATATGTAATGGTATGTGTATATCTCTTAACACTAATGCGAAAGATCAGGCGGTCTACTGATTCAGTTGACCTCCTTAATGCATTGTATGCCAGTGCCATGAATCCAATATGTATGCAAATAATCCTATTATATCATGTAAGTTATATATGTGTGCACACTCATTCATCCAAATGCAACATTCATATGCTAATTCATCTATTTCCATCCATAAAAGAAAAGAAATTGCATACACATCCATATGCAGTATGAGAGTGATTGAGCCGATCTAATGCCTAATGTGTGTGTATATGCGTCCATAGGCAACCACTAGCGAACACTTGCATCCACTTGCATCCATTAAACATAACATGTTTCAAACACATGTTTACACCCATAGGATTCCTATATAAAGGTTGAAAAATACTATGGATAAGATATACTCAAATGATAGAAACAAGCACTGATAAAACTTTGAAAAAGGAGTTAAGAACACACCCGCGAAAAGGAAAGGGTACGAAGCACGAATCTTGTCTTCGGTCTCCCAAGTCGCATCCTATGGGTTATCTCCCCATTGAACCTATAGAAACTTGACCTCTTTATTGCGTAGCTTCTTAACTTCTGATCCAAGAATACAGGTAGGGACTCGCCTGACTGTCGCCTCCCGTTCCACTTCTACTTCTTCCAACACACTTGGCTCAACAAATACTATGGTGTCATGCAGGCACTTCCGCATATGAGAAACGTGGAAAACATCATGAACACCAGATAGATTTTCTAGGAGCTTTACTCTATAGCCCATTAGGCCAATCCTCTTGGTTATGGGAAATGGTCCCACAAACCTAGGTGCCAACTTCCCTACCGATCCGAAGCGAATCACATTCCTCAGAGGTGATACTTTGATAAAAACTAAGTCTCCTACTTCAAATTCGATCTCAGTCTTTCTCTTGTCTGCATAGGACCTCTGCCTATCTTGAGTTATCTTCATCCGCCGTCGAATGAGGTCAATCTTTTCGGATGTTTCTCTAGCCATATCTGGTCCAAGTAATAATCTTTCTGTAGATTCCTACCAACAGTTGGTGATCTACAGGGTCGTCCGTACAATGCTTCGAATGGTGCCATGTCGATGCTGGACTGATAGCTGTTGTTATAGGCACAATCTACTAAAGGAAGATGCTCTTCCCAAGTCCTTCCAAAGTCTAGGATACACAACCTCAAAAGATCTTCAAGAATCCTGTTCACCCTCTCCGTTTGTCCATCGGTCTGAGGATAATAAGCGGTGCTCAAACACAACTGTGTACCTAATGCTTCTTGCAAGCTCCTCCAAAATTCACTGGTAAAGATGGGGTCATGATCGCTTACGATATTAGAAGGCACCCCATGAAGACGAACTATCTCACGAACATAAATTGCTGCCAACCATAATGTCATCCTCTTACTCTTAACGGGAATAAAGTGAGCACTCTTAGTGAGTTTATCTACCACAACTTAGATACTGGTGTTGCCTTTGATCTAGGCAAACCATCTATGAAATCCATAGAGACGCTCTCCCATTTCCACTGAGGAACCTCCAAAGGGTGAAGCAGACCACCGGGATTCTTTTGCTCAGCTTTAGTTAGCTGGCAAACTAAGCATTGGGAAACAAATTTCACCACATCTTTCTTCATCCCAGCCCAAAAGAAAACCCTCTTCATGTCTCTGTACATCTTATCACCGCCTGGATTAATGGTCATTTTAGTTTGGTGGGCTTCTTCTAGGAATGCCTTTATCAAGCTTCTAGTTTGAGGAAAACAAAGCCTTCCATCTCGTCGCAACCACCCCTTTTCATCTATGGCATATCTACTGAGGTGACTAGAAGTCTCCCCTCTTCTAAGCTTTTCCATGATGTCTAAAATCTGTGGGTCACCCTATTGCAAAGCTCCTTTCTGGTCCATAAGAGTTGGTCGTATCTCCAAGGATGCAAACAAATCAGGCAAAATATCGATGGAGGGTTTAAAATCAATGGCTGATATGAACTCCAAGTTCTTTCTTTCCACAAACAGAGGACTCAGGGCCATCCTCTTCCTACTTAGTGCGTCTGCCACTACATTACCCTTGCCAGGGGTATAAGCAATCTCAAATTCATAAGAAGCTAGAAACTCCATCCACCGTTGTTGCCTTATATTGAGGTCTTTCCACAAAAACAGATACTTACGAGATTTATGATCAGGGTATAACTGGAACTTCTCTCCAAGTAAATAATGACGCCACATCTTTAACGCGAGTACTATGGAAGCTAGTTCTATATCATATATGGGGTAGTTCTTTTCATGACCTCTCAACTATCTACCCCCATAAGACACTACTTTCCCTTCTTGCATTAGAGCTGCGCCAAGCCCTGTACCACACGCATCAGTGTAAATGGTAAACACCTTACTTCCATCAGGCAAGGTCAAGACTGGGGCTGTTGTCAAAGCCCTCTTGTAACACCCTGTAATTTTAAATATTAAAATTAACAAATTTAAGAACACTTAATTTTTAGAAGAAGAATTAAGGAAAATAGGTTACGCCATTGCGTTCGTCTCGGAATTCTGCTTGAGATAGAGTTCGAGTTTGCGAAAATTGTGCTCCATATGAAGAAATTACGGAGCTTAGAAGATTTCAACTTTATATTAGAATTAAATAAATAACTAATAAATCTGAATTTGAATTCAAACCAGCGAAAAGCAGTGGGTAGGAAAATTCCCGCCAGAGGGTGTCGACCAACCATAAGGGGTGTCGACACAGGTGTCGAACCCCCTATAGGGGTGTCGACACGGTGTCGACCCCCCTATAGGGGTCGACCCCTGTTGACTGTTTTGGACAGTGACGAATTCTGAGGTATTAGGGCTTATGTGTCTGGCTGTGGTTGGAAGGGTGATGTATCTCTTTGGTGTGGATGGCTCTGATGACTCCTAGGTTGATCTAAAGGCTCAAATAAATCCTATAGTTCTATATAATCACATCTAACCTAAATCCTAAGCTAAACTAAATTCGTTTATGAGCTTATATGCTGCTGAATCCTAAACTAATCTAGCCTCCACCATAACAAATCAAATTTAAGGTTAAAGATATAGATCAAAGCCTACATCGACCATTTTAGCTTATCAACTTCAGAAATCAGAACTTTGAATTATTCTCTATCCTTAATCCTATCTCTGTGAATACAGTTGCTTTCACAAGATAATTAATTAAATTAATAATGATAAGTTGTGATCTGGATTGTATAAATACGCCTGTTGAATCTTATGCTATGAGCCAGTTCTGTTATCATCTGTTTTTGTATGTCAGTTTTTGTTATCGTATGTAAGTGGATTCATTTTATGATGTTAGTTCATATTCCTAATTACATATGCAAGTTATGTTCATCTATGCAAGTTTGCTCGATCTATGCAAGTTATGAAAGTTTATATGCAAGGCATGTTCATATATGCAAGTTCATATTTTATATCTTTAGATCTATGCAAGTATATTTTCTATGCAAGTTATTGTTTATGCAAGTTTAGGTCTGTGCAAATTATGATTATTTTTAGACCTATGCAATTTATGATCTATGATAGTCTATTTTCATATGCTAAGTTAGATCTGTATTGTTTTATGCCAACTTGAATGTTGTATGTCTCTTTCTTTTCCTTTCTCTTATGAGTTGGGCTAATTGCGAGCCTAACGTGTTACATGAATTATGCGTATGAATGACGTGGGGACGTTGGAAAAAATGTTAAATATTGGATATTATGAAATTGGCATAAATTATCTAGAAGACATGTAATTAACTTGAGACATAAATTGCCATAGTTTATATGCATGGAAATTATGGACATAATTTAGATAATAATTATGAACATAGCTTGAATTGGAAATTATGGACAATTTGAAATAAGGGTTATAATTCAAATTGGGTTTGAATAACAGAATGAGTTAATGAACGCCTAAGACACGAGGTTAGACTTGGTTTGTAGTATAAGACTGCCCGGAACCGCCCGGCATATCCAGCAACCGCAAACGGCAGTCTAATGTGAGAGGTCAAAGGTGTAAATTAGATGCTTAGACACGAGGTTAAGCCTGGCTTGCGGTGGAAGTATGCCCGGCACCGCCCGACATATCCAGCGGCCACAAGTGATCGACTTAATGTGAGAGGTCTGTGCATTAATAACTAATTAATGCTAATCAAAGATGAATATGATACCTAAACGAGTTAGGTGGGGTTAAGTTAACATGGGTAAGAAGACAACTTAACCAATATTACATGAACAAAGTGGATAGGGTTAAGGCAAGCTTAACCAATAATACATATGGACTTGATAAGTGGAAGGGTTAAGCAAATCTTGGGTAGGTGGGTAATATTAGTATGTATAGGCCCACAAACTTAACCGCTAAATTAACATGCGTGAATCAGTGGGAAGGTTAAGTGACATATGGATAGGCGACACTTAACCTATACAACATGTTAATTAAGAAAATGGGTGGGGTTAGGTTAAATTGAGAACACTTAACGGTTATAACATGTTGGTTAGGAAACCCTAGTAACGGGGACCCATTTCAGCAATAACCCACATAGATGTATCATGCTACCGTGAACTAGGCAGGGTGGGACACGATTACTGGGATGACTATAAGCGGTCAAAATAGCGGCGGGTGGTGCGTCAGTGTAGGTTCCAATGGAGTACGGGCATGCACATGCTCCGAAATGGAAAAAATCAGGCACTGGGCATCAGTATTTATACACCGTGCATCTTGAATTGTGTCGGGTTGCCACCATAGGGATTGATACACCCCATGGTGGGACCAGCACAGGTATCTACAAACAAGCGGGGCCGAATGACACAAGTAATAAATACATGCGAGTTAAGGAGCCGATCGATTAAGCGATAAGGGGGTAGAGTAGGGACATCTAGTATTTAGTTTGGGCAAGTAGGCTGTCAAGGATTGTATGGGGTGGATACCTCTTACTAGATGTTACGCCTGAGGACTACCAATTACAAGACGGGGATCAACTTTCAGTACGGGGCTAATAATGGTGCGGTGTATTTAGTATTGGCACGGTGTATTTATTATTGGTGCGGTGTATTCAGCATTATTAATTATCCCGTAGTAATTAGAAGCGCCATCAACGTTTATCTTATTCATCTTGCCTACCTTGTCATGCATGCTTATGTACAGTCATTTCTTACTTTCTAGCTTATGTTCTTATCCTGCTACTTTAATGATTATATTGTTAAAGTTACTGGACTCACCAGACTTATGTCTGACCTAATTTGTTTCGCCTCTTTTCTTTCCGTTCCCCCCTCCCCAGGTTCTCAGGGTGGGCCTAGTGGAGCTCGATTTGGATCTCTTTCTCCTCTTTTGGAAGTGCTTGGATTGTTGAAAATAAAGTTCAGCTTATCTATTTTTATGTCTATTTACGTTGGGGTTATGCTTTTATTTTATGTACTCAGAAAATAATTTGTCCAACACGGATATTTGTGTACTTAGTGGTTTTGATGATGTAACCAAACTATGTTTTGCTTTTCCACTGTAATAAAGCTTCTTTGAATTTTGAAGTACCATTTTACATATATCTATCTTGGGATTTCTGTTATATACTCTTACAATGCTCTACAAAACTTAATGCATTCCCTTTGTGAGTGACATTAACGGACGTGGGGTGTTACACGTGGTATTAGAGTTGAAGGTTATCAGAATAGAAAAAAGATTTTTAAAAACCGTTTTTAAAAGCATTTTTGTAAAGAAGTATTTTCAAAAACATGTTTAAAAGATGGGGTTTTCAAGAGAAAGATTTATTATGAAAAAACATAATCCCCAAAAGTCATATATCTTTCTTTCGATTCTTTGTTTCGAATCTCTTCCTTTTTCCTTCTTGAGTCTCTTTCCCCGCGTGGAGATGATTTTTCTAAGATATGTAAGGACTTTCGTGTGATGGGCGGAAAACCGTTTCATAGGACTCAGACGTTTGTCGAAGCTAGAATTGGCTCAGGGAAGTGAAGGACACGTTTGGTATCTTTGAGATAGATGATGGAAGGTTCCGCTAGTTTCTTGGTCGATGAGGAAGTTTAGGCTGAGGAGCACAACCCAAGGATGAGGAATTTGTTGATATGGCTTTAATCCACGAAGACGGTAAAGGAGAAAGTGGAAAGAATAATTAACCCCATGACAAAAGAATGCGTCTTTATTCTGGTATAATGGGCCATGTAATTAAGGACTGTAGAAAGAAGAAGAAGCCTGGTTGTTTTCATTACGGTGAGGCAGGACATCTGATTAAAGACTGCCCGAGGAGGCAAGGACAAGGGTAAGGGCAAAGGCAGAGGACATGACCTACTTCTGGAGGACAGGTTCATGCTCTCATGGCACCGGGAGAGAGATAGAAACAGTTTTGTTGTAAGTTTGATTTTCCTTTTTGATCATCCTGCTTGAACTTTGTTTGATTCTGGCGCTTCGTACTCGTTTGTATCTGCTTCGTTAGTTGAAACACTACCCCTAAATAACTAGTCTAGTTGTGGATCCCATTGTAGTCTCAAATCCTATTGGAGGTTTGGCTCATTTATCTATGCATTGTCGGGATTTGAGAGTGTCTATCTTGGGCGTTGGGTTTGAATGCAATGCCTACGTTCTTGGTTTCATGGGCTACGACTTGATTCTAGGAGTGGATTGGCTAGCCAGGTATGGTGCCATCCTAGACTATGACAGGAGGGTAGTTAGATTGTTGAATCGTTGTGGAAGAACCCTTGATATTTTATTGTGACCCTTGAGGTCCGATGATGCTTAGCTACCTAGAGTCTCTTGACGCGTCCATCGATGATTTGGAATCTGTTCGTGTAGTATGTGAGTATGGTGATGTCTTTGATGTGGTTTGGGGTTTAAACCCAAGGCGCGAGATAGACCTCCGTATATACTTAGTAGGTAATGCCAAGCCAGTTGCATTACCAGTGCGCCAAATGGCTCCGAGAGAGAGAGGAGGGAACTCAGTAAGCGAGTAGGGGAGCTACTTGAGGAAGGGTTTATAAGAAGAAGTATTTCGGAATGAAGTGCTCCAGTTGTTTTTGCTACGAAGGTTGACAGTTCGCTTAGATTGTGCGTGGACTATAGGGAACAGAACAAGCTCACGAAGAAGAACAGACACCCATTGCCGAGGATAGATGACTTGTTCAATCAATTGGTTGGCGCTTCGGTATTCTCACAGTTGGATTTAGCTACATGATTTCATCTGCTAAGGGTGGCTGGGGATAGCATAGATAAGACTGCATTTAGGACTCCTGACGGTTTCTTCGAATGGCTCGTCATGCCATTTGGGTTTGATGAAAGCACCCACATATTTCATAGACTTGATGAGTAGGATGTTTAGAGGGTTTCTAAACAAGTTTGTGGATGGTATTTTGATTTTCTCTAGAAGTGAGGAAGAGCATGCCCTACATCTTAGGGAAGTTTTAGAGACCCTACGAGCGCATCAACTCAAAGCTAAGTTCTCCAAATGTCATTTTTGGAGGAAAGAAGTGGGGTTCTTAGGACATGTGGTCTCTAAGGAAGGGATAGCAGTGGATCCTGCAAAGGTGGTGGTAATCCAAGATTGGAAGGTTCCTAAAAAAGCAACGGAAGTAAGAAGTTTTCTAGGGTTGGTAGGCTACTATAGGAAGTTCATTAAGGACTTCGCGGAGATATCAGCCTCAGTTTTGACTTTGCTAGATGGGAGCAAACCGTTCACAGTATATACCGGTGCTTGCGGGACAGGGCTTGGAGCAGTTTTCGATGCAAGAGTAAAAGGTGATATGCGAAAGGCAGTAGGCACGCAGTTAGTTTTGAGCACCGCGTATCGTCCACAGACGGATGGACGGATAGAAACAGGTGAATAGAATCCTTAAAGATCTTTCGAGGTTATGTACCCTGGATTTTGGAGGGACGTGAGAAGAGCACCTTCCATTTGTGGAGTTCGCTTATAACAACAGTTATTAAGCTAGTATTAGGGTTTTTATGGACGACCATGTCGATCACCAACTTGTAGGTGGGAATCTACGGATAAGATTTTGCTTGGTCCTGAGCTGATTAGAAAGAGACCTCGGAGAAGGTGGACTTGATTCTAAGGCGAATGAAAACGACACAGGACCGGCAAAAGTCGTAGCTGATAAGAGACGAACTGATCTTGAGTTCGATGTTGGAGACATGGTTTTTATTAAGGTGTCACTGTTGAGGAACATAGTCTGTTATGGATCGGTAGGGAAATTGGCATCGAGGTTCATAGGACCCTTTCCCATTACAGAGAGGATTGGACAGATGGTGTACAGAGTGAACTTGCCGGAGAAGCTTAGTGGTGTTCATGACGTGTTTCACGTGTCACATTTGCGGAAGTGTTTACATGATACCGCGGATGTGGTGAAGCCGAGCATGCTTAGGGAAGCGGAAGTGGAGCGAGATGCCATGCTTAGACGAACTCCTACATGCATCCTTGGACCAGAGGTCAAAAAGTTACGCAATAGAGAGGTCAAGTTGGTTAAAGTTCAATGGGGAGATGATCAAGGAGATGCGAATTGGGAGACGGAAGACATGATGCGTGCGTCGTACCCTTTCCTTTTTGAGGGTATGTTCTTAATTTCTCCTTTTTCTACCGCTTAGTTTATACTTGTTTTATCGTTTAGTATGCCCTCTTGTTTACATCCTCGATCTTTAGATAAGAAAATCCTATGGTTGTAAACATGTGTTTGAGGAATGATATATTTGATGGATGCAAGTGGATGTAAGTGTTTGCTAGTAGTTGCTCATGGATGCATTTACACACAAATTAGGCAATATATCGGCTCAATCACCTTCATATTGCATATAAATGAGTGTGCATATTTAATTAAATGGATATGAATGTGTAATCATATGGATGTTGCATTTGAATGAATAGTTGTGCACTTATGTAGGAATAATATGTATCATTAGGATTCTTTTGCATACATAATGACGCATGGCACTATCATGAATTGCATTAAGGAGGTCAACTGAATCAGTAGACCGCCTGATTCTTGCATTTGGGTAAGGACATATACACACAATATGCATATGTTCATGAAAAGCATTAGAAACCTTTTAAGGACATTGCATGCCTGTGATTGAATGGTTGAGTAGATGGATGTTGGATGGTAGGATATACATTCTTCTTGACTAGGAGATTTCGGGGACGAAATCCTTTAAGGAAAGGAGAATGTAACACCCTGTAATTTTAAATATTAAAATTAACAAATTTAAGAACACTTAATTTTTAGAAGAAGAATTAAGGGAAATTGGGTTATGCCATTGCGTTCGTCTAGGAATTCTGCTTGAGATAGAGTCCGAGTTTGCGTAAATCGGGCTCTATATGAAGAAGTTATGGAGCTTAGAAGATTTCAAGTTTATATCAGAATTAAATAAATGATTAATAAATCTGAATTCGAATTCAAACCAGCAAAGAGCAGTGGGCGGAAAAATTCCCGCCAGAGGGTGTCGACCTCCTTAAGGGGTGTCGACATAGGTGTCGACCCCCCGTAATGTCGACCCCTACTGACTGTTTTGGACAATGATGAATTCTGAGGTATTAGGGCTTATGTGTCGCGCTGTGGTTGGCTGGGTGATGTATCTCTTTGGTTTGGATGGTTTTGATGACTCCTAGGCTGATCTAAAGGCTCAAATAAATCCTATACTTCTATATAATCACATCTAACCTAAACCCTAAGCTAAACTAAATTCGTTCATGAGCCTATATGCTGCTGAATCCTAAACTAATCTGGCCTCCACCATAACAAATTAAATTCAAGGTTAAAGATAGAGATCAAAGCCTACATCAACCATTTTAACTTATCAACTTCAGAAATCAGAACTTTGAATTATTCTCTATCCTTAATCCTATCTCTGTGAGTATAGTTGCTTTCACAAGATAATTTATTAAATTAATTATGATAAGTTATGATCTGGATTGTATAAATATGCTTATTGAATCTTATGCTTTGAGCCAGTTCTGTTATCATCTGTTTTTGTATGTCAGTTTTGTTATCGTATGTAAGTGGATTCATTTCATGATGTTAGTTCATATGCCTAATTACATATGCAAGTTATGTTCATCTACGCAAGTTTGCTCGATCTATGTAAGTTATGAAAGTTTATATGCAAGGCATGTTCATATATGCAAGTTCATATTTTATATGGTTAGAACTATGCAAGTATATTTTCTATGCAGGTTGTTGTTTATGCAAGTTTAGGTCTGTGCAAATTATGATCATTTAGACCTATGCAAGGTTAGGCAGGGTGAGGCATGATTACTGGGCTTATTATAAGCGGTCAAAATAGCGGTGGGTGGTGCGTCAGTGTAGGTTCCGACGGAGTACGGACGTGCACGTGCTCCGAAGTGGAAAAAGAAAGCATTGTGCATCAGTAGTTACACACTGTGCATCTTGAATTGTGTCGGGTTGCCATCAAAGGGATTGATACACCCCATAGTGGGACCAGCACAGGTATCTATAAACAAGCGAGGCTGAATGACACAAGTTATAAATACATGCGAGTTAAGGAGCCAATCAATTAAGCGATAAGGGGGTAGTGTGGGGACATCTGGTATTTAGTTTAGGCAAGTAGGCTGTCAAGGATTGTATGGGGTGGATACCTCTTACTAGATGTTACGCCTGAGGACTACCAATTACAAGATGGGGATCAACTTTCTGTATGGGACTAGTATTGGTGCGGTGTATTTAGTATTGGTGTGGTGTATTTAGTATTGGTGTGGTGTATTTAGCATTGGTGCGGTGTAGTAATTATCCCATAGTAAATAGAAGTACAATCAACGTTTATCTTATTCATCTTGCCAACCTTTTCATGCATGCTTATGTACAGTCATTTCTTACTTTCCAGCTTATGTTCTTATCCTGTTACTTTAACGATTATATTGTTAAAATCACTGGACTCACCAGACTCTCAGGGTGGGCCTAGTGGAGCTCGATTTGGATCTCTTTCTCTCTCTTTTGGAAGTGCCTGGATTGTTGAAAGTAGAGTTCAGTTTATCTCTTTTTATGGCTATTTATGTTGGGGTTATGCTTTTATTTTATGTACTCAGAAAATAATTTGTCCAAGACGGATATTAGTGTACTTAGTGGTTTTATTGATGTAACCAAACTATGTTTTACTTTTCCGCTGCAATAAAGTTGCTTTAAATTTTGAAGTTCCATTTTATATATATCTGTCTTGTGATTTCTATTCTATACTCTTATAATGCTCCACGAAACTTAATGTATTCCCTTTGTGAGTGACATTAACGGATGTGGGGTGTTACACCTCTTTAGTCATTGGAAAGTAACATCATAGTCTATATCCCATGAAAATGCCAAGTTCTTCTTCGTCAGCCTGGTGAGTGGGGATGATATCTTTGCGAAGTCCTTAATGAACTTCCTATAGTAACCTGCAAACCCAAGAAAGCTTCTCACCTCGGTTGCATTTTTAGGAATCTGCCAATCTTGCACTGCAACCACCCTGGTAGGATCTACAGCTATCCCTTCTTTGGAGACCACATGCCCTAAAAATCTCACCTCTTTTCTCCAAAAATAACATTTGGAGAATTTCGCCTTAAGCTGATGGTCACAGAGAGTTTTCAAAACTTCTCTTAAATGTTGGGCATGCTCTTTGTTTACACCAAAAATGGTCTAAACACATAAGGTACTAAACTGTACTTCACCAATTCGGTAAGGAATACATGGAAATGTGTTTAATCGGCAATAAAAAGTGAAAAATGCAAGAAAAGAAAAGTAGAGATGAAATTTAGAGTGGTTCAGCCATTAACGAGGCCTACATCCACCATGAAGGTGATTTCCTGCCTTATAATGAGAATTACAAAGTACATCTACTCTCTCTTTTAATTCATTTCTATATTCACTCAATATACCCTCATTTATACATTTCAATCTAAGAAATTATACAAGAGAGTAGTAGAATTTAAGGAGAAGAAGGATGGATGAATAATTGAGAAGGAGGATATCTTCGTTTCCCTTCATCGAAAGATTGCACTTGACGCCATGGTCGAATCTGTGGTTGAGGATGAAATTCAACAGCACTTCATGGTTTTTCAGAAGCCCCCCTCATTATGTTGGTAATTTATAGGCGAACCTCCCTTGATAAATGATCTGGAATCCGTTTCTCCATGCTGTGGATCGTGCATCCTGTTAATTACTACCATGCCACTGGCTAGCTGTAGCCAGCTGTCCGTGGCTGTATCCAGTTATCATATGCGGACAGCTCATTGGAACGAGTGTCTTGAATAACTGAGTGGGTAAAATGTAAGCGAGCGTCCTGTGAGCGCTTTGGGAGATTTTGTGAGAGCGGAATGTGGGTCTGGAGTTGATTCTCCTTCGTTTCTTGCACGACCATCCTTCTTGGTCCAACGGCGCTCGCCTTCTTGCTGCCTTTGTGTGGCGCTGTTAGGCTTTACGACTATGTTATGAGGTCGCTCCCACTTATGTTTAATGGGCAACTTGCTTTACTTCGGTGTTTGAGCGGTTCTCAGGATATGTGACCTTTGTCTTTATCGGGTCACACTTCTCATAATATGTTATGCCGTTATCTTAGGTCACACTAGTTGACTTGACCTGCCTTGGGTTCGATATGTGCGGTTGCATCGTGCACGACCGACCCTGGTGATATTCGCCTTGTATCCTTTACCCAATGTGCGTGTGGATTTTTAGGGATTAACAGTTGCCCCTCGAAGTCCGTGATTTCTTTTTGTATGGAATCACTTTCTTTGACATATTTGATCGCACATTGGTTGGTGGGTTTGTCCTGACTTGTTGAGGGCTCGGTCGTGCCAAATATTAAGATTACTTCATCGTCGTTGATTGGTATTGTCTTTTCCTGTGAGCGAGAGGCTCGATGTATCTTTTTTATTACCGTGTGAATAGCTGAATTTAGGGATGCCAATTGGGACTTGATGAGACACTCTTGTGTCGTGTTGAGAATTTCCTGGATGAATGCCTTTTTATCTTCCTTCTTTACCTTTATCTGTTCGCTTTTGATTGGTTTACCCATGCACGTCTATGTGCGCTTGTTTTGGGTGGTTCCCTGCTCCCTTGAATGTTGGGCTTATTGATTTAACTATTGGGCTATTGAGCGACCGGATGAAAGTACTACTTTGGTTTGCCAGCCCTTTCGTCTATCCTTCATATATATATTAATTCGCTTCATATTTTTTTTAAAAGAAAGCTTTAGTGGCGGTTTAGTTTTAAGCGGTTTTCTTTACCACTGGGATCCCTTTTGCAATTCCTGAATATCACAGCTCTTTTATTGTTCCAATTTGCATTCATGTGTGGCACCGTCATCAAGGCTTCTTCAATCTTGAGATCAATTCGGCCAGGTTGTTTGACTAGGTTAGAAACTGTTCACTTGTCTATAATCAAATTTCTCCCTCGATTTTATTTTAACCTACTTTTGGAGCATGAATTTGATCGTGCGATCTTGGGGTTTCTAAGTAGGGTTTTCCCTTTCCTAAAATTTCAGAACTTCAAGGAGTTATCCATGTTGGACCAGGTCGGAAGGTTGGATCGAGAAGAAAGTTCTGACCAAGTTACGGCCATGCCCCATGTTGTTTCTTCGATGGGTGCTACCCAAGAATTCCCTCAACCTCGTGCGCTTCCTAAAGCGCCTAGTGAGAGGCACCTGACGGAGCTTCCACCCAGTTCGTTTCATCAGTTGTGCAAGCACTTTGGGATTTTATAAAAGGAAGAGGCCAAGATGCCCGTGGGAGAGGAGTTTGCTGATATCCCTCCTAAAGGATATATTGTTATTACCCGTGGCATGTTGAAAAGCGGTGCGGTTCCTCCCTTTAATCCTTTTATAGAGATGATTCCCAGAACTTGGCCATTGCCCCGTACCAGTTACATCCTAATGGTTACGCGATTTTGACAAGCCTTTATGTCCTTTTTATGAGGGAGAAACATCGGGCTCCTTTGTTTAGGGACATACGCTCATTGTACGCTTTTAGGACAAGAGGCCAGCGTCCCTCATTTGTCTTTGTGGAAAGTCGGGGTTCGAAAATAATCACTGGTTTAGAGGACAGTGTGTGAGGATTTCCCAATCAATACTTCTTTTTCCAATGTCCCAATAATTTCTGCGGTATTTGGAAGGCAATCGATAAGTATCTTTATTCCTTGAATTTCAGCTCGCTCTTTCTTCCTTTTGTTTTGGTTTTCCTAAAATCTTTTGGATATATTGTAGTGCTTCCCGATCAAAGCATACCCTTTGATCAAGATCTATGCAACTCGTTATTAGCCATCGACGAGGGGCAGAGGAATAGGAAATTCTTGATTAACGAAGGGTTCTTAAGGTAACACAACCTGCTTTCATCTCTGCATACCTTCCCGGTTGATGCTCCCAGAAAAAAGAAAGCTATCAGCAAATCCCCTGCCAAGAAATCTTTGGAAAAGGGATGTTCTAGCATCATAGGGAGCATCGAGGCATCTTCTAGTAACAGAGCGATCCGTGCCAAAAAGGTAGTATCCAAGCATTTAGAGAGCAAAGGCTCTAAGACTTCAGTGGCTTTGCGCGAAGAAGATAGGTCTTTGCTAGAGGGAGCTGCCCAAGGAGATGTGAACGTGACTCCTTCAAAGATTGCCCCGGAATAGGTTTGGGAAGCGGAGCAGCTTGATGAAATTGTAGAAACTTCTGTAGAAAACCCGAGAAGCGGAGGGAACTCTTCTAAAGAAGGCCAAGACGAAGATGGTTCAGAGACTTTCAAAGGACTTAATCCCCCTGACTTGGCTGGAGAGCTCCTTCAAGGTAAGATTGCTACCTTTTAATTGTGAGAACTTTACGGAAAAACCCCTTGTTTTTGGGTTAAGGCGATATCTCGCAAAGCTTTTAGGATTCTTTTCTCATCTTTCTACAACCGCGGTGCTTAGATTTTCTTTTCCTTCTTAGATCCAGGAATGAATTCGCCTTTATCGGAAAATTTCCCTCAGTAGTTTGCTCCCGTTGATCCACGGAATATCTTGCAATCTATCCTTTCTCATTGTCTCAAGCGTTCCCGTCCATCTTCAGATCCTCTAACCCAAGATGCTCTTGAAGCACCACTGGCGAGTTTGCTAAAGAAGAAGAAGCATGATCATTTTCGGGTATCCGGAGGAGAAAACCAGGATACCGAGAAGAGAGGAGGTAACAATGAACAGACTGGGCTTGATGGTCCTTCTGAACTAGCTGAACTTCCATGCCCCAGTTCTTCGTTCCATGTGAAGCCGTTGATTAGATCCTCTATTTATGATGCACCTGCTCTTTGCCAGGTTTAAGCGATTCTTGACAGGCCTCTCTACAGAGTTGCCCCTGGTAATTCTAAGTTGATAGAAAAGTTCGGAGACTGGAACTTGAGGGGAATAGACCTCGACTTAGATTTGTCTCCGTACGATGACCAGAGCGCCGTTGGGGAGTTGAGTGCCATAAAAAACTATGTGACCTCCCAGCTTGCTACTATTATGGGTCAGCTTGAAGTTCAGTTGGATGAAGCCAAAAATACTTCCAAAAAGCGATTTGAGTCTCGGGATAAGTTCTGATTCGAATTTCAGAAGTTGAATACTCAGCATCTTGAACGTATTGAACTTCTGGAGAACGATAAGATTGAGCTGAGCCGTGTGATTGAAGGTCAAGCGACCGAAATTGCATTCCTTAAAGATGGGAGCAACAGGATGAGTGTAACACCCCGTATTTTCTATGAACGTATAAGTAACAAATCAGAGAATAATTAATTTTTAAATTAAGAATCAAGGGAAACGGGTTGTGCCATTGTGTTCATCTCGAAATTCTGCTTGAAAATGAGTCTGAGTTTTCAAAAAACAAAGTCCGTATGACTAAGTTATGACCCTCCGAAGTTTCAGGAATTTAAATAAAATAAAACAGCTCGAAAATAAAGCCAGAAAATTCGAAATTCAAACCCAGAGAAGGCTGGCGGGGAAAATTCCCGCCCATATACCTAGGCCGACTGGGGAGTCGACCCCCCCAACCAGGTCGATTGGGGAGTCGACTGGGGTGTCGACCTCCCCATGACCAGGTCGACAGGGGGTCGACCTGCTCCCGAAACCCAGTTTTTGAACCTGGTTCATTCTGATGTATCCGGTCTCGTTTTCTGTCTAGATTCGTCCGCGTAATCCTATATAAATAGCCCCCTAGCCTCATTTTCTCTACACAATTTCATTCTGTCAATATTCTGCCTCTGTTCTTGTTAAAAATAAAAATGGCGTCGCTACTCTTCTGGAATCAAAACTTGGACTGATGCATCTTCTTCCAACCTGAATAGAATTAAAAGCTAAATCAAATCTCAAATCAAAGTTAGAGCTACAACAACAATTAAAGAGGAGTAATTCAACATTTCTGCATCAACAACAATTTATTATCCTTTCTTAAAACCACGAAAGGCAAGTGCCGTTATTTTCCGATACAAACTTAAATTATGGTTGTGGCATGATTATAAATCTGAATCTGAGATTATGTATATTCTTATCTGTCAGATCTGTTTTTCTGTGACTATTCTGTAACTCTTTCTTCTTTCTGTTCTATAGCCAGGCTACTACAAGCCTGCGCCGAATCTCATAAGAGATTAACGCACGAACGCTAAATTTTGGGACAAATAAAGAATAATGCATAATTGAACATGAAACTTTTGCCTATGAGACTATTGCCTATGACTATGATTCACGCCTATGAGACTATTGCCTATGACTATAATTCACGCCTATGAGACTATTGCCTATGACTATGATTCATGATTATGAGACTATTGCCTATGACATTGAACAAGAAACTATTGTAATTAGTCGCCCATGACTATTGTGGTTAGTTGCCTATAACTATTGTAGTTAGTTTCTTATGCCTATTCCCTTAATGGTGTTAGATCTCATATTTAATATGTAACTTTGCTAGTTTATTCCCGTTCACTGTTATGTACATCGAGCCTATAGGGCCATTTCATGAGTATTTAGAGAACTCGTGGAAACATGTTATACGGGGATTGGGCGTAGCTTAATTAACTAAATCTGGCATAGCAAATATGTTGGCATAATCTGAGTTGACTATAATAGAGAATGATTTACATGTGTATTAGTCTTGGACATAAATGGTGAACAAGAATATTAAATCTAGTTTTGACATGAACTGTAAATGGGAATATTAAGGATAAAATTTGGGGCATATATTGTATTATGAATTATGACCTTGATTTAGGCATGTAAGTTTAGGCGAAATTTATGATTTGGCAAGATATGTAAATAGAGTTTTAGATATATATAATCTGCTAAATCTGTTATCTGCTAAATCTGTTAAATTGCCTAATCCGTTATCTGCTAAAACTGTTGAATTGCCTAATTAAACTACTAAATCTATTATCTGCTAAATCTGTTGAATCGCTTAAACTGCTAGATCTGCCACCTGTTGAATTGTCCGATCTGTTGAAACTAGATAATGGTAATCTGGGTATGGAAATCCGTAGGCTCGACCTAAGATTTAGTAGAACATGGAAATTTGATTAATCTGTTATATCCTATGAAGAAGTTTAATCTGTTAAATAAACAAAATTAGTCTGATATCTGAAAAATCTATATTGGAATGAATTGGCTATGACACGAGGTTAGACTCTGTTTGCGGTAGAAGCCTGCCCGGAACCAACCGGCTTAACCAGCGACCGCAAACTGTCAGTCTAATGTGAGAGGTCGTAGGCATAACTAAAATATGTTTAGACACGAGGTTAGGTCTGGCTTGTGGCAGAAGTCTGCCCGGAGCCGCCCGGCACATCAAGCGGCCACAAGCTACCGACCTAATGTGAGAGGTCTATGCATTAATATTTAATTAATGCAAATCTGGGATAAATATGAGGTCTAAATCGTGTTGGGTGGATAGGGTTAAACCAATTGGACTAATGAATTTAACAAACCCGTTTCATGAATCTGTAGGCCCAATTACAAAGTTAGACAAATCTATAAATCTGTTAAATCCGTCTGAAAACTTGTCTGATCTGTGAACTAGTTGATCTGAACTCTGTATGTCTGAACATGTAAACAAGTTAATCCGAAATCTGTTAGCCTGGGGACACAAGGTTAGGAGGGAAATTACTTGTGTCATCTGTTGTTTGGAACCCATATTAGTCAGTAACCCTTTCTGGTATCAAAATTTTGACCCAACAGTAGGTAGGGTCCGGGCACGCTTACTGAACTAATTATAAGCGGTTCATTCTGATAATGGCGAGGGGTGTTGATGGTGCGCTCCAACCGGGTCATGTGCGTGCATGGATCCCGGTCTGCCTCTGAGGATGTAAGACGCCGTGACATCTATAAATAGGTCTGTGCCAATTGGTTGTCACTTTAGGGAGTGATACACCCTACTGTGGGGCCGACACAGGGTATTTATGTATTAGGGAGCCGATCGCTTGGGGTAGGGTTTTAGGGTACACTTAGTTCTATTTGTTTCTGTTGGTACCGTCTGATTCTGTTGGGTGGTAACACCTGTCTGTTTCTGCGTGGTACCATCTGTTCGGGTGGTAAAGACCCATTCACTAGTGTACAACTAATTATACATTCCGTTTCCGTAGGGATTAATCTGTTTCTGTTTCTGTACCTTCTGTTCGGGTGGTAAAGGCCCATTATTAGCATTCTGTTTCTGTCTTTTTCTGTTGGGGTGGTAAAGGCCCATTACTAGCATTCTCTTCTGTGGAAATTATTCTGTTCCCATTTCTGTTTCAGTTTAGACATTGGGGTGACACCTAATCCTGTTATACTAGTATTAGTGCAGAGAAATGAAATGTAATATTATTCTGTTTCTTCTGTTTAACCTAAGTACATCTGCTGCTCCTGTTACTGTTATCTCTTATCCAGCTTATTTTCATGTCATAATTATTATTATCTGTTCATATGCTGAAAGTCACTGGACTTGCCAGACTTTATGTCTGACCTTGCTTGTTTTCGCCTTTTTTTCTTCCGTTCCCCCCCACTCAGGTTTTCCAAGGAGGGAATACTTTAGCTTGATCCGGATTTCTTCTGCTTGAAGTACTTAGAGTGCTTAAAGTATGGCTTGACTCCTTATGGCAGCTTCTGTGGGGATTATGATTTTACAGTTTTGTACTCTGATGATTTTCTGAACAAGACTGATATTTATGTACTTGAGTTTTTGGTAAAGATATAACCAAAGTGATTTCTGTTTTCCGCTGTAATAAAGTTATAATTTCTCTAGTATTGTTTATCTGTCTTGTAAATTTCTGTTCTATCTACTAAAATGCTCCACCAAAGTTAAGGCATTCCCTTTGTGAGTGACCATAATGGAGGTGGGGTGTTACACTTGGTATCAGAGCTGAAGGTTACCAGATTGTGTAAAGTTTTTGAAAACTATTTTCAAAAAGGTTTTAAAAGGAAGTATTTTCAAAAATAAAGTTTATTTTGAAAAACATAATCCCCAAAAAGCCATATATCTATCTTTTCAGTTCTCCTTTTTAAATAATTTTCTTTCATTCCAGCATGTCTGTGAATCTTAACTTTCCAGAGGGCGTGCCAATACCTGGCTGGTTCAGGAGGTACTTAGAGGCTAGGGCCAACGATGCAGGCCCAGCAGATTTTCTTCCTCCAGTTGCAGTGATTCCTCCTCCTCCGCCCCCTCCTCGTGCAATTGCTTTTTCAAAGATCTGTAAAGATTTTAGGGCCATGGGTGGAAAGGATTTCAAGGGAACTGAATCATTCGTAGAAGCGAGGAACTGGCTCAAAGAAACTGAGGATCCATTCATTATTTTCGAGGTGGACGATAGGCAGAAGGTACAATTGGCAGTATGGTTGCTCAAGGACAAAGCTTCCTATTGGTGGGAAGTCACTAACGCCGAGAGGCCGGTTGAAACATGGATGGATTTCAGAACAAGGTTTGAGATGAAATTCCTCTCGCAAGATGAACGAAGTCTACAACTGGAAAAGTTCTTATCTCTTAAGCAAGGAAGTATGACGGTCAAGGAATACGTCAACCAGTTCAACCAACTGGCTAGGTTCAGACTAGATTTAGTCAACACCCAGCATAAAAAGTCTCTCTGCTTTGTTAAAAGATTGAACAAGCCACTGAATAGCCTAGCCATGACCCATGTACCCATGGGAGCGACTTACGAGAGATTGGTGGATATGGCACTACTGCACAAGGAAGACAACGACAAGAAAGAGGCAAAGAAGGAAGAACCACATAACAAGAAAGCATGGCCCAAAAAGGAAACACAAAAGAAGGGTGAAAAGTCTGAAGATAAGAAGGAGAAAAAGTGCTTTACTTGTGGAAGCTCGACTCATCTGAACAAGGATTGCAGAAAAAGAAAGGGGACTTGCTTCAACTGTGGTGAGATGGGACACTTCACTAGGGACTGTCCGAAGAAACGAGGGCAAGGGAAGAGGGCAGGACCAACTTCTGGAAGGTAGGCGAACACTCTCGAGGCTAGTGGATAGGATAGAAATAGGAAAACTTTCTGTAGGAGGTTTAATTTCTTTATCTGATTTTTGAGTTAAAACTCTTTTCTGATTTTGGCATTTCGATTCTGTAATCGATACTCTGCATTTGAATACTAGTATTATTTCTGATTCCGCTGTAGACTCAGACCCATAAGGGTTATGACTCATCTAAGAGTGGTAAGTTGGGTATCTGTGTTGAGCGTTAAGTTGACTATGACACATACATTCTGGGTTTTTATCATGCTTAGCTTCCTAAGAATCATTTAGTAATCTGATCTGTACTGGTAATCTATAAATATCTGAATATTTCTGATAAGGTTGTGATTTCCAGTTTTGACATTGTCTAAAGAGGGTAATCCTTTGTGTGTCAATCTGATGTTGATTTCGGTCTTCGGGGTTGATACTTAGGGGAATTTGTCTCTCAACCAAGGTCTAATGGAAACCAAGTTTTTGTTTATCTACACTCGCTCCCATCACTTGATTGTATCTTATCGATCGAGTCTTCGACCTATAGATTGGAATCCTATGGATGTAAACATGTGTTTGAGACATATTATGTTTGATGGTTGCTAGTGGATGCAAGTGGTTGCTAGTGGTTGCTCGTGGATGCATATACACACACTAGGCACTAGATCAGCTTGAAAACAGTCTCATACTGCATATGGATGTGTGAGCATTTTCAATTTCTGTGGATGTAAAATGATTGACTCATCACATGGATGTTGCATATGAATGAATGGTTGTCACTCATATAAGAATAATATGTATCAAAAAGTAAAATTGCATACATGTTGGACTCATGACACTGACATAGTTCGCATTAAGGAGGTCAACTGAATCAGTGGACCGCCTGATCTTTGCATTAGATAAGGAACATATACACACAATTTTGCATATGTTCATACAACATTAGAAGTTTTCTAAGGACAATGGATGCTTGTGGATGATGGTTGAGTAGATTGATGACTGGATGGTCGGACACATTCTTCTTAACTTGAAGATTTCGGGGACGAAATCCTTTAAGGAGGGGAGAATGTAACACCCCATATTTTCTATGAACGTATAAGTAAAATATCAGAGAATAATTAATTTTTAAAAATAAGAATCAAGCGAAACGGAGTGCTCCATTGCGTTCGTCTCGAAATTCTACTTGAAAACAAGTCCGAGTTTTTGAAAAACGGAATCCGTATGACCAAGTTATGACCCTCCGAAGTTTCAGGAATTTAAATAAAATAAAACAGCTCGAAAATAAAGCCAGAAAATTCGAAATTCAAACCCAGAGAAGGCTGGCGGGAAAATTCCCGCCCATATACCCAGACCGACTGGGGAGTCGACCCCCCCCAAACCAGGTCGACTGGGGTGTCGACCTCCCCATGACCAGGTCGACTGGGGAGTCGACGTGGGGGTCGAACTGCTTCCGAAATCCAGTTTTTGAACCTGGTCATTCTGATGTATCCGGTCTCGTTTTCTGTCTAGATTCATCTGCCTAATCCTATATAAACAGCCCCCTAGCCTCACTTTTTCTACACAATTTCATTCTGTCTATATTCTGCCTCTGTTCTAATTAAAAATAAAAATGGCGTCGCTACTCTGCTGGAATCAAAACTTGGACTGATGCATCTTCTTCCAACCTGAATAGGATTAAAAGCTAAATCAAATCTCAAATCAAGTTAGAGCTACAACAACAATTAAAGAGGAGTAATTCAACATATCTGCATCAACAACAGTTTATTATCCTTTCTTAAAACCACGAAAGGCAAGTACAGTTATTTTCCGATATAAACTTTAATTATGGTTGTGGCATGATTATAAATCTGAATATGAGATTATGTATATTCTTATCTGTCAGATCTGTTTTTCTGTGACTATTCTGTACCTCTTTCTTCTTTTTGTTCTATAGCCAGGCTACTACGAGCCTGCGCCAAATCTCGTAAGAGATTAACACACGAACGCTAAATTTTGGGACAAATAAAGAATAATGCATAATTGAACATGAAACAGTTGCCTATGAGACTTTTGCCTATGACTATGATTCATGCCTATGAGACTATTGCCTATGACTATAATTCACGCCTATGGGACTATTGCCTATGACTATGATTCATGACTATGAGACTATTGCCTATGACATTGAATAAGAAACTATTGTAATTAGTCGCCCATGACTATTGTGGTTAGTTGCCAATAACTATTGTAGTTAGTTTCTTATGCCTATTCCCTTAATGATGTTAGATCTCATATTTAGTATGTAACTTTGCTAGTTTATTCCCATTCACTATTACGTACATCGAGCCTATAGGTCCATTTCATGAGTATTTAGAGAACTCGTGGAAACATGTTATACGGGGATTGGGCGTAGCTTAATTAAGTAAATCTGGCATAGCAAACATGTTGGCATAATCTGAGTTGGCTATAATAGAGAATGATTTACATGTGTATTAGTCTTGGACATAAATGGTGAACTAGAATATTAAATCTAGTTTTAACATGAACTGTAAATGGGGATATTAAGGCTAAAATTTGAGGCACATATTGTATTATGAATTATGACCTTGATTTAGGCATGTAAGTTTAGGCTAAATTTATGATTAGGCAAGATATGTAAATATAGTTTTAGATATATATAATATGCTAAATCTATTATCTGCTAAATCTGTTAAATTGCCTAATCCGTTATCTGCTAAAACTGTTGAATTGCCTAAACTGCTAAATCTGTTATCTGCTAAATCTGTTGAATTGCTTAAACTGCTAGATCTGCCACCTGTTGAATTGTCCGATCTATTGAAACTAGATAATGGTAATCTGGGTATGGAAATCCGTAGGCTCGACCTAAGATTTAGTAGAACATGGAAATTTGATTAATCTGTTATATCCTATGAAGAAGTTTAATCGGTTAAATAAACAAAATTAGTCTGATATCTGAAAAATCTGCATTGGAATGAATTGGCTATGACACGAGGTTAGACTCTATTTGCGGTAGAAGCCTGCCCGGAACCAACCGGCTTAACCAGCGACCGCAAACTGTCAGTCTAATGTGAGAGGTTTTAGGCATAACTAAATTATGCTTAGACACGAGGTTAGGTCTGGCTTGTGGCAAAAGTCTGCCTGGAGCCGCCCGGCACATCCAACGGCCACAAGCTACCGACCTAATGTGAGAGGTCCATGCATTAATATTTAATTAATGCAAATCTGGGATAAATATGAGGTCTAAATCGCGTTGGGTGGATAGGGTTAAACCAATTGGACTAATGAATTTAACAAACTCGTTTCGTGAATCTGTAGGCCGAATTACAAAGTTAGACAAATATGTAAATCTGTTAAATCCATCTGAAAACTTGTCTGATCTGTGAACTAGTTGATCTGAACTCTATATGTCTGAACTTGTAAACAAGTTAATCCTAAATCTGTTAGACTGGGGACACAAGGTTAGGAGGGAAATTACTTGTGTCATCTGTTGTTTGAGACCCATATTAGTCAGTAACCCTTTCTGGTATCAAAACTTTGACCCAACAGTAGGTAGGGTCCGGGCACGCTTACTGAACTAATTATAAGCGGTTCATTCTGATAATGGCGAAGGGTGTTGATGGTGCGCTCCAACCGGGTCATGTCCGTGCATGGATCCCAGTCTGCTTCTGAGGATGTAAGATGCCGTGACATCTGTAAATAGGTCTGTGCCAATTGGTTGTCACTTTAGGGAGTGATACACCCTACTATGGGGCCGACACTGGGTATTTATGTATTAGGGAGCCGATCGCTTGGGGTAGGGTTTTCGGGTACACTTAGTTCTGTCTGTTTCTGTTGGTACCGTCTGATTTTGTTGGGTGGTAACACCTGTCTGTTTCTGCGTGGTACCGTCTGTTCGGGTGGTAAAGGCCCATTTACTAGTGTACATCTAATTCTACATTCCGTTTCCGTAGGGATTAATCTGTTTCTGTTTCTGTACCTTCTGTTCGGGTGGTAAAGGCCCATTATTAGCATTCTGTTTCTGTCTTTTTCTGTTGGGGTGGTAAAGGCCCATTACTAGCATTCTCTTCTGTGGAAATTATTCTGTTCCCATTTCTGTTTCAGTTTAGACATTGGGGTGACACCTAATCCTCTTATACTGGTATTAGTGCAGAGAAATGAAAAGTAATATTATTCTATTTATTCTGTTTAACCTAAGTACATCTACTGCTCCTGCTCCTATTATCTCTTATCCATCTTATTTTCATATCATAATTATTATTATCTGTTCATATGCTGAAATTCACTGGACTTGCCAGACTTTATGTCTGACCTTGCTTGTTTTCGCCCCTTTTTCTTCCGTTTCCCCCCCACAGGTTTTCCAAGGAGGGAATACTTTAGCTTGATCCGGATTTCTTCTGCTTGAAGTACTTAGAGTGCTTAAAGTATGGCTTGACTCCTTATGGCAGCTTCTGTAGGGATTATGATTTTACAGTTTTGTACTCTGTTGAATTTCTGAACAAGACTGATATTTATGTACTTGAGTTTTTGCTAAAGATGTAACCAAACTGATTTCTGTTTTCTGCTGTAGTAAAGTTATAATTTCTCTAGTATTGTTTATCTGTCTTGTAAATTTCTGTTCTTTCTACTAAAACACTCCACCAAAGTTAAGGCATTCCCTTTGTGAGTGACCATAATGGAGGTGGGGTGTTACAATGAGCAACTTAGAAGCCGACAACAGAAGGCTTCAGGAAGAGATTGAAGCCTCCAAGAAACAACCTGACAAGGCTCAAACTGGCCGTGAGTTTGCTAAATCTCAATTAAGTTCCGTACAACAGGCTATGGTCTTTTGTCGGCGAGAGAAAGCAGTGCTCGAAGGTAAACTTTCTTTCCAGAGTAAGGCTCTTAAAACTTTAGAAGGAGATAAAGCAAGGTTAGCCGACGATCTTGAACGAGCCCGAACAAAAACTAAAGAGACCCTGTTTCGATTTTACATCCTCAGTGTTATGACCCGCGGAAGCTTGAGCTATTTGAACAAGGACTTTCCCCGTACATTAGCCCTTGTCTGGGAGGAGGTGCTCAGTTACTCCAAAGATAAGGAAGATAGTGTTATGCAAGAAGCCCTTCTTGAGCCAAAAGATCGTGACGCTTTGGAAAAAGGCAGGAGAATATTGGCTGGCGAACGAGCTCGATCCCTTGGAAAAGAAATCCAGAATGTTGTTCATGTTTATGCCTCCAGTCTTGCAAGAGATGAAGTTTTGGGATCCCAAATTCCTCTGACGGGATCTTCTATTGCTAATGACGGTATTTCTATGGTTCATGATGGCCATGATGTCCCTGAAAAAATTGCCAAATGATATGCTGTTGTTTTGCATTTTTCAGTTCCAACTTTACGACCATGTATCTTTATGATGAATTTGTATTTTGTTATCACGTGTTTAACGTTGAAACGCTATAACTTATCGTAATTTTATTTGTTTGTATCGTATTACGCTTTTATGAGTCGCGCGATGATTACGTTTTTACGTCGTTCGTCGTTTAATATCACTGGTTTGCTTTGAATTTGGGACATCGTATTTCCATTTTTGCCCCCTTCTTTGAGGGGTTTAACTCTTATTATGCATGCATTCACGTTTTTATTTGGTCTGGTAATTCAAACCTTTAAAGTACATTTTTGGATAAGTACCCTTATTGGGCGCAGGCGTTTTGTTGTACACTTAGTCTTATTGTACATTTAATCTTGTTCCTCATTGATTTGGCATCCCAAGTCCTTTGGAAACATGATTAAATGTATTTTGTATGTTCAGTTTGCGTGTTTTTTTATGCATCCAATCCCATATCTCACTAACTCAGTTACCCGAGCTCTTCAGAGACTGATTTCGGATACGTGCCCCCATGGGAGGACTTGGGTTACAATTTTCGACCCAATTTCAATCTTATTTGATCCGACTTATTATGATCAAATAGAGACCTAGATTGGATACCCCCAAATGGCTAGGATTCCTGATACCCCCTTTCGGCTAGGATTTATGCTGTTGTAATCCATCCTTGGCTTTGTTTGACTTGGTTAACGACAAAGAATAAGAATGGCCACCTCCTTTCGGTTGGGTTTCTGTTTTTGCGCTGGTTTTTCCAGCATGTTTACGGGAATTTCCGATCCTAGCACTGGTGTTATCTAGCCTAGGTTTTTTTTTCTTTTAGAAAAGAAAGCAAAGAGCGCAGCCTCCAGATTTTGGTGTGCTCTTCATGAATTGTTTTGGAATGGTCCTTTCCTTTTGAGTTCTGCAGGACGATGGGTTTGATTACCTTGCCTTTTTTAACCAATGCTCTTGATGCATGATGCACGTCTTGCCCTACATCAAAGACCAATTTTAGCATTAGTTCGTAAATAATTTTTGCCTTTTATGTGATTATAATCCGTGAGCGAATATCCTTCATCATGTAGAGTTTTTACTTAACACAATAAAAGGGGAATCACAGATCACTTCATGGAAATACAATTGAAAAAACAGACTACAAAAGTAGCAAAATAAAGAGAATGGGGGTCGCGCATATCCAGTTCTAGATATTGGATTGCGCCCAGTGGCCATTAGTCAATGATTGGTCGTAAGTCTTCGGGCGTTCGGATTATCTCGCGCGACCGGCCTGATCGGCAACCTTACCTTGCCTCTGAATTTCTGATGCGTTTTATGGATTCTTACCATATTGTTGCAGTTGATTTTTTCGGATGAGCCCCTCAATCAAATTTCTCAAGTGTCGACATTCATTTGTGTTGTGTCCTGGCTGATTGTGAAATTGGCAGAACTTTCCAGAGTTCGCCTGTTGTTCTGTGATTCTTTGCGGTTTTACCTGAGGAAACATGAGTCCCTGGTGGCGAAGTAGATTTTATTTGGGGTTTCATTCAGGGGAGTCAATTCTGATTGCTTAAAGAATTTTGACTTCTTGTGTATTCCACTGTTCCTTCCATCAAACCCTCTTTTGTGCCCAGAATTATCCTACTGAATTATCTGAGAAGATCCGTTGCCTCTCCCTTCCTTAATAGTGCTATTCCTTGTGTCCTTCCGAGCATTTAGGGTGTCGGTTTCCACACTCATGTACTCCTCAACTTTCTAGTAGAACTTCTTTAGAGTCTTTGGTTTCTTCATCTTGAGACATTTTCCGATCAAGGCCGCCAACAAGTACCAAGGCTCCGGTTCTATAACCTCTGCTGCTACAGCGTGGAAACGTGTAAGGAAAGCTCTGATGGTTTCTCCAGGCATCTGTCCCATCTCACTGAGTGACATCACATCCCTTTCCTTGGTGGCCTGAATTGGAATTGATACTGAAATCTCCTTGCCATATCAGCAAACTGGTCAATACACCCAGGTGGAAGTCTGATGAACCCATGGTGAGGCCACACCTTCCAGGAAAACGGGAAAGTACAAGCACCTGATTACGTCAGTGGCCCTAGCTCCATTCATGTGCTAGTCGTATTTGAACAGAAAAATGGTTGGATCTCCAACTTCGCTATAAGGTGCTATTGTTGGTGGTATAAATTCCTTTGGGAATTTCGCTTGACGGATCTCCCCTATGAATGGATTTTTGTTGGGGGAAAACTCCCATTCTTTCTCCTCATCCTCTCAAGTCGCCTTCTCCTTCATTACTTGCTAGATTAAGTCTGTGATGTGCCTTTCGTCGCTTGCTTTTTCATCAGGATCGATGTTGATGTTCTTATCAGCGCGACCATGGTTCAAGTTTCGGTGCCTTGCATCCTTCTTGAGGGAGGTTATGTTGATGCGACTCGACGCACGTTCTTCCTTGCGCTCTGGAGAACTAACCTTAGGATCCCCAACGTCGGCCTCTCCCCTGTCTCTCACTGGGTTGTGAGGTCGTCCTGGGTCTGAGGCTGATGAGTCCTCTTTTTCATCCGCATTAGCCACAGTATTTAGTGGTAACAAATTGGCTTGACCATTGGTCAGGACATCAAACCTTTCCATTATCATCTTCGCTGTATTATCCATTTTCCCGTTTAAGCCGGTTACAACTGCATTCAATTCATCTTGCGCTACAGATGGCTCAAGGGTTTCCCCAGCCCTTTGATTTAAGATTTGAGGTGTAGCACGTTAGCATTATCATCTACATTAATCGCAGTGACTTTAGTAGATTTGCCGCTTTTCTTCCATCCAACCATGATTTTAAAGGAGAAAACAATTTTGGGATGTTTTTATTGCTGAACTACAAAAGGAATTTATGAACATGGCCCCACGGTGGACGCTAAAATGTTTACACCAAAAATGGTCTAAACACCCGAGGTACTAAACTATACTTCACCAATTCGGTAAGGAATACATGGAACCGTGTTTAATCAGCAATAAAAAGTGAAAAATGCAAGAAAAGAAAAGTAGAGACAAGATTTAGAGTGGTTCAGCCGTTAACGAGGCCTACGTCCACTATGAAAGTGATTTCCTGCCTTATAATGAGAATTACAAAGTACATCCACTCTCTCTTTTCATACATTTCTATATTTACTCAATATACCCTCATTTATATATTCCAGTCTAAGGAATTATACAAGAGAGTAGTAGAATTTGAGGAGAAGAAGGATGGATGAATGATTGAAAAGGAGGATGTCTTCATTTCCCTTCATCGAAAGATTGCACTTGACGTTATGGCTGAATCTGTGGTTGAGGATGAAATTCGACAGCACTTCGTGGTTTTTCAGAAGCCCCCCTCGTTATATTGGTAGCCATGGTGTATTTATAGGCGAACCTCCCTTGGTAAATGATCTGCAATCTGTTTCTCCAGGCTGTGGATTTGCATCCTGTTAATTACTTCCATGCCACTAGTTAGCTGTAGCCAGCTGTCCGTGGCTATATCCAGTTATCATGTGCGGACGGCTCGTTGGAACGAGTGTCTTGAATAACTGAGCGGGTAAAATGTAAGCGAGCATCCTGTGAGTGCTTTAGGAGATTTTTTTAGAGCGGAATGCGGGTCTGGAGTTGATTCTCCTTCGTTTCTTGCGTGACCGTCCTTCTTGGTCCAAGGGTGATCGTCTTCTTGCTGCCTTTGTATGGCGCTGTTAGGCTTTACGAATATGTTATGAGGTCGCTTCCGCTTATATTGAATGGGCGACTTGCTTTACTTCGGTGTTTGAGCGGTTCTCAGGATATGCAACCTTTGTCTTTATCAGGTCGCACTTCTCATAACATGTTATGCTGTTATCTTAGGTCACTCTAATTGACTTGACCTGCTTTGAGTTCGATACGTGCGGTTGCATCGTGCACGACCGACCCTGGTGATATCCACCTTGTATCCTTTACCCAATGTGCGTATGGATTTTTAGGGATGAACACTCTCCTTCACTTTTAGAGAAGATCAAAATATCTTTAACAAAGACTACAACAAATTTATCTAGGAACTCCCAAATCACCCTACTCATCAGATCGACAAAATAGGCAGGTGCATTTGTCAGCACAAAAGGCATCACTAGCCATTCAAAGAAACCATCCAAAGTTCTAAAAGCAGTCTTATCTATGCTATCTTCCGCCACCCTCAATTGATGGAACCCCATGACCAAGTCTATCTGAGAAAATACTGAGGCACCAATACGTTGATCAAATAAATCATCAATCCTCGGAAGTGAGTGCCTATTCTTCTTAGTGAGTTTGTTTAGCTCTCTATAGTCAACACATAAATGAAGTGAACCATCCGCCTTAGTCGCGAATACTACTGTAGCACCCCATTTCGATATGCTTCGTCTGATAAACCCTTTCTCAAGCAGCTCCACTACTTGCTTACTCAGCTCCCTCCTTTCCTTCTGAGCCTTGTGGCGCACTGGCAATAAAACTGGCTTTGCATTGTCCACCAAATATATGCGAAAGTCGATCTCGCACCTCGAGGTAAGCCCCGAGCCTCATCAAAAATATCAGAATAATCTCAGACTACTGGAACTGGAACAGATTGCAAGTCATCAATAGATGCATCAAAAGACTCTAGGAAACTAAGCATAACCGACCCTTGTGGGTCACAAGAAATCTCGAGGGTCCTTCCATGACAAGTCAGAAGCCTAACAATCCTCTTCTCACAATCCAGAATGGCACCATACATGGTAAGCCAATCCATTCCTAGAATCAACCCATAGCCCATAAACCCGAGCATATATGCGTCGCATTAAAACTCGATACCTAACATAGATATTTTCAAACCCCGACAAATCATAGATCAATGAGCTGAACCACCAATGGGGTTTGGAACAACTACGGGATCCACCACCATACTAGTAATTAAGTGCAGAGATTCGACTACAGAACTTGATATAAATGAGTGTGAAGCTCCAGAATCAAAATGTTTTCTAATAGGTGGTTTGAAAGAGAAATTAAACCTTCAACAGAAATTTTTCTACCTCTATCAGGAGCACCGATCGCGAGAGCATGCACCTGCCCTCCAGAAGTCCCTGCCCTTTAACCTTGTCCCTGCGATCCCTATTTCTTCGAGCACTCCCTAGCAAAGTGTCCGACCTCTCCACAATGGTAGCAAGAGTTCTTCCTTCTCTTACAGTCTTTGATCAAGTGACCTTCCTTCCCACAATTGTGACATTTTCTCTTATCCTTGACTTTATCATTTTTCCTTCCTTTCTTCTGCTGTTGTTGCTGCTGCCCCTTCTTCGGCCACACCTTCATATTTTGCGATGTCTCCTCAGCCTTTGGTTCCTTCTTTTCTCCCTTTTCTTCCTCATGCACTAGGGCCATATCGACAAGCTTTTCAAAAGTGGCCCCCATTGGAATATGAGATATGGCTAACCCATGTAGAGGCTCATTCAGCCATTTAGAAAATCGCAAAGCCTTTTGTGCGGCGTATCCACCAACTCTAATCCGAACCTTGCTAGCTTGTTGAATTTATTCACATACTATTTCACCGTCAAGTTTCCTTGTTTGAATGCTAAGAACCTCTCCATCTACATGCTTCTCTCAGCTTAGGAGGGAAATTTCATTTCGACCCTCTGTCTAAAATATTCCCAAGTTTCCATCGGACATCCAACTTAGGTAACTTCCCACCAAAATGAGGCTTCGTCCTTCAGTAGCCAAGCGGCTAACTGAACCTTCCTTCTATCCTCTACTTCAAAGATTACGAACAAGTCCTTGGTCTCCTTGAGCCAATTCCGCGCTTCTACTAATGTCTCGTTCCCATGGAATGGCTTCCATCCTATAGGACAAAAGTATTTGTATATCTTGGTGAAGTTATCCGCTCTTGGAGGGGGAGGAGGAAGAATGACTGGTGCAGCTGGGGGAGGAATATTTCTTTAGCCTTCGGCAAGAGCTATGGCCTTCAAATACCTACGGAACCATCCGGATATTGTAACATCCTCTGGGATATTTGGAATGTTTTGTTCCCCAGACATGCTGAAAAAGGAAAAAGGAAGAGATTTAGACAATGGACCAAAGGATATTACATATGGATTTTTGGGGAATGTTTTTCAAAACAGACTTTTCTTTTTGAAAATGCTTTCTTTTAAAATATCTTTGAAAATAATTTTCAAAAACTTTATCCAATCTGGTAATCTTTAGATCTAATACCAAATGTGACACCCCACATCCGTTAATGTCACTTACAAAGGGAATGCATTAAGTTTCATGAAGCATTATAGGTAAACAGACACGGAATTTTACAAGACATACATAAATAAGATAGCAGCGGAAATTTATATTTTTATTTCAAACATAAATCATACAACATGGTTCAAAATACCGTGAGTCTCAAAAACTATTACAACAACATAACTTCTGTCTTTTTACATCAAAGTACATAAATACTTAAAAGAAAACATAATTCCCCAAATAAAAGGGACAAAACCATAGCGGAGACGAAACATGAGCCATACTTCGAAAGCAGCTTTAGCAAGATGATATCTGATTCCTGACTAAGCCTGAGTGTTTCCTCCCTAGGAACCTGGGGGGAAACAGAAGAAGGAAGGAGAACCAAGAGGGTCAGACATAAAGTCTGGCGAGCTTAGTGACTTTTAGCAAGTAAATAAATAAAAGTAGCTTGATAGGCATATAAAGTGGATAAGAGAAATCCCTACATAAATGGCAGGTGTGACAAGCTAGACAGGATAAGGTGTATATGCTTCTAATGATGACTCTGCACTTACTAGTATAACCAGAATGAGATGATCCCTTTCACTATAAGGTGGTAGACTGAGGGCATATGTCCAAATATACCCTAACTACTACCCTAAGCGATCTGCTACCTACTCCGTAGATACTCTATGCCGGCCCCACAGTAGGATGTATCACGTCCTAAAGTGGCAACCCCTCACTGATATGCACAGTCCCACATCTATTGGTGTCACAATTGTCTTATCCCCTTCAGCCCGGCTCATGCACGCACATGGCCCAGTCGGTTTGCGCCGCCAACATCGCCTCCACGTTTGGATTTCTTACAATCAGTCAGTAAGCGTGCCCCACCTCCGACCTAGGAGTTCTTTACTCGATACATACTTCGGGTTACTGACTGAAATGGGCCCACACAATATGATACAAGCTCTCTCATTTGTCTTGTATCCACCACTAGATTTTCCACCGGTTATACTTACCCTAAGGGTGTCTTTAATTATTAACCCCAATCTTTCTATCGGTTATGCTTACCTTAAAGGCGTCTTTAATTACATAACTTTATTATTTCCTCCGGTTTACCGCTAGGTGTCTTTAATTACATAATCTTATCGGGTTAAGTTTGTGGGCCTATATGTAAATATTACCCCCTCCAGAATTTCTTAACACATCCACTATCCAACAAATTTTACTTAACCCTAACTTTAATTCATAATTATGCAATAATCCCTATGGATTAGATTTGGTTAAGTAGTCCAACTTATTACCATGTCCATTTATGGTTTATAATGGGCTAGACCTCCCACATTGGGCCCACAATTTGTGGATGCTGGATATGCTGGTCAGGCCCGGGCAGCCTTATTCCACAGTTGGGCCTAACCTCGTGTCTTAGCCCGATTTGTATTTGCACACTTAGACCTCTCACATTAAGTTCAACATTAGTGGCTGCTGGATATGCCGGTCGGGTCCGGGCAGACTTCCACCACTAATGCAACCTAACCTTGTGTCATAAGTGCAATTACAATTCCTAATTGTAATTACCTGAACTTCCATTTTTATCCAATTCTTACCTATGTCTTAAAAGGTGATAATGTCTCCAAAAGCAAGTGTGACACCCTACGTCCGTTAATGTCACTCACAAAGGGAATACATTAAGTTTCGTGAAGCGTTATAGGTAAACAGACACATAATTTTACAAGATAGACATAAATAAGATAGCACTGAAAATTTATATTTTTATTTCAAACACAAATCATACAGTGTGATTCAAAATACCGTGAGTCTCAAAAACCATTACATCAACATAACTTCTGTCTTTTAACATCAAAGTACATATACTTAAATGAAAACATAATTCCCAAAATAAAAGGGACAAAGCCATAGTGGAGATAAAACTTGACCCATACTTCGAAAGCAGCTTTAGAAGGATGATATCTAAGTCCTGACTAAGCCTGAGTGTTTCCTCCTTGAGAATATGGGGGGTGGGGGACGAAAGAAAGAAGGAGAAACAAGAGGGTCAAACATAAAGTCTGGCGAGTATAGTGACTTTTGGCGAGTAAATAAATAAAAGTAACATGATAGTCATATAAAGTGGATAAGAGAGATCCCTACATAAATGGCTGGTGTGAAAAGGTAGACAGGATAAGGTGCATATGCTTCTAATGATGACTCTACACTATTACTAGTATAACCAGAATGAGATGATCCCTTCCACTATAAGGTGGTAGACTTAGGGTATATGTCCAAATGTACCCTAACTACTGCACTACTCGATCGACTCCCTACTCTGTAGATACTCTGTTCCGGCCCACAGTAGGATGTATCACGTCCTAAAGTGGCAACCCCTCACTGGTAGCACAACCCCATATCTACTGGTGTCACAGTCGTCTTATCCCCTTTGGCCCGACTCATGCACGCATATGGCCCGGTCAGTTTGCGCCGCCAACACCGCCTCCATGTTTGGATCTCTTACAATCAGTCAGTAAGTGTGCCCCACCTCCGACCTAGCTCGGAGTTCTCTACTCGATACATACTCCGGGTTACTGACTAAAGAGGGACCCACAAAATATGATACAATCTCTCCCCTTTGTCTTGTATCCCCACTAGTTTTTCCACATGTTATACTTACCCTAAGGGTGTCTTTAATTATATAACCCCAATTTATCTACCAGTTATGCTTACTTTAAAGGTGTCTTTAATTACATAACTTTATTATTTCCTCCGGTTATGTATACCACTAGGTGTCTTTAATTACATAACCTTATCGAGTTAAGTTTGTGGGCCTATATGTAAATATTACCCACCCCCTCCAGAATTGCTTAACCCATCCACTACCCAACAAATTTTACTTAACCCTAACTTTAGTTCATAATTATACAATCCCTATGGATTATATTTGGTTAAATAGTCCAATTTCCTACCATGTCCATTTATGGTTTATAATGGGATAGACCTCCCACATTAGGCCTACAACTTGTGGATGCTGGATAGGCCGGCCGGGTCCGGGCAGTCTTATTCCACAGTTGGGCCTAACCTCGTGTCTTAGCCTGGTTCGTATTTGCGCACTTAGACCTCTCACATTAGGTTCAACATTAGTGGCTGCTGGATATGTCGGTCGGGTCCGGGTAGACTTCCACCACTAATGCAACCTAACCTCATGTCATAAGTGCAATTACAATTCCTAATTGTAACTACTAGACATTCCATTTTTATCCAATTCTTACCTATGTCTTAATAGGTGGTAATGTCTCCACTTTCCCCCTTTTTGAATTATATGTCCAACTCATGTTTATATTCAAATTATGCCAATATTAACCTTTTTCCCTCCCCGTTCCCTAACTAGCGTGTTCACACAATTTACGGCATGTATAGGCTAAACAATAGCCTAATCATAAACGATAAAAAGAGAAGGTAATGGAAATATGACAAAGGTGAATGTTCTAACATAACTAGCATAAACATATACTAACATAGTGAACATATAAGCATAGATCTAATGAATTCGTGCCAGTTAACATGTTGTAACATGGAAAAGGTGATAAGATGAACCTGACAAGATCTAAATTTAATTTAGATTTCCAACAAGTTCAGATCTAATATGGGAAGCACAAGGGGATCCAAATAATAGACTATATCTGATTTATAATTTAGGTGTCCACATAATACAGATCTAATAGGTAAAATTAGATCTAGCAAATATGGATTAAGATATACATCATTGAATGTCCACATAATTAGGATGACATAGTAGCATGTTTAGATCTAAATATGGATTCACATGTCCAATTAATAACACATCTAAATTGACCACAATATGATAGGTGAAAGGTGATTTACATAAAGAATTAGATCTAACCAACATTGTAACTTTCCAAATTAACATTAACCACAACATAGTTACAAATCAAGATCCACAAAGGTGACATAATAGAATAACCAAAATTGAACTAGATTTAGAGAAGTAGATCTATCATGACATAGTATAAGATTTAACACTAGCATAGATTCATAGTTTACAACATTTCCAAATCACAGTCTTTCACAATTTACTTTTATTCATTTAAACCTAAAAGTAACCAACTCACAGTGTTTGGGTTGTTAAGAAGATAGAAAAGAAATTAGTGTTGAATCTATGCTTGAATCTCAGAATTTGATTTGCAAAGCTGAAAGTTGTAGGGGATTAACGGTTCTAGTTCATTTTAGACATCGATAGAGTTTGGCCACCATGACTTCTCAATGAAGAAAATAAGAGAAATAGCCACGTATATATAGCAGCAAAACCTCTGAAATTGACTGCCACATCAGCCCTAGGGGTGTCAACACCCCTTAAGGGGGGTTGACCCCGGTGTCGACACCCCTCTAGGGGTTCGACCACCTAGACAGGAAATCTGCCACCACTTTTAATAGTTCGAATTTGAACTGTTCTGGATAAAACTCTGGCTCATCTCCGACTTATGTATATATATATATATATATATATTCTTTCTACATGTATACAAACTTAAAACTCTCATAACTTCTTCATACAGTGTCCGGTTTATGCAAACCAAATATCTGTCTTGACCAGAATTTCGATACGGACGCAATGGCACAGTCAATTTTCCTAAATTAATTATTATTTAATTTATCCTCTTTTAGCATTGTTAAAATTTCGGGGTGTTACAGGGTTTGAACCACGAAGCTTTTCTATCTAATAAAGTTTTAATTCCACTGTTATTTTATATCTGTCTTGTAATGTTTCTATTTCTGTTTACTTATAATGCTTTAAGAAACTTAATGCATTCTAATAAAGAGTGAGATTAACGGAAGTGGGGTGTCACACAGATCTTAGCATCTATGTGTGTACATATCTGAAAAGCTCCCGACCAAGCTCTGTGTTTCTTGTACAACCCTGTTATAGAACTCGGTGCACAGTAGAGGATATGTGCGGTTAAGGTATCGAGTACGAGTGATGATACGTACGCGGGAAAGTCTAGATACATGCATGTCTTCTCTGTGTGGTGTATCATATACTCTAGGGCATTACTCTGTGATAGAATCTGATTTGATCGAACGGTTCGAAGATAGCAGTCCGTACGCTTACGTAGCATGGTAATAGTAGTTTTATTCGGAACGTAGTGTTGCTATATAGAGATCCGTACATTACTCTGGTGTAGGATGAGGGACTGCGTATATTTCTACGGCATTACGGTAGAGACGAAGCGAGTGGGGTACCATGGGTAACTACATATATACTTTATTAGGTTAATCTACTTGGGAGTAGGTGGGTATGACGTGTGTGTAAGCCTTGAGCGCTGTTAACACACTTAACCTAATAAATAAGAAAATGTAACTAAACGCTATATGTAGGGTTATCCAAAATGTGTAGTTCAAATCCAGTTACCAGAACTTGTGTTCTGACCCCCTCCTCATAACATAGTCGCAGGTTATACTTGTGGTAGAGATATGTCAGCTTTGGATACTGGTTAGGCAGTATTATTACATGGGTAAGGCTATATTTTGATTTTAATATGTTTTATCCATTCTATTGTGAGATGTTTTTTGAGCTCTGATATATTTTATATCTTTGTCTTTTCTATAGGATAGCAGACAAACCAACATGAGTTTCGATGGATTAGAATTTTGAAAAAAAATTGATTCGTCGGGATTCGGGTTGTTACAATAACTGTTATTGTTGTTTAAATCGCATGATTTAGGTTAATGAGATTTCTATATTTGGAGATATTGATGTCATTCACGCATGCCAGTTTAAATGAAATCTCGTTTTTCTTATCTAAACTAACAGTTCTCCTAGGTCTGGAAAGAATAGAATTCTGTGTTGGATACATTTTAGCAAACGATAGGATCTACGTCACAGGTATATAAATAAATAAATCAACGTTCCTTGTTAAAGCTAAAATTTATTTTGGTCTTTTGTATGATTTCAGTTTTCGCATTTTTGGCATGACTGACTTTAGAAAAATACATTTTTGAAACTTTTGGAAAATGTTGTTTAGAAAAAACAGTTTTATATCATTTTTAACCAATTTACTTTCATTTGTTTTGGTTTGTGCAAAAACGCAAAATTTGGATACGGCAAATTTTGCATATTTAAACGTCTACTTTACATTAAGGTAAATGATTTGAATGGCGCAAAGTACACGTTACGAAATTTCGATTTTTATATGAATCTCATATGGAAAGTAAAGCAGTATTGAAAGGGAATTTTCAAAACTAAACACAAAAAGTTTTTAAGTGGAAACTTAATTTTAAGAAACATTTCGATCTTTGGTCACATACGGCGTAAGGAAGATTTTTGATGCTTTGTGTGCACGTTTTAGCGGTGCAATAGGACCATTGATACAATAAAAACATTAAAGATAACTAGGAAAATGCTGTTTTAGCCTTGGAAACATTGTTTCCATATCTTGTCAACGATGCCCGTGAGCTATTAATTAACTCGTTTTGCATTTTAAAGATTGTTTTAGCCTCCATTACAGTCTACAGATGGAAATTTTGGGTAACTGAGGTGAAAATTTCATTGTAGGGCAGGAAATGGAATATTTGTAAGGGGAAGAAATGTTAAAATTCTTCACTTTAATTTCCCTTTCTCCGGTTTAGGAGAAATTAAATAGGAAAAAATTAGATTACATAACATTTTGGATGGTAGGGTTTCGATGCAAAATTTGTTGCTTCACACTTCTATTCATAGTTTTGTGAGGGTTATGAATGTAAAAGAAATTTTGAAATTTGCATTCATATAAAACTGCCAGTATAATTAGGATGTTTTGCATCATGTTTTCAAAAGTGTTATAAAAGTTTAATGCATACATGTAGAGGGCCCAATTTAGAATCACCTTGCATGCTTGTTTTACGGTTGAAATGCATTATGTACACCATGCACATACATATACACACGGTTGCAAAAGTGGATGCACAAAAATTGGTTGTGTAGGATAGGATAACTAGGTGTCAGAATTTTGGGACAAAATTCCTTTTAGGGGGGAAGAATGTAACAACTGGGAATTTTGACAATAAATAGTTATTTAATTAGAATCTCAAAACTAGGAATTTCTGCAAACGATGGAATTTTACCACGAAACTTTAACCATGCGTTCGTCACATAATTTTGATCAACTTTCATATTTGGAGTTTCACGAACGGAGTCCATATGAAAAAGTTACGGGAAAATTATGAAAAATAAATGGAGATAAATAAACATAATAATTAATGTATATGTTTCCCTCTTTGACTAGCCCACATTGGGGAAACCAGCCAGAGGGCGGTCGAACGCCCCTAGGGAAGGTGTCGACCGCTTTGGGCATGTAGTGCCCAGTGACGGCTAGGTATTGAGGGCCAATTTCGTTATATTTTATAATCAAAATGGATGGATGTTGGTTAATGGTCCAAGGCCAATTCCACTCCTATAAAAAAGGGTAAGGCCTCATTCTTTTCCACAAAATCGGTGGGTAGCAGCGAAGCTCTGTCATTCTCCTCCTCCAAACCTAATTTCTAAATTTAAAATATTCTTATACAACAAATCACATACAAATCATAAAGAAATGAGAGGATTATCAGATTCAATGGAAAATGATGCAAATTAGCGCTCAACAGTAGACTCTGCCCTCTTTTCCTATTTTCTTCCATCTCTACAGATCTGAAGTCATCCCCTTTTCAGATAAGTTGTAGGTTTATAAGTATTTGGGAATTGTAGGCCTAAAAGATTCAAACTTTGGATTTGGATGCTTGTAAGTGAGTGGGAAATTTATATATACAATTATAATAGCCTGTTTATTTCATTTATATTAGATCTCAAGTTTATATGCCTATTTCCATCAGATCTGCTTATGATTGTAATTGAATTAGCACCTATCCGGTCTGATTGTAAAAATGGTCAAAACTTGTGAATTGCATATTGTAATTAGGCTTAACATTAATTTTAGAATTCTTAAATTTGTTCATATATATATATATATCCTATAATTATGTTGTAAAATGTATTGTAGCTATTGCAAAACACTGTAGATCTGGAAATCAATCCCATGTAAACACCAACTAGATGTAGTTACATTCCAGATCTCTAGTTCGGTGTTGAATAATAAATTATGTGAATTTGGATAAAAAGATATAATTGGTAAATTATGTGTTTGTAATATTAGAAAGAAATATATCTATTTATATTCAATGTTGTTGGGTTCTGGTTTAGTTGTTGTAAATATACCATTTTTCCTCTTTTTGAACAAAAAGACATTATTTTGAATTCACAAGAAATATGACAAAAAAATTGAAAAAGGGAAAAGTGGTGCAAATGTATGTATAAATATAAATATCCATATTTGTGCGTAGCTTGCATCAACTATTCCAAAATATACATTAGCATATATTTCTTGTGATTTGGAAATATGTCAATTCCACTAATTAGGCATAATTTACATTAACTACAACTAATAATCTTTTGGTAAAAATTTGGAACCTTTTTGAAAGATTGAATGCAAAAAAGGAATGTTTGGTTATTAATTAAACCAAATTATTAAATTTAATAATAAATAAAAATAAAGAAATATAACTGCGTTGACCGCACAAAAATACAAATATATATATATATATATATATGCATTGTCCATCCGTACCTGCGTAAACAACAAAATATACATTATATTGAATGTTTGACGGTTTGAAATGTTGAATGGTACTCATTTATGGAATCGTACATGTAAATTATATTCCATACTTAATGATATGTTTATGGTGACCGTTGTAGCAATTAGAGCAATTGATTGCTATAAATAAGACCATAAATAAATAATTAACAACTGTAATCGTCGTTGACTACGGAAAAGGAGAATGTAATAAGGTAATGGTTAAAATTCCTAAATTGATTAAGGTAAATGTTGTAAACCTCACTTAGGAAATCTTAATTATAACCACATTTAGACACGAGTTTAAGCTCAACTTGTGGTAGAAGTCTACTCGAGACTGACCAGCAAATCCAACATCCATAGGTAGCCAGCTTAATGTGAGGGGTCTAATGCGTAAATATAATTGTACTAAGGCACGAGGTTAAGTTCAACTTGTGATAGGAGTCTGCTCGGAACAGACCAGCAAATCCAACATCCAAAAGTTGCCAACTTAATGTGAGAGGTTAGGTGCATATATATATATATGTATATATACATATATATATAACAGTCAATAAATAAATAAATAAGAATAATACTTGTCTATTGGGGTACAACAAATAGATATTTTGGGATTGATAAATTAAGGATACCCTATGTAAATGGTTGCCTAGGAAAATATGGCTATTATGGTCATAACTGGCAATAAACTTATGAGTGGAAATAAATGAAGAAAAAGGGGATTAATGGGTATTGATTATTGTTTAATAATGAGTCCAAATTTGGAAGGCAATTAAATAACTTTCTAGGAGGATATAACTTCCCTTATTTATATTAGTTAATACAGAACTTATAATTAAAAGTTAGAATTGGACTTAGTATGCTAGTAATGTGAAACATTATTAACCATAGGAACCCGTGACGATAACGAAATGTGTGCGTATAGTATTTCCGTGTAGAGGGACTAAACAAGAATGACTTAATAATGTAGCCCACTTTATGCCAATAGGGAAAAGTATTAGAGGCTAATGGGGTATGAACCTAATATCCTTCGCGTATAGTCCGCTTCCTGGGTCTTGAGCGGCTGGGTTTAAAGAGTCCACTTGGGATTAGGTCATTCAGTTTAAGGGTATTAAATGGCAGGTGTGTGGGGGCCTACCCAAACCTGGAAACTAAAAATGTCAGATATGGCTACCTGTCCTACGGGAAGTAGTAAGCGACTAAGGATGTTATCTAATGAGGTCAGCTAGAAGGTATGGCGAACAATAAAATTCCATCTCTTACCTTATACGGGGTAAGGATATGTGTGTGAATGACGAAAGCCTTAACTTGTTGGGCCCGAAGCTACTGCCCTCTAGTTTATAAGAATGCGGAACAAGTGATGAGATGTATTAAGTGCCTAATAAGTTTGCCTAGGGTCTTAAGTGATCAGGAGAATCCACCCTATCTATCATTAATAGTGAGGCGGAAAACAATGAAGGGTAAGGAGATGAAAAGATACATACACACACTCTGCAGCTAGGGGTTCACTTCTCGGTCTTATAAGCTAGAAAATTATAATCTAACAATCAGCTTAATTATTATTTAAAGGCTTCCTAAATATATGCGTAAATGCCCTATCTCGGTATTATATCTGGAAACACTACTAGTAGTAAAATCGTGTGTAAACATTTACAAGGCTAGGCTAAAATCACTAACCTTGGTAGGCATACATCTTGGGTTGAACCAAAACGGGATACATCTGTGTATTATAATATGTGTTGTACATTTCCTGTTTACCGGAATCTTGTTGTTCAGATCCCCCTCCTCATTAAAACCACCCAGGTTCTCTTGATAACATCGGGTTCTCACAGGTGTTTAAATTTGTCTTTCGGATCTCGTTCTCTCTCATGCTCGGTACTGGCAAAGTGACTTAATTTAAAAGGTAATTACCTGAGTTAATACTAGTTTATCCTATTTTGTTTCCGCTCTGAGTTTTCCTCTATCATACTCTGATTATTCTTATGCTCGTTTATTGCAGGTACCAGATATACATGCTCCATGCTTGGATGTGTTCAAATGTAACAACCCGGAAAATCAGAACCAATTTAAAAATTTTAATTTAGCTATTTTAATGAATTTTGAATATTTAAAATAAATTATTTTAAATAATAACGACCAAAAGTCTATTTGAATCGATGATGGAAAATAAATATATTTATTTTAATTTTAAAACAAGGCCTGGAATGGCGCGGCAGTTTGAAAATTTGAATTCGAACTTTGACTGACTGTACCGGATGCAAAATAAAACGGATTTTAGTGAAACCAAAAATATTTAAATCTGTTTATGAATATATTTTTAACGAATCTGAAAAATCAACATTTCATAGCGGAAATCAAAAGTTATGGCCAAATGAATTTTCAGAAAGGTCGTTATGGAGTTTATATAGCCCTTGAAAATAACCATTTTGCAAACGACCTCCGTTTTCGACGAAACCACTTTTGTTGGATCCGGGATGTCAAATTATTGCTTGGTTTCAAATTCCATAATTTTTGGAGTTAATATGTGAGCGTGAAAAAGGAAAATGTGTTTGATTGATTTAAGTCAATTTGGATCGACCAGAAAATGGCAATTTTTCAAACGCTCTCCAAATTTGATGAAACCAGTTTTGTTTTGACCGTATTGTCCAAACATAGCTAGAAATAATTTTTCTGGAATTTTTGGTATTAGTGTGTGGCCCTGGTAAATTGAAATGTACATTCAAATCCATATTTGAATGTTGTTTATTTTAATTTGAAGAATAATTGATTGAGACAGTCGAACGGGCCTACGAAACATATTCCATTGTGTTCGAAATGGGGTATTTAGCTAGGGGCGATAGTCGTTGGGTTTGGATTGGAGTTCGTATGTGATAAGGGGTATTTTCGATTTAAATAAATTAAAAATTAAAATATAAAATCCCCAACCAATCCGAATTCTGCTTCACAATCGAGAAAACCCGATACCCCTACATGCGACGGCGGAAACTGCTTCATCACTTCCCTTCTCAAATCCGTCCGATCCACACATTAAAATCGAAAGGTGTAGTTGAACTTTTTGTAGATCGTGACCTCCTTTACAAATCCATATAAAATTCGTCACCTATCATCTCGTTTTGATTGAGATCTGACCCTCGAAAATCATCCCGCATCGCACCACCTAGTGCCACCACCAGGGGTTCGAGTTCATCGAGATCCACCTCGCCAGGCGCGCCTCTCGGAGCTGGACAACGCTGTACCCTCTGATCTTCATCTCGCTGCACGGATTTCGCGAAATCGCGTGACCTAGTTCAGAACCCTTTTCTGAAGAACACGACTGGTATAAATTTAACTGTTAATAACACTTCAATGTGTTGCAAACTGGAAAAATCATATCTTTTTTGCTATGTTGTCGAAATCCAGTGAAACAAGGGGCAGTGAACTCGGGTGGATGTCCTCTACATTCTAGAAGAGACCGGATATTTTTCTAAGATTTCTACAATTTTTGGAGGAGTGGAACCCAATGTGAGATTTCTAAATTATAAACGATATGGAATGGTGATGTATAAATTATACAATCGATATATGAGTTATATAAGCTTTGTACACCTCATGTATAAGCGTTGTATAAGTTGTATGTGCGATGTATAAGTTATATATATAAGCGTTGTACACCTCATGTATAAGCGTTGTATAAGTTGAATTGAAATGATATTGAAATGAAATCGATATATATATATACACACACACACACTCCCCTCGTCCACAGACCATGGACGATTTATATTTGTGATTGTTTGGATTTTGGTTGACGTGAAATTTGGTGAATATTATGAATGGTTGATTTGATTATGGTTGTTTGTGGTTGAAAACAAATAGGATTGGTTTGTGGAAAAATTCATCTACGTACGAACTAGATTTTTGAAATCCCCATTGCCAAAAGCTGCGAGGCTTTAAGGTAGACCGAGGAGCCATACTCGGGACGGTGCCGGTTTTAACTACCTTACTGTTATGCTACCGATTTTTTTTGAAATATTCATATGTTTGATTAATATTCATGTATTGGAAAAATATTCTTTTTTGAAATAAATTGTTTGAACGATAATAAAAATAACATTTTTATTGAATGTATGAAATGAAATTGTTTGAAAGATAAAAATCACATTTTTATCATGTATATGAAGTATATAAAATATTCATGTTTCAAATAAATTGTTTCAACAATAAAAATCATATTTTTATAATATATATGAATTGCTAAAAATATTTATTTTCTTGAAATAAATTGTTTTAACAATAAAAATCACATTTCTATTATATATATGAAGTGCTAAAAATAGCAATGTGTTGAAATAGATATTTGTTGGATAAAAATATTATTTTTATCACATATATGAAATGGAATGGTGTGGAAATCAAAGAACGGATTATATTTGTGTGTGTGTGTGTATATATATATATAAATATAATTAAAATAAATCGAATAACGAAGCTGCAAGTCGTATTTTGAAACCGTGATTTTAAAAGATTATTGTGGGAGATCCGACCATCGGATTTTCCCGAAACCGAAACCATTAGGTTCGCTTTGGAAATATCTTTCCAACGACACCAAATTTGTAAAGATCCAACAGTTAGATTTTGTGAAATGTTAAATTCAAATCCAAATGAAAATAGTGCCAGAATGGATTATATTTATATATAAAAATATAATTAAATTAAATCGAATAACGACGCTGCATTTCGTATTTTGAAATCGTAACTTCAAACGATTGTACCAGGAAATCCAACCGTCGGATTTTCCCAAATCTAGAACCGTTGGGTCCGCTTTGAAAAGATCTTTCCAACGATATAAAATATGTAAAGATCTAACGGTTAGATTTCGGATATATGTAAATAAAATTTGGAGAAAAACAGCGTCATGGCCGCGTTATGGCTTGAAGCGTCGTTTTGAATAAATTGGCTATATTTAAATAAATAAAAATAGCGATAAATCGTTATAAAATATTATTAACGACATGGAATGGAAATAAACTGAATTTACTCAGTTTATAGGATATTTGATGGTTGAATGTGTTTGATGTGAAAATTACATTAATGAACTGAATTATGGATGTCAGATAATATAACCATTGAAATGAACTGATTTGAAATTCTAAATATATGTGAATTATTTGAAAAGGCCAAGTTAATTCTCATTTAAAATAATTGGTCGACTGTTAGGAGTCGAAGATATGAAGACGGTGTAAGACCGATGATCTTCACAATGAATGGATGGCTACTGATGCCTTTGATGGGAGTTGCTGCCCTGAAGGGGTTACGGTGGTGGTCGTCTGGATGTACTTGTTGATCGTTCGGATGTGCAAGGGTCTCTCTCCTATATTGGACATACGGGAGAGGAAAAAGGTGCCTCCGGTTTCGTTCAGACCCAGAACGGACTTGTAAATGGATGTGTGCCTGACGTTGTAGATTGACAACATGGCATACAAAGTGGCTATGATCAAAGCTTTTATTGAAAAGCAGAGCTTTGTGGTTGATGATCAAAGCAGGGCTTTAAATAGCTAGCTTTATGTTTAGCGTTGATTCGCAAGCTCACACCCCGGTATGAACTAGAAACGGAAGAGGACTACGGGGAGAGCATGTGTTTCCTTCTAGCTAGGAGTGATGTCTTGGGTTTGACACGCCCGGACATTTTACTTATGTGGATGATGGATAGCGAGGCGCCTCGGTTAGTTCGGTCTCTTCTGAGCCGATTGTCTGGTCGGGATATGACCAGCTTGACTCCCCATAGGGTGGGGAAACGCAGTGTTCAGGCATTTTAATCCACTTTGTGTAGATCAGCCCTGAAGATCCAAGGTGCAGTTGCGGCTATTCTTAAGACATGGCCTAGAGCATCTCGAAGCGGTCAGGATGATCCCTTGCCCTGGTTCATGACGGAAATCCAATTTCCAAATACTACATCGTGCGGTTTTGATTGTAAACCTATATATGGCTACATGATATATGGTACCCATGCCGTCTATGATTGATACTTATGATTGAAATTGTTTTTGAAACATATAAACACTAGTAATAATATCAAATGCTTTTGTTTTATTCGTACCAAGCATATTTTGGCCATTATAAGGTAAAACTCTATCCTCCGATTTGCGCTGCATTGTGTGATGGGAACTGAGTCTTATAATGGCTTCATTTTTGTGAAGAGCATTGCCATGTTTAAATGATTAACTGAGTGAATTGCAGATTAACATTCCTGATGCTATCTAAGTTGGAGCAATCCTCTCCAAACTTCCTCCTGCTTGGAATGATTATAGGAGGAAAATTCTGCACTCAACTGACAGCATATCTATTGAGAAGTTCATTACTCATTTACAAATTGAAAGTGAGAATCGTGCCAGAGATGAGTCCATTTTAGGATCAAAAATTCATCAAATATCTTCCAAAGAACCAGTTTTTGGAAATTCAAACAATAGTTTGAAAGCCAAAAAGAAAGATTTCAAGAACAAAAATAAAAATCGGCCTTGTTTTTATTGTGGCATTGAAGGACATCTTATTAAAGATTGTCGATTTAAGGCCAAGGATGAAAAGAATTCCAAAACTGGTTCTGCAAATAATAAAGCGAATATTTTGGAGGATGCTGGCCAAGAATTTGTTGCAATGATCACTGAACTTCATATGGCTTCTGTAACGAAACCTGCAGATTGGTGGCTTGATTCTGGCGCCACCATTCATGTGTGCAACAACAAAAATCTGTTCAAGTCCTACACCGGATTGAAAGAGCCTGAAGAAGTTCTAATGGGGAACCATGCTTCGGCTAAAATGATGGGCAAGGGAAGTGTGGAATTAAAATTCACATCTGGCCAAAAACTCATCCTTGCTAATGTGTTCCATGTTTCGGACTTGAGAAAGAATTTAGTTTCTGCTAATCTACTATGTAAGAAAGGATTTAAAGTTGTTCTAGAATCTGATAAAGTTATTGTGTCTAAAAATGGAGTATTCGTAGGAAAAGGATACACATGTGATGGCATGTTTAAACTATCAATTAATGAAATCACTATTGTTGCTTATGTTGTAGATTCTCCTAGTTCATTATGGCATGCTAGATTAGGACATTTAAATTTTTATTGCTTAAGTTATATGTCAAAACATGGTTATATTAACTGTTCTGTCAAAGATCATGTAAAATTTGTGTTGAAGCAAAAATGACAAAAAATCCATTTTCTAAAGTTGAAAGAAATAGTGACTTGCTAGAACTTGTGCATTCTGATATTTGTGAATTAAATGGTCAACTAACAAGAGGAGGAAAGCGATATTTTATCACTTTCATAGACGACCATACAAGATACACTTATGTATATTTGTTGAGAACCAAGGACGAAGCATTTGAAAAATTCAAAGAGTTTAAATCTGAAGTTGAAAATCAGAAAGAAAGGAAAATCAAAGTGCTTCGAAGTGATAGAGGGGGTGAATATTTTTCTGATATCTTCAATCAATTTTGTGAGGACAATGGAACTATTCATCAACGAACAGCCCCATATACACCCCAACAAAATTGGGTGGTAGAAAGAAAAAATAGATCCTTGGTCGATATGGTTAATTCAATGCTTATGAATGCAAAATTACCATTCTATTTGTGGGGTGAAGCTTTGTTGACAGCATGTCATATCTATAATAAAGTACCTTTCAAGAAATTTGGAGCTTCGCCTTATGAACTTTGGAATAATGGTAGGAAATCTAACTTAAATTATTTTAAAGTATGGGGATGCTTAGCATTTTATAAAATTCAAGATCCTCATAAAACAAAGTTAGGACCAAGAGGTATTAAAAGTGTATTTGTTGGCTATGCACAATATTCGAAAGCAAATAGATTGCTGGATTTACAATCTTATGTTATAGTGGAATCCATACATGTGGAATTTTTTGAAGATAAATTTCTACATAGCGTAGTTGAGCCTATAGTAGAGGAGCATCAACAAGAAACTTCAAAAAACATTGTTACTGGGAAAAGGAAACAAAGTGAACCAAGTGAACCAAGGAGAAGTCAGCGTGCAAGAAAAGAAAAACACTTGAGTTCCGATTTCATTTCTCCTGATTCGATTACGTTTCTAGTTGAGGCTACAAGAACAAAAGTAATGGAAATTACACCTTCAGTACTAAACATTGATAATGATCCAAAAACTTTTAAAGAAGCTATCGCTTCACGTGACTCTACTTTTTGGCAAGAAGCGATAAATGATGAAATGGATTCTATACTATCAAACAAGACTTGGGTCTTAGTAGAACTCCCACCTGGTTCTAAGGCGATCGGGTGCAAATGGGTATTTCGAAAGAAGTATAGAACTGATGGTTCTATACAAACTTACAAAGCAAGACTGGTAGCAAAAGGTTTTAGACAAAAAGAAGGAATAGACTATTTTGATACCTATGCACCAGTTGCAAGAACTACGTCCATAAGAGTTTTGTTTGCACTAGCATCTATATATAAAATGCATATTCATCAAATGGACGTAAAAACGACTTTCTTAAATGGTGACTTAACCGAGGAGGTATATATGGACCAGCCTGAAGGATTTGTCCTCCCAGGAAATGAACACAAAGTATGTAAATTAGTCAAGTCACTATATGGATTAAAGCAAGCTCCAAAGCAGTGGCATAAAAAGTTTGATGAGGCAATTATAGCAACTGGTTTTCGACATAGCAATGCTGATAAATGCGTTTATTGTAAGAAAACCAATGATTACTTAGTGGTGTTATGCTTATATGTTGATGACATGATAATCGCTAGCACAAATATGAAAGGAATTAATGATACCAAAAGGTATCTAACCTCAGTTTTTAAAATGGAAGACCTAAATGAGGTAGATACTATTTTGGGAATCAAAGTAGAAAAACATGAAAAAGGATATGCCTTAAATCAAATCCATTATATTGACAAAATACTTGATAAGTTCAACCATCTTAACATAAGGAATGCTAGTACTCCAGTAGACTATAGTGTAAAAATGCAAGAAAATAAAGGTCGAATCATTGCTCAACTAGAGTATGCTAGTTCCATTGGAAGCCTAATGTACATCACATATTGCACAAGGCCAGATATAGCTTTTGCTGTTAACATGATGTCAAGGTTTACATCTAAACCTAACACACATCACTGGAAAGCAATTAATAGAATCTTTGGATACCTCAAAAGAACAAAAGATTTGAAATTAGTATATTCTGATTATCCAAGTGTGTTAGAAGGTTATTATGATGCAAGTTGGATATCTAGTACCAATGAAAGCCTGTCAACATCTGGTTGGATATTCTCACTAGGTGGAGGGGCCATAAGTTAGGCATCCAAGAAACAAACATGCATAGCACATTCAACTATGGAATCAGAATTTATAGCCCTTAGCACTGCAGCTAAAGAGGCAGATTGGTTACGAGATTTGTTATTAGACATTGAATTATGGCCACACTCGTTATCTGCTATCTCTATTTATTGTGAAAGTTCAGCGACCTTGTCTAGAGCATATAACGATGTTTATAATGGAAAATCTAGACATATTGGTCTAAGACATACTTTTGTGAGAGATTTAATTACTAAAGGAGTGATCACCATTATATATGTAAAGTCCGGCGAAAACTTAGCAGAACCTCTCACTAAAGCACTTGCTAGAGACTTAGTGCAAAGTACAACGAAGAATATGGGACTTAAAATCCTAAGCGCCGACGACGGGAACCCAACTTCAAATTAGCAAACGCTAGTTTTCGAGTTCAATGGGTAACAACAAGTGGTCGATAAGCACTTGAAAGAACTAGCTTGGTTCCATATATGTCTTATTAATCAAGGCTAGTTTGTGAACAATTGCAATTAAGCAAATGATGAGTTAATCAACTCTTAGTAAAGCATAATGATGTCTTTTGGCAGTTGAGACAATGAAAAGGCTTTACCTATATGAACATAGAAGTGGTGCCGCTTCAATAAATGTATGCGTTCCATTTATAAATGTTCATGAATTCAGGATTAGCACATGGCCGTATGTAATAGTGCTAAGGTTGTGTTGAGAAACTTGTGAGACCTAATAGGTAAATATGTCTGTGTCATTTGTTCGATTTTTACAATAGGAGTCTTGGTTAAATCTTCCATAAGACACCTACGACTTCGTTAAAATTTAACTAATGTACACTAATTGAAGGTTCAAATCAAAAGATACCTTCTTGTATGGATAATGTTTATCAAGAGGAAAGTAAATACACACAAATTAGTGGGGGAATGTTATGTAATTTGTGTGTATGATGGAGGATCACATTAGTCCCACACTGGAAGAATAAGATGAGAATAAATGTTTATACAGTTGTGACAAAATGATATTCAAATTGAGTAAAGCCCATAGGAACAAGTCCAACAAATTGGGCTTATACATAGTAACATTTAAATGGTCATAGATGGGCACTTGAGCACTTGGGGCATCTTGGGTCTTGACATTCAAACAGGCGCTCTGTTTCAATTCAAACTGAATTGAAATTCAAATTCATAACGGGTTGTGTCTGTTTTGAACAGTCATATCCTTTTGCCAAACAGTCGCATGTTTCTCTATATAAATTCGCATTTTTCCGGAAAGTAACCAATTCTCTTCCACGCTCGATCTTCTTCTGTTCTCACATACATTCTTGAGCCTTGTTGTATCCTCCGAACAAGTTTCCCCGTTTGTGGAAGTATTATTCTTCGGATAGTGATACCACGCCTCAAGGCTTCCCTTCTGTTCCTCCTTCCGTACTTCAGTTTAACAATCGAAGAACAATATCCAATGGAGAAGGATTCGAACTCCAACATACAACTGCAGAAAAGGAAACCATCAAAGTGGATCGCTTCGATGGAACGAATTATACAAGGTGGCAGGACCGGATGTCGTGGCTTGTTCTATCTATAAATCTTCGCATTTGCTGGATCCATCGCTGCTGCCACTTCCAGAACCAAAGCCTTATTATTCTGAAGAAGTTAAGAAGAAATTGGCAGCGGATAAAGCAAAGCGCGAGACGGATGAAATGTTATGCAGAGGCTACATTCTCAATTCACTCACTGACAGACCGTACGATGTTTACAGAAATTATAAAATGCCAAAAGAAGTATGGTTTGCACTCGAGTCAAAGTAAAAACACATGAAGGAAGGTACTGATCGTTTCCTCCCTTTAATGTCCGTTGACTTTATGTTTGCTGATGATGTGCCAATCATGGATCAAATCCATGAGTTGGAGATTCTAGTTTCCCAAATGAGTGAATTGCAGATTAACATTCCTGATGCTATCCAAGTTGGAGCAATCCTCTCCAAACTTCCTCCTGCTTGGAATGATTATAGGAGGAAAATTCTGCACTCAACTGATAGCATATCTATTGAGAAGTTCATTACTCATTTACAAATTGAAAGTGAGAATCGTGCCAGAGAAGAGTCCATTTTAGGATCAAAAATTCATCAAATATCTTCCAAAGAATTAGTTTCTGGAAATTCAAACAATAGTTTGAAAGCCAAAAATAAAGATTTCAAGAACAAAAATGAAAATCGGCCTTGTTTTTATTGTGGCATTAAAGGACATCTTATTAAAGATTGTCGATTTAAGGCCAAGGCCGAAAAGAATTCCAAAAATGGTTCTGCAAATAATAAAGCGAATATTGTGGAGGATGCTGGCCAAGAATTAGTTGCAATGATCACTAAATTCATATGGCTTCTGTAACGAAATCTGCAGATTGGTGGCTTGATTCTGGCGCCACCATTCATGTGTGCAACAACAAAAATCTGTTCAAGTCCTACAACAGATTGAAAGAGCCTGAAGAAGTTCTCATGGGGAACCATGCTTCGGCTAAAGTGATGGGCAAGGGAAGTGTGGAATTACAATTCACATCTGGCCAAAAACTCATCCTTGTTAATGTGTCCCATGTTCCGGACTTGAGAAAGAATTTAGTTTCTGCTAATCTACTATGCAAGAAAGGATTTAAAGTTGTTCTAGAATCTAATAAAGTTATTGTATCTAAAAATGGAGTATTCATAGGAAAAGGATACTCATGTGATGGCATGTTTAAACTATCAATTAATGAAATCACTACTGTTGCTTATGTTGTCGATTCTCCTAGTTCATTATGGCATGCTAGATTAGGACATTTAAATTTTAATTGCTTAAGTTATATGTCAAAAATTGGTTATATTAACTGTTCTGTCAAAGATCATGAAAAATATAAAATTTGTGTTGAAGCAAAAATGACAAAAAAACCATTTTCTAAAGTTAAAAGAAATAGTGACTTGCTAGAACTTGTGCATTCTGATATTTGTGTATTAAATGGTCAACTAACAGGAGGAGGAAAGCGATATTTTATCACTTTCATAGACGACCACACAAGATACACTTATGTATATTTGTTGAGAACCAAGGACGAAGCATTTGAAAAATTCAAAGAGTTTAAATCTGAAGTTGAAAATCAGAAAGAAAGGAAAATCAAAGTGCTTCGAAGTGATAGAGGGGGTGAATATTTTTCTGAAATCTTCAATCAATTTTGTGAGGACAATGGAATTATTCACCAACGGACAACCCCATATACACCCCAACAAAATGGGGTGACAGAAAGAAAAAATAGATCCTTGGTCGATATGGTTAATTCAATGCTTATGAATGCAAAATTACCATTCTATTTGTGGGGTGAAGCTTTGTTGGCAGCATGTCATATCTATAATAAAGTACCTTTCAATAAATTTGGAGCTTCGCCTTATGAACTTTGGAATAATGGTAGGAAACCTAACTTAAATTATTTTAAAGTATGGGGATGCTTAGTATTTTATAAAATTCAAGATCCTCATAAAACAAAGTTAGGACCAAGAGGTATTAAAAGTGTATTTGTTGGCTATGCACGAAATTCAAAAGCATATAGATTGCTGGATTTAAAATCTAATGTTATAGTGGAATCCATACATGTGGAATTTTTTGAAGATAAATTTCTACATAGCATAGTTGAGCCTATAGTAGAGGGGCATCAACAAGAAACTTCAAAAAACATTGTTGCTGGGAAAAGAAAACAAAGTGAACCAAGTGAATCAGGGAGAAGTCAGCATGCAAGAAAAGAAAAACACATGAGTTCCGATTTCATTTCCCCTGATTTGATTACGTTTCTAGTTGAGACTACTAGAACAAAAGTAATGGAAATTGCACCTTTAGTACTAAACATTGATAATGATCCAAAAACTTTTAAAGAAGCTATGGCTTCACGTGACTCTACTTTTTGGGAAGAAGCGATAAATGATGAAATGGATTCTATACTATCAAACAAGACTTGGATCTTAGTAGATCTCCCACCTGGTTCTATACTATCAAACAAGGTCAAATCATTGCTTAACTAGAGTATGCTAGTGCCATTGGAAGCCTAATGTACGTCACATATTGCACAAGGCCTGATATAGCTTTCACTGTTAGCATGATGTCAAGGTTTACATCTAAACCTAACACACATCACTGGAAAGCAATTAACAGAATCTTTGGATACCTCAATAGAAAAAAAGATTTATAATTAGTAAATTCTGATTATCCAAGTGTGTTAGAAGGTTATTGTGATGCAAGTTGGATGTCTAGTACTAATGAAAGTCTGTCAACATCTGGTTGGATATTCTCACTTGGTGGAGGGGCCATAAGTTGGGCATCCAAGAAACAAACATGCATAGCACATTCGACTATGGAATCAGAATTTATAGCCCTTAGCGCTGCAGCTAAAGAGGCAGAGTGGTTACGAGATTTGTTATTAGACATTGAATTATGGCCACACTCGTTATCTGCTATCTCTATTTATTGCGATAGTTCAGCGACCTTGTCTAGAGACTATAGCGATGTTTATAATGGAAAATCTAGATATATTGCTCTAAGACATACTTTTGTGAGAGATTTAATTACTAAAGGAGTGATCACCATTATATATGTAAAGTCCGGCGAAAACTTAACAGATCCTCTCACTAAAGCACTTGCTAGAGACTTAGTGCAAAGTACAACGAAGAATATGGGAATTAAAATCCTAAGCACTGACGATGGGAACCCAACTTCAAATTAGCAAACGCTAGTTTTCAAGTTCAATGGGTAACAAACAAGTTGTCAATAAGCGCTTGAAAGAACTAGCTTGGTTCCATATATGTCTTATTGATCAAGGCTAGTTTGTGAACAATTGCAATTAAGCAAAGGAAGAGTTAATCAACTCTTAATAAAGCATAGTGATGTCTTTTGGCAATTGAGACAATGAAAAGGCTTTACTTATATGAACATAGAAGTGGTGCCGCTTCAATAAATGTATGTGTTCCATTTCTAAATGTTCATGAATTCAGGACTTGCACATAGCCGTATATAATAGTGCTAAGGTTGTGTTGAGAAACTTGTGAGACGTAATAGGTAGACATGTCTATGTCATTTGTTCGGTTTTTACAATAGGAGTCTTGGTTAAATGTTCCATAAGACACCTACGACTTCGTTAAAACTTTAACTAATGTACACTAATTGAAGGTCCAAATCAAAAGATACCTTCTTGTATGGATAATGTTTATCAAGAGGAAAGTAAATACACACAAATTAGTGGGGGAATGTTATGTAATTTGTGTGTATGATGGAGGAGTACATTAGTCCCACATTGGAAGAATAAGATGAGAATAAATGTTTATATAGTTGTGTCCAATATGATATTCAAATTGAGTAAAGCCCATAGGAACAAGTCCAACAAATTGGGCTTATACATAGTAACATTTAAATGGTCATAGATGGGCACTTGGGCACTTGGGGCATCTTGGGTCTTGACTTTCAAACAGGCACTCAGTTTGAATTCAAATTGAATTGAAATTCGAATTCATAACGGGTTGTGTCTGTTTTGAACAGTCATATCCTTTTGCCAAACAGTTGCCTGTTTCTCTATATAAATTCACATTTTTCCAGAAAGTAACTACTTCTCTTCCACGCGTGATCTTCTTCTGTTCTCACATGCATTCTCGAGCCTTGTTGTATCCTCTGAACAAGTTTCCCCGTCTGTGGAAATATTGTTCTTCAGATAGTGATACCACGCCTCAAGGCTTCCCTTCTATTCCTCTTTCCATACTTCAGTTTAACAATCGAAGAACAATATCCAATGGAGAAGGATTTGATCTCCAACATACAACTGCAGATTCCAGGAAAGGAAACCATCAAAGTGGATCGCTTCGATGGAACGAATTATACAAGGTGGCAGGACCGGATGTCGTGGCTTCTTCTATCTATGAATTTTCTCTATTTGCTGGATCCATCGCTGCAGCCACTTCCAGAACCAAAGCCTTCTGATTCTGAAGAAATTGAGAAGAAATTGGCAGCGGATAAAGCAAAGCGCGAGACGGAGGAAATGCTATGCAGAGGCTACATTCTCAGTTCACTCACCGACAGACTGTACGATGTTTACAGAAATTATAAAACACCAAAAGAAGTATGGTTTGCACTCGAGTCAAAGTACAAACACATGAAGGAAGGTACTAATCGTTTCCTCGCTTTAAAGTACTTTGAATTTAAGTTTGCTGATGATGTGCCAATCATGGATCAAATCCGTGAGTTGGAGATTCTAGTTTCCCAAATGAGTGAATTGCAGATTAACATTCCTGATGCTATCCAAGTTGGAGCAATCCTCTCAAAACTTCCTCCTGCTTGGAATGATTATAGGAGGAAAATTCTGCACTCAACTGATAGCATATCTATTGAGAAGTTCATTACTCATTTACAAATTGAAAGTGAGAATCGTGCCAGAGATGAGTCCATTTTAGGATCAAAAATTCATCAAATATCTTCCAAAGAACCAGTTTCTGGAAATTCAAGCAATAGTTTGAAAGCCAAAAAGAAAGATTTCAAGAACAAAATTAAAAATTGGCCATGTTTTTATTGTGGCATTAAAGGACATCTTAATAAAGATTGTCGATTTAAGGCCAAGGCTGAAAAGAATTCCAAAACTGGTTCTGCAAATAATAAAGCGAATATTGTGGAGGATTCTGGCCAAGAATTCGTTGCAATGATCAGTGAACTTCACATGGCTTCTGTAACGAAATCTGCAAATTGGTGGCTTGATTCTGGCGCCACCATTCATGTGTGCAACAACAAAAATCTGTTCAAGTCCTAAAATGATTGAAAGAGCCTGAAGAAGTTCTCATGGGGAACCATGCTTCGGCTAAAGTGATGGGCAAGGGAAGTGTGGAATTACAATTCACATCTGGCTAAAAACTCATCCGTGTTAATGTGTTCCATGTTCCGGACTTGAGAAAGAATTTAGTTTCTGCTAATCTACTATGCAAGAAAGGATTTAAAGTTGTTCCAGAATCTGATAAAGTTGTTGTATCTAAAAATGGAGTATTCGTAGGAAAATGATACTCATGTGATGGCATGTTTAAACTATCAATTAATGAAATCACTACTATTGCTTATGTTGTCGATTCTCCAAGTTCATTATGGCATGCTAGATTAGGACATTTAAATTTTAATTGTTTAAGTTATATGTCAAAACATGGTTATATTAACTGTTCTGTCAAAGATCATGAAAATGTAAAATTTGTGTTGAAGCAAAAATGAAAAAAAATCCATTTTCTAAAGTTGAAAGAAATAGTGACTTGCTAGAACTTGTGCATTCTGATATTTGTGAATTGAATGGTCAGCTATCAAGAGGAGGAAAGTGATATTTTCTCACTTTCATAGACAACCATACAAGATACACTTATATATATATTTTTTGAGAACCAAGGACGAAGCATTTGAAAAATTCAAAGAGTTTAAATCTGAAGTTGAAAATCGGAAAGAAAAAAATCAAAGTGCTTCGAAGTGATAGAGGGGGTGAATATTTTTCTGATATCTTCAATCAATTTTGTGAGGACAATGGAATTATTCACTAACGGACAGCCCCATATACACCCCAACAAAATGGGGTGGTAGAAAGAAAAAATCGATCCTTAGTCGATATGGTTAATTCAATGCTTATGAATGCAAAATTACCATTCTATTTGTGGGGTGAAGCTTTGTTGACAGCATGTCGTATCTATAATTAAGTACCTTTCAAGAAATTTGGAGCTTCGCCTTATGAACTTTGGAATAATGGTAGGAAACCTAACTTAAATTATTTTAAAGTATGGGGATGCTAAGCATTTTATAAAATTCAAGATCCTCATAAAACAAAGTTAGGACCAAGAGGTATTAAAAGTGTATTTGTTGGCTATGCACAAAATTCGAAAGCATATAGATTGCTATATTTACAATCTAATGTTATAGTGGAATCCATACATGTGGAATTTTTTGAATATAAATTTCTACATAGCATAGTTGAGCCTATAGTAGAGGAGCATCAACAAGAAACTTCAAAAAACATTGTTGCTAGGAAAAGAAAACAAAGTGAACCAAGTGAACCAAGGAGAAGTCAGCGTGCAAGAAAAGAAAAACATTTGAGTTCCGATTTCATTTCCCCTGGTTCGATTACGTTTCTACTAAAACAAAAGTAATGGAAATTACACCTTTAGTACTAAACATTGATAATGATCCAAAAACTTTTAAAGAAGCTATGGCTTCACGTGACTCTACTTTTTGGCAAGAAGCGATAAAAGATGAAATGGATTCTAAACTATCAAACAAGACTTGGGACTTAGTAGATCTCCCACCTGGTTCTAAGGCGATCGGGTGCAAATGGGTATTTCGAAAGAAATATAGAACTGATGGTTCTATACAAACTTACAAAGCAAGACTGGTAGCAAAAGGTTTTGTCTAAAAAGAAGGAATAGACTATTTTAATACCTATGCACCAGTTGCAAGAACTACGTCCATAAGAGTTTTGCTTGCACTAGCATCTATATATAAAATGCATATTCATCAAATGGACGTAAAAACAGATTTCTTAAATGGTGACTTAACCGAGGAGGTATATATGGACCAGCTTGAAGGATTTGTCCTCCCAGGAAATGAACACAAAGTATGTAAATTAGTCAAGTCGCTATATGGATTAAAGCAAGCTCCAAAGCAGTGGCATAAAAAGTTTGATGAGGAAATTATAGCAACTGGTTTTCGACTTAGCAATGCTGATAAATGCGTTTATTTTAAGAAAACCAATGATTATGTAGTGGTGTTATGCTTATATGTTGATGACATGATAATCGCTAGCACAAATATGAAAGGAATTAATGATACCAGAAGGTATCTAACCTCAGTTTTTAAAATGAAAGACCTAAATGAGGTAGATACTATTTTGGGAATCAAAGTATAAAAACATGAAAAAGATATGCCTTAAATCAAATCCATTATATTGTCAAAATACTTGATAAGTTCAAGCATCTTAACATAAAGAATGCTAGTACTCCAGTAGACTCTAGTATAAAAATGCAAGAAAATAAAGGTCGAATCATTGCTCAACTAGAGTATGCTAGTGCCATTGGAAGCCTAATGTACGTCACATGTTGCACAAGGCCAAATATAGCTTTCGCTGTTAACATGATGTCAAGGTTTACATCTAAACCTAACACACATCATTGGAAAGCAATTAATAGAATCTTTGGATACCTCAAAAGAACAAAAGATTTGAAATTAGTATATTCTGATTATCCAAGTGTATTAGAAGGTGATGCAAATTGGATGTCTAGTACCAATGAAAGCCTGTCAACATCTGGTTGGATATTCTCACTAGGTGGAGGGGCCATAAGTTGGGCATCCAAGAAACAAACATGCATAGAACATTCGACTATGGAATCAGAATTTATAGCCCTTAGCGCTGCAGCTAAAGAGGCAGAGTGGTTACGAGATTTGTTATTAGACATTGAATTATGGCCACACTCATTATCTGCTATCTCTATTTATTGCGATAGTTCAGCGACCTTGTCTAGAGCATATAGCTATGTTTATAATGGAAAATCTAGACATATTGGTCTAAGACATACTTTTGTGGGAGATTTAATTACTAAAGGAGTGATCACCATTATATACGTAAAGTCCGGCGAAAACTTAGCAGATCCTCTCACTAAAGCACTTGCTAGAGACTTAGTGCAAAGTACAACGAAGAATATGGGACTTAAAATCCTAAGCGCCGACGACGGGAACCCAACTTTAAATTAGCGAACGCTAGTTTTCGAGTTCAATGGGTAACAACAAGTTGTCGATAAGCGCTTGAAAGAACTAGCTTGGTTCCATATATGTCTTACTGATCAAGGCTAGTTTGTGAACAATTGCAATTAAGCAAAGGATGAGTTAATCAACTCTTAATAAAGCATAATGATGTCTTTTGGCAATTGAGACAATGAAAAGGCTTTACCTATATGAACATAGAAGTGGCGCCGCTTCAATAAATGTATGTGTTCCATTTATAAATGTTCATGAATTCAGGATTAGCACATGGCCGTATATAATAGTGCTAAGGTTGTGTTGAGAAACTTGTGAGACCTAATAGGTAAACATGTCTGTGTCATTTGTTCGGTTTTTACAATAGGAGTCTTGGTTAAATCTTCCATAAGACACCTATGACTTCGTTAAAACTTTAACTAATGTACACTAATTGAAGGTCCAAATCAAAAGATACCTTCTTGTATGGATAATGTTTATCAAGAGGAAAGTAAATACACACAAATTAGTGGGGGAATGTTATGTAATTTGTGTGTATGATGGAGGAGTACATTAGTCCCACATTGGAAGAATAAGATGAGAATAAATGTTTATATAGTTGTGTCCCATATGATATTCAAGTTGAGTAAAGCCCATAGGAACAAGTCCAACAAATTAGGCTTATACATAGTAACATTTAAATGGTCATAGATGGGCACTTGGGCTCTTGGGGCATCTTGGGTCTTGACATTCAAACAGGCGCTCTGTTTCTATTCAAACTGAATTGAAATTCGAATTCATAACGGGATGTGTCTGTTTTGAACAGTCATATCCTTTTGCCAAACAGTCGCCTGTTTCTCTATATAAATTCGCATTTTTCCAGAAAGTAACTACTTCTCTTCCACGCTCAATCTTCTTCTGTTCTCACATACATTCTCGAGCCTTGTTGTATCCTCCGAACATGTTTCCCCGTCTGTGGACATATTGTTCTTCGGATAGTGATACCATGCCTCAAGGCTTCCCTTCTGTTCCTCTTTCCGTACTTCAGTTTAACAATCGAAGAACAATATCTAATGGAGAAGGATTCGAACTCCAACATACAACTGCAGATTCCAGGAAAGGAAACCCTCAAAGTGGATCGCTTCGATGCAACGAATTATACAAGGTGGCAGGATCGGATGTCTTGGCTTCTTTTATCTATGAATCTTCGCTATTTGCTGGATCCATCGCTGCAGCCACTTCCAGAACCAAAGCCTTCTGATTCTGAAGAAGTTAAGAAGAAATTGGCAGCGGATAAAGCAAAGCATGAGATGGATGAAATGCTATGCAGAGGCTACATTCTCAATTCACTCACCAACAGACTGTACGATGTTTACAGAAATTATAAAATGCCAAAAGAAGTATGGTTTGCACTCGAGTCAAAGTACAAACACATGAAGGAAGGTACTGATCGTTTCCTCGCTTTAAAGTACTTTGAATTTAAGTTTGCTGATGATGTGCCAATCATGGATCAAAACCGTGAGTTGGAGATTCTAGTTTCCCAAATGAGTGAATTGCAGATTAACATTCCTGATGCTATCCAAGTTGGAGCAATCCTCTCCAAACTTCCTCCTGCTTGGAATGATTATAGGAGGAAAATTCTGCACTCAACAGATAGCATATCTATTGAGAAGTTCATTACTCATTTACAAATTGAAAGTGAGAATCGTGCCAGAGATGAGTCCATTTTAGGATCAAAAATTCATCAAATATCTTCCAAAGAACCAGTTTCTGGAAATTCAAACAATAGTTTGAAAGCCAAAAAGAAAGATTTCAAGAACAAAAATAAAAATCGGCCTTGTTTTTATTGTGGCATTAAAGGACATCTTATTAAAGATTGTCGATTTAAGGCCAAGGCTGAAAAGAATTCCAAAATTGGTTCTGCAAATAATAAAGCGAATATTGTGGAGGATGCTGGCCAAGAATTCGTTGCAATGATCACTGAACTTCATATGGCTTCTGTAACGAAATCTGCAGATTGGTGGCTTGATTCTGGCGCCACCATTCATGTGTGCAACAACAAAAATCTGTTCAAGTCCTACAACGGATTGAAAGAGCCTGAATAAGTTCTCATGGGGAACCATGCTTCGGCTAAAGTGATGGGCAAGGGAAGTGTGCAATTACAATTCACATCTGGCCAAAAACTCATCCTTGTTAATGTGTTCCATGTCCGGACTTGAGAAAGAATTTAGTTTCTGCTAATCTACTATGCAAGAAAGGATTTAAAGTTGTTCTAGAATCTAATAAAGTTATTGTATCTAAAAATGGAGTATTCGTAGGAAAAGGATACTCATGTGATGGCATGTTTAAATTATCAATTAATGAAATCACTACTGTTGCTTAGGTTGTCGATTCTCCTACTTCATTATGGCATGCTAGATTAGGACATTTAAAATTTTATTGCTTAAGTTATATGTCAAAACATGGTTATATTAACTGTTCTGTCAAAGATCATGAAAAATGAAAATTTGTGTTGAAGCAAAAATGACAAAAAAGCCATTTTCTAAAGTTGAAAGAAATAGTGACTTGTTGTGAATTAAATGGTCAACTAACAAGAGGAGGAAAGCGATATTTTATCACTTTCATAGACGACCATACAAGAAACACTTATGTATATTTGTTGAGAACCAAGGACGAAGCATTTGAAAAATTCAAAGAGTTTAAATCTGAAGTTGAAAATCAGAAATAAAGGAAAATCAAAGTGCTTCAATGTGATAGAGGGGGTAAATTTTTTTCTGATATCTTTAATCAATTTTTTGAGGACAATGGAATTATTCACCAATGGACAGCCCCATATACACCCCAACAAAATGGGGTAGCAAAAAGAAAAAATAGATCCTTGGTCGATATGGTTAATTCAATGCTTATGAATGCAAAATTACCATTCTATTTGTGGGGTGAAGCTTTGTTGACAGCATGTCATATCTATAATAAAGTACCTTTCAAGAAATTTGGAGCTTCGCCTTATGAACTTTGGAATAATGGTAGGAAACCTAACTTAAATTATTTTAAAGTATGGGGATGCTTAGCATTTTATAAAATTCAAGATCCTCATAACACAAAGTTAGGACCAAGAGGTATTAAAAGTGTATTTGTTGGATATGCACAAAATTCGAAAGCATATAGATTGCTGGATTTACAATCTAATGTTATAGTGGAATCCATACATGCGGAATTTTTTGAAGATAAATTTCTACATAGCATAGTTGAGCCTATAGTAGAGGAGCATCAACAAGAAACTTCAAAAAACATTGTTGCTAGGAAAAGAAAACAAAGTGAACCAAGTGAACCAAGGAGAAGTCAGCGTGCACGAAAAGAAAAACATTTGAGTTCCGATTTCATTTCCCCTGGTTCGATTACGTTTCTACTAAAACAAAAGTAATGGAAATTACACCTTTAGTACTAAACATTGATAATGATCCAAAAACTTTAAAAAAATCTATGGCTTCACGTGACTCTACTTTTTGGCAAGATGCGATAAATGATGAAATGGATTCTATACTATCAAACAAGACTTGGGTCTTAGTAGATCTCCCACCTGTTTCTAAGGCGATCGGGTGCAAATGGGTATTTCGAAAGAAATATAAAACTGATGGTTCTATACAAACTTACAAAGCAAGACTAGTAGAAAAAGGATTAAGACAAAAAGAAGGAATAGACTATTTTGATACCTATGCTCCAGTTGCAAGAACTACGTCCATAAGAGTTTGTTTGCACTAGCATCTATATATAAAATGCATATTCATCAAATGGACGTAAAAACGGCTTTCTTAAATGGTGACTTAACTGAGGAGGTATATACGGACCAGCCTGAAGGATTTGTCCTCCTAGGAAATGAACACAAAGTATGTAAATTAGTCAAGTCACTATATGGATTAAAGCAAGCTCCAAAGCAGTGGCATAAAAAGTTTGATGAGGCAATTATAGCAACTGGTTTTCGACATAGCAATGCTGATAAATGCGTTTATTGTAAGAAAACCAATGATTACTTAGTGGTGTTATGCTTATATGTTGATGACATGATAATCGCTAGCACAAATATGAAAGGAATTAATGATACCAAAAGGTATCTAACCTCAGTTTTTAAAATGGAAGACCTAAATGAGGTAGATACTATTTTGGGAATCAAAGTAGAAAAACATGAAAAAGGATATGCCTTAAATCAAATCCATTATATTGACAAAATACTTGATAAGTTCAACCATCTTAACATAAGGAATGCTAGTACTCCAGTAGACTCTAGTGTAAAAATGCAAGAAAATAAAGGTCAAATCATTGCTCAACTAGAGTATGCTAGTTCCATTGGAAGCCTAATGTACATCACATATTGCACAAGGCCAGATATAGCTTTTGCTGTTAACATGATGTCAAGGTTTACATCTAAACCTAACACACATCACTGGAAAGCAATTAATAGAATCTTTGGATACCTCAAAAGAACAAAAGATTTGAAATTAGTATATTCTGATTATCCAAGTGTGTTAGAAGGTTATTATGATGCAAGTTGGATGTCTAGCACCAATGAAAGCCTGTCAACATCTGGTTGGATATTCTCACTAGGTGGAGGGGCCATAAGTTGGGCATCCAAGAAACAAACATGCATAGCACATTTGACTATGGAATCATAATTTATAGCCCTTATTGCCGCAGCTAAAGAGGCAGAGTGGTTACGAGATTTGTTATTAGACATTGAATTATGGCCACACTCATTATCTGTTATCTCTATTTATTGTGATAGTTCAGCGACCTTGTCTAGAGCATATAGCGATGCTTTTAATGGAAAATCTAGACATATTGGTCTAAGACATACTTTTGTGAGAGATTTAATTACTTAAGGAGTTATCACCATTATATATGTAAAGTCCGGCGAAAACTTAGCAGATCCTCTCACCAAAGCACTTGCTAGAGACTTAGTGCAAAGTACAACGAAAAATATGGGACTTAATATCCTAAGCGCCGACGACGGGAACCCAACTTCAAATTAGCAAACGCTAGTTTTCGAGTTCAATGGGTAACAACAAGTTGTCGATAAGCGCTTGCAAGAACTAGCTTGGTTCCATATATGTCTTATTGATCAAGGCTAGTTTGTGAACAATTGCAATTAAGCAAAGGATGAGTTAATCAACTCTTAATAAAGCATAATGATGTCTTTTGGCAATTGAGACAATGAAAAGGCTTTACCTATATGAACATAGAAGTGGTGCCGCTTCAATATATGTATGTGTTCCATTTATAAATGTTCATGAATTCAGGATTAGCACATGACCGTATATAGTAGTGCTAAGGTTGTGTTGAGAAACTTGTGAGAACTAATCGGTAAACATGTCTATGTCATTTGTTCGGTTTTTACAATAGGAGTCTTGGTTAAATCTTCCATAAGACACCTACGACTTCGTTAAAACTTTAACTAATGTACACTAATTGAAGGTCCAAATCAAAAGATACCTTCTTGTATGGATAATGTTTATCAAGAGGAAAGTAAATACACACAAATTAGTGGGGGAATGTTATGTAATTTGTGTGTATGATGGAGGAGTACATTAGTCCCACATTGGAAGAATAAGATGAGAATAAATGTTTATATAGTTGTGTCCAATATGATATTTAAATTGAGTAAAGCCTATAGGAACAAGTCCAACAAATTGGGCTTATACATAGTAACATTTAAATGGTCATAGATGGGCAGTTGGGCACTTGTTGTATCCTCCGAACAAGTTTCCCCGTCTGTGGAAATATTGTTCTTCGGATAGTGATACCATGCCTCAAGGCTTCCCTTCTGTTCCTCTTTCCGTACTTTAGTTTAACAGGTACTGGGACTGGTACTAGATCATCTTTGAATATGTTGCCTTAACTTTTTGTTCAACCAACTGAAATGTTAGGAAATTATTTTTCATGCGTGTGAATGAGGCATTTTACTCATTTTAGTTCGTAAAATCTTGCTTGATTTTCGAAGCTCTTGCCCAATAAATATGTTATCAATTTTTTATTTACTTTCTTTTAAGGTATGGTGTTTGTATTCTGACTCTTAGTTATCTATTCACAGTCAGGCCTGATAATTTTTTCAGTCCAGTAGTAGGTTTCTCTTTCCTTTTTTTGCATCATAAATATATAGTACTTGAAACCAGCGGATCGCTTTACTCAATCTTCGTAGGTATATTACTTTGGTATATTTTGTTTGTTCTACTACTGAACTGAGATGGCATTAGATGTCATGGGTTTTCTGGAACTAAGATGGAATGAACCATCGATGATGTCTGATTTACCCTATATGGTAGAAAAGTTAGAAAACTTATATCTCAATTCATCATTCTAATGAATAGATATTCTTTACATCATCTTTGTTCATTAATTAAAGCAGAAATAATGTAAATAGATATAAATTTGGATATTTAAACCACCAGTATAAATTTATTTAAAGTCTGATATTTACTTGAATTCCTTGCATAGAGCGATGCATAATATAAGTTGGAAATAAGTTTTATTTTACTCATTAAATAATTTGCAGATTGTACGTGATTGTAACGTAGAAAAGATTACAGACCGCCTCCAAAATACGAAAACTATTAGTCCTCGGGTTGTAACCGGTATGGTAGGTTATAACAACCTAAACGGTTAGAGATTAAGTTAGAAAATTTATAATGAATTAATAAGTTCATTTTCATTAAGATGCTTTTCCTCTACATCGTAGTTGTTTTTATTTGTACCCGTATTAAGTTGAAATGCATGAAGGGATGACATGCTTGCTTATTCAGGTATAATAGGTACGTCTTCAATTTTCATAGATTAGATGGTAGATCGATTTGCCATAAATTACTTGCACTATAGAATGGATTATTGCTTTCTTGCGTTATATGAGCTCAAAGACTTAATTTTGATTACAAACAAAATAATATGGATTGTTGATTACTTGCACTATATTTAATATGTACTCCCAGATTTAATTATTATTATACTTTATCCGAAGTTGAGTTTTGGTTTATTACAAAGCTAAGCTTGAAAATCAATATATGGTGCTGCAATTATTAGATTTTGTCATGGAAGTTGCGATTTTTTTACACCTTCCCAAATTTTGAATATATATTATTGATTTTATTGGATATATACGTGATATGAACCCCAGCATGTATAAAAGTGATTATAATGCTTTTAATACTTTCGTCGCTCTGTCATGAAAGAATATGCATAAGACCATTTTGTTATAAAAAATCATCTCATATTGCATTCTATACTAAAAGCACAAAAAAGGTTTTTAGCCGTTATGGCTTCCCCTTTTCATTCAACTTTTTTTTCATTTCTTTTGCGCTTAAATTTCTCATTTTTTCTTATAAAACAAAGAATTTTTAAAACTTCACCATTTTGAGTTTTATTTATTTATATAATAAACTACTTAATATAAACTGAAGTCTTCTCTTTATTCTGGCTGTAGCAATTATTATAACAAGAAAAGTATTGCTAACTTTGGTTAGTAAGTAGCTTAATGATATTAGTACATTTGTTAAATTGCGTGTATACTAAACATTTTTTATTTCTTCATCTATATCACACCAGTAATTGTAAAATTTATTCACAATAACATGTTGCGAAGATATGATTTCATTGATCTATGGGTATATGAAACTATTTATTCTTAGCATGAAATGAGATATGTATATACATTTGGAACCATAGTTCGATTGTGCTCAACTCTTGTCAACTTTATGGAACTTTAAGATACTAGATGCAACTTATTTTCAAAAAATTCAAGAGTGAAATATTTCAACTGGGTTAAATCATCTTTTATGGTTGTTATGTTAGGATTTCAATATATATTAACAGTAGACAATCATGAAACCCAAGATCCAAATATGTAATCCATATTGATTTAACTGAGAACAAATCAGAAAATAGATAATTTAATTAGCGGAAGCGTACCTGAATTTGTATTTAATCAGTGCAATACCTGAATCTGTAGTCGGTTGTTAAACGAGAAGATGAATTAGGTTTGGTCTCCAAATTGACACAAACCCTAGATCTGAAATCAACTCTCCGTAGAAGAGGTTAGAGAGTTGCTAAGGCTTGTGTAATTCGGGGACCATAACCCCTTATTTATAGAGTTGGCATTTTGTAATTCGGCCCTTCAACAAAATATAAAATGCCCCGGTATCTACGCATTAGGCCCATGATAACTTAAACTTTAAGCCTATTAATTCTAGTCTAAAATTAGATCACTTTTATTAGGCTTTACACCAAAATAGCACAACACATTTTATTTTACATACGTGACCCAATTGTCGAAATATTCCAACAATCTCCCCCTGGGCCACATATGAAATAACCTTAAAATGTGTTTAACTTTATGAGCTCCAAAATTTGCTATTTATAACATATGGTGTATCTGAAACAATCTCGTCCATTAATTGGGTTGACAAAGGATCAAAGAGGCATTCGTTACATTTACTGTAACTAAACCCATCAATGATCACATATATCAATACAATCAAACGACATAGATCAATCATGGATGCGTAGCATGGAAATTACATGAAATGTGATATATACATGTCTATTTCCAACTGGTCCTTCTTTAATGAGATCAAATGTTTAATATTTAAACAACCTGAGTGCAAAGAAAAATTCATTACTTTATTTCTGATCAGAAAGGAACTTGATATGCATATATCTGTAACTGAAGTATGGAGCAATGAGTCATATGACAATACCAAATACAAACTCCCCCTGAACCAAAATGCCCTTACATAAAAGTTACACCAATTGAGCTGCATGCTCATGAAAGACCTTAGGTGATAACCTTTTGGTAAGCTGATCCGCCATAATGGAGTTTGTTTAAGTGTGCTCTATGAATTACAATATATTTTGCACTCTTCCCTAATTGGAAAATAATATATTCTTTACTGTCACAATATTACTTGGTCTTTCAATTCTTTATCTATAACTGGAGTCTTATGACAAAATTTCATTATTATTTTCCATATTTGGATGTCTTACAATTAACCAAAGACGATATTTTCAAAATGGAGAAAACTATAAGTGCCTAAATGACACTTTTCCCTTATATAGTTTCACCCATGAAATACGTTATCATTGCTAGAAGTGGATCTTTTATAGTAGTGACATCCAAAATATCCGGATCGTAATTCTTTATGATCTCCACCCGATCCGATCTTTTATCTATGGGCATATAATCTTTTATTTTGTCTTTTAAAGATATATCATAACCATTTTGGCTACTAAATCATTGATCCACTTTTAATATCAGTAAAGTATCTGCCAAATAATACACGCATATCCATATGTGTATATACATTCGTATGCATTAGAATTCACATTGCAAATGCATCAGAAATCTTTTGCATTTCTTTAATTTCAAGGATGGTAGCATTTATCTGTTTGGTAAAAGAAAAGCAACTGAATCACAGTTTACATACCAAATCTTTTAAGCATTTATCTTCCTAATTTTTTTTGTAATAATCCAAATATCACCTCATGAACAATAATGGTGTATTTGAATCCCAAATACAAAAGACTAATTCATAAATGAGTTTCTTAAGTAGTTTCACCAATGTCTCCATTGAGAAACATAACTTTAATCTCCATCAGATAATGCTTAAAAGTACAAAATGTAGTAAGCTCCAAAGCGATCGATTCTAAAGAATCGTTTACTAAGTCCAAAATGAAACATTCTTTAAAGAAAATAAAATTTCCTTTTAATAATAGTGATTTCAATAAAAGTGCCTTATAAAATTCAATATTACCCACTTGATCCCTTTTGGCTTTGAATAGTAATTCATAACCAATGATCTTATTACTTAAGTTAGAGGGAGATTTCAAACTTTATTATCCATATAGATTTATGCTATATGTTCATTTCTTAAATCCACATTTTAAATTAGTACCTTACATGGATTGATGTAAGTCCATAGCATCATCTTTATCAATCCATTATTTATCTTTATGAAGAAATAATACACAATAATCTGAAATAGCATTTCTTCCCATTTAGGTGGATTTCCATAGTGATCTTGCATTTTGAGTTTGTTGAGTTTGTTTTCTTGAAACAGTAACCTTTATCTTCAACATCGTCTTATTATGGTTCTTAATTTACTTCTTCTTAATAAAAGAAATCAAATCTTAAACTTTAAGCGAAGAAGCAACCGCAGTTGAATCAAAGATAATGATTCTCTTTAAAGACAATGTTATTACTTTATTTCTCCCCCCAAACTCAAAATCCTCAAAAATAACTATTGCAATTCCCGCTTTAAAACTTTTCCTTTGTGTGGGTTCATACTTTAAATCCCTTAGAATATCAATAAAGCATTTTCTATCTTTATGATATTTCAATCTATAGTTCCTTAGTATACTGAAACAAAAATTATATTAATCACCAAAACAAGATTTGAGATATTACTACAAGCTATTTAGCATAAGTAGCCATAACTTATATATCAGACATTAAGAGCTTCATTACATAAGATTCTGAATTTATTCATAAATTAACATTACTATATCTTGATGAACAATAATAACCTAATATGTTCACCTTAGAAATATAAAACCGAAATCTGTCTAAATGACAGCATAAATAATATATCAAATAAATCCAAAAAATTTGACTTAAATCTCAATAATAATTATAAAATATCAAGTATATTTTACTTTATATGTCTGTATATCTCATTAAAGAAACAACTATAAAAAAATATCTGTATGTTATTTCTTTTCTTTGAGATCTTTAGCGACTTCTTAATCCTTATTCCTACATTTGTTTACAATGTACGTCAAATGAGTACTTTTAAATCATAAAAACTTCAATCTCTATTTTAATTACCAAAGCGCTAAATTAGCCCAATAAGATAACATATTATTCTTAAAATAATTTTAATCTTTAGCACCAAAAATAACAATAACTTGAGCGTCTTTAGCTTTTGAAGCAATATCTTTTTCCGTATAGTACTCATTTATATTTCTTTTACTTTGACTTTATGTAATCAAGCACCACAAAGAGTGCTTGATTTCCCTTATTGTTTTCACAAAAAACCGTTTCCATTCTCAGTAGATAACTTATACAAAATTAGTTATCGTTACCTGTAGCACATCCTTGAAAACTTCTGGAGTATTTACTTAATGATCATTTAACTCTTGCCTTTGAATTATATCACCTTTCAATACTCTTCATAACATTATAAGAATATTTAACCGTAGTAGGGTTGGCTGTAACCCTCTTAGTTACAAGAGTTAAATCTATAAAGTCAAGAACAAATAACATGCTCTCATACAAATCCTTATATTTATGCCAAAACAAGATGGAAATGTTCTTTAAATTGACAGATAATTCAGTTAAATTAGCTGAAAATGAACAAAAAATAAAATGAAGATTGACCGTATATGCTCATAGTAAATATCAACCATAGTAAATTCAAATAATTGGTAAGTCTCTTCTCAAGATACATAGTACATATTAATATCAAGTCTTTGGACAGTAATATTAACTGTAAGTGATACTCTTGTTGTAATGATCAAATACTGACAATAATTTCAAGTCAAATAACAACCTTCCTTTGGGCCAATTAATTATTCACTCGAAAAACCTTATAATTGTCACGTATTTATCATCACACATGTGTAAGTGATTCGGCCAAACATTAGCCTTCCTTTGGGCCGACTAATATTCGCATGAATAACTACACACAAATATTAAACATTTTCATGAACCACCAAAATATAGAGGTCACTTTGGTGACATATTATTTTAAAGTTAATTCACTAATAATGTAAAATATTTACAACTGTAAAGAGACGCCAAAATTATATTTGAGTTTATCCTTAATATATGTATTAATATATTTTGAGTGTTATAAAACACTCTCAATGCTTTAGGTCTATGTGACATCTGAAAAACTCAAAATTATAATAATAGCATAACGAGTTTTAGTCATAGTTGTCATAATCTGTTGCTTTAGGTATGCAGTTACATTCATGACATTTCCTTAATAAATATGATATAAGACATCATAAATGAATCACGATATCATAGATGAATGTCATGATCAATTACCACATAAAATTATGTGTAAACGACATAATAAATATCATACTGAATAACCTGAATGACTGAAGTAACAATGATGTATATCCGAAGCATAATATAACATGTGCTTTTTTATACTATCAACCGAACCGAACAAAAAAAAAAACTTTTTTTAAAAAAAAAAAAACCCGTAGAAGTTACTGTAGTTTGACCATAATAAAGTAACATACTAATCATCATCCTAAAACGTAGGTGAAATGGTCAAAGATTCAAACATGATAGATAATTAGATTAAGCAACACAAATGCAAAATATTATATACCAAACCCAAAAGGCATAAAATAAAAGCATCATGATAGGTTACCGAAACATCATACACATGCCGTGAAACATTATTTGCATATGACAAATAAGTTAATGCGACATGTCCTACATCCATACAATAAGCAATAATTGTTCCAAACAGTATACATGGTATATAAAAAAAAAAAAAACTTTTTTTAAGCCCGTAAGGATAGCATGAGATTAGCTCGGTAGAGCTTCCGAAACTTTATACATAAAACGGGTTCAAGACTTGGTCAAAACAAATAATATAGTATAATATAAGACATCAGAAGTAATAATAGACCGGCGGCTGCAGAATGCAACTTACAACTAAACATAATAAACATATATTTTTAAACAAAAAACCAGAACCCGTTGAATTAACATATTGACAAACTATATTATATTAACATTATTCATGCTGGATCCATAGAATCAATGAAAGAACGTGAAGGAGATAATAGATCTGAATCCATATAGATCTGAAACTTAACCCAAATTAAAAAAACCTATTTTTTTTTTAAATTATTAGCCGTAGTTAATAAACTCAACCTATTGTGAAATGAAAACATAACATATAAACAGTATGAATTGAAAACACAATTCAACCCTTGTTCTGAAATGGCAAAACAACATGTATAAAAGAAAAAAAAAAGAAAATTTTCCCAATAGAATCAATAATGGTTGGTTCTGATACCACTTGTTAGGATTTCAATATATATTAACAGTAGACAATCATGAAACCCTAAATATGTAATTCATATTGATTTAATTGAGAACAAATCAGAAAATAGATAATTTAATTAGTGGAAGCGTACCTGAATCTGTATTTAATCAGTGCAATACCTGAATCCGTAGTCGGTTGTTAAACGAGAAGATGAATTAGGTTTGGTCTTCCAAATTGACACAAACCCTAGATCTGAAATCAGCTCTCCGTAGAAGAGGTTAGAGAGTTGCTAAGGCTTGTGTAATTCGGGGACCATAACCCTTATTTATAGAGTTGGCATTTTGTAATTCGGCCCTTCAACAAATTATAAAATGCCCCGGTATCTACGCATTAGGCCCATGATAACTTAAACTTTAAGCCTATTAATTCTAATCTAAAATTAGATCACTTTTATTAGGCTTTACACCAAAATAGCACAACACATTTTAATTTACATATGTGACCCAATTGTCGAAATATTCCAACATGTTACACTTGCAATAATTTACCAACGGCTTGTAGATTAGTTTTGAAACTTAAATTGAAGGTTTGCATATTACAACCAATGCAAAATTTTCATTACTATGCTTTATTCACTAAGGAATGTATGTCTAAAATTACTAATATTACGTATATTATTTGCATTTTATAGTACTTTTAATAATCCATAACAAAACCTCAATTTCATTAGTGCTTTCCAAAAAAATAAAAATAAACAATCCTTCGAGTATACTGTTAAAACTAATGTAATTATTTTCCTACCAATATTACTCAAAAAATATCTACTTAACATAGGTGATGCACTTTATATTTATTGCTTGATTTGGGATGAAACTTCAAATTTTAATATTTATTGCTTAAAAGTCAGTGATGATATAATCGACAATCATCGTATCAACTTACTTGCTTCAAACAACTATACGATTTAAATATTTCACCATTTTAATGAATAATATGCATGAAACAAGTCCACATTTAAAAACTCATCGTTCTATTGGAAATAGATTCCAACTCAATTAGGTATGCTTAAAGCCCGTTAATTGAATATGAGTTATACGTGAGTTAAGGATTGAATTTTATTTTAATTAGCTATATATATTAATTCAATATTATGTAGTGTGTCGTGGTTTAGAACCAACACGCCCTTATTGTTTATTTTGTTCTTCTAAATTTTAGTTAAGCGGTAAAACCACCTCTGAAGAGTTAACAGACTGAAGTCATTTTTCCTCCTGGCTATCCTATTATAACAAAATAGATTTGACCAATTAAATCCTGAACTACAGAAGAAAGTTATCCTAAATTTTGTATCATACAGCAGTTATATAATTACTAAATTTTTATGTGTATTGTTTCTCTTAAAGCAAGAAAAAGTTATAAACTGAGATAAATGTACATTTCGTAAGAAACTTAAATTCAATGAATTAAGTTTGATTACAAACCTTACAAATAGTTGGTCTATATGACTATAAAATAGAAAGAATACTATAAACATATAATTAACATAATTACTAAAGACCACTCATAGAAAGTCCACCAAAGAAAAAAGCCATAAAAATTTATATTAATCTAAATAAAAGCATGTCTAAAAACTATATTAGCACACATGAGTTACTAGCCTATTACGATCTTTGGTTGTTAAAAAATCGCTTTCAATTTGAAGTGAAAGCCTCTGCAATTTTTAGGAAAACAGAAACCTGAACTGATTCAAAATTGTTATACACAACCATTTATTGTGAAATGTAAATTTATTGTGTTACGTGATACCTAAATAATATAACTTCTTACATGCATAGAAAACAAGTAGTTGCAAAGTAACACAATTAAGGAATAGTAACATGGAATCATCAAGGAGTGAAAATCATAGAGATGTTGCCTGAAGAAATTAATGATCAAAGAGCAGGTAACATATTATATTCCATTGATCAAATATTTTAATGATTGTTTGAGAAGCACTTATTCACATGTCTGTGAGTTTATTTAAAATAATGTTCAGTTAAAAAGAAAATATAGGTTTTCTTTGGAGGTGTTTCTCCTATTATTACTTTAGTTATCCTTCATTTTAAGTTTACATAACTTCCACTTATGAAATGGAGAAAGGGGTCGGTATTAGAACAATGGATTAAAAGATAAAAACTATCAATACATTCATGTGGTAATAGAAAATAATGTGTAATCTTCAGATAAGTTTTAAGTGATGTCAAAAAGGGTAATTTGTGAATGTAGTTTGTTGAGTACATTATGATTTCAATGTAAACACATGGGAAAAAGATGAAAATATGAGTAAGTGATCTCAATTTAATCCATCAATCTAAGAAATAGAGAGAATTTTTTATCTCAGTCAATATTTCTCCCAATCCAAAGATCCAGGATTTAAAGTACCTGAAATTCCTAAAGGCATATACCATCATAGAAACTTCCTTGATATCATTGTAAACATGTATGTCAAAGACTTAATAAATATTGTCACAGTGCATTTGTTCCTTAGGATAGTCTATAATGGTTTCCGTTTTACCTTACAAATCAATATCCAAATATTGAAAAGTTAACATAGATAGCCATTTGCCTACACATAGTTTGTTGTTATAATCTATGGCTTTTACGTCATATAACTAATGAAGTTTTTGTTAGTCTTGTCTCACATTGAGCAATTTGTGTCATGCTTCTTGTATATATACTATGAGGTCATTGCTCCTATTGCAAATTGGTTTTAAGAACACTTGTTTGGTTCTCAAGTATTCTACATGGTATCAGAGCTTTGTTTCAGCTCGTGTGGCTTAGGCATGTCTTGGCCAGTAGTGTAACACGTGCATGAGTGGTGTTAGCCTTGTCCCACATTGAGCAATTTGTGCCATGCTTTCTGTATATATACTATGAGACCGGTGGTCCCATTATCAATTGATTTTAGGAACACTTGTTTGGTTCTTTAGTATTCTACAGTTTTCACTTCATAACAATTGTTGCCATCAACACTATGAAACTGTCTGGTCCAAAAATACAGCTGAATAAATCATTTTTTTCATTTTTAATATTAGCTGTTCACTTTGAATTTTATTGATTTCCTTTCGATAAATGAGTTAATTATGAGTTATGAGTTTCAAATCAATCTTACCATTGGTGCATCTGAGTAAGCATTGAGATTGAAAGACCTTCTTAAAGTACAAAAGTATATCATAGTGGGTTATAATCCTTATTCTATATACTATGCATGCCAATGGTATTGTTATTTTGTTTATTTATACTAAAAATGTGCAACAAGTCTGGCACATCCAAGGGCTTGCTCCTTTCAGGCTGTGTGAATTCTATTTCCCATCATAATGGCATATGGGTGCTCTATGTTATTTGAATTCCAATTTTAATTTTTGAATCAAATTGATCAAGACTACTTTTAATACCATAATAAGTTTTGCACTTTTTATAACCACCACAACCAGATCATTTTTATGTTAAAAGTTGCTAGCATATGGTATTTACCATTACATGTCCTAAGATTTTTACTATTTTCTGTTACACTATTTTAGTGCCTTTTATTGGGATTGAGTCCAGTTTTTGCATGCGCATTTTTACTATTTTCTATTCCGCTGTTTTAATGCCTTCCATTGGGATTTTGTCTAGAGTTTGCATGCACACTCTGTTCTTCATCAACCGACATGAGAATTTTGATGAATTCATTAATGAAGCTTATTCTTTCCCCTGTGTCGGGATGCTAATAGGTACATGACCATTTGTTTGCTAACGAACGTTAGTACTAGTGGTGGTTTGTAGGACCCAATTAGCAAGATGAGTGCATGTACAATAGAACGATAAAATTTAGCTTGCATAAAAATGCAAATTCAATTAAATGGATATATATGGATTTATTGATTATAAACAATGGTTTTGCATGGAATGCGGTGTTAGTATGAAATATGTGGCAACAATGATTTTGAAAACTAAAATACATACCAATTAAGCTCGGTTTTACTACTAAATATGACTACATTTGGTAGGACCGATCGTTTTCCAAGGCTCTAATAGGACAAATGCAAATATGGTTTAGAGCTCAATCAAATTGGCACATATATCCTTTAAAGCATTTTCTTTTAATGTCACAAGCAATGATAGAATAATTTAACATCTCAATATAGTATATCATATGTATTTTTTTCTATGAAAGTTAATCTTTAAATTTAACAATTGCAATGGATGCACTCAACCATATATTTTTCCTCTAAAATCCAGATTCAAACATTTTTAACAAGACATCAAGTTAAAAAATTTCTCTTCTAATAACATGCCTCTTACATTCCAGCTATAGCCAAGCTAGATTGATGTCATACAGTTTCTACAACATTTCAATTCATGTTGCTGTGTCTATATTTAAATTTTAGTTTAAAAGGTTATTATCTATTTTAAAATATGCATAATGAACTAATTTCTTCAACTTCATCAGATATTCGTACTTACAGGCTGATGTGCAATGACAATTAAACATGTTCACCATATGGAAGCATCTTCAGCAGAGTTTGTATCATATCCATATTCTTTGTAACAATTTGTCATTTTATGTGTGTGCAAATTGCACCATTTTGGTTCAGGTCCATCATCCACTACTGTCATAATATTGAGTTTCCCATTTATTTTTAAGTTGATCAAGCATAATATATATCGCTGTTTATATAATTTTAGAATATATATATATATATATATCTTTCTATATAATATTTGTTTGCATTTTTCATGTTATCTTACTTTTGTGTTTTGAAAATCATGCCTCCTTCACTAGGTTCTCAAGTAATAAATTGATTATTTAGTGCCCATGTTTAGTAATTGGATCTTACAATTTACATTCACTTTTTATTACTGGAAACAACACAAAATCTGTGAATTTGCTTTTCGTTTGATGCATTTATGTTTGATATATATCGTACTATTTATACATATTTATGTTCCAAAGACTACTGAGGATTATTTGAATGACTCAATGAAAATTTTGTATTCATTCTTCTTATTTCTTCCATTTTGATCAAATTTGTACATAGTTACCTGAAAATTATCTTAAATCCGTGTGTGAAGCATGGGTTTCACTAGTTAGCAATAGTATTTTCTAGTAAGGAGAGGAACGCATATAGTAAATATTAGTTGCAAGCGTAGCTTAGAGCACCAAACCGCAGATGGAATCCCGTTTGTACAAGATTGAATATTTTAATGATTTTGAAGTTAAACCAAACATTTAACAACCGAACTTCCCCTATTCCAGAATGCGTCGCACACATATGAGTTGACATACACATTGTTGTAACAAAAATAATTCCTTGATTTTATATGCCTACCTGCTCACATCTATGCATCAGACTCATTGGCACATATATTGTTGTAGCTAAAGGAATCATTTAATGCTATAGGCCTACCAACTCGTATTTACGTACCACTTCTCCAATATATTTCGAGATGTCAAACTTTACAAATCCAAACTATTGTTCCTGCTTAATAACATACAAACAGTTCTAACAAGATCATAAGTCCATTTACGTGTAAGTTCATTTTATTTTCAAATTTATACAACTTCAGAGCAGAAGGTTTGTTGGAATTTCAAAGGCGAATGAAATATACATTAGTCCCATGTTGCCAAACTTAAGACAAGATTTACGAATATATACTATATTATCAATTCTTTATATTTCCCATAGGGTCAGGTACTTTTGTGCGAGTTGGGACCTAAATCACATGACTAAACATGTGTGCACGCCGCACGCCCGTCCCGTATCGAACCGGGTCGGGTTCGGGTTTGGGTTTTAATGTGGTGTCTTATTTTTGTTGGAAAAAATGCTGTTTTTTTGCAGTGTTTTTTAAGAGATGTGATGTATAAGTTCAAACGAGCGGTCTTAACCTTTGGTGGATACCAGTAGTGAATATTAATGGTGTGACCCGATGAATAGGCATGACTGTTCCAGAGAGATGTGGACTTCTACATAACGTTGAGAACACTAATAACATTCTCAATCGTTTTGAATCTCAGTCTTCTTCTTCCTCTTATCAATGACATATATGTGGTTGTTCCTAACATAGAGTGGCATACTTACTACAATATCGAGCAGACGAGATTTCATTGTATCTTGAGAAACTTTGCAAATAAAAGTTTTAAGGAAATTGCTATGGTAAGTCTCAGAATCCCCATCATGGCTTGATTAATTTAAATTTTCCTCTCTTCTATTATGCTATCTGTTTTTTGCTTAAACGCAGTTTTTGCAAAGTCTTTGCAAACAAACATAGATTTGCAAATCATTTGCAAATGTTTTTCTACTTCATAACGTTGGTTTTGCAATTATTTTTTCTACATCATAATTGTAACTGGTTTACATGGTTTTGCGAGAAATTTGCAGTACTTTTTCGTACATCATATTTGTACCGGTTTCTGTTACATACATACCTCTAACAATCTTAAAAGTTTTAGACTGTTCTGACAGACTATAAGTGCCTAGTTTACTTTGTTTTTTCATACTTGATATGTTGTGCGTTCAAATCGGGTTCATCTGTTTTACATTTCCTAAACTTCTCTTTATGCAATAGAAAATGGTAGGGGAACAGAAATCACACAAAGCACAACTGTCATGATCCTTCTAAGGAGATGGCGATGATTTTCAAACATGGCAAATATAGATGTTTTATCTCGGAACACTCGGTCTGCAGCGGTATCTCGAGGAGGAGGAATCGGTGCCTGCACCAGGCAACGAAACAAATAAAGACACTATTGATAAATAACGGTACTCCAACTTCTTGTGTAGAAATTGTCTCCTAAAATGTCTAGACAAGATGTTGTACAAGGTGTATCACCATTTAAAGACAGCAAAGGCCCTCTGGAATTCACTTGATGCAAAGTACAAGACGTAGAATACTAGCCTGAAAAAAAATTATTGTAGACAAATTCTTGGACTACAAGATGGTAGACTCTAAGTCTATGACAACTCAACTACATGAACTTCATATTATCGTTCATGAACTCGAAGCAGAAGGTCATAAGATTGGAGATTCCTTTCTGGTTAAAGCCATAACAGGGAAATTGACTCCATCATGGAGTGACTATCACAATTGTCTGAAGCATAAAAGAAGAAAATCTCTTTACAAAAGCTCATATTTCTACTAAAGATAAAGGCATATAATCGTGGTATTACAAAAGCGAGGAGCATTTGTGGCTGAAAGTTAAAGATCAAAGGACATAAAAATAAAAAGAAGAATTTCCTAAAGAAAAGAAAAGCTCTTGAAAATAAATCCAAGGACAACAAACAAAATAAGAAGTTTAATGGCGACCGTTGGGTTTATGGAAAATTTGGACACCCCGATAAAGATTGCAAAAACAAAAAGGCAATTCACAGGTGAATACTATAGACAATATGGTTGTGGATGAGTACAACTTTCAAGAGTTGTATCTGAATGCAATTTGGTTCAGAACCCTACACAATGGTAGGTAGACACGGGTGCTACTTGTCATGTTTGTTCTGCCAAATCCATGTTTTCTACTTACACAAAGATCGATTAAGAAGAAAACTCTACATGGGTAATTCTTTAGTTTCCATGATCGAGGGCAGTGACATAGTCATTCTCAAGTTCACTTTTAGAAAAAACAATCAAGTTGAATGATGTGCTTCATGTTTCTAACATGCAGAAGAATCTCATTTCTAGTTCAGTATTGTCCAAGAAAGGATTCAAAATAGTGTTCGAGTCATACAAGATGGTTATGTCCAAGGCTGAAATGTACATAAGAAGGGGATATGTGATATCCTATTTAAGGCAAATGTGGTCGTAGTCAGCAATAAAACTATGTATTATGATATTGCTATTAATAAAAATGAGGTTTCTACTTCGTTAAGCACGAAATTTTATTATAGTGTGATAGATTATGACGTACAAAAATGAAAGATCTAGCAAACATGGGATTAATTACTAATTTCAAGTAGGTAAAAAAATACAATTGTGAGACATATGTAGAAGCAAAAATGGTCATAAAACCATTTCATACTATTGACAGTTCATACTGATTTATGAGATTTTAAATCATTACCTATAAGAGGTGGAAAAAGTACTTTATCTTGTTTATTGATGATTATACACAATATTGCGATGTATATCTTTTAAACAGTAAAGATGACACAATTACATCATTTATAAAGTATAAGGCTGAAGTAGAGATCAATTAAACAAAAAGATCAAGATATTGAGATCTGTCGAGGTGAAGAATATGATTAATCATTTGAACAATTTTATGTATAAAATGGTATAATTCATTTAACAACGACACCATATTCACCCCAACAAAATGGTATAGCCAAAAGAAAGAATGGAACATTAAAAGATATGATTAGTACTATACTTTTGACCCCTAGTCAATCTAAGAACTTGTAGGGAAAAGCCTTACATATGTCTAATTACATATTTAACAAGGCTCCTCACAATAAAATAGGAATAATTCCATATGTGCTATAGAACATATACCAAGTGTCAAATACCTCAAAGTATGGCAGTTGTGCCTCTTAAAAAAGCCAAAGTTGGACCAAAAACTATTAATTGTTACAATCTAGATCCATCAAAAAATACCAGACCCTTTAGATTTTTGATATGCAAGTCTAGTATACCTAATATTACTGTAAATACAATCATGAGTCGAAAAATGCCTCATTCTTTGAAGATGTGTTTCCGTACAAAAAAAATGAAGGAAATTATGTCACTAAAAAGGCAAGAGACGAATCAAGGAAGACATATGCAAATGAAACTCATCGAGAAGTGAAGGAATTTGAACCAAGAAGAATCGTAAGGGAAAGAAATTCTAAGTCCTTTGGTTCAAATTTTTTAACTTATGTGTTAGAACATGAACCAGAAAATTAAAAAGAGGCAATGTTGTCTTCCAAATCTTCCTATTTGAAAGAAGTAATAAAAAGTGATATTCATTCAATTCTAAGTAATAAAACTTACGAATATTTAATATTCCACCAGGAATAAAATCCATTGGATGTAAATGGATTTTCAAGAAGAAAATGAATCCAAATAGCACAATCGACAAGTATAAAGCCAGGCCAATAACCAAAGGTGATCATCAAAAAGAAGATATAGAGTTCTTTGAAACTTATTCATCGGTTACATGAACAACTTCTATAAGAATGTAAATAGCAATTGGATCCATTTATAATCTAGAAATTCGTCAAATGGATGTAAAGACAACATTCTTGTGACAATCTTCCATACACTACATGTGCTCAGAATTAAAAACTCACACCGTAAAAGCACTCGATCGATGTAAGGCGATCGTCAAGAGGAAGAAATATAGGAAAAGAGAGAAAAGAGGAAGAAAAGAAGAAGACAGAGGCGAAGGGAAAGAAGAGAAATAAACATAATCACAGAATCTGTCATATATCTCTCAGCGCACTAGGTAACACATAATAGTAATAATTACATACGTAATAGACGAGATAATAATAACTATATAAACTATATAATCATAATATACATGCTCATACAGTTACACATAAAAATAATAGAGTGTCTTTAAGAGATAAATAAACTCAACCGATACACTATCTTTAACTGAACACATAACACTGTCCAGGCTCCACAATGTGACACAACAGAATAAACAGATAGAATATAAGTATAAATATGTAAAGCGTCATCTCTTGCAAATCTACCTGTGTAGGTCCAGATTATACTCATGTTGTCACTTGGTCAGCTCGTTAGCATTGCCGATGAGCACACAAGGTAATGAGAGGGAAACAAAATCTTAGGTCAGATAAAAGTATAGTATGAGCAATAACAAATCTCAAAGTACTATAAAAGTTGTAATAGTATATAGGACACAGAGGTATGGAAATCGTACCTGCCATGCCTCTGCATCTGCAGAATTAGCACGTAACAGTCGATATATGCTACACAATGATAAACATCATGTAAATAGGGCGTGATAGATGTCTAAGTACTAAATGGAGATAAACAAGTAAACAACCAAAGCATCCATTAACCATCCTCACATTCATTCACTCAATGCATAAAGTATTTGGTATCCAGTACTCCGGTCACCCAATCAATCAAGGCACTGTTAGGCCCCACTACATGAGATCCACTAAACTCTCGCTATGTCCCAATACATGGACTATATTCCATGACCCGACCCACTCCACAGTGCAATAGCACGGCGTCCAGGCCGATTAGTCCACACTACATTGGTTCTGATCCATCCTTATGCCACTCTCCCAAAAGTGTACCAAAGTTCACGAATGCCAATAATTTCTTTGCACACGCTCTTCGTAGTAGAATCCATCTTATTGACTATCCATAAGACTCATATTCGAAGTCATCTCAACATGGGAAATATCCCCGACAGTCACTGTATGTCGAAGGATATCATCCTATCTCTCTCATCTCTCTCTGTTCGATAATCAACTCAATTCGACTTAAAATCATCTTTTTTGCATCTCAAAGAAAACAATCCATTGTAGTAGCCTTGCTCTACATTCTGGAATCATTATCGTCGAATGATGCATCACTACATAGAAGCACCCATCCTCATCTAAAGCCAAGCCACCGATCGAAGAGTCATCATATCGAAATTACTATTGAATAAACCGTTATATATCACTCCTCGAAATCGCATCATCGTCCATGAAAAGTTGACCAAAGGGCCAATAACAATCGTAAATCGATATTGATGAAAAAAATTCGGTTTATTTAATAACTTGAAGAAGTAAGAGAACCGTCTTATTATTTGGGATGATATTTTGACTTAGTACATTCAGTTTTATACCCAAGAGTTTACCAAAAACATGTTTCTTGGATATTTTATAGTAATCGACATTGACTGATTGGATCACCTATTTAACCAAAATAGGTTAAATACACATACAGGGAAAAACTTATGTCATTCGTTGCGAAATCCAATGTGACGACTCCAAACCCCATAAGACGGTGGCGAAGGTAATCTTTGGAATATAACACATAAACAGATAACAACAGAACAGAAATAAATAAATACACCAGATAATGTACAATAGAATACACTGGATTAACATAATCATCAGAGTTACACAGTATACAGGATCATACTTAGTACAAAATACAGTTCAGCTATACATAAATGTCTACAGCGGAAAATAAACATATATGTACAATAGGAGCTGAACAACATAAAAAGAGATAAATGATAGAATCCATCCTCAGCTCCAGCTATCCATAAAGAGCCTGCTAAAACCTGAATACAAGGCTGCCCGTGTAGAAATAAGGGCACCCGAGTTTGCAAGTGAAACAAACTACGAGTCAGTCATGAGATTGGTATGAGAAATCTACTTAACACGTTTCATAATATAGCCAATCACAGGACCACGCCACTTTCGTGGAACGGGTTTACTCCATTGGATTGTCAGTGCTTTAAAACAAGTAAATCTTTTAAACTTCGTAATGCTTTTTATAAAAATGAAGCCATTATAAGACTCAGTTCCCATCGCACAATGCAACACAAACCAGAGGATAGAGTTTTACCTTATAATGGCCAAAATATGCTTTATACGAATAAAACAAAAACATTTGATATTATTACTAGTGTTTATATGTTTCAAAAACAAATTTCAAATCATAAGTATCAATCATAGACGTCATTAATGCCTCGTACCACTATGTCGCCATAAATAGGTATGAAATCAAAACTGAACGGCGTCGTATTTGGAAATTGGATTTCCGTCATGAACCGAGGCAAGGGATCGTCCTCACCGAATTCGAGACTGTCTAGCCCGAGCCTCAGGATCAGAACGCATCGACCCTTGGATCGTCAGGGCCGGTCCACCGATGTGGATTATTATACCTGAACACTACGTCTCCCCGCCCTTTGGGGCGTAAATGAGTCTTATGACTCCATCGGCTCCACATAGTCACCGATATATCCGAGGCGCCTCGCAACAGCAACAACCACACAAGTGAAAATAATATAAATGTCAGGGCTGGTAGGTCACTGACACCACCCTAGCTAAAAAGATACGCATGTCCCCCCTGAGGTCCTCTCCCGTTTTTGGTTCATACCGGGGTGTGAGGCACAAGAATTCACGTTATACACAAAGCTATGCCACACAAGCCGTGCTTTGATCATCTACCTCAAGACTTTGCTTTTCAACAGTAGCTTTGATCATCTGCCACTTAGGCATGCCACACAGGCAATTCACGCCATGCAACTGATTTCTATCGATATATAACCTCTGAGCTCGTAAGTATCATAGAAGGGCGTTAAACAAGAAAATAAATTCTCCGCCGCCAAACAGATATATATTTAATAGAGATCAATCAGCACAGAACAAAATCCAATGTCAGACACACAGTCCATTTACAAGTTCGTTCTGGGTCTGAACGAAACTAGAGGCACTGAATACCTTGCTTATCCGTACAATCAACAAGTACGTCCGGACGGATACTACTTCATCCCCTTCAAGGTAGCTACTCGCATCATGAGAATCTGTAGCACCCCTCATTCGACGTGCAGATCATTAGTCTTGCACCGTCTTCATATCTTCGACTTTCAATCATCGATCAATTAATTAACTCGGCCTTTTGAAAAAAATCACGTATATTTAGAATTTCAAATCAATTCTTTTCAATGGTTAAATTATTCGACATCACTAATTCTGTTCTTTAATGTAATTTTCACGCCAAACACATTCAACCATCAAATATCACATAAACCGAGCAAATTCAGTTTATTTCCATTCCATATCATTTATAATATTTTATCACTATTTATCGCTATTTTTATTTATTTAAAAATAGCCAATTCATTCAAACGACGCTTCAAGCCATAACGCGGCCGTGGCGCTGTTTTTCTTCGGATTTGATTTACACATATCTGAAAATATGACCATTGGATCTTCATAAATTTTATATCTTTAGATAGATCTTTTCAAAACAAATCCAACGGTTTCAGTTTCGAGAAAATCCGACGGTCGGATCTTCCGCACTAATCATTTGAAGTTACGATTTCAAAATACGAACTGCAGCGTCGTTATTCAATTTATTTAATTATATATATATATATAATCGATTCTGGCGCTGTTTTTCTTTAGATTTGAATTAAACATTCCAAACAATCCAACCGTTGGATCTTCACAAAGTTGGTGTCGTTGGTAAGATATTTCCAAAGCGAACCCAACGGTTTCGATTTTGGGAAAATCCGATGGTGAGATCTCCCGCACTAATCGTTTGAAATCACAGTTTCAAAACACGAACTGCAGCTTTGTTATTCGATTTATTTTAATTATATTTATATAAATATATATAAATATAATCCTTCCTTCGATTTCAAAACCATATTCATTTATATATTTGATAAAAAATGATATTTTTATCATAAAAAATATTTATTCAGCACATGAATATTTTTAGCACTTCATTTTCACAATAGAAATGTAGATTTTGTTGTTCAATCCATATATTCAATGCATGAATGTTTTCGACTTCACACATACGATAAAAATATGATTTTTTTGTTCTAGTCCTTTATTCAACACGTGAATATTTTCTATAGTTTATATATATAATAAAAATGTGATTTTTATTGTTAAACAATTTATTCCAAAACATGATTATTTTATATAGTCTATACATAAGGTAAAAATGTTATTTTTGGTGTTAAAACAATTTATTTAAAATACTAATATTTTATATAGCCTATATATATAATAAAAATGTGATTTTTATTGTAGAACAATTTATTTAACACATGAACTTCATTCAACACATGAATTTCTACTCAACACATGAATATAGTCTTCAACACATGAAAATAATTCTAACACATGAATATTATTGAAAATTTCGGCAGCATAACGGCAGGGTAGTTATAACCGTGACCGTCCCTAGTACGGCTCCTCGCTCTACCTTAAAACCTCGTAGTTTTTGACAATGGGGATTTCATGCATCTAATTCGTACGCAGACAAGCATATTTATTTTTCTTTTCCACAACTAATCCTATGTGGTTTCATCCAAAATAATTCTCAACCACAAACAGGTATTTTTCAACCACAATCAATCATTCATGATCTTCACCAAATTTCACATCAACCAATAATCCAAACAATATCACAACCAATATATATTGTCTATGGTGTGTGGACGAGGGGAGTATATATATATATTCGTATATAAATATATTTCGATTTTACTTCAATATCATTTCAATTTATTTCAACACATATATCACTTTTACAACGCATATATAACTTATACATCAAACATACAACTTATACAACGCTTATACATGAGGTGTACAACGCTTATATAACTCATACATCGACTATATAATTTATACATCGTTGTTTTCCATATCGTTTATTATTTAGAAATCTCACATTGGGTTCCACTCCACCAAAAATAGAAGAAGGCTCAGAAAAATATGCGTTCTCCTCTAAAATGTAGAAGACGTCCACACGAGTCCACTGTCTCTTGTTTCACTGAATTTCGACTAAATAGCAAAAAGATATGATTTTTATAAGTTTGCAACGCTTTTATTTGGTGAAACCAGTTTAAATCAAAACAGGCCGTACCTTTCACGCTGAGGTTCAAAACTAGGTTAAGGATTTTCTTCCAATCCGTTGCTCGAGGGGCAAATCAGGTCCGGCCACGTTGTCAAGCTCGGAGTTGCATACCACCACTGGAGGAGGCGTCGAACTCGGTTGAGGTAGGAGGGAGGAATCGGGGGCGATACGGCGGACTTTCCCGAGCTCAATTCGGGCACAATACTCAACAAGGGAAGGCGAGGGTCATATGGATTTGGAGATGAGAGAATTCTCTACAAAAAACCCAACTGGAGCCTGGTGTTTCGTGGAGCGGTTTCGCCGGAAAATGGCTGGGAATGGAGGAGCATGGGTCGTCGTCGATCTGGAGAGGGAGAGAGAGAAAGCGGGGAGAGAGAAATTTAAATGGGCCAATGATATTTTTTTATATTTATATATTTTTAAAATTCCAATAATACCCCTCATCTCATACGAACTCCAATCCAAACCCAATGACTGTCGTCCCTAGCTAAATACCCCCATTCCGGACCCAATGGGATATGTTTCGTACTCCCATTCGACTATTTCAGTTTGTGTTTCTTCAAATTAAAATATATAACATTCAATATTTGATTTGAACGTACATTTCAATTTGCCGGGGCCACATACTAATCCCAAAAATTCCCAAAAAATAAATCTAGCTATGTTTTGACGATACGGTCCCAAAAAAACTAGTTTAGTCAAATTCTGAGGCCGTTTGAAAAATGGCCATTTTTTTGGTCGATCCAATTTAACTATAGTCGACCAAAATGCATTTTCCTTTGCCACGCTCACATATTAACTTCAAAAATTATGAAATTTTAAATCTAGCAATAATTCGACATCCCGGATCCATCAAAAGTGGTTTCGTCAAATTCCGAGGTCGTTTGCAAAATGTCTATTTTCAAGGGCTATATATTCTCTATAGCAACCTTTCTGAAAATTCATTTGGCCATAACTTTTGACTCCCGCTATGAAACTTCGATTTTTCACATTCGTTAGAAAGATATTCACTAAAAGATTTAAATATTTTTGATTTCACTAAAATCCATTTTATTTTGCACCTGGTACAGTCAGTCAAAGTTTGAATTCCAATTTTGAAACTATCGCGCCATTTCAGGCCTTGTTTATAATTTAAAATAATTATATTTATTTTCAAAAATCGATTCAAACATACTTTTCGTCGTTATTATTTAAAAATATTATTTTAAATATTTAAAATCCTCTAAAATAGCCAATTTAAAAATTTTAAACTGGTTTAGATTTTCCGGGTTGCTACAATCTCCCCCACTTAAAACTTTTCGTCCCAGAAAAGGAACAAAGTCGAAAGTGGTGTAATTAACCAACTCTAATTTCAATCTGGCTTCCATCCTTCAACTTTTTAGTTTCTAAGAATTTTCAAATTCTTCAAAAATTTGGCTAACACCCTAAATTTTTGAAAAATTTCGCCATAACCTCCTTTGTACGGGGAGGGGTTTGGAAATTTATTGGGCCGTATTAGGTACCCAATAAATCCTAATAAGCATGCACATATTTATAGTGATATATTCCGGTGTCCGCAGGGGAGTGTATATAGATCATAACTCCAGAGAATAAATTCTCTTCACCCTATAAATGTTTTTTGTGCTTTAATGACCAGAGAGACATGTTTATTGTCATCTCCAGACCCGTGTGGGGTTTTTATTAGTCTGGCAATTTACCGTTATATTTTATATGGTCCATATCAGTCATCAGTTTAACCTGTAATATATAGTCATCGCCCTGCAAGCCTCTCGCTCGTATGGTAAATCTTCAACCTCGTCACATAAGCTCCAAATGCTTATTTGGTATATGATGAAGTATGCCTATCTTCAAGAAGTATGCCATGTAGTGTAGTTCAAAATTAATTGTTACTATCCTATGGCGACATTTATTATTACACACAGAACAACCAGCACTCCGCATCCAGTGGCATTCACAGGAGTTGATATAATAATAAAATTTCGCATCCAACTCATTAAGGTTTACCTATTTGTCGGGCACGCAAATAAATTCTTTACTCAACAGCTAATCCATTTACATGTTCAGACATATATAATGCACATGTATATATTCCTATCTATTATCTAATCCGTTTAATATGTGATTTAATCGAATAAATTCTACCATTCATTCTCTTATTGATTAAATTAACTATCATTCGAATAATTTAATTAATCAAGTTCACAACCACACAACACAAACAACAATCAATTTTTTTTTAACTTTTCAAATGTATATCTTTTATATATTCAAAAATTATATTTCTAAAACCAGACTATATATATAATCACAAATACGTTATTTATAAACATATAACTCTAAACTCGTTCTGGGGCATTTCTGACCCCATCTCTAACGAGTTATTCTGATTCTGCTATACTCATACTAGGATATTACTGATCCTATCTGTAATGAGTTATTATTCCGAGAACACTGCTGGTTCTATTTCTGACGAGTTCGTGCATATGTCATATTCCAGAATTAAGCTTAACCAAAGCTCTGATACCATGTTTTGTGACGACCCCAAACCCCATAAGACGGTGGCGAGGGTAATCTTTGGAATATAACGCATAAACAGATAACAACAGAACAAAAATAAATAAATACACCAGATAATGTACAATAGAATACACTGGATAAACATAATCATCAGAGTTACACAGTATACAGGATCATACTTAGTACAAAATACAGTTCAGCTATACATAAATGTCTACAGCGGAAAATAAATATATATGTACAATAGGAGCTGAACAACATAAAAAGAGATAAATGATAGAATCCATCCTTAGCTCCAGCTATCCAGAAAGAGCGCGCTAAAACTTGAATACAAGGCCGCCCATGTAGAAATAAGGGCACCCGAGTTTGCAAGTGAAACAAATTACGAGTCAGTCATGGGACGGGTATGAGAAATCTACTTAACAAATTTCATAATATGGCCAATTACAGGACCACGCCACTTTCGCGGAACGGGTTTACTCCATTGGATTGCCAGTGCTTTAAAACAAGTAAATCTTTTAAACATCGCAATGCTTTTTATAAAAATGAAGCCATTATAAGACTCAGTTCCCATCACATAATGCAACACAAACCAGAGGATAGAATTTTACCTTATAATGGCCAAAATATGCTTGATACGAATAAAACAAAAACATTTGATATTATTACTAGTGTTTATATGTTTCAAAAACAAATTTCAAATCATAAGTATCAATCATAGACAACATTAATGCCCCACACCACTATGTCGCCATAAATAGGTATACAATCAAAACCGAACGACGTCATATTTGGAAATTGGATTTCCGTCATGAACCGAGGCAAGGGATCGTCCTCACTGAATTCGAGACTGTCTAGCCCGAGCCTCAGGATCAGAACGAATCGACCCTTGGATCGTCAGGGCCGGTCCACCGATGTGGATTATTATACCTGAACACTACGTCTCCCCGCCCTTTGGGGCGTAAATGAGTGCTATGACTCCATCGGCTCCACAAAGTCACCGATATATCCGAGGCGCCTCGCATCAACAACAACCACACAGGTGAAAATAATATAAATGTCAGAGCTGGTAGGTCACTGACACCACCCTATCTAGAAAGAGATGCATGTCCTCCCTAAGGTCCTCTCCCGTTTCTGGTTCATATCGGGGTGTGAGGCTCGCGAATTCACGTTATACACAAAGCTATGCCACACGGGCCGTGCTTTGATCATCCACCTCAAGACTTTGCTTTTCAACAACAGCCTTGATCATCTGCCACTTAGGCATGCCACACAGGCAATTCACTCCATGCAACTGATTTCTATTGATATATAACCTCCGAGCTCGTATGTCTCAGAGAAGGGCGTTAAGCAAGAGAATAAATCCTCCACCACCAAACAGATATGTATTTAATAAAGATCAATCGACATAGAACAAAATCCAATGTCAGACACACAGTCCATTCACAAGTTCGTTCTGGGCCTGAACGAAACCGGAGGCACTCAATACCTTGCATATCCGTACAATCAACAAGTATGTTCGGACGGCTACTACTTCAGCCCCTTCAAGGTAACTACTCGCATCATGAGCATCAGTAGCACCCCTCCATTCGATGTGCAGATCATCGGTCTTGCACCGTCTTCATATCTTCGACTTTCAATCATCGATCAATTATTTGAAATGAGAATTAACTCGGCCTTTTCAAATAATTCATATAAATTTAGAATTTCAAATCAATTCTTTTCAATGGTTAAATTATTCGACATCACTAATTCTCTTCTTTAATGTAATTTTCACGCCAAATACATCAACCGTCAAATATCACATAAACCAAGCAAATTCAGTTTATTTCCATTCCATATCGTTTATAATATTTTATCACTATTTATCGCTATTTTTATTTATTCAAAAATAGCCAATTCATTCAAACGACGCTTCAGGCCATAATGCGGCCGTGGCGCTGTTTTTCTTCTGATTTGATTTACGCATATCTGAAAATATAACCGTTCGATCTTCACAAATTTTATATCATTAGAAAGATCTTTTCAAAACGAATCCAATGGTTTCATTTTCGGGAAAATCCGACTGTCGGATCTTCCGCACTAATCGTTTGAAGTTACGATTTCAAAATACGAACTGCAGCGTCGTTATTCGATTTATTTTAATTATATGGCACTATTTTTCTTTAGATTTGAATTAAACATTCCAGACAATCCAACCATTGGATCTTCATAAAGTTGGTGTCGTTGGTAAGATATTTTCAAAGCGAACCCAACGGTTTCGGTTTCGGGAAAATCCGATGGTCGGATCTCCCGCACTAATCGTTTGAAATCACGGTTTCAAAACATGAACTGCAGCTTCGTTATTCGATTTATTTTAATTATATTTATATAAATATATATAAATATAATCCTTCCTTCGATTTCAAAACCATATTCAATTCATATATTTGATAAAATTGATATTTTTATCGTCAAAAATATTTATTCAACACATGAATAGTTTATTGTTCAATCCATATATTCAACACATGAATGTTTTCGACTTCACACATACGATAAAAATATGATTTTTATCGTTCTAGTCCTTTATTCAACAGATGAATATTTTCTATAGTTTATATATATAATAAAAATGTGATTTTTATTGTAAAACAATTTATTCCAAAACATGATTATTTTATATAGTCTATACATAAGGTAAAAATGTTATTTTTGGTGTTAAAACAATTTATTTAAAATACTAATATTTTATATAGCCTATATATATAATAAAAATGTGATTTTTATTGTAGAACAATTTATTCAACACATGAACTTCATTCAACACATGAATTTCTACTCAACACATGAATATTGTTTTCAGCACATGAAAATAATTCTAACACATGAATATTATTGAAAATTTCGGCAGCATAACGGCAGGGTAGCTAAAACCGGGACAGTCCCAAGTACGGCTCCTCGCTCTACCTTAAAACCTAGCGATTTTTGACAATGGGGATTTCATGCATCTAATTTGTACGTAGACGAGCATGTTTATTTTTCTTTTCCACAACTAATCCTATGTGGTTTCATCCAAAATAATTCTCAACCACAAACAGGTATTTTTCAACCACAATCAATCATTCATGATTTTCACCAAATTTCACACCAACCAATAATCCAAACAATATCACAACTAATATATATCGTCCATGGTCTGTGGATGAGGGGAGTATATATATTCATATATAAATATATTTCGATTTCACTTCAATATCATTTCAATTTATTTCAACGTACATATCACTTTCACAACGCATATATAACTTATACATCGAACATACAACTTATACAACACTTATACATGAGGTGCACAATGCTTATATAACTCATACATCGACTACATAATTTATACATCGTTGTTTTCCATATCGTTTATAATTTAGAAATCTCACATTGGGTTTGTAACAACCCGGAATTTTGGGGCAATTTAAAATTTTTATTTTTAGAAATTTTATTGGAAATTACGTGAGAAATCCTTTTTACTCAAAATTATTTCATTCATGAGTGAATTTATATAAGATTCCTTGTGAGAATTCTTTATTTGAAATTGAAATTAAAATATAATATATATTTATATTTATATTGATTTGATTGTGGTTGTGATGATCGGCTAAATTGTATTGTAGTATGCTTTGCTGAATTATATATACAAATATGTCACTTTGTTGATCATGCTATATTAAAAACAAAAATGTCACTTTCTTAATCATGGTATATTGATATAAATTCGTCATTTTTTTTATTATAATTGACGATAGAAAATTGTTAAATTAGAATTGACGATATATAATTTGTCACCATCGATAATAAAAGGATTACATTTTGCTATATCATCTAGTGATAATAATAAAAGAAAAGATTACCATTTTTGTTAATGTTGTCTCATTATCATTTTTGTTAATGTTGTCTCATTAGTAAAGATTATCACTTTTGTTAATATTGTCTCATTAGTATAAGATTATCACATATATTAGAAACTGTCATGTTAATTAAAAAAAACATCGTTATATTAGAAATTGACATAGTAGACAAAAATACCATCTTTGTTTGTTTACATATGTCATATAGGTTGATTTAAAATTGATAAGTTTATATATATGCATAATATTTTCAATTAGATATTTGGATTTTATAAAAGGGATTTTTTTTTTTAAACACAAATACTTTAAAACTGATTGTTGTAATTATGCGATTTGTATTGTTAGGGAGCTTTGATTGAATTTAACTCATACATACATATATATAGTAAAACTACATTCATGTTTTCATTTAAAATTTATTATTTATTTCAAATCTTGATAATATGAAATAATTTATTTTCTTTAAAAGTTAAAAGGAAAAAATTAAATACATGCTTTAAACATTGGATATATATATATATATATAGTAAGACTTATTCTTGCAATTAATCAATGTGAATTTGAATTGCCTTAAAAATGTGTATATACATAGAAGTCTTTACATTCACATACCTTGGAGAGTTAATTATACACGTTAAGAAATTAATCGGGCATTGATTGACACATAAGTCAATCAATATGGTTTAATAAAGAATTATTTCATGAAATGAAATATTCATTTGTTGGTTAAAAATAAATTGATTGCAATTAATTATAATTAAGTATTTTGTTGTTATACATTAAACGATAACTGGAAGTTACCAATGTAATACGATGTTAACAAAAATATCAACAATATACTTTAATTACAGATTTGTTGAATATATAGAAATTCAAATGAATGCTTTATACATGTTTAAAAAAGAGATTAAAAGAATAATTATATGAATAGGATTTATTTACATTTTTCTTATGTAAATAAAAAGAACCAATTTGTAAATGGTAATTATTTACATTTGCTTATGTAAATAATAAAAGAAATGTTAGAAAAGAATTAACATAAGATATTCTTTTTATGAAAAGAAATTATTAGAAAAGAATTAAAGAAATACATCTATTTACATTTACTATGTAAATAGGTTTGGCAAGGAAATTGAAACCATTTATTTACAAATAGCGTAAATAAATATGAATAAGAAATTAGATACATTTATTTACAATTAATGTAAATAAATATAGCAAAAGTAAAAGTAAAACATTTATCTACAAATAGTGTAAACAAATAAGAAGAAAATAAATTAGGTATATTTATTTACAATTAATGTAAATAAATATAGAAAAGAAGAAGTAAACATTTATTTACATTTAGGTAAATAAATAAGATAAAAGAATAGTAAAAACATTTATTTACAAATGGTGTAAATAAATAAGAAAAAGCAATTGAAAACATTTATTTACACTTAGGAAAATAAATAAGGAAAAGAGAAATACTTATTTACACTTAGGAAAATAAATAAGGAAAAGAATAGAAGACGATTATTTGCAATTAGGTAAATAAATAGTGAAAAGAATACAATTTATTCACACTTAGTGTAAATAAAATAAAAGGATATATAAAGTATAATTTATTTACAGTTAGTGTAAATAAAACAAAAAGGGTAGTAAAATAAAACAAGTGATATTTTATCGTCATTTTAGATGCGATAAAAAGAATAGACTTTTATAATTGAAATAGTAAAACGATTTATACTTATATATATATATATATATAAATTAAAACGAAACACGCGCGGTAGTTCGCGTATCGACAATCGTAACTTTAAACGGTTATACCGAAAGATCCGATCATCGGATTTTCCCAAAACTCGAATCGTTAGGACCGCATTGGGAAGATTTTTCCAACGATATAGACTTCGTCAAAATCCAACGGTTAGATCTCAAGATATGTGTAAATCAAATTTGGTTGAAAACAGCGCCAGGGTCGCCCATTGACCCGAAGCGTCGTTATATTAATTTAAGTTATTTTTATTTAAATAAAAATAGAAATAGGTCGTTATTAAATACCAATAACGATATGAAATGATTTCAAGTTATATATATATGCGAGAATCATTTGAAAAGTCCGAGTTCAATCTCATTTCAAATGATTATACGACGTTCTAAGTCGAAGATTTAAAGACGGTGATTGAAGACCGACGATCTTCACATCGAATGGATGTGTTGCCACTGAGACCCATGAGAGGAGTAGCTACCTTGAAAGGGCTTCAGTGGTGGCCGTTCGGACGAAGTGTTGATTTGTACGGATTTGACTTTCGCTCAGACCCAGGGCATAAGTTTATAAATGGAATGTATGTCTGACGTTGTAGTCCTTTATACTACATTCGTTGATCTCTCTCAATATATATCTGTTTGGTGGTTAACACCCTTCTCTGAGACGTACGAGCTTAGAGGTTATATATTGGTAGAAATCAATGGTATAGTATGGGCTGACAATGTGGCATACTAAGATGCATTAATCAAGGCTTTTGTTGAAAAGCAGGCCTTGTGGTTGATGATCAAAGCACAGTCTATTTAGGCATAGCTTTGTGTATATCGTGACTTCGCGAGCCTCACAGCCCGGTAGAGTCTAAAACGGGAGAAGGGAACGCAGGGAGTGCACACGTTGCTTTCTAGCTAGAGTGGTGCCAGGGACCTACCAGCGCTGGCATTTATTCATTGTGGTTGTTGGATTTTCGAGGCCTCGGGTTTATGCGGTCGCCACTGGCCGTAGTACAGGTCCAAAAGGACGGGGAACGTGTGTTCAGGCATAACCAATCCACAAAAGTAAGTGTGGACCGGCCCTGCAGGATCCAAGGGTTGGACAGAGTACCAATCCTGGGGCATTGCTAGAGTGTCTCGAATCGGTAAGGATCTCCTCCCTAGCCTTGACTCAGATGGAAACCCAAATTTCCAATACGACATCACGCGGTTTTGATTGTATACCTATATATGGCGACATAGTGGGATGGGGCACTCATGCCGTCTAGGGTTAATACATTTACTTTGATGTATTTCAAATTGGTTGCACACTATTATTATATAATACCGTGTTTATCGTATCAAGCATCTTTTGACCATTATAAGGTAAAACCCTATCCTCTGGTGTGCGTTGCATTGTGTGATGGGACTTGGGTCTTATAATGGTTTCATTTTTCAAAAAGACATTGCGTTATTCTACGATTTACTTTACTTTATGCACCGACAATCCATTGGAATAAAACCCGTTCCGCATTAGCGGCGTGGTCCTTGGATTTGTCTTATTAGTTAAATTAGTTTAGAATTCTCACACCAGTCCCATGACTGACTCGTAGTTTGTTTCACTTTGCAAACTCGGGTGCCCTCTTTTCCACACGGGCAGTCGAGTAGCTTTTTGCAGATATCTCTCTTTTTAGCAGGATTCTGGATCGAAGCCTAAAGCTGTGTCCAGAGCTTAGAAGTCTTCCGCTGTTTAATGTATTAAATCTGTTGTAATTTATCTTCCGCTGTAGTCTACTTTATTTGTACTCTGATATTCTGTACTCTGATGTAACATTTATTATAGTGTTATAAAAGTCTTCTGTTATCTGTTGTAATGTGTTGTATGCCCAAAGTTAAAGTATTCGTAGATTTTCACTTTTTGGGTCAGACCTGTGTGGCTTATGGTCGATTCAAAGGGTGGGAATTTGCGGGTCTTTACAGTTGGTATCAGAGCTCTGGTTAGCTCAAATCTTTGGGGTACAACTCGTTAGAACTGAACAAAAAGACTCATCAGAGAATTGGATTAGTAATGTCCAATAAGAATACTCATTAGAGATAGGATCAGCAGTATCCTAGAATGAGAATACTCATTAGAGATGGGGTTAGTAATGCCCTAGAATGAGTTCAGAGTGATAAGCTTATGATTAGCGTATTTTTGATTTTATAATCTATTTTTGAAAATATGATTTTTAAATATATAAAAGAGTATGTATATTTGATAAGTTAGTCAACAAATGAAATTAATAAAAGTAAAATTGAAATTTAGTTAGTAAATTAAACAACTTTTTCCTTTTCGAGGACGAAAAGTTTTTAAGTGGGGGAGATTGTAACAACCCGGAATTTTGGGGCAATTTAAAATTTTTATTTTTAGAAATTTTATTGGAAATTACGTGAGAAATCCTTTTTACTCAAAATTATTTCATTCATGAGTGAATTTATATAAGATTCCTTGTGAGAATTCTTTATTTGAAATTGAAATTAAAATATAATATATATTTATATTTATATTGATTTGATTGTGGTTGTGATGATCGGCTAAATTGTATTGTAGTATGCTTTGCTGAATTATATATACAAATATGTCACTTTGTTGATCATGCTATATTAAAAACAAAAATGTCACTTTCTTAATCATGGTATATTGATATAAATTCGTCATTTTTTTTTATTATAATTGACGATAGAAAATTGTTAAATTAGAATTGACGATATATAATTTGTCACCATCGATAATAAAAGGATTACATTTTGCTATATCATCTAGTGATAATAATAAAAGAAAAGATTACCATTTTTGTTAATGTTGTCTCATTATCATTTTTGTTAATGTTGTCTCATTAGTAAAGATTATCACTTTTGTTAATATTGTCTCATTAGTATAAGATTATCACATATATTAGAAACTGTCATGTTAATTAAAAAAAACATCGTTATATTAGAAATTGACATAGTAGACAAAAATACCATCTTTGTTTGTTTACATATGTCATATAGGTTGATTTAAAATTGATAAGTTTATATATATGCATAATATTTTCAATTAGATATTTGGATTTTATAAAAGGGATTTTTTTTTTTTAAACACAAATACTTTAAAACTGATTGTTGTAATTATGCGATTTGTATTGTTAGGGAGCTTTGATTGAATTTAACTCATACATACATATATATAGTAAAACTACATTCATGTTTTCATTTAAAATTTATTATTTATTTCAAATCTTGATAATATGAAATAATTTATTTTCTTTAAAAGTTAAAAGGAAAAAATTAAATACATGCTTTAAACATTGGATATATATATATATATATAGTAAGACTTATTCTTGCAATTAATCAATGTGAATTTGAATTGCCTTAAAAATGTGTATATACATAGAAGTCTTTACATTCACATACCTTGGAGAGTTAATTATACACGTTAAGAAATTAATCGGGCATTGATTGACACATAAGTCAATCAATATGGTTTAATAAAGAATTATTTCATGAAATGAAATATTCATTTGTTGGTTAAAAATAAATTGATTGCAATTAATTATAATTAAGTATTTTGTTGTTATACATTAAACGATAACTGGAAGTTACCAATGTAATACGATGTTAACAAAAATATCAACAATATACTTTAATTACAGATTTGTTGAATATATAGAAATTCAAATGAATGCTTTATACATGTTTAAAAAAGAGATTAAAAGAATAATTATATGAATAGGATTTATTTACATTTTTCTTATGTAAATAAAAAGAACCAATTTGTAAATGGTAATTATTTACATTTGCTTATGTAAATAATAAAAGAAATGTTAGAAAAGAATTAACATAAGATATTCTTTTTATGAAAAGAAATTATTAGAAAAGAATTAAAGAAATACATCTATTTACATTTACTATGTAAATAGGTTTGGCAAGGAAATTGAAACCATTTATTTACAAATAGCGTAAATAAATATGAATAAGAAATTAGATACATTTATTTACAATTAATGTAAATAAATATAGCAAAAGTAAAAGTAAAACATTTATCTACAAATAGTGTAAACAAATAAGAAGAAAATAAATTAGGTATATTTATTTACAATTAATGTAAATAAATATAGAAAAGAAGAAGTAAACATTTATTTACATTTAGGTAAATAAATAAGATAAAAGAATAGTAAAAACATTTATTTACAAATGGTGTAAATAAATAAGAAAAAGCAATTGAAAACATTTATTTACACTTAGGAAAATAAATAAGGAAAAGAGAAATACTTATTTACACTTAGGAAAATAAATAAGGAAAAGAATAGAAGACGATTATTTGCAATTAGGTAAATAAATAGTGAAAAGAATACAATTTATTCACACTTAGTGTAAATAAAATAAAAGGATATATAAAGTATAATTTATTTACAGTTAGTGTAAATAAAACAAAAAGGGTAGTAAAATAAAACAAGTGATATTTTATCGTCATTTTAGATGCGATAAAAAGAATAGACTTTTATAATTGAAATAGTAAAACGATTTATACTTATATATATATATATATATAAATTAAAACGAAACACGCGCGGTAGTTCGCGTATCGACAATCGTAACTTTAAACGGTTATACCGAAAGATCCGATCATCGGATTTTCCCAAAACTCGAATCGTTAGGACCGCATTGGGAAGATTTTTCCAACGATATAGACTTCGTCAAAATCCAACGGTTAGATCTCAAGATATGTGTAAATCAAATTTGGTTGAAAACAGCGCCAGGGTCGCCCATTGACCCGAAGCGTCGTTATATTAATTTAAGTTATTTTTATTTAAATAAAAATAGAAATAGGTCGTTATTAAATACCAATAACGATATGAAATGATTTCAAGTTATATATATATGCGAGAATCATTTGAAAAGTCCGAGTTCAATCTCATTTCAAATGATTATACGACGTTCTAAGTCGAAGATTTAAAGACGGTGATTGAAGACCGACGATCTTCACATCGAATGGATGTGTTGCCACTGAGACCCATGAGAGGAGTAGCTACCTTGAAAGGGCTTCAGTGGTGGCCGTTCGGACGAAGTGTTGATTTGTACGGATTTGACTTTCGCTCAGACCCAGGGCATAAGTTTATAAATGGAATGTATGTCTGACGTTGTAGTCCTTTATACTACATTCGTTGATCTCTCTCAATATATATCTGTTTGGTGGTTAACACCCTTCTCTGAGACGTACGAGCTTAGAGGTTATATATTGGTAGAAATCAATGGTATAGTATGGGCTGACAATGTGGCATACTAAGATGCATTAATCAAGGCTTTTGTTGAAAAGCAGGCCTTGTGGTTGATGATCAAAGCACAGTCTATTTAGGCATAGCTTTGTGTATATCGTGACTTCGCGAGCCTCACAGCCCGGTAGAGTCTAAAACGGGAGAAGGGAACGCAGGGAGTGCACACGTTGCTTTCTAGCTAGAGTGGTGCCAGGGACCTACCAGCGCTGGCATTTATTCATTGTGGTTGTTGGATTTTCGAGGCCTCGGGTTTATGCGGTCGCCACTGGCCGTAGTACAGGTCCAAAAGGACGGGGAACGTGTGTTCAGGCATAACCAATCCACAAAAGTAAGTGTGGACCGGCCCTGCAGGATCCAAGGGTTGGACAGAGTACCAATCCTGGGGCATTGCTAGAGTGTCTCGAATCGGTAAGGATCTCCTCCCTAGCCTTGACTCAGATGGAAACCCAAATTTCCAATACGACATCACGCGGTTTTGATTGTATACCTATATATGGCGACATAGTGGGATGGGGCACTCATGCCGTCTAGGGTTAATACATTTACTTTGATGTATTTCAAATTGGTTGCACACTATTATTATATAATACCGTGTTTATCGTATCAAGCATCTTTTGACCATTATAAGGTAAAACCCTATCCTCTGGTGTGCGTTGCATTGTGTGATGGGACTTGGGTCTTATAATGGTTTCATTTTTCAAAAAGACATTGCGTTATTCTACGATTTACTTTACTTTATGCACCGACAATCCATTGGAATAAAACCCGTTCCGCATTAGCGGCGTGGTCCTTGGATTTGTCTTATTAGTTAAATTAGTTTAGAATTCTCACACCAGTCCCATGACTGACTCGTAGTTTGTTTCACTTTGCAAACTCGGGTGCCCTCTTTTCCACACGGGCAGTCGAGTAGCTTTTTGCAGATATCTCTCTTTTTAGCAGGATTCTGGATCGAAGCCTAAAGCTGTGTCCAGAGCTTAGAAGTCTTCCGCTGTTTAATGTATTAAATCTGTTGTAATTTATCTTCCGCTGTAGTCTACTTTATTTGTACTCTGATATTCTGTACTCTGATGTAACATTTATTATAGTGTTATAAAAGTCTTCTGTTATCTGTTGTAATGTGTTGTATGCCCAAAGTTAAAGTATTCGTAGATTTTCACTTTTTGGGTCAGACCTGTGTGGCTTATGGTCGATTCAAAGGGTGGGAATTTGCGGGTCTTTACAGGGTTCCACTCCACAAAAATAGCAGAAGGCTCAGAAAAATATGCGGTCTCCTCTAAAATGTAGAAGACGTCCACACGAGTCCATTGTCTCTTGTTCACTGAATTTCGACCACATAGCAAAAAGATATGTTTTTTATAAGTTTGCAATGCTTTTATTTGTCGAAATCAGTTTAAATTAAAACAGGCCGTACCTTTCATGCTGAGGTTCAAAACTAGGTTAAGGATTTTCTTCCAATCCGTTGCTCGAGGGGCGAATCAGGTCCTGCCACGTTGTCAAGCTCGGAGTCGCGTACCACCGCTGAAGGAGGCGTCGAACTCGGTTGTGGTAGGAGGGAGGAATCGGGGGCGATACGGCGGACTTTTCCGAGCTCGATTCGGGCACAATACTCAATGTGGGAAGGCGAGGGTCATATGGATTTGGAAATGAAAGAATTCTCTACAAAAAAACCAACTAGAGCCTGGTGTTTCGTGGAGCGGTTTCGCCGAAAAATGGCTAGGAAAGGAGGAGCACGGGTCATCATCAATCTGGAGAGGGAAAGAGAGAAAGCGGGGAGAGAGAAATTTAAATGGGCCAATGAGATTTTTTTTATACTTATATATTTTTAAAAATCCAATAATACCCCTCATCTCATACGAACTCCAATCCAAACCCAACGACTGTCGTCCCTAGCTAAATACCCTCATTTCGGACCAAATGTATATGTTTCATAGGCCCATTCGACTGTTTCAGTCAGTTTTTCTTCAAATTAAAAAAATATAACATTCAATATCTGATTTGAACGTACATTTCAATTTGTCGGGGCCACATACTGATCCTAAAAATTCCCAAAAAATAAATCTAGCTATGTTTTGACGATACGGTCCCAACAAAACTAGTTTCGTCGAGTTCTGAGGCCGTTTGAAAAATGGTCATTTTTTGGTCGATCCAATTTAATTATAATCGTCCAAAACGCATTTTCCTTTGCCACGCTCACATATTAACTTCAAAAATTATGAAATTTGAAACCTAGCAATAATTCGACATCCCGGATCCAACAAAAGTGGTTTCGTCGAATTCCAAGGTCGTTTGCAAAATGTCTATTTTCAAGGGCGATATATTCTCTATAGCGGCCTTTCTGAAAATTCATTTGGCCATAACTTTTGACTCCCGCTATGAAACTTCGATTTTTCAGATTCTTAGAAAGATATTCACTAACAGATTTAAATATTTTTGATTTCACTAAAATCCATTTTATTTTGCACCGGTACAGTCAATCAAAGTTTGAATTCCAATTTTGAAACTACCGCGCCATTTCAGGCCTTGTTTATAATTTAAAATAATTATATTTATTTTCAAACATCGATTCAAACATACTTTTCGTCGTTATTATTTAAAATATTTAAAATCCTCTAAAATAGCCAATTTAAAAATTTTAAACTGGTTCAGATTTTCCGGGTTGTTACATCCAGGCCCGTTGCCAAGTCCATCCTTCATCTTCAGATCGGTCGCCAAGCTCCAGTTGTTGGGGATGCAGATTCAGGATCATAAGGCAAATTAAACACTATATGAGGTGAATAGTGTTTTAAGGATTTATTAATTTCTTGAAATCTTTTTGTATTAAACAGAATGTTATGCAAATCACAGAAATCAACAATCACAGATACAAAAAAAGAAATAAAGGAAAGTACACACCGGGATTTTATATTGGTTTGGGACACCACTATATCCAGTCCCACACGACACTGGTTTGATGTGGATTTTTATTCAACCGATATCCAAATTACAATCCTTGATTTTAGGGCTACAAGGGAATACCCTAACTGATTCTGAGTATAGTGAGACTCAGTTGATTTTCTGGGCCACAACTTTAGAACCAATCGATTTCCGGGATACAATCGCACCCAATCGATTTATCCGGGACCGAACGACACACTTTTCCTTGTTATTTTTGGAAGATAGACTCGATATACTTTGATCTTGCGATCTTTGATTAAAAACAGCCTATAACTCTTGAGTAGCACTTGAATTTCAGAAAGAGTATGATGTAGAACTAAAATATAAGAAGACTAATATAACTTCATTGTAAATCGGCAGAATATAAGTATAGATTTTGAGAAAATAAGAAGAATAATGGAAAGAGGATTAAGGAAGAAGGAGATAAAAAATGGTTAAAAGAATTCGAATTCTGAAGTCTTTATATAGTTTTCCAACGGCCACAGCCTTTCAAAAAAGTTTTGAAATTCAAAAGACACAACTTTCCAAAATTAAAAAAAACAAGTTAATGGCTCATATGTCGACATACCAAAAGTTATATGTCGACATACCCAGTAAAATTAAAAAAACATTTTAAAACCAATTCAAATGATGTTTAAATAAATTATGGTGATTCTTGAGTTGAAACGAACTATGTTCCTTTATATTAAAATAGTATATTCTAAGTAGAAAATATATTTAAAAATATTTATTAAGATGATTATAAAAATAATTAAATATAATATATTAAGTGATATAAACATATATATATGTATATATATATATATATTTAAAACTTTAAGTATAAGAAAGGCTTTTGAACTTATAAATATAATTATGATAATTTAAAACATAACTATATATTAAATCTATAATTAAATATTTGAATTTGGAATTCAAATATATGAAATATAAAATTAAAAAAACAGGAGTTAGAACAAATCTTAGGAGTTAAAATAAATTTTAGGAGTTAAAATAAAAAAGATATAAATTTAGAATAAGGAAGTAATTTTGAAATCATTTGAAATTTGTGAAAGAAGGTTGAAATCAGAATTTATGCTAACTAGAGTTTTAACAAAATATCTTGACACAATTACTCTATATTTCTTGAACTCTTTAATTCTTGATACTCATGATTCTTGAATTTTGAACTCTTCTACTTTGAAATCTTGATTCCTTAAACTGTACAATCTTCAATATTTAATACCTACATAGATTTCCTGTATATACATATATATATATATATATATATATATATATATTCTACATAGTAGTGCCAGTGTATATTTAATAACAATAATAATTGAAACAAAGTTAAAACAAGGTTGTTGCCATTAACACCATCATTATCATCATCTTATTCCCTAACAATCTCCCCCTTTTTGATGATAACAACCTTGGTTTATAAAATATTCATATTTGATGTCTTGATTCTTGGTTACTCACCCTTACTTCATTACTTCTAATAAACTACTAACTCCCCCTTAATCCATGCCCTATTTTATAATCCCGCCCCCCTTGTCATCATCCAAAATTATATAATCCTAACTAAACTATAATACTCCTCCTAAAACTAGTGTATATTCCTAATATCTAAAACTAAGACTAATAAACTTAAAACTATCCTAATCCAAACTAAGTACAATATTAGTCAGATAATACCCTTAAGTGTATATACTACCTTATAAACACTAGAAAACTATCTCATAAACATGTAAATTAATTTTTTATCATTATACGTTGTTAACAAATATACACGTACATTTAACGAATATATACACACAAACATCTAGGTACAATATATGGATACATGAATATATGAGACCTAACTATAAATCATTTTTAACAATTGGATACTTGTGACTTGGGCAATTTGGGTAATGGAGGCATAATTATCCATTTTTTTCAATCACATTCCCTTCCTTATCAAAACAGACTTTGCCGACACAAATTACTTGATCGTCTTCGTGCATTCCTCAATTTTCTTCCTCTACTTCCTCTTCTTCTTCTTCATCTTCCTCCATAGGATTGTGAACTTGAATGTTGGTGAAATCATCTTCAATAATAATTGGATTTTTTTTATTATCCATTATGTATTTGTGAAGATTACTTATCATATTTCCTTGTTTTTCTTTTCTTTGGCCATTCGGAGTTGTAGAAGTTATCAATGAGTAATTGTAGGTTATGTTTCATAGATTCCTCTAATTTGATAACCCTTGCATGCGTAGAACATTGAAACGGGCCTTGGGTATGCGTAGGAAACGAAAAGGAATTACTTTGGCAATTATTTGAAGTGGAATACATTATTTTATTGTTTAAGATTTTTTTTGGTAAGGCTGAACGGTTTTTATAGTGATCCGTAAAACTGTTTATTGAATTAAGAAAAAGATAGAACTCACGAAGGTGATATACCACGTGTATACCAACTACAAAATGCATGTTCCCATAAAGGGGAAACCAACTTTCATAATGTTAAATACATACCAGATACATGATTGCAAAATACATTTTAACTTTATAGTGCTAATAGATTGCACTAGTAACCCCAACTAAGCAATTAACCATTATCAAAAGGGGCATTTACCATTGCGCTAACTTTACTACGAGTAATAGGAGACTTACCAATGCTGCACCCATCAGAAGTTGCAGCTGGACCAGTTACATTTGTAGAAATTATATCCGGTGGTCGAGCTTTATAACCTGGTAGAGGTGGAATTTTGGCATAAAGATTAGCATCAGGTTTCTTTCCAGTGTCTTTCTTGATGGTTTTGCGCTGTAAAGAATTGTAGTTCTTGGACATTAAGTCCATGAGCTTTTTATTTTTGTTGCATAAGAAGGGGTCGGGATTTGCACTCTCTATTTCAACTCTCAGGCTTTCAATTGTCTTAGGTATAGTTTTGTCATGATTTTTCTTCTACATCTTCACTTTTAATTTCTTTTATTTCTTTAGAGAATCACTGGTGCCCTTGGATATGTTGAAGTTATTTTGTAGGAAACTATCAAGAATGACAACATTCTTATGTTCGTAGCCGTATGCAGACTGTCTATCGATGCTCACCTCGTCACCAGGACACTCTTGGATTGGATTCTGAACTGGACTTCCATTAATAATTTTGCTGAGTGGGCTAGAGCCTTGTAAAAATCCAGATTTGAATCCAAATACATTGCTATTTTGTATTTCATTGGCAGTAAAAGGTACGTTAACGTCAAAGCCTCCTGCGTTCAGTGTTTCTTCAAACTCAGTGACATCATATATAATTGTTTGCATTCATCCTCATTCCTTACCCATTCATCTCCTTTTAATGCACAAGTATTAACACCGGCGTTATTATCCCCAATAATGCTTTGCATTTTAGTTTGTTTAACTTCATTATGTAGAGTTTGCTGCCCTACCCTTTTGTCTTCTACGCTGCACTCCACAACAACAACCTTGTTGATATTATTCTCATTACTGCATAAAGCAGTGTTTATATTAATTGCAACAGCCTCTATAATTGTATCACATGTTTCACCTTTTCAAGATTCAGTGCACTGTTTTCATTTTCATTAATGCCACTTAGATAATTAAGAACTCTGTACCTATTACCAGTTGGAACTGCTGATTAACAAGCTCCACCAGAACGGTGATTAAAAGAATCACCTTGAGACGACCCAAACTTCCCCGGTACGGGAAAGCCTGGATTACTTTGAGAACACGATGCATCAGAACACAAACAACAGAACATTTCATTGCTATTACAACAATTACATCAGAGTACAAGAATATTCCAGAGTATGAATAAATATTACAGCAAAAAATATCAGAGATTTACAATTTCTCAACAGCGGAAAATATCTACAACCACAATTGAAAGAGATTATGGGTACAAAGCTTTCGGAATATAGTTCCAGCTGTAATCCAGGATCCTTCGAAAAAAAGTATCTGCGAAAACCAAAACTACTAGTTGCCCGTATGGAAAATATGGGGACCCAGAGTTTAGGTAGAAATAATAAACTCCGAGTCAGTCATGGGATTGGTGAAAGAACTAAAACAATTATTAAATTTTTACTTTAAAAGTTGGAAAAATCATGGGACCACGCCGTATGAACGGAATGGGTTTACTCCACATGAATATCAGTTTAGAAATAAAAACAACGCAATGCTTTTTGAAAAATGAAGCTATTATAAGACTCAGGTCCCATCACACAATGAACACAAGCCGGAGGTTTGAGTTTTCCCTTATAATAGCCAAACATGCTTGGTACATTTAAAAACAAATCCTTTGATATTATTATAAGTGCATAGTGTCAAAAAAAACTTCAAATATAAATGTATCAATCACAGACGGCATGGGTACCATATATGATGTCGCCATACTAGTTTACAAATAAAACCGAAAAAAATGTTGTATCGGAAATTGGATTTCCATCTATGAGTTGAGGCAAGGGATGGCTCCTCTCCGATTCGAGACACTCTAGCAAATGCCTCAGGATTACACACCGCGGGGCAACCCTTGGTTCTTCAGGGTCGTTCCTCTCTTACTTTTGAGGATTGGTAATTCCTGAACACACGTTTCCCGGTCTTATCGGACCTATCTCTGAGCCATAAGGAACTCAATATCGAGGCGCCTCATACCATCATCCACATAAGTAAAAATGTCTAGGCTCCATAACATGACACCATTCCTAGCTAGTAGGAAACGTCATGCACTCCCTGAAATCATGATCCCGTTTTTGACTCGTACCAGGTGTGAGGCTCGGGAATTAACGCTATACAAAAAGCTATGCTAATTAAAGTCGTGCTTTGATCACCAACCACAAGACTTTGCTATTCAAAAAAAGCCTTGATTATTTGCATCTCAACATGCCACACTGACAGTTCACTCCATGCAACTGATGTCTATCAATATATAACCTCTAAGCTCGTACGTCTCAGAGGAGGGTGTTAAGCAAGAGAATAAATTCTCCGCCACCAAACAGAAATATATTTAATAGAAATTAGTGAACACAGAATGAAATCCAATGTCAGGCACACATCCATTTACAAGTCCGTTCTGGATCTGAATGAAACCGAGGCACCATATTCCTCATCCTATATGTCTAATATAGGAGAGTCGTCCTCGTATATCCAGTTGATCTCCAAGTACGTCTGGACAATCACCACTTATTACCTCGTCTTGGGTGTACAGTCCAATCAAGACATCAGTAATCATCCAAACATGTGAAGATCTTCGGTCTTCAACCACTGTCTTCATCGTCGACTTTTAGTCGTCATACTAATTATTCAGAATGAATTGAACCCAGTCTTTCCAAATAACTTGCGTATTTTATAATCAATGATCAAGTGCTATAAAAATACATCATACGCCTCATTCCACTTCAAAATATTCTTTTATTCAAATATTCACATCGTTAGGAAAGGTTCCAATTAATTTTATCAAAGATAAATTCTTTTAAATTTATTCTTTAATCTTCCTTTTGATATCAATTCAAAAGATTTAATTTTTATCCTTTAACCATTCTAAACCAAATTAAGGTTTATAAAACTAGTCGGGATTAGCGAACTTTGCCGAAGTAATCATTTAGTTATTAATCCCAATCCCAACCTATTCATCCCATGGAGCAAAATGGGTAATACTCCATTTCTAAAACCATGGTGTTATCGTTAAAATTAATTACCATTTCACGTTCAAATCTAATTAAAGATTTAACTATCGCCTGGAGTAAAACTGGTGGTACTCCATCCTCGATCATTTCCCAAATTTTATAATTTAAATTATCACATTCTTATTTCAATATAATTAAAGATCCATTAAACCTTTACTTGGTTTTAATCTTCCTAAAAGTCATTATTTAATGATTATTCAACTTTAGGAAATTAATCCTGCCTTTAATTGGGTTAAAGAACCAATGTCACTCAAACATAGTTCACGATAAACCCCAAAATCATATTTCATCAAAATGGAATCTCCACGGAAATCAGATCAGTCAAGTCAATATGAATTTCCCTATCAGACTAATAATATAATTGGAACAACGGCCAGGCCTTTTGAATTCCATATATGGTAATAGTCTTCCATCAAAGAAGCTCGTCTCGATTATTACCAAATCGAATTCCATTCAATTCCAATTTAATATATTAAATTGGAAAACTTTACTTTGAATAATTTCCATTAAACCTTAATAAAAAGATTTATAAATTCCAAATCATATTTTCACTGCTAATTAGGTTAAAGAACAAATGTCGTTTAAAACACATTTCACAACAAACCCAAAATCAACTTTCATTTCAATTCCAATTAAATATTAATTAATTGGTGTAACAAACCAGAAAATCAGAACTAGTTTAAAAAATTTTATTTTAGCAATTTTTATGGATTTTAATATTTAAAATAGTTTAATTTAAATAATAACGATGAAAAATTTATTTAAATCGAAGTTATAACGAATAAATTTATTTTAATTATAAAATGTGCCTGAAATGGCGTGGTAGTTTGAAAATTCGATTTTAAATTTCAATTGAATGTACATGATCCAAAATAAACTAGATTTTGGTAAAAACAGAAATATTTAAATCTATTTAGAAATATCTTTCTAATGAATCTGAAAAATTAAAATTTCATAGCGGGAATAAAAAGTTATGGCCAGTTGAATATTCAGAATAGTTGCTATGGAATTTAATATAAAATATAGCCCGTATAAATAGCCTTTTCGCAAACGATCTCCATTTTCGACGAGTCCATTTTGGTAGGATCCGGAATGCCAAATTATAGCTAGATTCCAATTTTCATAATTTTTGGAATTAATATGTGAGCGTGGCAGAAGAAAATGTGTTTTGTCAATTTTATTCAAATTGGATCGACCATGTAACGACCCGGATTTTGAGCGACTTTGGTTATCGACATAAGCTCGATGTCGATAACCAAAACATCGAAAAATCCCGGTTGTTAATGAAAGAAATTAGAGGGTGAGGGAAGATAAGGTAGAACTTATAGAATAGAAGAAGAAGAAGAACATCATCAGAGTAAACACGAATCTCACAGCGGAACGAATAAAATATAACTTAACTTTTGAAATACAAACAGTTATATATACAATAGCACTTATCAGAGTACAACACTTACAACCACAGCGGAAATAATAATAGCTATAGAATCCTGAAGTCTCCTGCTCCAAGCTCTCCAAGTGTATCTGTAAAATCCCGACTACTTGACTTCCCGTACAAATTTAGGCACCCAAGAGTTTAGGGAAAACAACAAAGTAAACTCCGGGTCAGTCATGGGACTGGTATGAGTAAAACAGTTTAAAACACTTAGTTTAAATAAAGGATATATCATAAGACCACGCCGTGAAAACGGAACGGGTTTTCCCTTATGAAAATCCAAACAACTTTGTAAAGCAATATCATTCTGATATTATAATAATGTCTAAATACAATTAGATATCAATCTAGTAGAAACGCTTTCATCTCACGTTCTACATATATAGTTTACAATCAAAACCGCAAGCACGTATTGGGTAATGGATTTCCAACTGGCAAGGTATGGGACCACCTTCCGACAGTGTACCTCTAGAGAGGAATACACCGGGTTCAACAAGAACATCTTGCAACCCAGGCTAAACATGACCGGTCACTCATTTCGCTTGAGTGTACCTAATGTATTATCACCAACGGTTGGGATCAGCAACCGTTTCTCGAAAGGGACAGCATCAACAATAGATTATAGAAATGAATGAAACTCTAGATCAGGTGACAATACACCCTACTTGGCAGCTAACCACTTAGCCATGCGACCTACCCGATTTTATACCTTTTTCCTGGATGTGAGGCCAGAGGTCGTAACTTACCCTTTTTATAAAATCTTCATTTGCTTTGAAAGCCACATCGTCATACCCGCCAAATCATAAATTGATTTCGCCAAACATACCACGGGTATACAGCTAAGAGAAACGAGTTCCTCCGCCACCAAACGTGAATACGTTTGAAAATACCAACTTACGTGATCTACCAGATATACTCTGTCAGACCTTCGTCCATACAAGTTGTCCTGGGACTGGACAAACCAAAGGCACTATTCAGTACATCCATCTTAGGCACTGTTATCTAAGACTTATACAATAGCCCTTGCATTTTACTCCGTCTTCAATTATCTTTAGCATATATGATTCGCAACGCTTATGCCAATACAGAGTGGTTCTTTGGATAATAATCCAACCGGTCTCTCCATATTAACAACGTTAAAATGGTCAAAACTTTGATAGTCGGTGATTTAACTATCAAACGAAAAATGTCTGTGTGCAAACAACGATATTATTTCCAGATGGAAATTCTATCAATCAATCATCAATCATATATATATATATATATATTCATATTTCCTATTTTCTATGTTTAGGAAATATACGTTAACACAGGAAAACGTTTCCATCTGCTTATTCACACATCATTACCATTCTACAACGATTAGTCCCTAACTGTAAATTAGTAAGAGAACAATTTTCTAAGTATAAACCCCGAAGGCCGAAACCAACATCAGATCGATACTCAGAAAACTATTCAACTTACTATCTCTAGTCAGTTTCTAATCTTGTTTAATTCTATTTGATTAACTCTTCTTCGAATAACTTATATTCGATTATCTCTCTTCGAATAACTTATATTCGATTAACTCTCTCCTTCGAATAACTAGATCCGATTAACCCCTCTTTGAATAACTTAATTCGATTAACTCCTCTTCGAATGACTTAACTCGACTAACCTACCTGATTAACTCTAACTGGTTAACCCTACCTGATTAACTCTACCTGATTAACTCTAACTGATTAACTCTAACTGGTTAACTCTACCTGATTTACTTGACTTACTTAACCCAACTGGTTAACTTGACTAACTTAACCCAACTGGTTAACTTGACTTACTAATTCAACTCGATTAACCTAGCTTGATTTACTTGGCTTGACTAACTCAATTGATTAACTCGACTGACTAATTCAACTTGATTAACCTCACTTGATTTTACTTATCTCGATCAACTGAACTAATCACTTTGATTAACTTAACCAATTCACTTAGTTTGACTTAACTAATCCATTTAGTTTAACTTAACTAATCCATTTAGTTTAACTTAACTAATTCACTTTGATTTAGTTCTATTTATTTATCAAATAAATATCCCTTTGATTTAATCCTATTTATTTATCAAATAAATATTTCCTTTAATTCTATTTATTCTAACAAATAAATATCTCCTTTTCAATTCTATTCTTGAAAATATTCTAACTCCTTAAATTCCCGGAAAAATTCGCCATAACCTCCTTTGTACTGGGAGCATCGGGAAAATCCCCAAACCCGCCACACAGGCCTTTCCCATTCAAAAAGAAATGTTTTGAATTTATTTTCCTTTTTAAAATATCTCCTATTTATAAATGTCCCAATTTATAAATATTCCTTATTTATAAATATCTCTTATTTATAAATATCTCAATTTATAAATATGCTATTTTCGATATCATTTATAAAATTCCCTTATCTACATTCCGGTATGTTATGGTATTCAATCATATCAAATCACGATGTTCAATATCGTCCATACACACACAATCAACAACAGGTTATAATTCACATCATATATCAAAATATATGAAAATCAATAAAATAACTGTTGAGGAATCCAGTCGGATTCCTCCAACCTGTCTCCCTGCATCCACAGATGTTACACAATATGATTATCATCACTTTCAGTTCAATATAAATTATTCTGATAGCAGAATCAATATATAAATATTTAACGGTTTATATATATATATATATATAATTACATATATATATATATATAATTTTCACTAACTGACTAGCAGTTCAATCAATCAACCAACACACAACAATCAACAGATGATTAACAGTTCTAAAAATACATTATAAAAATATAACTGTTCAGAGTTGGTGAGTTTTACTCACATTTGCAGTTCATCGTTAAAGAACGATAAACTGTTGTTTGATTTGAATCAAGCAATTTAATTCGCCATAACTTCATACGAGCTCCAATCCTCTTCAAACCAGTTCCATTGTGAAGTGCTCGTCCATACAATCCTAACGGATCTGACCGTTCGAAATTCTGATTCAGTATGAAGAAGTTATGATTTGTTAAGTTAATACACTATCTTCCTTTAAATAAAACGTGAATATATATTACTGGGCCTTACCACTAACACTCGGCCCAATACCAAAATACCAACCCGCTCCAAATACCCTTTCTTCCCCGATGGCTTTTCACGGTTCCAGGAAGTCCACGCACACCCTTTCAAGCCTCTCTTCTCCACGTTCTCACTTGTTTCACCATGAAATTCAAAACCGAAATCTCCACACTTCCTCTCTTCGCAAATGCAAAAACCTCATCACCCAACACCCAAACTCGAGACACTCCCTGGTGTTCCGTCGACTACAGTTTCCTCGCGGACCAGGGTACAGGTCGCGACCAATTTCATTCCCAGAAAATCCCAAACTCAACCAAAACGAGCGCCTCCTCACCGCAAATACCATGCTATACTTCAAAACACCGATCCATTCTTGTTTTACCAAAATTCCCGAACCCTAAGGCCACGGCTTATTTTCTCGAACTCCAGAAACTGCATCGAGCTACCCAACGTTGGTACTAGTTTGAAGAGAATCGAAACCAGATATCATATATATTTGTTTTAGAATTTTAGAGAATTATTTTGATTTCCTATGAATTTATAAACTCACTAAATTGTTTGAGGGATATGAAATGCCGACGGCTCATTTTGACCATAGGAAAAATCTGATTAGGTTTTAGGATGGTGTTAAAGGGTATGTTATTTATATGGTGCCAAAATATCTAGATATTTTGAGATAGGGAATATTCTCGGAATATTCCTTTGTTAATTTGTCTTCTAAAAAACCGTGTGGTCACACCCGATACCCAAAAATCACCAAACTGGACATGTAGCTAGAGCTTGACATTACGGTCCCAACGAAACTGGTTTCGTCGAATTCCGACTCCGTATGCTCACACAGTGTATTTTTAACTATCAAAATACTGACTGTTTTTCACTCTAAAAATCTGTACGGCCACACACTGACTCTAAAAATCACAAAACTTGACATCTAGCAATAATTTGACATTGCGGATCCAACAAAACTAGTTTCGTCGAATTCCGACTTCGTTTGCAAAAGTGGCTATTTTTAACGCTCTAAATAGCCTATTTAAATATATAAATATATTTAAATATAATTAAATTAAATATAAATAAATTTATATTATCGTATATCTTCACATATGATATCGTACAGCTCCAGAATATCATATCAGAATATACAGTTTGATATTTCAGATTCCAGATTATCTCGATATTCAGTTTATACTGAAAATCCATTTATAACGTATATAAAGCGTCGCAAATTATAAAGGAATTTCACAGCGACTTTTCTGAAATTTGATTTGGACATAACTCAAAATCTACACGACGAAATCCCGATATTTCTCTTCCACTAGAAAGATATACTCCATCAGCTCCACACGTTTCTTGTTTCACAGAAATCCGACTTAAAACGGCTTCTGTATATTCAGTTGAAGTTCAAATCACCAAATAGCGAACTGGCGCGCCATTTCGAGCTCGATTAAAATTATATTATAACTCTACGTTCAAACTGTCGTTTATATAATATATTCATCAATATAATTCAACTCTAAGCTGAATAAATCCCTAGGGATGACCCAGCTCACATTATATTGTCAATTTACTATTTCTGGTTATTTCTGAATTAAATATATTATTTAATTATTATTTAAAATTAAATATTCCTTATAATTTAATTAACGACCATTATATCCTCTAAACTCTATTTAAATAATTAAATAAATTAATTATTATATCGTCGAAAAATGCGGGTCATTACATTCTTCCCCCCTTAAAATAATTTCGTCCTCGAAAATGCTAAGGTAGGAAACAAACCCTATATACTGGTTAGAACTTATCGGTCCACTTCTCAACTTCAGTTTCCAACTGAACTAATTTAATTTCAATTAAAAATTAATTAATTCTTACAAATGAAAATTTCCAAAAATCCTGAAAATTTTCTAACGCCCTAACTTTTTGAAAAATTTCGCCAGCACCTCCTTTGTACTGGTCAATATCTCAAACTCCAACTCGCCTCTCTGTCCTTCTTCAACCCAAAAGAAAATCAAAATGCCAAGTGTCTTGCCAATTCGGCTCATAAATTCCAAACTCATATAAAATATAAACTTGTACCTTTTTGTCGGGCATATCATTATATCCCTACTATCTGTTACCACTTCGGCATATACCAATGCCATTCTAATCAAACTTAAATCAGTTCATCCTCAGATCCAACTATTCGCTTATCCAAGCCGAATTCAATTTCATTTCGAGTTTCAAATTTCAAACTCTCAACTTATCCTTTCAATTCCAATCCAGATTATTCTCTAATCACTTCCAGTTTTCTTAACCTATCATCTCAAGTTAAATTCTGATTTATTTTTACCATCTTATTTTATTTAACTTCATAAGTTAAATTTAAATTCCATGATTTAAATTCCTGGGTTTTATTTCAAATCAGTTTGAGATCATAATACCAATTCAAAACATTTGAATTTCTAAACACCTTGTTTTCTCAAAACAATTCAAAAACAAAACCTTGGTAGTAATTCGTCACTTAGCAACTCGAAAATGAACACCGATGATGCAGTTGTCATCATCGGAATCTATTTTCCAGCAGTCGAAGTGATTTCAATACTATATTACTTTCAAATTGAAAAACATTTTCAAAATCTCCCAGGAACTTAAAATTTCCTTATTTTACTTCCAATCTGATTTAAATTCAGATTTTTCTTCATTTTATTTCATATACTTTACTTATATGAATTCTGATTAGTCATTTACAATCATTTTACCTTTTTATAATCTTACTTGATTATAATAACAACCAACACAACCAATATACTATATCAAATATATTCGGGTAAAATTATTCCATTTACCCTCTTTCAAAACATACCATGACGGTTCATCGTATTCGAGTGTTTATAAAACTCTTACCGATACAGTGGATCAAACTGATCGTCCAGAATCCATAAGCCACTCAACCAACGAGTCTCCACAATATAAATCACTTTATATTAACTAACAAATACGCACTCGTATATATACACTCAAACTCAGTCTAGGATATTACTAATCCCATCTCTACTGAATCACGCCCCAGAGCCAAGGTAATTCACTTAACTTAAGCTCTGATACCAACTGCAACGACCTGGTTTTTGAGCGACTTTGGTTATCGACATAAGCTCGATGTCGATAACCAAAACATCAAAAAATCCCGGTTGTTAATGAAAGAAATTAGAGGGTGAGGGAAGATAAGGTAGAACTTATAGAATAGAAGAAGAAGAAGAACATCATCATCAGAGTAAACACGAATCTCACAGCGGAACGAATAAAATATAGCTTAACTTTTGAAATACAAACAGTTATATATACAATAGCACTTATCAGAGTACAACACTTACAACCACAGCGGAAATAATAATAGCTATAGAATCCTGAAGTCTCCTGCTCCAAGCTCTCCAAGTGTATCTGTAAAATCCCGACTACTTGACTGCCCGTACAAATTTAGGCACCCAAGAGTTTAGGGAAAACAACAAAGTAAACTCCGGGTCAGTCATGGGACTGGTATGAGTAAAACAGTTTAAAACACTTAGTTTAAATAAAGGATATATCATAAGACCACGCCGTGAAAACGGAACGGGTTTTCCCTTATGAAAATCCAAACAACTTTGTAAAGCAATATCATTCTGATATTATAATAATGTCTAAATACAATTAGATATCAATCTAGTAGAAACGCTTTCATCTCACGTTCTACATATATAGTTTACAATCAAAACCGCAAGCACGTATTGGGTAATGGATTTCCAACTAGCAAGGTATGGGACCACCTTCCGACAGTGTACCTCTAGAGAGGAATACACCGGGTTCAACAAGAACATCTTGCAACCCAGGCTAAACATGACCGGTCACTCATTTCGCTTGAGTGTACCGAATGTATTATCACCAACGGTTGGGATCAGCAACCGTTTCCCGAAAGGGACAGCATCAACAATAGATTATAGAAATGAATGAAACTCTAGATCAGGTGACAATACACCCTACTTGGCAGCTAACCACTTAGCCATGCGACCTACCCGATTTTATACCTTTTTCCTGGATGTGAGGCCAGAGGTCGTAACTTACCCTTTTTATAAAATCTTCATTTGCTTTGAAAGCCACATCGTCATACCCGCCAAATCATAAATTGATTTCGCCAAACATACCACGGGTATACAGCTAAGAGAAACGAGTTCCTCCGCCACCAAACGTGAATACGTTTGAAAATACCAACTTACGTGATCTACCAGATATACTCTGTCAGACCTTCGTCCATACAAGTTGTCCTGGGACTGGACAAACCGAAGGCACTATTCAGTACATCCATCTTAGGCACTGTTATCTAAGACTTATACAATAGCCCTTGCATTTTACTCCGTCTTCAATTATCTTTAGCATATATGATTCGCAACGCTTATGCCAATACAGAGTGGTTCTTTGGATAATAATCCAACCGGTCTCTCCATATTAACAACGTTAAAATGGTCAAAACTTTGATAGTCGGTGATTTAACTATCAAACGAAAAATGTCTGTGTGCAAACAACGATATTATTTCCAGATGGAAATTCTATCAATCAATCATCAATCATATATATATATATATTCATATTTCCTATTTTCTATGTTTAGGAAATATACGTTAACACAGGAAAACGTTTCCATCTGCTTATTCACGCATCATTACCATTCTACAACGATTAGTCCCTAACTGTAAATTAGTAAGAGAACAATTTTCTAAGTATAAACCCCGAAGGCCGAAACCAACATCAGATCGATACTCAGAAAACTATTCAACTTACTATCTCTAGTCAGTTTCTAATCTTGTTTAATTCTATTTGATTAACTCTTCTTCGAATAACTTATATTCGATTATCTCTCTTCGAATAACTTATATTCGATTAACTCTCTCCTTCGAATAACTAGATCCGATTAACCCCTCTTTGAATAACTTAATTCGATTAACTCCTCTTCGAATGACTTAACTCGACTAACCTAACTGATTAACGCTAACTGGTTAACCCTACCTGATTAACTCTACCTGATTAACTCTAACTGATTAACTCTAACTGGTTAACTCTACCTGATTTACTTGACTTACTTAACCCAACTGGTTAACTTGACTAACTTAACCCAACTGGTTAACTTGACTTACTAATTCAACTCGATTAACCTAGCTTGATTTACTTGGCTTGACTAACTCAATTGATTAACTCGACTGACTAATTCAACTTGATTAACCTCACTTGATTTTACTTATCTCGATCAACTGAACTAATCACTTTGATTAACTTAACCAATTCACTTAGTTTGACTTAACTAATCCATTTAGTTTAACTTAACTAATCCATTTAGTTTAACTTAACTAATTCACTTTGATTTAGTTCTATTTATTTATCAAATAAATATCCCTTTGATTTAATCCTATTTATTTATCAAATAAATATTTCCTTTAATTCTATTTATTCTAACAAATAAATATCTCCTTTTCAATTCTATTCTTGAAAATATTCTAACTCCTTAAATTCCCGGAAAAATTCGCCATAACCTCCTTTGTACTGGGAGCATCGGGAAAATCCCCAAACCCGCCACACAGGCCTTTCCCATTCAAAAAGAAATGTTTTGAATTTATTTTCCTTTTTAAAATATCTCCTATTTATAAATGTCCCAATTTATAAATATTCCTTATTTATAAATATCTCTTATTTATAAATATCTCAATTTATAAATATGCTATTTTCGATATCATTTATAAAATTCCCTTATCTACATTCCGGTATGTTATGGTATTCAATCATATCAAATCACGATGTTCAATATCGTCCATACACACACAATCAACAACAGGTTATAATTCACATCATATATCAAAATATATGAAAATCAATAAAATAACTATTGAGGAATCCAGTCGGATTCCTCCAACCTGTCTCCCTGCATCCACAGATGTTACACAATATGATTATCATCACTTTCAGTTCAATATAAATTATTCTGATAGCAGAATCAATATATAAATATTTAACGGTTTATACATATATATAATTATATATATATATATATATAATTTTCACTAACTGACTAGCAGTTCAATCAATCAACCAACACACAACAATCAACAGATGATTAACAGTTCTAAAAATACATTATAAAAATATAACTGTTCAGAGTTGGTGAGTTTTACTCACATTTGCAGTTCATCGTTAAAGAACGATAAACTGTTGTTTGATTTGAATCAAGCAATTTAATTCGCCATAACTTCATACGAGCTCCAATCCTCTTCAAACCAGTTCCATTGTGAAGTGCTCGTCCATACAATCCTAACGGATCTGACCGTTCGAAATTCTGATTCAGTATGAAGAAGTTATGATTTGTTAAGTTAATACACTATCTTCCTTTAAATAAAACGTGAATATATATTACTGGGCCTTACCACTAACACTCGGCCCAATACCAAAATACCAACCCGCTCCAAATACCCTTTCTTCCCCGATGGCTTTTCACGGTTCCAGGAAGTCCACGCACACCCTTTCAAGCCTCTCTTCTCCACGTTCTCACTTGTTTCACCATGAAATTCAAAACCGAAATCTCCACACTTCCTCTCTTCGCAAATGCAAAAACCTCATCACCCAACACCCAAACTCGAGACACTCCCTGGTGTTCCGTCGACTACAGTTTCCTCGCGGACCAGGGTACAGGTCGCGACCAATTTCATTCCCAGAAAATCCCAAACTCAACCAAAACGAGCGCCTCCTCACCGCAAATACCATGCTATACTTCAAAACACCGATCCATTCTTGTTTTACCAAAATTCCCGAACCCTAAGGCCACGGCTTATTTTCTCGAACTCCAGAAACTGCATCGAGCTACCCAACGTTGGTACTAGTTTGAAGAGAATCGAAACCAGATATCATATATATTTGTTTTAGAATTTTAGAGAATTATTTTGATTTCCTATGAATTTATAAACTCACTAAATTGTTTGAGGGATATGAAATGCCGACGGCTCATTTTGACCATAGGAAAAATCTGATTAGGTTTTAGGATGGTGTTAAAGGGTATGGTATTTATATGGTGCCAAAATATCTAGATATTTTGAGATAGGGAATATTCTCGGAATATTCCTTTGTTAATTTGTCTTCTAAAAAACCGTGTGGTCACACCCGATACCCAAAAATCACCAAACTGGACATGTAGCTAGAGCTTGACATTACGGTCCCAACGAAACTGGTTTCGTCGAATTCCGACTCCGTATGCTCACACAGTGTATTTTTAACTGTCAAAATACTGACTGTTTTTCACTCTAAAAATCTGTACGGCCACACACTGACTCTAAAAATCACAAAACTTGACATCTAGCAATAATTTGACATTGCGGATCCAACAGAACTAGTTTCGTCGAATTCCGACTTCGTTTGCAAAAGTGGCTATTTTTAACGCTCTAAATAGCCTATTTAAATATATAAATATATTTAAATATAATTAAATTAAATATAAATAAATTTATATTATCGTATATCTTCACATATGATATCGTACAGCTCCAGAATATCATATCAGAATATACTGTTTGATATTTCAGATTCCATATTATCTCGATATTCAGTTTATACTGAAAATCCATTTATAACGTATATAAAGCGTCGCAAATTATAAAGGAATTTCACAGCGACTTTTCTGAAATTTGATTTGGACATAACTCAAAATCTACACGACGAAATCCCGATATTTCTCTTCCACTAGAAAGATATACTCCACCAGCTCCACACGTTTCTTATTTCACAGAAATCCGACTTAAAACGGCTTCTGTATATTCAGTTGAAGTTCAAATCACCAAATAGCGAACTGCCGCGCCATTTCGAGCTCGATTAAAATTATATTATAACTCTACGTTCAAACTGTCGTTTATATAATATATTCGTCAATATAATTCAACTCTAAGCTGAATAAATCCCTAGGGATGACCCAGCTCACATTATATTGTCAATTTACTATTTCTGGTTATTTCTGAATTAAATATATTATTTAATTATTATTTTAAATTAAATATTCCTTATAATTTAATAAACGACCATTATATCCTCTAAACTCTATTTAAATAATTAAATAAATTAATTATTATATCGTCGAAAAATGCGGGTCATTACAGACCAGAAAATGACCATTTTTCAAACGGTCTCAAAGTTTGATGAAATTAGTTTTGTTAGGGTCGTATCATCAAAACATAACTAAAAATATTTTTTTTGTAATTTTTAGAGCTAGTATGTGGCCCTGGTTTACATATATTATTATAAATACCCCAACAGTACACCGTATACCGTATTTCACCAAACCCTAATTTACACTACGGGGCCGCCACCTTCATCATTTCTATGGCCAAAACTATTTGAAAATTATTCCAAACTATTTTTTCCAATCCTCTCTACAAATTTCAAATCGTCCAAATACCAAATTGTTCAGCTCAATGAGTTCTTCCAAATGTACGGTCTTGATGATCTTTCACATCGTGGTTTGGCCCGTTTTCGAGCAGCAAGGTGGAAGGTTTGGAATGGGTTTTAGGGGTTGGGGACTTGATCGAGTTCATTGGCGGTTGGTGGCATGGAGAGGCGCCGTCTGGGAGGATGGCGTGGCAGTGGATGATTGGTCCCCGATGGCCTCTGGTGATCTGCGCAGGCGGTTTAAGGAAAGGAACTATGGGTTTCAGTGGATTGACGATTCCAGGAAGAGGTTAAAGAAGGGTTTAAATCCCTAATTGTGTAATTAATTTTAGATAATTATTTTATTTAATTAAAATTAGTTTTATTATATAAATTAACATTATTTAAAACCATTTTGAAATAATGTTTGAAAGTAAAAAAACAATAATGTTTTACAAAATAAAAATAATAATTGTTTTGTAAATAAAAGTAACAATGGGTTTGTAAATAAAAATAGAAATTGTTTTGTAAATAAAAATAGCTTTATTTTGTAAATAAAAATATGGTTCTAAATGAAAATTTGAATTATTTTTAAAATAAATTTAGAATTGTTTTGAAATGAACATTAACATTGTTTTGAAATGGACATTAACATTGTTTTGAAATGAACATTAACATTGTTTTGAAATGGACATTAATACTATTTTGAAATGGACATTAACATCGTTTTGTAATGAAAAAGAACATCGTTTTGTAATAAAAAAGACCATTGTTTTGTAAATAAAATGAACATTTTTTTTGTAAATAAAATATACATTGTTTTTGTAAATAAAATAAACATTGTTTTTGTAAATAAAATATACATTGTTTTTAGTGTAAATTTTCAATATAATAACATTGTTATAAAATTGAAATTTTTATAAAGAAATAGCTTAAAATCAAAATATGGTTTTTATGAAACATGTATTCAAAATATGATTTTTAACGTACATACCACGTGCAACAGATTGCAATGGAATTGTCGGGAAATAAAGCAGAATCCAAACTGTACTAGAAACTCAGAAATACACACTGACGGAGTGAAAACCAACGGTGAGAAATCCTCACTAAAATTCTACACAGTTATTTATTTATTTATTTTCATAACTGAAAAATATATAGAATTACCAGTGTAGATTTTTATCAGTTAATCATTATAAATTGTACTGTTAGATCACCTCCCTCGTCTACAAACCATAGACGATTTAAATTGATTGTATTGCATGTTGTTTGTAATGTGAAATGCATATCATATTAAAAATAATGTTTATATTAATAGGATAGTGAAATTTAAATTATAAATATTCATTTATAATGTGAATGGTGAAAATTGGTTAAATTTATTAACCAATAATTTGTTTAAATAAACTATTGTTGTTTGAAAACCCCACATGGGTATTGGGATGATATTTGACATTCACTAGTCCCAATATTTATTTGTATGTCAGTCGATGGATTGACAGTCTATGATGAGCGTTATTTATTTATTTTAACGCACATACAGTTGGAAATTTCACTTTGCATGTGATTGGACTGTTTGATGATTATTTATCATTATTGTTGCATACATGCGATGTATGAAATCCATATAACTGAAATTATATGGTATTGATTGAGTCGCATTCCGAATCAGAAATAAACAATGTTTTTATAATAAACAATATTTTAGAATAAAATAACATTTTAGAATGAAATAGTACATTTTAGAATCAAATAACATTTTAGAATGAAAAAGTACATTTTAGAATAAAGTAACATATTAGAATTAAAAGGACATTTTAGAATTAAAATTAACATCTTTGTTGAAATAGAATATTTGAAACCAAAATATCATTTTTTGTTGAAATGAAATAGTCCAAACAAATATAACATTTTTGTTAAATAGATTTGTGTTAAAACAAAAATAACATTTTTGTTAAATAGATTGTGTTAAAACAAAAAAATATTTTTGTTAAATAGATTTGTGTTAAAACAAAAATGTCAATTTTGTTGAATTAGATTATTGTAAATAAAATGAAGTTATCACTTTAATTCATCTTGTTAAAATAGAATGGTTAACAAAATGAAGTTGTCACTTTAATTGATTTTGTTAAAATAGAATTGTTAACAAAATAAAGTAAACACTTTTATTCACTTTGTTGAGATAGAATTGTCAACAAAATAAAAGAATCATTTCAATGTAAAAGAAACATTTCAATGTAAAGAAATATTTTCATGTAAAGAAACATTTTCATGTAAAAGAAACATTTTAACGAAAAGAATATTTTAAATAAAAGAACATTTTAATGAAAGGAACCATTTTTAATGTAAATAATGTAAAAGGATATTTTAAATATAATCAAACATTTTTAATGTAAATAATGTAAAAGAATCATTATAATGTAAAAGAGCCATTTTAATGTAACAGAACATTTTTAATGTAAGTAATGTAAAAGGACATTTTAATATCAAGAATATTTTTAAATATAAATATTTTAAAATAAAGAATCTTTTAAAAATTAAGATATTTTAATATAATGAATATTTTAAAATAATACTCAGTAAAGAATAAAATTATGATTTTGATGTCCGATTTTGGATGGACACAAAAATATAAAAATATGAAGCCGAATTAAGTAGCAAACGCCGTTGTAACCCGAATGGGTTATCGACCGATTTTATTCATTTTATAATGAATATCGAAAAGAAATGATTTCAAAATATAATATTTTGAAAATATTGTCATTTTAACATGATAAAGATATAGAATATTCAATTTTGATTTAGAATTGAAAAATGAAGTTGGAATCGTTTTAAAACGAGTTTATAAACGATTTATAAAATACGATTCAAATGGAAATTGAGATATATATATAATATATATATTATACATTTATTGGCCTGAATAGAACGTGCCACGTAGCGACCGTTCACGAATTTCGACCATTAATTTCAACTGGGCGTAACGGGAGATCCGACCGTCGGATTCTCCTAAAACCGGAACCGTTGGGTTCGTATCGAAAAGAGCTTTCCAATGAATATAAGATATTTGAAATCTAACGGTTGGATTTCGAAATATGTCCAAATCAAATTTAGGAAAGGTCGTTGTAAGTGCAGTTCGATGACCGTTTATGGAAATCGACTGTAAATGCCTTAATAAAATTATTAAAAATATGAAAAAATTAAGTAAAATCATAATAAATGATTTGAAAGAATTGGGTTGAAAAATTCCAATTTTGTAAAGATAAAAATATATTTTTATCAAAACGAACTAGTTGTTAACTAGAAATAAAAATCCAATGTTTTTAAAGGAATAAAAATCCAATGTTGTTAAAGGAATAAATAAATTTGAATTTTGGGTCTGTCGTGAACGTTGTCTTTAATAACATTGTTCTTAAACCCTGATTAGCAAAGAATAAATCTTTTAAATAAGATTTAATAAAGTTTCCAATTAATATTTGACTGGAATTAAATAGAATATAATTTTGGAATTTATAAATCTTTTAATTAATATTATTAGAGTTTCCATTTATATTTAGTAATTGGAATAAAATGAAATGTGAATTGGTTTCATTGTGAACTGTGTTTTTAATGACATTTGTTCTTTAACCCAACAGTGAAAATATATTTTGGAATTTATAAATCTTTTATTAAGATTTAAATGGAAATTTTCCAAAGTAAAGTTTTCCAACTCAATATATTAAATTGGAATTGAATAGAATTCGATTTAATAATAATCGAGATGAGCTTCTGTGAACGAAGACCGTTACTATATATGGAATTTAAAAGGCTTTGCCATTATTCCATTTATGTTAATAGTTTGATACGGGAATTTGTATCGATTATATATTGGTCTGATTTCTGTGAAGATTCCATTTTGATGAAAGATGATTTTGGGTTTATCGTGAACAATGTTTTTAAATAACATTTGTTCTTTAACCCAGTTAAAAGATAAGATTAATTTCTTATATTTGAATAATCACTAAGTAATGATTTTTGGTATTAAAACTAAACTAGAGTTTTAATGAGTCTTCAATTAGATTAAAATGCGAAAGAGATAAGTAAATTTATCGAATTCTGAAAATTATCGAGAATGGAGTACCACCAGTTTTACTCCAGGCGATAGTTAAATCTTTAATTAGATTTGAGCGGAAAATAGTAATTAAATTTACTGTTAACACAGTGGGTGATAAATATGGAGTGCTACCAGTTTTGCTCTATGGGATGAATAGGTTGGAATTGGAATAATAAATAATAAATGATTACTTCGGTAAGGTTCGTTAATCCCGGCTAGTGAATAAACCTTAATTTGGTTTAGATTTGATAAAAGATAAAATAAATCTTTTGAAATGAGATCCCAAGGAAGATTAAAGAATAAATTTAAAAGAATTTATCCTTGATAAAATTAATGGGAAACTTTCCCTAATTATGTGAATATTTTATTAAAAGAGTATTCTAAATTGGAATGAGGCGTATTATTGTTTTTTATAGCACATGATTATAAAATACGCGAATTATTTAGAAAGACCGGGTTTAACCCATTTTGGATAATTACTACGACGATTAAGAGTCGAAGATGAAGACGGTGGTTGAAGACCGGAGTTCTTCACATCGTTTGGATGGTACTGATGTCTTGATTGGGCCGTACACCTATGACAAGGTAATAAGTGGTGATCATCCAAACGTACATGGAGACCAATGCATATGCGAGAGCCTCTCTCTTGTATTGGACATATGGGACGAGGAATAAGGTGCCTCTGGTTTTGTTTAGACCCAGAACAGACTTGTAAATGGATAGCATGTCTGACGTAGTATTACTTTATGCTGTATTCGTCGATCTCTGCTAAATATATATCTGTTTGGTGGCGGAGAATTTATCCTCTTTCTTAACACCCTTCTTTGAGACGTACGAGCTTAGGGGTTATATATTGGTAGAAATCAATGGTATGGTATGGATTGACAATGTGGCATGCCAAAATGCAAATGGTCAAGGCTTATGTTGAAAAGCAGAGCCTTATGGATGATGATCAAAGCACAACTTTAATTAGCATAGCTTTGTGTATAGCATTACTTCGCGAGCTTCACACCCCAGTATAAACCAGAAACGGGAGAGGAAAGCAGGGATGGCATTGCATTTCTTTCTAGCTAGGAGGGGTGTCAGCGTTTTGCAAGCCCTGACATTTTACTCATGTGGGAGTTGCTTATTATTACTTGATGGATAGAGTGGCGCCTCAGATGTTTTTATGTTTGACATTACTGACCAGATTTTACGCCCCATAGGGTGGGGAAACACATGCTTAGGAATTATGAATCCACCATCGCACTTATTGTGGACCGGCCCTGCATGTTACCTAGGTACAGTTGTGGCTGAAGCTTGAGACATGGGCTAGATTGTCTCGAAATCGGTAAGGACGTCCCCTTGACTTGGTTAATATACGAAAATCCAACTTGCAATATGTGACATTCGGTTTTATTTGTAGAGCCTAATATGGCGACATAGTGGGATGGGGCAGTATGTCGTTTATGATTGATACATTTATATTCGAAGTTGTTTTTTAGACTATGCACCTATAGTAATATCAAAATAAATTTGTTTTATACATATCAAGCATATTTGGCTATTCTAAGGGAAACTCTATCCTCCGGCTTACGTTGTATTGTGTGATGGGACCTGAGTCTTATAATAGCTTCATTTATCTAAAAAGCATTTCGTTGTTTTATTCTAAAACTAAGATTCGTGTAAAGTAAACCCGTTCCATTTTATATGGCATGGTCCCATGAATTCCCCACTTTTAAATTAAAAAAATTAATAACTGTTTTAGTTCTCACACCGGTCCCATGACCGACCTGGAGTTTATTATTTTAACCTAAACTTTGGGTGCCCATATTTTCCACATGGGCAGCTAGTAGTTTTGGTTTTGCAGATATTCTATTCACAGGATCTTGGGTACAGCTGAAGCGATATCCGGAAAGCTCTGTATTCGTGTATTTCTTTCAGTTGTATTTTGTATTATTTTTCCGCTGCTATTATTGTATTTCCAATATGTAATAATTATTTATACTCTGATATATTCTTGTACTCTGGTGTAATTCTTGTAACAAGCAATGAAATGTTCTTCTGTTTGTGTTCTGATTTTCCTTGTTCTCAATTCAATTCGTTCTTTCCTTTACGGGAAGTTGGGGTCATTTCATTTGGTATCAGAGCTTTGGTTTACAGAACTTGAGAACACGACACATTAGAACTGAGCGAAAGAATTCAATAGAGATTAGATTAGTAATATCCAATAAGAATAACTCGTTAGAGATGGGATCAGTAGTATCCTAGAACGAGTGTGAAGAGTATTATTTTCTTTAAAATAAAAATGAAAACAAATTTAGCTTTGAAAATTTTATCTTAAAAAACGTATTTGAGTATATTATATTATTTTAATTTGAACAATCGAGTATATAAAGATTTTGAATATACGCATAATTAACATATATTCGAAGTTTTAATATACTGGATACATATAGAATCACACTCTAGTCGCCCGAAGATGATTCTGATGATTGGTAGCGTTATCAGTGTTTATGTTCGAGTTTTGAAAGTGGTATATGTATATATTTCCATTGACTGGTGTGAGAATCAAAATATAGATAGGGTCTATTGCCGTGATTTGCACTAAAAATATGATTTTTGATCATATATAAAAGTTACATATATTTGAAAAGCTAATCACCTAATTGATTGTTGGTTGTGATGTTTGATTATTAGTTCAACTAATTAAAATACTGGAATGATAATTAATTTAACCAATATATAAAAGAATAATGAATTTAGTTAAATCAAATTTAATACTGAACTGAAATGAAAAATTGATTAGAATTGAAAGTTGAGCTGGTTGGTTAAACAACTTTCAACTCCGTTTCTTTTCGAGGATGAAAAGATTTTAAGTGGAGGAGATTGTAACAACCCGGAAAATCAGAACCAACTTAAAATTTTTATTTTAGCAATCTTAATGGATTTTAATATTTAAAATAATTTATTTTAAATAATAACAACAAAAAATTTATTTAAATTGAAGTTAGAATGAATAAATTTATTTTAATTATAAAACGAGCCTGAAATGGCGCGGTAGTTTGAAAATTCGATTTTAAATTTCAATTGAATGTACAGGATTCAAAATAAACCGGATTTTGGTAAAACCAAAAAATATTTAAATCTATTTAGAAATATCTTTCTAATGAATCTGAAAAATTGAAATTTCATAGCGGGAACAAAAATTTATGGCCAGTTGAATATTAAGAATAGTCGCTATAGAATTTAATATAATATATAGCCCGTATAAATAACCATTTTGCAAGACCTCTGTTTTCTACGAGACCACTTTGGTTGGATTTGGAATGTCAAATTTTTTCTAGATTCCAATTTTCATAATTTTTGGAATTATTATGCGATCGTGGCAAAATAAAATGTGTTTTGTCAATTTTAGTCAAATTGGATCGACTAGAAAATGGCCATTTTTCAAACGGTCTCCAAATTTGATGAAATTAGTTTTGTTAGAACCGTATCATCAAAACAAAACTAGAAATATTTTTTCCATAATTTTTAGAGTTAGTATGTGGCCCCAGTAAATTAAAATGTACATTTAAATTAATATATATGATTTATATTTTAATTTTGACATAAAGTAATCAAAACAATAGAATTGGCTTACAAAACATATCCTATTGTGTCCGTAATAAGGGTATTTAGCTTGGGGCGACAGTCGTTGGGTCTTGTCTGGAGTTCGTATGGATAAACAAGTAATTTTGTATTTAAAATAATTAAATATTATTTAAATATATTATTATAAATGCCCCAATAATATACCATATTTCACCTAACCCTAATTTACACTATGGAGCCGCCACCTTCGTCGTTTCTATAGCCAAAACTGTTTGAAAATTACTCCAAATTTTTTTCCAATCCTCTCTACAAAATTCAGATCTTCCAAATGCCAAATTGTTCAGCTCAATGAGTTAGTGTACGGTCGTGATGACCTTTCACATTGTGGTTTGGCCTATTTTCGAGCAGTAAGGTAGAGGCTTTCGAACGAGTTTTAGGGCTGGGGACTTGATCGAGTTCGTCGGCGGTTGGTGGCATGGAGAGGCGCCGTTTGGGCGGATGGCGTGGAGGCGAATGATTGGGCCTCGATGGCCTTTGGCGATCTGCGCAGGCGATTTGAGGAAGGGAACTACGGGTTTCAGTGGATCGACGATTCCAGGAAGCGGTTAAAGAAGGGTTTAAATCCCTAATTATGTAATTAATTTTAGATAATTATTTTATTTAATTAAAATCAGTTTTATTATATAAATTAACATTATTTAAAATCAGTTTAAATATAATGTTTGAAAGTAAAAAAACAGTAATGTTTTACAAAATAAAAATAACAATTGTTTTGTAAATAAAAATAACAATGGATTTGTAAATGAAAATAGCAATTTTTTTGTAAATAAAAATAGCTTTATTTTGTACATAAAAATATGGTTTTAAATGAAAATTTGAATTGTTTTGAAAATAAAATTAGAATTGTTTTGAAATGAACGTTAACATTGTTTTGAAATGAACATTAACATTGTTTTGAAATGGACATTAACATTGCTTTGAAATGGACATTAACATCGTTTTGTAATGGAAAAGAACATTGTTTTGCAATAAAAAAAGAACAATGTTTTGTAAATAAAATGAACATTGTTTTTGTAAATAAAATATACATTATTTTTGTAAATAAAATAAACATTATTTTTGTAAATAAAATATACATTGTTTTTAATGTAAATTTTCAATATAATAACATTGTTATAAAAATGAAATTTTTATAAAGAAATAGCTTAAAATCAAAATATGGTTTTTATATAACATGGATTAAAAATATGATTTTTAATATACATACCACGTGCAATAGATTGCGATGGAACTATTTGGAAACAAAGCAGAATCCAAACCGTACCAGAAATACACACTGACGGAGTGAAAACCAAAGGTGAGAACTCCTCACTAAAATTCTGCACAGTTATTATTTTATTTTCATAACTGAAAAATATACAGAATTTCCAGTGTAGATTTTTATCAGTGAATCATTATAGATTGTACTATTAGATCGCCTCCCTCGTCCACAAACCATGGACGATTTAAATTGACTGTATTGCATGTTGTTTGTGATGTGAAATGTTTATCATATTAAAAATAATGTTAATATTAATAGGATAGTGAAATTTAAATTATAAATATTCATTTATAATTTGAATGGTGAAAATTGGTTAAATTTATTAACCAATAATTTGTTTAAATAAACTGTTGTTGTTTGAAAACCCCACACGGGTATTGGGATGATATTTGACATACACTAGTCCCAATATTTATTTGTACGTCAATCGATGGATTAACAGTCTGTGATGAGCGTTATTTATTTATTTTAACGCTCACACAGTTGGAAATTTCACTCTGGATGTGATTGGACTGTTTGATGATTATTTATCATTATTGTTGCATACATGCGATGTATGAAATCCATATAACTGAAATTATATGGTAATTGATTGAGTCGCATTCCGATTCATAAATAAACAATGTTTTTATAATAAACAATATTTTAGAATAAATATATTTTAGAATGAAATAACATTTTAGAATGAAAAAGTACATTTCAGAATCAAATAACATTTTAGAATGAAAAATACATTTTAGAATAAAATAACATTTTAGAATTAAAAGGACATTTTAGAATTAAAATTAACATCTTTGTTGAAATAGAATAGTTGAAACCAAAATATCATTTTATGTTGAAATGAAATAGTCAAAACAAATATAACATTTTTGTTAAATAGATTTGTGTTAAAACAAAATTAACATTTTTGTTAAATAGATTTATGTTAAAACAAAAAAATATTTTTGTTAAATAGATTTGTGTTAAAACAAAAATGTCAATTTTGTTGAATTATATTATTGTAAATAAAATGAAGTTTTCACTTTAATTCATTTTGTTAAAATCGAAAGGTTAACCAAATGAAGTTGTCACTTTAATTCATTTTGTTAAAATAGGATTGTTAACAAAATGAAGTTAACACTTTTATTCATTTTGTTGAAATAGAATTGTCAACAAAATAAAAGAATCATTTCTAATAATTTTGTTGAAATATAATTGTCAACAAAATAAAAGAATCATTTCGATGTAAAAGAAACATTTCAATGTAAAGAAACATTTTCTTGTAAAGAAACATTTTCATGTAAAAGAAACATTTTAATGAAAAGAATATTTTAAATAAAAGAACATTTTAATGAAAGGAACCATTTTTATTGTAAATAATGTAAAAGGATCCTTTTAATATAATCGAACATTTTTAATGTAAATAATGTAAAAGAATCATTATAATGTAAAAGAGCCATTTTAATGTAATAGAACATTTTTAATGTAAGTAATGTAAAAGGACATTTTACTGTCAAGAATATTTTTAAATAAAGAATATTTTAAAATAAAGAATCTTTTAAAACTTAAGAATATTTAAAATAACGAATATTTTAAAATAATATTCAGTAAAGAATAAAATTATGATTTTGATGTCCGATTTTGGATGGACACAAAAGTATAAAAATATGAACCCGAATTAAGTAGCAAACGCCATTGTAACCCGAACGGGTTTATCGATCGATTTTATTCATTTTATAATGAATATCAAAAAGAAATGATTCCAAAATATTATATTTTGAAAATATTGTCATTTTAATATGATAAAGATATAGAATATTCAATTTTGATTTAAAATTGAAAAACGAAGTTGGAATCGTTTTAAAACGAGTTTATAAATGATCTATAAAATACGATTCAAATGGAAATCGATGATATATATATAATATAAATATTATATATTTAATGGTCTGAATAGAACGCGCCGTGCAGCGACCATTCACGAATTTCGACCATTAGCTTCAAATGGGCGTAATGGGAGATCCGACCATCGGATTCTTTTAAAACTGGAACCATTGGATTCGTATCGAAAAGAGCTTTCAAATGAATATAAGAGATTTGAAGTCTAATGGTTGGATTTGGAAATATGTCCAAATCAAATTTGGTAAGTTCGTTGTAAGTGCAGTTCGATGACCGTTTATAAAAATCGACTGTAAGGGCCTTAATAAGATTATTAGAAATATGGAAAAATTATATAAAATAATAATAAATGATATGGAAAGAATTGGGATGAAAAATTCCAATTTTGTAAAGATAAAAATATATCTTTATCGAAACGAACTAGTTATTAACTAGAAATAAAAATCTAATATTTTTGAAGGAATAAAAATTCAATGTTTTTAAGGAATAAATAAATTGGATTTTGGGTTTGTCGTCAACGTGTCTTTAATAACATTGTTCTTAAACCCCAATTAGAAAAGAATAAATCTTTTAAATAAGATTTAATAAAGTTTTCCAATTAATATATAATTGGAATTAAACACAATATAATTTTAGAATTTATAAATCTTTTAATTAAGGTTATTAGAGTTTCCAATTATATTTAGTAATTGGAATAAAATGAAATGTGAATTGGCTTTATTGTGAACTATGTTTTTAATGACATTTGTTCTTTAACCCAATTAACAGTGAAAATATAATTTGGAATTTATAAGTCTTTTATTAAGATTTAAATGGAAATTTTCCAAAGTAAAGTTTTCCAACTTAATATATTAAATTGGAATTGAATAGAATTCGATTTAATAATAATCGAGATGAGCTTCTGTGAATGAAGACCGTTATTATATGTGGAATTTAAAAGGCTTTGCTACTATTCCATTTATATTATCAGTCTGATACGGGAATTTATATCGATTATATATTGGTCTGATTTCTGTGAAGATTCCATTTTGATGGAAGATGATTTTGGGTTTATCGTGAACAATGTTTTTAAATAACAATTGTTCTTTAACCCAGTTAAAAGATAAGATTAATTTCTTAAATTTGAATAATAACTAAGTAATGATTTTTGGCATTAAAACTAAACTAGAGTTTCAATGAATCTTTGATTAGATTAAAATGCGAAAGAGATAATTAAATTTATCGAATTCTTAAAATGATCGAGAATTGAGTACCACTAGTATTACTCCAGGTGATAGTTAAATCTTTAATTAGATTTGAGCAGAAAATGGTAATTAAATTTACCGTTAACACAGTAGGTGATAGATATGGAGTGCTACCAGTTTAGCTCCATGGGATGAATAGGTTGGGATTGGAATAATAAATAACAAATGATTACTTCGGTAAGGTTCATTAATCCCGACTAGTGAATAAACATTAATTTGATTTAGATTTGATAAAAGATAAAATAAAATCTTTTGAAATGAGATCCGAAGGAAGATTAAAAAATAAGTTTAAAAGAATTTTTCTTTGATAAAATTAATGGGAACCTTTCCCTAATAATGTGAATATTTTATTAAAAGAATATTCTGAATTGGAATGAGGCGTATTATTGTTTTTTATAGCACATTATTATAAAATATGCGAATTATTCAGAAAGACCGGGTTTAACCCATTTTGGATAATTACTACGACGATTAAGAGTCGAAGATGAAGACGGTGGTTGAAGACCGGAGTTCTTCACATCGTTTGGATGATTACCGTTGTCTTGATTGGGTCGTACACCCAGGACAAGGCAATAAGTGGTGATCGTCTAGACGTACTTGGAGATCGACGGATATGTGAGGACCTCTCTCCTGTATTGGACATATGGGATGAAGAATAAGGTGCCTCCAGTTTCGTTCAGACCCAGAACGGACTTGTAAATGGATAGTATGTCCGACGTTGTATTCCTTTATGTTGTATTCATTGATCTCTGCTAAACAATACGTGTTTGGTAGCAGAAAATTTATTCTCTTGCTTACCACCCTTCTCTGAGATGTACGAGCTTAGGGGTTATATATTGGCAGAAATCAATGGTATGGTATGGATTGACAATGTGGCATGCCAAGATGCAAATGATCAAGGCTTTTGTTGAAAAGCAGAGCCTTTTGGATGATGATCAAAGCATAGCTTTGTGTATAGCATTACTTCACGAGCTTCACACCCCGGTATGAACCAGAAACGGGAGAGGACAGCAGGGAGGGCATTGCATTTCTTTCTTGCTGAGAGGGGTGTCAGCGTTTTGCAAACCCTAACATTTTACTCATATGGATGATGTTGTTTATTATTACTTGATGGATAGAGAGGCACCTCGGATATTTTTATAATCGACATTACTGACCAGATTTTACGCCCTATAGGGCAGGGAAACGCATGCTTAGGAATTATGATTCCACCATCGCACTTAGTGTGGACCGGCTCTGCATGTTATCTAGGTACAGTTGCGGCTAAAGCCTGAGACATAGGCTAGATTGTCTCGAAATCGGTAAGGACAGCCCCTTGCCTTGGTTCATAGATGGAAATCAAACTTCCAATAGTGACATTCAGTTTTATTTGTAGAGCCTAGTATGGTGACATAGTGGGATGGGGTATTATGCCGTCTATGATCGATACATTTATATTCAAAGTTGTTTTTAACACTATGCACCTATAGTAATATCAAAATAAATTTGTTTTATACGTATCAAGCATATTTGGCTATTATAAGGGAAAACTCTATCCTCCGGCTTGTGTTGCATTGTGTGATAAGACCTGAGTCTTATAATATCTTCATTTTTCTAAAAAGCATTACGTTGTTTTATTCTAAAACTAAGATTCATGTGGAGTAAACCCGTTCCGTGTTATACGGCGTGGTCCCATGAATTCCCCACTTTTAAATAAAAAAAATTAATAACTATTTTAGTTCTCACACCAGTCCCATGACTGGCCTGGAGTTTATTGTTTTAACCTAAACTCTGGATGCCCATATTTTCCACATGGGCAGCTAGTAGTTTTGGTTTTGCAGATATTCTATTCAAGGGATCTTGGGTTACAGCTGAAGCAATATTCGGAAAGCTCTGTATCCGTGTATTTCTTTCAGTTGTATTTTGTATTATTTTTCCGCTGCTATTATTGTATTTCCAATGTGTAATAATAATTTATACTCTGATATATTATTGTACTCTGATGTAATTGTTGTAACAAACAATGAAATGTTCTTCTGTTTGTGTTCTGATTTGCCTTGTTCTCAATTCAATCCGTACTTTCCTTTACAGGGAAGTTTGGGTCGTTTCAATTGGTAAACTTCTCCAAATCTTAATTAAAATATTTATAAATTCCAAATCGTATTTTCACTGTTAATTGGGTTAAAGAATAAATGTCATTTAAAAGACAGTTCACGACAAACCCAAAATCCAATCTCATATTAAATACAAGGCTATGAATAGAAATTTTATCGGCTTATACTTAATATCAAATTCTGAAGCCAACGAATATCGTATTGGGAATAACGATATTTATATCTTCCAAATTCCTCAACAATATCCATATAGTCAGGGAATCCAATACTGAAATATTCTAAAGATTATTTCAATTCCAATTTAGACGTTGGAAAATTCTGGTTATATCAAAACCATTTCAAATCCAATTTCTTTATTTAAAAACAATGGATTATTATTCTAGTTAATAACTAGTTCATTTCGATAAAAATTTATTTTTATCTTTCCGAACTTGGAAATTTTCATCCAAATCATTTATTATGATTTTACACAATTTTTCCATATTTTTAACAATTTTATAAGGCCTATACAGTCGGTTTCCAATAATGGCTACAGAACTACATCCCTAGCGACCTTTTCTGAAATTTATTTGGACATAAATTGAAATCCAACCATTCAAATTTTAATCTCATATACTCATTGGAATGCTTTATCGATACGAACCCAATGGTTCCGGTGCTAGAAGAATCCGACGGTAGGATCTCCCGTTACATCAATTTGAAGTTAATGGTCGAAATTCGCGAACGTTCGTTGCGTGGCGCATTCTATTCAGACCGTTAAATCTGTATATAGTATATATATATCATCGATTTCTATTTAAAACATATTTTATAAATCATTTACAAATTCGTTTTAAAATGATTTTAGCTTCATTTCCAATTTTTAATCAAAATTGAAAATTCTATATCATTATAATATTAAAATTATATTGTTTTCAAAATATCAGATTTTGAAATCAATTCTCTTCGATATTCATTATAAAATGAATAAAATCGATATAGAAATCCATTCTAGTAAAAAAATAGCGTATATACTTAACGTGGCTTCCATATTTCAATATTTTCGTGTCCATCCCAAATCGGACATCAAATTCCTATTTGATTCTTTATTGAATATTATTTTAAAATATTCTTTATTTTAAAATATTCGTTATCTTTGAATCGGAATGCGACTCAATCAATTACCATATAATTTCAGTTATATTGATTTCATACATCACATGTATTCAACAATAATGATAAATAATCATTCAACGTTCAAACGTCATCCAGAGTGCAATTTACAACTGTACAAGCATTAAAATAAATAAAGCTCATCACAGCCTGTCAACCCATCGATTGACATACCACTAATTATTGGGATCAATGTATGTCAAATATCATCCCAATAACTGTGTGGGGTTTTCAAACAACAACAGTCAATTTAAATAAATTATTGGTTAATAAATTTAACCAATTATTATTCAGTTTGAATTATTTTTCTACTTAATCAAATTTCACTGTTTAAATTATAAATAAATATTTATAATTTAATTTCAACTACCACATTAATGTTAACATTATTTTCAATATGTTAAACATTTCAACATCACAAACAAAACACCATACAAATTTATATATTCACTGGCAGTTCTATATATTCACAGTTTATAGTGATTAAAACTGATAAAAATTTATAGTGATTAAAACTGATAAAAATCCACATTGGCAATTCTATCTATTCACAGTTATAAAATAAATTAAATAACTGTACAAATTTTCAATGAGAAGGATTTCTCACATTGGGTTCCACTCTGCCATTCTTTATTTCTTAATTGTTTTAATAAAATTAAGCGGCCATTTAATTTTATCAGAATTTCCAGTAGCCTCTGTTTCCATTCGGGTTAGTTCTGAAATGTAGAGTTTCTTCAACCCAAGTCCAACGCAACTGAAATCGCTCGATTTGGACCTCGTATGAAATAGTTATGATATTTTAAATATTTGGATAATTAAATAGTTGATTAATTGAAATAATTAAACTTTAGTAGCATTTATAATCGTTACCCTTCCTTAATCGTTCTTCCCCGTGCTTCGGGAAAATTACAATTCACCAAAAACCCAGCATCACTTCAATATTTTCCACCGCGCCACCTCTAGCCTCGATCGTACCCTGATCGCTGACCACACCGGAATCGCCTCGCTCTGCTACGCCACCACCTGCGATGTCGTCGCACTCGCTTCCCCCCAACCACCCTGAAAATGCCTTCAAACTGCGAATGTCTAGGCCCCAAAATCTATCAAACCAGCAAACAAGAAATCATCAAACCCATATGATTTTCTAGATCTTACAACGCTCTTGAAGTTTTGTTTTGAAATCAACATCTAATTCGAGGTGGATTGGTTTTAATTAACGAATTAAATTAGCGAAATTCTGGCCTTTGAATTATCGGTGGTGGCTGCTGCATTAATGGGTTAGAGTTGGCCAGGGCTTTGTGAGAGAGGGGCTACCTATATTAATTATTTTATATTATTTATTACCCAAAATCAACTCTAATTCATTTGAACTCCAATGCAACCCAAGGATTATCGTCCTTAACTAATTATCCCCATTCCAAACACAACAGGATATGTCCCGTAAGCCAATTTTATCGTTTTAATCGGTATTAGTCAAAATTAAAATATAAATTAATATAACGGTCAATATTAAATTTTAAAGTACATTTTAATTTACCAGGGCTGCACACTGATTCCAAAAATTCCTGAAAAATAAATCTAGCTATGTTTTGATGATACAGTCCTAAAAAAATTAATTTCATCAAATTTGGAGACCGTTTGAAAATTGACCTTTTTTCCAGTCGATTAAATTCAAACTGAATTTACCAAACACGTTTAAATTCACTGCGCTCACATATTAATTCCAAAAATTATGAAATTTGAAACCTACTAATAATTTGACATTCCGGATCCAATAAGAGTGGTTTCATAAAAAATGGAGGTCGTTTGCAAAATGGCTATTTTAAGGGTTATATATTATACTAAAATATAAATAAATTCCATAGCAACTATTTTAAAATTTGAACTGGACATAACTTTCAATTTACATTATGAAATCTAAATCTTTCACTTTCGTTAGAAAGATCTAATTAAAATGATTCAAACGTTTTTGGTTTTACTGAAATCCGATTTATTTTGAACTCTATATATTCAATTGAAATTTAAAACCGAATTTTCAAACTACCGCGCCATTTCCAGTTCGTTTTATAATAAAATTAATTTATACATTCTAACTTCGATTTAAATAAATTTTAAATCATTATTATTTAAAATAAATCATTTTAAATTCTTAAAATCCATTAAAATAGCTAAAATAAAATTTTTAAACTGGTTTTGAAATTCTGGGTTGTTACAATCTCCCCACTTAAAATCTTTTCATCCTCGAAAAGGAACGGAGCTGAAAGTTGTTTAACTAACCAACTCAAATTTCATTCTGGATTTCATTCTTCAACTTTTCAGTTTCTAAGAATTTTCTAATTTCTCAAAAATTTAGCTAATACCCTAAATTTTCGAAAAATTTCGCTATAACCTCCTTTGTACGGGTTGATCGGTAAAATCGCAACTTGCCTAACAGGGCCCTCATCAATCCAAAAGAAAAAGAAAAAGCCAAGAAGCTAGCTACTCGGCTCATAAAATCTTCAAACCCCAGAAATATAGTAAATATGTACCTATTTATTGGGCATACAATTTTATTCCTCTTCTTGGCTTCCATGCTATGACCTGTTCACACATATATATGCACATATATGAAATTCCAATAAATTTTTAGTTCAGTTCAATATTTTACTTGATTTGGCTTAATTTCTCATTCATTCACATATTGGTTAAATTAATTATAATTCCAATAATTTTATTTGGTACATTAATAATCAAACATCACAACAAGCAATCTATTAGTCGATTAAGTTTTCAAATATAAAACTTTTATATAGCCAAAAATCATATTTTAGGTGCCAAATCACAAACAATAACCCTATCTAAGTTTTGGTTCTCACAACAGTCAATTGGAAATATATAGATATCTGACTTTTGAAACTCGAACATAAACATTGATGATGTCGCGACATCACCAGATTTATGCCCGGGCAACTAGAGTGTGATTCTATATCTATCCAATATATTTGAGACTTTGAATATACGTTAACGATGCGTAAATGCAAAATCTCCTTATACCTGATAGTCCAAAATAAAATAAAATAAAATACTCAAATACTTATATTAATATAAAATTTTCAAAATTAATTTTATTTTTAATAAATAATACTCTTCAAACTTATTCTAGGATGCAACCGATCCTATCTCTAATGAGTTATTCTTATAGGATGTTACTAATCCTATCTATGACGAATTCTTTTGTTTGGTTGTAACATGTCTTATTCTCGAACTCTGTAAACCAAAGCTCTGATACCACGTAGAAACGACCCAAACTTCCCCGATACGGGAAAGCCCTGATTGCTTTGAGAACACGACGTATCAGAACACAAACAACATAACATTTCATTGCTACTACAACAATTACATCAGAGTACAGGAATCTTCCAGAGTATGAATAAATATTACAACAGAAAATATCAGAGATTTACAATTTCTAAACAGCGGAAAATATAATACATGAATAAAATGTGCATCGGAAAATATCTATAACCACAGCTAAAAGAGATATACGGATACAAAGCTTTCCGAATATAGCTCCAGCTATAATCTAGGATCCTTTGAAAAGAAGTATCTGCGAAAACCAAAACTACTAGTTGCCCGTGTGGAAAATATGGACATCAAAGTTTATGTAGAAACAACAAACTCCGAGTGTAACACCCCACACCCGCTATAGTCACTCACTAAGGGAATGCCATAGCATCGGTGGAGTATTTTTAGTGAGTATAGAACAGTAAAATTACAACAAGACAGATATAATGTAATACTTGAAAATTTAAAACATCATCTCATAGCAGCGGAAAGTAAAACATGTTTGGTTACATCATAAAACCATAACAAGAGTCAAGTACAAAATATCCATCCTGAATAAAATAAGTACATAATCCCACTACTCATAACAAATAGCCATAACAGAAAAGATAAGATAAGCTGAGCTCTACATCTACGGTCCAAGCTCCAAGAGATAGATAAAGCAAACTGATCAAAGCCCACTAGCACTAGGCCCAACCTGAGGACCTGAAGGAAAAAGATAAAAACAACGAGGGTCAGACATAAGCCTGAGTGAACCCTATCTCCTTAATAATACAATTATTAAAGTAATTAGGGTATGATATGAACTCGGTATGGTATCTTTGGGGATAATGACTACACTAAGTTGCCCACGAACACAGGACGAACTAAGATAACCGTAAAGACGCATCTACCCACCCAAGGATAATTCTTAACTGCACCACACCAGTTCTACCCACCAAGAGTAATTCCTACTTAAAGGTTGATCCCACTAAAGTCTTAGAAAATATAGCTAGTAGTCTCTGGTACTTCTAGCTGACCACGTAGGTGCCGTCTGCCCCTACCTCCACTAGGTGTATAACTGACCACGTAGGTGCCGTCTGCCCCTACATTCACTAGGTGTACCTAGTAATCTTACCCAGTAGTTTCGTGTACCCCTACATAGGTGCCGTCTGCTCCTATCTTTACTAGGTGTACCCACTACTCCCCATCGATCGGCTCCCTAACGTAGATACCCGTGCTGGTCCCACAGTGGGGTGTATCACTCCCCTAAAGTGGCTACCCAATACTATCAACGGTGCACGGCTTTATATCTACACGATGCAACAACGGCTTATCTACCAGCCCGGGCCCACACACGCATATGAAACCCGTTGGACTTGCGTTGCCACCGCTACCCCGTTTTGGCCTCTTATAATCAAGCCCAATATGCGTGTCCCGTCACTCGACATGGGTCGAGCCCACAAAGATACGTTTGGGATATTGGTTGAAATGGGCCCCCACAAGCTACTACTTAAGCTTGTCATTTTATCTAGTGCATTCCACTTAACCCCTTTTTATAATCATGCCCCCTTACATGTTAAGGTTTGGTTAAGTCATCCAATTATATTACAATTGCCACTTAAGGCACCCACTAGATTTCCGCATGCCACCCAAGGCACTTACTTGATTCCCCCATGCCACCCAAGGCACTTACTTAACCCTTTAATCATGTTTAGTTACATGTTCCACTCTGGTTAAGTATTCTAATCGTATTTTCTATTGCCACCCAAGGCAACCCACTAGTTTTCTCATGCCACCCAAGGCACCCCCACTAGTTACTACATGCCACCCAAGGCACCCACTTAACCCCTCATGTCCCACTACATGCTAATATGGTTAAGTGTTTCTTAATTAATTAAGACCGTGATCTCCCATAAAGACCTCCCACATTAGACTGGCTGTTATGACCGCCTGGTTAAGCCGGTAGAATCCGGGCAGTCTTACGTCATAACAGAGTCTAACCTCGTGTCTTTACCTTAATCACGTATTTAATTTATGGCTAAGACCTCTCACATTGGGCTGACATTTGTAGCAACTGGTTAAGCCGGTCGGGTCCGGGCAGTTTTACACTACAAATGAGTCCAACCTCGTGTCTTAGTCGATTAATTACACCTAATTAATCACCCCCATATTAATTATCCCTAATTAATATCAAGTTTTCCATAACATGGGTAGACCTAACTCAATAGGTAAATTCCCATGGGGTAGACCTAACTCAATAGGTAAATTCCCACTTATGTTAATTAATTTTTTATGGTATGCTTAATCATACCCATTTCAACATACTTTTAATTAACATATTAATTAACCCCATCGTTCCCCACGTAAATCGTCATTATGACATAACATAATAAAGGGAAGATTTACCACACATAACATGGGTTTAGCATATACTTTATCATGGGTTAAGAGGATGTCAACTTGCATATATGAGCATGTATTAACCCAACTATATTCGACCCAAACTTGCATATTATCAAACATGTGTCTTACATAACATGTTGCATATGAACTTACATATCATCAAACATGTGATTTGCATAACATGTTGCATATGAACTTACATATCATCATACATGTGATTTGCATAACATGTAGAACTTGCATTTTAGCATATACTTAACTTGCATAAGCACTCACATACTTGCATAAGCATTCATATACTTGCATAAGCTTGCATATCATGTTAAACTTGCATTTCAACATATACATAACTTGCATAAACATTCACATACTTGCATAGGCTTGCATATTATGTTAAACTTGCATTTCAATATATACATAACTTGCATAAACATTCACATACTTGCATAGGCTTGCATATTATGTTAAACTTGCATTTCAACATATACATAACTTGCATAAACATTCACATACTTGCATAGGCTTGCATATTATGTTAAACTTGCATTTCAACATATACATAACTTGCATAAACATTCATATACTTGCATAGGCTTGCATATTATGTTAAACTTGCATTTCAACATATACATAACTTGCATAAACATTCATATACTTGCATAAGATGCTAAACATGCATATAAGCATATACATGACTTGCATAAGTACTCACATACTTGCATAACATGTTTGCATAATGGATCCATATTCACTTAGTGTTTTGCATCATAAACATCATGAAACAACTTGCATAAAAATATCATGATTACATATTATGAAACTTGCATGACATAAGGCATATAACTTGCAAAACACATAATATTCACTACATCAAGCTTGCATAAATATATGGATCCACAAACATAGCCATACTTTATCACATCTTATCATAATCAATTCAATAATTGATTATTAAGGGGATAGAAGCTCACCAAAACAAGATTAGCAAGTTAAATGAAGCAAATCCCAATGATTAAGTAGAAGAAGATGTAGATTAGCTTGCAAACCCTCTTAGGATTTTTAGTGGAGGCTCTCCAATTTTCTAAGTGGTGGCATAATGGCCTTAGATCTATTTTTGGTAAGGATAAGGGGGGTATTAGGGTGTATATATAGATTAGTTAGATGTTTTAGGACCATAGGATATACCCTAGAACCAATCCTAGCCTTTAAAGCATGTCTTGGGGAAGAAGTCAAGTGTAGGAACCATTTAGGGCCCAAAAAAAACAGCCCAAAACTCATCCCGGGCCTCAAAACATGAGCAGTTTTCGTTTTTGATTTTTCGTGAAACTTTGACGGGCCATAACTTGGTCATACGGACTCCGATTTACGAAAACTCGGACTCTATTTCGCGTATTTTCCGAGACGAACGCAATGGCACAGCCCGTTTCCCCTGATTCAGAATATTAAATTTAATTCTGCTCTGATTTATGTTATAACAAGTTATTTAACATACGGGGTGTTACATTCTCCCCTACTTAAAGGATTTCGTCCCCGAAATCTCTAAGTCAAGAAGAACGTATCCTACCAACCAAACAACCATCTACTCAACCATCAAACACTGGCATCCATTGTCCTTAAAGTTTCTAATGTTGTATGAACATATGCAAAAAGTGTGTGTATATGTTCCCTATCTAATGCAAAATCAGGCGGTCTACTGATTCAGTTGACCTCCTTAATGCAAACCATGATAGTGCCATGCATCCAATATGTATGCGAAAGAACCCTATCGACACATACTATTTCTACATGCGTGCACAATCATTCACCGAATAAATGCATCATCCATATGATAGCACAACGATCATACATCCATTAATATAGCTACCTACACACATTTATATGCAATATGCAATATGAAGTGATTGAGCCGATCTAGTGCCTAAAGTGTGTGTATATGCATCCACGAGCAACCACTAGCAAACACTTGCATCCACTTGCATCCATCAATCATAACATGTCTCAAACACATGTTTCAACCATAGGACTATCCTATCTGAAGGTCAAAGGTACTAACGAGAGGACATACTAAGGATAAGATAAGTACCAGTCAAACGATAAAGGAGAAGTTAAAAGACATACTCTCAAAAAGAAATGGATACAAAGAACGCATCTTCGCTTCCGTCTCCCAAGTTGCGTTGCTCTCCTCTTCTCCCCATTGCACTTTGACTAGCTGAACCTCTCGATTCCTCAATTTCCTAGTCTCTGACCCAAGGATGCGAGTAGGAGCTCGTCGAATAGTCGCATCACGCTCTGCTTCCACTTCTCTAAGCAAACTTGGCTCTACCACCTCTGCGGTCTTATGTAGGCACTTCCTCAAATGTGACACATGGAAAACATCATGTATACCACTAAGTCTGTCTGGCAACTCCACCCTATATGCCATCCGTCCAATTCTTTCCTTGACAGGAAACGGTCCTACAAACCTCGGTGCTAACTTCCCAGCGGATCCAAAACGAACAACATTCCGTAATGGAGACACTTTGACAAAAACCATGTCCCCAACTTCAAACTCAAGATCAGTCCTCCTCTTATCTGCATAAGATTTCTGTCTGTCTTGCGCTGCTTTCATCCTTCTTCGAATCAAATCAACCTTCTCTGAAGTCTCTCTAACCATATCGGGCCCTAGCAAGATCTTATCCGTAGATTCCCACCAACATGTAGGTGATCGACAAGGCCTTCCATAAAGAGCTTCAAAAGGTGCCATGCCAATACTAGACTGGAAGCTGTTGTTATATGCAAACTCCACCAAAGGAAGATGCTCTTCCCATGTACCTCCAAAATCCAAGATACAAAGCCTCAAAAGGTCTTCCAAAACACGGTTCACCCTCTCGGTCTGGCCGTCTGTCTGAGGATGATATGCGGTGCTCAAACACAACTGAGTCCCCACCGCCTCCTGTAAACTCTTCCAAAACTCACTAGTGAAGATAGGATCTCGATCACTCACTATGCTGGAAGGTACCCCATGCAATCGAACTATCTCTCGAACATAGACTGAAGCAAGCCATGGAGCAGTCCTCTTACTCTTTACGGGTATGAAATGGGCGCTCTTAGTAAGTCTATCAACCACGACCCAAATTCCTGTATTGCCCTTCCTCGATCTCGGTAAACCATCAACGAAGTCCATCGAGACACTATCCCACTTCCATATCGGAACTTCCAAAGGATGAAGCAACCCACCTGGTTTCTTTCGCTCCGTCTTCACTCGTTGGCACACCAAGCATCGAGCGACATGCTCGGCCACATCTTTCTTCATACCGGCCCAGAAGAAAGCCCTCTTCATGTCTTGGTACATCTTACCCCCACCGGGATGAATGGTCATCCTAAAACGGTGTGCGTCATCAAGAATAGCCTTCCTCAAACCCTCGTCCTGCGGTACACAAAGTCTACCGTCTCTACGCAAGCACCCTCTATCTCTAAGGTGTACCTACTCAAATGGCTGGACGACTCCCCCCTTATGAGCTTCTCTACTAACTCAACCAACTATGGGTCGCCCCTTTGTGCTTCTCCAATCCGCCCCAAAAGAGTAGGTCTAACTTCCAAAGAAGCTAGCAAACCGGGTACAAAGTCAACGGAAGGTCTAAAGTCAAACTTAGAAATAAACTCTAAGCTCCGTCGTTCAACGAACAATGAACTCAAGGACAACCTTTTTCTACTTAAGGTGTCCGTTACCATGTTACCCTTACTCATAGGATGCTAAGGATCCCATCCACTTTTGCTGTCCTAAGACTATGCGCTCGAAGAGTCTCCAACACTTCCCTAAGATGTAGGGCATGCTCTTCTCCACCAGAATATCATCCAAAATCATCACAACTATCTCCCACGCAGACCACCCTAGTCGAATTCGGCATCCCCCAAATGCATGCCCCAAAGGCCTAAACCAATATCAGACAAACACCCAAGGGATACCTCCTTCGAATTCAGACGACCTACGTGAGACGATACTAGTAAAAATGGCTAAATAATTAAGCCCTTGACCAATTCTGGATGTTCTCGCCAGTCTCGCTCCAAAACCGTCGTTTATCCTATACTGGCCCTGCTCAGCCTATTGAGCACATACGAAAACTTATTTCGCTCCTAGAAAAGACCCAGATGTCATCTACAAAGACCATCACGAACTTATTTAGGTACTCCCTGAACACCCTTCTCAACAAAGTATGCGGGGGCGTTCGTCAAACCCAATGGCATCACCAGCCACTCATAAAAGAAATCATCTGGAGTCCCAAAGGCAGTCTCCTCTATACTATTCTCAGCCACTCTCAACTGATGAAATCCCGTGGCTAAGTCCTACTACAAAAATACTGAGGCGCCAGCCAACTGATCAAGGAGATCATTAATCCTCGGCAATGGGTATCTATTCTTCTTTGTGAGTTTCTTTAGTTCCCTTTAGCCTACACAAAGTCTGAGGGACCCATCCGCCTTCATAACAAAAACTACTGGAGCGCCCCACTCCGATATACTTCGTCTTATGAACCCCTTCTCAAGCAAATCGCCTACTTACTTATGGAGTTCCCTCCTCTCACTAGGAGCCATGTGGCACACTGGCCAAGATACTGGTTTGGCCTTATCCACCAGATATATTCGGAAGTCAATCTCCCGCTTCGGAGGTAAGCCCTTCCCTCCTCAAACACATCCGGGTATTCCCGGACCGCTCTAACAGATCGCAGACTCTAGACCAACGTGTCAGGCGATTCTAGATACCTTAGCATAACAGATTCTATGGGATTACAAGAGATCTCGAGAGTGTTACTTAGGCGGCCCATAAGCCTAACAACTCTCCCTTGAAAATGAAGAACAACACTCCTACTGGATAACCAGTCCATGCCCAAAATTAACCCATAGCCCGTGAAGCCCAACAAGCATCACATCTAAACTCAACGCTAAGTATAGAAACTTTCAAACCCAAACATATCATGGAGCCCCAACTGGGTTTGAAACAACTAAGGGATCATCTACCAAACTGGTGTCTAAGTGCAGTGACTCAACTAACAATGGTGGGATAAACGAACTCAATATATCAGAATCAAATAAAGCTTGAATCGGATGATAAAGAAATCCAAATTCCAACCTAGACGGTCATATCCCCATCTGGTACCCTAGTCATGAGGGAATACAACTACCCTCCAGAAGATTCCATACCTTGCCCTTGCTTCTTTGAACAATCCTAATAAGGTGTCCTATTCCTCTTAAAAGGATAACCACTTGCCTTCTTCTTCCCTATTCTCCACTCGTAACCTCCCACCAATGAGGTTTCATCTTTCATTAACCAAACAACTATTTGAGCCTTCCTCCCATCGTTTATCCAATAGATACCTACCAGTCCTCCTCCTTCTTGAACCAACTTCTAATCTGACTAACGTCTAAGTCCCTTGAAGTGGTTTTCCATCCTTATCTATCTTAGAAAGATCATCTATACGCGGAGGGGAAACTCAAAACGAGAGAAAGGAAGAGATTCAAAATGGAGAATTCGAAAGATATAGATATGGCTATTGGGGATTATGCTTTCCTTTCAAAAACTTTTCTCTTAAAAGACATGTTTTTGAAAATACTCCTTTCCAAAAATATTCTTAGAAAATAGTTTTTCTAAAAATTTTATCTGTTCCGGTAACCTTAAGCTCTGATACCACGTGTAACACCCCACACCCGCTATAGTCACTCACTAAGGGAATGCCATAGCATCGGTGGAGTATTTTTAGTGAGTATAGAACAGTAAAATTACAACAAGACAGATATAATGTAATACTTGAAAATTTAAAACATCATCTCATAGCAGCGGAAAGTAAAACATGTTTGGTTACATCATAAAACCATAACAAGAGTCAAGTACAAAATATCCATCCTGAATAAAATAAGTACATAATCCCACTACTCATAACAAATAGCCATAACAGAAAAGATAAGATAAGCTGAGCTCTACATCTACGGTCCAAGCTCCAAGAGATAGATAAAGAAAACTGATCAAAGCCCACTAGCACTAGGCCCAACCTGAGGACCTGAAGGAAAAAGATAAAAACAACGGGGGTCAGACATAAGCCTGAGTGAACCCTATCTCCTTAATAATACAATTATTAAAGTAATTAGGGTATGATATGAACTCGGTATGGTATCTTTGGGGATAATGACTACACTAAGTTTCCCACGAACACAGGACGAACTAAGATAACCGTAAAGACGCATCTACCCACCCAAGGATAATTCTTAACTGCACCACACCAGTTCTACCCACCAAGAGTAATTCCTACTTAAAGGTTGATCCCACTAAAGTCTTAGAAAATATAGCTAGTAGTCTCTGGTACTTCTAGCTGACCACGTAGGTGCCGTCTGCCCCTACCTCCACTAGGTGTATAACTGACCACGTAGGTGCCGTCTGCCCCTACATTCACTAGGTGTACCTAGTAATCTTACCCAGTAGTTTCGTGTACCCCTACATAGGTGCCGTCTGCTCCTATCTTTACTAGGTGTACCCACTACTCCCCATCGATCGGCTCCCTAACGTAGATACCCGTGCTGGTCCCACAGTGGGGTGTATCACTCCCCTAAAGTGGCTACCCAATACTATCAACGGTGCACGGCTTTATATCTACACGATGCAACAACGACTTATCTACCAGCCCGGGCCCACACACGCATATGAAACCCGTTGGACTTGCGTTGCCACCGCTACCCCGTTTTGGCCTCTTATAATCAAGCCCAATATGCGTGTCCCGTCACTCGACATGGGTCGAGCCCACAAAGATACGTTTGGGATATTGGTTGAAATGGGCCCCCACAAGCTACTACTTAAGCTTGTCATTTTATCTAGTGCATTCCACTTAACCCCTTTTTATAATCATGCCCCCTTACATGTTAAGGTTTGGTTAAGTCATCCAATTATATTACAATTGCCACTTAAGGCACCCACTAGATTTCCGCATGCCACCCAAGGCACTTACTTGATTCCCCCATGCCACCCAAGGCACTTACTTAACCCTTTAATCATGTTTAGTTACATGTTCCACTCTGGTTAAGTATTCTAATCGTATTTTCTATTGCCACCCAAGGCAACCCACTAGTTTTCTCATGCCACCCAAGGCACCCCCACTAGTTACTACATGCCACCCAAGGCACCCACTTAACCCCTCATGTCCCACTACATGCTAATATGGTTAAGTGTTTCTTAATTAATTAAGACCGTGATCTCCCATAAAGACCTCCCACATTAGACTGGCTGTTATGACCGCCTGGTTAAGCCGGTAGAATCCGGGCAGTCTTACGTCATAACAGAGTCTAACCTCGTGTCTTTACCTTAATCACGTATTTAATTTATGGCTAAGACCTCTCACATTGGGCTGACATTTGTAGCAACTGGTTAAGCCGGTCGGGTCCGGGCAGTTTTACACTACAAATGAGTCCAACCTCGTGTCTTAGTCGATTAATTACACCTAATTAATCACCCCCATATTAATTATCCCTAATTAATATCAAGTTTTCCATAACATGGGTAGACCTAACTCAATAGGTAAATTCCCATGGGGTAGACCTAACTCAATAGGTAAATTCCCACTTATGTTAATTAATTTTTTATGGTATGCTTAATCATACCCATTTCAACATACTTTTAATTAACATATTAATTAACCCCATCGTTCCCCACGTAAATCGTCATTATGACATAACATAATAAAGGGAAGATTTACCACACATAACATGGGTTTAGCATATACTTTATCATGGGTTAAGAGGATGTCAACTTGCATATATGAGCATGTATTAACCCAACTATATTCGACCCAAACTTGCATATTATCAAACGTGTGTCTTACATAACATGTTGCATATGAACTTACATATCATCAAACATGTGATTTGCATAACATGTTGCATATGAACTTACATATCATCATACATGTGATTTGCATAACATGTAGAACTTGCATTTTAGCATATACTTAACTTGCATAAGCACTCACATACTTGCATAAGCATTCATATACTTGCATAAGCTTGCATATCATGTTAAACTTGCATTTCAACATATACATAACTTGCATAAACATTCACATACTTGCATAGGCTTGCATATTATGTTAAACTTGCATTTCAACATATACATAACTTGCATAAACATTCACATACTTGCATAGGCTTGCATATTATGTTAAACTTGCATTTCAACATATACATAACTTGCATAAACATTCACATACTTGCATAGGCTTGCATATTATGTTAAACTTGCATTTCAACATATACATAACTTGCATAAACATTCATATACTTGCATAGGCTTGCATATTATGTTAAACTTGCATTTCAACATATACATAACTTGCATAAACATTCATATACTTGCATAAGATGCTAAACATGCATATAAGCATATACATGACTTGCATAAGTACTCACATACTTGCATAACATGTTTGCATAATGGATCCATATTCACTTAGTGTTTTGCATCATAAACATCATGAAACAACTTGCATAAAAATATCATGATTACATATTATGAAACTTGCATGACATAAGGCATATAACTTGCAAAACACATAATATTCACTACATCAAGCTTGCATAAATATATGGATCCACAAACATAGCCATACTTTATCACATCTTATCATAATCAATTCAATAATTGATTATTAAGGGGATAGAAGCTCACCAAAACAAGATTAGCAAGTTAAATGAAGCAAATCCCAATGATTAAGTAGAAGAAGATGTAGATTAGCTTGCAAACCCTCTTAGGATTTTTAGTGGAGGCTCTCCAATTTTCTAAGTGGTGGCATAATGGCCTTAGATCTATTTTTGGTAAGGATAAGGGGGGTATTAGGGTGTATATATAGATTAGTTAGATGTTTTAGGACCATAGGATATACCCTAGAACCAATCCTAGCCTTTAAAGCATGTCTTGGGGAAGAAGTCAAGTGTAGGAACCATTTAGGGCCCAAAAAAAACAGCCCAAAACTCATCCCGGGCCTCAAAACATGAGCAGTTTTCGTTTTTGATTTTTCGTGAAACTTTGACGGGCCATAACTTGGTCATACGGACTCCGATTTACGAAAACTCAGACTCTATTTCGCGTATTTTTCCGAGACGAACGCAATGGCACAGCCCGTTTCCCCTGATTCAGAATATTAAATTTAATTCTGCTCTGATTTATGTTATAACAAGTTATTTAACATACGGGGTGTTACACCGAGTTAGTTATGGGACTAGTGTGAGAACTAAAACAGTTATTAAATTTTTACTTTAAAAGTGGAAAAAATCATGGGACCACGCCGTATGAACGGAACGGGTTTACTCCACATGAATATTAGTTTAGAAATGAAACAATGCAATGCTTTTTGAAGAATGAAGCTATTATAAGACTCAGGTCCCATCACACAATGCAACGCAAGCCCAAGGATTGAATTTTCCCTTATTATAGCCAAACATGCTTGGTACATTTAAAAACAAATCCTTTGATATTATTATAAGTGCATAGAGTCAAAGACAACTTCAAATATAATTGTATCAATCCTTGATGGCATGGGTACCATATATGATGTCGCCATACTAGTTCTATAATTAAAACCGAAAAATGTCGTATTGGAAATTGGATTTCCATCTATGAGTCGAGACAAGGGATGGCTCCTCTCCGATTCGAGACACTCTAGCAAATGCCTCAGGATTACACACCGCGGGGCAACCTTTGGATCTTCAGGGCCGGTCCTCTCTTACTTTTGAGGATTGGTTATTCCTGAACACACGTTTCACGGTCCTATCAGACCTATCTCTGAGCCACTAGAGACTCAATATCGAGGCGTTTCATACCATCATCCACATAAGTAAAAATGTCTGGGCTTCATACCATGACACCACTCCTAGCTAGAAAGAAACATCATGCACTCCTTGTAGCCATGAACCCGTTTTTGACTCATATTGGGTGTGAGGCTCGAAAATTAACGCTATACAAAAAGCTATGCTAATTAAAGGCATGATTTGATCGTCAACCACAAGACTTTTCTTTTCAACAAAAGCCTTGATCATTTGCATCTCAGCATGCCACACTGGCAATTCACGCCTTGCAACCAATATCTATCAATATATAACCTCTAAGCTCATACGTCACAGAGAAGGGTGTTAAGAAAGAGAATAAATTCTCCTCCACCAAACAGATATATATTTAATAGAAATCAATGACATAGAATGAAATCCAATGTTAGACACACATCCATTTACAAGTCCGTTACGGGTTTGAACAAAACCGAAGGCACCTTATTCCTCGTCCCATATGTCAATACAGGAGAGAGCTCCTCAAATATCCGGTTGATCTCCAAATACGTCTGGACGATCACCACTTATTATCTCATCTTGGGTGTACAGTCCAATCAAGACATCAGTAATCACCCAAACGATGTGATGATCTCCGGTCTTCAACCAACGTCTTTCATCGCCAACTTTTAGTCGTCGTATTAATTATTCAGAATGGCTTAAACCCCGTCTTTCCAAATAACTCGTGTACTTTATAATCAATAATCAAGTGCTATAAAACACATCATATGCCTCATTTCACTTCAGAATATTGTTTTATTCAAATATTCACATCTTTAGAGAAGGTTCCCATTAATTTTACCAAAGATAAATTCTTTTAAATTTATACTTTAATCTTCTTTCTAATATCAATTCAAAAGTTTGATTCTTAACCTTTAACCATTCTAAACCAAATTAAGGTTTGTAAAACTAGTTGGGATTAGCGAACTTTACCGAAGTAATCGTTTATTTATCGATCCTAACCTATTCATCCCATGGAGCAAAACGGGTAATACTACATATCTAACACCACGGTGTTATCGGTAAATGTTAGCCTACTTTGTGAACTAGGCTACACAAAGATTAAAAGAACAAAAGAATGAAGAATGTTTTTTTAGTTAATTCGGACCGGATCGGATTTCCTTGGTCAAGGCAGAACAGCGTGGAGCAGAGAAGGAAGGAGCGCAGGCCAAATCGGATCGGTTCGGGTAACCCCGATCCGTTCCCCTAATTTGTAGTACTTCTGATCCGAACCAAGAGAATTGAAGTAGCAGCGGTTACAGCCCGTGTTTCCTTAAAACCCGGAGCGGTTATACCCACGTTCTCCTCACGTTTGCCATTAACTTGATGCGCTGGTGCCACCATAATCCATCCAAACCCGATAATAATGGGATGGATGCCACGTGGATCCGAACCGAAGCCACCCCAGGAGCACTTTCCACCTATAAATACACCTCTAAGGCTCATTTCAAAGGATCTTTTGGCATTTTCAGAACTCATACTCCTTTGCTATCCGAATTTCATCAACTTATTCAGATTACATCCGCTTCCTGAATCATATTGTGAAGAAAATTGAGGGAATCAATACATTGTATAAGTGAAAATTGAGTGAAAGTTATTGTTGTACTCACATTCAAATCATCAATTCAAAGAGTAGAAGTGGACGTAGGCTATTTAAGGCCGAACCACTATAAATTGTGTGTTTTCTTCGTTTTTTGATTTCATTTCGGTAGAATCATTACTCGTTTGGGTGTTAGAGCCAATTTTGGATCTAACATTTTGGTGCTTCCACTGAGAACTTTTGAATTCTCCGCTTTTTGGGATTATCATTCTACTATTTGGACCTTCAAGTTCAAAGAAGTTAATCCTCTGTTTTCGACATCTTTAAGTACCTGTTGTTTAATCACTGAAGAATTGGAAATTATGGCCAAAGGAAAAGGCAAAGAAATCCAAAGTAATCGAGAGAATGAATTTAACGAAGATCAACAAACAATGGTCATGACGAATTCGCGTGGTCAAGAATCTGGAGCAGGCCGCTCCGGTCCGGAAGGTCCGGACCGAAAAGAAGACGCCGATACGATCCGATCCTGTAACAACACGTATTTTTATTACATGTTAAAACAAGAAATCAAGGCAGAATTAAATTTTAAAGTCAGAATCAGGGGAAACGGGTTACGCCATTGCATTCGTCGTGAAATTTTACATGAAATCGAGTCCGAGTTTTCAAAAATCGGAGTCCGGATGAAGAAGTTATGGCCTGTACAAGTTTCAGCAGTTTTCAGGCAGCACTGGACCAGGGGGTCGACCTACCCCCCCCCCCCAGGTCGACCATAGGGTCGACCTACCCCCCAGGATGACCATAGTGTCGACCTCCCCCCTTACAGGTCGACCTGGTTGGCCTGTTTTGACCCAGAACTCATTTTTGAAGCCTGAGACGTGTTTTGATGGTCCAGATTGATTGTAGGGTTAATCTAAGGGCCTAAACTAGTTGCTACACCTATAAAAACACCCTTACACCTAACCTAATTCATATCAAATCATTCTTACACCATTATGCTGCTAAAATACCTCTTGAACCATGGCCGCCGTCTCCAAATCGAAGTACAAACATTCAAACTCAAATCAGTTCAAAGAACAAAGCTTCAACAATGATTCAAGACAATAAATCAACAACGCCGCAACATTTTTACAACAAATTCAGTTCCTAATTCACTAGCCATGCTCAGTAAGTGCTAGTTACTTTTAGATTTAAATATTTAATTATAATATGGACATGAAATAAAGTGGAATTGGATCTAAGTATGGTTATCGATTCAGATCTATTTCTGTTGCTTCTTGAATCTTGAGTTTTGAGACTTGTCTATCTTTATTCTCATGCCAAGTTTATGATCTATTCAGCAATTTTCTTGATTCATAATGATTTTATCATCAAGTTGTAATCTTTATGCCTATCATGATGATTATGTTGTTTTCTTTCTGATCTTGTTCTTATTGCAACTTCTACCTCCCCCATTTTATTTTCTTTTGATGAACCTTGGTCAATTTCGGACCTAGGCCTAAACTACGATATACATGCGATTGAATATGGGGAAATATTGGGATACTGCCTATTTGGATATATGTGTTTGGTGTAATTGATGGCATAACGTAAAAATTGGATATTTGGGTATTACTACCATTAACATGAAACTTGGTATATGTGTAAATTGGCATAAAATTGGCATACATGTAAAACAACACGAATTGAACATATGTAAATTTGGTATGAATTGGGCATATGTAAAATTGACATGTAATATAGAACTTGGGCATATGTTAATTATGTAAAATTTTGAGTAGAAACATATATGATAATTTATGACTGTGAACATAAGACTATGCCTATGCCTATGACTGTTAACATAAGACTATGCCTATGCCTATGACGATGAACGTAAGACTGTTGCCTATGACTATGATAAGGACAATTGTGGCTAATCACCTATGACTCTTGACTATGAGAATTATTACCTATGATTATGAACATAAAGCTATTATCTATGACTTTGAAACTATTACTGTTAATTGCCTATGCCTATTGCCTAGAACTATTTTGGATAATTAACCATGACTATTGTAATTAATCGCTTATGGTTCTTAATTATGAGATTTCTACCTATGATCATGACTATGACTATTGGGGTTAATTACCTGAGACTATTATAGTTGATTGTTCATGCCCATAGTTGAAACCCATGTCGTACACCAGTTTGTTGGATCTCATACCTAGGGTGTGACTTGCTTAGTTTATTCGCTATTATGTACACTGAAACCATTGGATCCATTATCCTTGTATTTGGCTTGCTTTCGCTTGCCTATTCTTTTATGTCAACTTTTATCGTGACTATCGCCTTATCCTGCTAGATTTGAAATCCTATATGATAGTGATGTTGTAACCAATTATCTCAAGTTATGTCATGCTAGTCTTGTAACCCTTTTTATCGCTTTATGCTCGTCCCTTTTGCCTATCATAGTTTTGATGTTATTCCCTTTATTTTGAGATTTGGATTTATTTGTAGTATGGATCGATTCACGTTTACGTGCGATGGGAATACGATTTGGGTAGATTAGGCAAAACATGAATTGGTTACGAACATGAATTATGAACTTGATAATAGGCAAAACTTGAAAATGAACATTGTTATAACTTGAATCTGAATGTGGACATGAAACTTATCCTTGAAACTTGACACAAACTTGACATGAATCTTGAACATGGACATGACACTATAATGAACAAGAAAATGGCCAACTCGAGGTTGGGTTGAGTTTGCAGTGTAATTCTGCCCGGAACCGCCCGACAAATCCAGTTACTGTAAACAATAGGATCCAATGTGGGTAGCTGGTCATATCACACTTGAAAACCCGAGGTCAGACTGAGTTGTGGTGTAATTCTGCCTGGAACCACCCGGCATATCCAGTGACCACAACAACAGGTCTGATGTGAGAGGTTGGGGTGCATTAATGAACTAATGCCACATGATAGGGTTAACTCATGAACCGCTTGAATATACTTAACCAATTTGACACGATGATTTGTTAGGGTTAATTCATGAACCGCTTGAATATACTTAACCAATTTGACACGATGATTTGTTAGGGTTAAGTCATGAACCGCCTGAATATACTTAACCAATTTGACACGATGATTTGATAGGGTTAAGTCATGAACCACTTGAATATACTTAACCAATTTGACATGATGATTTGATAGGTTTAAGTCATGAACCGCTTGAATATACTTAACCAATTTGACACGATGATTTGATAGGGTTAAGTCATGAACCGCTTGAATATACTTAACCAATTTGACACGATGATTTGTTTGGGTTATGTCATGAACCACTTGAATATACTTGACCAACTTGACACATGATTCGTAGGGCTAAGTCATGAACTTGAACGACAACACTTAGCCAATTTGACATGACATGTAGGCGGGTTAAGTCACGAACTTGAATGACAACACTTAACCAACTTGACATGCTAGACTGACGGGGTTAAGTCTCAAATTTAAATGACAATACTTAACCTACTGGACAGAAACCCTAGTTACGCGGTCCTTTTCAGCAGTAACCCACTTGGATGTATCACGATACCCTGGGACTAGGCAGGGTGGGGCACGATTACTGGGCTGATTGTAAGCGACCAGAACGACGGCTGAGTTGGTGCGCCAGTGTAGGTTCAGGCGGAATACGGCCGTGCACGTAGTTCGGAGTTGAAAAAGCAGGCATTGGGCATCAGTAAGTTTACTCTGTGTGTGCTTGATTCGTGTCGGGGGTTGGCACCCTAGGGCTTGATACACCCTATGGTGGACCCAGCACAGGTAACTACATTCGTGATAGGGCCGTATGACACAGACACATGAACGAGATAGGACTTGTAAGGAGCCGATCGATTAATAAATCGTTTTGTGAGACCAAGTAATGGGTCATTTCATGACATTGGGCAAGGGATCATTTTATGGTTAACACATGACACGGGTTGGGATACTAGTACGGGTGGTGTAGAGCAAATAGGTATCATAGAAATATTTTAAGGGTGAAGCAGAGAAATCTTGCGATCTTGCAAAAATTATACTTAGTTCATCTTGAATGGGAACCTTGTGATGTTATACTTGACAAAAATCATATGATATTATTCTTAGTTATCGTGCCTATAGCTTATCTTGTCCTCATGCTTATGTTTATTTTCAGTTTATTCATGCCATGTTATCTTTACCTATTTTTATGCTGAAAGTCACTAGGACTTACTCAGTCTTTATGACTAACCCGTTTTGTTTCGCCTCTTTTTCTTCCGTTCCCCCCTCCCCCTCTAGGTTCGCAGGGTGGGATACAGCTTAGTTCGGATCTTACCAAGCTCCAAGGCTCTTTCATGTACGACTTGGATTTCCCTTGGCTATGGCTTGCTTTGCTTTATTTGGGAATATCACAATTTATTTTTATGCTTCTTTGTTTTTGAGCAAGACAGATATTTTAGCTATGTAATTGGGTATTGGAAGTTGATGGGCTTTTATTGTAAACAATTATATTTAATAAGATTTGAAGTACTTATACTTTGCTTTCCGCTGTTTTATATATGTCTGTCTTGTAATATTTCTGTTCCAATACCCATAATGCTCCATTGAAGTTAAGGCATTCCCTTTGTGAGTGACCTTAACGGATGTGGGGTGTTACATTTGGTATCAGAGCAGAAGGTTACCAGACTGGGCAAAAGCTTTTAAAAACCTTCTGAAATTATTTTCAAAACATTTACAAAGAAGCATTTTTCTAAAGAAAAATTTTGTTTTACGAAAGGCATATTCCCCAAATCCATATGCACTATCTTTTGATTCTCTCCTTGAGTCTCTTCTCTCTTTCTTTTTCACCATAGTTTGTAGGCATGCGACACATGTCGGAGGGCAAAGTAGTGTCCAACCTCCATCTGTAGCCGCAATAGTTTTACTTGCGACTAATCTTATCTCAAGCTTTGTAGGGTTGCCATGCGATGGAAGTAGCTTTCGAGAAACTTTTCAACAAGCTATACAAGGGTAGTAGGAACAAGGATAAAGAACACAAGTTTAAGGATGAGAAACTTGTTGGTATGGCTTAATCCACGAAGAGGAAAAAGGTGAAAGGAAAGAGGCCAAGTGAAAGAATAATAAAAACCCATGACAAGAGAGAATATCTTTAGTATGGTAAAAAGGGACATGTAATTAAGTATTATAGGACAAGGACAAGGGCAAAGAACAAGACCGTCGAGAGGGCAATTGTATGCTCTCACTACTAGCGTACCTAAGAGAGGTTGTAATGTTTCTGTTAAAGGTTTAGCTTTTCTTTTCTATCAACCCATTAGAACTTTGTTTTTGTACATCGCATCCTTTTAATTCTGCTTCGATAGTTGAGTCTCTGCACCTTAGTACTAGCATAGTAGGGGATCCCATTTTTGTCTCAAATCATGTTGGGGAATTGGCTCATTTATTCATGACTTGTTTGGATTTGGGAATGTCTATGCTAAGTGTTGAGTTTAGAAGTAAAGCTTATATCTTTGGGCTATGGGTTGATTCTAGGGATGGAGTGGTTATCCAGAAATGGTACCATTCTCGAGTATGAAAAGAGGGTAGTTAGATTCTTGACTTGCCTTGGTAATGCCCTCGAAGTCTAGTGTAACCCCTAGGGTTCTGCCATGCTTAGTTACCTAGAATCTCTTAATATATTTATTGATCCGCTTGAGTAATGTTCGCCATTAAGGCGGATGGTTCATCTCGCTTATGCATGAGTTATATAAAATCACCTTAGTAAGTACACTTGGCAACGTGGTTGGCATTTGTTTATTTTCAAGAGATAATTCATTTATGTGGAATACCTTCTAGTAAGTGAACGAGATCCGAGATTCACTAGTGAATTTTGGAGAGCTTGCATGAAACCATGAGTACGCAGTTATGTTTGAGCCGAGTACACTAGAAGGAGGATAAGAAAAATGGGACAAGAGACAACAGTGAAATGAGTTCCAACTCATATTTTGGAAACAAGAATTAAGAAGCTATGAAATTATGAAGTTAAAGACGGACAAAGCACAATGGAGTTAAGATCAAGGAAATGCGATTAGAAGATTGAAGACTAGATACGCGCATCATATCTCTTTTTAGAAGTAAATCCTTGATCCCTCTTTTCCTGTAGAGCTTACTTGCATGCTATCTTTTATGTATATCCTCTCGTTCCTATTCTCAATCTTATTTCTGTTGCAAACCCCATAAGGAGTTTGACTCATCTGGTTGTGATATATGTTGAGGTTTGAGGATGTCCGTTGGGCTGACTAAACTTTTTGGGCTTTATAGGATATGGGTTGGTTTTAGGAAGGGATTTCTTGCGACCTAAAAGGAGTTTATCATGCTTGGTTTCCTAGAATCATATATATTGGTTTTGGGCTGGTGTTTAGGGTACAAAGTTTTTCTTTACTTGCTTCTATCATTCGGTTATACCTTTAGGTAGGAATTAATGGATGTAAACATGTGTTTTAGACATGTTATGGTTGATGGTTGCAAGTGGTTGCAAGTGGTTTCTAGTTGTTGCTCGTGGATGCATGAACACACATTAGGCACTAGATCGGCTCAGTCGCATCTCATATTGCATATGCATGAATGTTTATACTTGTTTATGGATAGAATTGAATGTGTTATCATGTGGATGTTGCATATGGATGGATGTTTGTGCACACATATAGTGTTTATGTGACTAGGACTATACGCATACATGTTGGATTCATGGCACTAAACATATTTTGCATTGAGAAGATCAATTAGGCATGACCATTTGCATTAGACAAGGAACATATACACACACTGCTTGCATATGTTCATACAGCATTAGAAATCTTTTAAGGAAAATGGTTGCTTGTGAATGATGGTTGAGAAGATGAATGATTGGATGGTAGGACACATTCTTCTTAACTTGAAGATTTCGGGGACGAAATCCTTTAAGGAGGGGAGAATGTAACAACCCGTATTTTTATTACATGTTAAAACAGGAAATCAAGGCAGAATTAAATTTTAAAGTCAGAATCAAGGGAAACGATTTACGCCATTGCATTCATCTCGAAATTTTACAAGAAATCGAGTCCGAGTTTTCGAAAATCGGAGTCCGGATGAAGAAGTTATGTCCTGTACAAGTTTCAGCAGTTTTCCGGCAGCAATGGACCAGGGGGTCGACCTACTCCCCCTTCCCCAGGGCGATCATAGGGTCGACCTACCCCCCAAGTCGACCATAGTGTCGACCTCCCCCCCCCCCCCCTTACAGGTCGACCTGGTCGACCTGTTTTGACCCAGAACTCATTTTTGAAGCCTGAGACGTGTTTTGATGGTCCAGATTGATTGTAGGGTTAATCTAAGGGCCTAAACTAGTTGCTACACCTATAAAAACACCCTTACACCTAACCTAATTCATATCAAATCATTCTTACACCATTATGCTACTAAAATACCTCTTGAACCATGGCCGCCGTCTCCAAATCGAAGTACAAACATTCAAAATCAAATCAATTCAAAGAACAAAGCTTCAACAATGATTCAAGAAAACAAATCAACAACGCCGCAACATTTTTACAACAAATTCAGTTCCTAATTCACTAGCCATGCTCAGTAATTGCTAGTTACTTTTAGATTTAAATATTTAATTATAATATGGACATGAAATAAAGTGGAATTGGATCTAAGTATGGTTATCGATTCAGATCTATTTCTATTGCTTCTTGAATCTTGAGTTTTGAGACTTGTCTATCTTTATTCTCATGCCAAGTTTATGATCTATTCAGCAGTTTTCTTGATTCATAATGATGTTATCATCAAGTTGTAATCTTTATGCCTATCATGATGATTATGTTGTTTTCTTTCTGATCTTGTTCTTATTGCAACTTCTACCTCCCCCTATTTATTTTCTTTTGATGAACCATAGTCAATTTCGGACCTAGGCCTAAACTACGATATACGTGTGATTGAATATGGGGAAATATTGGGATACTGCTTATTTGGATATATGTGTTTGGTGTAATTGATGGCATAACGTAAAAATTGGATATTTGGGTATTACTACCATTAACATGAAACTTGGTATATGTGTAAATTGACATAAAATTGGCATACATGTAAACAACATGAATTGAACGTATGTAAATTTGGTATGAATTGGGCATATGTAAAATTGACAAGTAATATAGAACTTGGGCATATGTTAATTATGTAAAATTTGGAGTAGAAACATATATGATAATTTATGACTGTGAACATAAGACTATGCCTATGCCTATGACTGTTAACATAAGACTATGCCTATGCCTATGACGATGAACGTAAGACTGTTGCCTATGACTATGACAAGGACAATTGTGGCTAATCACCTATGACTCTTGACTATGAGAATTATTACCTATGATTATGAACATAATGTTATTATCTATGACTTTGAAACTATTACTGTTAATTGCCTATGCCTATTGCCTAGAACTATTTTGGATAATTAACCATGACTATTGTGATTAATCGCTTATGGTTCTTAATTATGAGATTTCTACCTATGACCATGACTATGACTATTGGGGTTAATTACCTGAGACTATTATAGTTGATTGTTCATGCCCATAGTTGAAACCCATGTCGTACACCAGTTTGTTGGATCTCATACCTAGGGTGTGACTTGCTTAGTTTATTCGCTATTATGTACACCGAAACCATTGGATCCATTATCCTTGTATTTGGCTTGCTTTCGCATGCCTATTCTTTTATGTCAACTTTTATCGTGACTATCGCCTTATCCTGCTAGATTTGAAATCCTATATGACAATGATGTTGTAACCAATTATCTCAAGTTATATCATGCTAGTCTTGTAACCCTTTTTATCGCTTTATGCTCGTCTCTTTTGCCTATCATAGTTATGATGTTATTCCCTTTATTTTGAGATTTGGATTTATTTGTAGTATGGATCGATTCACGTTTACGTGCGATGGGAATACGATTTGGGTAGATTAGGCAAAACATGAATTGGTTACGAACATGAATTACGAACTTGATAATAGGCAAAACTTGAAAATGAACATTATTATAACTTGAATCTGGATGTGGACATGAAACTTATCCTTGAAACTTGACACAAACTTGACATGAATCTTGAACATGGACATGACACTAGAATGAACATGAAAATGGCCAACTCGAGGTTGGGTTGAGTTTGCAGTGTAATTCTGCCCGGAACCGCCCGGTAAATCCAGTTACTGCAAACAATAGGATCCAATGTGGGTAGTTGGTCATATCGCACTTGAAATCCCGAGGTCAGACTGAGTTGTGGTGTAATTCTGCCCGGAACCGCCCGGCATATCCAGTGACCACAACAATAGGTCTGATGTGAGAGGTTGGGGTGCATTAATGAACTAATGCCACAGGATAGGGTTAAGTCATGAACCGCTTGAATATACTTAACCAATTTGACACGATGATTTGTTAGGGTTAAGTCATGAACCGCTTGAATATACTTAACCAATTTGTCACGATGATTTGTTAGGGTTAATTCATGAACCGCTTGAATATACTTAACCAATTTGCCACGATGATTTGATAGGGTTAAGTCATGAACCACTTGAATATACTTAACCAATTTGACACGATGATTTGATAGGGTTAAGTCACGAACCGCTTGAATATACTTAACCACTTTGACACGATGATTTTATAGGGTTAAGTCATGAACCGCTTGAATAAACTCAACTAATTTGACACGATGATTTGTTAGGCTTAAGTCATGAACCGCTTGAATATACTTGACCAACTTGACACATGATTCGTAGGGCTAAGTCATGAACTTGAACGACAACACTTAGCCAATTTGACATGACATGTAGGCAGGTTAAGTCACGAACTTGAATGACAACACTTAACCAACTTGACATGCTTGACTGATGGGGTTAAGTCTCGAATTTAAACGACAACACTTAACCAACTGGACAGAAACCTAGTTACGCGGTCCTTTTCAGCAGTAACCCATTTGGATGTATCACGATACCCTGGGACTAGGCAGGGTGGGGCACGGTTACTGGGATGATTGTAAGCGACCAAAACGACAGCTGAGTTGGTGTGCCAGTGTAGGTTCAGGCGGACTACAGTCGTGCACGTAGTCCGGAGTTGAAAAAGCAGGCATTGGGCATCAGTAGGTTTACTCTGTGCATGCTTGATTCGTGTCGGGGGTTGGCACCCTAGGGCTTGATACACCCTATGGTGGACCGAGCATGGGTAACTACATTCGTGATAGGGCCATATGACACAGACACATGAACGAGATAGGACTTGTAAGGAGACGATCGATTAATAGATCGTTTCGTGAGACCAAGTAATGGGTCATTTCATGACATTGGGCAAGGGATCATTTTATAGTTAACACATGACACGGGTTGGGATACTAGTACGGGTGGTGCAGAGCAAATAGATATCATAGAAATATTTTAATGGTGAAGCAGAGAAATCTTGCGATCTTCCAAAAATTATACTTAGTTCATCTTGAATGGGAACCTTGCGATGTTATACTTGACAAAAATCATATGATATTATTCTTAGTTATCGTGCCTGTAGCTTATCTTGTCCTCATGCTTATGTTTATTTTCAGTTTATTCATGCCATGTTATCTTTACCTATTTTTATGCTGAAAGTCACTAGGAATTACTCAGCCTTTATGACTGACCCGTTTTGTTTCGCCACTTTTTCTTCCGTTCCCCCCCCAGGTTCGCAGGGTGGGAATACAGCTTAGTTCAGATCTTAACAAGCTCCAAGGCTCTTTCATGTACGACTTGGATTTCCCTTGGCTGTGGCTTGCTTTGCTTTATTGGGGAATATCACAATTTATTTTTATGCTTCTTTGTTTTTGAGCAAGACATATATTTTAGCTATGTAATTGGGTATTGGAAGTTGATGGGCTTTTATTGTAAACAATTATATTTAATAAGATTTGAAGTACTTCTACTTTGCTTTCCGCTGTTTTATATATGTCTGTCTTGTAATATTTCTGTTCCAGTACCCATAATGCTCCATTGAAGTTAAGGCATTCCCTTTGTGAGTGACCTTAACGGATGTGGGGTGTTTCAAATCCAACGATGTTGAAATCTCGCACTCTCCCCATCCGAGCCTGTCCGGCCGTACCACTATGCTCCGATCCGATCTGAATCAAAGTGAAGCTGGAACTTCTACTCGAGCTCCTACCAATGCTCTGATTCCAGCTGCTATGACTAATGATCAGCCTGACCCATCTGCACTTGTCACACAAGGAAATTATTCATGCTTTCTTGAAATGCTCCAGAGTACTAAGGAGGCATTGGAAGCCCATAAGCATGACAGTTTTCCCATGCAAGATAACATGATCACTATGAGTAGGGAACTCAAGGAGCTCCGGAGGCAAAAGACACCTTCCCTAACACGCCGCCTTGCTGCAAATTATTCATCTTCTTCAGATGAGGGACGTCTTCGTGAAAGAAGGCCACTTGAGCGACCTCGGAATCTTGATCAATTAACTTTCGGATCTTTAGGACCCCACGAGGATGCCGCTCGTGTATTAGAGCCTGATGACCCGAGCTTAAGAGAGCCTATGCTGTTGCCCATGCGTGGATCACATGTTCTACCCAGGGATCCTAATATTACTAATCCTATGCAACAGCAACTTCTCCAGCCCCTTCCTCCTGAGATCGACCGGGAGTGTAGGGAGCAATGTAAAGCAGCTGTAACGTCCCAACTTTCGAACACATACCTATCTACCTTACCTACTGTATAATTATAAGTCTGCAAGTTAGAAGTGAATGTTATGTATAATTACTGATGTACTATAAATGGGTTGTACCACTAGACATATGATGTTCTGATGTATCATGTACTGTTGTGCAATATTATAAAGTATTATCTTTTGTGAAATTCTGCTGTGAGATTCTAATGCTCTGTGATTTTATGTTCTATCCACTCTTATTTCTCATTAATGACACAATACTTCCTCAGCACACTAATAATCTTCATCCAGCTTCTTAAGTGTCTACATCCTGATTCACTTGTCTATTCATAACATGTGTTATGAACACCCAAGAGTTTAAGGGAAAACACAGAAAAATAAACTCCGGGTCAGTCAGGGACTGGTATGAGTAAACAGTTTAAAGAAAACATCTCATAAGACCACGCCGTGAATATAGAACGGGTTTTTACCTTATGAGATTAAAACACTTTTGTATACTTTTAAACCAGATATTTTTATAATGTCAAATTGGTTTTCACAAATAATTTAGAATCTAGGAAAATGCTTTCATCTCACATTTTCCGATATAGTATACAAAATACAAACCGCTTGGCACTTATGGAAATTGGATTTCCAACTATGACAAAGTATGGGACCACCTTCCGACGATGTATCTCTAGAGGCAAATACACCTGGGTTCAGCAAGAACGTCTTACAACCCGACCCTCACATGATCGACCACCCATTTCACTTGAGTGTATCGAGTGTATATCACCAATGGTTGTGTACGGCAACCATTCCCGAATGGGCAGAATCGATAGATTAAGAAACAATAGGAATTTCTCTAGATAGGTGATGCTACATCCTAATGGGAGTGACCCACATAGCCATGCTGCTTGCCCGATTTTTGTCATTTCCTGGGTGTGAGGCTTGAGGCTAGACTTACGTCATTAACACTGGTTTATTTCTTTGAATGCCTCATCGTCAAGACTTCCCAATCACTAATTGACTTCCACAAAAATATATTTCAGGTATACGGCGAGAGAAACGAATTCCTCTACCACCATATAAATACGTTTGAAAAGATCAATGTACGTGACCAGTTAGAATTACTTTGTCAGACACTGGTCCATACAAGTTGTTCTGGGTTTAAACAAACCGAAGGTACTATTTAAAAATAGTCCTTGTATAACACCGTCTTCAACTTTAAAATCTTGGCGTACGGCGTAAAATCAATTCAAAGTGAAATCTTGATTTTGGCCTTTTTGAAATGATTAACGAATATTTTAAATATTAATCTAATACGATCAAACTTGATTCACAGTACTTGTTTTATAAAATACCGGACCGTGCTTGACCGGTTACTTGTATCTTGAAATTTGTAGTTTAATAGAAAACCACAACACACATATTTCTTGCATGTATGATTAAAATCTAAGTATTTTATTCATAAATAGTTTCTAATTTAAATTTGTAATTTATCAAGTATTTGTTTCAGTCTTTGATTTTAACTTCTGACGAAATCCTGATTCACTCTTCCCTTTAAATAAATTAAATTAAAATGTTATTTTTATTTAAATATTTATCTTCTTATTTAATTTTAATCAATATTAAATTTGTAAACTAATTTTAATTTTAAAACAACTTAAAATCATTGTTTTAACTCAAAACAGCAAAGTACCAACTTTGTAAAGTATCAGATTTTAAAACCCTAGCGCGCACGCATGAAAATCAGACCAGATCACATGTTTTCGACCCAGTACTAAGTACCAAGGCCTTGACCCTTGATAACCCCCTTGCCCGATCACTCAAAACCTAATGAAAACTCAAAGTACCACTTTGGCCTGGTACTACCGCTTTTCCCCTTTGGCAAAATACCACGTTTAAAGTACCACACCCACGAAATCACTGCCCGATCACCTAAACTATCGATGGCCACACATGCTTATCCTTCCTCCTTACCCGTGCCATAGTTGTGCACGTGCACAGTCACATGTGCCCACCTGAACCTCTAACAACCGTCGCAACACCTCCCTCTCCGTCACTTACCACACCACGACTGTCAGAACCACCTCCACCTGGCCTGAACGGAAATTGGCCGTGGCCCCTCTTCTTCCAGTAAACATCACCAAGGAAAAACCCTCCTACCTCCTTCCATCGACCACCGGTCGTCACCATCACTTGGCCACATCATCACCCAACCCCAACGCCCAGATCCCCCTAGATCGCAACCACCTGTCTTCCCCTACGGTGAGTAATTCCGATGCAAAACCATTGACCCCAAAAACAGTTCAAAAACCTATTTTATTTAATTTCACAAAAACTACGCAATTAAAAATTAAATTCGTATTTTTCCAATGATCCACCCCTTCCATACTCCTCCAGGCCAAGTGCCGTCGTTTCTGATCCCATGTATCAACGGAGGTTCACCAATTTCAGTTTTGTGACCATCCCTCTCTTCCTCTTAATTACCTCTCTTTAAAATCATGATTTTTGGTTTAAAAATCATCATTTAGTTCCTTTTTTATGCCTGTACAATCAAAACTTGTTTTTACTTAGTTTGAAAATCCATCTTGAAAATGAGCAACAGAGAGGGTACTGTGCGTGTGTTTTGCAATGCCAATAGAAGTTTGGCCAAGCTTGCTTCTCCTTTTAAACACTCATATACCTTATTTCAAAGGTTCAAACCATAGAATACTACCTCATTCAAAACCCCAATCCTATGTTTACTGGTCTAATTAAAACCATAGGGATTTAACCAACCAAAACACTGTTTTATTGACAGTAGCTAGCCATTTTTTTTAGCATAAGGTTCTTAAGGTTTCTACATCCAAAACATTGATCATTTCATCATTATCAAACAAGAAAACAACACATGGTAGTGTATTCGAACAGGATCATAAAAGAAATACAAGATCACTTCATGTTATAACAGCAAACTGCTGTTAATGAAAACAGAAAATAAAGATGTAGTTTTACTCACCTTAAAGCTTCCAAAACTCTTACTTTTCCTTTGCTAAAACTCTTAAACTTGCTGTGTTGTTCGAGAGTGAGAGTTGTGTGCATGGATGGCCTTTATATAGTGGTGAGAAATAATAAAATATGGGTGCATTAAATGCTGATATGAAACAGCCAAGCAGCTTTTTGTTTTGACAAATGAAAACCCATTTTAAAAATTGATTTCCTCTTTCAAATCTACACATTTTCTTCCACATTTACATAGTATTTTCAGGCTATATTCTACCTGAATTATACCCTATACCATGTACAACATCTCCCCCCCCCCCATTGGCCTAAAAACACCCTTACATTTATTGCTCTTTGTACAACTCTTCTTTCTACCATTTCTTTTCTTTGTTTAATTCAAATGTTGTGATCCTTTATTGTACCGTATGTGTTCAGTTTTTGCTGAGCTTTCAAGCCCTATTTTTCACATGTCAAATATGATTTTACATGAATATATTTTATATATCAACTTTGTAACGACCCGCATTCTACGCATCATAGGATCGTAGAATATTTATTTCTGTCCCATACGAAGTCGTATGGTCATGTAACTTTGGGAGACGACTATTGGGGTCACTTCCCATGTTCATGATTTTTCTCGATTTTTAAATGACCATTTTACCCCTAGTTGGTACTGTTTTGGCCATAACTTTTGACTGGAAAGGAATTTTGACCTGAAACCACTTCCATTGGCTTCGGATGATGGTTTCTCTTTCCGTAGAGTGGTCACATTAGCCAAACGGACTTACCGTTTGGGAGATATGGCTGAAACAAGTTTCAGATGGTGAAAAACAGCTTAATTGGGCTTAACCGGGTGATTAGCAGCTAGGCCCAAGGGGAATTTCGGGTTTAGAGGTATAGGAGGACTGATTAGGGTTAGGTTATCACTTTCATTTCAGTTTTGAGCCGCCACAAACCTCCTTGAGACCTTAGTAATGGCTTCCTACATCTAAAACACCCCAAATCACTCTCTAATTGAAGATTAGGCTTAGCAACACCAAATTAAGGAGAAAAAGCACCAAAGCAAGGTTAGAGCCGCTGTTAGACATCAGTATTCGCCCCAAATCAGAGGAGTTTCAGTTCTGAGAATTTCATTTGTGGCCAAGGTGAGTGATAGCATCATTTTGACACTAATTACGGTTGATTAAGGGTAATTAGTGAAGATTAGCGAATTTATACGTAAATAAATTCTGGAAAAATTCTTAAAATTTTAAAATAATGTTTTAAGGCTCTGTTAGAAATTTGAGATAATTTCGATGTGTTTTGTTAATTGTATGCCTAAACATGATTAAGAGCGCTTAAGGGAAAATATGAAGTTTTAGCTACTTTTGATCCATTTTGATTCATTTGAATTGTTGGTTGTTGTTTGTGGTTGCTATTACATGTTGCTATGACTCTGTGGTATGTTTCATGATTGATTAGAATAGTTAAATTGCTCGAAAACGTCGTCGAATGGCGTAGAAAGCTTGCTGGAAAATTGCAGAAGTGTGCAGGTTCCGAACCGGTTCGGATCGGAGAAAGGGGGTCGGATCGGATTTGTGAACTGACCAAGAGGATTCGAACTGGATTGGAACTTGTCGCTGGAGAAGGCTTGGCAAAAAGGAAGGCTGTTCACTTAGAGTTGGGGTGGACAAGGGGATCGGATCGGAGTAAGCTAGGGAGCGGAGCGGATCGGATCGGAAGAGCGATTGGAGGCCAGATCGGATCGACTTGGAGATGCAGGGCTCGGATCGGAAGCAAACACTCGGGAGAACTAGCAGGAGGGAAATCAGATGGCAAGGAGGGATCGGATCGGAATACGTGAAGAAATAAGCTAGGGATTGGAGCGCTGGAGGGAAGGACACCCGACCCGACCTGGAGGAGGACCCCGACCCGACCCGGAGCGAAGTGCCCGACCCGAATCGAATGAAAGAAGACAAGGAGAAGGACCCGAACCCAGAGGAAGGTGGCACTCCGAACCGAACCGAGCATGGGTGACTGAACCGAACCGAATTTTAGAGCTGCTACTGCACGACAACTTTTCTGAAGACCCACTCCAATTCAACCAAACCCGAGATGCAAAGGAAGTCCAAATGAGAAGTTAGAGCTTAAGATTCAGATGGGAATCAACGAGTTCACTTCATGATTGGGCTTTGCTGCGGGACGCGTGCTAAGGAGTTATCGACACCTATAGCTTTGGACCACTATGGTAGGAGGTACGAAGGCGGATTCAGGGCCATTATGGCATTGGTAGAACCAAGGGCTATGACCAATGAAGTGGGTCATTGAAATGTTTGGTCATGACTCCAAGTGTTTGGCTTGGTCACAGCAGGGTTTCTACAAGTCGGGATTCGTCGTTGCCTCAGTTTGTCTAGTGTTCCAAAGTGGTAGATGTCGTACGCTTTAGGCACTGAGTGAGAGGTGTGAGGATGGTTGCTATGGATGATTTGTTGCTATCATTTTGACATGCACACCCCACCCCCGTATTCTTACACTAATTATTATGGCACCTTGGAGTATTGTACGGTATGTGGTACTAACTCTTTGGTTGCAGGTCCAGGTTCAGATATGGTTTAGTATACCTGTTATTATTCTGTTTAGATGCTTATCGCTCATACCAGGCTTTATGTCTGACCCAGAGTTTTATGTCTCTTCTTATTACTCTGGGTGCTCACACGAGCAGACTAGAGACAGGTCAAATGGTGATGCACGGGTAGATGATCCGGAGACGAGTAGGAGGCTTCCACGTACTATATACATAATATTCTCCCTGTGTTGTTGAAGATCACTGCTTGGGCATTGTTGGTGTATCTTCTATTTTAGCTTTCTTTTGTTTAGAGACAGTAAATTTGGAAAGTTGTAATAAGCTGTATTTGGATTTCCGCTGCTCTGATGTTGACATTGATTATTAGTTATCAGCTTATGCACTGTCTCGCCTGTTTTATGTCAAGTATGTTATTATTATATTTTATTCCATGCGCTGTGAGACATTCTACAGGTTCCTTGTATGTTCATTTCTTTCTTCCTTTTTCCCTTCTGGCGACTCGTTCCGTGCTAACTGGACATGTGTACAGCGCACCTTTGGAGTAAATGTCGGTTGGTGCGGGGCGGGCCGTTACAAACTTGCTTTCCAAGTATGAACAAAAATCTGAAAATATGGTACATGTAAATCTATGTTGTATAGAAAATACTTTGCAATATCTATGATTTGAAATCAACTATTGTAGATAAAATGATGATGCATAGGTAGGATTTTATAAATCTTTTGATGCATGTTTTTATTAGACAAATTAGCTAAAGCATTGGAAAATGGGACAAGCAAGAGTATGTTGAAAAGAAAGAGAAGAATCCAAAACTGAAAAATGATCATGCCGTGCTAAATCTTTGGCTTGAGGATCTTTGTTGATAGCATAAAGTAATCTTATAGATGAGACAATGAGTGAAGGAGAGTTGGACACTTCATGTCTTCTTGTTTCAATGCAGAAGTGCACTTGATTTGCATGTGCTTTTTGTTGCAATCACATCCAGGTGTAAGTGATGACATCAAGTATGAAACATGACTTACAAGAGGATTAGGCAACGCATAAAAATTCACATACTTTTTCCTGCGTGTGTTTTTAGATTATGGGATTGTTTAAATCTTGCTTTTCGGCAAAGAGACTCTCATGTTAAAACAAAGGGTTTGTCAAAAAAAATGTTTTAAATCCTTTTTGAAACGTGAACAAGATATTTGCAAAGTAATACACTTTAATTCTATGCATAAGTGTTATTCAACATACCTATAAAATATAAATTTAAACTATTTAGATTATTATATACAAAAGAGAAAAACAATTTTTAGTCTAGACATGTTTTAAAGTCTTGATTGAAAATTGTGTATGTGAAAATATACTCAAAATAAAACAATGTGTGTGTATGATTGATGTTAAAACTTGGGTCATTACAATCCACCCCCGTTATAAAAATTTCGTCCTCGAAATTTGTAGACAGAAGATAAGCAAAAGATAATATATATATATATATATATATATATCATACCGTACGTCAAGCGGACTGCAGCAAAATACACGTACTATACTCGACTAGTATCGAGTTATAGACCACAGCAAAATACTAGTACTACTATAATATACATATCCATCATACTACTACTACTATATACAATACCATCTAGCCTGTCTGTCCTACTCAGAACCGTTGCTGATCTCTATGACATCCTTGTCATCAGAAATGACAACCACCTCATCATCGTCCGAGATGGTAACTACATCCACATCATCAGAAATACAAATCACATCCTCAGTGTTGGATATCTCGATCACCTCAACTGCCTCCTCAACCTCCTCAGGAATATCATCGTTTGAAAGCTCTATGACCTCAATAGGAGAAGGTGGACATAACATCATATCTGGGTAGGCAAAATCCATATCATCATCTATAGGTACCCCCATATCATGATCCATAAGTGGCTCCAAATGTCCTCCATTAGCCAGATACAGTGCCATCTCTTGAGCTAGTTGTTCCAATAGGACTGCTAACTGTCCACCCATAGGTGCTGGTGGTGCCTGAACCCATGGCTCTAACTCTGGCTATGCAAGTGGAATATCCCCCTCAGGCTGTGGCTGAGCAAGTGGTATATCCTCAAGTGGAATGTCCTCCTCTGGCTCTTCCTCTGGATCCTCCTCGGGCTCCTCCTCTAGATCCTCCTCGGGCTCCTCCTCTGGATCCTCCTCAGGCTCCTCATCCGGATGCTCCTCGGGCTCCTCATCATCCATGTCATCTCTGTCATCGCCACCGTCATCATCGCTATCATCTCCATCATCTGTTCCCTCTCCTACATAGTACCCTACCTGATCGTTATCTCCCTCATAATCCTGCTCCTGAGGTGAGTTCCTCCTCAATGGAAGACTCTCTCTGGTATATGCCCGACTCCTCAGAGTCGATGTATCTCCTCTCATCCTCATGCTCCTGTGAACCTGTAAGCTCATGGATACTAATGCCTGTATACTGTCTCAATCTCTGTAGCGGGGTCAGTCTCTTTCTGGCGGTCCTCTTGAACATCGGTGACATCTGGAAAAGAAACAAAGAACAGATTTCAGTACAAGTGATAGTAAACTGAAAGGGTTCATAAATCCTACGAATGCCGAGTCCTCATAACATCCACAATCCATAGAGATGAAAATCCACAATTCCATTTCCAGACAAATGATACATCCATACAAGCCATACCGTACCATCATATATCCAAAACAACATAGGATAACAAACATCTAGTCCACAACAAAATCTGGATAGAACTCCCTGATGTGCTTCTCCGTCTCCCAAGTACAGTCATATGAATTCTTCCTCCACTGTATCTTGAGTAGTTTCACGACCTTATTCTAAAGTTGCTTTTCTTCTCTTACACAGACTGAGTATCTAACCACAGTCAAGTTCGGTTCAATTTCAAGATCTTCCTGAATCGATGGTTCCAAGATTAAAGATGGGTCGTGCACACATTTGCGGAGATGAGATACATGAAAAACATTGTGAATTCTAGCCATTCTCTCTGGTAATTCCACCCTATAGGCCAGAGATCCAACCTTTTCAAGAACACGGAAAGGTCCCACATATCGTGGAGCTAACTTCCCTATCTTACAAAATCCGACTGTTCCCTTGATTGGTGAAATCTTTACAAACACAAAATCTCCAACAGAAAAGTTCAGATCCCTTCGTCTTTTATCTACATAGCTTTTCTGTCGATCCTGGGCCTCCTTCATTCGTCTTTTAACTAACTCTACCTTCTCAGTTGCTTCTCGAATCATATCTGGTCCGAGAAAAAGCTTATTTCCTGACCCCACCCAACAGGTTGGTGATCTGCACGGTCTGCCATAGAAAGCTTCATATGGTGCCATGCCTATACTTACCTGATAGCTGTTATTGTAGGAGAACTCCACTAGATGTAGGTGATCCTCCCACGATCCTCCAAAGTTCAGAATACATGCTCTCAACAGGTCCTCCAACGTCCTGTTTACCCTTTCTGTCTGGCCGTCTGTTTGGGGATGATAAGCAGTACTTAAATTCAGCTTGGTCCCAAAGTTGTTTGGAGTGCCTCCCAGAATTTGCTGGTAAAAATAGGATCCCTATCACTTATAGTACTCACTGGGACTCCATGTAATCGTACAATCTCCCTTATAAAGATCTCGGCCAATGAAGTTGCAGTCCGAGATGGTTTCACCGGAATGAAATGCGCACTCTTTGTTAGTCGATCAACTATCACCCAAACTCCTTCATATCCTTTCCTGGTCTTGGGCAAACCATCGACGAAATCCATTGATATCATCTCCCACTTCCAGGTAGGAATCTCCAAAGGTTTCAGTAGTCATGCTGTCTTCTGGTTATCACCCTTTATTTGCTGGCAGCATAGACACTGATTTAGGCCAGAATATCTCTCTTCATCCCAGGCCACTAAAATACTCGCCTCATATCTCTATACATCTTGTGTACTCCTGGATGAATACACAACTTTGATTTATGGCATTCTGCCAAAACTTCCTGCCTTAATCCATCAACATCAGGAACACACAATCTTCCATTAATTCTGAGAATACCTTAGCCATCCACTTCAAAATACGACTCTCCTCTTTTTATAACTCCTTGAATTAACTTCTCCAGATTCTCATCTCTCCGTTGATTCGCCATTATCCTTCCTTGAAGTGCTGAGGTAGCTTCTAGAAGAGATAAGATCGCATTTCTGCTTAGAGCGTCTGCTATGACATTTGCTTTCCCTGGCGTATAGGTAATATCCAAATCATACGACGCAAGGAATTCCAACCATCTCTACTGCCTTAGGTTGAGATCTTTTTGAGAAAACAGATATTTTAGTGGTTTGTGATCTGTGAAAAGCTCGAACTTCCCTCCGGACAGGTAGTATCTCCACATTTTTAATGCAAAAACAACCGCTAATAACTCTAGATCGTGTGTGGCGTAATTCTTCTCATGAATCTTCAAATGTTTACTAGCATATGCAACCACACATCCATTCTGCATTAGTACTGCACCGAGTCCCACTCCACAAGCATCAGTATAAACTCAAATTTACTTTTCCCATCAAGAACAGTAAGAACTGGCGCTTCTGTCAATTTCTTCTTCAACTCCTTGAATGATTCTTCACACTTCGGAGTCCATATAAATTTCTCACCCTTCTTAGTCAGCTTAGTCAGATGAGATGATATCTTAGAATAATCTTGGATAAACCTCCTGTAATATTCGGCTAATCCCAAGAAACTACGGACCTCCGTTGGTGTTCTGGGTTGCTTCCATTGTTGCACTGCCTCGACCTTGATTGGGTCTATAGAAATACCATCTCCATTTACGATATGCCCCAAGAATCTAACTTCAGATTGCCAGAAATGACATTTAGAAAACTTCGCCTTCAAAACATTCATCCTTAGAGTCTCCAATACTACTTTAAGATGATATCAATGCTCTTCTTCTGTCTTTGAAAAGATCAAGATATCGTCAATAAAAACTAGGATGAACTTGTTCAGAATCTTTCTGAAGACGCGATTCATCAAATCCACAAAATACGCGGGTGCGTTGGTTAAACCGAATGGCATAACTAACCATTCATAAAAGAAATCCAGGCCTCTGAAAGCAGTTAAAGGAATACTATCTTCGGCGATTCTTAACTGATGGAATCCTGTAGCAAGATCCATTTGAGAAAACACCGTAGCTCCACTCAAATGATCAAAAAGATCGTCAATTCGCGGCAAAGGATACATATTCTTGATGGTCACCTTATTTAACTCCCTGTAGTCGACACACAGCCTTAGTCATCCATCAGACTTAACCACAAAAACTACTGCTGAACCCCAGCTTGAAAAACTTAGCCTGATCAATCCTCTGGCCAGTAAATGTTGAGTTTGCTTCTCAAGTTCCTTAACTTCATTTGGCGTCGTTCGTCTTTTTGGTTGAACGATTGGTCTGGCTCCTAGAATTAGATTGATGTGGAACTCTATTTCTTGACGTGGGGGTAAACTCTTAACTTCTTCAAATTCTCTTGCGGTGCCTCCAAAGCATACAAGAAACTACACATATGAATACCAGGTTTTCCATAAGTTATCCTGGCTTTGCTCCCAATATTGGTCACCAGAGTTACGATTTCTTTATCGCATTTAATCTCAGCTTGGAATCTACTCAACCAGTCTATTCCAAGTATAAAATTAAATCCTTTGAAATCCAAAACGTAGAAATCGAAGAGAAAGGAATGAGAAAGGTACGAGAGTGCCACATTATCGCAATACATTTTTAACTCAGTTTTTCCGCCAATAGGATTAGTTACACAAATTGGGTTTGGGGAAATTTTTGGGATAAATCTGAATTTTCCTACCGTGCCAGAAGAAATGAAACTATTTGAGGCGCCAATGTCAAATAAAACACGAACATCAATGCCATTTAAATCAAAAGTACCTTCGAGAACTCCCTTGCCTTTCACATCTTGGGAGGTTGATGGTTCACTTTTGATAGCATACACCTTGGGTTGCTGTGCCCTCTTCATGAGTGGACAGACTTTAACCAAGTGCCCAGGCTGATGACAGTTGAAACACAGATTCTTCATCACCATTGCTTGTCCAGGGCCTTGCTGCTGTTTCTGCTGCTGTTGCTGAGATGGTTGTTGTTGCTGGTTTTGCTGAGGTTTCTTTGCTGATGGTTTGGTGCAGAATTTGGCAATATGTCCTTTTTGCAAATAGTTGTGGCATTTAGTATCTTTGAATCGTTCTTTGGCCTTTTCTCCCATCTTAGGTACTCCTTTGTTGTTGTTGTTCCAGTTTGGATTGAACTTCCTCTTATTTGGATTCTCTCCACTAGGTCCTCCCGTCTGTGCTGCTTTTGCAACTGGCTTCTTACCTTCCAGTGCCTCATAACGAACTGCCATATCAACTAAATCTACAAATGGAATCTTGAGATGTCCAATCATCTGAACTTACAGGCTATCCTTCAATCCTACTATGAATATTTCATTTTTCTTAAGCAGAGTGTTGATCAGTTTTGGGCCAAAATAAGAAAGCGAGTTGAATTTGTTCTCATATTCAGATACTTTCATATTCCCCTGCTTGAGATCAATAAAGTCACGATACATCCTCGTCTTTCCAGCGATAGGCAAAAATTGTGCTTCGAATGCTTCTTTGAACTTGTCCCAAGTAAAATCTTCCTCGGGAACATTAGCAGTTTGCGCGTCCCACCAGATCGCATCAGCTCCTTGAAGTTGCCATGAAGCTAAAAGACGTTTCTGATCATCATTCAACTTCAACCCTTTGAAAATCCTTTCACAAGACCTCATCCATGCCTGAACCTCAATAAAAGACTCAGTCCCTTTGAAAACTTTTCCTCCCAGAGTTGTATACTCCTTACAAATAGTCGCAAAGCTCTTATCCTGTTGGACTGGTGCGACTTCCTTTACTGTCTCACTTTGGTCTTGGGATCCAGCAGTACGACCAGTAACAGTGGAAGATCCCCTAGCTCGACCTCTTCGTGCACGGGTACTCATTTTGATTACCTGAATATAACAGGCTGTCAATCGAGACTTTGATGGGTTATAACTGACTTAAGTATAACATCCAAGTTGTTCTAAATTTATTTTAAATTTTATATAAATATACGCTCTCTTACACTCACCCAAAGCCTAGGTAATCAGTAACCTAATCTCTGATACCAACTGTAACGGCCCAACTTTCGAACATATCGGAAGTCGTGTCATTAATGAGAAATAAGAGTAGATAGAAGATAAAATCACAGAACATCAGAATCTCACAGCGGAATTTCACAAAAGATAATACTTTATAATATTACACAATAGTACATGATACATCAGAACATCATATGTCTAGTGGTACAACCCATTTATAGTACATCAGTAATTATACATAACATTCACTTCTAACTTGTAGACTTATAATTATACAGTAGGTAAGGTAGATAGGTCAGCACACTGATAATCTTCATCCAGTTTCTTAAGTTTCTACATCCTGATTCACTTTTCTATTCATGACAAGTGTTATGAACACCCAAGAGTTTAAGGGAAAACACAGAAAAATAAACTCCGGGTCAGTCAGGGGACTGGTATGAGTAAACAGTTTAAAAACAGTTTAAAGAAAACATCTCATAAGACCACGCCATGAATACGGAACGGGTTTTTACCTTATGAGATTAAAACACTTTTGTATACTTTTAAACCAGATATTTTTATAATGTCAAATTGGTTTTCACAAATAATTTAGAATCTAGGAAAATGCTTGCATCTCACATTTTCCGATATAGTATACAAATACAAACCGCTTGGCACTTATGGAAATTGGATTTCCAACTATGACAAGGTATGGGACCACCTTCCGACGATGTATCTCTAGAGGCAAATACACCTGGGTTCAGCAAGAACGTCTTACAACCCGGCCCTCACATGACCGACGACCCATTTCTCTTGAGTGTATCAAGTGTATATCACCAATGGTTGTGTACGGCAACCATTCCAGAATGGGCAGAATCGATAGATTAAGAAACAATAGGAATTTCTCTAGATAGGTGATGCTACATCCTAATGGGAGTGACCCACATAGCCATGCTGCCTGCCTGATTTTTGTCATTTCCTGGGTGTGAGGCTTGAGGCTAGACTTACGTCATTAACACTGGTTTATTTCCCTGAGTGCCACATCGTCAAGACTTCCCAATCACTAATTGACTTCCTCAAAAATATATTACAGGTATACGGCGAGAGAAACGGATTCCTCTACCACCTTACAAGTACGTTTGAAAAGATCAATGTATGTGACCAGTTAGAATTACTTTGTCAGACACTCGTCCATACAAGTTGTTCTGGGTTTGAACAAACCGAAGGTACTATTTAAAAATAGTCCTTGTATAACACCGTCTTCAACTTAAAATCTTGGCGTACAGCGTAAAATCAATTCAAAGTGTAATCTTGATTTTGGCCTTTTTGAAATGATTAACGAATATTTTAAATATTAATCTAATACGATCAAACATGATTCACAGTACTTGTTTTATAAAATACCGGACTGTGCTTGACCGGTTACTTGTATCTTGAAATTTGTAGTTTAATAGAAAACCTCAACACACGTTTTTCTTACATGTATGATTAAAATCTAAGTATTTAATTCATAAATAGTTTCTAATTTAAATTTGTAATTTATCAAGTATTTGTTTCAATCTCTGATTTCAACTTTTGACGAAATCCTGATTCACTCTTCCCTTTAAATAAATTAAATAAAAATGTTATTTTTATTTAAATATTTATCTTCTTATTTAATTTTAATCAATATTAAATTTGAAAACTAATTTAAATTTTAAAACAATTTAAAATCATTGTTTTAACTCAAAACAGCAAAGTACCAACTTTGTAAAGTATCAGATCTTAAAACCCTAGCGCGCACGCATGAAAATCAGACCAGATCACATGTTTTCGTCCCAGTACCAAGTACCAAGGCCTCGGCCCTTGATAACCCCCTTGCTCGATCAATCAAAACCTAGTGAAAACTCAAAGTACCACTTTGGCCTGGTACTACCTCTTTTCCCCTTTGGCAAACTGCCAGGTTTAAAGTACCACACCCACGAAATCACTGCCCGATCACCTAAACTATCGATGGCCGCACATGCTTCTCCTTCCTCCTTACCCGTGCCATAGCTGTGCACGTGCACAGCCACGTGGGCCCACCTGAACCTTTAACAACCGTTGCAACACCTCCCTCTCCGTCACTAGACCACACCACGACCGTCAGAACCACCTCCACCTGGCCTTAACGGAAATTGGCCGTGGCCCCCTCTTCTTCCAGTAAACATCACCAAGGAAAAACCCTCCTACCTCCTTCCATCGACCACCAGTCGTCACCATCACTTGGCCACATCATCACCCAACCCAGACGCCCAGATCCCCCTGGACCGCAACCTCCTGGGTTCCCCTACGGTGAGAAATTCCAACGCAAAACCATTGACCCCAAAAACAGTTCAAAAACCTATTTTATTTAATTTCACAAAAACTACGCAATCAAAAATTAAATTCATATTTTTCCAATGATCCACCCCCTTCCATACTCTTCCAGGCCAAGTGTCGTCATTTCTGATCCCATGTATCGACGGAGGTTCACCAATTTCAGTTTTGTGACCATCTCTCACTTCCTCTCAATTCCCTCTCTTTAAAATAATGATTTTTACTTTAAAAATCATCATTTAGTTCCTTTGTTATGCCTATACAATCAAAACTTGTTTTTACTTAGTTTGAAAATCCATCTTGAAAATGAGCAATAAAGAGGCAAATGTGCTTATGTTTTGCAATGCCAGTAGAAGTTTGGCCGAGCTTGCTTCTCCTTTTAAACACTCATATACCTTATTTCAAAGGTTTAAATCATAGAATACTACCTCATTCAAAACCCCAATCCTATGTTTACTGGTCTAATTAAAACCATAGGGATTTAACCAACCAAAAAACTGTTTTAGTGACAGAAGCTGGCCATTTTTTTATAGCATAAGGCTCTTAAGGTTTCTACATCCAAAACATTGATCATTTCATCATTATCAAACAAGCAAACAACACATGGTAGTGTATTCGAACAAGATCATAAAAGAAATACAAGATCACTTCATGTTATTACAGCAAACTGCAGTTAATGAAAACGGAAAATAAAGGTGTAGTTTTACTCACCTTAAAGCTTCCAAAACTCTTATTTTTCCTTTGCTAAAACTCTTAAACTTGTTGTGTTGTTTGAGAGTGAGATTTGTGTGCATAGATGGCCTTTATCTAGTGGTGAGAAATAATAAAATATGGGTGCATTAAATGTTGATATGAAACAACCAAGCAACTTTTTGTTTTGACAAATGAAAACCCATTTTAAAAATTGATTTCCTCTTTCAAATCTACACATTTTCTTCCACATTCACATGGTATTTTCAGGCTATATTCTACCTGAACTATACCCTATACCATGTACAACATCTCCCCCCCATTGGCCTAAATACACCCTTACATTTATTGCTCTTTGTACAACTCTTCTTTCTACCATTTCTTTTCTTTGTTTAATTCAAATGTTGTGATCCTTTATTGTACCGTATGTGTTCAGTTTTTGCTGAGCTTTCAAGCCCCATTTTTCACATATCAAATATGATTTTACATGAATATATTTTATATATCAACTTGCCTTCCAAGTATGAACAAAAATCTGAAAATATGGTACATGTAAATCTATGTTGTATAGAAAATACTTTGCAATATCTATGATTTGAAATCAACTATTGCTAATAAAATGATGATGCATAGGTAGGATTTTATAAATCATTTGATGCATGTTTTTATTAGATAAATTAGCTAAAGCATTGGAAAATGGGACAAGCAAGAGTATGTTGAAAAGGAAGAGAAGAATGCAAAACTGAAAATTATCATGCCGTGCTAAATCTTTGGCTTGAGGATCTTTGTTGATAGCATGAAGTAATCTCATGGATGAGACCATGAGTGAAAGAGAGTTGGACACTTCATGTCTTCTTGTTTCAATGTGAAAGTGCACTTGATTTGCATGTGCTTTTTGTTGCAATCACATCCAGGTGTAAGTGACGAGATCAAGTATGAAACATGAATTACAAGAGGATTAGACAATGCATAAAAATTCACATACTTTTTCCTGCTGTGTTTTTAGATCAAGGGATTGTTTAAATCATGCTTTTCGGCAAAGAGACTCTCAAGTTAAAACAAATGGTTTGTCAAAAAAAAAAATGTTTTAAATCCTTTTTGAAACGTGAACAAGATATTTGCGAAAGAATGCACTTTAAAATTTCTATGCATAAGTGTTATTCAACATACCTATAATATAAATTTAAACTATTTAGATTATTATATACAAAAGAGAAAAACAAATTTTAGTCTAGGCATGTTTTAAAGTCTTGATTGAAAATTGTGTATGTGAAAATATACTCAAAATCAAACAATGTTTGTGTATGATTGATGTAAAAGCTCGGGTCATTACAGCAGCCGCCGCTAGAAACATGAGGTTATCCCCTAATCAGGAACCTAACGTATTCCGAATATCAGACCTAGAGAACCTGTGCAAACACTAACAAATGCCGATGTGTGGGCGATGGTGCGTCAGATTATGTCCGAAAGCTGACGATACACTAATGAGGACTGGGACATTGAGCAAAGTCATACCCCTTCACAGATGATATATTGGACTTCTAGTTCCCTTGGCGATTCAACTTGCCACAAATGGATCGATATTCAGGAAGAACGGACTCCGGATAGCATCTGATGAGGTACGCATGGTTCATGAATGTCGCAGCAGCTCCAGATGCTATAAAATGCAAGGCCTTTCCAATTTACCTAGAAGACGTGGCATTAATGTGGTTCACCCAACTCCCTCCACGGTCAGTATCCAATTTCACATAATTAAGTGAGCGCTTTATGAACCAGTTTCGACTTCATGCCCAAAAATCCAAAAGCGTCATAGAGTTGTCAAGGATTAAACAGGCTCTAGGCGAATCTCTGAAATCATATTTGGATCGCTTCAACCTGGCTGTCACCAAAGTTAGTGACCCTCATGAACCCACTATTCTGATGGCTTTAATAGAAGGAGTTGACCCAAAAATAGAATTTGGGGATTATCTATCCGGAAAACCGCCCCTACTAGGGAATTGTTCTACGAAAAAGCTAATATTCACTTAAGGCGAGAAGAAGCTCATGCAAATAGGAAGTGAAAGTCCGAAGGGGCCTCGAGGGAAGGTGTCCAAAGTAACGTTGCTATGAAACAATCTGGTGACAGTTCAGGGAAGGTTGAAGTGAACGTTGGCAACCAGAACGGAGGTAACAACAACAAGAATGGAAGCGACAATAGGAGGAGTAGGAACTGAGGGAACAATTCCAGCAAAAGACCTCGATTCCAAACTTTTGAAAACTATTCTCCATTGAATGATACCTTGGAAAATATTTATTTGGGCACATACATCATATTGCAATACAAAAAACCACCACCCAGAGACTCCACTGAAAAAGAGATCGCAACAGGAAAGTTTTGTTTGTTCCATAGAACCTACGGTCATTCCACCAACGAATGTCGCCATTTGAGAGATGTAGTTGAAAGATTACTACGGGAAGGGAAGTTAGATGAGTACAAGGTTGCCCTAAGGGACAAGGGGCAAGGGGGACAAGCCCCGAACTAAAACCACCTACTTCTAAACCCACAGCCCAACAGAAAGGTAAGGGGATCGTTATCAATACCATTATAGGCGGACCCCACCTAGCTAGTCATAGTTTCAAAGCGATGGACCAGTACGTCAATGCCACCAAGCACTTTGAGGTAGGAGAATGTAGTAACCTCGAAGACATTACTCCAGTAAAACAACAAAAGACGATGTCAGACGACGTCGTATTCCGTAGTAGAGATGATTCCGGAATTCAATCACCAACTGAAGACCCACTGGTAATTACCACGACCATCGGCCCTGCCTTAGTCCATAAAGTGTTGGTGGACAATGGGAGTTCGGTCAATATCCTCTTCAAGAAAGCTTTTGAACAAATGAGACTTGAAGCAAGACATCTAAAGCCCTACGATGGATGGAGACATGGCTTCAATAGGGCATCGATGGCTCCGATGGGCTACGTAGAATTACCAGTAATATTAGGATAGGGAGATCGCCAGAGAGTGAGGATCCTGCCATTTGTAGTTTTGGATGTAGAGTCACCCTACAACGCTTTCCTAGGCCGACCGGCCCTTGCCGAGTTTAGGGCATGTATTGCACCTTGGTGCTTGCTGCTTAAATTCCCGACTAAGCTAAAGGATGAGCTTGTTACATGAAGGAGTTGAAGATGCTAATGAAGGGTTTGAATATAGAATCTAAGGACGGTTCTCCACCTTCGAAGGAAAACTCAGCATAGCAATTAAGGGGTCCAGCCCCAAGAGAGTCGCCCTTAGATGTGCTCGAGGATATGATCCCAGAGAGGATAGAGAACCCGAGGATAGAAAGGCGACTCCTAATGAGACAACAATAGATATACCTATTGAAGAGACAGATCCGACAAAAGTACTAAAGATCGGCTCGCAACTAGATCCAATTCGAGCGAAAGAGTAGGCTGATTTCTTAAGGGAAAATTTGGATGTGTTTGCCTGGACTCTCACTGACATGTGTGGGATTTCGCCTGCCATTATGAGCCACTCTTTATGCATTAATCTGAACCACCCACTGGTCAAACAGAAGAGATGAATGTTAGGCCCAGAGCGGTCAGCAGCTTTGAAGGAAGAGGTAGAGAAATTGAAGGATAATGGATTCATTAAGGATTCGAAAAATCCTGACGGGATATCAAATCCTGTCCTCATCAAAAATCTAACGGGAAATGGCATACATGTATTGACTTCTCTGATTTGAACAAGGATTGTCCAAAGGATAGCTTTCCTCTTCCCAGGATTGATCAGCTAGTAGACTTGTAACGCCCCACCTCCGTTAAGTCACTCGCAAAGGGAATGCCTTAACTTTGGTGGAGCGTTTTTAGTAGACAGAACCGAAATTTACAAGACAGATAAAGCAGTACTTGAAAATTTTATAACTTTATTACAACAGAAACAGAAATGAGTTTAGTTACATCTTTCAAAATCACAATGTCGGAATTCAAGTACATAAATGTCGGTCTTATACAAAAGCCTTTAGAATGCATAGTTTTTAAAGCCATAATCCCCAATATAAACTGCCATGGAAAGATAGAGCCAAAGACAAGGAATACTTCAAACACTTCAAGCAAAGAGAATCAGAATCAAACTCCTATGTTTCCACCTTGAAAACCTGAGGGGGTAACGGAAAGAAAAGAGGCGAAACAAACTAGGTTAGACATAAGTCTGGCGAGTCCAGTGACTTTCAGCATATAAACAGATAATAGTATCATGACATGTAAATAAATCTGGATGAGAGATAACCATAACAGAAATATCAGGCTACTAGAAGGAACAAAATGATATAGGTTAAGCTAAGCTTTTCACTTCTCTGCACTGATACTAGTATAAACTGATTAGGTGTTACCCTAATATCTAAACTGAAACAGAAATAGAAACAGAATAATCTCTACAGAAACAGAATGCTAGTAATGGGCCTTTACCACCCGAACAGAGGCAGACGGTACAGAAACAAAATGCTAGTAATGGGCCTTTACCACCCAAACAGAGGCAGATGGTACAAAAACAGAATTCTAATAATGGGCTTTTACCACCCCAACAGACAGAAGGTACGGAAACAGAATACTAATAATGGGCCTTTACTACGGGCCTTTACCACCCCAACAGACAGAAGTTACAGAAACAGAATCGGAAATGGAATCAGAGACAGAAACAGAATAATCCCTATGGAAACAGAATGTTAGAATTAGGTGTACACTAATAATGGGCCTTTACCACCCAAACAGACGGTACCATGCAGAAACAGACTGGTGTTACCACCCAACAGAAACAAACAGTACCCACAGAAACTGACAGAACTAGGTGTACCCTAATGTCTAAACTGAAACTGAAACGAAAACAGAATAATCTCTACAGAAACAGAATGCAAGAATTAGGTGTACACTAGTAATGGGCCTTTACCACCCGAACAGACAGTACCACGCAGAAATAGACAGGTGTTACCACCTAACAGAAATAGATGGTACTAACAAAAACAGACAGAACTAAGTGTACCCTAAGTCCTACCCCCAAGCGATCGGCTCCCTAATACATAAATACCCTGTGTTGGCCCTACAGTAGGGTGTATCACTCCCTAAAGTGGCAACCTATTGGCACAGACCATTTACAGATGTCACAGTGTCTTACATCCTCAGAGCAGACTGGATCCATGCACACACATGACCCGGTTGGAACGCGTCATCAACACCCCCTCGCCATTATCAGAATGAACCGCTTTTAATTAGTTCAGTAAGCGTGCCCGGATCCCTACATAGTGTGGGGTCAAAGTTTTTGATACCAGAAAGGGTTACTGACTAATATGGGCCCCAACAACAGATGACACAAGTATTTCCCCTCCTAACCTTGTGTCCCCAGACTAGCACATTTCAGATTAACTTGTTTACAAGTTTCAGGCAGAGTTCAGATTACTAGTTCACAGATCAGACAATCAAGTTAACAAGTTTTCAGATTTACAGATCAGATGTACGGATTTAACAGACTTACAGATTGTATAACTTTGTATTGGGCCTACCGATTCACGAAACGGGTTTATTAGATTCATCAGTCTAGTTGGTTTAACCCTATCCTCCCAACACGTTTTTAGACACCACATTTCCCTTAAATTTGCATTAATTAAATATTAATACATAGACCTCTCACATTAGGTCGGTAGCTTGTGGTCGCTGGATGTGCCGGGCGGTTCCGAGCAGACCTCTGCCACAAGCCAGACCTAACCTCATGCCTAGGCATATTTTAGTTATGCCTACGACCTCTCACATTAGACTGACAGTTTGCGATTACTGGTCAAGTCGGTTGGTTCAGGGCAGGTTTCTACCGCAAACGGAGTCTAACCTCGTGTCATAGCCAATTCATTCCAATACAGATTATACAGATATCAGACTAATTCTGTTCATTTAACATATTAAGCTTCTTTACAGGTTACAGCAAATTAATCAAAATTCCATATTTTACTCAACCTTAGATCGAGCCTACGTATTTTCATACCCAAATTACAATTATTTAGCTTTCAACAGATTAGGCAATTCAACAGATAACAGATCTAGCAGTTTAAGCGATTCAATAGATTTAGCAGATTAGGCAATTCAACAGATTTAACAGATAATAGATTTAGCAGATTAGGCAATTCAACAGATTTAGCAGATAACAGATTTAGCAGGTTAGGCAATTCAACAGATTTAGCAGATTAGGCAATTCAACAGATTATATATTTCTAAAATTCTATTTACATAACTTGCCTAGTCATATTTTAAGCCTAAACTTACATGAATAAATCATGGTCATAATTCATAATACAACATATGCCCAAATTTTTAATTAAACTTTGCACAGTACAGAATATTCTCTAAAAGCACCAAATCATGATATACCATATGAATTATGCCAAACTATAGCCTTTAATGCCAAATATCCAAAAATCTACTTTTAGGCGTATTCACATTGATAGTTATCCTATTATAATATAGGTCTCTACGCCAAAGTCACATATTCCTTTTTCAAGTCATGAATCGTTACATAAAATTTACCCAAAAATCTAGATCTTTAAATTATAACATCTCAAAATCAGATCTTAATTTTAAACATGCGTTATGTCCCCCAAGTTTCAAGTCATATGTTATCATACAATGATTCCTCTTCTTCCAAATTACAGAGTATGCACATATCTAGATCTAATTTACAACATATGTCCATTTCTCAAATCAGTCAAAGATCAGTCATGTCCAATTATGCATTATCCATTACTTGTCCCAAAATTTTAGTGTTTCGTGCGTTAATCTCTTATGAGATTTGGCGCTGTCTCATGGTAGCCTAGCTATAAACGAAAAGGAAGAAAAGAGGGAATAGATATAGAATAGTCACAATAATATTAACAAGATAGATCCACAGAAAAGTATGCATAACCTCAGATCCAGATTCACAAAAATGTCAGGATAATTATTAAATTTCATATCTGAAAATAACTGTACTCACAAAAAGGGAACGATTCTTGATTTCTGGGATCTGTATTCGGACACTGAATAGCGCTCCTTTGGCGTAGACTATCGATTAGATTAGAAAATAGTTGTTCTTTCTATTCAGATTGGAAGAAGATGCACTAGTTCTAGTTTTGATTCTAATAGAGTAGCGACGCCATTTTTATTTTTAATTATAATAGAGGCAGAGTATAGGCAGAATGAAATTATGTGGAGGGAAAGCTAGGTTTGGGGGTGTTTAAATAGCATAGGGGTCACGAATCTGGTCAGAATGGACGTCTAAATACAGAAAAATGCATCCGTCCACGGATCTGGAAATGGGGGGAGGTAGACCCTAAGGTCGACCCTAGTGTCGACCTGTTTACCCAGGTCGACCCTAGTGTCGACTTGGGTCCTGGGCGGGAATTTTCCCGCCCAGCCCGGGTGTCTGTTTTGAATTTCGAAATTTGAATTTTGAATTTCGGGCTGGTTTTTATTGAAATTTTCGAAGGCCGTATCTTCTTCATACGGAGTCCGATTTACGCAAACTTGGGCTCTATTCCAAGCAGAATTTCGAGATGAACGCAATGGCATAACTTGTTTCCCTTAATTATTTTTTTACAATTTAATTATTCTCTAATTTTTTACTCTTATGTTCACAGAAAATACGGGGTGTTACATTCCCCCTTCCTTAAAGGATTTCGTCCCTGAAATCTTCAAGTTAGGAAGAATATGTCCTACCATCCAATCACCCATCTACTCAACCATCATCCACAAGCATCCATTGTCCTTAGAAACTTCTAATGTTGTATGATCATATGCAAAAGTGTGTGTATATGTTCCTTATCTAATGCAAAGATCAGGGGGTCCACTGACTCAGTTGACCTCCTTAATGCGAATTATGTCAGTGCCATGAGTCCAACATGTATGCAATTTTCCTATTTGATACATATCATTTCTATATGAGTGCACAACCGTTCATTCATATGAAACAACCATGTGCTGAGTCAACCATTTTTCATCCACAAAATTGAAAAATGCACACACATCCATATGCAGTATGAGAGTGTTTTTGAGCCGATCTAGCGCCTAGTGTGTGTCTATGCATCCATGAGCAACCACTAGCAACCACTTGCATCCACTTGCAACCATCAAACATAACATGTCTCAAACTCATGTTTACACCCATTAGTTTCTACCTAAAGGTCGAAGATTCGGTCGATAGGATAAAAAAGAGTGATAGAAGCAAGTATGATTAAAACTAGATCTCTGTTCCTATTAGACATCGGTTTAAGAGAATAACCCCCTAAGTATCAACCCCGAAGACCGAAATCAACATCAGATTGACACTCATAGAATTACTCCCATTAAACAAATGACCAACTGGAAATCTACTTCACGCTTCGAGTAGAAACCCTTAACCTTATCTTAAATATTCAGATACTTACAGACAACTAGTATAGATCATATTATCAAATGATTCTCAGGAAACTAAGCATGATAAAAACCCAAAATATATGTGTCACAGTCAACTTAGCGCCCAACATAGATACCCTTAAACCCTAACTTATCACAAACAGATGGGTCGTAACCCTCATGGGGCTTGAGACTATAGCGGGATCAGAAATAAGACTAGTAGAGACTCAACTACAGAATCAAAATGCCAGAATGATTAGATAAGGAAATTAAACTTTCTAAGGAAGAATTTCCACCTCTATCTTGTCCACCTACTACGAGAGTATCCACCTACCCTCCAGAAGATTCTACCCTTTTGCCCTTGCCTTCTGGGGTAATCTTAGATCAGATGTCCCGTCTCGCCGCACTGAAAACAACTAGTCTTGTTAAAAAATCTTTCTCCAAAGTTGCCCTCATCGCACGGAAAAACTTACGAAGCTCGGAAGAGGATCAGCCGTAAGTGAAATTAATGCAGCTACAGATGGAAGTTAGGCACTTCTTTGCCCTTTGACAGAAGCCGTAGTCTCAACATGCCTACAGAACCATGTCGCGATGAGATTACCTCCCGGAAAGCCAGGAGCCCCGGAGACTCAGAAAAGAAGGAAAAAAGGATTAAACAGGAAATCAAGCGATAGATATATAGCTCTTGGGGATTATGTTTTTCAGAATAAACTCTACTTTTGAAAATGCTTCCTTTTTAAAATCTTTTTGAAAATAGTTTTCAAAAACTTTTTGTCGAATCTTGTAACCTTCAGCTATGATACCAAGTGTAACACCCCACCTCCGTTAAGGTCACTCGCAAAGGGAATGCTTTAACTTTGGTGGAGCATTTTTAGTAAATAGAACAGAAATTTACAAGACAGCTAAAGTAGTACTTGAAAATTTTATAACATTATTACAACAGAAACAGAAATGAGTTTAGTTACATCTTTCAAAATCACAATATCGGAATTCAAGTACATAAATATCGGTCTTGTACAAAAGCCTTCAGAATGCATAGTTTTTAAAGCCATAATCCCCAATATAAACTGCCATGGAAAGATAGAGCCAAAGCCAAGCAATACTTCGAACACTTCAAGCAGAGAGAATCAGAATCAAGCTCTAATGTTTCCACCCTGAAAACCTGGTGGGGGGGGGGACGGAAAGAAAAGAGGCAAAACAAATTAGGTCAGACATAAGTCTGGTGAGTCCAGTGACTTTCAGCATATAAACAGATAATAGTATCACGACATGTAAATAAAACTGGATAAGAGATAACCGTAACAGAAATAACAGGTTAACAGAAGGAATGGAATTAAATAGGCTAAGCTAAGCTTTTCACTTCTCTGCACTAATACTAGTATAACCGAATTAGGTGTTACCCTAATATCTAAACTGAAATAGAAACGGAAACAGAATAATCTCTAAAGAAACAGAATGCTAGTAATGGGCCTTTACCACCCGAACATAGGCAGACGGTACAGAAACAGAATGCTAGTAGCGGGCCTTTACCACCCGAACAGAGGCAGACGGTACAGAAAAAGAATGCTAAAAATAGGCTTTTACCACCCCAACAGACAGAAGGTACGGAAACAAAATACTAATAATGGGACTTTACCACCCAACTAATGGGCCTTTACCACCCCAACAGACAGAAGTTACAGAAACAGAATCGGAAACGGAAACAGAGACGGAAACAGAATAATCCCTATGGAAACAGGATGTTAGAATTAGGTGTACACTAGTAATGGGCCTTTACCACCTGAACAGACGGTACCACACAGAAATAGATAGGTTTTACCACCCAACTGAAACAGACGGTACCCACAGAAACAGACAGAACTAGGTGTACCCTAATGTCTAAACTGAAACGGAAATGAAAACAGAATAATCTCCACAGAAACAGAATGCTAGAACTAGGTGTACACTAGTAATGGGCCTTTACCTCCCGAACAAACGGTACCACGCATGAATAGACAGGTGTTACCATACAACAGAAATAGACGGTACCCACAGAAACAGACAGAACTAAGTGTACCCTAAGTCCTACCCCAAGCGATCGGCTCCCTAGTACATAAATACCCTGTGTTGGCCCCACAGCAGGGTGTATCACTCCCTAAAGTGGCAACCTATTGGCACAGACCTATTTACAGATGTCATGGTGTCTTACATCCTCAGAGCAGACCGAATCCATGCACGCACGTGACCCGGTTGGAACGCGCCATCAACACCCCTCGCCATTATCAGAATGAACTGCTTATAATTAGTTCAGTAAGCGTGCCCGGACCCCTACATAGTGTAGGTTCAAAGTTTTTTATAACAGAAGGGGTTTCTTACTAATATGGGTCCCAAACAACAGATGAAACAAGTATTTCCCCTCCTGACCTTGTGTCCCCAGACTAGCAGATTTCAGATTAACCTGTTTACAAGTTTCAGACAGAGTTCAGATTACTAGTTCACAGATCAGACAATCAACAAGTTTTCAGATTTACAGATCAGATGTACAAATTTAACAGACTTACAGATGGTCTAACTTTGTATTGTACATACAGATTCACGAAACGGGTTTATTAGATTCATCAGTCCAGTTGGTTTAACCCTATCCTCCCAACATGTTTCTAAACACCACATTTCTCTTAAATTTGCATTAATTAAATATTAATGCATAGAACTCTCACATTAGGTCGGTAGCTTATGGCCGCTGAATGTGCCGGGCGGTTCCGGGCAGACTTCTGCCACAAGACAGACCTAACCTCATGCCTAAGCATATGTTAGTTATGCCTATGTCCTCTCACATTAGGCTGACAGTTTGCAGTTGCTGGTTAAGCCGATTGGTTCCCGGCAGGTTTCTATCGCAAACGGAGTCTAACCTCGCGTCATAGCCAATTCATTCCAACACAGATTATATATATATCAGACTAATTCTGTTCATTTAACAGATTAAACTTCTTTACAGGTTATAGAAGATTAATCAAATTTCCATGTTTTACTCAATCTTAGATCGAGCCTATGGATTTTCATACCCAAATTACAATTATTTAGCTTTCAATAGATTAGGCAATTCAACAGATAACAGATCTAGCAGTTTAGGCGATTCAAAAGATTTAGCAGATAACAGATTTAGCAGATTAGGCAATTCAACAGATTTAGCAGATAATAGATTTAGCAGATTAGGCAATTCAATAGATTTAGCAGATAACAGATTTAGCAGGTTAGGCAATTCAACAGATTCAGCGGATTAGGCAATTCAACATATTATATATTTCTAAAATTCTATTTACATATCTTGGCTAATCATAATTTAAGCCTAAAATTACATGCCTAAATCATGGTCATAATTCATAATACAACATATGCCCAAATTTTTAGTTAAACTTTGCACAGTACAGAATATTCTCTAAAAGCACCAAATCATGATATACCATATGAATTATGCCAAATTATAGCCTTTAATGCCAAATATCCAAAAAAACTACTTTTAGGCGTATTCACATTGATAGTTATCCTATTATAATATAGGTCTCTACGGCTAAGTCACATATTCCTTTTTCATGTCATGAATCGTTACATAAAATTTACCCAAAAATCTAGATCTTTAAATTATAACATCTCAAAATCAGATCTTAATTTTAAACATGTGTTATCCCCCAAGTTTCAAGTCATATGTTATCATACAATGATTCCTCTTCTTCCAAGTTATAGTGTATGCACAGATCGAGATCTAATTTACAACATATGTCCATTTCTCAAATCAGTCAAAGATCAGTCATGTCCAATTATGCATTATCCATTACTTGTTCCAAAATTTTAGCGTTCGTGCATTAATTTCTTATGAGATTTGGCACAGTCTCGTGGTAGCCTAGCTATAAACAAAAAGGAAGAAAAGAGGGAATAGATACAGAATAGTCACAATAATATTAACAAGATAGATCCACAGAAAAGTATGCATAACCTCAGATCCAGATTCACAAAAATGTCAAGATAATTATTAAATTTCATATCTAAAAATAACTGTACTCACAAAAAGGGAACGATTCTTGATTTCTGGGATCTGTATTCTGACACTGAATAGCGTTCCTTTGGCGTAAACTATCGATTAGATTAGAAAATAGTTGTTCTTTCTATTCAAATTGGAAGAAGATGCACTAGTTCTAGTTTTGATTCTAGCAGAGTAGCGACGCCATTTTTATTTTTAATTAGAATAGAGGCAGAGTATAGGCAGAATGAAATTGTGTGGAGAGAAAGCTAGGTTTGGGGGTGTTTAAATAGCATAGGGGTCACGAATCTGGTCAGAATGGGCGTCTAAATACAGAAAAATGCATCTGTCCATGGATCTGGAAATAGGGGGGAGGTCAACCCTAGTGTCGACCTGTTTACCCAGGTCGATCCTAGTGTCGACCTGTGTCCTGGGCGGGAATTTTCCCGCCCTGCTCGGTTTTCTGTTTTGAATTTCGAAATCTGAATTTTGAATTTCGAGCTTGTTTTTATTGAAACTTCCAAAGGCCATATCTTCTGCATACGGAGTCCGATTTACGCAAACTTGGAATCTATTCCAAGCAGAATTTCGAGACGAATGCAACGGCGTAACCTGTTTCCCTAGTTATTTTGTTACAATTTAATTATTCTCTAATTTATTACTCTTATGTTCACAAAAAATACGGGGTGTTACAAGAATCGACGGCCGGACATAAGCTTTTATCCTTTATGGATGCCTATTCGGGGTACAATCAAATTCCCATGCACATACCAGATTTGGAGCATACAAGTTTTATCACAGACTTGGGGTCATATTACCATGTGGTAATGCCATTTGGATTACAGAATGCATGAGCCACATATCAACGTTTGGTCAATCGCATGTTCTATAATCAAATCGGAAAAACCATGGAGGTTTATGTGGATGACATGCTTGTGAATTCTAAACAATCTTCCGACCACATAAGGGACTTAGCTGAAATGCTTGATATTCTTCGAAGGTATGGAATGAAGTTAAACCCCCTAAAATGCTCATTTGGGGTCGCATCTGGGAAATTCCTTGGGTTTATCGTGAGTTCTCGAGGGATTGAGATAAATCCTAGTAAATAGAAGCAATGAGGTATATTGAAGAACCATGAAAGATTACGGATGTTCAAAGCCTAGCTGGAAAAGTTGCTGCATTGAGAAGGTTTATCTGCAAAGACACAGATAAGTGCATACCTTTCTTTGATCTGATAAAACGAGGAAAATGAAATTTTGAGTGGACCCCTGATTGTGTGGAGGCTTTCCAGAACTGAGTAGACTTATTAGAAAAGCCTCCAATATTATCCAAACCCATGGAACATGAGGATTTGTTTGTCTACCTAGAGGTATCATCTCATGCCGTTAGTACAGCATTGGTACATGAAGAAGATAAAGTCCAGAGGCCTGTACACTACGTGAGCAAGAAGCTAGCTGCTGCAGAACGTAATTATCCGAATATAGAAAAACTTGCTTATAGCCTCCTGATTGCTTCCCGCAAACTTCGTCATTACTTTCAGGCTCACCCGATAGTTGAATAAACCGATCAACCTTTAAGACAAGTGTTGTAAAAACCCGAAGCATCGGGTCTGTTACTTAAATGGAACATCGAGTTGAGTCAATTTGATTTAAGTTTCAGCCACGGAGATCAATAAAGGGGCAGGCATTGGCGACTTTATAGCCGAATTCACAATTCCCAAAGAGAAAATGGTAGGTGACAAGGTGGTTACTTTGGACCAAGAATTAGAGCTTAGTCCGTGGAAGCTATATACGGACGGAGCCAAAAATGATCGAAGGTCCGGCGCCGGAGTTGTTTTAATAACTCCTGAAGGACGATCTATTTACTATGCATTGCGATTAGAGTTTGCTGCTACCAACAATGATTCCGAGTATAAAGCCCTGATTGCCTGGTTGAAACTCACTAAAGAACTAGGGGTGAAGACACTGAATATATGCTGCAATTCCAAGATAGTTGTATGCCAGGTACGGGAGGAATTTGTTGCTAAAGGGCCTCAACTCGTTACTTATCTCAAAAAGGTAAAGGAGTTGCTGGGTAGTTTGGAGCATTATAGCATAACGCACATTCCAAGAACAGAAAATCAGAAAGTAGATCGGTTGGCAAAACTAGCAAGTTCTGATAATCCCGAAGAAACTGAAATGGTTCAAATAGAGGTTTTGGAATCACCGAGTTTCGACCTGATGGAGGTGGAACTAGCCTTGGAAGTTGATCCGGAGAGAGAATCATAGTTGACACCGATTAAGAATTTTCTCAAGAATGGAACCCTCGCGTTGAAGAAAAGCGAAAGACGAGCTGTAAGACGTAAGGCTGTAAGATACATTTTACAGGATGACGTCCTTTATCGCCAAGGGTTTACAATGCCCCTACTACGGTGTATCGCACGTGACGACATCAAACGTGTACTGCAAGAAGTACATGAAGGTGAGTGTGGGGACCACACCAGGGGCAAAACCCTAGCAAAGAAAGTACTATGGTATGGATATTTTTGGCCTACCGTGAATAAAGACGCGGCTGATTATTCATGAAACTGCGATAGATGTCAAAGATTCGCCAAAATTCCCAGAGCGCCTCCGACTCAGCTCAAGTCGATGGTAAGCCCATGGGCGTTTGCCATGTGGGGAATTGATATTATTGGAGTGTTACCTATTGCCAATAGGAGAGCAAAGTATGCGATCGTCGCCGTGGACTATTTCACGAAATGGGTGGAAGCTGATCTTTTAACAACGATCACGGCAAGAAAGGTGATTAGTTTTGTGGTCATAAACATTATATGTCGATTTGGGATACCGAAGACCATCATAACTGATAATGGGACACAGTTTGACAGCGCCAAATTCAGAAACTTCTGCCAGAAGTACAAGACTGATAAACGATACACTCCTGTAGCTCACACGCAGTCAAACGGTCAAGTTAAAGCAATAAACAAGGTCATTAAATCTATTCCCAAGAAGCGGTTGGAGCGGGCCAAAGCCAAGTGGGTGGATTAGTTGCCACTATATTTGTGTGCCTACAGGACAACCTTTAAGACGACTACTGGCCATACTCCCTTTTCACTTTCCTTCGGGTCAGAAGCAGTAATCCTGGTAGAACTAGAAGTCCCCTCTCATCGAGTCGCATACTATGACCTGATGACGAATAGAACACTCCTCCTAGAGTCTCTTGATATGGTTGAAGAAAAAAAGACGAAGCAGAATTGCGTGCCTCAAGACATCGACGTCAAGTAGCACGTTATTATGACCAGAAAGTTTGCTTCAAAACCTTTGAACCAGGAGACTTACAATTGAAACGAGTCTTCCCGCCTTTAACCCAATTAGGTCCGAAACGGGAAGGGCCATACACCATCCGACGGAAGCTTGATACAGGAGCATTCAAGCTAACGACCGTTGATGGTGAAGAGATTCCCAGAGCTTGGAATGCTCAGCACTTGCGACGATACCTAAGCTAAATATGAAATGTCTTCCTTTTTGTTTTTATAAGCTATGTAAAAAGGCACGACTTGCCTTAAAAAGTTTGTTTATATGAACAAATGATTATGAAGTGGATGTAGGCTACGACATAATTAAACCACTATAAAAATATTGTGTGTCATTTACTTTCTTGCATTACTTATATCTTCAGCAATTATTCTATCATGACTATGAAACACAAAACATTAAATTAAATTTGGAAGATTGGAGATAACCTATGTGCAGGAGCAAGTAAAATGACCGCTTGCATGATAAAGTGCAAAGAATGTGAAGATAACATTCTTAACTCTAACTCTCATGAATCGAGAGAGAGTATAAAGGATGGGAAGACGACGTCCCTTGAGGCGTGAAGGTGCACCCCGATAAGAGACCGCCTCAGTAATACTCTAACGTGGTTGTGAGACAGGAGAGTATAAAGATGCTAAAAAGAATAGTCATCAATGACGAAAAGAATATGGCCCCGTCATAGAATCTGGGGCAGCTGAATTTTGAATTTAATCAATCTTGAATAAGTCTTAATCAGTTATCCAAGATTGATTGGGGACATATATATGTACACATGTTCCCCTTAATAATGACTTTATTATATAACTATGATATGACATGCTGTTCATTGGCTTTTTTACTTAAATGCTAAATTTACGAATATCAGACATTGCAGGGAACAAACTACTTTATTCACAAAAATGTGAGTTTATAAAGTAAGGCTAAGCAAAAGATGCGAGGGCCTCACTCACTACAACAATAGCGGACCAGTTGAATATCAAAATTAAAAACAAAGTGCATTGTCACTTGGGCTTTGGAGTAGACTTGGACTTCTTGGCAGCCTTAAGAGCATTTCTAGCTTCTTTTTCAGCATCAGACATGATACACTTTGGTTTCTTCTTACCTGTAATTGAGGTACCAGAATCAGTAGATTTCTTCCCAGGAGTCCGAGCACTGGAATCAAGAGAAGATTTTTTAGCAATCTCTTCTGTAATTGACCTAGTTGAAAGCTTAACAACTAACCTCGATCCATCATCCACCACTGTAAGGGACTTAAGGCTTTCGGGGTTTAATTCCTTGACTTTCAGCAGCATGCGGTTGTCTTTTTCGGCTTTCATTTAAGCCAAAGTCATGTCATCAACATTTTTCGAATCCCCAGTTATAGCTACATCAGGATTTTCTTCATGCCCATTATTAGCATCGTCGTCTTTCAAAGCGTCTATCATTTTATCATCATAGGAAATGTCGGCCTTAGGCGGTTCAGCTCCCCCTCTGGATTCAACGATGGTAGCCTTATCCTGTCCTCCCTGAGCCTTTTTCGCGGATTTTCCCCTAATGGTGGTTCCCCGAGGCTCGTCAATCTTCTCGACTGGTTCAACACCTACAGAATGAGAAGCAACAGTTATCAATTCAGGAGAAAATAAAGAATCCTCGATCGATTGCACAATGATGTGATGAAAGGTGGAGACTGCATTGACGAATTAGGGTGAAAAGGTGGAAATACCTTCTGATGATTTCTTTGGGCAGCTACCGTCTCTAATGTTGATTTAGGTATAGGAGATAAAAGAGACGCTTTTGGAATTCCCAGATTCTCGGGATCATATCCCTCGACTCCAGTAGCTTCGGCGGTAGCAGAAGAAGAACCAACTTCAAGGATATTCTTTTCTTTGTCCAGACGTTTCTCCTCCTCTATGGCGGAAGCAATAAGGCGACGCCCCTCGGCCAGACGTACCGGCTCATCGTCTCTCATATACTTCTCCATGAGTTTGTCTTCATCAACGAAGTCCACCTTAAGTTCCTCTTTTTCCCATTTGATGATTTGACTCCATACGTGAACTAAGGTAGTCGGATAATCTTCGATCCAAAAGATGTTTCGACGACGGATTATGTGTGTAAAACATTCAATCATTAGTTCGCCAAAGCCGTGCAATTCTTCTTGAGCCTCTGATAGCTATTTATGAGTTTCTTCAGCAGACTTAATAGAGCTATCCACATTCCCCTTAGCTAAGGCAGCCCTAGTCTTTACTTCCGTTAACTTGGACTCCAAGTCAGCATTTCGTCTCTCCAGCTCGGCGTTCTTCCTTGCTAACTCGGCCTTTTCTTGCTTAAGAGTATTGTAAGCCAGTTGCATTTTGACACTCTCTGACTTAGCGTCCTCCGCTTGTTTCTTCAACTCCAAATGCTCTAGACTATGAGATTCCAGCATGTCATGATAACGCTTTTGTGATTCCTCAAATTGCTTTTTGAAGTTGTTGACATCTCATTGAGCAATGATAAATTGAGCCTGTGTATCTTCTACGTCCATCTCCAGATTTTTCAAAACATTCTCATCGGAATCTGCGGCCTTCTTCTTTGCATCAACGTCTGTAATTAAGGCTTGAATGATTCTGGAGAGATTGTGTGAATACTTGTACATCTCTGAGTACTGTTTCTCTACTATGTCAATCTTTGCCTTAGCCTCATCTGCCCACTTTGAAGAAATAGGCTCGAGCGCGGGTAAGAAAGTTAAATTCTCAAAGTATTGATCGGGGAACTGCTTCTCCAGATATGCCAATTTCGTTTTGGAATCAGCATCCAGTGGTGGGGGTTTGCAATATGATAGTTCAATATGTTTCCGCTTAGCAGGGACGATGGCTACATCGCCTTTTTCAGATCGCTTCTCAGAAGCTCTGTGCTTGTCTCGTGAATCAGTATGTTTCGGTGGACTTTTTTCTCGATTATATTTGTCTTGGGGAGAAATTCGGTCTTTGGATTGTGATGTGTCTTCCCCACGACGACTTTGGTGGCTCTTATACCTGTCTGGATCCGACCAAATAGGAGAACGAGAGCGTGAAGTGCGAGGTCGATGAGAATCATGAGGCCTTCTGTCATCTCTGCCCCGGCTCTCACGGCGATCATGCTCGGTGTTAGAAGGAGGTCTAGACATGCTACGACGAATTTTCCTGACATCATAGTAAGGGCGTGACCTTGTACCTGTACAACAATATAAGTGGAGTTCAGAACCAATGTTCACATAAGACATGAGTGCTGTGACGTGCGGTGCTAATGTGTTATGTGCATCCTAAGTGGTGTTCCCCCAAACAAACCCGAGTCTGAAGCCAGACTAGCATGAGCGGGCTCTTTGGTCTTCACAGGAGTAGTCTCCTCTGAAGAAGTGAAGGTTAAAGTATTCGTTCCAAAGTTCTCTGAAGTATAGAAGTTTCGAGCAGGGGAAGATTTCCTAAACCCTTAAATGTGGAATCATCGGTAGTAGGAGCATCTCCTTGAGAAGCGTCTAGTGGAAGCTCTTTAGGGGATGTTGACTTATCAGGAGAAATAACGTCATCAGGAATGGTATACCCTTCTCTGTGCTTTTCAGCTATGTTGGCTAATTCATCGTCCTTTGTTGAGGATGGAGAAGGAGGAGTCCCAAGAGGTATTGTTGGACCTTTCGAGCCCTCGCCCATCTTAGGAATAATGTCGACCGGGGGTATGTACACATATGGACCCGTCCCACGACCTATACTACGGGTAATAGATAGTAACCTGTGATGATGGAAATACTCATCCTTAAGAACTTCGTCTATGGTCAAGAACTTTTGGTCACCATTGAGCAACCGATGCAAACGATCAAAATATAGTTAGCCCGATATTTTCTTTGGGTTATCAACTGTGAATGAAAAAGAAAGCAAATTAATGTGTTGGCATGAGCATTTAAAATTGAAATCTAGAAAGTCAGTGCTTTACTTGATTTGGTACATGTCCTGGCGCACCCCGGCTATTGTCTGATATAAAACCATTCAAGTTTAGAATCACCAGCCTTGATGCTATATGGAACAATAATAATTTTCCTTTTTGGGACTAATTCAAAGTATGAGAAGGAAGGAGTCTCTTGAGTCCAATGTTTGAAATTATAAAAGAAGTGGACATCATCAAAGGTAGGCTCTATACCTAAAATTTCTTTGTATGCTATATACAAGGTGTATAAATAAGCATAAGAGTGGGGATGTAATTGCATGGGGGCAATCCGCATCTGTCTCAGAAAATCGACGACAAAAGGCGGAAACAGTGGAATGGCCCCAACAAGACACATCAGACGGGTAATTGCCATAAATCCCTCTGGTGGATTGTGGGGGCGATCTGTTTCCGAAGGCACCAGGGTATCTCTTTTTAATATCCCTTGATTTAGACATATTTGGACGAGTCTATCATCATCGATCGTCGACTCAACAGAATCTTTGGGTAACTCCAATATAGTGGCAGTTTCAAACTCGTCGGGAGCACGATCATCTCCTACTTCTCCTTCCTCTTCGTCACCAAGAGAAACTTCACTACCGAAAGATATTTCACTATTATGCGCTTCCATTTCATAACCTGGGCCATCATCATCCCATTCAGGGTCCGAGGGAGAAATTATGTCATCAACGGTGAGTTTCTCGGAAATTTCTACGACTTCTCTCTTTTCTGCTAACCTAGATGAATGTCTCTCTACCATGGTCGCTAGACTACTGAAGAAGCAATAACATAAGTTAGAGTAAAATATCCCGTACCCCCCGTGCATGTGTGTGAACTAAAGTGTGTGCTATGTGTGCAAAAGATGCAAAATAAACACATAAGAGCATAATGCAAAGGTTTGGCGTAACAGTAGTGTTCAGAATAGTCTTAAATATATGCTCATGTTCATAAGGCACTATCCTAATTGTTCATTAAATTGGAAGTCAAGGTAAGCATTGATTGAGCAAGTCAGACATTTCTTATGCATTGAATTGGATAGTTTCAATTCAGTTCGGATGTATATATAGTGGGGTTCGGATCGGGCACCCACAAAGGAAAGGGTTCGGACCGAGGGTAGGATCATGTGTGGTCCAAAGCAGAAGTTAATGTATCTCGCGCATATCGGTTCGGTTTGGAGGTTGGTACTCTTCGTGATCCGGGTCGGTCCGAGTGCCCATATACTTCCATGACCATGTCTATCACTCCGACCCGACCCGGTTGGACACACCTTGTTTTTATCCAGCTTTTTATTTTTCACTCTGACCCGATCCGGTCAATTGGAACCCCCTCTCCTCTTTATTCTTATACCTCTTCATCCGAACCGAACCAAGACTTTTCCCTCTTCTTCTTCTTCATCTTCTTTCTTCCTTAACCAACACCGAACCCAATCTCATGCCCAAAACTGAATCAAAGCCAAGCACTTACGTGCTGACGCGTTCAACCTTAAATCCTAAATCCCCTCCGTTATTACCTCGAGATGGTGATAAGGCCATTAACAACGATGGCAAGGGGGAGGGTCATGGCGTTAAGGCCAGCTAAAAACCGTACTCACATCGTCCAAATTACACACGAACTTGAATCGAAATCGATTCAAAGGGAATTAACTGAAGTTTTGCAACCTACCTATATGGTTATTTCAAGAATCGAAGGGAATTTTGATTTTTCAGAAATTAGGGTTTCTCTCTTTTGCAGAAGTTAGAAGACGGTGATAGTGAGAGAAATTAGGAGGAAGAGGATGAAAAGTGAATTTATATAGATTTGGAATGGCTCTTAGTATTCCGAACACGTCATTCCGATCGGACCGGAGTACTGGCCCATTCGAGAATTCAGCCCATTTGTTCAATGATAATGAAGTGTGAGAAAAAGCGTTCGGATCGGAGATCGAACCCAGATGGAATCACGCACACTGACTTGGCATACAAATTGAATTTAAAGGAAAATAAAATTAAACAAAGTGCTTACCTGGAGGAATCACTGGATATCGATCCGAGTTCTCAAAGCTGTTTGAAACGAAGAAGGAAATCCGTAAACTTTTTGGTTTATTTATAGGTTGTAAGAGACATGACTTCATGACACAACGCGTCCCTACGAACGAATGGAAGCGACTATTTAACATTTCAAATTCAGAGACTAGCGAATAGATGATGTCAAAGCACGCTCCATCTTCAATAGAAGCATCCTTTGAGGGGGAAAAATGTTAGCCTACTTTGTGAACTAGGCTACACAAAGATTAAAAAATCAAAAGAATGAAGAATGTTTTTTTAGTTAAGTCGGATCGGATTTCCGTGGTCAAGGCAGAACAGCGTAGAGCAGAGATGGAAGGAGCGCAGGTCAAATCGGTTCGGTTCGGGTAACCCCGATCCGTTCCCCTAATTTGTAGTACTTCCGATATGAACCCAGAGAATTGAAGTAGCAACGGTTATAGCCCGTGTTTCCTTAAAACCCGGAGCGATTATACCCACATTCTCCTCACGTTTGCCACTAACCTGATGCGCTAGTGCCACCATATTCCATCCAAACCTGATAATAATGGGAAGGATGCCATGTGGATCCGAACCGAAGCCATCCCAGGAGCACTTTCCACCTATAAATACACCTCCAAGGCTCATTTCAAAGGATCTTTTGGCATTTTCAGAACTCATACTCCTTTGCTATACGAATTCCATCAACTTATTCAGATTACATCCACCTCTTGAATCATACTGTGAAGGAAATTGAGGGAATCAATGCATTGTATAAGTGAAAATTGAGTGAAAGTTATCGTTGTACTCACATTCAAATCATCAATTCAAAGAGTGGAAAGTGGACGTAGGCTATTTAAGGCTGAACCACTATAAATTATGTGTTTTCTTCATTTTTTGATTTCATTTCAGTAGAATCATTACTCATTTGGGTGTTAGAGATAATTTTGATCAAACAGTAAAATTAATTATCATTTCACGTTCAAATCTAATTAAAGATTTAACTATCGCCTGGAGTAAAACTGGTGTTTCTCCATCCTCGATCATTTCCCAAATTTGATAATTTAATTTATCACATTCTTATTTCAAACTAATTAAAGATTCATTAAACCTTCAATTGGTTTTAATCTTCCTAAAAATCATTATTTAATGATTATTCAACTTTAGGAAATCAATCCTGCCTTTAATTGGGCTAAAGAACCAATGTCACCCAAACATAGTTCACGAAAACCCCAAAATCATATTCCATCAAAATGGAATCTCCACGGAAATCAGATCAGTCAAATCAATACGAATTTCCGTATCAGACCAATAATATAAATGGAATAATGGCCAGGCCTTTTAAATTCCATATATTGTAACGGTCTTCCTTCACAGAAGATCATCTCGATTATTACCAAATCAATTTCCATTCAATTATAATTTAATAAATTAAATTGGAAAATTTTACTTTGGAAAATTTCCATTAAATCTTAATAAAAAGATTTATAAATTCCAAATCATATTTTCACTGTTAATTGGGTTAAAGAACAAACGTCATTTAAAACACAGTTCACAACAAACCCACAATATCCTTTCATCTCAATTCCAATTAAATATTAATTAGTTGGTGAACTTCTCCAAATCTTAATTAAAAGATTTATAAATTCCAAATCATATTTTCACTATTAATCGGGTTAAAGAACAAATATCGTTTAAAACATAGTTCACGACAAACCCAAAATTCAATCTCATAAATAATACAAGGCTCTAAATAGAAATTTTATTGGCTTATATTCAATATCAAATTCTGAAGCCAAAAAATTTTGTATTGGGAATAACGATATTTATATCTTCCAAATTCCTCAATAATATCCGTATAATCACCGAATCCAATATCGAAATATTATAAAGATTATTTCAATTCCAATTCATACATTGGAAAATTCTGGTTATATCAAAACCATTTCAAATCTAATTTCTTTATTTAAAAACATTGGATTATTATTCTAGCTAATAACTAGTTCACTTCGATCAAAATATATTTTTTCTTTCCAAACGTGGAAATTTTCATCTAAAATCATTACAAATCGTTTATTACGATATTATAGAATTTTTCCATATTTTTAATAATTTTATTAAGGCTTTTACAGTCGGTTTCCAATAACGGCCACTGAACTGCATCCATAGCGACCTTTTCTGAAATTGGTTTGGACATAATTTGAAATCCAACCATCAGATTTTAATCTCATACACTTAGTGGAAATCTCTTTTCGATACGAACCCAACGGTTCTGGTTGTAGAAGAATTCGACGGTCCGATCTCCATTTACTTCAATTTGAAGTTAATGGTCGAAATTCGCGAACGATCGCTGCGCAGCGAGGTCTATTCAGGCCATTAAATCTATATATAATATATATATCGTCGATTTCTATTTAAAACGTATTTTGTAAATCGTTTACAAATTCGTTTTAAAACGATTTTAGCTTCATTTTCAAATTTTAAACAAAATTAACTATTTTATATCATTATAATATTAAAATGATAATATTACCAAAATATCAGATTTTGAAATAAATTCTCTTCGATATTCATTATAAAATGAATAAAATCGATATAGAAACCCGTTCAAGTAAAAAAAATAGCGTATATACTTAACTCTGCTTCCATATTTCAATATTTTCGTGTCCATCCCAAATCAGACATCAAAATCATATTTGATTCTTTGTTGAATATTATTTTAAAATATTCGTTATTTTAAAATATTCGTTATTTCTGAATCAGAATGCGACTCAATCAATTACCATATAATTTTAGTTATATGGATTTCATATATCACATGTATTCAACAATAATGATAAATAATCATTCAATGTTCAAACATCATCAGAGTGCAATTTACAACTGTATAAGCATTAAAATAAATAAATAAAGCTCATTATAGCCTGTTAACCCATCGATTGAGATACCACTAATTATTGGGATCCGTGTATGTCAAATATCATCCTAATACCCGTGTGTGGTTTTCAAACAACAAAAGTCAATTTAAATAAATTATTGGTTAATAAATTTAACCAATTCTAATTTGGTTTGAATTATTTTTCTACTTAATCAAATTTCATTATATAAATTATAAGTAAATATTTATAATTTAATTTCAACAGCCACATTAATGTTAACATTATTTTCAATATGTTAAACATTTCAACATCACAAACAAAACACCATACCATCAATTAAATCGTCCATTGTCTGTGGACGAAGGAGGTGAGCTAACAGGCACCATATACAATTTATAATGATTAAAAACTGATAAAAATCTACACTGGCAATTCTATATATTTTCAGTTATAAAATAAATTAAACAACTGTACAAATTTTCAATGAGAAGGAGTTCTCACATTGGGTTCCACTCCGCCATTCTTTATTTCTGAATTGTTTTAATAAAATTGAACGCCCATTTAATTTTATTAGAATTTCCAGTAACCTCTGTTTTCATTCTGGTCAGTTCTGAAATGTAGAGTTCTTCAACCTAAGTCCAACGCAACTGAAATCGCTCGATTTGGACCTCGTATGAAATAGTTATGATATTTTAAATATTTGGATAATTAAGTAGTTGATTAATTAAAATAATTAAAATTTAGTAGCATTTATAATCGTTACCCTTCCTTAAACGTTCTTCCCCGTGCTTCAGGAAAATCGCGATTCACCAAAAACCCATCGTCACTTCAAAATTTTCCACCGCGCCGCCTCTACCCTCGATCGGACCCTATTCGCTGACCCCCATCGGAATCGCCTCACTCTGCTACGCCATCGCACTCATACCCCCTCCCCCGGCTACCCTGAAAACGCCTTCAAACTGCGAATGTCTGGGCCCGGAATCTCTCAAACTAGCAAACAAGAAATCGTCAAACCCATATGATTTTCTAGGTCTCACAATGCTCTTGAAGTTTTGTTTTGAAATCAACATCTAATTTGAAGTGGATTGATTTTAATTAACGAATTATATTCGTGAAATTCTGGCCTTTGAATTATCGGTGGTGGTTGCTGCATTAATGGGTTAGGGTTGGCTAGGGTTTTGTGAGAGAGGGGCTATTTATATTAATTATTTTATATTATTTAATTCCCAAAATCAACTCTAATTCGTTCGAACTCCAAATGGAAACCAACGACTGTCGTCCTCAGCTAATTATCCCCACTCCGAACACAATGGGATATGTCCCATAAGCAATCGTTTTATTCAGTTTTAGTCAAAATTAAAATATAAATTAAAATAATAGTCAATATTAAATTTTAACGTACATTTTAATTTACTGGGGCCACATACTGATTCCAAAAATTCCCGAAAAATAAATCTAGCTATGTTTCGATGATACGGTCCTAACAAAACTAATTTCGACAAATTTGGAGACCGTTTGAAAAATAGCCTTTTTTTCAAGTTAATTAATTTCAAATTGAATTTACCAAACATGATTAAATTAACTGCGCTCACATATTAATTCCAAAAATTATGAAATTTGAAACCCAGCTATAATTTGACATTCCAGATCCAACAAGAGCTGTTTCATCAAAAACGGAGGTCGTTTGCAAAATGCCTATTTTTAAGGGCTATGTATTATATTGAAATATATATAAATTCCATAGCAACTATTTTGAAATTTAAACTGGACATAATTTTCAATTTATATTATGAAATCTCGATTTTTCACATTCGTAAGAAAGATCTAATTAAATCGATTCAAATATTTCTGGTTTTACTGAAATCCGATTTTTTTTAGTTCTGTATATTCAATTGAAATTTAAAATCGAATTTTCAAACTATCACGCCATTTCCAGTTCGTTTTATAATTAAAATAAATTTTTAGGTTCTAACTTCGATTTAAAAAACTTTTAAATTGTTATCATTTAAAATAAATCATTTTAAATTCTCAAAATCCATTAATATAGCTAAAATAAAAAAGTTTAAATTGGTTCTGAAATTCCGGGTTGTTACACACCTTCTACCCTTTTCCACTTCTTTTGATGCCCAACAGGAAACACTCTTACTTTACGAAAACTTCTCGCTGGTATTCTTTTGGCTTGACCTTTACTAACAGCAATGTTGACACTAACACCACCTTCTACATGTGCATTCATCTTAGCACATTGTTTAGTAACATTAGTACCACTCCTCCCATTATTACTTTTCATTTCTGGTATTTCAGTGCTGACACCCAAAGGGTAGTTCGAACTCAAATGCCTAAACACCTTACACGCACGACAGATGTTAGGCTTCTAGACGTAGCTAAACATAACAACATGTTCAGTTCGGTGAGGTAGGAGCATAACTAAAGCTTCTAGTAGCTCACTTTCAAGTGACATCTCGGTTAGGCATTTCGCAAACCCTAACCAATCCAAACTCTCCATAGCCTAGTTCATTCAAAGAAATTTCCTACATGCGACTCTAACCAACAGATGCCAATCTTCGACCATTCCACCATAGGTAGATTGGTTCGTTTAAACCAAACTGGTACAAGTCCAATCACCTTACTCGAAATCCCCATGTTAACGTCTTATTTCCTAATAATGAAAACTTTATTTCTTATCGCAATACGATCAGCTTCCAAAATTCTTTTTCTATCCTTTTTATCAGCTACAAGAAAGAAGAAAATGCTGCCATTTGACTTCACCTTAATGTTTCCGCGTGGCTTCCAGTGCCTAAACAAGGTATTGACGACTATCGTGTACGACGTAGGCAAGTGAAGAAAGAAACCCGCTAGATAATCTTGCCATTCGTTGACATTAGCTCCAACAATGTCATCAGTTGGAATCAATCTATTTCCATTATACTTGAGAGTTAAAAGAGGTGGCAAGAACTCTCCGGTGTTGCGTGGTTTAGAGTCGAAAAGGGACAATTAACGAACAGAGGTAAGAGGGGCATTCGGAGGAGGCGGCTGAGAAGGAGGAGGACGAGGAGGATTGACGTGGGGAGGTGGATCTAGTAGAGAAGGGACAAGGTTCGGTGGTAGATCTGGCGTAGGGAGGAAACGAGGAAGTGGCGGATTTAGAGGGTTTGTGAGGCTCCAGGTATTAGAAAGGGACGTCGCCATTGCTAATGATGTGAACATTTTCGTTTACTTAATAATTCTTGTTTTAGAATTTTTGTTACAGAGAAAATGAGGGAAAAGAGAAGAATTTATGAAGTGGAGAGTTTAAATAAGATAAATAACTAATTTTGGAAGGAACTTTTAAATTAAATATTTTCTATTATATGTCGACTTATAACTTTATGTATGTCAATATATCTTTGATATTTTCGAATTTTTTATTTTTTCTTATAATTTGTACTATATTTATACAAATATGTTTAATTAATTTAATTTGGTTAGAGAAAAAATTCCTTGTTCTCTTTTTAATTTAGTAAATGTTGCTTCGTTTAATGGCTTAGTTAATATATCTGCAATTTGATTTTCTGTGTTAATAAATTGAAATATTTTCTTTACTTACGTTAACTCTTAAGAAATAATGTCTCATATCAATATGTTTTGTTCTAGCATGGTGGGTAAGAATTTTAGATAGATTTATAACACTCATGTTATCGCAGTAAATTGGTGATTTAGTTATATTTAAAGCAAAATCTCTTAGAGTTTGTTGCATATATATTACTTGAGAACAAGACAAAGCAGCATATATATTCTGCTTCAGTTGTTGACAAGGAAATGGTATTTTGTTTATTACTAAACCAGGAAACCAGGGAATGACCCAAAAAGTGACAAGTTCCACTTGTTCTTTCCCGGTCTGATTTACAACCAACATAGCCAGCATCGCAATACAAAATCAAATCAAATGAATTGTTTATAGGATAAAATAAACAAAAATCTAATGTATGTTTTACATATAATAGAATATGTTTTATGGCTTTTAAGTGAGTTTCCTTGGGTTGTGATGGATATCTAGCGCAAAGACAAACACTATGCATTATATTTGCTCTACTTATAGTTATATATAATAAAGAACATATCATGCCACTATATAATTTCTGATCTACATCATTTGAAGAATCGTCTTTATTAAGGCTTCATTGGTTGCCATGGGTGTAGGTTTTCCTTTAGTACTAGCATGTTAAATTTATTAATTAAATCCCTAGCATATTTTTCTTGATTAATAAATTTCCCATTGTCTAATTTGTAATCCTAAAAAGAAACTGAGTTCCCCATATAACTCATTTCAAATTCTTTCGTCATGATTTCAGAAAATTCTTGGTTCATTTTACTATTTGTTAATCCAAAAATTATATCGTCTACATAGATTTGTACTAATCAAATATCATTATCATTTATTTTAATAAATAATGTATTATCTACTTTACAGATTTCAAAGTTTGATTGTAATAGATAAGTTCTTATTCGATCATACCAGGCTCTAGGAGCTTGTTTTAAACCATATAAGGCTTTTTTAACTTATAAACATGGTTCGGAAATTTTTCATCTTGAATAATGGGGGTTGTTCAACGTAAATATCTTCTTTAACAAATCCATTTAGAAAAGCACTTTCTACATCCATTTGAAATAATTTTAAATAATTGTGATTAGCGAAAGTAAGTAGAATTCTAATAGCTTATAATCTTGCTACGAGGGCGGAGGTTTCGTTGTAATATATTCCTTCTTATTGACAATATCCTTGAGCAACTAATCGTGCTTTATTTCTAACAACTTCACTAAGTTCATTCATTTTATTTTTATAAACCCATTTGGTACCTATTATTGTTTTATCTTACGGTCTAGGAACAAGTCCTCATACATAATTTCTATAAAATTGATTTAGGTTCACTTGCATAGCAAATACCCATGAATCGTCAAATGATGCTTCTTTTGAATTTTTGGGTTCTGTAGTTGATATATATGCTATATTACTCATATTATTTAATTTGTTTCTAGTTCTAACTACAGTTTCAATATCTCCTAATATATTCAATACAGGGTGTTCTCTTAAGAGTCTAATTCTTTTATTAAGTTGATTAATTTCAATATTTATTTTATTTGATTCATTATCATTATCACACTCGTCTTTATTATATTTTTAATTTAAGTCTTTATAATTTTCATCAGATGATACAATTATAGTTTCTTCAATATTATTAGTTTTTAAATTGAAAACTCTATATATTTTAATACTATTTGAATATCCAATGAAAATTCCTTTATGAGTTAGGACCAAATTTATCTAGATTTTCTTTTGTGTTTAAAATTAAACATTTACTCCCAAAAATTTCAAAACAAGATACCTTTGGTTTCTTATTATAAAGAAGTTCATATTGAATTTTGTTAGTTAATAGTCTTATTAAAATTCTACTTAAAATATAACAAGTTGTTGCAACTGCTTCAGCCCAAAAACTTTTTGGTAAACTACGGTCGGAAAGCATAGTCTCACACACTGTTGTATCGACCTATTTTTATGCTCAACTACTCCGTTTTGTCGAGTGTTTGCTGGTAAAGAAAATTTATGAGTAATTCCCTTTTCATTACAGAATTTCTCAAAATTTTCATTTTCAAATTCTCCACCGTGATTACTACGTGTAGTTTTAATTTTCAAAGATAGTAAATTCTAAATTATTTTATCAAAAGTTTTAAATAATTCAAAATCACTTTTAATTTCAAGAAAAACCATCCAAGTAATTCTAGAGAAATTATCGGTAATTATGTAAATATGTTTACTGTGGTTTATTGATTGTGTTTGAGATGGACTAAATAAATCCATATAAAGTAATCTAATGGTTTAAAATTGTAATTCATCTTTTAAATTGAAAGAACTTTTTCTTAATTTTCAAAATTGGCAGGAATCACACAGATTATCTAATTTGAAATTCATTTTGGGTAAACCTCTAACCAAGTCTAATTTAGAAATCCTAGGTATTTGAAATTAAAATGACCAAATCTACTATGCCAAATCCAAGGGTCACTTGTATTAGCCAAAAGACAAATTATTGTTTGAAATTTTCATACTTAAGATGTAAGTATTTTTATTTCTAATTCCTTCAAAAATTATGTTTGAATTATTATCTTCGATAAAACACTTATCTTTTTAAAATTTAATTTTATAGCATTGATCGTATAAATAAATTAGGCTAAGCAAGTTTTCTTTTAAATTCCTAACTAACTAAACATTAGAAATAATGGTAATTTTAGAATTACCGACATTGCCGATGCCAATCACATATTCTTTCGAATTATCACCAAAATTGACCATCCCACCATTTTCATAGACTATATTACTAAATAATCCCGGATTTCCCGTCATATGCCTTGAACAACCACTATTTAGTATCCATCTATTTTTCTTGATTTGCTCCATTTGACGCTTAAGTTTTGAATCATCAATAGCCCTGTAACACATATGTTCCTGTATAGTGCACTAATTCGGTAGATATCATGGTTTTTCAAAAAACTAAATGCAGACTTATAAATCAATGATGAAATGCATACTTTTGAACTAGTGTTATAAAAGTCTTCAAGAATTACCATTTACATTTTTCAAAACTTTAAATTACGAAAACTTTGAAAACCAATGCACTGATACCTATTGTTAGGGAGCAGATTAAAGATCTTAAGGCAAATTAAACACTAAGGGGGTGAATAGTGTTTTATGGATTTTATTAATTTCTTGAAATCTTTTTGAATTTAAAAGAATTTATGCAAATCACAGAATCAGTCACAGATACAGAAAATAAAAACTAACAAAAGGAAAGTACACATGGGATTTTGTACCGGTTCGGGACTCCCCTATATCCAGTCACACACAACGCTGGATTAATGTGGATATTTATTCAACCAATATCCAAACTACAAACCTTGATTTCAAGGCTACTAGGGCATACTCCTACTGATTCCCAGTACAGTGAGGCTCGGTTGATTTTCCGGGCCATAAAATTACACCCAATCGATTTTCGGGAAGCATTCGCATCCAATCGATTTATACGAGACACGACCACACCCTTTTCCTTATTAGTTTGGGAGGATAGACTCGATATACTTTGATCTTGCAATCTTTGATTACAAGCAGCCTATAACTCTTGAGTAGCACTTGAATTTCAAAGAGAGCATGATGTAGAATTGAAAGACAAGAAGATTGATACAATTTTTTAAAAAATCAACAGAGTATAAATATAGATTTTGAGAAAATAAGAAAAATAATAGCAAGAGGATTAAGGAAGAAGAAGGAGAGGAAAAGTGGTTAAAAATTCAAAATTTGAAGTCTTTATATAATTTTCCAACAGCCACAACCTTTCAGAAAAGATTTGAATTCAAAAGACACAACTTTTTCAAAATTTAAATAATAAGTTAACGGCTCATATGTCGGCATGCTTAAAGTTTTATGTTGATATACCCTTGTATAATTTCAAAAAAAAAAATTTAAATCAATTCAAATAATGTTTAAATTAATTATGGTGGTTCCTGAGTTAAAAAAACTATATTCCTTTATATTAAAATAGAGTATTCCAGGTAGAAAATATGTTTAAAACACATATTAAGATGGTTTAAAAAATAATTAAAAACTATATATTAAATGATATAAAAGAATATATATTTAAAACTATAAATATAAGAAAGGTTTTGAACTTATAAATATAACTATGACAATTGAAAACATAAGTAAATATTAAATTTATAAGTAAATATTGGAATTAGGAGTTGAAATATATGAAATAAAAAAAAACGGGTGTTAGAATAAATTTTAGGAGTTAAAATAAAACGAAATAAATTTAGAATAAGGAAGTAATTTTGACCTTTGAAATTAGTGAAAGAATTTTGAAATCAGAATTTAGCACTAACCAGAGTTTTAACAAAATATCTAGACACAATTATTCCATATTTCTTGAACTCCTGAATTCTTGACACTCATGAGTCTTGAATCTTGAACTGTTCTACTTTTAAATCTTGATTCTCTGAACTGAACAGTCTTCAATAATTAGTGCCAACATAGATTTCCTATATGTATACATATATATTCTATATATTAGTGTTAGTATATATTTTTATAACAATAATAATTGAAACAAAATTGAAACAAGTTTGTTGTTATCAAAACCATCATTATCATCATCTCAATCCCTAACACCAATGTACCACCATCTTCAAATCTATCGCAAAGCTCCAATGCTACTTCGTCGTCAGATCCATCCATGCTCTTTGAAGCTGCTTCGAGAATATATCTCGCCCATTCGAGTCTACCATCCTTACGTGTTCATTCGATATACACCAACGTGTGAATTCGATCGATAAGCACCCAAAACTCTAACCAACGAAACATTTCCTAATACTAGATCGCCTATGAACGACGTTTTAAGCAAAACTAAGCAAGAAATACAATTGTGCAATCAATAGTCATACAAATTTCTAAACTAGCATGTAAACATCCATAATAGCAATAATAAATCAAATAGAACCTATCTATAGCAATCAAAGTGAAATAAGTGTCTAAATGACCTATATCTAACAATGTTGTCAAAATAGAGCATAGTAGCGCGTAAATAGGTAAAAAATGTAATTATCAGGTTAAAACTATTTATTATTTACGCGTATTTCGAGATTGATTTGACCACTGATTGGTCCAAATTCGAAATATAACGATTCAAGTACTCATTTTCCATGTAACTAATAATCTAGACTCAATGGAGCTGGTTACAAGTTCTGATTCAATTTTTTTTATGGAAAATCATATTTTGGAACCATTTATTATATAATTAACGATCAATATTTAAATAAAATATTTAAATACTGAAGCATTAAAATACAGGTCATTATAATTCTTAAATAGAGACTTCGATGAGAAGATCTACATGGTGCAAACTGAAGGTTTTATGACCAAAGGAAATGAAAACAATGTCTATAAATTGACAAATCATTTATGGACTCAAACACCCTTCAAAACAATGACACGAAAAATTTGAAAATGTCATGACGAAAAATGATTTTCATATAAATGAACATGTTAAATGTATTTATTATAAACAAGTTGGGAAATCATGATGATTTGTTTATATAAAGATGATATGCTAATCTTTGGTCCTAACATTAAAGTTATAAAATTGTAAAGAAAATGATAATCTACAATTTTTATACGAAAGATTTAGAAGTTGCAGACGTTATTTTGGGAATCAAAATAATAAAAACACCTAAAGGAATTGAATTATCTCAATCGCATTATATAGACAAAGTGACTGAAAAATTCCAAAATTTTGGAATTAAAGGGATTAGAATGTCTTCTAATCCATCGGAAGTATTGTATAAAAACACAAATGGAAGTGTAAGGGAACTGAAATATTCACGTGTAATAAGATGCTTAATATATCTCATGGATTGCACAAGACCAGATATTACATATGTAGTAAGTCGACTAAGCAAGTATACAAGTAATCCAAGGAAGAAGACTAAAAATCACTAATAAAACTACAAGAAAATTACCATTTTACAATACTGGTTATGCAACACTTCTCTAAAATGTTGTAAAATTGGTGGACCTTTCATAACATTTGAAAAGAAAATTGTTGTAAAATGTTTTTCCAAACAACATTCTTTATACTAACGTTGTCAAATAGAAACTATTTACAATATTTGTTTGAACTATTGTAGAAAACTAATTTTAACAATTATTTTATTATATTGTATTATTGTAAAGAATGCAGATTTTAGACCCTGAAAATCAACATAAAACGCGATGTCGACAATCAAGCGTAGGAAATACCAGATCATTAATAGAAAGAAGTTAGAGGTCGAGAAATATAAAGAAAGAAAGTTAGAATAGAAGAAGCAGAAGATCACAACTGAACAGAATCAGAGTAAACACGAATCTCACATCAAGAACGAATAAAATATATTATATAACAACTTTGAAGTACAAAACAGTTTTAGTACTTACATATTTCAACCGGGTATATCACATAAATATCATAGTGGAAATATCTCTCTTTATGTATATATCTAACACTAAAGCATCCTGCTCCAATCTTCTTCAGTGATATCTGTAAAATCCTGACTACTTGACTGCATGTACAAATTTGGGCATGAAAGAGTTTAGGGAAAACAAAAACAAAATAAACTCTTGGCCAGTCATGTGACTGGTGTGAGTATACTCCAAACACTTTGGTTTAACTTTTCAAAATCCTTTTCAAAGGAATGATAATCGTAAGACCGATCTACACATAAACACAGAGGGTTTTTACCTTACGATAATCCAAACATTTCTTAAAATCAATACTTATCTGATATTATAATAATGTCTAATTCAAGTAAATAGAAATCTAGTAGAACTCTTTCATCTCACGCTCTACATATATAATATACAAACAAAAACCGCGGGCTCTTAATGGGTAATGGATTTCCAACTATGACAAGGTATGGAACCACCTTCTAATCTAGAAGCGATACACTGCAATTCAACTAGAACGTCTTGTAACTTAGCCACACACGACCGGTCATTCATTTCGCTTGAATATTCTGAATATATTATCACCTTACGGTTGGTATACCAACATAAGCATTCCTGGGAGATACAGAATTGAAAGAAGTAACAAATATGAATATTCTCTAGATGGTGACAATATACCCTACTTGGGTGCGACCCACTTAACCATGTTGCCTGCCCAATTTCTGTCCTTTCCCAGTTGATAAGGCTTGAGGTTATTACGTATCTTTTAACAAATCACTCCTTTATTTACTTTGGATGCCACATCGTCATACCCGTCAAATCACAAATTGATTTCCCGCAAAACACCATGGGTATAAGCTAAGAGAAACGAATTCCTCCACCACCAACGTAAATACATTTGAAACGATCACCTTACGCGATCTACCAGATACTCTCTGTCAGACATTCATCCATTCAAGTTGTCCTAGGACTGGACAAACCAAAGGCACTATTCTGTAAATCCATCTTAGGCAATTTCTACCTAGGATCGCCTGAATAACCCTTGTACAAACTCCGTCTTCAATTGTCTTCGATCAATTTGATTCAAAACGATAATACCCATACAGAGTGGTTTTCAGATAATAAATCCGATCCTGATCTCTCGGTATTGACAACGGAAATGGTCGAAAACTTTGACAGTCGGTTGTTTAACTATCAAAGGAAAACATGTGTACAAACAACGTTCGTATTCCCAAATGAAATCTTACCGATCAATCATCATTTCATTCCCCAATTTCCCTTTAATATCTTGACCCAAATATATTTCTCTAACTCATTTAGCCTCTCACAATTCTTCGGAAAATGTTTCACACTATTATAAACTATTTATTTTCTATACTTAGAAAATATCTCTTTTTAACATCGGGAATTAACTCCATATATCTACAACTCTTATTTACTATATTTAGAAAATATACGTTATTAACATCGGAAAACTTTCCCATTTGCTTATTCACGCATCGCTGTTCTTCCCCATTCATCGATCCCTAAATGTAAACTAGTAAGAGAACAACTCCCTCAGCATCAATCCCGAAGGCCGAAACCAACATCAGATCGATACTCAAAAAGTCGTTCAACTTAACAAGTCTCCAGTCAGTTTTTAATTTCTTTAACTCCATTTCTAAATTCTAAAATCATTTCATTTTCTATTCTAAGAAAATATCACTGGTTATATTTGGAAAACATTTCCAAGTTCCATTTGTATAGATTTAAACGAACGTTGTATAAAACTTTGGTTATAACGATAACGTTTGAAACGACCCAAAATTTCCCTTTTGGGAAAGCCCGGATTGAGCTGAGAACACGACACATCATAACACAAACAAAAGAACATCTCATTTCTATTACAACAATTTACATCAGAGTACAAGAATATAACAGAGTATGTGTAATGTCCCGAATTTTTGGTAGTTGAATATTTAAATTATTATTTTAAATTTTTTATTTGGAATATTAAAGGGTTTTAATATTTAAATCGCTATTTAAACGAAGTTGAACGATATATATTCATATATATAATAAAATGAGCCCAGAACAGCGCTGCAGTTCGTAAAACAGAGTTTTGAACTTCAACTGGATATATAGAGCCCATTTTAAATCAGATTTCTGTGAAACAAGAAATGTACGGAGCAAGTGAAGTATATTTTTCTAGTGAAAGAGAGAAATCGAGATTTCGTTGTGTAGATTGGAAGTTATGCCCAAATCAATTTGACAGAAAACAGCGGCGTAATCGTTTATCGACCGTAACGGTTTAATGGATATAACTGCATATCGGTTTCGAATTTAGACAAGGTTCTTTTGAGGCGTAGTGCTAATTTAATTTTTAGAATTTTACTGTAATTTTTAATTAATTAAATAAGCAACTTTTATTTGGAGTATTTTGCACCCTGTGACAACATTTTGGGATTTCACAATATAAGTTAAACTACCGGTATTATTATATTTTTGGGATCGCGACACCTCACTGAACACGACTGTATTTTTATTTCAGTCTGCAATGCTCATATATGAATACATAGTGGTGTAGGTAACTTTATTTGAATGGTTAACTGGTCAAACGAACTCAAAATTCAACGAAACAAGTTTCATACGAAACCTTAGGAAGAGGTCTAGTGAAACGTCAAGGCCTCATATTTTTAGGATTTTTTCTGTAATTTTAAGGAATTAATGCTCGGTGTTTTTCATCGATATTTTCTAAAGGATTTTCACAGACGACCTCGGAATTCGACAAAACCTGTCCCATTGGATCCGGAATATTTTTTTATGCTAGAATTAGTAGTTTCGTCTCGATTGAACATCGTATGTGGTGATTTTTAACACGAAAACTCACCGCATGTTTGGTTACATTATTATATTATTAAATGATCCCACTTTCTTATGCTTTCCCTTTTTCTTGCGTCCTACACTACTTGCGCCCATATTTTCTTCCCTCGCGCATGAATCTACTTTCAAACGTAATGTCAGTTTTCATGTACTACCAATCCGACCTAGAGATAAAGAAGAAAAACACATGCAGCTAAATAAATACATGTTGGCTTAATACTGAAGCAACAGACGTACTGCACGCTACCCGAAGATGTTTCACTCTCTGCATTGAAAAGGAAATTCACTGCTGATCACTTACCCTATGCACGTACGGGCTTATGCCACCCTTTTCAATATATTATCGAACCTTGCCAACCACGTTTACAGATGAAAATGACAGCTTGAAACCGTGCCGACCAAGGTCTGTATATTGAAAAGGACATCTCTTTTTCTCTATATATACGCAGCTCCATATTCATTTCTCGGCAAGCAAAAACGAACGGAAGATAGAAAAAAAAAAGAGAAGAAGAAAAGAGTGTGGCGGACGTGAAAACTGAAGTGGGTAACGAGCGTGAGTTGGTTCAGCAAATTGCGGGCTTGCTAGGTGCAGTGATGAGATCGATGAGATCGATGAGAGGGGACCGGACGTTGTTCGGAGGTGGGTGTTGTGTCGGACTGGAAGAGGGAGGAGAAATCTGGGGGTTTGAGGCGCACTACAGAAGGCAAGTTGCGGAGTAGGGAGCACAGCAAGGTTGGAGCATTCATTTTGGAGTAGAGAAAATGTTGCATTGATTTGTATGAAGGGCCATAGTGTTGTTGATGGAAATCAATGCAGAGGGTCCAAGGCGTCAGGTGGGGGTTGAAAATGAAGGGTATGTTGCGGTGTTAGTGGATAATGCGTGAAGTGAAAAAAAAAAGAAAAAAGGAAGGAGCGAAAGGGGTATAAATAATAAAAAAAAAACAAGATGGAAGGGGCAAATCTGATCTCCGTCCAGTATGTTGCAAATCAAAAGGAGGACCGGCGCATGTTTCCCTACATGAGAACCGGGCGATACAAATGGACTGGAACCGTATTTATGAACCGGACGTTATGGAACAGAGTTGAACTGAACGGAGTTGGAATTTATCTAGAATGAGCAGTGCAGATTCAGGTGAGTAAACTCACTCAGTTCTCCCCTCTTATATTTTATATAAGTTGGGTTTTAAATTGTGTGCTATGGTTGTTTGTTTGTTTGTTCGTTGTTGATTTTATATTCATATATGGATTGAACGGTTAAATTAAACGTTCGTTTAATTTAATTGAAACCAAATCGTTATTTTTAACGATTAAATCCAATTGAGGTAACTTACCTCAGTGGTTATGTTCATAACGCTATGAACGTTAAAAATAAATAGTTGGATGGTTGCACAATATAGACTGTTACAGTTATTATCGACCGTTATTATTAAACGGTCTATGTCATCTATTTAGATGGAGAGCGATCATTGATTTGCCATATTAAAAGGAATGATTTGAATTATGATAACCATTATTTTGCAGGGAATGGCAGGTTGGAGAAATCCGACTGAGTTTCTCACTAATATTGATAACGTTTATCAATATGATTATATTGTTTGTTATTGAACGTGAAATTGATTTATATTTCACGGTTCGGTATTATAGTAGTCATTTGCCTCTTTAGTGCCGTTGGTTAAAAGAAATGAATGTTCGACATCGTTATAAATCAATTTCGAATGACTTTCAAAGTTAAAGATATATTTATAAAAAGTTTTTGAAATACGTTTTATTGTAAAAATAAACATCGTAGCTTTGTTTACAGTTTTTATGATTATTTAGATTACAACTAATAAAGAGTTACGATATTAACATAAATAGTTAAACGAGATAAACTTATCATACTTGTAAATAAAACGTTAAAATGGTTTTGTCAAGGCTTTAACGGTCGCAATGAAAGTATAAATGAAGTTCAAGTTTTGGTTAGCGACGATGAATATTAGTTGTCAAACATGAATTGAAAAATGAGATTTTCAATCAATTTGGAAATAAGGAAATGGAAACGAATGGCAAGTTGTTGTAATTAAATTACAAAAGATATTATAAATGGAAATTGAAGGTTTCAAAATGAAATCGAGTTAGTAAATAAAAGTAAGAGTTTATGAATGTAATTTGTAACATTTGTTACAAATGAGACGAACCATTTTTGGACATGAGAATTTACAAAGAATTATTATATGTTTTCTAGACAAAGGGGTCGAGTATGATTTAAAGGGAGTGTGATAAGAATAAGTAGGATTTGAAAAGATAGCAACATAATAATGGTATAAAATATTAATATAAGATTTACGGAAGCTTTAAAACAAATGAAATTAAGTGTTTGAAAATAATTTGTAATATAACAATATAGAGTTACTAAGAAATCTTTATAACGATTCTATTTCTAATAGAATCGAAGCTTGCATATGGTATTGTAAATGATTATTAACATAAATCGAAAGAGTCTAATAAGAGTTTACTTAATATTGGTTAAGTAAACGTGGTTGAGATTTTATATAGAGTTTCAGAAGGGAAATGTGTGGTTAATAAACTTCTGGTTATTCTGAAGATATGAATGTTGTTGGGCAAGGCCTGAGAGGTAAATAAAATACACCAACTTGAACGACTTCACGATTATCCCAGAATGATATTAGTTTATTAACGAGAATAGTTGAGGGAAACATAAGTTATGATTTCCGTATATGATACTATAATCTGTTTCGAAAACTTTATAAGATTGAATAAACTAAATCTGAAGGATATTCTTATTTTATAATAAGAAGTAAAAGCGATGTTTCCAATATTGGAAAATTTGAAGAATATAACTAACGGATGGTTCGTTAAAGAGGCTAAATGATACTGAGTATTGAATCAGTGAATCCATTTTTCTTTTATGGATGAATGATTGTTTGATTTGATAGTTAAATAACCGGCTATCAAATTTGGCCCATGCGATTGTTGGTACGGAAAGTCCGGGATCGAACATATATTCGAAAACCATTCCGTCCAGCAAATACGAATACGATGAAGATGCTGATTCGAGATGGAGCTATTGAAGACCGTTGATTTTCATAAGCGGAAGGATTACTTAAAATCTCTGACTTGCAACCAGAGATATACTGTGATTCTGTCGTGATTGGAATCTACGGGATGCAAGGAATTTTCGCTACTGATCCTTGGGGTGATTCCTATATGAGATGCAGTAGGAGAGTGCCTTTGGTTCATCCTGTTCCTGGGTGACTTGTATGGATGGATGTCTGACAGAGTATTTCCAGAAAGGTCACGTACATTGATTTCTTCAACCGTACCAAGAGTGGAAGCGAAGAAGGAAACTTCTTTTAGCTAACACGTAATGTATTGTTGAGGATGTCAATTAGTGACGGTTGATGGATCTGACGATGTGGCATTCGAAGTGAATGTGATGTGCTGATTATGAAGGTAAAGCGTAGCCTCAAACCTCATCAACCGGGAGATGACAGAAATCGGGCAGGCAGCATGGCTATGTGGGTCGCTCCCATTAGGGTGTATAATCACCTATCTAGAGAAATTCCTTTTGTTCTTTAATCTATCGATGCTGTCCCTTTTCGGGAAACGGTGGTTTGAGCCCAACCGTTGGTGATATACATTCGATACACTCAAGCGAAATGAGTGGTCGGTCATGTGAGGGCCGGGTTGCAAGACGTTCTTGTTGAACCCAGTGTATTCGCCTCTAGAGATACACTATCGGCAGGTGGTCCCATACCTTGTCAAGGTCGGAATCCAATCTCCAATAAGCGCCTACGGTTTTGATTGTATACTATATATGTGGAGCGTGAGATGCAAGCATTCTACTAGATTATATTTATTTGTGTTTAGACACTATTATAATATCAGACAAGTTATTGATTTCAAACTGTTTTGGGTTATCGTAAGATAAAAACCGTCCGTATTTATGTGTGGATTCGGTCTTACGATTATCCTTTTCTTTCGAAAAGATTTTTATTTTAAAAATCAAGTTGTGTGATACCTTAATACTGTGCGAGTTTATCTCACTCTGGTTCACCAGACTGACCCGGTGTTTTGTAAATGCTCGGGTTAGGCCGGGGTGTACAGGTCCAGGTTACCGGATGCTGCGAAGTCCAGAGACAAGCTGGAAGAGTTCAAACGTATGGTTATATATATAGCTACTGTTCCGCTGTGTGATTGTATATGAGGATAGGTTATATAACTGTCCAGATATGTTGATGTACTCTGATACTGTAAGTAATTTTGAAAGCTCTCAATAAAGATTTATTTCCATATTATATTTTGTTCCGCTGCGATGTGAGACTCTGATTCTGTGTTGTGGTATTGGTTCTTCTTCTTCTTCTATTCTTATATTTCTTTCTTCCTTATCTCACCCTCTAACTTCTTTCTAATAACTATCCAGTGGTTTCGGTGTTGGAGGATCGACATGAGTTACGGTGAAGGTATTTATGTCGATTTTCGGGCCAAAAATCCTCTGGGTCGTTACAGTGGTATCAGAGCTATTGGTTTAGTAATAACCTTGGCTCTGTGGCGTAACTCGATAGAGATGGGTTAGTAATACCCTAGATCGAGATTGAGTGTATATATATGAGAGCGTATTTGAAAATTTTATATACGAAAGTTTTATGTTTTGAAAAGTGGGTAAATGGAATAATTTTACCCAAAATATATTTTTGGTATAGAAAAGAAATTTTTATTAAATCATTGAGATATTAGTGTGTTTGATCGATTGGAATGGGATTCAAATCAAATTAAAAAGTTGAATTGATACTTAACTTGGTTAAATGTAATTAAATTCAGAATGATATGGTAATTAAATTAAATAAATTGGAAATTAAATGAATGAATAATAATCTAATGTGTGAAACCAAAATAAATATTAATATTGAATGTGAATTCAATAAAATATTTTTATTTGGTTGTGTATTGGTTGATGGTTGTGAATTGGTTGTTATTGGATGACAAGTGGTTGAATAGAATTCATTAAATGGTTTAACGAAGGTATGGAAAATAAATTCTAGTGTCAAAAATTGGAATGAAACTGAATATGAATTGAATTGAAACCAACTAGCGGGAAATTGAATCAAGATATAATATATTAAGCAAAATCAGATTTTGAATTGCGAGACAGAAAACTGAAATGGTGTTGGACTGGTAAGTTAAGAGTTGGAATTGACAATGGATGGAAATTGAGTTAAGAATGGGATTTGGCTTGAATGCGTGAAGGATTTGGTTCTGAGGATAAAATTGGTATTTTGTTTGGGGATGCATTTGTATATGCTGACAGGGCAGTAGATGGAAATGATATAATGATATGCCCGACAAAAAAAGGTACACGTTTATTTCTATATGGGTTTGGTGATTTATGAGCTTATTTGGCAAGCCGCTTGGCTGTTTTATTTTGTTTTAGATTGGGGAAGGCCTAAGAAGGCAAGTTGTAGTTGTACCGATTGAGCCGTATAGAGGAGGTGCTGGCGAAATTTTTCGGAAATTTAAGATGTTAGGAAATTCTCAATATTTTTGGAAATATCCATATATGGTATTGAAATTAGTTTCTAATTTAAAATAATTTGGATTTGGAAATAAATTGGATTTGTAACGTTCTTTTCTTACCTTAGCAATTTCGAGGACGAAATTATTCTAAGGGGGGAAGAATGTAATGTCCCGAATTTTTGGTAGTTGAATATTTAAATTATTATTTTAAATTTTTTATTTGGAATATTAAAGGGTTTTAATATTTAAATCGCTATTTAAACGAAGTTGAACGATATATATTCATATATATAATAAAATGAGCCTAGAACAGCGCTGCAGTTCGTAAAACAGAGTTTTGAACTTCAACTGGATATATAGAACCCGTTTTAAATCAGATTTCTGTGAAACAAGAAATGTACGGAGCAAGTGAAGTATATTTTTCTAGTGAAAGAGAGAAATCGAGATTTCGTCGTGTAGATTGGAAGTTATGCCCAAATCAATTTGACAGAAAAACAGCGGCGTAATCGTTTATCGACCGTAACGGTTTAATGGATATAACTGCATATCGGTTTCGAATTTAGACAAGGTTCTTTTGAGGCGTAGTGCTAATTTAATTTTTAGAATTTTACTGTAATTTTTAATTAATTAAATAAGCAACTTTTATTTGGAGTATTTTGCACCCTGTGACAACATTTTGGGATTTCACAATATAAGTTAAACTACCGGTATTATTATATTTTTGGGATCGCGACACCTCACTGAACACGACTGTATTTTTATTTCAGTCTGCAATGCTCATATATGAATACATAGTGGTGTAGGTAACTTTATTTGAATGGTTAACTGGTCAAACGAACTCAAAATTCAACGAAACAAGTTTCATACGAAACCTTAGGAAGAGGTCTAGTGAAACGTCAAGGCCTCATATTTTTAGGATTTTTTCTGTAATTTTAAGGAATTAATGCTCGGTGTTTTTCATCGATATTTTCTAAAGGATTTTCACAGACGACCTCGGAATTCGACAAAACCTGTCCCATTGGATCCGGAATATTTTTTTATGCTAGAATTAGTAGTTTCGTCTCGATTGAACATCGTATGTGGTGATTTTTAACACGAAAACTCACCGCATGTTTGGTTACATTATTATATTATTAAATGATCCCACTTTCTTATGCTTTCCCTTTTTCTTGCGTCCTACACTACTTGCGCCCATATTTTCTTCCCTCGCGCATGAATCTACTTTCAAACGTAATGTCAGTTTTCATGTACTACCAATCCGACCTAGAGATAAAGAAGAAAAACACATGCAGCTAAATAAATACATGTTGGCTTAATACTGAAGCAACAGACGTACTGCACGCTACCCGAAGATGTTTCACTCTCTGCATTGAAAAGGAAATTCACTGCTGATCACTTACCCTATGCACGTACGGGCTTATGCCACCCTTTTCAATATATTATCGAACCTTGCCAACCACGTTTACAGATGAAAATGACAGCTTGAAACCGTGCCGACCAAGGTCTGTATATTGAAAAGGACATCTCTTTTTCTCTATATACACGCAGCTCCATATTCATTTCTCGGCAAGCAAAAACGAACGGAAGATAGAAAAAAAAGAGAAGAAGAAAAGAGTGTGGCGGACGTGAAAACTGAAGTGGGTAACGAGCGTCAGTTGGTTCAGCAAATTGCGGGCTTGCTAGGTGCAGTGATGAGATCGATGAGATCGATGAGAGGGGACCGGACGTTGTTCGGAGGTGGGTGTTGTGTCGGACTGGAAGAGGGAGGAGAAAGCTGGGGGTTTGAGGCGCACTACAGAAGGCAAGTTGCGGAGTAGGGAGCACAGCAAGGTTGGAGCATTCATTTTGGAGTAGAGAAAATGTTGCATTGATTTGTATGAAGGGCCATAGTGTTGTTGATGGAAATCAATGCAGAGGGTCCAAGGCGTCAGGTGGGGGTTGAAAATGAAGGGTATGTTGCGGTGTTAGTGGATAATGCGTGAAGTGAAAAAAAAAAAAGGAAGGAGCGAAAGGGGTATAAATAAAAAAAAACAAGATGGAAGGGGCAAATCTGATCTCCGTCCAGTATGCTGCAAATCAAAAGGAGGACCGACGCATGTTTCCCTACATGAGAACCGGGCGATACAAATGGACTGGAACCGTATTTATGAACCGGACGTTATGGAACAGAGTTGAACTGAACGGAGTTGGAATTTATCTAGAATGAGCAGTGCAGATTCAGGTGAGTAAACTCACTCAGTTCTCCCCTCTTATATTTTATATAAGTTGGGTTTTAAATTGTGTGCTATGGTTGTTTGTTTGTTTGTTCGTTGTTGATTTTATATTCATATATGGATTGAACGGTTAAATTAAACGTTCGTTTAATTTAATTGAAACCAAATCGTTATTTTTAACGATTAAATCCAATTGAGGTAACTTACCTCAGTGGTTATGTTCATAACGCTATGAACGTTAAAAATAAATAGTTGGATGGTTGCACAATATAGACTGTTACAGTTATTATCGACCGTTATTATTAAACGGTCTATGTCATCTATTTAGATGGAGAGCGATCATTGATTTGCCATATTAAAAGGAATGATTTGAATTATGATAACCATTATTTTGCAGGGAATGGCAGGTTGGAGAAATCCGACTGAGTTTCTCACTAATATTGATAACGTTTATCAATATGATTATATTGTTTGTTATTGAACGTGAAATTGATTTATATTTCACGGTTCGGTATTATAGTAGTCATTTGCCTCTTTAGTGCCGTTGGTTAAAAGAAATGAATGTTCGACATCGTTATAAATCAATTTCGAATGACTTTCAAAGTTAAAGATATATTTATAAAAAGTTTTTGAAATACGTTTTATTGTAAAAATAAACATCGTAGCTTTGTTTACAGTTTTTATGATTATTTAGATTACAACTAATAAAGAGTTACGATATTAACATAAATAGTTAAACGAGATAAACTTATCATACTTGTAAATAAAACGTTAAAATGGTTTTGTCAAGGCTTTAACGGTCGCAATGAAAGTATAAATGAAGTTCAAGTTTTGGTTAGCGACGATGAATATTAGTTGTCAAACATGAATTGAAAAATGAGATTTTCAATCAATTTGGAAATAAGGAAATGGAAACGAATGGCAAGTTGTTGTAATTAAATTACAAAAGATATTATAAATGGAAATTGAAGGTTTCAAAATGAAATCGAGTTAGTAAATAAAAGTAAGAGTTTATGAATGTAATTTGTAACATTTGTTACAAATGAGACGAACCATTTTTGGACATGAGAATTTACAAAGAATTATTATATGTTTTCTAGACAAAGGGGTCGAGTATGATTTAAAGGGAGTGTGATAAGAATAAGTAGGATTTGAAAAGATAGCAACATAATAATGGTATAAAATATTAATATAAGATTTACGGAAGCTTTAAAACAAATGAAATTAAGTGTTTGAAAATAATTTGTAATATAACAATATAGAGTTACTAAGAAATCTTTATAACGATTCTATTTCTAATAGAATCGAAGCTTGCATATGGTATTGTAAATGATTATTAACATAAATCGAAAGAGTCTAATAAGAGTTTACTTAATATTGGTTAAGTAAACGTGGTTGAGATTTTATATAGAGTTTCAGAAGGGAAATGTGTGGTTAATAAACTTCTGGTTATTCTGAAGATATGAATGTTGTTGGGCAAGGCCTGAGAGGTAAATAAAATACACCAACTTGAACGACTTCACGATTATCCCAGAATGATATTTGTTTATTAACGAGAATAGTTGAGGGAAACATAAGTTATGATTTCCGTATATGATACTATAAACTGTTTCGAAAAGTTTATAAGATTGAATAAACTAAATCTGAAGGATATTCTTATTTTATAATAAGAAGTAAAAGCGATGTTTCCAATATTGGAAAATTTGAAGAATATAACTAACGGATGGTTCGTTAAAGAGGCTAAATGATACTGAGTATTGAATCAGTGAATCCATTTTTCTTTTATGGATGAATGATTGTTTGATTTGATAGTTAAATAACCGGCTATCAAATTTGGCCCATGCGATTGTTGGTACGGAAAGTCCGGGATCGAACATATATTCGAAAACCATTCCGTCCAGCAAATACGAATACGATGAAGATGCTGATTCGAGATGGAGCTATTGAAGACCGTTGATTTTCATAAGCGGAAGGATTACTTAAAATCTCTGACTTGCAACCAGAGATATACTGTGATTCTGTCGTGATTGGAATCTACGGGATGCAAGGAATTTTCGCTACTGATCCTTGGGGTGATTCCTATATGAGATGCAGTAGGAGAGTGCCTTCGGTTCATCCTGTTCCTGGGTGACTTGTATGGATGGATGTCTGACAGAGTATTTCCAGAAAGGTCACGTACATTGATTTCTTCAACCGTACCAAGAGTGGAAGCGAAGAAGGAAACTTCTTTTAGCTAACACGTAATGTATTGTTGAGGATGTCAATTAGTGACGGTTGATGGATCTGACGATGTGGCATTCGAAGTGAATGTGATGTGCTGATTATGAAGGTAAAGCGTAGCCTCAAACCTCATCAACCGGGAGATGACAGAAATCGGGCAGGCAGCATGGCTATGTGGGTCGCTCCCATTAGGGTGTATAATCACCTATCTAGAGAAATTCCTTTTGTTCTTTAATCTATCGATGCTGTCCCTTTTCGGGAAATGGTGGTTTGAGCCCAACCGTTGGTGATATACATTCGATACACTCAAGCGAAATGAGTGGTCGGTCATGTGAGGGCCGGGTTGCAAGACGTTCTTGTTGAACCCAGTGTATTCGCCTCTAGAGATACACTATCGGCAGGTGGTCCCATACCTTGTCAAGGTCGGAATCCAATCTCCAATAAGCACCTGCGGTTTTGATTGTATACTATATATGTGGAGCGTGAGATGCAAGCGTTCTACTAGATTATATTTATTTGTGTTTAGACACTATTATAATATCAGACAAGTTATTGATTTCAAACTGTTTTGGGTTATCGTAAGATAAAAACCGTCCGTATTTATGTGTGGATTCGGTCTTACGATTATCCTTTTCTTTCGAAAAGATTTTTATTTTAAAAATCAAGTTGTGTGATACCTTAATACTGTGCGAGTATATCTCACTCTGGTTCACCAGACTGACCCGGTGTTTTGTAAATGCTCGGGTTAGGCCGGGGTGTACAGGTCCAGGTTACCGGATGCTGCGAAGTCCAGAGACAAGCTGGAAGAGTTCAAACGTATGGTTATATATATAGCTACTGTTCCGCTGTGTGATTGTATATGAGGATAGGTTATATAACTGTCCAGATATGTTGATGTACTCTGATACTGTAAGTAATTTTGAAAGCTCTCAATAAAGATTTATTTCCATATTATATTTTGTTCCGCTGCGATGTGAGACTCTGATTCTGTGTTGTGGTATTGGTTCTTCTTCTTCTTCTATTCTTATATTTCTTTCTTCCTTATCTCACCCTCTAACTTCTTTCTAATAACTATCCAGTGGTTTCGGTGTTGGAGGATCGACATGAGTTACGGTGAAGGTATTTATGTCGATTTTCGGGCCGAAAATCCTCTGGGTCGTTACAGTGGTATCAGAGCTATTGGTTTAGTAATAACCTTGGCTCTGTGGCGTAACTCGATAGAGATGGGTTAGTAATACCCTAGATCGAGATTGAGTGTATATATATGAGAGCGTATTTGAAAATTTTATATACGAAAGTTTTATGTTTTGAAAAGTGGGTAAATGGAATAATTTTACCCAAAATATATTTTTGGTATAGAAAAGAAATTTTTATTAAATCATTGAGATATTAGTGTGTTTGATCGATTGGAATGGGATTCAAATCAAATTAAAAAGTTGAATTGATACTTAACTTGGTTAAATGTAATTAAATTCAGAATGATATGGTAATTAAATTAAATAAATTGGAAATTAAATGAATGAATAATAATCTAATGTGTGAAACCAAAATAAATATTAATATTGAATGTGAATTCAATAAAATATTTTTATTTGGTTGTGTATTGGTTGATGGTTGTGAATTGGTTGTTATTGGATGACAAGTGGTTGAATAGAATTCATTAAATGGTTTAACGAAGGTATGGAAAATAAATTCTAGTGTCAAAAATTGGAATGAAACTGAATATGAATTGAATTGAAACCAACTAGCGGGAAATTGAATCAAGATATAATATATTAAGCAAAATCAGATTTTGAGTTGCGAGACAGAAATCTGAAATGGTGTTGGACTGGTAAGTTAAGAGTTGGAATTGACAATGGATGGAAATTGAGTTAAGAATGGGATTTGGCTTGAATGCGTGAAGGATTTGGTTCTGAGGATAAAATTGGTATTTTGTTTGGGGATGCATTTGTATATGCTGACAGGGCAGTAGATGGAAATGATATAATGATATGCCCGACAAAAAAAGGTACACGTTTATTTCTATATGGGTTTGGTGATTTATGAGCTTATTTGGCAAGCCGCTTGGCTGTTTTATTTTGTTTTAGATTGGGGAAGGCCTAAGAAGGCAAGTTGTAGTTGTACCGATTGAGCCGTATAGAGGAGGTGCTGGCGAAATTTTTCGGAAATTTAAGATGTTAGGAAATTCTCAATATTTTTGGAAATATCCATATATGGTATTGAAATTAGTTTCTAATTTAAAATAATTTGGATTTGGAAATAAATTGGATTTGTAACGTTCTTTTCTTACCTTAGCAATTTCGAGGACGAAATTATTCTAAGGGGGGAAGAATGTAATGTCCCGAATTTTTGGTAGTTGAATATTTAAATTATTATTTTAAATTTTTTATTTGGAATATTAAAGGGTTTTAATATTTAAATCGCTATTTAAACGAAGTTGAACGATATATATTCATATATATAATAAAATGAGCCTAGAACAGCGCTGCAGTTCGTAAAACAGAGTTTTGAACTTCAACTGGATATATAGAGCCCGTTTTAAATCAGATTTCTGTGAAACAAGAAATGTACGGAGCAAGTGAAGTATATTTTTCTAGTGAAAGAGAGAAATCGAGATTTCGTCGTGTAGATTGGAAGTTATGCCCAAATCAATTTGACAGAAAAACAGCGGCGTAATCGTTTATCGACCGTAACGGTTTAATGGATATAACTGCATATCGGTTTCGAATTTAGACAAGGTTCTTTTGAGGCGTAGTGCTAATTTAATTTTTAGAATTTTACTGTAATTTTTAATTAATTAAATAAGCAACTTTTATTTGGAGTATTTTGCACCCTGTGACAACATTTTGGGATTTCACAATATAAGTTAAACTACCGGTATTATTATATTTTTGGGATCGCGACACCTCACTGAACACGACTGTATTTTTATTTCAGTCTGCAATGCTCATATATGAATACATAGTCGTGTAGGTAACTTTATTTGAATGGTTAACTGGTCAAACGAACTCAAAATTCAACGAAACAAGTTTCATACGAAACCTTAGGAAGAGGTCTAGTGAAACGTCAAGGCCTCATATTTTTAGGATTTTTTCTGTAATTTTAAGGAATTAATGCTCGGTGTTTTTCATCGATATTTTCTAAAGGATTTTCACAGACGACCTCGGAATTCGACAAAACCTGTCCCATTGGATCCGGAATATTTTTTTATGCTAGAATTAGTAGTTTCGTCTCGATTGAACATCGTATGTGGTGATTTTTAACACGAAAACTCACCGCATGTTTGGTTACATTATTATATTATTAAATGATCCCACTTTCTTATGCTTTCCCTTTTTCTTGCGTCCTACACTACTTGCGCCCATATTTTCTTCCCTCGCGCATGAATCTACTTTCAAACGTAATGTCAGTTTTCATGTACTACCAATCCGACCTAGAGATAAAGAAGAAAAACACATGCAGCTAAATAAATACATGTTGGCTTAATACTGAAGCAACAGACGTACTGCACGCTACCCGAAGATGTTTCACTCTCTGCATTGAAAAGGAAATTCACTGCTGATCACTTACCCTATGCACGTACGGGCTTATGCCACCCTTTTCAATATATTATCGAACCTTGCCAACCACGTTTACAGATGAAAATGACAGCTTGAAACCGTGCCGACCAAGGTCTGTATATTGAAAAGGACATCTCTTTTTCTCTATATACACGCAGCTCCATATTCATTTCTCGGCAAGCAAAAACGAACGGAAGATAGAAAAAAAAAAGAGAAGAAGAAAAGAGTGTGGCGGACGTGAAAACTGAAGTGGGTAACGAGCGTGAGTTGGTTCAGCAAATTGCGGGCTTGCTAGGTGCAGTGATGAGATCGATGAGATCGATGAGAGGGGACCGGACGTTGTTCGGAGGTGGGTGTTGTGTCGGACTGGAAGAGGGAGGAGAAAGCTGGGGGTTTGAGGCGCACTACAGAAGGCAAGTTGCGGAGTAGGGAGCACAGCAAGGTTGGAGCATTCATTTTGGAGTAGAGAAAATGTTGCATTGATTTGTATGAAGGGCCATAGTGTTGTTGATGGAAATCAATGCAGAGGGTCCAAGGCGTCAGGTGGGGGTTGAAAATGAAGGGTATGTTGCGGTGTTAGTGGATAATGCGTGAAGTGAAAAAAAAAAAAGGAAGGAGCGAAAGGGGTATAAATAAAAAAAAAAAAACAAGATGGAAGGGGCAAATCTGATCTCCGTCCAGTATGCTGCAAATCAAAAGGAGGACCGACGCATGTTTCCCTACATGAGAACCGGGCGATACAAATGGACTGGAACCGTATTTATGAACCGGACGTTATGGAACAGAGTTGAACTGAACGGAGTTGGAATTTATCTAGAATGAGCAGTGCAGATTCAGGTGAGTAAACTCACTCAGTTCTCCCCTCTTATATTTTATATAAGTTGGGTTTTAAATTGTGTGCTATGGTTGTTTGTTTGTTCGTTGTTGATTTTATATTCATATATGGATTGAACGGTTAAATTAAACGTTCGTTTAATTTAATTGAAACCAAATCGTTATTTTTAACGATTAAATCCAATTGAGGTAACTTACCTCAGTGGTTATGTTCATAACGCTATGAACGTTAAAAATAAATAGTTGGATGGTTGCACAATATAGACTGTTACAGTTATTATCGACCGTTATTATTAAACGGTCTATGTCATCTATTTAGATGGAGAGCGATCATTGATTTGCCATATTAAAAGGAATGATTTGAATTATGATAACCATTATTTTGCAGGGAATGGCAGGTTGGAGAAATCCGACTGAGTTTCTCACTAATATTGATAACGTTTATCAATATGATTATATTGTTTGTTATTGAACGTGAAATTGATTTATATTTCACGGTTCGGTATTATAGTAGTCATTTGCCTCTTTAGTGCCGTTGGTTAAAAGAAATGAATGTTCGACATCGTTATAAATCAATTTCGAATGACTTTCAAAGTTAAAGATATATTTATAAAAAGTTTTTGAAATACGTTTTATTGTAAAAATAAACATCGTAGCTTTGTTTACAGTTTTTATGATTATTTAGATTACAACTAATAAAGAGTTACGATATTAACATAAATAGTTAAACGAGATAAACTTATCATACTTGTAAATAAAACGTTAAAATGGTTTTGTCAAGGCTTTAACGGTCGCAATGAAAGTATAAATGAAGTTCAAGTTTTGGTTAGCGACGATGAATATTAGTTGTCAAACATGAATTGAAAAATGAGATTTTCAATCAATTTGGAAATAAGGAAATGGAAACGAATGGCAAGTTGTTGTAATTAAATTACAAAAGATATTATAAATGGAAATTGAAGGTTTCAAAATGAAATCGAGTTAGTAAATAAAAGTAAGAGTTTATGAATGTAATTTGTAACATTTGTTACAAATGAGACGAACCATTTTTGGACATGAGAATTTACAAAGAATTATTATATGTTTTCTAGACAAAGGGGTCGAGTATGATTTAAAGGGAGTGTGATAAGAATAAGTAGGATTTGAAAAGATAGCAACATAATAATGGTATAAAATATTAATATAAGATTTACGGAAGCTTTAAAACAAATGAAATTAAGTGTTTGAAAATAATTTGTAATATAACAATATAGAGTTACTAAGAAATCTTTATAACGATTCTATTTCTAATAGAATCGAAGCTTGCATATGGTATTGTAAATGATTATTAACATAAATCGAAAGAGTCTAATAAGAGTTTACTTAATATTGGTTAAGTAAACGTGGTTGAGATTTTATATAGAGTTTCAGAAGGGAAATGTGTGGTTAATAAACTTCTGGTTATTCTGAAGATATGAATGTTGTTGGGCAAGGCCTGAGAGGTAAATAAAATACACCAACTTGAACGACTTCACGATTATCCCAGAATGATATTAGTTTATTAACGAGAATAGTTGAGGGAAACATAAGTTATGATTTCCGTATATGATACTATAAACTGTTTCGAAAAGTTTATAAGATTGAATAAACTAAATCTGAAGGATATTCTTATTTTATAATAAGAAGTAAAAGCGATGTTTCCAATATTGGAAAATTTGAAGAATATAACTAACGGATGGTTCGTTAAAGAGGCTAAATGATACTGAGTATTGAATCAGTGAATCCATTTTTCTTTTATGGATGAATGATTGTTTGATTTGATAGTTAAATAACCGGCTATCAAATTTGGCCCATGCGATTGTTGGTACGGAAAGTCCGGGATCGAACATATATTCGAAAACCATTCCGTCCAGCAAATACGAATACGATGAAGATGCTGATTCGAGATGGAGCTATTGAAGACCGTTGATTTTCATAAGCGGAAGGATTACTTAAAATCTCTGACTTGCAACCAGAGATATACTGTGATTCTGTCGTGATTGGAATCTACGGGATGCAAGGAATTTTCGCTACTGATCCTTGGGGTGATTCCTATATGAGATGCAGTAGGAGAGTGCCTTCGGTTCATCCTGTTCCTGGGTGACTTGTATGGATGGATGTCTGACAGAGTATTTCCAGAAAGGTCACGTACATTGATTTCTTCAACCGTACCAAGAGTGGAAGCGAAGAAGGAAACTTCTTTTAGCTAACACGTAATGTATTGTTGAGGATGTCAATTAGTGACGGTTGATGGATCTGACGATGTGGCATTCGAAGTGAATGTGATGTGCTGATTATGAAGGTAAAGCGTAGCCTCAAACCTCATCAACCGGGAGATGACAGAAATCGGGCAGGCAGCATGGCTATGTGGGTCGCTCCCATTAGGGTGTATAATCACCTATCTAGAGAAATTCCTTTTGTTCTTTAATCTATCGATGCTGTCCCTTTTCGGGAAATGGTGGTTTGAGCCCAACCGTTGGTGATATACATTCGATACACTCAAGCGAAATGAGTGGTCGGTCATGTGAGGGCCGGGTTGCAAGACGTTCTTGTTGAACCCAGTGTATTCGCCTCTAGAGATACACTATCGGCAGGTGGTCCCATACCTTGTCAAGGTCGGAATCCAATCTCCAATAAGCGCCTGCGGTTTTGATTGTATACTATATATGTGGAGCGTGAGATGCAAGCGTTCTACTAGATTATATTTATTTGTGTTTAGACACTATTATAATATCAGACAAGTTATTGACTTCAAACTGTTTTGGGTTATCGTAAGATAAAAACCGTCCGTATTTATGTGTGGATTCGGTCTTACGATTATCCTTTTCTTTCGAAAAGATTTTTATTTTAAAAATCAAGTTGTGTGATACCTTAATACTGTGCGAGTTTATCTCACTCTGGTTCACCAGACTGACCCGGTGTTTTGTAAATGCTCGGGTTAGGCCGGGGTGTACAGGTCCAGGTTACCGGATGCTGCGAAGTCCAGAGACAAGCTGGAAGAGTTCAAACGTATGGTTATATATATAGCTACTGTTCCGCTGTGTGATTGTATATGAGGATAGGTTATATAACTGTCCAGATATGTTGATGTACTCTGATACTGTAAGTAATTTTGAAAGCTCTCAATAAAGATTTATTTCCATATTATATTTTGTTCCGCTGCGATGTGAGACTCTGATTCTGTGTTGTGGTATTGGTTCTTCTTCTTCTTCTATTCTAATATTTCTTTCTTCCTTATCTCACCCTCTAACTTCTTTCTAATAACTATCCAGTGGTTTCGGTGTTAGAGGATCGACATGAGTTACGGTGAAGGTATTTATGTCGATTTTCGGGCCGAAAATCCTCTGGGTCGTTACAGTATGAATGAATAATATACAACAGAAAAATATCACAGATTTAAATTACATTAGCAGCGGAAAATTTCTATAACCACGACTGAAAGAGATATACGAATACAAAGCTTTCCGAATATAGCTCCAGCTATAATCCAAGATCCTTTGAAAAGAAGTATCTGCGAAAACCAAAACTACTAGTTGCCCGTGTGGAAAATATGGGCACCCAGAGTTTAGGTTCAGATAATAAACTCCAGGTCAGTCATGGGACAGGTGTGAGAACTAAAACAGTTATTTAAAACTGTACTTTACAAATAAAGTAAATCAAGGGACCATGCTGTATAACACGGAACAGGTTTTCTCCCAAGAATACCCGTGCATAAAACAATTTATAAACAGCGCAATGTTTTCGAAAAGTGAAGCTATTATAAGACTCAGGTCCCATCACACAATGCAAGCCTGAGGATAGAGTTTTTCCTTATAATAGCCAAACATGCTTCGTACGTTTTAAAACAAATCATTTTGATATTACTATAAGTGTATAGTGTCAAAATCACTTCAAATATAAATGTATATATCATAGAAGGCATAGTATTCCATGCTAATATGTCGCCGTACTAGTTATGCAATTAAAACCGAAATGTCACGTATTGGAAATTGGATTCCATCTGTGAGTCGAGGCCAGGGATGGATCCTCACCGATTCGAGACACTCTAGCAAATGCCTTAGGATCCCCCATAATGAACCCTTGGATGCTTCAGGGCTGGTCCTCCCTTACGTTTTAGGATTAGTTATCCCTGAACACACGTTTCCTGGTCCTATCGGACCTAACCATCGGCCCCATAGTGACCAATATATCCGAGGCGCCTCGCAATCCATCATCCACATAGGTAAAAAATATAAATGTCTGGGCTTCATATCATGACACCACCCATAGCTAGAAAGAAACATCGTGCACTCCCTACAGTCAGATCCAGTTTTTGACTCATACCCGGTGTGAGGCTCGCGAATTAACGCTATACACAAAGCTATGTTATTTAAAGTCGTGCTTTGATCATCAACCACACGACAATCCTTTTCACCAGAAGCCTTGATCACTGCATCTCTACATGCCACACTGACAATTCACGTCATGATACTGATGTCTATCGATATATAACCTCTAAGCTCGTACGTCTCGGAGAAGGGTGTTAAGCAAGAAAATAAATTCTCCACCACTAAAAAGATATATATTTAATAGAAATCAATTAACATAGAATAAAATCCAATGTCGGACACACATCCATTTATAAGTCCGTTCTGGGTCTGAACGAAACCGGAGGCACCTTATTCCTCGTCCCATATGTCCAATATAGGAGAGAGGTCCTCGCATATCCGGTCGATCTCCAAGTACGTTTGGACGATCACCACTTATTACCTTGTCTTGGGGGAATAGCCCAATCAAGACATCAGTAATCATCCAAACGATGTGAAGACCTCCGGTCTTCAACCACCGTCTTCATCGTTGACTTATCATCAAATCAGTTATTCAGAATGGGTATAAACCCAGACTTTTCGAATAAGTCACGTATTTTATAATCAATAATCAAGTGCTATAAAAACACATCATATACCTCATTCCAATTCAGGATATTCTTTTATTCAAATATTCACATCATTAGAGAAAGGTTCCCATTTATTTTATCAAATATAAATTCTTTTAAATTTATACTTTAATCTTCCTTTGGATATCAATTCTAAGCCAAATTAAGGTTTATCAACTAGTCGGGATTATCAAGCCTTGCCGAAGTAATCATTTATTCATTAATCTCAGTCCTAACCTATTCATCCCATGGAGAAAAACTAGTAATACTCCATATCTAACACCACGGTGTTATTGCCAAATTTAATTACCATTTCACGTTCAAATCTGAATGAAGATTTAAATATCGCTTGGAGTAAAAACTGGTGGTGCTCCATTCTTGATCATTTCCCAAATTTGATAATTTAAATTATCACATTCACATTTTAATCTAATTAAAGATTCATTAAAACTCCACTTAGTTTTAATCTTCCAATAATCATTATTAATGATTATTTAACTTTGGGAAATCTAACATGTCGCATCGACAATCAACACCGTACCACTGATTTCTGCCGATATATAACCTCTATATACACTCAAACTCAATCTAGGGTATTACTAACCCCATATCTATCGAGTTACATCACAGAGCCAAGGTAATCACTTAACCTTCAGCTCTGATACCACTGTAATAGCCCAGTAAATTTTCACCTTCGGTAATCGACATACAACACCATATCGACTATCCAAGAATCGAAAATACCGGAACGTCAATAGAAAGAAGTTAGAGGGTGAGAATAGATAAGATAGAAAATTAGAATAGAAGAAGAAGAACACAACTACAACAACATCAGAGTAACACAAATCTCACAGCGGAACAAATAAAATATATTATACAACATAACTTTGAAATACAAATCTGTCATTTGTATATACATGTCATCAATTAGAGTGTAACACTTATATCACAGCGGAAATAAACAATAGCTATAAAAATACCACTGAAGCCTCCTGTTCCAGCTCCTTCAAGTATATCTGTAAAAATCCCGATTACTGGACTGCCCTACAAAACTGGGCACCCAAGAGTTTAGGGAAAACAAAACAAAATAAACTCTGGGTCAGTCATGTGACTGGTGTGAGTAAACTCCAAACAGTTAGTTTAACTTTTCAAAATCCTTTTCAAAAGCAATGATAATCATAAGACCGATCCACACATAAATACGGATGGTTTTTACCTGAAGATAACCCAAAATATTTCTTAAGATCGATATTTTCTGATATTATAATAATGTCTAAATCAAGTAGATAGCAATCTAGTAGAACGCTTTCATCTCATGCTCTACATATATAATATACAATCAAAAACCGTAGGCTCTTATTAGGTAATGGATTCCAACTATGACAAGGTATGGAACCACCTTCCGATCAGTGTACTCTAGAAGCGATACACTGGAGTTCAACAAGAACATCTTGTAACTCGACCACACATGACCGACCATTCATTTCGCTTGAATGTTCCGAATATATTGTCACCTTACGGTTGGTATACCAACATAACTGTTACCGGGAGATACAGAATTGAAAGAAGTAACAAATATGAAGATTCTAGATGGTGACAATATACCCTACTTGGGTGCGACCCACTTAGTCATGCTACCTGCCCGATTTCTATCATTTCCCAGTTGATGAGGCTTGAGGTCATAACGTATCTTTTAACATATCACTTCTTCATTTACTTTGAATGCCACATCGTCATACCCGTCAAATCACAAATTGATTTCCCCAAAAATACCACGGGTATAAGCTAAGAGAAGCGAATTCCTCCGCCACCAACGTAAATACGTTTGAAACAATCAACTTACGCGATCTACCAGACATACTCTGTCTCCGTCCATTCAAGTTGTCCTGGGACTGGACAACCTGAAGGCACTATTCTGTAAATTCATCTTAGGCAACTTCTACCTGGGATTTATTGAACATCCCTTGCATAACTACGTCTTCAATTATCTTCATCATATTTGATTCGCAATGCTAATGCCATTCGGAGTGGTTTTTCATATAATATATTTGATCCCGGTCTCTCTGTATTAAAAATGGAAATGGTTAAAATCTTTGATAGTCAGTGATTTAACTATCAAAGGAAAACATGTGTACAAACAATGGTCGTATTTCCTAATGGAAATCTTATCGATCAACCATCAATCAACATTTATCCTTTTAAATTTATTTATTTCATTTCCCTATTCCTGTTTTTCCATATTTTTCTTAAAACCCGTTTAGCTACTCACTTTTCTCAGACAAACGTTTCCATCTATTATAACTATTTATTTTCTATATCCCATAAAATATTTCTTTTTAACCAATGGAAAACATCCTCATATATATATACACACAGCTTCTATATTTAGAAACTATAAGTTATTGGCATTGGAAAACATTTCCATATTTACTCCCATTTCTTATTTTCTGTATAGAAAACATTTTTGATTCTTATTTGGAAAACATTTCCAAAACTCCTTTATTGGATTTAACCAGATGTTTAAATAAAACCTCGCTATGCCAACTCAAACCATTACACTCATTAACTAAATTCACTTAACCAACCTTCACTGTCAAACCTTAACCATTCCTTAGTTAAAAATGAAGTCAATCAAGTTGGGGTATAACTACTTCTCAGACCTTAACTGGAGAACATTTCTAACCACGAAATAGACAAAGTTCACCACTTAAATCTTTAACAAACTATTCTTACGTAACTCTCAGATTCAATTTATAAATCCACTTCTTTTACAGAATCATTTGATTATAACAATAGTGTTATAATTCCATGCTTCTGAAATATAATAACTTAAATATAACTATTATTTCTTAATTTGAATAAATAAATAAACAAGTAATTTATAAATAAATAAATAAATCTTGTTTAAAAATCGGAAAGTAAATAGTACTTTCCCGAATTTGATATAATCGAATTTCAACGCATAACTCTCTTTTGAATAATCTCTATTCGATAACTCTCTTTCGAGTAAACTCTATTCGATAACTCTTTTCTTCGAATAAACTATATTCGATAATCTCTCTTTCGAATTAACTATGTTCGATAATCTCTCTTTCGAATTAACTATATTTGATAATCTCTCTTTTGAATAAACTATATTCGATAATCTTTCTTTGGATAACTATATTCAATAACTCTTTTCTTCGAATAAATATATTCGATAATCTCTCTTTCGAATAAACTATATTCGATAATCTCACTTTCGAATAAACTATATTCGATAATTTTTCTTCGAATAACTATATTCGATAACTCTTTTCTTCAAATAAACTATGTTCGATAATCTCTCTTTCGAATAAACTATATTCGATAACTCTTTTCTTCGAATAAACTAATATTCGATTAACTCTAATTCGATTAACTCTATTCGATTAACTAATATTCAATTAACTCTATTCAAATAATTAATATTGGATTAACTTTATTCGATTATCTAATATTCAATTAACTCTATTCGAGTAATTAATATTCGGTTAACTCTATTCGAATAATTAATATTCGATTAACTCTATTCGAATAACTAGTATTCGAATAACTAATTTTATTTCAACCCTATTTCCTATCATATTCAAATTCCCATTCGAATTCCTATTTCGAATCCCAATTTTCCTTATAAATGTTTTAATTTATAAAATATTCATTTTAATCCAGTATTCACATCGAATGTGAAAAATATTTCTTTTATATAATCCATTAAGTTTGATTTCGTATTTTAAAATAATATCCCTTTTCCAAATTCTATTTATACTTCTATTTATAGAATTATTCATACGAAATATCCTTTTTATTTCTAACACTTAAATCTCATTTATAATTCCCTTTATAAATGTCGAGTTCACATTCTATTTAAAATATCGGTGTCTAAACCAATTTCTACTTCTCTATATAAGTTCAGACTTATGTGTTCCAATTATCACATGATAAATATTTTATTTAATTTATAAAACTTTATTTATAAATTAATCTTCTCAATTTATTTTTTAAAACGGATTCTATTTAAAATCTACTATAAATTAATCTTTTCCATTTATCTGTTAAAACCGATTTCCATTTAATATTTATTTTCCACATATTTAATTCTATTTATTTTCTAAATAATTATTCCTTTTATAATTCAATTTATTTTCTAAATAAATTGAATTTTATAAAATTCTTTGATTTTATAAATATTTCCTTTTAAAAAAATCCTTTGATTTTATAAATATTTCCTTTTATAAAATCCTTTGATTTTATAAATATATTATTTTCAATATACACTTTGAAAATTCCCTTTTTAATTTTAGTATTATATATGGTATTTAAAATACCAAACAGCAAGGATAAATATTATCCAAACACACATAATTATTAACAGATTATATATCACATCATATATCACAATATATGAAAAACAGTAATATAAATGTTGAGGAATCCAGTTGGATCCCTCCAACCTATTTCCCTGCGTCCACAGATGTTAAACAATATAATTAACATCAACTTTATTTCAATATGAAATATTCTGATAAACAAAATCAATATTTGATTAATGATATATATATATCGTTATCTATAATTTCAACCAATCAACTAGCAGTTCATCTAAATAATCAACACACAACAATCAACCATCATTAATCAATTCTAAAAATACGTTATAAAAATATGAACTGGCAGAGTTAGTGAGTTTTACTCACATTGGACGATCATCGTTAAATAAAGATAACTGTCGGTTGATTCAGATAGACAATTTATTTCACTGTAAATTGTAACGAGCTCTAGTTTACTCCTAGTTAGTTCCATTGTATAGTCGTCGTCCATACGATCCCAAGGATCTGACCGTTCGTTAATCTAATATTGTATGAAGAAGTTACTAATTTAACAAGTTGTCACATTATTTAAATAAAAATTTAAACTTGTATTAATATTAATTTGGGCCTCACTTTAGCCCATACCATACGGACTTGACCTAAATTTGAGCAGTTCCATTTCCCCATTCAAAGAACTATCTCGCGGCTTCATTCCAAATGGCCAAGCTGACACAGTCACATACGTTCTCTCTCATTCATTTATATATACTATTTTCCTTCAAGAAAAATAATTAGGCTTCACGTACAAATTCATTGGCCTATCTCAAACCCGTCAAAGCTTAAAACAGTTCTTCTTCCCCCAGTAATAGACAACGCGACCTCTTCCTTTATTCAACAGCAACATCCGCAAGTGATTTTCCATATAACACCTCCATTGCTTAATGAAACTTCAAACGAGAATTTCCATTCATCATCTCTTAACCCTATCTTACTTCCCATGCCACAATCACCACACTCGGATCTCCTTCCATCAGTGCGTCGAACAGCTCAAACCCACGGTAAAAATGAAGACATCGACATCAATAACCACATAATCACCTCAGTTTTTCCCAAACGATGCCAAACTCCTTTACCATCCCACAAACAACAACTATTACTTCATTCGACGACTAAAACTCTTGAATCAATGAACCCTAGTTTACTGCTACCCCGCGAGTACTGCAAAACTGACATCGAATTATGTAACACCCCGTGTATTCTATAGCAGTGAAATTCACAAATTAAAGTATAATTAATTTCAAATCAAAGAATTAAGGGAAACGTGATACGCCATTGCGTTCGTCTTGGAATTCTGCATGAGATAGAGTCCGAGTTTGCGTAAAATGGACTCCGTATGAGGGAGATATGGCCTCCGGAAGTTTCAGAATTCTGTTTAAAATTCAAACAGACAGAAACAGCTCAGAAACAAATTCGAATTTGAAAAATCAGACCCAGATTGGGCTGGGCGGGAATTTTCCCGCCCAAGGCACCCAGGTCGACTTGGTAGTCGACCTAGGGGAACCCAGGTCGACTACATAGTCGACCTGGGGGTCGACTGGGTAGTCGACCTGGCCTCTGAGCCAGGTCGAACCCAACCCCTCCTGGCTGGTCTGGTCTGTGCTTGGCCGAATTTCTGAGTCTTGCCTTGTCACTAGGGCTAGGTGTCAGCTCCTGATTGGTCTCTCTTTCAAACGAACGGCTAATATTAATCTAAGCTCCATCGATGGTTCTAATCAATTCACAAACTCTATAAAAATGACCTAAGACTCTACCTAATTCACACAAATAAAAATGAGAATGAGACCGTCATGCTGCTGAAGAAAGACTAGGAGTAGCCGTCAAAATTGAGAGACGATTAGGAGTCAATTTGAAAGCTTAAAGCAACGACAACTAAATCAAAACAATGCCTACAACAAAGGATAACATCTCCAAATTCAGAATCCTGAATTGAAGATTCGTCATACGTTGTAAGTAGAGTGCTATTCCGATGTGAATGAATAATTGTGTTTTGATTTGTGAAAAATGAGAAATGGAATTGTACTTAATTTGTGGTGATGATAATTCATAATTGTATTATGCTATGATTCTAATTATGAATAGATTTGGGATGTTGTGGTATAATGATGTTAGACCAATTGGATATTTGCAAGTATATGACTCATGTTGAAAGTTAATGACTATATGTTGTGGTAGTTTATTACAACACCTATTGGATATTTGCAAGTATATGATTCATGTTGGAAGTTAACAACTATATGTTAGTGGTAGTTTATTACAACAAAGTTGAGATTCATACAAGTATGTGATTCACTATTATGTCAACATGATGTATATTTTTATGATCATTTTTAGCGTAGTTGGATCCATTTGGGTATTATGATTCATATGAATTTATGTTGGAAAATGCATCATGATTCAAGTGTAAAACCATACTTTTGTATTAGTGACAAAAGTAAGCATCTTTGTAAACTTGTGTTGACTTTATGAACATGGCTAGTTTATGTTTAACTTTATGCCCAAGCAAAATATGTTTTAGGCCTATGTTGTTATTAAAATCATATGATAATATATACGACACATAATTAAGTTAGATTCACATTTTAAATGCAAGTTTACATGACTAGATTTAAAACCATGATTCATGTTTAGGTATGTTTTATGTTAAGATTATATGTTATTACAATGCAAGTTCACAAGTGCCTAATTTATGTTAATTAGATCGTTATGTTGCAAGTTCATGCGTTCACACACCCTTTTTGGCGTTACTTAGAATATATAAACACCATGTTCTAAGCCTCCCCTTTTTCATGTGGCTAAGTTGGGTTTAAATGTTAAACCCAACATATGTTATGTTATAGCGAACGTATAAAATGGGGTTAATGACGCTGGGTTAAAAATATAAAACATGTGCGTTGGCATGTTTGACGCAGGCCAACGACTTTGTGAGCATTTAAGTGGTATAAATTAATTTTACCCAATAAAGATGAATTTGAATAATGGGCTACAAATATTTACATATAAAAAGAAAAGAGACAAAATATGTAAACTTAGAAAATACGATGTGTTTAACCCGAGGTTGGATTGAGTTGTGATGTAAACCTGCCCGGACCCGCTCGGCCGTCCAGTAGTCACAACAATACCTATCCAATGTGGGTGGTTAAATATTGATCCTAATGAAGATTCGAGGTTAGACTGAGTTGTGGCGTAAGACTGCCCGGAACCAACCGGCAACAGGCAGTCACAACAATACCTGTCTAATGTGAGAGGTCGAGGCTTTAATAAGACAATTAAGACTGAGTCAGGATTGATAGGATTAAGTAAATTAAATTAATACTTAATCAAATTGAACATGCTAAACTATACAGACTGATTGGGGGTTAGGTTTACAGAACACTTAACCAACTTAGCATGTTGGCTAGAAATAGAAAACCTAGTAGCGGGGGACCCTTTTCAGCAGTAACCCTACAAGGTGTATTAGGATACCCTGAACTAGGCAGGGTGGGGCACGATTACTGGGATGACTGTAAGAGGTCAAAATGACGGCGGTGGTGCAGCAGTGTAGGTTCTAATGGGGTGCGGGCATGCACACACTCCGGCGCAGAAAAATTAGGCACTGGGCACCAGTAGTATACCTGTGCATTCTAGAATTGTGTCGGGCCGCCACCATGGGACATGATACACCCCATGGTGGGACCGGCATAGGTAACTACAACATCGGGGGCCGTAAGACACATGTAACTATGCGAATAGGAGCCGATCATTAGAAATGGATCTCTTCACCCTGATTATGGGGTGCCTGTTGGGAATTAGTTTATAGGGGTGCAGAGATTAATATGGGGTACGATAAGTATATTCGACTCTAGATAACTTAACTTAGTTTATGGTGCTTTCCCATTTCCAGTTTATACTTATCATGCCCAATTCTTTATTCATAGACTGAATAGTCCTAGACTTGCTCAGGCTTTATGTCTGACTCTACTTTTCTTTCGTCCCCCCCCCCCAGGTCCATAGGGAGGGAATACCGCAGCTTGACCAGTTTTCACATCCAGCTTGAAGAGAAAGAATGTATTGCTGGGATCTCTTTCGTTTTGGACTATGGCTTTGGATAGCACTTATGGGGACTTATGCAGTTTACTTATGTTTTTATGCTTCTTTAAGTTATGAAATCAAGACAGATATGGAAATGTAATGTTTTTTGGAAATATTGTAAGACAATTATGGCATGGTTTGTGTAACACGTATTTTTGTTGAAATAAAAGTTGTTGTTGTTTCCGCTGTTCAAAAATATGTGTATTTATATCTGTCTTGTGTATCTGTGACTTATACTTATAAACCTCCACCAAAATTAGGGCATTCCGTTTGAGAGTGACCCTAACGGAGGTGGGGTGTTTCACTTGGTATCAGAGCATAGGTTTACCAGATAAGATAAAAAGTTTTGAGAATTTATTTTCAAAAGAAAATTTAAAGAAGCATTTTCAAAAATAAAATGTTATTTTATTTTTAAAAGGCATAGTCCCCCAAAGCCATAGGTACTATCTTTTATCCTTCGTCTTGAATCTATCCTTTTTGTTTCAGCATGTCCAAAGAACTTAACTTGCAAGAGGGTATACCGATACCTGGTTGGTTCAGATGATTCTTAGAAGCAAGGACCAATCAGCCAGGTCCTACTGTTCCTCCTCCCCCAGCTGCAGGAAATCATCCAACTGCAGCAGCACCTCTTCCTCCACCTCCTCCGCATGGTAATGCTTTTGCTAAGATATGTAAAGATTTCTAAGCTATGGGAGGGAAGGACTTTCATGGAACCGAGTCCTTCGTGGCAGCCAGGAACTGGCTGAAAGAAACCGAGGACTTATTCGTCATCTTTGAAGTAGAAGATAGGCAGAAGATACAACTGGCAGTATGGCTACTTAAAGGTGAGGCTTCCTACTGGTGGGAAGTTACCAATGCAGAAAGACCAGTGGAAACATGGGAGGACTTTAGGGCAAGGTTTGAGGCTAATTTTCTCTCAGAAGCTGAAAGGAGTCTTCAGTTGGAAAAAATTCTTATTTCTTAAGCAAGGGAATATGACAGTCAAAGAGTACGTTAATCAGTTCGATCAGCTGGCTAGGTTCAGGCTGGACCTAGTCAACACTCCGCACAAGAAGGCTCTTCGCTTTGTCAAAGGATTGAATGAGCCATTACACAGTTTGGCCATGACCCATATACCCATGGGAGCTACGTATGAAAGATTGGTACAGATGGCATTGCTGAACGAAGAGGATAAGGGCAAGAAGGAGACAAAGGCAGAAGGCTCTCAAGGGAAGAAAGAGGGTTTATAGCCTAAGAAGACAGACTTTAAGAAGGGCGGGAAAGACAACAAAGAGAAGAGGAAGTGTAATTTCTGTGGCAAAGTGGGGCACTTAGTGAAAGATTGCCGGAAAAAGAAGGCCAAGTTGAATGGTGGGTGCTTTTCTTGCGGTGAGACAGGCCACATGGCTAAGGATTGCCCAAAGAAGCGAGGGCAGGGAAAGAGGGCAGGATCCACCTTAGGGGCACAGGTTCATGTGCTAGAAGCGCCACCTCTGCAACAGCGAGGTATAAATACTTCTGTAGAAAGTGTAGTTTATCTTTATGATCACCCAGTTCGCACTTTATTTGATTCTGGCGCATCACACTCCTTTATTTCATTTGCTTTAGTAGAATCTCTGCACCTAGAAACTAGTATGGTAGAGGACCCCTTAATTGTTTCAAATCCAATTGGGGGGCCCAGCTCATTTGTCTATGATCTGTGTGGGATTGAAAATTTCTATTCTAAGCGTAGAATTTAGATGTAGTGCCTTTGTTTTGGGCTTCTCGGGATATGGTTTGATTTTGGGCATGGATTGGCTATCCAGTAATGGTGCCATCCTTGATTGTGAGAAGAGGGTGGTTAGGCTTCTGACCCAACTCGGTAACACTCTGGAAATTACTTATAATCCCTCGTATGCGGTTATGCTTAGTTACCTTGAATCGCTAGATGCTTCTGTTGAGAGTTTGCAATCGATTAGGGTGGTCCGGGAATATCCGGATGTCTTCGAAGATGTGAAGGGCTTACCTCCGAAGCGGGATATAGACTTCCGCATATATCTTGTAGATAATGCAAAGCCCGTTGCGCTGCCCGTTAGACACATGGCTCTACAGGAAAGGAAAGAGCTCAGTAAACAGGTTAAAGAGCTTCTAGAGAAGGGGTTCATTAGAAGGAGCATTTCAGAATGGGGCGCTCCAGTGGTGTTCGCCACAAAGGCAGATGGTTCACTCCGTTTGTGTGTTGACTATAGGGAGCTCAACAAGCTAACGAAAAAGAATAGGCACCCTCTCCCCAGAATTGTCGATCTGTTTGATCAGCTTGTAGGAGCGTCAGTTTTCTCGCAACTCGATTTAGCGACCGGATTTCATCAGCTAAGGGTGACTGCAGATAGCATCAATAAGACAGCATTCAGAACCCCAGATGGCTTCTTTGAATGACTTGTCATGCCTTTCGGCTTGACAAACGCACCCGCTTACTTCGTGGACCTGATGAGTAGGGTGTTCAGAGAATTCCTCAACAAGTCCGTAGTAGTCTTTGTAGACGATATCTTGATCTTCTCAAAGAGTGAAGAAGAGCATGCTCAGCACCTAAGGGCAATCATGGAAACTCTGCGAGCCCATCAACTAAAAGCCAAATTCTCCAAATGCCACTTTTGGAGAGAGGAGGTAAGGTTTCTTGGGCATATAGTATCCAAAGAAGGGTTAGCTGTGGACCCTGCTAAGGTAGTAGCGGTACAGGATTGGAAGACACCAAGGAATGCAACTGAGGTCCGAAGTTTTCTAGGACTAGCAGGTTTCTACCCGAAAATTCATAAGGTATTTTGCGAAAATCTCAGCTCCACTCACAAGGCTGACAAAGAAGAATCTAGTGTTCAATTGGGACTTGGATTGCGAGTTTGCTTTCCAACGGCTAAAAAGGGCTCTTACAACAGCCCCAGTTCTGACCTTGTCAGATGGAAGCAAAATGTTTACAGTATACACGGATGCATGCAGGACAGGGCTAGGCGCTGTCTTGATGCAAGAAGGGAGGGTAGTAGCTTATGGTGGAAGGCAATTGAAAGTTCATGAAAAGAACTACCCGACCCACGATCTCGAGTTGGCCGCCATCGTCTTTGCGCTTAAGTCTTGGCGCCACTATCTCCTAGGTGAGAAATTCGAACTGTATACTGACCATAAATCTTTGAAATATCTCTTCTCGGAGAAGGACCTTAACTTGAGGCAACAAAGGTGGATGGAGTTTCTTGCCTCGTACGATTTCGAGATCTCCTACACTCCGGGCAAAGGCAACGTAGTGGCAGACGAGTTGAGCCGAAAGAAACTGACCCTAAGCCCGCTGTTTGTTGAAAGGCAAAGCCTAGAGTTTATAGCCAGCTTTGACTTTAGGCCCTCCTCCGATTTTGTACCGGGCTTGCTAGCATCTCTTGAAGTACGCCCGACTCTAGTGGACTCAATAGGGACAGCACAGCGCGAAGACCCTCAGCTTGTGGAGAAGATTGATAGGCTAATTAGGGGTGAGACTTCAAGTCACCTCAACAGATACTCCATCGATGATAAGGGTTGGCTAAGGTGAGACGGAAGACTATGCGTCCCACAGACAAGAGATTTAGTAAGGACGATTCTCGAGGAAGCACATCACTCCAAGATGACGATACATCCAGGCGGATATAAAATGTACAAGAACATAAAGAGAACTTTCTTTTGGAGCGGCATGAAGAAGGACGTGGCAGATTTTGTTTCCAAGTGTATGATTTGCCAACAGGTTAAGGCGGAACAGAAGAAACCTAGCGGTCTGCTCCATCCTCTAGAGGTCCCGCAGTGGAAGTGGGACAGCATCTCAATGGACTTCATTGATGGGCTGCCTAGGTCTAGAAGAGGCAACACTAGCATTTGGGTAATAGTGGATAGGCTTACTAAAAGCGCCCACTTTTTACCTGTCAAGAGTAAAATAACTGCCTCATCCCTAGCATCTCTTTATCTCAAGGAAATTGTTCAACTCCATGGAATACCCACCAGCATTGTTAGTGACCGAGACCCTATCTTCACAAGTGAGTTTTGGCGGAGTCTGCAAGAAGCGGTAGGCACACAGTTATGCTTGAGTACAGCCTATCATCCCCAAACCGATGGCCAGACAGAAAGAGTGAACAAAGTTTTGGAGGTCCTTTTAAGACTGTGCGTCCTTGACTTCGGAGGGACGTGGGAAGATCATCTTCCTTTGGTGGAATTTGCCTACAACAACAGCTACCAAGCCACCATCGTAATGGCGCCCTTCGAAGCTTTATATGGAAGACCGTGCCGATCGCCCACTTGTTGGTGGGAGTCTGCTGACAAGCTCATACTTGGACCAGATATGATCCGAGAGACTTCGGAGAAAGTAGACTTGATACGGAGAAGAATGAAGATAGCCCAAGACAGACAAAAATCCTACGCCGACAAGAGAAGGACCGACCTTGAGTTTGAGGTTGGGGACAGAGTTTTTCTTAAGGTATCTCCTCTAAGGAACGTTGTTCGTTTTGGAACCACAGGGAAGCTAGCACCAAGGTTCGTAGGGCCGTTTCCTATTATCGAGAAAATTGGGAAAATGGTCTATAGATTAGAACTACCTGAAAAACTAGCTGGAATTCACAATGTCTTTCACGTTTCGCACCTCCGGAAATGTCTACATGAATCTGCTAAAGTGGTAGAGCCAAACATCCTAGAAGAAGCTGAAGTGGAACGCGAAGCAACTGTGAGGAAAGTTCCAACCCGCATACTGGGAACGGAAGTGAAAAAGCTACGCAACCGCGAAGTCAAGCTCGTCAAAGTTCAATGGAGCGACGCCGAGGAAGACGCGACTTGGGAAACTGAGGCTAGAATACGCGCAGCCTACCCTTTTCTTTTCGAGGGTACGTCTTTGATCTCTCTTTTTCCTTAAATTGCGCTTTTATCTATCTTTTTAGGTATATCTCCTCGACCTTATCTTTTAGGTAGAAAACCCTTTGGATGAAAACATGTAATTGAAACATGTTATGGATGATGGTTGCAAGTGGTTGCAAGTGATTGCTAGTGGTTGCTCGTGGTTGCATATACACACACAATCTAGATTTTAGATCGGCTCAGTCACTTCATATTGCATATGCATATATGTATTTATATTCGTATATGGTTGAAGTTTAATGTGTTGTCATATGGATGTTGCATTTATATGAATGATTGTGAACTCATGTAGAATCATGAATAGGAAAATTTGCATACATAATGGATTCATGTCACTTACATAATTTGCATTAAGGAGGTCAACTGAATCAGTAGGCCAACTGATTTTGCATTAGATAAGAACATGTACACACACTTCGCATATGATCATGAAGCATTAGAAGTCTTTTAAGGACAATGGATGCTCGTGTTTGATGGATGAGTAGATGGATGTTTGGATGTTAGGATATACATTCTTCCTAAACTTGAAGATTTCGGGGACGAAATCCTTTTAAGTGGGGGAGAATGTAACACCCCGTGTATTCTATAGCAGTGAAATTCACAAATTAAAGTATAATTAATTTCAATTCAAAGAAATAAGGGAAACAGGATACGCCATTGCGTTCGTCTCGGAATTCTTCTTGAGATAGAGTCCGAGTTTGCGTAAAACGGTCTCAGTATGAGGGAGATATGGCCTCCGGAAGTTTCAGAATTCAGTTTAGAATTCAAACAGACAGAAACAGCTCAAAAACAAATTCGAATTTCAAAAATCGGACTCAGATTGGGTTGGGCAGGAATTTTCCCACCCAAGGCACCCAGGTCGACTGGGTAGTCGACCTGGGGCACCCAGGTCGACTACATAGTCGACCTGGGGGTCGACTGGGTAGTCGACCTGGCCTCTGAGCCAGGTCGAACCCAGCCCCTCCTGGCTGGCCTGGTCTGTGCTTGGCCGAACTTCTGAGTCTTGCCTTGTCACTAGGGCTAGGTATCAGCTCCTGATTGGTCTCTCTTTCAAACGAACGACTAATATTAATCTAAGCTCCATCGACGGTTCTAATCAATTCACAAACTCTATAAAAAGGACCTAAGACTCCACCTAATTCACACAAATAAAAATGAGAATGAGACCGTCCTGGTGCTGAAAAAAGACTAGGAGTAGCCATCAAAATTGAGAGACGATTAGGAGTCAATTCGAAAGCTTAAAGCAACGACAACTAAAACAAAACAACGCCTACAACAAAGGATAACATCTCCAAATTCAGAATTCAGAATCCTGAATTGAAGATTCGTCATACGTTGTAAGTAGAGTGCTATTCCGATGAGAATGAATAATTGTGTTTTGATTTGTGAAAAATGAGAAATGGAATTGTACTTAATTTGTGGTGATGATAATTCATAATTGTATGTTGCTATGATTCTAATTATGAATAGATTTGGGATGTTGTGGTATAATGATGTTAGACCTATTGGATATTTGCAAGTATATGACTCATGTTGAAAGTTAACAACTATATGTTGTGGTAGTTTATTACAACACCTATTGGATATTTGCAAGTATATGATTCATGTTGGAAGTTAACGACTATATGTTAGTGGTAGTTTATTACAACAAAGTTGAGATTCATACAAGTATGTGATTCACTATTATGTTAACATGATGTATATTTTTATGATCATTTTTAGCGTAGTTGGATCCATTTGGGTATTATGATTCATATGAATTTATGTTGGAATTGGCATCATGATTCAAGTGTAAAACCATACTTTTGTATTAGTGACAAAAGTAAGCATCTTTGTGAACTTGTGTTGACTTTATGAACATGGCTAGTTTATGTTTAACTTTATGCCCAAACAAAATATGTTTTAGGCCTATGTTGTTATTAAAATCATATGATAATATATACGACATATAATTAAGTTAGATTCACATTTTAAATGCAAGTTTACATGACTAGATTTAAAACCATGATTCATGTTTAGGTATGTTTTATGTTAAGATTATATGCTATTACAATGCAAGTTCACAAGTGCCTAATTTATGTTAATTAGATCGTTATGTTGCAAGTTCATGCGTTCACACACCCCTTTTGACGTTACTTAGAATATATAAACACCATGTTCTAAGCCTCCCCCTTTTCATGTGGCTAAGTTGGGTTTAAATGTTAAACCCAACATATGTTATGTTATAGCGAACGTATAAAACGGGGGTAATGACGCTGGGTTAAAAATATAAAACATGTGCGTTGGCATGTTTGACGCAGGCCAACGACTTTGTGAACATTTAAGTGGCATAAATTAATTTTACCCAATAAAGATGAATTTGAATAATGGGCTGCAAATATTTACATGTAAAAAGAAAAGAGACAAAATATGTAAACTTAGAAAATACGATGTGTTTAACCCGAGGTTGAATTGAGTTGTGACGTAAACCTGCCCGGACCCGCCCGGCTGTCCAGTAGTCATAACAATACCTATCCAATGTGGGTGGTTAAACATTGAGCCCAATAAAGACCCGAGGTTAGACTGAGTTGTGACGTAAGACTGCCCGGAACCAACCGGCAACAGGCAGTCACAACAATACATGTCTAATGTGAGAGGTTGAGGCTTTAATAAGACAATTAAGGCTGAGTCAGGATTGATAGGATTAAGTAAATTAAATTAATACTTAATCAAATTGAACATGCTAAACTATACAGACTGATTGGGGGTTAGGTTTACAGAACACTTAACCAACTTGGCATGTTGGCTAGAAATAGAAAACCTAGTAGCAGGGGACCCTTTTCAGCAGTAACCCTACAAGGTGTATTAGGATACCCTGAACTAGGCAGGGTGGTGCACGATTACTGGGCTGACTGTAAGAGGTCAAATCGACGGCGGTGGTGCAGCAGTGTAGGTTCTAACGGGGTGCGGGAGTGCATACACTCCGACGCAGAAAAATTAGGCACTGGGCATCAGTGGTATACCTGCGCATTCTAGAATTGTGTCGGGTCGCCACCATGGGACTTGATACACCCCATGGTGGGACCAGCATAGGTAACTACAACATCGGGGGCCGTAAGACACATGTAACTATGCGAATAGGAGCCGATCATTAGAAATGGATCACTTCACCCTGATTATGGGGTGTTTGTTGGGAACTAGTTTATAGGGGTGCAGAGATTAATATGGGGTACGATAAGTATATTCGACTCTAGATAACTTAACTTAGTTTATGGTGCTTTCCCATTTCCAGTTTATACTTATCATGCCCAATTCTTTATTCATAGACTGAATAGTCCTAGACTTGCTCAGGCTTTATGTCTGACTCTACTTTTCTTTCGTCTTCTTTTCTTTCGTCCCCCCCCCCCCCCCCAAGGTCCACAAGGAGGGAATACCGCAGCTTGACCAGTTTTCACATCCAGCTTGAAGAGAAAGAATGTATTGCTTGGATCTCTTTCATTTTGGACTATGGCTTTGGATAGCACTTATGGGGACTTATGCAGTTTACTTATGTTTTTATGCTTCTTTAAGTTATGAAATCAAGACAGATATGGAAATGTAATGTTTTTTGGAAATATTGTAAGACAATTATGGCATGGTTTGTGTAACACGTATTTTTGTTGAAATAAAAGTTGCTGTTGTTTCCGCTGTTCAAAAATATGTGTATTTATATCTGTCTTGTGTATCTGTGACTTATACTTATAAACCTCCACCAAAATTAGGGCATTCCCTTTGAGAGTGACCCTAACGGAGGTGGGGTGTTTCAAACTATATATAAATGACACCAATTCAAAGAGAAGCAAAGATGGAATCTGAATACAACATTTTTGTGGTTTGTAAGAATTGATTTGAATTGTTATAATTTTTCTAATGCTCACGAATATGTTTATCTCATGAAAACGATGGTGGCAACAAGTTAGTTGACCACCGAAAAGAAAAAATTAGGGTTTTGAGAAGTTGTGGGATATATATAGGGTAGAATATTATTTAAACATTCGATTTACTATTCGGTTTTAACCAATCATTGTTTATTTTTATCATTTAAAATTCTTATGATCACATAAAATATCCAAATTTGATAAAAATGGACATGCGGTTACAGTTCGACATTACGGACCCAACGAAACTGGTTTTGTCGAATTCCGAGTCCATTTGCTCACATTGCATATTTTAAAGTCATATTATTGACTGTTTTTCACACTAAAATCCCGTATGTCCATATACCAACTCCATAAATCATGAAAATTGAAATCTAATAATAATTTAACATTGCGGATCCAACAAAATTAGTTCCATCGAAAACGGAGCTCGTTTGCAAAAGTGGCTATTTTCTAAGGTCAAAATAAACCAATTTAAATATTAATATATTTAAAAATAAATAAATTTAATATTAATAAATTAATATTGTCGTATATATTCACATAGAACATAATACAGCTCAAAATATTCCTATCTGATTTTATAACTCGACATTTCAAATGCAGATTAAATAAGTATTCAATTTATGTTAAAAATCCATTTATAATAGAAATAAATCCATATAAATTATAAAGGAATTCCATAGCGACTTTTCGAAAATTTGATTTGGACACAACTCACAATCTGCACAACGAAATCTCGATTTTTATCTTCCATTAGAAAAATGTACTTCACCAGCTCCGAATGTTTCTTATTTCATAGAAATCCGGCTTAAAACGGATTCAGTATATTCGTTTAAAGTTTGAATTGCCAAATTACGAACCGCCGTGCCATTTCGAGCTCGATTATTATTATAATAAAATTATACGTTCAAGTGTCGTTTATATAATATATTCGTTAATATAATTCAACTCTAAACTGAATTATATATTATAAATGATCCAATTCACAAAAAAATGTGAATTCCACCATTTCCGACTATTTTGGAAATTAAATATATTATTCTATTATTTATATTAATTAAATATTCAATATTATTTAATTTTGGTCATTTTATATAACCAAACCATTATTTAAATAATTAAATAAATTATTTATTATCCATAAAAAATATGGGTTGTTACATTCTTCTCCCCTTAAAATAATTTCGTCCTCGAAATTGCTAAGGTAGAAAACAAACCCTATTAACTGGATTAAAAATTATTTGTTTACTTATCAACTTCAGTTTTAACTGAACAAATTATCTCAATTAAAATATTAATTCATTACGACTCATGAAAATTTTCAAAAATTCTGAAAATTTCTAACACCTTAAATTTTCGAAAATTTTTGCCAATACCTCCTCCGTATGGCTCAATGGATACAACTAGAAGTCGCCTCTCTAGGCCTTCTCCAATCAAAAGAAAATCAAACAGCCAAGCGGCTTGCCAAATAGGCTCATAAATATCTCATACCCATATGAAATATAAACTTGTACCTTTTTGTCGGGCATATCATTATATCCTTCCATCTGTTACTAATTTTGTATATTCCAATATCTTCCCAATCAATTTCCAATCAGTTTTATCCTCAAGCCCGATCATTCGCTTATACCTAAGTCGTATCCCATTCTGAACTCAAATTCCATTATCAATTTCAACTCTTAACTTTCCAATCCAGTATACTTAACCAAATTGAGTTGCATTCCTCAAAATTCATTAACTAATTAACTTCTCTAATTAATTATCTTTATCTCATAATTCAATTCTGAATTTTTATTTCAAAAATCAGTTCATTTACTCTACCGAGTCTAATTATATACCAAATTCCAATTTTACTCGATATTACTCCATTTCAATACAATTTCCACTTTACTAGCTTTAACTCAATTTCAATTTATTTTCACAAATTTCTTATTAATTTGTTTTATTTCAAACAATCTATTACAGGGAATTTTTAAACAGCTTAGCTTTTCAAAAATCAAATATCCCTTTCCAGAATTCAAAACAACTAGATTTTCTAAAAACAATTCCAAAAACAGTATCTTTGGTAGTAATCCATCACTTAGAAACTCGAAAATGAACACCGATGATGCCCAGATCATCATCGGAATTATTTACCAGCGACTGAAGTGAGTTCAATACTATATCACATTCAAAATTCATTTTAAAACATTTCCATTTTGAAATTATTCCAAAATACCATTCACACTGCTTGTAAAACAATTTAAAATCTCCCAGGATTTTAAAATTCCTGTATATTTAATTTAAATCCATTTACAAACACTTTTCCAACTTTTAGGAATTTTTAATTCCAATTTTGATTTTAATTTCAGATTTAATTCATCTGATTTCATATATTACATTCATACGAATCCTGATTGGCTATTTACATAACCATTTAACTTTTATAATCTCATTCGGCTATAATAACAACCAACACATCCTATATATGATAATAATTCCAAGATATACATTTCTTTTATATCAAAATATATTTTGGGTAAAATTATGTCATTTACACTCTTTTCAAAACATACTGTGTCAGTTCATCGTATTCGAGTGTTTAGAAACCCCTACCGATACAGTGGATCATACTGATCGACCAGAACTCATAAACAACTCAACCAATAAATCACCACAATTTAAAACCATTTTTATATCAAATAACAAATACGCGCTCATATATATAAACTAAAACTCAATCTAGGGTATTATTAACCCAATCTCTATTGAGTTATGTCAAAGAGCCAAGGTAATCACTTAACCTTCAGCTGAGACGACCTGAGACGAAATTTAAAATAATATCCCAATTCCAAATTCTATTTATACTTCTATTTATAGAATTACTCATAAAAAATCTCCTTTTTATTTCTAACGCTTAAATCTCATTTATAGTTCCCTTTATAAATGCTGAGTTCACATTCTATTTAAAATATCGGTGTCAAAATCAATTTCTACTTCTCTATATAAGTTCAGACTTATATATTCCATTTATCACATGATAAATATTTTATTTTATTTATAAAACATTATTGATAAATTAATCTTCTCACTTTATCTGTTAAAACAGATTCTATTTAAAATCTACTTTAAATTAATCTTTTCCATTTATTTGTTAAAATTGATTTCCATTTAATATTTATTTTCCAAATATTTCCTTTTATAAAATTCTATTCATTTTATAACTATTTCCTTTTATAATTCTATTTATTTTCTAAATAAATATTCCTTTTATAATTCTATTTATTTTATAAATAAATATTCCTTTTATAAAATTCTTTGATTTTATAAATATTTTCTTTTATAAAATCCTTTGATTTTATAAATATTTCCTTTTATAAAATCCTTTGATTTTATAAAATCCTTTGATTTTATAAATATTTTATTTTCAATAGACACTTTGAAAATTGCCTTTTTAATTCTAGCATTATATATGGTATTTAAAATACCAAATAACAAGGATCAATATTATCCAAACACACATAATCATTAACAAATTATATATCACATCATAAATCACATTATATGAAAAACCGTAATATAAATGTTGAGGAATCTGGTTGGATCCCTCCAACCTGTTTCCCTGCATCCGCAGATGTTAAACAATATAATTAACATCAACTTCATTTCAATATGAAATATTCTGATAAACAGAATCAATATTTGATTAACGATATATATATATATACATATATATATATATATCGTTATCTATAATTTCAACCAATCAATTAGCGGTTCATTTAAACAATCAACACACAGCAATCAGCCATCTTTAATCAATTCTAAAAATATGTTATAAAAATATGAACTGGTAGAGTTAGTGAGTTTTACTTACATTGGACGATTATCGTTAAATAACAATAACTATCGGTTGATTCAGACAGACAATTTATTTCGCTATAAATTGTAACGAGCTCCAATTCACTCCTAGTTAGTTCCATTGTATAGCCGTCGTCCATACGATCCTAACAGATATGGTCGTTCGTTAATCTGATATTGTATGAAGAAGTTACTAATTTAACAAGTTATCACATTATTTAAATAAAAAATTAAAATTGTATTAATATCAATTTGGGTCTCACTTTAGCCCATACCAACCGAACCTAAATTTGAGCAGTTACATTTCCCCATTCAAAAAATTATCCTGTGGCTTCATTCCAAATGGCCAAGCTGACATAGTCACATATGTTCTCTCTCATTCCTTTATATTTATTATTTTCCTTCAAGAAAAAGAATTGGGATTCACGTACAAACTCATTGGCCCATCTCAAACCCGTCAAAGCTTAAAACAGTTCTTCTTCCCCCAGTAATACACAACGCAACCTCCTCCTTTATTCAACAGCAACATCCGCAAGTGATTCTCCATATAACACCTCTGTTGCTTCATGAAACTTCAAATGAGAATTTCCATTCATCTCTTAACCCTCTCTTCCTTCCCACGCCGCAATCACCACACTCGGATCTCCTTCCACCAGTGCTTCGAACAGCTCAAACCCACGGTGAAAATGCAGACATCAACATCAATAACCACGCAATCACCTCAATTTTTCCCAAACGATGCCAAACTCCTTTACCATCCTACAAACAACAACTATTACTTCATTCGATGATTGAAAATCTTGAATCAATGAACCCTAGTTTACTGCTACCCCGCGAGTACTACAAAATTGGCATCGAGCTATATATAAATGATACCAATTCGAAGAGAAACAAAGCAGGAATCTGAATACATCATTTTTGTGATTTGTAAGAATTGATGTGAATTGTTATAGTTTTTATAATGCTCACGAAAATGTTTATCTCGTGAAAATGATGGCGGCAACAAGTCAGTTGACCATCGAAAAGAAAAACATTAGGGTTTTGAGAAGTTGTGGGATATATATAGGGTAGAATATTATATAAATATTCGATTTAATATTTTTTTAATCAATCGTTGTTTGATTTTATCATTTAAAATTCTTATGATTACATATGATATCCAAATTTGATGAAAATGGACATGCAACTACAGTTCGACATTACGGACCCAACAAAATTGGTTTCGTCGAATTTTGAGTCCATTTGCTCACACTGCATATTTTTAAAGTCAGATTATTGATTGTTTTTCACATTAAAATCCCGTACGGCCACATACTGAGTTCAACAATCACGAAAATTGAAATGTAACAATAATTTAATATTGCGGATCCAACAAAATTAGTTTCGCCAAAAAACGGAGCTCGTTTGCGAAAGTGGTTATTTTCTAAGGTCAAAATAAACCAATTTAAACATTAATATATTTAAAAATAGTTAAATTTGATATTAATAAATTAATATTATCGTATATATTCACATAGAATATAATACAGCTCCAAAACATTCCTATCTGAATTTATTACTTGCCATTTCAAATCCTGATTAAATCAGCATTCAATTTATATTAAAATTCCATTTATAATAGAAATAAATCCATATAAATTAAAAAGAAATTACATAGCGACTTTTCGAAAATTTGATTTGGACACAACTCACAATATACACAACGAAATCTTGATTTTTCTCTTCCATTAGAAAAATATGCTTCATCAGCTTCGAACGTTTCTTGTTTCATAAAAATCCGGCTAAAAACGAATTCTGTATATTCGTTTAAAGTTTGAATCGCCAAATTACGAACTACCGCGCCATTTCAAGATCGATTATAATTATAATAAAATTATACATTCAACTATTGTTTATATAATATATTCGTTAATATAATTCAACTCTAAACTGAATTATATATTATAAATGATCCAATTCACAAAATATTGTGAATTCCGCCATTTTCGACTATTTTGAAAATTAAATAAATTATTCTATTATTTATATTAATTAAATATTCAATTTTATTTAATTTTGGTTATTTTATATTACCAAACCATTATTTAAATAATGAAATAAATTGTTTATTATCCATAAAAAATACGGGTCATTATAATCTTCTCCCCTTAAAATAAATTCGTCCTCGAAATTACTAAGGTAGAAAATAAATCCTGTTAGATGGATTAAAAATTATTTGTTTACTTATCAACTTTAGTTTTAACTGAACCAATTATCTCAATTAAAATATTAATTCATTTCGGCTCATTAAAATTTTCAAAAATTCTGAAAATTTTCTAACACCTTAAATTTTCGAAAAATTTCACCAGCACCTCCTTTGTACGACTCAATCAGTACAACTACAACTCACCTCTCTAGGCCTTCTCCAATCAAAAGAAAATCAAACAGCCAAGCAGCTTGCCAAATAGGCTCATAAATATCTCATACACATATGAAATATAAACTTGTACCTTTTTGCCGGGCATATCATTATATCGCTTCCATTTGTTACCAACTCTGTATATTCCAATATCATCCCAATCAATTTTATCCTTAAGCCCAATCATTCGCTTATTCCTAAGTCGAATCCCATTCTGAACTAAAATTCCATTATCAATTTCAACTCTTAACTTTCCAGTCCAATATACTTAACCAAATTGAGTTGCATTCCGTAAAATTCATTAATTAATTAACTTCTCTAATTAGTTAATCCAATCTCTAACGAGTCATTCTTATTGGATATTAATAATCCAATCTCTGATGAATTCTTTCGTTTGGTTCTAATGTGTCTTGTTCTCGAGCTTTATAAACCAAAGCTCTGATACCGCGCTGAAACGACCTAAACTCGCCCTTTCTGGAAAGCGCGGATTGAGCTGAGAACATGACACATCATAATACAAACAAAAGAACATTTCATTTCTATTACAACAATTTACATCAGAGTACAACAATATAACAGAGTATTAACGAATAATATACAAAAGAAAAATATCAGAGACTTAAATTACATTAGCAGCGGAAAAATAATATATAACACAACTGAAAGAAATACGCGGATACAAAGCTTTCCGAAAATAGCTCCAGCTATAAATCCAGGATCCTGGAAAAGAAATATATGCAAAAACCCAACTACTAGTTGTCGTGTGGAAAATAGGGGTACCCAGAGTTTAGGTTAAAACAATAAACTCCCGGTTAGTCATGGGACTAGTGTGAGAACTAAAACAGTTATTTAAAACTTTACTTTAGAAATAAAGTAAATCAAGGGACCATGTCGTATAACATGGAACGAGTTTTCTCCCAAGAATACCGATGCATAAAAAGTTTATAAACAGCGCAATGCTTTTCAAAAAATGAAGCTATTATAAAACTCAGGACCCATCACACAATGCAACGCAAGCCGGAGGATAGAGTTTTCCTTATAATAGCCAAACATGCTTGGTATGTTTTAAAACAAGTAATTTTGACATTACTATAAGTGTATAGTGTCAAAATCACTTCAAATATAAATGTATCAATCATAGACGGCATAATATCCTATGCTACTATGTTGCCAAACTAGTTCTGCAATTAAAACCGAAATGTCACATATTGGGAATTGGATTCCATCTATGAGTCAAGGTCAGGGATGGCTCCTCACTGATTCGAGACACTCTAGCAAATGCCTCAGGATCCCCCGCAGTGAACCCTTGGATGCTTCAGGGCCGGTCCTCTCTTACGTTTGAGGATTAGTTATTCCTGAACACACATTTCCCAGTCCTATCAGACCTATCCATCGGCCCCGTAATGACTGATATATCCGAAGCACCTCGCAATCCATCATCCACATAGGTAAAAAAATATAAATGTCTGGCTCCATACCATGACACCACCCATAGCTAGAAAGAAACATCATGCACTCCCGCCATTCTGATCCCGTTTTTGACTCATACCGGGTGTGAGGCTCACGAATTAACGCTATACATAAAGCTATACCATTTAAAGTCGTGTTTTGATCATCAACCATAAGACTCTACTTTTCAAAAGAAGCCTTAATCACTACATCTCTGCATGCCACACTGACAATTCACGCCATGCAACTGATGTCTATCGATATATAACCTCAAAGCTCGTACGTCTCAGAGAAGGGTGTTAAGCAAGAGAATAAATTCTCCGCCACCAAACAGATATATATTTAATATAAATCAATTAACATAGAATTAAATCCAATGTCAGACACACATCCATATACAAGTTTGTTCTGGGTCTGAACGAAACCGGAGGCACCTTATTCCTCGTCCCATATGTCCAATATAGGAGAGAGGTCATCACATATCTGGTCGATCACCAAGTACGTCTGGGCGATCACCACTTATTACCTTGTCTTTGGTGTACAGCCCAATAAAGACATCAGTAATCATCTAAACGATGTGAAGACCTCCGGTCTTTAACTACCATCTTCATCATCGACTTATCGTCGAATTAGTTATTCAGAATAGGTATAAACCCAGACTTTCCGAGTAACTCGCGTATTTTATAATCAATAATCAAGTGCTATAAAAACACATCATACGCCTCATTCCAATTCAGAATATTCCTTTATTCAAATATTCACATCATTAGGGAAAGGTTCCCATTAATTTTACCAAATATACATTCGTTTAAATTTATGCTTTAATCTTCCTTTGGATATCAATTCTAAACCAAATTAAGGTTTATCAACTAGTCGGGATTATCGAGCCTTACCGAAGTATTCATTTATTCATTAATCTCAATCCCAACCTATTCATCCCATGGAGCAAAACTGATAATACTCCATATCTAACACCACAGTATTATCGGTAAATTTAATTACGATTTCACGTTCAAATATAATTAAAGATTTAACTATCGCTTGGAGTAAAAACTGGTGGTGCTCCATTCTCGACCATTTCCCAAATTTGATAATTTAAATTATCACATTCACATTTTAATCAAATTAAAGATTCATTAACACTCCACTTAGTTTTAATCTTCCAACAATCATTATTAATGATTATTTAACTTTGGGAAATCAAACATGCCGCATCGACAATCTACACCGTACCATTGATTCCTGTCGATATATAACCTCTAAGTTCGTATGTCTCAGAGAAGGGTGTTAAGCAAGAGAATAAATTGTCCGCCACCAAATAGATATATATTTAGCAGAGATCAACAATACGGTTTGAAATACAATGCTAGACATGTAATCCTATCTTTAGCTGGGTTAAAGAACTAATGTCATTTAAAACACAGTTCACAATAAACCCAAAATCACATTCCATTAACCATGGAATCTTCACGGAAAACAGATCCATATATAATCGATATCAATTTCCGTAAATATTAACAATCTTCCTCCACAGAAACTCACTTCGGTTATTACCAAATCGACTTTCACTGAACTCCAACTTAATATATTAAATTGGAAATTTTCCATTAAATCTTAATAAAAGATTTATATTTTCCAAATCACATTTCACTGTTAATCGGGTTAAAGAACGAATGTCGTTAAAAACACAGTTCACAATAAATCCAATTTTCATTCCATTTTATTTCAATTACTAAATATAACTGAAAACTCTAATAATCTTAATTAAAGATTTATTCTTTTTACACGGGGTTTAAGAACAGTGTTACTGAAGACACTATTCACGAGAAACCCAAAATCCACTTTGATATTAAATATAAGGCTCTAAATAGAAATTATATCGGCTTATATTTAATATCAAATTCTGAAACCAACACATATCGTATGAGGAATAACGATATATATTTATCTTCCAAATTCCTCTATAATATCCGTACAGTCACGAAATCCAATATCGAAATATTCTAGAGATGATTTGTATTCAAATCCATTCCAGTTAATATAATGGAAAATTCTAGTTAGATTAGAACCATTCTCAAACCCAATTTATTTATTTAAAAACGTTGGATTATTTTTCTAGTTAATAACTAGTTCATTTTGATAAAAATATATTTTTATCTTTACAAAATTGGAATTTTTCATCCAAATTCTTTCCGAATCATTTATTATGATTTTACACAAATTATTAATATTTTTAATAATTTTATCAAGTCCCGTACAGTCGGTTTCCAATAACGGCCACCGAAGTGCATCCATAGCGACCTTTTTCAAATTTGATTTGGACATAATTCTAAATCCAACCGTTAGATTTCAAATCTCTTATATTCGTTGGAAATCTCTTTCCGATACGAACCCAACAATTCCAGTTTTAGGAGAATCCGATGGTCGGATCTCCCTTTACTTCAATTTGAAGTTAATGGTCGGAATTCGCGAATGGTCGCTGCGCGGCGCGTTCTATTCAAGCCATATAATATATAAAATAAACATATCATCGATTTCTATTTAAAACGTATTTATATAAATTCGTTTTAGAAACGATTCCAACTTCCATTTCAATTTTAAATCAAAATTGAATATTTCATTACATGTCAATTTTATACAATGCATATATATGTTAAAAATTATATTTTTAACAATCCAATAATTATTCCATTACATGACTATTTTATATATCTCATATATATGTTAAAAATTATATTTTTAACAATCCAATAATTATTCCATTACATGACCATTTTACATATCGCATATCTAACTATAAATAATATTTTTAGCGAACAAATAGTTATTTCATTACATGACCATTTTATATATCGCATATATAAGCTAAAAATAATACTACTATTATTTTTTAGCGAACAAATATCATTTCATGACCACTTTATACATCGCATGTATAAGTTAAAAATTATATTTTTAACGAACAAATATTTATTCATTTTCATGACCATTTTATATATTACATATATAAGCTCAAAATAATATTTTTAGCAAACAAATATTTATTTCAACACATGACAATTTTATCACTTCATTTATATTTTTATACAATGCATATATATATTTTATTTCACATCGCGCATATATATATTATTTCACAGCGCATATATATATATATATATATTAATACAACACATATGTATATTTTATTATACAACGCATATATATATAATTTCACAACGCATATATATATAATTTTCACAATACACACATATATATATATTTTATTATACAACGCATATATATGTTACTCCATTTCACATCATAATCACAGCACAATACAATCAATTAAGTCGTCCATGGTCTGTGGATAAGGGAGGTGAGCTGACATGCACCGTACAACATTTGTGATAATTAAAAACTGATAAAAATCAAAATTGGTAGTTTTATATGCAGTTATAAAATAAATATCTGTACAAGAATTATAGTAAGAATTTCTCACATTCGTTTCCACTCCATCAGTTCCATAATGTAGATCTTGAATTTACGGTTCCAATGTTCCAACCTCGTCAAATTCCGTCGTTGTTTGTACAAGATATGATATTTTAAAGATTAATTACATAATTAATTACTTAATAATATAAGTACATCAATTATTTCTTAAACATCTGTTAAGCCATCTTCTTCAACGTGATAACTGGAACCATAGTTGCTCCTCCAATCCGTCCTTGCGCACGCAAATCCACGCCATCATCCCTCGATCCTACATTGCCACATGAACGGACACCAGCTCCTCTCCCTTCGACCGCCACCCTGGCCCACTCGACGCCCAGACGCGCTCTAGAAAATATGGTGAATGGAGCAACTTTAAGCCCAAATTTCGAGCTCCATAGCTCACGAAAACTGATCATACCCTTCTCAAATTGAAGCTCACACTTTCCTCTACAAATTTTGTTTTGAATCCCTGAATTAAATAGTGATGGATTTTGAGAATTTTGGGGTTGAATTTCGGATGAGGAGGGCCATCAATTTTGCTTCTGGCGGCCGCGTTTATAATGAAGAGGGCAAGGTTTTAATTCGAAAAATGAGATTTTTGCATTGGAACTCCAAATCGAACCCAACGACTGTCATTCCTAGCTAAATACCCTCATTTAGAACATAATGGGATATTTCCGGTAAGCCAATTCGACTATTTCAATTAGTTTTCGTCAAAATTAAAATATAAATTAATATAACGTTCAAAATTGATTTCAACGTACATTTTAATTTACAGGGGCCACATACCGACTTCAAAAATTCCAGAAAAATAAATCTTGCTATGTTTTGACGATACGGTCCTAATAAAACTAATTTCGTCGAATTTGGAGACCGTTTCAAAAATGGCCATTTTCCAGTTGATTCAATTCAAACTGAAAGTGCCAAACGCGTTTAGATTCACCACACTCACATATTAATTCCAGAAATTATGAAAATTGGAATCTAGCAATAATTTGACATTCCGGATCCAACAAAATTGGTTTCGTCGAAAACGGGGTTCGTTTGCAAAATGGCTATTTTTAAGGGCTATATACTATATAAAATATATATAAATTCCATAGCGACTATTTTGAATTTTAAACTGGACATAACTTTTAATTTATATTATGAAATCTGATTTTTTTTTTTCACATTCGTTAGAAAGATATAATTAAACAGATTCAAATATTTATGGTTTTACTGAAATCCGATTTATTTTGAATTCTATACATTCAACTGAAATTTAAAATCGAATTTTCAAACTACCACGCCATTTCAGGCTCGTTTTATAATTAAAATAAATTTATACGTTCTAACTTTGATTTAAATAAGTTTTAAATCATTATTATTTAAAATAAATAATTTTAAGTATCTAAAATCCATTAAAATAGTTAAAATAAAAAATTTAAATTAGTTCTGAAATTCCGGGTTGTTACAAAGTTATAATACCTGCTTCCAAAATATTAAAAGTATAACTTTGATTCTTTATTTCAAATAAATCATTAATATTTAACTAATTAATCAAATAAATATCTTGATTTAAAAACAGAAGGTAAATGGTATCTTCTTGAATTCGTTATAATCGAATTTCACCGTATAACTCTCTTTCAAATAATTTGTATTCGATCAACGTTCCAAATGTCGGAATAACTCACCGTTTCAGGTTAACTCGATTTCTAAATTCATTTTCAAATTTATCACTTCCACATTTCTAATTTCCTTTTATAACCAATTTATTCTGCAAAAATTTTGCATTTAAAAACATTATCCAATTTAATACATGAATTTTATTCCTTTACAGAAACTGGACTCATTTTATCCCATCAAACATTAACTTATGTTTATAAAGACTATTACAGTTTAATACCTCATCTTATCAAGTTATTTTACAAATTTACTTTCATATTTTAGTTAATCAACTCCATTTATAAATCAGCTTCTTGTTAATTATATATCATATTTATAACTAAATCCCGATTACATATTCGATCATAAATTTCTGGTTTCACATCAAATATAAACTCTCTTGTCAAATTCTACATTATATAATATATATAATTTCTATAATTAAATTATATTTGGAATATTCAACACAGTCAAATTCTGGCTATAAATCATTTTGGATTTACATCCATCTTATTTTCATTTCGAACATTGAAATGCGTCCACTGCTTTCTTTTGAGAACTATTCAGAATTCCCTTTTTGTTTCTCTTGAATGTATATTTCAAGTTTATCTAATAATAATTATTTCATATTACTTATGAAACATCGTTTACAAATCAAGTTACTTGTTTTAATATAATTAAACAAGTTATTATATTCTAGTTAAACTGGTATTCAATTTCTACTATTTAAAAATAATAAATAATAAATTTTCCCTTTTTAAAACTAGAATTCTTTTCCATATAACTTTACAGTTTTTAAATACCAGTTATTTCAAGGTCAATGTTATTCAACACCCCAATCACATAATAATCATTCACAGATTATTTATTATATCATATAATACAATATATGAAAAACAACAATATAATTGTTGAGGAATCCAGTCGGATTCCCCCAACTTGTTTTCCTGCATCCACAGATGTTAATTAACATGAATAATACCATTTCCAGATTAAATATGAAATAAAATAATAAATATAATTCGTATTAAATTAATGACATATATGAATAACTATATATATATTATTCAACCAATTTATGAGAAAATCATCCAAAGAATCATCAACACATCATTCAATCGTTTTTATCAAAATTAAATAATGTTATAAAATTATAAAACTGGACAGAGTTAGTGAGTTTACTCACCTTGGTTCGTAAATCGTTAAATAACGATTTATGGTCGATTGATATGAACTGGCCGTTTAATTCTGTCACAAATTGAAACAATCCCCAAATCTCTCTAGATCAGTTCCACTACGTAGCCTGAGATCATATGATACCAACGGATTCGACCGTTCGTGATTCTGAAACTGTATTATTGAGATATTTAATTTATAAGTTAATATATGTTATGTAAATTAAATTAAACTATTTTATTCTTGGCCTTATCATTATACTCTCGGCCCATCCCCGTCTTAAAGCCCATCAGAACATTGTTGTATCCAAAAATCCGGCTCCCTAAAACCATATTCATGTAAGCCATCCTTATTCCCCTTTCTTTCTTTCTTTTATATTGTTTGGGCTTTTACAAAATCTCGGCCTAATGCCCTTCTCAACCCACGTCTGCTATCAGTGTACCCTTCTCTTCCGTTTTAATTTTATTCCAACTCCAGTATTCACGCCATGAAGAGAACCCAATACCTGCGTCTGATGCTTTCTTCCCCAACAATACACCACGCAACCTGCTCCTATATATTTCCAACATGCTAGTACATTCTTCCTCAAGCCCAAACTCGAGTCCTTTCTTCATGCGTTAGCGCCCCAATAATTTGATAGCCAAACTCCTTGAAGCCTTCCCACATTACAAACAAGAATTTCATCTTCCCAACAACACGTATTCCTCCGTAGGAAAAATATGCCATTTACCAAACTTTGTCCCTTAATTCACGAAATAATAAAGAAACAGTCCATGCTTCGACAAAACTTCACATAACAGTGGCCAAAATACTTCTCCTATACACATTTCCCTTCCCATATTTTCGCTACCTCCTCCTGTAAAAAACTACCTATTTCCGTGTAACAGAGACCACCCAATCTCCCTTCAGAGCTTCATCAAGCAAGATAAACAAACACAGCCATCCATTCTCCTTCTTCTTCAATGCAGTAATTCAAAACTGCACGCTCCACTATCTCAAATCCTCCTCCATTTCACGTCCTTCTTCATATTTACAAACATAGTGCCCAAATGCCTGGAGTACTATCCAAACATGCATGCATTCATGCATGTCCCTGTCCCCAGTACAAACGTAGCATGCTCCTCCAAAATACATGCGTTGCGCAACTTCCTTCTTGAAACCCACTGCTACAGTTCACTCCCTACTGTAACACGCAGCTCCTCAGTCCACGTGAATTTTCATTGCTAAGTTTAAGTGTTTAGCCGTGGACTTGTGTATTTTATTTTTTCCATGAGAATGGCTTTTGTATCGATTTTTGAAGGCCATTAAAAGAGTTCAGCCTTGTAAACTTTGCTGAAGCCAAGAAAATAAATGAAGACCTTGGTTTGTATAATTATAGCATTTTATATACTTCCAAGTTAAGTAATATGTCGTATAACATAGGCAAGTCAGTGAGTTTTCCTTTCACAGTCTAGCCTTGCGTGAAAACATAGGTGGTACCATTTCCTTAGTTGTTAAGCTAAATATATATACCGGGATCCTTGATAGGTAAGGAAAAGAGTTGGTACAAAATATTTTAATATATATATATATATGTAACGTAATTTACTTTGTTTTGAAGGAAATAAATTACTTAGTTGCATATGCTTTTGGATAGAAGAAATTAATTGGATGTGACTATACTTCTAAACTAAGAAAAGGGCACAACTATATACTTCTTGTTATATAATTCTAGGCTAAGCCAAGAGGTATGCAGAGGACTTTTGTATGCGATAACTTAGTTGCTAAGGAAATGAAAAGAATATTATTTATTTTATATTTTTACATATTTATTTATCTATGTACATATATATATATATATATATATATATATATATTTAACATAAATGTGGTATTAGTTACATAAAGCTTCATTTATTTATCAATTGCTATTGACAAAAATAGAAATACCATTGAGATGAGCAAGGAGCCACGATCCCAAATACATAATAATATAGACAAGTTAGCTTACTCTGTGATGTCCTAAAATACTGATATTGGGTGTAAAATACTCCAAATAAAAAGTTGTTTATTTCCCAAATTAAAATTTACAGTAAAATTCTAAAAATTAAACTATAACTACATCCCAAAGATCTTGTCCAAATTCGAATACAATATTTAATTATAATTAAATATATCATTATGGTTTATAAACGATTCCATAGCGACTATTTCAAGATTCGATTTGGACATAACTTACAATCTATACGACGAAATCTCCATTTTTCATTTCCAGTAGAAAAATATAGCTCAATAGATTCCAGCGTTTCTTGTTTCACAGAATTCCGACTTAAAACGGGTTCTGTATATTCATTTAAAGTTCAAAACTTCATATTACGAACTGCTGCGATGTTACGAGCTTGATTTAAATTATATTATACATAAATACGTTGAACTGTCATTTAAATAATCAACTCATTATTATAATTCAATTCTAAACTGAATTAGATCTTTTATATTATCCAATTCACACGCTATTGCGAATTCAACTATTTCTGACTGTTTTAGAAATAAATATATTAATTCATTATTTATATTAATTTCTATAAATCATAATTATTTAATTCAAGCCAAATTAAATTACCATATCACTATTTAAATAATTAAATAAATTAATTATTATATTGTTAAAAATATGGGTCGTTACATTCCTTCCCCCTAAAAAGAATTTCGTCCCCGAAATTATTAAGTTAGAAAAATGTTGTAAACCCTATTAACCAGGTAAAAATTATCTATTTACTTCTTAACTTCAGTTTAAACAGAACCAATTTATTTTAATCTAATTATTAGTTTAATTCTACTAACGGAAAATTTCAAAAATTCTAAAAAAATTCTAACACTCTAAATCTCCGAAAAATTTCGCCAGCATTTCCTTTGCATGGCTCAATCGGTACAAATACAACTCGCCTTTCTAGGCCTTATTCAACCAAAAAAAATTAAATAGCTAAATGGCTTGCCAAACAGGCTCATTAATCTCATACTCAATTAAAATATAGACTTGTACCTTTTTGTCAGGCAATCAGCTCTATCACTTCCATTTACTATCACTTCGGCATATACAAATGCATTTTCAATTGGTCTTAACTCAATTCATCCTTGAACTAGCTCATTTTCTTGTAACCAAACCAAATTCCAATCTCAATTTCAACTCTTAACTCGATAATCCAATTCCATTCCAGATTATCGCTAATCCAATTCAATTTTATATTCAACTTAGTATAAGTTAAATTCCAATTTATTTATTTACTCATACCATTTTAATTTATTTAACTTCCTAAGTTAAATTTTATATTTCAGAAATTTTAAGTTCCTGGTTTTATTTCAGATCAGTTTGAAATCATATGTATATATAATAATAACAATTCAAAACATTTGAATTTCTAACCACTTGTTCCACGAAATAGTTCAAAAAAAAATCTTTGGTAGTAATCCGTCACTTAAAAATTCAAAAATGAACATTAATGATGTCACGATTCATCATCAGGGTTATTTCCCAGCCACCGAAGTGGGTTTAATACTATATCACTTTCAAAACTTATTTTTTGAACACTTTTATTTTGAAATCACTTCAAAATATTCTTTAAAACATTTGGAAAACATTTCCAAATTTACCGAGGATCTTAAAATTTCCTTATATTATTTCAAAGTTCATTTACAAACCTTTTTCCAAATTCCAGAATTTTACTTCCAAATTTGTTTAAATTCAGATTTAATTAATCTGATTTTATATATACTCTTATACGATTTCTTATTGGTTATTTATAATTATCTCAATTATAATCTAATTTGATTATAATAACAACCAACACTTTCAATAAACTATAATAATTCCAATATCAATCATTCTTTTATATCAATATACATTTTGTGGAAAATTATTTCATTTACCCTTCTTTCAAAAACATATTTTGCCGGTTTATTGTATTCAAGCATTTAGAAACTCTCATAGACCTTGTGGTGCCCCACTGTCGATCAGATTCATAAACCACTCAACCAATAAATCTCCACAATAAAAAATCATTTTTATAAAATCTACAACTATGTTCTCTCGCATATACACTCAACCCAATCTAGGGTATTACTAATCCTATCTCTATTGAGTCACGCCACAGAGCCAAGGTAATCACTTAACCTTCAGCTCCGATACCACTGTAACGAATGCAGATTTTTGACCCTGAAAATCAATATAAAACATGATGTCGACTATCAAGCATCGGAAATACCGGATCATTAATAGAAAGAAGTTAGAGGGCAAGAAACAGAAAGAAAGAAAGTTAGAATAGAAGAAGAAGAGCACAACTGAACAGAATCAGAGTAAACACGAATCTCATAGCGGAACAAATAAAATATATTATATAATAACTTTGAAATATAAATATGTTTTAGTACTTACATATATCAACCGGGTACATCGCATAAATATCACAGAGGAAATATCTCTCTCTCTATATATATATCCAACAATGAAGCATCCTGCTCCAAGCTCCTTCAGTGATATATGTAAAATCCAGACTACTTGAATGCCCATACAAATTTGGGCACCCAAGAGTTTAGGGAAAACAAAAACAAAATAAACTCTGGGTCAGTCATGTGACTGGTATGCGTAAACTCTAAACACTTTGGTTTAACTTTTCAAAATCCTTTTCAAAGGAATGATAATCATAAGACCAATACACACATAAACACAGACGTTTTTTACTTACGATAATCCAAACATTTCTTAAAATCAATACTTATTTGATATTATAAATATGTCTAAATCAAGTAAATAGAAATCTAGTAGAGCGCTTTCATCTCACGCTCTACATATATAATATACAATCAAAAACTGCGGGCTCTTAAGGGGTAATGGATTTCCAACTATGACAAGGTTTGGAACCACCTTCCGATCAGTGTACTCTAGAAGTGATACACTACAGTTCAACAAGAACATCTTGTAACTCAACCACACACGACCGGCCATTCATTTCACTTGAATGTTCCGAATATATTATCAACTTACGATTGGTATACCAGCATAACCGTTCCTGCGAGATACATAATTAAAAGAAGTAACAAATATAAATATTCTCTAGGTGGTGCCAATGTACCCCACTTGGGTGCGACCCACTTAGCCATGTTGCCTGCCCGATTTCTGTCATTTCCCAGTTGATGAGGCTTGAGGTCATCACGTATCTTTTAACAGATCACTCCTTTATTTACTTTGAATGCCACATCGTCATACCTGTCAAATCACATATTGATTTCCCCAAAAATACCGCAGGTATAAGCTAAGAGAAACGAATTCCTCTGCCACCAACATAAATACGTTTGAAATGATCACCTTACGCGATCTACCGGATATATTCTGTCAGACATTCATCCATTCAAGTTGTCCCGGTACTGGACAAACTAGAGGAACTATTCTGTAAATCCATCTTAGGCAATTTCTACCTAGGATCGCCAGAATAACCCTTATATAAACTTCATCTTCAATTGTCTTCGATCTCTTTGATTCGAAATGATAATGCCCATACGGTGTGGTTTTCAGATAATAAATCTGATCCCGGTCTCTACGTATTGATAACGGAAATGGTCAAAAAATTTGATAGTCGGTTATTTAACTATCAAAGGAAAACATGTGTACAAACAATAGTCGTATTCCCAAATGGAAATCTTACCAATCAATCATCATTTCATTTCCCAATTTCCCTTTAATATATTGACCCAAATGTATTTCTCTAACTCATTTAGCCTCTCACGATTCTTTGGAAAACGTTTCCCACTATTTTAAACTAATTATTTTCTATACTTAGAAAATATCACTTTTTAACATCGGGAATTAACTCCATATATCTACAACTCTTTTTTACTATATTTAGAAAATATATGTTATTAACATTAGAAAACATTACCATTTTCTTATTCATGCATCGCTATTCTTCCCCATTCATCGGTCGCTAACTGTAAACTAGTAAGAGAACAACTCTCTAAGCCTCAACCCTGAAGGTTTAAACTAACATCAGATCGATACTCAAAAAGCCGTTCAACATGGCCATCGAAGAACGCACCCAAATAAAAAAAGAAAACCCCCGCTCAGCTCTCTCCCATCGCCATCGAAGAACGCGCCCACGTCAGCGCTGCTTCTCCGGCGGCCCTCCTCTCCAGCGCCACCCTCTGACCTCGCCGCAACCCCTCCTCTCTCTCCTCTTGTTCTCCAGTTGAAACCCCTACGACCAACCCCCAATTCCTACCTGAAAACCACCGTCATAGGCCCCCTTTGACCAGCAGTGACCTCGTCGCAGCCCCCTAGCGACCATCCATGGTCAGCGCCGTCGAGACTTCCTCCCCCCCTCCCCCCACCTCTCGGTTCAACGTCGAACAACGCGGTGAGTTTTCTTTATTTTACATCTCTTTTGAAACTGATTTTTCTTAGGTACGAAAACTGATTTATATTTAGCATAAAAACTGATTTTTATTTATTTAGGTATTAGGATTTTTATATATGGATTAACGAGAAAAAAGAAAAATATGATTTTTATTATGAAGTTGGAGATATAAAAATACGATTTTTATATATGTAATAGAGTGATAAAAATATGAGTTTTATCATAAAGAGAAGAATACAAAAATTGGATTTTTATATACAATATAGCGTTGTAAAAATATAATCTTTTCTATATATATGGCTTAGTAAAAATGTAATCTTTTCTATAATATAGCGTTGAAAAAATTTTGATTTTTATATGTAGAGTAGCGGGATAAAAATGTGATTTTTAACGTAAATCGTGTGAAACACAGTGCGATGGAACCGATTGGAAACGCGGCGAAGATTTCCTACATATGAAGAGTCGTGACGTTTGGTTTAGCTAGTCGGTGAGAACTCTTCACCTTTTAATTTATTTCTAGTTTGAAATATATACTAGGATGCAGACGGTGTTTAGTAGCACTCGACACCCGTCGTCCACAGACCATGGATGACTTGTTTGTTTGGTTGCTGTGTTGTGAAATTTGATGTGTGATGTGGAATGAAATAAATTATTTTATAGTGGAAAATATTTTATAATTAAAAATATAATTTTTAACGTGTATATAAAATAAATATTTATAAACAAATCAGACGATTTGTTTATATACACTGATTTGACTGATATTGATTGGGACGATAAATTTTACACATCGCCCAACTGCACAAATAGAATCTGTGTTTGTTGATTTGAAACCCTACACGGGTATTGGGATGAGATTTGACGTACACTAATCCCTATTGTTTAGTTGTATGTCAATCGATGGATTGACAGACTGTGTAAGCGTTAATTATTTATATTTAATGCTTATGCAGTTGTGTTGTGCACTCTGGATGATGGTTGATTATTTATCGTTGCTATTACATACATGTGTTGTAGAAAATTCATATAATTAACATTATATGGTAATTGATTGGACCTCATTCCAATTTAGAAAATAAATTCATGTGTTGAATTGAAAACATATATTCATGTGTTGAATAGAAAATAAAATTCATGTATGGAACAGAATAAATATTCATGTGTTGAGTAAAAGCCGTGTTGATTAGATTGACGCCATTTTGACGTGAACGATATTTGTATCGATTTTATTCATTTTATAATGAATATCGAAAAGAGCCGTTGGGTTCGTATCGAAAAGAGCTTTCTAACGAATATTAGAGATTTGAAATCTAACGGTTGGATTTGGAACTATGTCCAAATCAAATTTGGAAAAGGCCGCCGTAAGTGCAGTTCGATGGCCATTGATGGAAATCGACTATACGAGCCTTGATAAAATTATTAAAAATAGTGATAATTTGTGTAAAATCATAAGAAATTATTTAGGAAGAATTGGGATGAAATTTTCCATATTTGAAAAGATAAAAATAGATTTTTATCGAAATGAACTAGTTTTGAACTGGAATAATAATTTATTTATTTTTAAATAAATAAATTGGATTTGAAAGGGTTTTAAAAGTAAATAGAAGTTTCAATAATTGGATTGGAATGGATATGAATCAAAATTGTCCTCGGAATATTTCGATGTTGGATTTCTTGATGATACTGATATTGTTATGGGAATTTGAAAGATATATTATTATCCTTTTTTCCAATACGATATTTGTTGGTCGTAGAATTTGATAATGAATATAAGCCGATATATTTTCAATTCAGAGCCTTGTATTTAATATCAAATGTGATTTGGGTTTGTCGTGAATGGTGTCTTCATTAACACTATTCTTAAGCCCAGTTGAGAAAAAGATTAAATCTTTTTATTTAGATTTAATGAAGTGTACCAATTAAATAATATTTAATTGGAATTGAATTGGTATTGATTTTTGGTTTTATCATGAACAATGTTTTAAATAACACTTGTTCTTTAACCCAATAATTAATGGAATGTGATTTTGGGTGGTCGTGAACGGTATCTTCAATAATACTGTTCTTAGGCCCAACGGAGTTAAGAAAATCAGAAACTAACTGGAGATTAGTTAAGTTGAATGGTTTCTTGGGTATTGATCTGATGTTGGTTTCGGCCTTCGGGGTTAATACTTAGGGAATTGCTCACTTGCTAATTTACGGTTAAAGGCTGATGGAAATGAAAAGTGAATTTGATAATTAAAATTATCAAATTCAAGAAATGATCGAGAATGGATTACCACCAGTTTACTCCATACGATAGTTAAATCTTTAATTAGATTTGAACGTGAAACGGTAATTGAATTTACCAATAACATCGTGGTGTTAGATATGAAGTATTACCAGGTTTACTTCATGGGATGAATAGGTTGGGAATGGGAAATTAAAACAAATGATTACTTCGGTAAGGTTCGTTAATCCCGGCTAGTTTGGATAAACCATAATTTGGTTTGAATTGATATTCAAAAGAAGATTAAAGATTAAATTTAAAGAATTTATCTTTGATAAAATTAATGGGAACCTTTCCCTAAGAATGTGAAATTTATAAACTAACTGTAGGTTAGCTAAGAAGAATGGTTTCCTGGGTATTGATCTGATGTTGGTTTCGGCCTTCGGGGTTAATATTTGGGAATTATTCTCTTGCTAATTTACGGTTAGCAACGGATGAATTGGAATGAGGCTTATGTTGTGTTCGTGTAACACATGTTTTTGAGATACACGAGTTATTCAGAAAGACCGGGTTTATCCCATTCTGAATAACTGATTCGACGTGGTGTCGAAGAGGAAGACGGTAGTTGAAGACCAGAGGTCTTCACGTCGTTTGGGTGATTACTGATGATCTTGATTGGGCTGTACACCCAAGAGGAGGGAATCAGTTGATGATCGTCCGGACGTACTTGGAGATCGATGGATATGCGAGGTACAAGGTGCCTCCGGTTTCGTTCAGACCCAGAATGGACTTGTAAATGGACTGTGTGTCTGACATTGGATATCATTCTATGTGATTGATGGATATCGGTTGCATGGAGTGGTTTGCCTGTGTGGCATGCTAAGTGGCAATTGATCGAGGCTTCTGTTGAAAAGCAAAGTCTTGTTGCTGTTGCAAGACACCTCAGATATATCGGTGACTATGTGGAGCCGATGGAGTCATTTATTGGCCCATTTACGCCCAAAAGGGTGGGGAAACGCAGTTTTCAGGCATTTTAATCCACATCGGGTGGACCGGCCCTGAAGATCCATGGGTCGATGCGTTCTGTCCCTGAGACTCGGGCTAGATAGTCTCGAATCGGTAGAGGACGATCCCTGGCCTCGGTTCATATATGGAAATCCAACTTCCAATACATGACGTTTCGATTTTAGTTGTAATCCTATATATGGCGACATAGTGGGATAGGGCACTCATGCCGTCTATGATTGATACTTATGATTGAAATTGTTTTGACACTATACACTTACAGTAATAATAAAAGATGAAATTTAGCGTATCAAGCTTTCTTTGGCTATTATAAGGTAAAGCCCTATCCTTTGGTTTGCGTTGCATTGTGTGATGGGACCTGGGTCATATAATAGCTTCATTTTTCTTTATTTAGCATTGCGCTATTGTTTTATGCACTGGTGTCCTTGGGAGGGAACCCGTTCCGTGTTATACGGCATGGTCCCTTGATTTACCTAACTTTAAAATAAAGATTAATAACTGTTTTAGTTCTCACACCAGTCACATGACTGACATGGAGTTTATTGTTTTAACCTAAACTCTGGGTGCCCTTATTTTGACACGGGTAGCCAGTAGTTTTGGTTTTGTAGAATTATATTCATTGGATCCTGATTTACAGCTGGAACGATACTCGGAAAGCTCTGTATCCGTGTATTACTTCTAGTTGTGTATTGTATTATTTTCCGCTGCTATGTAATGTATTATAATCTCTAATATTTTATAATGTACATGATTTGTTAATACTCTGTATATTCTTATATTCTGATGGAATTGTTGTAATAAACAATGAAATGTTCTTTTGTCTGCGTTCGTTTGGGTGTTGTTCTCGAAGTATCCGGGCTTTCCTTACCGGGGAAGTTACGGGTTGCTTCACATTGTCATAAATATGTATTATTGCTTTTATATATATGGTATTGTTAATGGTTGTGATAAAGACGACAAATCCCAAATATTATAAAAGCTGTTTGTTTTACAATTTCAATTTAACATTCTAATCTTTTGTGTTACAAAAACATTTTAGTAGTATTTTAAAATATTTTAAACTTATTTATGATTTTTCGATAATGCAAATGACATATCATTGACAAAACTTCATTGATATTGTAAAATATTTTGCTAAGCACTAATTTAAATAGTTTTTCATGAATTTTTTAATTTTGAAAATATTTTAACAACACACGTCCAAATCATAAATTTTATAACATATGCCCATTAATAAAAAAAATACTTTTCAAAATCATTTTTTTTTTGAAATCTTATCTTTTTAATCTTTTAATTATCAAATAGATGTAACTTAGTGCATTAGACAAATACTGTTTGACCTCGTCTACACGACGCGACTTTAGCTACATTGTTTTGTAGTCGTTCATTAACACAAGCGTGATGATAACATTTGTGAAGCTGTTTTCCAAATTTTACATTATTTGTAGTGATATAACACAAAATAAAATTTAATTTGGATAACATAAAACTTCGTCTCAATTATAGATTGATAAAAGTGTTGCTTACGCCTACATAATGTCTCGTTGATTTGATGGAGGTAAATAATCCAGAACTTAAAAGCAGGAACTTCTGTCTGTTGATGTGGATCAACTCCTGCTTATCCATTTCAAAATGCAGAAAAGCTACATCATCCGTACTGTTTCTATTGAGTGTTATTACTCGCACTTCAACTTTTGTAACCTAATTTTTATGTTTATGCCCCTTAACAATAGTAAATATGACTGAAATGCCCTTAAAATTGATCATCCCTTAATCAATTTTGGAGTGCAAATAACAGTACCCATTTTTTTCTCTCCTTCTCTACTACAACTTGTCTGTTTTTTCTGCCTCCGCTTTCCTTTATTCTCACAGTTCAGGCTACTGCAAGTGTAACTACCGCCTTCCTTATACTTGCCTAACCCTAAGAGCATCTCCAACAGCAAGGCATTCTTTGCCTTAATCATGAACTGAGGGGAGATTTGGTCCCCAACAAACATTACATCCCTTAATATTCAGGCAAATGTTATGGCTTCAATTCAGGAGTCTGATTTGGACTCGCGCGCCGACTTTATTGGCTCGTCATGTAGCGAGCCGATTTTTCTGGCGCACGCCGATAAAATCGGCTCGTTACATGACGAGCCAAAAAAGTCGGTGCGTGATTCATTTAAATTTTAAGTATTTGTTTACCTAACCTAAATTATATTTTAATATAACAAAATAAAATCATTATTATTTTCGTAGAAAACATTTATGTTTAGGAAGATCAAAATAAATTAATTTAGTTTTGGAACATAATAATAGTTGGTTAATAACTCTTACAAATACAATAGAAAACAATGCTAAAATAAAAAACAACAACATCAGTACTGTATAAATGATCGATAAGTTTGGACAATCATTAAATAAAACACGAGTTCGGACAAACAAGCTTCTTAATTAGGCATCGCCATAGTGGTTCAATAAATGATTCATAAGATCTTTCTGCAGTCGGTTATGGAGTTGTGCATCTCTAAACATAACCTAACATTTCAAATGAATGTTGAAGTCCTCTTCCGTTAGCTGTGCGTTTTGTCGGAATACTTAAGGTTGTTGCGAAGCCCCTTCATATTCGTAGTGACGTTGCACTTCATCCATATCTCTTCCATCTTCTTTAATCACGTTGTGTAGAACGATGCAGGCAAACATGATTGTAGATATCTTTTTCCTAGACCACAGCCGAGATGGATTACTTATCATTGGAAATCTAGATTGTAGAACACTGAAAGCTCGTTCTACAACTTTGTCCCTCCTGTATCACCACGATTTTGACTTGTTTAGGAGCCAATGGATTTTGACATGTTTTAACAATGGTGCTCCATTTCGGGTAAATGCCGTCACATATGTAATAGCCATGTTCGTACGTATTTAGGCCGAGGGTAAATGTTAAAGGAGGTACCTAGCCTTTAGCAAGATCATTGAACATATGGGATCTTTCTATAACATTTAAGTCATTATTCGAACTGGGGATTCCGAAGAAAGCATGCCATATCCACAGATTGTATGATGCCACAGCTTCCAAAATGATGGTTGGTCGCCTTTCGTTGCCTTTGTACGCACCTTGTAATCCCTTAGGGCAGTTCTTACATTCCCAGTGCATACAGTCCAGACTCCTAACATTCCCGGCCGTCCCTTGGTTTCGTGCATCTCTCTGATTCACACTACACCTGCTTCGTTCGGAGACCTTAAGTATTCTTCTCCCTAGACGTCCACCACAACTTGACTGAATTTTTCAAGTGTTTCGAGTGTTATGCTCTCTGCTATTCGGTATGCATCGTCCAAAGCATCAACAGGAGTGTCATAAGCTAACATTCTCGTAGCGGCCGTAATTTTTTGAAAACCAGACAACCCCTGCGTCTTTGATGCATTTTGTTTGTACCAATCATTGTTACCTTGAATACCCGCCAATATCTGAAGAAATAAATTTCTCCACATCTTGAATCTTCTACGAAACATATCAGGCCCATAGGTGCAGTTGTCATTGAAGTAATCTTGCATCAGAGACTTATGGTATCTAGCATGATTTCGGTGTATAAATCTCCTTCCAGGAACAGATCCCCCTCGACTTGTGGATGATGAACCATAGGATTCATGGTATAAGTCCCATATTTCTTCCGCTTCCTCGTGAAGGATTTCCTCTTCCTCCGAATTGCTGTTAAAAGCCATGATGCATGTCATAAAATAAGAATCCATTTTGTGTTTGCGAATGTGTTTGGATATGAGATATGGTCGCGACGTTGATGTTGTATATAAGCTATGAGGTTTTGGTCAATAGGTAGCTTTATTGGGTGGAGTGTGCTCCTTTATTGGATAAAGTGCTCCTTTATTAAACAAAGTGCTCCTTTATTGGAAAGAGTGCCGTTTTACTGGACATAGTGCTCGTTTATTGGACAGAGCGCTCCTTTTATGGACAGAGTGCTCCTTTGTTGGATATAGAGCTGCTTTATTGGACAGGGTGTTCTTTTATTGGTACGAGTGCTCCTTTATTGGTATGAGTGCTCCTTTATCGGTACGAGTGCTCCTTTATCGATACATGTCTTGGTCTAGTTGATAGTGTGCACGGTCATTCATGTAATAGCTGCCCAGGAATTTATGTGTGCAGGGTCGTCCACATAGTGTAGCCAGGGAATTTAACAAGTAGGGTCATCCACGTTGTAGCTCGTGTTGAATGCCAAGCCAAAACAATAGTAAATAAAATAAAATTAAAATCCTTTATTTTATATTGTTTTGAGAAACAAATAAGATTTCAACGTTTTTTGTTTTGAGATGTTTTGATAAATTCCAACTTATATTGACTCTTGTATAACCATTTAAAGTTCAAAACTTAATATGACTATAGTGGACAGTGACTGGTGCATAGTGGAGATTCTCTATCATGGCTACAGTGGACAGTGACTGGTGCATTGTGGAGATTATCTATCACGGACGTTCTATGTAGTAGAGTATGCATAATATTTGTATTTATTAAAGTGCATATCCTTATGCATCCCAGTTTTTAGTAATGAACACAACAATAAGATAGTTTCCACATAAATATATGAACTACAATGTTATAACATTAAGAAACGCAAAACTACAATCATGGGAACTACTACAACTGAACACACAAACATCAAATTCAAAGTATAATAAAACACAACAAGATAGCTTCCACTTGGACCTACCACGGAAAAAGGACTCGACGGTATAACTGGCAGTATGACTGGCAGTAGGCAACATGCGTGGATGCATGGTGGTCGTGTACTCATAGTACCAGCATGACAACATGTACCAAAGTCCAAACATCTACCGAACCGCTCCAAAAGCGTAAGAGTCAAGAGAGGTATACAGATAACCCAAAATAGTAGTGCCCCAATCAATCATATGCAAATGATCTAAATCGGCTAATGCTGCTAGATAACCCAATCTAATTGAACTCCGTTAGTTCGAAAAGAATGTCGAACCAAGGAGATATAAAATGGTGGCCCGATATATAGTGTCATGGAAATCCACTGCATCGAGATGCGCTGTAATGTAGTCAAGTAAATATGTTCCTGAAACGGCACCATAGGAGACATGAGTCGCAGACAAATCTGGCAAATACTGCAAGTAAGACTCGGCTGACTCATACGAGGTATCGAATGGCAGGAGACTCTGTTGGGGTGGCCAATCTCAATCCCCGTAAGCATGTAAAAATCTACTAGGGCGATACCTAGCTCAAAATCGGGGAAGTGAAATGTGTGTGTCGTAGGCCACCATCTCTCTAATAAGGCCTCTACTAAAGGTCGATCATAGGACTGGGGAGGTATAATCTGTAAAAATAGTCCGAACGGACTAGCCAGTAGCCTCTCTCAAATATGTAATAGTAATATGTCAAGGGCCTATGTGCTAAACTTCGCCCAACTACCGCGAACATAGATGTAAGTGGCCTAAATTTTAAAATTATAACAGTTCAATAACTATATAATCAACAGTTCATACTACTAAAAATTATAACACAAATGCACTAAAATATAACTATAAAACCAACAGGTCATGCCACCAACGTAATATAGTAAACTATTCACCAGTTCAATAAATGTAAATGTTAAAATTGTAACAGTTCAATAACTATATAATCAACAGTTCGTACTACTAAAAATTATAATGTAAATGTATTAAAATATAACTATAAAACGAACAGATCAAGCTCTCTACATAATATAGTAAACTATTCAGTAGTTCAATAAATTTAAATGTTAAATTAAAATTTATACTGGAATTGTGGCGAGCACGGTAAACAAACGACGCGTGTATCCCTCTGGTAACTCGTGATGGATCCGTAAATCCTCATTCGTCGTCCCCGCTAGTGGAGGAAGGTGCGCTGGACCAGTTGCATCGTCCAGCTGAGCGCGTCTCACCATCTTCGTTACGCGTGGCAGCATCCCGGCGTTCAGAACAATAAAAAAATTAAAAGGAGGAAATTGGGCCAAGTATGGAAGATTAAGGCCTCCCGCGCCATACTTATAGGCATGGGGGCCGCGCACGCTGATTTTATCGGCGTGCAAGCTTGCAAGCCGATAAAATCGACTCGCAAGCGGCACGCCGATTAAATCGGTATGCGATTGTTGGAGATATCAAAGATATCTCCCTGAATGTTATGGGTCGTAATGTTACGACCCTAACCTTGTTAGAGATGCTCTAAATTGAATACGAAAGCGCCGAACATAATATTTCCACCTTTAGATCCTGAAAGAAAAGTCACAAATTGCATGTGCCTTCTTCGTTACCTCCCTTCCGCCTCATCTTCGATTAACCTAGATTACTGTTCTGCCGACTCCTCTTCGTGCTTTGTCCCAACTCCAGCCTCCGCCTTCTCGATCATCTCCTTCACGATCGACTTCAGGTAAAGTAGAATGATTATTTTTCTCAAAGTGTATATTGATTGAACCCTTACACAATTTGGTTTTAGCACAACTTTTTTTTAACTCCAGATCCTTTTATCTAAGAATTAAACAATGCCTAATCACGATAAGTTTTTATCCTCGTTTCACTGCAGGTTCTCTAACGTTTGAACTATGGAATCCCTACCCAAATCTGTGTAGGTGTCACTCAAATCCCTGCAGGTTCTTTTTAGCAACTGCGACGAAGGTAAGCAATTAATTTCAATTTTTTCCTATTAATGCGCTTTCAGTATTTATTTATGAAAATAGTGTTTAATGATTACAATTTCCTCATCTTTTCCTGCATCATTTAATCGTTTGATATTCAAAGTTCATGCTTTTAAAATCAATGTTACTGAGTGAACTTCAGTTGTTAATTTTTCATAACACAGACCAAACCAACTACCTATTGTATAAATCATTCTGCGCATTCTTGCTACTCTTTAACTTGGTCGGGTATTGTAATAGTTGACAATTATTATATTAATTGCATCAAACTATTATTTCAACATCGATTACTATGTTTTTAAGGTTGCATTTGTCTTGGCCTTTGCATATTCTAAGTATTTGATTACTCTACTGCCTTGTTTCGATTAAGCCAGCACGTTTTTAGGCATATAGTACTCATTAACTAGCAGTTTTAATTCCTATTTTAAATTTTGTATTCAGATAACTTTAAATATCTTAACTGATACTCAGATATGATTTTTTAAATAGTTACTGTTGAAATATACATGACTGTTTTTGTTTCTAAAATATATAATTTCTTCCCCTTTGTTTTGTCCTAAAATTCAGTAAGTTCGTAGGATTTGTTATTTTAACTGCAGCTGTACCTGTTCCAACGTCAATAAGGCAACGTGCAAATGAATTTTTCCATTCTGCTAACTTCTTCTATTTTGTAAATTATATGTTCGTTGCAGGATTTTTTATCGCATATTAGTTTATATTATTGTCATTGTACACCAATGTTAGTTTTGACGATTTTTTTTTATATGTGATTTTTTATTGTCGAAAACTCGCCTATTTAATTTGACTCGGTTCCTTAAATTTATGATTTGTGTAATTGAAATCCATATTCGTCTATTTTTTTCCACCACGTCCACCTACTTGGTAACATATTCTATTTTGATCATACAGGAAAAAATAAAGCTTACACCTAAACATAGCGGTACTTGTGGGATTTTACATCTTTATGTAAAAACAGTCAAAAAGATTTATCTTCTCCGTAAACATTAGAAATGATATGCATAAAACATACGTAAGCTGCTACTGTTTAGTTTATGTCGATTATCCTGTAACTTTCTATTCAGTTTGTGCCTAATTGTTCGAATGGTTTGATTTCTTATTGTTGTATCTTTTGTCTCAGAGTAATGTAGCTTGAGTATTGCGGTGTAACTCTACATGGACTACCAACTCTTTGTTCTGGGGCTTGGAGATAGATTTGTAAAAGGCATTGGTATTCTTATGCTTATCTATGTTTAATCATGCATCTCAGTGTGATTATATTGTTTCATACATTATCCACAGTGTTGATTTTTTTCAAAGCAAAAGTTTGTTTTTCCTCTTCTTTGTTGACTTCAACATTACACTCATATCTATTTTTAAGTTGCTATGTTATAATTTACACCACTCATGTTGTGTGTTCAACATGCAACATGTTGAAGTAGGTTGTCTACGCTATTGGTTTCTTTTGCTATAAATGTTCCTTTGTTTACGTTTTCTTCACTGAACTATTCTAGAATTTCTTCCTGAAATGATTGAATTGCTAATAGTACACGCAAACTTTTTTACTTGAACAATACTTAAGGTCTCAAATCCAATACCCGACTTCGTTGAAGATGAAAAAAATATTATTTTGTGAAACACTCTAAAAATGATTGGAAATTCATCTATATTGCTCAATGGACATCAACGTGATTCATTGTTGTCGTCTAACTAATTAAAATAGAAAAAAAATCAAAAAGTTATGATCACTGTTTCAGATCTCGAAAATATCGCCCGAGATCTTCTCCAATATCCCGTTTTGGGCTCCTTCCGAAATGAAACAACAAATATCACTATAAATCTTCTTTCGAATATATCGCCTGAGATATTGCGATATCGAAAAATATATCGATCGAGATGGGATACTGGAATATCGTCTGAGATCTTTGTTTTCTTGGTTAAAATTTTGTGCTTGAACCAGAACAATAATTAAAAAACTCAAATCTAGCCACGATAATCTCCTTCTATTTTACAACGTGCATGTTAAATGACCATATTTTATGTTCATATATGTTCTATAATGCTTATGACCTTTATACTCGTCTTTTCTTGCATACGTATTACCTATTAAATTATGTATTTTATGTTTTACTTATGTTGAACTTTTTAATGTTTTGGATCTTTTTTATGTTTCATGTCTAACAATAATTCATGTTCATGGAGCATATGTTGTAAGCACTAATTTATTTGCATTGTGTTATATTTCTATTTCAAGTATTTTACAATTTAGAATATGATGATCTTTCATAAAATAAGAATAACTAGTATAACCGCACAATGGTGGGAAAATAGACCGTTAAGTTGTGTGATATTAAATAAAAAAACTCTATTAACTATTTTTTTAAAGAAGAAAATTAATGAAAAATTCAATGTTATTTAAAAAAATAAAAATAGGTGCAAACATGTAAATTCTATTAATTAATATATTCTAAATCATTAGTAAAATTATAAAATGAAATAACAAATTAAACAAATGTTAGCTTAAAACACATCATTATATTTGTGAAAACTCAATTAAAGAAGATGAATAATGCAATAATAAATAGTTCACATATTAATGAACTACATTATTCAAATAAATGCCTAAATGTACCATTGTTATTTTCAAAAACTAAAATTGTTGAGAATATTAAACTAAAATTGCTGAAATAAGTAAATAAATAAACTGAAGAATCTATCACCGTTGATATTTCTTTTAACAAAAAATTTGACTCAGCCGAATAATCAACAATCGACTGAGATATAGCAACTCCTTCAATTTTTGTTCATATGCATCCCCACCTTTTTCATTCTTAATCTTCCAAGGATCGTCAGCACTATATCGATATATCAAAGTACGTGAGGGTAAATTCATTCTTGATTACTATACGAAAATTCCATTTCTAGCTTAAAGTTAGAAAGGGCACCATTCATAAGATTATTTCTGTTAGCCAAGACCCAACTTAAACTGCCTCGCCAACAAGATGCAACTACTTTTTACAAAGAGTTATATGGTCATTGAAGCATTGTATGGGATATGTAAATATGCCTAACTAAACCAACAGAAGACCTATACCAAGCATTTGAAGCTCAGAAAAAACAACGAAAGAGTTCTAGGTACATCAAGATGACTTAAATTAAAATTGAACGTGCGAAGTGTTAGTCCATATGATTTATGTCTTGCTTAATGTAAATATGGTATATATGAACACTTCACATGTTAGTAAATATAGATGTTATTCTAACTTAGTACATACAGATTAGTTTTGCACTCAGCAAGTGTAAAGAGTGAGTGAATGCATACACGATAGAAATTGCTTGTAAAATATAATCAAGTCAGTCAACAAAAGGAGCTTCTCTTATCAGAGCACATTCAACGCTAAAAACTGTAAACGTTCTCAGCTATATGGAAAATTACATGAAAAATGTTAGGATGCTTTTAAAAGTCAGAAAAACCAAGTGACGTGGCAAATGTAACACCCCAAACTTTTAACGACACTAAAAGAGGTTAAATTAAATAATAATTAATATAACATTTAGAATTAGAGGAAACAGACTGCACCATTGCATCCATCTCGAAATTCAGACATTTGGTTTACGTAAAACGGACACCGTATGAGGAAGTTATGAGGGTTTTAAGTTTGTATACGCGCAGAAAATTTTTATACATATATATATATATATGCATGAGTCAGAGATGAGTCAGAATTTTATCCAAAACGATTCAAATTCAAAAAGTTCGTCAGAGCGGCAAAATTCCCGCTCTAGGGGGTCGACCCCCCTAAAGAGGTGTCGACACCCCTAGGGCTGAGGTGGCAGTTGGTTTCAGAGGGTTTTGCAGGTATAAATATGTGGCTATTTCTCATATTTTCTTCATTGGAAGTCATGGAGGCCATATGTTGCTGGAGTGCGAACTGAATCGTTTTCTACAACAACATACTTTGCAAATCAAATTCAGAAATTCTAGATCCATTCTTTCTCAATTCTCTAAACCTAACGTTGTGAGTTTCTAGTTGTTTTTAGGCTTAGATAAATAAAAGTAAATTGTGAAAGACTGTGAATTGGATATACTGTAAAGTTTGATTCTTTGCAAGTGTTAAATCATATACTATATAACGATAGATCTAATTCCCCAAATCTAATGAAATTGTGGGTATTCTATTATGTTGTCTATGTGTATCTTGACTTGTAACTATATTGTGGTAGATGTACATCTATTAAATTGGATAGTTGTAACATTGGTTAGATCTAGTTCTCTATGTAAAATTCCTTTCACCTGTCATATTATGATCAATTTAGATACGTTGCAGACTTGCCATGTGAATCCACCTTTAGATCTTAACATGTTACTATGTCACCCTAATTATGCTAGATCTATATAGTTGGACACCAAAGGGGTTAATTTAGATCTCATTATACTTTCTATGACATCGTAGTAATTGCCATAAATTATCAGTTTTATGTCCACCTTCTGATGATGTTAATTACATGTCTATTCACCTTGTTGTCATGCTAGTTTATGCCAAGAAATGTTGAAACTATCACCTTTGTCATATTCCCTTTTCATTGCTATGGCTAGGCTATAATTACCTATAATGACATAGGTAGATTTGGATAATAATGGAATATTTAGTAATAACAATTAGGAATTATAATTGCACTTATGACACGAGGTTAGGTTGCATTAGTGGCGGAAGTCTGCCCGGACCCGACCGACATATCCAACAGCCACTAATGCAGAACCTAATGTGAGAGGTCTAAGTGCACAAATACGAATCAGGCTAAAACACGAGGTTAGGCCCAACTGTGGAATAAGACTGCCCGAACCCCACCGACATATCCAGCATCCACACGTTGTAGGCCTAATGTGGGAGGTCTGACCCATTATAACCATAATTGGACATGGTAATGAATTAGACAACTAACCTAATTTAATCCATAAGGATTGTATGATTGTTAAGTAAAATTGGATGGGTAGTGGGTGGGTTAAGTAAATTAGAGGGGGTGGGTAATATTTACATATAGGCCCACGAACTTAACCCAATAAGGTTATGTAATTAAGGACACCTAGTGGTATACATAACCGGTGGAAAATATAATAAAGTTATGTAATTAAAGACATCCTTTAGGGTAAGCATAACTGACCTAAGGCTGTTAATTAAAGACACCTAAGGGTATACATAGTCGGTGAAAAACCTAGCGGGGATACAAGACAAAGGGGGGGAGCTTGCATCATATTGTGTGGGACCCATTTCAATTAGTAACCCGGAGTAGGTATCAAATAAAGAACACCGTACTAGCGGAGAAGGGGCATGCTTACTGATTGATTACAAGAGATCCAAATGAAACGGATAGTGTGAGCGGCGCAAACCGACTGGGCCATGTATGTGCATGAGCCAGACAGAAGGGGATAAGACGATCGTGACACCTGTAGATACGGTTGTGCACATCTTGGAAATAAAGGGTTGCCACTTTAGGGATTGATACCTCCTACTGTGAGGCCAGAACATGATATCTACAGGGTAGCGAGCCGATCGATTAGGGTAGTGGTTAGGGTACTCTCATACGTTTGCCCTAAGTCTACCAACTTATAGTGGAAGGGATCATCTCATTTTAGTTATACTAGTAATAGTGCGAAGTAATCATTAGTGAGGTACATACACCTTATCTTGCTTACCTTGTCACACCTGCCATTTTTGTAGTGATCTCTCTCTTATCCACTTTATATGCCTATCTTGTTGCTTTTATTTGTCTACTGGCTAAAAGCAACTAGACTCGCCAGACTTTATGTCTGACCCTTTTGTTTTTCCTTCTTTCTTCCGTGTCCCTCCCCCACCCCCCCAAGGTCCTCTCGGAGGAAACACTCAGGCTTAATCAGGACTTAGATATCATCTTGCTAGGAGCTACTTCTGAAGTATGGCTCAAGTTCTTGTCTCTGTATGGCTTAACTCTTTTAATTGAGGAATTATGCTTTTTATTTACTTACGTACTTTGATGGTACAAGACAGAAGTTATTTTATTGTAATGGTTTTTGTGACTTATGGAATTGTGGACCACGGTATTATGTTTGAAATGAAAATTTAAATTTCTACTACTGTCTTATTTATCTTTTTCTTATAATTATTCTGTGTTTGTTTACCTGTAGTGCTTCACGAAACTGAATGCATGCCCTTAGTGAGTGACATTAACGGACGTGGGGTGTCACACTTGGTATCAGGGCTGAAGGTTACCACATTAGATAAAAAATTTTGGAAATTATTTTCAAAAAGTTTTTAAAAGAAAGCATTTTCAAAAGAAAAGTCTATTTTGAAAAACATTCCCCAAAAAGCTATATGTAGTATCCTTCGGTCCTTTATCTAAATTTTTTCCTTTTCCCTTTTTCAGCATGTCTACGGAACAAAACATCCCTAATATCCTAGGGGTGTCACAATGCCTGGATGGTTCCATAGGTATTTAGAGGCCACGGCGCCTGCCGAAGGCCAAGGAAATGTCCCTCCCCCAACTGCACCAGTCATTCCTCCTCCTCCCCCTCCAAGAGCAGATAACATCTCCATGATCTGTAATGACTTCCATGATATATATGGGAGGGAGGCCATTCCATGGGAATGAGACATTCGTAAAAGCTCGGAATTAGCTAAAGGAGACCGAGGACTTATTCGTAATCTTTGAAGTGGAGGACCGAAGAAAGATTCAGTTAGTTGCTTGGCTGTTAAAGGACAAAGCCTCATTTTGTTGGGAAGTCACCCAAGCTGGACGTCCGATAGAAACTTGGGAAGATTTTAGATAGAGGTTTGAAATGAAATTTCTTTCCCAAGCCGAGAGAAGCATACAGATGGAGAGGTTATTAACACTCAAACAAGGAAATTAGACGGTGAACGAGTATGTGAACAAGTTCAAACAGCTGGCAAGGTTCAGGTTAGAGTTGGTGGATACACTGCACGGAAGGGCTTTGCTATTTGCTAAAGGACTGAATGAGCCTCTGCATGGTTTAGCCATGTCCCATATTCCAATGGGGGCCACTTTTGAAAAGCTTGTTGATATGGCCCTAATGCATGAGGAGGACAAGGGAGAGAAGAAGGAAGCAAAGACTGAGGGGACATCACAAAATAGGAAGTATGGCCTAAGAAGGTGCAGCAACAACAACAACCACAGCAAAAGAAAGGAGGGAAAGATGACAAAGGCAGGGATAAGAGAAAATGTCACAATTGTGGAAAGGAGGGTCACTTGATGCTTTAATTGCGGAGAAGTCGGACACTTCTCTAAAGAGTGCCCGAAGAAACAAGGATCGTAGGGACAAGGACAAAGAGCTGGACTTCCGGAGGGCAGGTGCATGCTCTCGCAATCAGTGCTCCTAAAAGAGGTAGAAAAGTTTCCGTAGAAAGTTTAGTTTCTCTTTCAAACCATCCAATTTGAACTAGTGCTTCATACTTGTCTATATCTAGTTCTGTGGTTGAATCTCTGCACTTAATTACTAGTATGGTGGTAGATCCCATAGTTGTTTCAAACCCCATTGGTGGTTCAGCTCATTTATCAATGATTTGTCGGGGTTTGAAAATATCTGTGTTAGGCATCAAGTTTGAATGCGATGCGTATGTGCTCGGGTTTATAGGCTATGGGTTGATTCTAGGAATGGATTGGCTTACCACGTATGGGGCCATTTCGGATTGTGAGAGGAGGTGTAACAACCCGAATTTTAATAACGTGTTAGGACAAGAATCAAGGCTGAGTTAAATCATAAAATCTGAATCAGGAGAAACGGGTTGCGCCATTGCGTTCGTCTCGGAAAAATACGCGAAATAGAGTTCGAGTTTTCGAGAATCGGAGTCCGTATGACCAAGTTATGGCCCGTTGAAGTTTTCAGAAAATTCCAAGTTCAAAACAGCTCGAAAATTCAAATTTGGAGCCAAACGGACTGGGCGGGAAAACTCCCGCCCAAGCCCCAGGTCGACTAGGGTGTCGACTGGGGAGTCGAGACGCCCAGGGGGCAGGTCGACTGCCCAGTCGACACGGGTGTCGACCTGGGTGGTCCGGCCACTTTGGCCTGGGTGCACCTGCTGCTGTCTTGGCTCGGTTTTGTGGGCCTGTGTCGGATTTTGAGGGCTCAGATCTATCCTAGGGTTTATCCTATGGCCTAAACTACTCCTAATCTCTATAAAAAGACCCTTAGACCTAGCTTAAACCCTCACAAATCACTCTTGCAACAAAGTGCTGCCCAAATCTCCATTGACCATGGCCTCCAACTCCAAGAGCTTATGCATTCAAATCGGATCCGAATCAAAGGTGCTAGCTATCTACCTCAAATCAAGGGAGTGGATCAACGTTGCTACGCAAATTTCATGACGATTCTACGACAAGACGATTCATGCTCATAATCCCTTAGCCACGCTATGTAAGTGCTAGCTACATGTAGATCTAAACGATAGTTCTAATGTGACATGGAATAAAATGCGATGAACATAAGTATGCTAGCCTATATGAACCTTGTCATGCCTCTTTTTCTTGAACCTATGACTTTAGGCTATGTTTAGTGACTAAATCAAGTTACTCATGTTGCATTGGACTTAGTTTGCCATGCAAGATTGAACCTTTATTTTGGGGATGTTGGCATGAACACTTGGAACCATTTTGACTTGTGAAATATGTGCATGAATTTGACTTGGGGCTTATGCATGTAAAAGAATCCAAAACTCCTTATGATTTCATGTTTATGTGAGGCCCAACCCCTTATGATATTATGCATGTTTGAGGCCAAACCCCTTATGATACCGTGCATGTTTGTGGCCAATCCCTTTATGACACCGTGCATGTTTTGAGGCCAATATGCAATATGCTAGTTATGTGAACACCTTTGCCTCAATTTTCACCATGTTTAACTTGTGATTCATCTTTGCCATCTTGTACCCATCTGTGTCATATTATTCCAAATATGTTGATTCGCTTTCATGTGCGTTGGGGACACGTTTTGGGTAGTTTAGGCAAACTTGAAAATGGGCTATGAACTTGACATGGAATTACATGGAACATGTAATGATAATAAACGTGAATAGGACATGAAAACTTGACATGGGGTTACATGAAAACATAGACTTAAAAAGGGGTCTAAACTTGACATGAACATGACACGTTGAAAAACATGGAAGTGGCCAACTCGAGGTTGGGTTGAGTTTGTAGCATAAATCTGCCCGGACCCGCCCGGCAAATCCAGTGGCTACAAACAATAGGACCCAATGTGGGTAGTTGGTCATATCGCGCTTGAAACCCAAGGTTAGACTAGGTTGTGGTGTAAATTTGCCCGGACCCGCCCGGCGTAACCAGTAACCACAACAACGTCTAATGTGAGAGGTTGAGAGTGCATTAATTCAATTAATGCCACATGATAAGGTTAAGTAAATCTGACTAATGACACTTAACCGTAAAATACAGTTAGGGGATGGGGTTAAGCTAATCCATACTTAACTAATCCGACTCGGTAATTATATGGGTTAAGTAACCTACACTTAACTAATCTAAACACGGTAATTAGATGGAGTTAAGTTAACCTAGACTTAACTAATCTAAACACGGTAATTAGATGGGGTTAAGTAACCTACACTTAACTAATCTAAACACGGTAATTAGATGGAGTTAAGTTAACCTAGACTTAACTAATCTAAACACGGTAATTAGATGGGGTTAAGTAACCTACACTTAACTAATCTAAACATGGTAATTAGATGGAGTTAAGTTAACCTAGACTTAACTAATCTAAACACGGTAATTCAATGGGGTTAAGTAACTTGTACTTAACCAATTATACATGATGATTTGATGAGGTTAAGTAAGCTATACTTAACCAATCTAATATGAGAACTTGATAGGGTTAAGTCACAAGACCGTTTAAATATACTTAACCATTGTAATACGATTAGTGGATGGGGTTAACCTAACCCATACTTAACCAATCCGACTCGATAATCTGATGGGGTTAAGATAATCTATGCTTAACCAATCTAACACGATAATCTGATAGGGTCAAGACAAACTAATACTTAACCAATCTGACTTGATAATTGAATAGGGTTAACTCATGAGCTTCTTGGTATACTTAACCAACTTGTAGGGCTAAGTCTTGGGCTTAAATACTTAGCCAATCTTGACATGATTCGTAGGCGGGTTAAGTCATGAAATGGAATGACAACACTTAACCCATTAGACAAAACCCTAGTTGAGGGGACTAGGTGGAAAATCATAGTTAACAAGGGTAATGGGAAAGGGAACTAAGTGATAAACCTTAGTTTAGGATAACTAAGTAATAATTCTTAGTCAAGGGATTTGGACCAGTTCACAGATAGATGAGTAACCCGATACGGTAGGTCATCGCTTAAACACACGAGGAGGAGCAAATTATCTGACTTAGATAAAGGCTCCAACGAACTGGGTGACGAAGCAGTAGCTTCGGGGGACGTGAGGGTACTCTTGGTATCCCTCTGTGAGGTTGCAGATGATCTGCCTGGGCTCACAGAGGTTAAGGTCTGCAGTAGAAGAACCAAGAGTATGCCTTGGTTGCTGTGCGAGCAACCTAAAGACGGGGATGGATTAGCGTGGAGTCGACGATACTTGATTTTTACCCTGGATAGCGCGTCGTCGACTACCTACCATCTTTAGTCAATCGTGTACGTATACGGAAAGGCAGAGAACTCCCAACAGACCATATACTTGCTATCGAGTTATGGGTGAGGTTGGCCAATAGGTAAGTGGGGCATAGGGGGCCGGAGTATAGTTCTCGTGCATGATTTTTCTTGGATTGCCTTTCAGTAGTTGAGGGAGGGGTCACGTGGGACCATAGCCACTGATACAAAAACAGACCTTGATATCTGCATTCGGCAGACGACTTAAAGCTCCCGACCGAGTCTCGTATTTCTTGATTTGCCCTGGCATGGGACTCGGATGGCACATTGAGATACATGTGCAGTTAGACATGGAAAAACGATTCACGGTGGTTACGTGGGAAAAAGGGCACGGTTGACGGCTAGCATAATCCCTAGTAGCCCTAGGTGGCTAAAACCCAAACCGAGATATGAAAACGTTCATTAGGTAGCATAATCCCTAGCGGTTCTAGGTGGCATAAATCCTAAGCGAACACGCGACATTTCATGGTAAGAAAACATAACCAGATCAAGGGTAGCAGTCCAAAACAACTTCAAGGATAAAATGGTACTACGTTGAGGTGGTATATTTACATGGGAAAGCCCGTACGTCCTACGGCAAAGGACAGAACTTATACATGGAAAGAAACATACGAGTTAGGAAAACCTATGTACGCGATATAGTAGGTTGACATGGACCATTTCATGACTTTGGTCAAGGGACATTTTATAGTTAACTCATGACACGGGTTGGGATACTAGTACGGGAGGTGCAGAGCAAATATACATGATAGATACCTTGGGATATTATACTTGATAGAAACCTGACAACGTGATACTTTGATTTACCTTGACACTGTAGTTTATCATGATACCTTAGTTTATCTTGATACCGTAGTTCACCCTATTATCTTGGTTTAGTTTATCTATCTTGTCGTCATCCTTATGTTTATTTTCAGTTTATGCATGTCATGTTACCTTTACCTGTTTTTATGCTGGAAGTAGTTAGGACTTACCAGTCTTTATGACAGACCCCGTTTTCTTTCGCCTCTTTGTCTTCCGTACCCCCCCCAGGTTTCCAGGGAGGAAATACTGTTGTTAGTTCGGACCTCTTCTGCTTGAAGGTCATCATGTATGGCTTGAACTTCCGTGGGCTATGGCTGCTTTACTGCTTTACTTGGGGAATAATTTATGAAAAGGTTTATTGCTTCTTTACTATTGCAAGACAGGTTTCTATGTAATCTGTTGTAAAAAGGCTTTACTGTTTATAAAGAAATGAAAATTTGTTTTACTTCTGCTGTTTTATATGTTCTGTCTTGTAATATTTCTGTGCATGTTTACCAATAATGCCCCTCCAAACCTAGTGCATTCCTTTGTGAGTGATCCTGGCGGAGGTGGGGTGTTACATTTTGTATCAGAGCAGAAGGTTACCAGACTGGGCAAAAGTTTTTAAAACCTTCTGAAAACTATTTGAGAAACTGTTTACAAAGAAGCATTTTTCAAGAAAAGTTTTTAAAGGCTATTCCCCAAAAGCCATTAGCACTATCCTTTGTTTCCTTGATCGAGACTCTTTTCCTTTCCTTCCTCCATCCATAGTCACAGTAGTTTTAACTGCGACTAATCCTTGTCTAAGCTAAGTAAGAGTTTTACGTACGATGGAGGGAGTCCTCGAGAGACCTGTTGCCGTGCTATAAGGAAGGATAATAAGAGCAAGGATAGAGGACACGAGCTTAAAGATAAGCAACTTGTTAATATGGCTTAATCCACAAAGGAGGGAAAAAGAGGAACAATAAAACCCATGACGAGAGAGTATCTTTGGCATGGTAAAAGGGGACGCATAGTTAAGTGTTATGGGACGAGGACAAGATCATCGAGAGGGCAATTGTATGCTCTCATTTCTAGCGTACCTAAGAGGGATGGTACCGTTTCTGTTGAAGGTTTAGCCTTTCTTTTCTATCATCCCGTCTAGACTTTGTCTTGATCATCGCATCATTTAAGTCTACTTCGATAGTTGAGTCTCTGCACCTTAGTACTAGCGTGGTAGAGGATCCCATTTTTGTCTCAAATCTTGTTGGAGGATTGGTCCATTTATTCATGACTTGTTTGGAATTGAGAGTGTAAATGCCAAGTGTTGAGATTAGAAGCAATGCTTCTATTGTTGAGCTATGGATGGATTCTAGGGATGAAGTGGTTATCCAGTAAGGGATGCCATTCTCAGATTTGAAAGGAGGGTAGTTAAACTCTTAACTTGCCTTGGTAATACCCTCGAAGTCTCGTATAACCTTTTGGGTTTTGTCATGGTTAGTTACCTAGAATCTCTTGATGCATTTGTCGGAAATCTCTGATCCGATCGAGTAACGTTCACCAATAAGGCGGATGGTTCATTCCGCTTAAGCATGGGTTACAGGGATCACCCTAGTAAGTGCACGTGGTAACATGGATTGGCATCGGTAAACGAGATCCAGAATTCACTAGTGAATTTTGGAGAGCTTGCATGAGTACGCAGATATGTTTGAGCCGAGCATACTAGGGAAAGAATAAGTGAAAGTGAAATGAGAGGCGACAGTGAAATGAGTTCCAACACATACCTTGGAAATAGGAATCAAGGAGCTACGAAAATCATGAAGTCAAAGGTGGTCAAGGCACACTGGAATTGAGCTCAAGGAAATGCGGCTTAAACGTGCGCATCATATCTCTTTTTAAGAGTATATCGTTGATCCCTGGTTCTCCTGTAGAGCTTGCTTGCATGCTATCGCTTGGTGGATATCCTCTCGATCCTGTTTCCATTGCAAACCCCGTAAGGAGTTTATCTTGTTTATCTCCTCGATCCTATCTTGGGAACCTTAGGTAGAACCCTATGGATGTAAACATGTATTTGAAACATGTTATGACTGATATGGTTGCAATTGGTTGCAAGTGGTTGCTCGTGGTTGCGCGAATACACACTAGATACTAGATCGACTCAATCACATTTCATGTTGCATATGCACGAGTATTTACACTTGTTTATGGATGAAATTGAATATGTTATCATGTGGATGTTGCATGTGGATGAATGGTTGTGCACACATATAGTGTTTATATGACTAGGACTATTTGCATACATGTTGGACTCATGGCACTAAACATATTTTGCATTAGAAAGATCATTCAGGCCTGATCATTAGCATTAGCTAGGAACATATACACACACTTTCTGCATGTGTTCATAAAGCATTAGGAGTCTTTTAAGGACCATGGTTGCCTGTGGATGATGTTTTGAGTAGATGGATGATGGATGGTAGGATACGTTCTTCCTAACTTGGAGATTTCGGGGACGAAATCCTTAAAGGAGGGGAGAATGTAACAAACCGAATTTTAATAACGTGTTAGGACAAGAATCAAGGCAGAGTTAAATCATAAAATCTGAATCTTGAGAAACGGGTTGTGCCATTGCGTTTGTCTCGGAAAAATACGCAAAATATAGTCCGAGTTTTTGAGAATCGGAGTCCGTATGACCAAGTTATGGCCCGTTGAATTTTTCAGAAAATTCCAAGTTCAAAACAGCTCGAAAATTCAAATCTGGAGCCAAACGGACTGGGCGGGAAAACTCCCGCCCAAGCCCCAGGTCGACTGGGGAGTCGAGACGCCCAGGGGGCAGGTCGACTGCCCAGTCGACAAGGGTGTCGACCTGGGTGGTCCGGCCACTTTGGCCTGGGTGCACCTGCTGCTGTCTTGGCTCGGTTTTGTGGGCCTGTGACGGATTTTGAGGGCTCAGATCTATCCTAGGGTTTATCCTATGGCCTAAACTACTCCTAATCTCTATAAAAAGACCCCTAGACCTAGCTTAAACCCTCACAAATCACTCTTGCAACATAGTGCTGCCCAAATCTCCATTGACCATGGCCTCCATCTCCAACTCCAAGAGCTTATGCATTCAAATCGGATCCGAATCAAAGGTGCTAGCTTGCTACCTCAAATCAAGGGAGTGGATCAACGTTGCTAGGCAAATTTCATGATGATTCTACGACAAGATGATTCATGCTCATAATCCCTTAGCCACGCTATGTAAGTGCTAGCTACTTGTAGATCTAAATGATAGTTCTAATGTGACATGGAATAAAATGCGATGAACATAAGTATGCTAGCCTATATGAACCTTGTCATGCCTCTTTTGCTTGAACCTATGACTTTAGGCTATGTTTAGTGACTAAATAAAGTTACTCGTGTTGCATTGGATTTAGTTTGCCATGCAAGATTGAACCTTTATTTGTGGGATGTTGGCATGAACACTTGGAACCATTTTGACTTGTGAAATATGTGCATGAATTTGACTTGGGGCTTATGCATGTAAAAGAACACAAAACCCCTTATGATTTCATGTTTATGTGAGGCCAAGCCCCTTATGATATTATGCATGTTTGAGGCCAAACCCCTTATGATACCGTGCATGTTTGTGGCCAATCCCTTTATGACACCGTGCATGTTTTGAGGCCAATATGCAATATGCTAGTTATGTGAACCCCTTTGCCTCAATTTTCACCATGTTTAACTTGTGATTCATCTTTGCCAACTTGTACCCATCTTTGTCATATTATTCCAAATATGTTGATTCGCTTTCATGTGCGTTGGGGACACATTTTGGGTAGTTTAGGCAAACTTGAAAATGGGCTATGAACTTGACATGGAACATGTAATGATAATAAACGTGAATAGGACACGAAAACTTGACATGAGGTTACATGAAAACATAGACTTAGAAAGGGGTCTAAACTTGACATGAACATGACACGTAGAAAAACATGGAAGTGACCAACTCGAGGTTGGGTTGAGTTTGTAGCATAAATCTGCCCGGACCCGCCCGGCAAATCCAGTGGCTACAAACAATAGGACCCAATGTGGGTAGTTGGTCATATCGCGCTTGAAACCCGAGGTTAGACTAGGTTGTGGTGTAAATCTGCCCGGACCCGCCCGGCGTAACCAGTAACCACAACAACATCTAATGTGAGAGGTTGAGAGTGCATTAATTCAATTAATGCCACATGATAAGGTTAAATAAATCTGACTAATGACACTTAACCGTAAAATACAGTTAGGGGATGGGGTTAAGCTAATCCATACTTAACTAATCCGACTCGGTAATTATATGGGTTAAGTAACCTACACTTAACTAATCTAAACACGGTAATTAGATGGAGTTAAGTTAACCTAGACTTAACTAATCTAAACACGGTAATTAGATGGGGTTAAGTAACCTACACTTAACTAATCTAAACACGGTAATTAGATGGAGTTAAGTTAACCTAGACTTAACTAATCTAAACACAGTAATTAGATGAGGTTAAGTAACCTACACTTAACTAATCTAAACACGGTAATTAGATGGAGTTAAGTTAACCTAGACACTTAACTACACTTAACTAATCTAAACACGGTAATTATCGTCAGATTCTTCTAAACCTAGAGCCGTTGGGTTCGTATCGAAAAGAGCTTTCTAACGAATATTAGAGATTTGAAATCTAACGGTTGGATTTGGAACTATGTCCAAATCAAATTTGGAAAAGGCCGCCGTAAGTGCAGTTCGATGGCCATTGATGGAAATCGACTATACGGGCCTTGATAAAATTATTAAAAATAGTGATAATTTGTGTAAAATCATAAGAAATTATTTAGGAAGAATTGGGATGAAATTTTCCATATTTGAAAAGATAAAAATAGATTTTTATCGAAATGAACTAGTTTTGAACTGGAATAATAATTTATTTATTTTTAAATAAATAAATTGGATTTGAAAGGGTTTTAAAAGTAAATAGAAGTTTCAATAATTGGATTGGAATGGATATGAATCAAAATTGTCCTCGGAATATTTCGATGTTGGATTTCTTGATGATACTGATATTGTTATGGGAATTTGAAAGATATATTATTATCCTTTTTTCCAATACGATATTTGTTGGTCGTAGAATTTGATAATGAATATAAGCCGATATATTTTCAATTCAGAGCCTTGTATTTAATATCAAATGTGATTTGGGTTTGTCGTGAATGGTGTCTTCATTAACACTATTCTTAAGCCCAGTTGAGAAAAAGATTAAATCTTTTTATTTAGATTTAATGAAGTGTACCAATTAAATAATATTTAATTGGAATTGAATTGGTATTGATTTTTGGTTTTATCATGAACAATGTTTTAAATAACACTTGTTCTTTAACCCAATAATTAATGGAATGTGATTTTGGGTGGTCGTGAACGGTATCTTCAATAATACTGTTCTTAGGCCCAACGGAGTTAAGAAAATCAGAAACTAACTGGAGATTAGTTAAGTTGAATGGTTTCTTGGGTATTGATCTGATGTTGGTTTCGGCCTTCGGGGTTAATACTTAGGGAATTGCTCACTTGCTAATTTACGGTTAAAGGCTGATGGAAATGAAAAGTGAATTTGATAATTAAAATTATCAAATTCAAGAAATGATCGAGAATGGATTACCACCAGTTTACTCCATACGATAGTTAAATCTTTAATTAGATTTGAACGTGAAACGGTAATTGAATTTACCAATAACATCGTGGTGTTAGATATGAAGTATTACCAGGTTTACTTCATGGGATGAATAGGTTGGGAATGGGAAATTAAAACAAATGATTACTTCGGTAAGGTTCGTTAATCCCGGCTAGTTTGGATAAACCATAATTTGGTTTGAATTGATATTCAAAAGAAGATTAAAGATTAAATTTAAAGAATTTATCTTTGATAAAATTAATGGGAACCTTTCCCTAAGAATGTGAAATTTATAAACTAACTGTAGGTTAGCTAAGAAGAATGGTTTCCTGGGTATTGATCTGATGTTGGTTTCGGCCTTCGGGGTTAATATTTGGGAATTATTTTCTTGCTAATTTACGGTTAGCAACGGATGAATTGGAATGAGGCTTATGTTGTGTTCGTGTAACACATGTTTTTGAGATACACGAGTTATTCAGAAAGACCGGGTTTATCCCATTCTGAATAACTGATTCGACGTGGTGTCGAAGAGGAAGACGGTAGTTGAAGACCAGAGGTCTTCACGTCGTTTGGGTGATTACTGATGATCTTGATTGGGCTGTACACCCAAGAGGAGGGAATCAGTTGATGATCGTCCGGACGTACTTGGAGATCGATGGATATGCGAGGTACAAGGTGCCTCCGGTTTCGTTCAGACCCAGAATGGACTTGTAAATGGACTGTGTGTCTGACATTGGATATCATTCTATGTGATTGATGGATATCGGTTGCATGGAGTGGTTTGCCTGTGTGGCATGCTAAGTGGCAATTGATCGAGGCTTCTGTTGAAAAGCAAAGTCTTGTTGCTGTTGCAAGACACCTCAGATATATCGGTGACTATGTGGAGCCGATGGAGTCATTTGTTGGCCCATTTACGCCCAAAAGGGTGGGGAAACGCAGTTTTCAGGCATTTTAATCCACATCGGGTGGACCGGCCCTGAAGATCCATGGGTCGATGCGTTCTGTCCCTGAGACTCGGGCTAGATAGTCTCGAATCGGTAGAGGACGATCCCTGGCCTCGGTTCATATATGGAAATCCAACTTCCAATACATGACGTTTCGATTTTAGTTGTAATCCTATATATGGCGACATAGTGGGATAGGGCACTCATGCCGTCTATGATTGATACTTATGATTGAAATTGTTTTGACACTATACACTTACAGTAATAATAAAAGATGAAATTTAGCGTATCAAGCTTTCTTTGGCTATTATAAGGTAAAGCCCTATCCTTTGGTTTGCGTTGCATTGTGTGATGGGACCTGGGTCATATAATAGCTTCATTTTTCTTTATTTAGCATTGCGCTATTGTTTTATGCACTGGTGTCCTTGGGAGGGAACCCGTTCCGTGTTATACGGCATGGTCCCTTGATTTACCTAACTTTAAAATAAAGATTAATAACTGTTTTAGTTCTCACACCAGTCACATGACTGACATGGAGTTTATTGTTTTAACCTAAACTCTGGGTGCCCTTATTTTGACACGGGTAGCCAGTAGTTTTGGTTTTGTAGAATTATATTCATTGGATCCTGATTTACAGCTGGAACGATACTCGGAAAGCTCTGTATCCGTGTATTACTTCTAGTTGTGTATTGTATTATTTTCCGCTGCTATGTAATGTATTATAATCTCTAATATTTTATAATGTACATGATTTGTTAATACTCTGTATATTCTTATATTCTGATGGAATTGTTGTAATAAACAATGAAATGTTCTTTTGTCTGCGTTCGTTTGGGTGTTGTTCTCGAAGTATCCGGGCTTTCCTTACCGGGGAAGTTACGGGTTGCTTCACATTGTCATAAATATGTATTATTGCTTTTATATATATGGTATTGTTAATGGTTGTGATAAAGACGACAAATCCCAAATATTATAAAAGCTGTTTGTTTTACAATTTCAATTTAACATTCTAATCTTTTGTGTTACAAAAACATTTTAGTAGTATTTTAAAATATTTTAAACTTATTTATGATTTTTCGATAATGCAAATGACATATCATTGACAAAACTTCATTGATATTGTAAAATATTTTGCTAAGCACTAATTTAAATAGTTTTTCATGAATTTTTTAATTTTGAAAATATTTTAACAACACACGTCCAAATCATAAATTTTATAACATATGCCCATTAATAAAAAAAATACTTTTCAAAATCATTTTTTTTTTTGAAATCTTATCTTTTTAATCTTTTAATTATCAAATAGATGTAACTTAGTGCATTAGACAAATACTGTTTGACCTCGTCTACACGACGCGACTTTAGCTACATTGTTTTGTAGTCGTTCATTAACACAAGCGTGATGATAACATTTGTGAAGCTGTTTTCCAAATTTTACATTATTTGTAGTGATATAACACAAAATAAAATTTAATTTGGATAACATAAAACTTCGTCTCAATTATAGATTGATAAAAGTGTTGCTTACGCCTACATAATGTCTCGTTGATTTGATGGAGGTAAATAATCCAGAACTTAAAAGCAGGAACTTCTGTCTGTTGATGTGGATCAACTCCTGCTTATCCATTTCAAAATGCAGAAAAGCTACATCATCCGTACTGTTTCTATTGAGTGTTATTACTCGCACTTCAACTTTTGTAACCTAATTTTTATGTTTATGCCCCTTAACAATAGTAAATATGACTGAAATGCCCTTAAAATTGATCATCCCTTAATCAATTTTGGAGTGCAAATAACAGTACCCATTTTTTTCTCTCCTTCTCTACTGCAACTTGTCTGTTTTTTCTGCCTCCGCTTTCCTTTATTCTCACAGTTCAGGCTACTGCAAGTGTAACTACCGCCTTCCTTATACTTGCCTAACCCTAAGAGCATCTCCAACAGCAAGGCATTCTTTGCCTTAATCATGAACTGAGGGGAGATTTGGTCCCCAACAAACATTACATCCCTTAATATTCAGGCAAATGTTATGGCTTCAATTCAGGAGTCTGATTTGGACTCGCGCGCCGACTTTATTGGCTCGTCATGTAGCGAGCCGATTTTTCTGGCGCACGCCGATAAAATCGGCTCGTTACATGACGAGCCAAAAAAGTCGGTGCGTGATTCATTTAAATTTTAAGTATTTGTTTACCTAACCTAAATTATATTTTAATATAACAAAATAAAATCATTATTATTTTCGTAGAAAACATTTATGTTTAGGAAGATCAAAATAAATTAATTTAGTTTTGGAACATAATAATAGTTGGTTAATAACTCTTACAAATACAATAGAAAACAATGCTAAAATAAAAAACAACAACATCAGTACTGTATAAATGATCGATAAGTTTGGACAATCATTAAATAAAACACGAGTTCGGACAAACAAGCTTCTTAATTAGGCATCGCCATAGTGGTTCAATAAATGATTCATAAGATCTTTCTGCAGTCGGTTATGGAGTTGTGCATCTCTAAACATAACCTAACATTTCAAATGAATGTTGAAGTCCTCTTCCGTTAGCTGTGCGTTTTGTCGGAATACTTAAGGTTGTTGCGAAGCCCCTTCATATTCGTAGTGACGTTGCACTTCATCCATATCTCTTCCATCTTCTTTAATCACGTTGTGTAGAACGATGCAGGCAAACATGATTGTAGATATCTTTTTCCTAGACCACAGCCGAGATGGATTACTTATCATTGGAAATCTAGATTGTAGAACACTGAAAGCTCGTTCTACAACTTTGTCCCTCCTGTATCACCACGATTTTGACTTGTTTAGGAGCCAATGGATTTTGACATGTTTTAACAATGGTGCTCCATTTCGGGTAAATGCCGTCACATATGTAATAGCCATGTTCGTACGTATTTAGGCCGAGGGTAAATGTTAAAGGAGGTACCTAGCCTTTAGCAAGATCATTGAACATATGGGATCTTTCTATAACATTTAAGTCATTATTCGAACTGGGGATTCCGAAGAAAGCATGCCATATCCACAGATTGTATGATGCCACAGCTTCCAAAATGATGGTTGGTCGCCTTTCGTTGCCTTTGTACGCACCTTGTAATCCCTTAGGGCAGTTCTTACATTCCCAGTGCATACAGTCCAGACTCCTAACATTCCCGGCCGTCCCTTGGTTTCGTGCATCTCTCTGATTCACACTACACCTGCTTCGTTCGGAGACCTTAAGTATTCTTCTCCCTAGACGTCCACCACAACTTGACTGAATTTTTCAAGTGTTTCGAGTGTTATGCTCTCTGCTATTCGGTATGCATCGTCCAAAGCATCAACAGGAGTGTCATAAGCTAACATTCTCGTAGCGGCCGTAATTTTTTGAAAACCAGACAACCCCTGCGTCTTTGATGCATTTTGTTTGTACCAATCATTGTTACCTTGAATACCCGCCAATATCTGAAGAAATAAATTTCTCCACATCTTGAATCTTCTACGAAACATATCAGGCCCATAGGTGCAGTTGTCATTGAAGTAATCTTGCATCAGAGACTTATGGTATCTAGCATGATTTCGGTGTATAAATCTCCTTCCAGGAACAGATCCCCCTCGACTTGTGGATGATGAACCATAGGATTCATGGTATAAGTCCCATATTTCTTCCGCTTCCTCGTGAAGGATTTCCTCTTCCTCCGAATTGCTGTTAAAAGCCATGATGCATGTCATAAAATAAGAATCCATTTTGTGTTTGCGAATGTGTTTGGATATGAGATATGGTCGCGACGTTGATGTTGTATATAAGCTATGAGGTTTTGGTCAATAGGTAGCTTTATTGGGTGGAGTGTGCTCCTTTATTGGATAAAGTGCTCCTTTATTAAACAAAGTGCTCCTTTATTGGAAAGAGTGTCGTTTTACTGGACATAGTGCTCGTTTATTGGACAGAGCGCTCCTTTTATGGACAGAGTGCTCCTTTGTTGGATATAGAGCTGCTTTATTGGACAGGGTGTTCTTTTATTGGTACGAGTGCTCCTTTATTGGTATGAGTGCTCCTTTATCGGTACGAGTGCTCCTTTATCGATACATGTCTTGGTCTAGTTGATAGTGTGCACGGTCATTCATGTAATAGCTGCCCAGGAATTTATGTGTGCAGGGTCGTCCACATAGTGTAGCCAGGGAATTTAACAAGTAGGGTCATCCACGTTGTAGCTCGTGTTGAATGCCAAGCCAAAACAATAGTAAATAAAATAAAATTAAAATCCTTTATTTTATATTGTTTTGAGAAACAAATAAGATTTCAACGTTTTTTGTTTTGAGATGTTTTGATAAATTCCAACTTATATTGACTCTTGTATAACCATTTAAAGTTCAAAACTTAATATGACTATAGTGGACAGTGACTGGTGCATAGTGGAGATTCTCTATCATGGCTACAGTGGACAGTGACTGGTGCATTGTGGAGATTATCTATCACGGACGTTCTATGTAGTAGAGTATGCATAATATTTGTATTTATTAAAGTGCATATCCTTATGCATCCCAGTTTTTAGTAATGAACACAACAATAAGATAGTTTCCACATAAATATATGAACTACAATGTTATAACATTAAGAAACGCAAAACTACAATCATGGGAACTACTACAACTGAACACACAAACATCAAATTCAAAGTATAATAAAACACAACAAGATAGCTTCCACTTGGACCTACCACGGAAAAAGGACTCGACGGTATAACTGGCAGTATGACTGGCAGTAGGCAACATGCGTGGATGCATGGTGGTCGTGTACTCATAGTACCAGCATGACAACATGTACCAAAGTCCAAACATCTACCGAACCGCTCCAAAAGCGTAAGAGTCAAGAGAGGTATACAGATAACCCAAAATAGTAGTGCCCCAATCAATCATATGCAAATGATCTAAATCGGCTAATGCTGCTAGATAACCCAATCTAATTGAACTCCGTTAGTTCGAAAAGAATGTCGAACCAAGGAGATATAAAATGGTGGCCCGATATATAGTGTCATGGAAATCCACTGCATCGAGATGCGCTGTAATGTAGTCAAGTAAATATGTTCCTGAAACGGCACCATAGGAGACATGAGTCGCAGACAAATCTGGCAAATACTGCAAGTAAGACTCGGCTGACTCATACGAGGTATCGAATGGCAGGAGACTCTGTTGGGGTGGCCAATCTCAATCCCCGTAAGCATGTAAAAATCTACTAGGGCGATACCTAGCTCAAAATCGGGGAAGTGAAATGTGTGTGTCGTAGGCCACCATCTCTCTAATAAGGCCTCTACTAAAGGTCGATCATAGGACTGGGGAGGTATAATCTGTAAAAATAGTCCGAACGGACTAGCCAGTAGCCTCTCTCAAATATGTAATAGTAATATGTCAAGGGCCTATGTGCTAAACTTCGCCCAACTACCGCGAACATAGATGTAAGTGGCCTAAATTTTAAAATTATAACAGTTCAATAACTATATAATCAACAGTTCATACTACTAAAAATTATAACACAAATGCACTAAAATATAACTATAAAACCAACAGGTCATGCCACCAACGTAATATAGTAAACTATTCACCAGTTCAATAAATGTAAATGTTAAAATTGTAACAGTTCAATAACTATATAATCAACAGTTCGTACTACTAAAAATTATAATGTAAATGTATTAAAATATAACTATAAAACGAACAGATCAAGCTCTCTACATAATATAGTAAACTATTCAGTAGTTCAATAAATTTAAATGTTAAATTAAAATTTATACTGGAATTGTGGCGAGCACGGTAAACAAACGACGCGTGTATCCCTCTGGTAACTCGTGATGGATCCGTAAATCCTCATTCGTCGTCCCCGCTAGTGGAGGAAGGTGCGCTGGACCAGTTGCATCGTCCAGCTGAGCGCGTCTCACCATCTTCGTTACGCGTGGCAGCATCCCGGCGTTCAGAACAATAAAAAAATTAAAAGGAGGAAATTGGGCCAAGTATGGAAGATTAAGGCCTCCCGCGCCATACTTATAGGCATGGGGGCCGCGCACGCTGATTTTATCGGCGTGCAAGCTTGCAAGCCGATAAAATCGACTCGCAAGCGGCACGCCGATTAAATCGGTATGCGATTGTTGGAGATATCAAAGATATCTCCCTGAATGTTATGGGTCGTAATGTTATGACCCTAACCTTGTTAGAGATGCTCTAAATTGAATACGAAAGCGCCGAACATAATATTTCCACCTTTAGATCCTGAAAGAAAAGTCACAAATTGCATGTGCCTTCTTCGTTACCTCCCTTCCGCCTCATCTTCGATTAACCTAGATTACTGTTCTGCCGACTCCTCTTCGTGCTTTGTCCCAACTCCAGCCTCCGCCTTCTCGATCATCTCCTTCACGATCGACTTCAGGTAAAGTAGAATGATTATTTTTCTCAAAGTGTATATTGATTGAACCCTTACACAATTTGGTTTTAGCACAACTTTTTTTTAACTCCAGATCCTTTTATCTAAGAATTAAACAATGCCTAATCACGATAAGTTTTTATCCTCGTTTCACTGCAGGTTCTCTAACGTTTGAACTATGGAATCCCTACCCAAATCTGTGTAGGTGTCACTCAAATCCCTGCAGGTTCTTTTTAGCAACTGCGACGAAGGTAAGCAATTAATTTCAATTTTTTCCTATTAATGCGCTTTCAGTATTTATTTATGAAAATAGTGTTTAATGATTACAATTTCCTCATCTTTTCCTGCATCATTTAATCGTTTGATATTCAAAGTTCATGCTTTTAAAATCAATGTTACTGAGTGAACTTCAGTTGTTAATTTTTCATAACACAGACCAAACCAACTACCTATTGTATAAATCATTCTGCGCATTCTTGCTACTCTTTAACTTGGTCGGGTATTGTAATAGTTGACAATTATTATATTAATTGCATCAAACTATTATTTCAACATCGATTACTATGTTTTTAAGGTTGCATTTGTCTTGGCCTTTGCATATTCTAAGTATTTGATTACTCTACTGCCTTGTTTCGATTAAGCCAGCACGTTTTTAGGCATATAGTACTCATTAACTAGCAGTTTTAATTCCTATTTTAAATTTTGTATTCAGATAACTTTAAATATCTTAACTGATACTCAGATATGATTTTTTAAATAGTTACTGTTGAAATATACATGACTGTTTTTGTTTCTAAAATATATAATTTCTTCCCCTTTGTTTTGTCCTAAAATTCAGTAAGTTCGTAGGATTTGTTATTTTAACTGCAGCTGTACCTGTTCCAACGTCAATAAGGCAACGTGCAAATGAATTTTTCCATTCTGCTAACTTCTTCTATTTTGTAAATTATATGTTCGTTGCAGGATTTTTTATCGCATATTAGTTTATATTATTGTCATTGTACACCAATGTTAGTTTTGACGATTTTTTTTTATATGTGATTTTTTATTGTCGAAAACTCGCCTATTTAATTTGACTCGGTTCCTTAAATTTATGATTTGTGTAATTGAAATCCATATTCGTCTATTTTTTTCCACCACGTCCACCTACTTGGTAACATATTCTATTTTGATCATACAGGAAAAAATAAAGCTTACACCTAAACATAGCGGTACTTGTGGGATTTTACATCTTTATGTAAAAACAGTCAAAAAGATTTATCTTCTCCGTAAACATTAGAAATGATATGCATAAAACATACGTAAGCTGCTACTGTTTAGTTTATGTCGATTATCCTGTAACTTTCTATTCAGTTTGTGCCTAATTGTTCGAATGGTTTGATTTCTTATTGTTGTATCTTTTGTCTCAGAGTAATGTAGCTTGAGTATTGCGGTGTAACTCTACATGGACTACCAACTCTTTGTTCTGGGGCTTGGAGATAGATTTGTAAAAGGCATTGGTATTCTTATGCTTATCTATGTTTAATCATGCATCTCAGTGTGATTATATTGTTTCATACATTATCCACAGTGTTGATTTTTTTCAAAGCAAAAGTTTGTTTTTCCTCTTCTTTGTTGACTTCAACATTACACTCATATCTATTTTTAAGTTGCTATGTTATAATTTACACCACTCATGTTGTGTGTTCAACATGCAACATGTTGAAGTAGGTTGTCTACGCTATTGGTTTCTTTTGCTATAAATGTTCCTTTGTTTACGTTTTCTTCACTGAACTATTCTAGAATTTCTTCCTGAAATGATTGAATTGCTAATAGTACACGCAAACTTTTTTACTTGAACAATACTTAAGGTCTCAAATCCAATACCCGACTTCGTTGAAGATGAAAAAAATATTATTTTGTGAAACACTCTAAAAATGATTGGAAATTCATCTATATTGCTCAATGGACATCAACGTGATTCATTGTTGTCGTCTAACTAATCTAAACACGGTAATTATCGTCAGATTCTTCTAAACCTAGAGCCGTTGGGTTCGTATCGAAAAGAGCTTTCTAACGAATATTAGAGATTTGAAATCTAACGGTTGGATTTGGAACTATGTCCAAATCAAATTTGGAAAAGGCCGCCGTAAGTGCAGTTCGATGGCCATTGATGGAAATCGACTATACGGGCCTTGATAAAATTATTAAAAATAGTGATAATTTGTGTAAAATCATAAGAAATTATTTAGGAAGAATTGGGATGAAATTTTCCATATTTGAAAAGATAAAAATAGATTTTTATCGAAATGAACTAGTTTTGAACTGGAATAATAATTTATTTATTTTTAAATAAATAAATTGGATTTGAAAGGGTTTTAAAAGTAAATAGAAGTTTCAATAATTGGATTGGAATGGATATGAATCAAAATTGTCCTCGGAATATTTCGATGTTGGATTTCTTGATGATACTGATATTGTTATGGGAATTTGAAAGATATATTATTATCCTTTTTTCCAATACGATATTTGTTGGTCGTAGAATTTGATAATGAATATAAGCCGATATATTTTCAATTCAGAGCCTTGTATTTAATATCAAATGTGATTTGGGTTTGTCGTGAATGGTGTCTTCATTAACACTATTCTTAAGCCCAGTTGAGAAAAAGATTAAATCTTTTTATTTAGATTTAATGAAGTGTACCAATTAAATAATATTTAATTGGAATTGAATTGGTATTGATTTTTGGTTTTATCATGAACAATGTTTTAAATAACACTTGTTCTTTAACCCAATAATTAATGGAATGTGATTTTGGGTGGTCGTGAACGGTATCTTCAATAATACTGTTCTTAGGCCCAATGGAGTTAAGAAAATCAGAAACTAACTGGAGATTAGTTAAGTTGAATGGTTTCTTGGGTATTGATCTGATGTTGGTTTCGGCCTTCGGGGTTAATACTTAGGGAATTGCTCACTTGCTAATTTACGGTTAAAGGCTGATGGAAATGAAAAGTGAATTTGATAATTAAAATTATCAAATTCAAGAAATGATCGAGAATGGATTACCACCAGTTTACTCCATACGATAGTTAAATCTTTAATTAGATTTGAACGTGAAACGGTAATTGAATTTACCAATAACATCGTGGTGTTAGATATGAAGTATTACCAGGTTTACTTCATGGGATGAATAGGTTGGGAATGGGAAATTAAAACAAATGATTACTTCGGTAAGGTTCGTTAATCCCGGCTAGTTTGGATAAACCATAATTTGGTTTGAATTGATATTCAAAAGAAGATTAAAGATTAAATTTAAAGAATTTATCTTTGATAAAATTAATGGGAACCTTTCCCTAAGAATGTGAAATTTATAAACTAACTGTAGGTTAGCTAAGAAGAATGGTTTCCTGGGTATTGATCTGATGTTGGTTTCGGCCTTCGGGGTTAATATTTGGGAATTATTCTCTTGCTAATTTACGGTTAGCAACGGATGAATTGGAATGAGGCTTATGTTGTGTTCGTGTAACACATGTTTTTGAGATACACGAGTTATTCAGAAAGACCGGGTTTATCCCATTCTGAATAACTGATTCGACGTGGTGTCGAAGAGGAAGACGGTAGTTGAAGACCAGAGGTCTTCACGTCGTTTGGGTGATTACTGATGATCTTGATTGGGCTGTACACCCAAGAGGAGGGAATCAGTTGATGATCGTCCGGACGTACTTGGAGATCGATGGATATGCGAGGTACAAGGTGCCTCCGGTTTCGTTCAGACCCAGAATGGACTTGTAAATGGACTGTGTGTCTGACATTGGATATCATTCTATGTGATTGATGGATATCGGTTGCATGGAGTGGTTTGCCTGTGTGGCATGCTAAGTGGCAATTGATCGAGGCTTCTGTTGAAAAGCAAAGTCTTGTTGCTGTTGCAAGACACCTCAGATATATCGGTGACTATGTGGAGCCGATGGAGTCATTTGTTGGCCCATTTACGCCCAAAAGGGTGGGGAAACGCAGTTTTCAGGCATTTTAATCCACATCGGGTGGACCGGCCCTGAAGATCCATGGGTCGATGCGTTCTGTCCCTGAGACTCGGGCTAGATAGTCTCGAATCGGTAGAGGACGATCCCTGGCCTCGGTTCATATATGGAAATCCAACTTCCAATACATGACGTTTCGATTTTAGTTGTAATCCTATATATGGCGACATAGTGGGATAGGGCACTCATGCCGTCTATGATTGATACTTATGATTGAAATTGTTTTGACACTATACACTTACAGTAATAATAAAAGATGAAATTTAGCGTATCAAGCTTTCTTTGGCTATTATAAGGTAAAGCCCTATCCTTTGGTTTGCGTTGCATTGTGTGATGGGACCTGGGTCATATAATAGCTTCATTTTTCTTTATTTAGCATTGCGCTATTGTTTTATGCACTGGTGTCCTTGGGAGGGAACCCGTTCCGTGTTATACGGCATGGTCCCTTGATTTACCTAACTTTAAAATAAAGATTAATAACTGTTTTAGTTCTCACACCAGTCACATGACTGACATGGAGTTTATTGTTTTAACCTAAACTCTGGGTGCCCTTATTTTGACACGGGTAGCCAGTAGTTTTGGTTTTGTAGAATTATATTCATTGGATCCTGATTTACAGCTGGAACGATACTCGGAAAGCTCTGTATCCGTGTATTACTTCTGTATTCCTTTCACTACATACATACTAAATCAAACAAACCAGTATTCCTTTCAATAGATTTAAAGGATTTCCGGTGTATTTTTGCTTGAATACAAATTTCACATTTAGTGATGGAATCGAAATTACAATCAGAAATTTATCCTAATTTATGCATATTTCTAAGAGATTATAATTAACACGTCCTAATCTACCATGCCATAAATTAACATAATCAACAATATAAGTAGAAGATTTCTTCATTAGATTCAACTTAATCATTCCATTACAAGAATATCCCTGTCCAATAGATTTGCTGCTCTTGGACATAACTAACTTATCAGAGTCATACACCATCTTGAATCCTCCTTTGTTAAGAAGGTATCCAAAAACCAAATTCTTACACATATCGGGTACATAAAATACATTGACTAGTGTGAGAACTTTTCCAGAGGTGAATGTAAGTTCAATCATGCCTTTTCCCAAAACTTTGCTTGCAACTTTGTTTGTGACAGTAACTTCACTGGATTCTCGATTATTCTCTTCGTAAGACTTAAACAGGTTATGGTCTTTGCAAACATGAATGGTTGCTCCAGTATCAAGTCACCAATCATTATCAATGCCACTAACGGAGTTCGCCTCTTGTACGACAGCCACAAGCTTTTCTTCGACCACATTCGCTTTTTGTTGTTTCTTCCGAAGACGACAATCTCGGGGATAGTGGCCGGGTTTGTTACAATAATAACAGGCACCCTTCTTTTTATTCTTGGAATTACCATTCTTCTTAAACTGTGTCTCATTCTTAGGCTTCAATTTATCAGTAATTTCAATATTATTTACCTTAGCCCGAGACTCAGTTTGTGGATTATCATCTAGCTCGCGTTTACGAGAATCCTCTTCGATACGAAAATGACACTGTAAACCGTCTAAATTATAATCCGGTTTCACATGTTTCAATTTTTTCTTATAATCATTCCAAGAATTTGGGAGTCTTGAAATAATAACTCCAACAACAAAAGATTCAGGGAGATCAATACCGATATCTTTAAGTTGATTCACCAACAGTAGTATTTCACTAACTTGTCCAATTATGGAATTGTTGGTGGCCATTTTGAAATCCATAAAATTACAAATAAGAAATTTTTTATTACTTGCCTCGTGTGAAACCTCACGTTCGTTAATGTCACTCACTAAGGAAATGCATTAAGTTTCGTGAAGCGTTATAGGTAAACAGAACAGAAACATTACAAGACAGATACAAAATAGCAGCGAAATTAAAAACTTTTATTACTCATAAAGCACGGTTACACCATATGTCTGAAAATAAATAAACTCGTTACATCATTACTTCTGTCTTGTACTTTAAATATCAGAGTGCACTAATAAAGAAAGCATAATCCCCAAATCATAAGTCATAGTAGCAAAGATAGAAGCTTGAGCAACACTTCTAGAAGCTCCAAACAAGACGATAGCAGAATCCTGACTAAGCCTGAGAATTTCCTCCCTTGAGAACCTGGGGGGCAGAAGAAAGAAGGAGAAGCAGAAAGGGTCAGACATAAAGTTTGACAAGTCTACTTACTTTTAGCCAGTAAATAAATAAAAGTAACATGATAGGCATATAAAGTGGATAAGAGAGATCACTACATAAATGGCAGGTGTGACAAGGTAGACAGGATTAGGTATATGTGCCTCACTAATGATTACTCTGCATTATCACTAGTATAAATGGAATGAGAAGATGCCTTCCACTATGAGTTGGTCGGCTTAGGTCATACGTCCAAGTATACCCTAATCACTACCCTAATCGATGGGCTCCCAACTTTGTAGATATCCTGTGCTGGCCCCACTGTAAGAGGTATCACTTCCTAAAGTGGCAACCCAAGATGTGCACAACCATATCTACTGGTGTCACGGTCATCTTAGCCACCTCTGCCCGACCCATGCACGCACATGTCCCCGGTCGGTTTGCGTCGCCCACACCATCCGCCTCGTTTGATCTCTTACAATCAATCAGTAAGTGTGCCCCTTCTCTCCCTAGTACGGAGTTCTTTACTTGACACCAACTCCGAGTTACTGACTGAAATGTGTCCCACACAATATGATACAAGCTCTCCCCCTTGTCTTGTATCCACACTAGATTTTTCACTGACTATGTGTACCCTTAGGTGTCTTTAATTACATAGCCCTTGTCAGTTATGCTTACCCTAAAAGGGTGTCTTTAATTACATAACTTTATTACATTTTTCCCTTGGTTGTGTATACCACTAGGTGTCTTTAATTACATAACCTTATTTATTTCTACCAGTTATGCTTACCCTAAAGGGTGTCTTACATATTTCCAATCTTTCTACCGGTTATGCTTACCTAAAGGTGTCTTTAATACATAACTCCCAATCTTCCAACCGGTTATGCTTACCTATAGGGGTCTTTAATACATAACGCTATCAAGTTATGTTTACCCTAAAAGATGTCTTTAATTACATAACTTTTTTATTTTCACCAATTATGTATACCATTAGGTGTCTTTAATTACATAACCTTATCGGATTAAGTTTGTGGGCCTATATATACAAATATTACCCACCTACCCAAGATTTACTTAACCGTCCCGTTGATTCAAGCATGTTTATTTAACAGTTAAGTTTGTGGGCCTATATATACTAATATTACCCACCTACCCAAGATTTACTTAACCCTCCCACTGATCCAAGCATGTTTATTAACGGTTAAGGTTGTGGGCCTATATATGCTAATATTACCTACCTACCCAAGATTTACTTAACTCTCCTAGCGATCCAAGCATGTTTGTTAACGGTTAGCGCCTATATATGCTAATATAACCTACCTACCCAAGATTTACTTAACCCTCCCGCTGGTCCAATCAACTTACTTAACCCTAACCTTATTTCATAATCACACAATTCCTATGGATTAGATTTTGTTAAGTAGTCCAATTCATTACCATGTCCATTTATGGTTTCATAATGGGATAGACCTCCCACATTAGGCCTACAACATGTGGATGCCAGATATGCTGGTCGAATCCGGGCAGACTTATTCCACGGTTGGCCCTAACCTCGTATCATAGTCCGATTCGTATTTACGTACTTAGACCTCCCACATTAGGTTCAACATTAGTTGCTGCTGGATATGCCGGTCAGGTCCGGGGAGACTTCCACCACTAATGCAACCTAACCTCGTGTCATAAGTACAATTATAATTCCTAATTGTAATTACTAAACATTCCATTTTTAATCAATTTACCAATTAATTAATCCTTTCCTTTTATAGGTGTAAATACCTATCTTACCCAATAATTTGAATTACATATCCAAAAATGTTCATATTCAAATTATGCCAATATTAACCCCTTTTCCCCCATTCCTTAACTAGTGCCCTCACAAAATTGGCAATATGCTTGGGCTAGACAACAGCCTAGTCATAAACGATAATAGGGAAAAACAATAAGAATGTAACAAAAGCAATCCTCTGGGCATAAACATAAATGTAGCATGATAATGTGAACATACATACAGGCATGGACGTGTAATTATTATCATAACAAGATGAACATAAAATTAGTGAACATAACAAGATGTCTCAATAAGCACAGTAAGATCTAAATCAACAGTTTAGATGTCCCATTTGTTTAGATCTAACATAATAACACATGGTGATAGATTAGATCACATGATCTAGAAGTTAAAATAGATCTAACATGATAAAAAAAGTGATAAATTAGATCACATAGAATAGATCTAACATGATAACACAAGGTGATAATCTAGTTTTAACTAACAGTTTCAATGTCCACATAAATTAGATCTACTAGTTTAGAAATAAATCTACACAAATCTACATAATAGCATGCCAAAGAAGTTACAATTTAGATAAAGATTTAGATCCAATCCTAACCAATTCAAGGTGGCATATGTTCATGATTTATATAAATAATTAGATCTACCTAATGAGATAACTATTCAAATTAACAGATTTATATTAACTACAATATAGTTACAAACCAAGATCCAAAATAATATTATAGTAAAATAATCACAATTGAACTGGATCTAAAGAAATAGATCTATCATGACATAGCAGAATAATCACAATTGCATTGGATCTAAAGAAATAGATCTATCATGGCATAGCAGAATAATCACAATTGCATTGGATCTAAAGAAATAGATCCATCATGACATAGTATCAGATATGAAAATAGCATAGATCAAAGTCACAGTCTTTCATAATTTACTTTTGTTTAACTAAACCTAAGAGCAACTAGAACTCACAGCGTCAGGTTTAGAGAATAGAGAGAATGGATCTTGAATTTCTAGATTTGATTTACAAAGTATGCAGAAAACAGTTCAGTTTGCGTTCCAACTGTATATGGCCTCCATGACTCCCAATGAAGAAATTATGAGAAATAGCCATATATTTATAGCTGTAGAGCCCTCTGGAACCGACTGCCACATCAGCCCTAAGGGTGTCGACATCCCTATGGGTGGGTCGACCCTCGGTCGACACCCCTCCAAGGGGGTCGACCCCCTAGAACGGGAATTTTGGCGCTCTGAGGAAAACTTAGGAAAAAGGAGTTAAGAACATACCCTTGAAAAGAAAAGGGTATAAAGCACGAATCTTGTCTTCGGTCTCCCAAGTCGCATCTTCTGGGTTATCTCCCCATTGAACCTTTAACAACTAAATCTCCTGATTACGTAGCTTCTTAACTTCTAACCCAAGAGTACGGGTAGGGACTCGCCCGACTGTCGCCTCCCATTCCACTTCGACTTCTTCCAACATACTTGGCTCAATAACTTCCACGGTGTCATGCAGGCACTTCCGCAAATGAGAGACGTGGAAAACGTCATGAACACCGGATAGATTTTCTGGGAGTTTTACTCGGTAGGCCATTTGGCCAATCCTCTCAGTTATGGGAAATGGTCCCACAAACCTAGGTGGCAACTCCCCTGCTGATCCGAAGCGAACCACATTCCTTTAAGGCTATACTTTGATAAAAACCAAGTCTCCCACTTCGAATTCGATGTTAGTCCTTCTCTTGTCTGCATAGGATTTCTGCCTATCTTGAGCCGTCATCATCCACCATCGAATGAGGTCAATCTTTTCGGATGTTTCCCTAACCATATCTGGCCCAAGTAATAATCTTTCTGTAGATTCCCACCAACAAGTTGGTGATCTACAGGGTCGCCCCTACAATGCTTCGAAGGGTGCCATGTCGATGCTGGCCTGATAGCTGTTGTTATAGGCAAAGTCTACTAGAGGAAGATGCTCTTCCCAAGTCCCTCCGAAGTCTAGGATACACAGCCTCAAAGAACTTCAAGAATTCTGTTCATCCTTTCTGTCTGTCTGTCGGTCTGAGGATGATAAGCGATGCTAAAAAACAATTGTGTACCTAATGCTTCTTGCTAGCTCCTCCAAAATTCACTGGTAAAGATGGGGTCACGATCGCTCACGATGCTAGAAGGAACTCCATGAAGACGAACTATCTCTCAGACATAAATTGCTGCCAACCATGATGTCGTCCTCTTACTCTTTACAGGAATAAAGTGAGCGTTCTTAGTGAGTCTATCCACTACCACCCAAATAATTGTGTTACCTTTCTTTGATCTAGGCAACCCATCTATGAAATCCATAAAGACGCTCTCCCACTTCCACTGTGGAACCTTTAAAGGATGATGTAAACCACCGAGCTCCCTTTGCTCAGCTTTGACTTGCTGGCAAATCACATATTGAGAAATAATGCTGCTACGTCTTTCTTCATCCCATCCCAAAAGAAAACCCTTTCTCAAGTAGGTCCCCTACTTGCTTACTCAGGTCCCTCCTTTTCCTTGGAGCCATATAGCGCACCGATAATGCAATTGGCTTTGCATTGTCCACCAGATATATACAAAAATCGATCTTGCGCCTCGGAGGTAAGTCCCGTACCTCATCAAAAAGGTCAGAATAATCTTGAATCACTGGAACAGATCGCAAATCATTGACAGATGCATTAAGAGACTCTAGGAAACTAAGCATAATCGACCCTTGTGGGTCATAAGAAATCTCGAGGTCTTCCCATGACAAGTCAGAAGCCTAACGACCCTCCTCTCACAATCCAGAATGGCACCATATGTGGTAAGCTAGTCCATTCCTAGAATCAACACATAGCCCATAAACCCGAGCACATATATGTCGCACTCAACTCAACGCCTAACACAGATATTCTCAATCCCCAACAAATCATAGATTAATGAGCCGAACTACCTTGGAGTTTGAGACAATAACGGAATCCACTACCATACTAGTATTTAAGTGCAGAGATTCCACTACCGAACTAGATATAAACGAATGCGAAGCGCTAGAATCAAAAAGAGTTCTTATAGGAAGATTGGAAAGAGAAATCAAAACTTCCATGGAAACTTTCCTACCTCTATCTGGTGCACTAGCCACGAGAGCATTCGCTTGCCCTCCAGAGGTTCATGTCCTTTGACCTTGCCCTTGCCCTTGCTTCCTTGGGCACTCCCTAGAATAGTGTCCAACCTCTTCATAAACGAAGAAAGCAATCTTCCTTTTCCTGCTGTCCTTGGCCAAGTGACCATCTCGCTCGCAGTTATGGCACTTCCTCTTACCCTTAGCCTTTTCATTCTTTCCGCCCTTCTTCTGCTGTTGTTGTTGTCCTTTCTTGGGCCATACCTTTTTATTTTGTGTTTTCTAAATCTTAACTCCTTCCTTTCAGATTTATTTGAACATTATCTATGTTCCCTTCCTGGGCCATCATTTTTCTCATCCTTAGGTTGTGCTCCTTAGCCCTAACTCCCTTGTTCTCCTTTTTACCATCCTTGTGTAACAAGCTAACAAGTCTCTCGAAAGTTCCCTCCATCACACAGAAATCCTTACGAAGCTCGAGAAAATTAGCCGCAGGTGGTACTACTGCAGCTACAGATGGGGATTTGGCATTTCATCGCCCTTCGACATGTGCCGCAGTTCAAAAATGCCTATGACATTGTGCCGGAATGGGGACACCTTTCAAGAAGAATCGGTTCCCCAGACAAAAAGAAAAAGGAATCAAGCGGAGAATCAAGAGATATTTCCTATGGCTTTGCGGAATATGTTTTTCAAAATAGACTTTTCTTTTTGAAAATGCTTTCTTTTAAAACATTTTTGAAAATAGTTTTCAAAAACTTTTATCTAGTCTGGTAAAGTTCAGCTCTGATACCAAGTGTGACACCCCACGTCCATTAAAGTCACTCACTAAGGGAATGCATTAAGTTTCGTGAAGCATTATAGGTAAACAGAATAGAAACATTACAAGACAGATATAAAATAGCAGCGGAATTAAAAACTTCTATTAATCATAAAGCACGGTTACACCATATGTCTGAAAATACATAAACTCAGTACATCATTAAAACTTATGTCTTGTACTTTAAATACCAGAGTGCACTAACAAAGAAAGCATAATCCCCAAATCATAAGCCATAGTAGCAAAGATAAAAGCTTGAGCAATACTTTAAGAAGCCCCAAGCAAGACGATAGCAGAATCCTAACTAAGCCTGAGAATTCCCTCCCTTGAGAACCTAGAGGGAACAGAAGAAAGAAGGAGAAACAAAAAGGGTCAGACATAAAGTCTGGCGAGCCTAGTTACCTTTAGCCAGTAAATAAATAAAAGTAACATGATAGGCATATAATGTGGATAAGAGAGATCACTACACAAATGGCAGGTGTGACAAGGTAGACAGGATTAGGTATATGTGCCTCACTAATGATTACTCTGCACTATTACTAGTATAACTAGAATGAGATGATCCCTTCCACTATGAGTTGGTAGGCTTAGGTCATACGTCCAAGTATACCCTTAACCACTACCCTAATCGATCGGCTCCCTACTCCGTAGATATCCTATGCTGGCCCCACAGTAGGAAGTATCGCTTCCTAAAGTGGCAACCCAAGATGTGCACAACCATATCTACTGGTGTCATAGTCATCATAGCCCCCTCTGCCCATGCACGCACATGTCCCCGGTCGGTTTGCGCCGCCCACACCATCCGCCTCGTTTGGATCTCTTACAATCAATCAGTAAGCGTGCCTCTTCTCCTCCTAGTAAGGAGTTCTTTACTTGATACCAACCCCGAGTTACTGACTGAAATGGGTCCCACACAATATGATACAAGCTATCCCCATTGTCTTGTATCCCCACTAGGTTTTTCACTGACTATGTATACCCTTATGTGTCTTTAATTACATAGCCTTATGTCAGTTATGCATACCCTAAAAGGGTGTCTTTAATTACATAACTTATTATATTTTTTCCCCTGTTTATGTAGACTGCTATGTGTCTTTAATTACATAACCTTATTTATTTCTCCTAGTTATGCTTACCATAAAGGGTGTCTTTAATTACATAATTCCAATCTTTCTACTGGTTATGCTTACCTACAGGCGTCTTTAATACATAACCCCCAATCTTCAACCCGGTTATGCTTACTTATATGTGTCTTTAATACATAACCCTATCATTTCTACAAGTTATGTTTACCGTAAAAGGTGTTTTTAATTAATAACTTTATTATTTCCACCAATTATGTATATCATTAGGTGTCTTTAATTACATAACCTTATCAGGTTAAGTTTGTGGGCCTACATATACTATTATTACCCACCTATCCAAGATTTACTTAACCCTCCCGCTGATTCAAGCATGTTTATTTAACGGTTAAGTTTGTGGGCCTATATATCCTAATATTGCCCACCTACCCAAGATTTACTTAATCCTCCCACTGATCCAAGCAAGTTTATTAATGGTTAAGTTTGTGGGCTATATATGCTAATATTGCCTACCTACCCAAGATTTACTAAATCCTCCCACTGATCCAAGCAAGTTTATTAACGGTTAAGTTTGTGGGACTATATATGCCAATACTACCCACCTACCCAAGATTTACTTAACCCTCCCACTGATCCAATCAATTTACTTAACCCTAATCTTATTTCATAATCACACAATTCCTATGGATTAGATTTGGGTAAGTAGTCTAATTCATTACCATATCCATTTATGGTTTCATAATGGGTCATACCTCCCGTATTAGGCCTACAACATGTGGATGTTGGATATGCCAGTCGGGTCCGGCCAGACTTATTCCATAGTTGGGCCTAACCTCGTGTCATAACCCGATTCATATTTACGTACTTAGACCTCCTACATTAAGTTCAACATTAGTGGCTACTGGATATGCTGTTCGGGTTTGGGCAGACTTCCACCACTAATGCAACCTAACCTCGTGTCATAAGTACAATTACAATTCCTAATATTCCTTTTTTTATTAATTTACCAATTAATTAATCGTTTCCTTTTATAGGTGTCAATACCTATCTTACCCAATAATTTGAATTACATGTCCAAAAATGTTCATATTCAAATTGTGCCAATATTTACCCGTTTTCCCCCGTTTCTTAACTAGCGCCCTCACAAAATTGGCAGTATGCCTAGGCTAGACAACAGCATAGTCATAAACGATAATAGGGAAAAATAATAGGAATGTAACAAAAGTAATCCTCTTGACATAAACATAAACTAAGCATGATAATGTGAACATACATACTGGCATGGACATGTAATTATTATCATAACAAGATGAACATAAAACTAGTGAACATAACATGATGTCTCAGTAGGCATAGTAAGATCTAAATCAGCAGTTTAGATGTCACATTTGTTTAGATCTAACGTAATAACACATGGTGATAGATTGGATCACATGATCTAGATCTAGAGGTTAAAATAGATCTAACATGATAACACAAGGTGATAAATTAGATCCCAAAAAATAGATCTAACACGATAACACAAGGTGATAATCTTGATCTGAGTAACAGTTTCAATGTCCACATAAATTAGATCTACTAGTTTAGAAATAGATCTACACAAATCCACATAATAGCATGCCATAGAGGTTACAATTTAGATAAAGATTTAGATCCAATTCTAACCAATTCAAGGTGGCATATGTTCATGATTTACATAAATGATTAGATCTACCCAATGACATAACTATTCAAATTAACAGATTTATATTAACCACAATATAGTTACAAACCAAGATCCATAATAATATTATAGTAGAATAATCACAATTGAACTGGATCTAAAGAAATAGATCTATCATGACATAGTAGAATAATCACAATTGCATTGGATCTAAAGAAATAGATCTATCATGACATAGTATCAGATATGATAATAGCATAGATCCAAATCACAGTCTTTCATAATTTACTTGTATTTATCTAAACCTAAAAGCAACTAGAACTCACAGTATCAGGTTTAGAGAATAAAGATAATGGATCTTGAATTTCTGGATTTGATTTACAAAGTATGCAGAAAACGATTCAGTTCGCATTCCAGCAGCATATGGCCTCCGTGACTCCCAATGAAGAAATTATGAGAAATAGCCACATATTTATAGCTGCAGAGCCCTCTGGAACTGATTGCCACCTCATCCCTAGGGGTGTCGACACCCCTGTGGATGGGTCGGCCCCTAGGTTGACACCCCTCTAGGTGGGTCGACCCCCTAGAGCGGGAATTTTGGCGCTCTGAGGAATTTTTCGAATTTGAATCTTTTTGTATAAAAATCTGACTCAACTCTGACTCATCTTTGACTCATGCATATATATATATATATATATATATATAATTTTTCTGCGCGTATACAAACTTAAAACTCTCATAACTTCCTTATACAGTGTCCATTTTACGCAAACCAAATGTCTATCTTGACCAGAATTTCTAGACGGACACAATGGTGCAGTCCATTTCCTATAATTCTGAATATTAAACTAATTATTATTTAATTTATTCTCTTTTAGTGTCGGTACAAATTCGGGGTGTTACACCTCGGATATGCGATACTTGCTCTTCAAAGCAGTCCAGAGTTCCTTTGTAGTTTCCAAGGTCCTGTGAGCATTGTAGATTGGAGTAGACAATGCAATCAAAATATGTCGTCTGCATAGAAAATCTTCCTCTTTGTGCTTTGCTCATTTCTCTTTCAGAGCGACATCCTCGCCAGCGGTTTCCCATGGTATATCTTCCAAACCGTCTTTCAAGATATAGAACAATTTCATAGTGATCAGGAAGAACTTCATCGTCTCTTGCCAACGAGTAAAGTTTTCACCATCAAAACGCTCCAATTTCATCAAATGTTGACTCATAACTAGATATTGTCTGCAAATTTGTTAGGGATTTTGTGATTTGAGACTATCGAATGATGATATCGTCGTATGAATGTTATACTTCAGAATTTAAGGATTTGCAGAGCAAATTCTTTCAAACAATAGTTCAATCAACCAGGTACAAATGGATTATCGAACTATTAACTTTCAGGATTTAATAAAACCTTGGAACAACAAAATCGGATTCAAAGTTTGTACGGCTTTGATCCGATCAAGAACACTCTAAATTATTGATTCTGATGATGTAAGAGAATAATAAGAATAAAGAGAAGGAGAAGAAGTTGAAATCGGCGACGAGTTATGGATTTTGCAACACCTCGTAGGTGTTACGAATTCACAACGTTTGTAACGCTTTAACGGCGTCGCAGTTTCGGATGAAGAAGAAGATGATTTTCGAAGAAGTTAAACAGTTTCAGGGCGTCGCTATTTATAACAACGAAGAGGCATCCCTTCGGCGAAATGTCACAACTGTTTGGAATGGCCATATCCGTTTGTTTGAATCACGACGCCATTTTGCAACGTTCTGAAGCGTTGCAAATTTTCAAATGTGCTCGCCGTAATTTAAAAATACAACGATCCAAGCCCATCTGTCATTCCACGGCCCAATGGATCATGAGACCCCAAGAGCCCCAAGGCCCATCTTTTGACCATTAAATATTTAATATGCATGTCATGTACATGCTATTGCCTCATATCCCTTTCTCTTCTTTCTTTTGAAATAACACACTATCTCTTTACATATATAGAGACAAGTCCTTTCTTATTTCATGATGTGGGACAAAGACATATCCTCATTCCTTCTTACTTCCCTTTTCAAAATAAACACCATCCCAAAACATAACTTTGAAAATTTACAACAGATTCTTCCTTCGGATTTTGTTCTATTCAGTGGGCAACCTACGCAGAAACTAGAACATAAAGAATATGTGCACTTTAGTAAGCATCAGCTTCACAAACGATACAACTTCAAGGTATATATTTGACATACTTGTTACATGAATGTATTTGACTCACTTGTTACATGAAGACATTGTGAAGCTTTCCCCACTCTGATAAATACTTTTCCACCTTGAAGGTATAGGCGACATTCCGTTGTCATCGAAACTCGGTGATTCTGTCTATATTCCAGCAAAATAATTGTGAAATTTGTTATATACTATATAACTAAGTGTATTCCTGCAATGGAAGCATGGGACTGCAAGCCTGACCTTTGTCAATATTTTATATTGTAGTGAACGCAATGGTATGAAAACCACACTTTTGACTGAAAAGCTTTATATAATCATCTAAAATTTAATGTTGATTATTGTATAGAAAAACGACATGATTCGTTCTTTTGTTGTGAGACAGTTGATTGTCACTTTGCATTCAAAATTACTGCAACTCGAGTTTACTGGAATGACTCCCTTGTATAAACATATGATTATGTTCAAATGAATTTAAAGGAGGGAGATCGTTTCTTGGATTCCAATGCACCACACAGTGTCGTGATACGAACCAAAACTCAACAGCCTTTGTTGTTTAATATCAGTTTTGAAGTAGTTTTTTAAATACTTATATAATAAAAACAAAATATAAACACTATATTGTTATCGCAACATAGCTTACGAAATTGAGCTTACGTACCAACGTTCTCTTTTTTCGAAATTACCTAATACAAGCTAGCTTTTTATTTCTCGTATTTAACCATGTTTAAGAATATATGCATGGCTCACTACTTGCTCTCTTCGGTATGGATTTTACGCACGTTAATCTTAAGCTACGACTTACATAATTAAGATTAAGAAGGAATCAAAATGAAACACCCCACCTCCGTTAATGTCACTCACAAAGGGAATGCACGAACTTCGGTGAAGCATTATAGGTAAAAGATGCAGATAATTTACAAGACGGACGTATAAACAGTGGAAAAACTGGAATTATTACATAAGCAACGTGGTCTAGTCAAAACATTACAGCCATTGTCTCAAAACCCAACTTCCAAGTTATTACAATAAAACTTCTGTCTTGATTAAAAACTCAAAATACATAAAGAAGCATAAAGCAGTAGTAAAGTGACATAAATCCCCAATAGAAGTGTAACCACAGCCATAGCCCAAGAAAAGAGAATCCAAGCAATACATCTACTCTCTTCAAGCTGGAAAAGGTCTGAACAAAGATGAAGTATTCCCTCCTTGTGGACCTGGGGAGGGAAACGGAAGAAAAGAAGACGAAAGAAAACGGGTCAGACATAAGTCTGGCAAGTCCAGTGGTTTTTCAGCACGTAAACAAGAAAAAGGATCATGACATGAATAAACTGAATATAGAACAATACCATAGTGACAAGATAACATAAGGTAAGATAAGGCAAGATAAAATGAATATGCTATCGCACTCATTTCCATTTCTATGCACCTACTAACAAATGTTTCAACTAGCATCATGTGTTCAAAATAAAATGATCCCTTATTAAATCGGCTCCTACTCGCATGAATTTATTACTTGTGTCACTCGGCCCCGCTTGATTGTAGATACCTGTGTCGATCCCACCATGGGGTGTATCAATCCCTATGGTGGCAACCCGACACAATCCATGATGCACAGTGTATAACTACAGATGCCCAGTGCCCGATTTTTTCCACTTTGGAGTACGTGCATGCCCGTATTCCGTCGGAACCTACAATGACGCACCATCCATCGCTATTTTGACCGCTTATAATCAGCCCAGAAATCATGCCCCACCCTACCCAGTTCAGGGTACTATGATACATCTATGTGGGTTACTGCTGAAATGGGTCCCCGTTACTAGGGTTTCCTAATCAACATGTTATAATGGTTAAGTGTTCTCCATGTAACCTAACCCCACCCATCTGTTTAATTAACATGTTGTATTGATTAAGTGTTGCCTAAGTTAACTTAACCCTACCATTCTTAGCATGTCCGTTCATTAGCATTAATTCATTCATTAATGCCTCAACCTCTCACATTAGAACTGTTGTTTGCGGTTGCTGGATGTGCCGGGTGGTTCCAGGAAGACTTCTACCGCAAACTCATTCTAACCTCGGGTTTTAGGCTCAATGCGCTGACCTCTCACATTAGATCTGTTGTTGCAGTCGCTGGATGTGTCGGGCGGTTCCGGGCAGTCTTACACCACAACTCAATCTAACCTCGTGTTAGGCATGTTCATCTTTTAGACAAATTACATATTTACCATACATTCCCAAATCTAGATTTTTATATGCCAATTAATCACAATTGTAGTCAATTGAAGTTATGCCATAATTTCTTGTTATGCCCAAAATTATTCAATTAACTTATATCAAATTCCCCGCGTTTCAATCGTACGTACAACAAGATTCAATCTAGGTTCCGAATGAAACTAGTATTCATAAAATAAAACAAAAGGGGGAATAGAGAAGGAACACAAGAATTGGCATTAGAAACAAAATAGGCATGTAAAGGTGTACCCAAATCCAAGGATAATGTTTCCAATAGGCATGTTGTACATTAACAATAAGTACGACCAAACTGAGCAAGTTACACCGTAGGCATAAAGATTCGATAGAATTGAATATAAGAGAATCACCAATTTGGTGTACGACATGATAGGTTCCATTGTTTCAATCACAATGGTCTCATAAGCATAGGTAATTCAGACTTGACAAAAGGATAAACATGAATCAGAACTGATTATCTCACAATTAGGCATAGTGATGTACAACATGATAGGTTCCATTGTTCCAATCACAATAGTCTCATAAGCATAGGTAAGCATGAAATAGAATTGATTTTGTCACAAATAGGCATAGTTCAAGATCCGATTATTACAGTTATTATTTCTATTAGGTGTTCAAATCTGAATAATAACTGAACTTACAGTGAAAGGATTAGAAAAGTAAATTAGATAACGTTGTGGCGATTCTAATCTTTGTTTGTTGATTGAAGAAGAAAACCTCTACTTTGATTTGATTCTCTTCTAATTTAATTTCTAATTTGGAGAAGATGGAGGCTTGGCTAGCTTAAAGATGGACAGAATGACGGCTTCATAGAATAGGATTGTGAGGTTTAGGGTTAAGGTTTGATGTGTTTATATAGAAGTGTTATACAAAACATGGCCTTTAGATTAGCATAGCGGTTATCGGAGCCACACAACTCAAAGGCAATTCATCCAGCAAATCAGAGGAAGACACGTCATCATAGAACACTCCTGAATTCTGTGCTGGATAAACCTCGGCATGGGCGCACTTGGCAGGAGAGCCAGTGCATTTTTGTACAGGCGCACTTCACAAGTGCACCAGTGCATTCTGGTATGTTTCCGGTTTTTTCTGCCTAACTTCATTCGTCTATATCTCCTTCATACATTATCCGTTTTACGCAAACTCGGACTCTATCTCAAGCAGAATTCCGAGACGAACGCAATGGAGAAACTGTTTCCTCTAATTATTCCTTTAGTAATTAATTATTCTTTAATTATCTCTTATGTCATGTTTTAGAATTACGGAGTGTTACATTCCCCCTACTTAAAGGATTTCATCCCCAAAATCTCTAAGTTAGGAAGAATGTATCCTACCATCCAATCATCCATCTATTCATCCATCAATCACAAGAATCCATTGTCCTTAAAAAGATTTCTAATTCTTTCATGATCATATGCATAGTGTGTGTATATGTCCTTATCTAATGCAAAATCAGGTGGTCAACTGATTCAGTTGACTTCCTTAATGCGAATTATGTCAGTGCTATGAGTCCATCATGTATGCAATTATTCCTAATCGTACTTCATAACTCCTACATGAGTGCACCATCATTCATACAAATGCAACATCCATATGATAACACATCAAGTTTCAATCCATATACACATACATATATGCATATGCAATATGAAAGTGACTGAGCTGATCTAGTACATAATGTGTGTATATGCATCCATGAGAAACCACCAACAACCACTTGCAACCACTCACAACCACCAATCATAACATGTTTCAAATTCATGTTTACATTCATTGGTTTCTACTTAAGGGTCAAGAATTGGACTGAGGAGATATACTTAAAAGATAGATACAAGCATGCATAAACTTATGGAAAAAGAGTTCAAGGATGTACCCTCAAAAAGATAAGGGCAGACTGTGCGTATCTTGTCCTTGGTATCCCAAGTTATGTCTTCCTCAGCGTCATCCCATTGTACTTTAACTAGCTTGACCTCATGATTGCATAGCTTTTTGACTTTTGTTCCTAAGATACGAGTTGGAACTCTCCTCACCGTTGCTTCTCGTTCCACCTCTACTTCCTCCAGTATGCTTGGCTCCACAACTTCTGCAGGCTTATGTAAGCACTTTCGTAGATAAGAAACATGAAAGACATTATGAACTCTAGTCAATCTTTCGGGCAGCTCTACTCTATAAGCCATCGTCAAAATCCTCTCAATGATAGGAAATGGACCTACAAATCTTGGTGCTAATTTTCCTACAGACCCAAAGAGAATGACATTCCTCAAAGGAGATACCTTAAGGAACACCCTATCTCCAACCTCAAACTCAAGGTCGGTCCTTCTTTTATCTGCATAGGACTTCTGTCTATCTTGTGCGATCTTCATTCATCTTCGTATCAAGTCCACTTTCACTGAAGTTTCTCCAATCAAGTCGGGCCCAAGTACAAGATTGTCTATAGACTCCCACCAACAAGTTGGTGACCAACATGGTCTTCCATATAAAGCTTCGAAGGGTGCCATGCCTATGGTGGCTTGGTAGCTATTGTTGTAGGCGAACTCCACCAAAGGAAGATGATCTTCCCACATTCCTCCAAAATCAATAATGCACAGTCTCAAAAGGTCTTCTAATACTCTGTTCACCTTTCAGTCTGACCATCGGTTTGAGGGTGATAGGCAGTGCTTAAGCATAGCTGTGTTGTAACACCCCGTATTTTCTGTTAACCTTATAATAACGAATTAAACAATACTTAATTTTAATTGTGAGAATTAAGGGAAATGGGTTACACCATTGTGCTCGTCTCGGAATTCTGGTTGAGATAGAGTCTGAGTTTGCATAAATTGGACTTCGTATGAAGAAGTTATGTCTATCGGAAGTTTCCAGAAAATTCAAATAAATTCAAACAGCTCGAAAATGGATTCAAAATTCAAAACAGAAGTTAGAAGCGGGCTGGGCGGAAAATTCCTGCCCGGGACCCAAGACCCAGGTCGACCTGCCCCTCCCCCCTTCCCCGGGCAGATCCGAAAGATGAAGATTTTGTGACTCAGTGCTAAGTCATTAGGGCTGAGGTGTCACTCTATCTTGATTGAATGGTCTTGATTGATTCTAGGTTGATCAGATGGCCTAAATTAATCCTAAATTCTATATAAACACATGTAGACTCAAATCCTAAAACCTAATCAAAATTAGAACCATGGTCGTCTTACTATCACCCTACAACCTAGAGTAGTCGTCATCAACTAAAGGAAAAGTAAAGCTAATCAACTCAATTCAACTCTAGTCTATAACAACAACAACAACAACGAATTTGTCTACTTCAAAGGCGAGCTAAATCAATTTCAGAACTCAGATCCCAGAACTCAAGACCTTCTTTGAGTAGTGAGTTCAATTTCTTTAATAAGATAATTAACAAGTTAATTGGGTTGAGTTATAATTTGGGTTATATGGCTATGTTTGTGGAACATTGGGAAAAATGTGATATTTTGTGAATATATGCTAATTGTCCATAACGATAGTTTTTGTTGTGCATTCCTTTGTAAATGCCCAATCACCTATGTTCATTGATTCATGTTTGACATCATTTTATATGCAAGTTTGGGTGTAGATTATATGCTAGTTTCTATGTGAATTGTACACAAGTTTACATGTGAACCAAGTAAAGTGACTATATGCAAGTTTAGGTAGAAATTGGATTCACATATATGCAAGTTTACACCTTTAGATTTAGATCTATGACATACATAGTTTTATGCAAGTTTGTGACTATGGCCTATGCAAGTTTTGGGTGAAAACTATATTCATATATGTAAGTTTTGGGTGAAAACTATATTCATATATGCAAGTTCACACCTTTAGGCCTATGTTTAGATTCATGACAATACCAAGTTTATGCTAGATATATTGTAATCCTTATTTGTAAGTTAGATCCAATTTGTGGGCTATGCAAATTTGCGGTGTTTCTTCTCTTTTATGTGTTAGACTAATTGCTAGTCTAATATATATATATATATATATATATATATATATGTCATAATAAGCGAACGAATAACGTGGGGACGATGGGGGTAATATTGAATATGCACATATTGAGAATTGGCATGTATTGGCCTAAAAAGGCATACAATTAATTTGAGGCAATAATTGGTATACCTGAAATAAATTGACATAACTTAGGTGACAATTATGGACATAAGTATATTTGGAATTTATTTACAAATTTGAATAGGGATATTAATCCACTTTCGGGTTAAATAAAGATGTGTAATAATAAACCGCCTGACACGAGGTTAGACTCTTTTGTGGTGTAAGACTGCCCGGACCACCCGGCAAATCCAGTAGCCACAAATGCCAATCTAATGTGAGAGGTCAAAGGCATGAATTAAATGCGTAACAGTCGTAAAGACACGAGGTTAGGCTCGTTTGTGGTGTAAGACTGCCCGGACCCGCCCGACAAATCCAGCAGCCACAAATGCCAGTCTAATGTGGGAGGTCTTTACAAGGTTACGGTGTTAATAAATTAAGAAGCACTTAACCAGATAAACATGTGGTGGGACATGGGGGGTTAAGTGGGTGCCTTGGGTGGCATGTGAAATTAAGAGGGTGCCTTGGGTGGCATGTGAAATACGATTAGATGCACTTAACCAAGATTGAAACATGTAAGAAGACATGAATAAGAATGGGGTTAAGTGGGGGAAAACCTTAGAGGGGACCAAGCATAGGTGGAAAGCTTATGTCATACATAGGGGCCCTTTTCAAACCAGTAACCCATTAAGTATCTTTGTGGGCTCGACCCAAGTCGAGGACCGGACACGCGTACTGGGTTTGATTGTAAGAGGTCAAAACGGATTAGCAGTGGCAACGCAAGTCCAACGGGGCCATGTGTGTGTGTGGCCCCAGGCTGGTAGGTAAGACGTTGTTGCATCGTGTAGATATAAGCCGTGCATTTTTGGTGGTATCGGGTTGCCACTTTGGGGAGTGATACACCCCATTGTGGGGCCAGCACGGGTATCTTCGAGTTAGGGAGTCGATCGAATAGGGGTAGTGGGTACACCTAGTGGAGATAGGGGCAGGCGGCACCTATGAAGGCAGTTAAGGGTACACGAAACTACCATCATCATTATTAAGTTTTGTAGGCAGGATCAACTTTTAGGGTGTTTGGTGTGGTGCAATGTAGTAATTATCTTATAGTGATCAGGTGCGCCTTTAGCGTTATCTTTGTTCATCTTATTTCCTTTGTTTGCTCTGTCATGCCCATTTGTTCACAGTCATTTCCTTATTTTCCAGCTTATGCCTTATCCTAGTTACTTTAATGATTTTATTGTTAAAGTTATTGCACTCGCCAGACTTTATGTCTGACCCCCTTTGTTTCCACCTCTTTTCTTCCTTCCCCCCCCCCCCCCCCCCAAGGTGCTCAGGGTGGGACTGTTACTAGTGGAGCTTGATTTGGACAGCTTTGAGGTAGAAGATGGAAGATAGGTCTAGTTAGCTGCCTGCTTAATGAAGGATGAGGCCTCGTTTTGGTAGGAGGACACCAATGGAGAGTGTCCAACTGATACATGGCCGGATTTCAGGCGTAGGTTTGAGGCAAAGTTTCTCTCACGGGCTGAAGAGAATCTATACATGGAAAGGTTTTTAGCATTGAGGCAGGGAAATCTATCGGTGAAAGAATACGTCAACAAGTTCAATCAGTTGGAGAGATTTGGCTTGGACGTTGAATACACCCGAAAAGAAGGCCCTGAGATTTGTTAAGGGTTTGAACGAGCCGCTACATGGGTTAGCTATGACCCACATCCCTGTGGGGGCTACCTTTGAGAGACTAGTTGACATGGTGCTTATGCATGAAGAGGAGAAAGGCACCAATGCTAATAAGGCACCTGAGAAGAAAGTGGATCAAAAGAAACCACAACAGCAACAGCAGAATAAGAAGGGTGGTAAAGACAACAACGACAAGGGAAAGAAAAGATGCTTTAACTGTGAGACACCAGGACATCTGAACAAAGACTGTAGGAAGAAGAAGAAGACTGGTTGTTTCGACTGTGGCGAGGCAGGATGTCTGATTAGGGACTGCCCAAAGAAAGGGCAGAGGGCAGGGACTACCTCTGGAGGGCAGATTCAGGCTCTCATGGCACCGGGGCAGGCAAGGGGGCAGGTCTAGTCTCTCGTGGCCCCACCGTTGCAAGAACGAGGTAGAACGATTTCCGTTGAAAGTTTAGTTTATCTTTTTGATCATCCTGTTCGCACACTCTTTGATTCTGGTGCATCACACTCTTTTATATCTACTGCTTTAGTTGAGTCACTTCACCTAAACACCAGTATAGTAGAGGATCCCTTAGTTGTTTCAAATCCAATTGGGGGCTTAGCCTATTTGTCGATGATTTGTTTGGATTTGGAAATTTCTATACTTAGCGTTGGGTTTAGATGTGATGCTTATGTTTTGGTCTTCACGGGCTATGGGTTAATTTTGGGCATGGATTGGTTATCTAGTAATGGAGCCGTCCTGGATTGTGAAAAGAGAGAGGTTAGGCTTATGACTCGTTTGGGCAACACTCTTGAAATCTCTTGTAATCCCATGAATTCTGTTATGCTAAGTTATCTAGAATCGTTTGACGCATCTATTGAGAATTTGCAGTCTGTTAGAGTGGTCCGTGAATACTCGGATGTCTTTGAGGAAGTAGAGGGCTTGCCTCCGAAGCGGGAGATAGACTTCCGCATATATTTAGTTGATAACACAAAACCTGTTGCTTTACCCGTTAGACACATGGCTCCAAGGGAGAGAAAGGAGCTTAGCAAGTAACTTAAGGAGCTGCTAGAAAAAGGGTTTATAAGGCGGAGTATTTCTGAATGGGGTGCTCCAGTAGTGTTTGCAACCAAAGCGGACGGTTCACTTCGCCTATTCGTTGATTATAGGGAGCTAAACAAGCTGACAAAGAAGAATAGGCACCCACTTCCAAGAATAGACTATTTGTTCGATCATCTTGTAGGTGCAACAGTTTTCTCCCAATTAGATCTGGCTACTGGATTTCATCAGCTAAGAGTGGCTGAAGATAGCATTGATAAGGCCGCGTTCAGAACCCCAGATGGTTTCTTCGAATGGCTCGTCATGCCTTTGGGCTTGAAAAACGCACCTGCTTATTTCGTCGATTTGATGAATAGAGTGTTCCGGGAATTTCATTGTGGTGGTCTTCGTAGATGATATTTTGATTTTCTCGAAGAATGTGGAAGAGAATGCTTTGCATTTAAGGGAAGTCGTGTATACTCTTCATTCGCATCAGTTAAAAGCAAAATTCTCCAAGTGCCACTTCTGGAGGGAAGAAATAAGATTTCTTGGGCATGTGGTGTCCAAAGAAGGGTTAGCTGTGGACCCTGCAAAAGTAGTTGCGGTCCAAGATTGGAAGGTTCCAAAGAATGCAACCGAAGTCCAAAGTTTTCTTGGACTAGCAGGCTTTTACCGCAAGTTCATTAAAGACTTTGCGAAAATTTCAGCTCCACTTACAAGGTTAACGAAGAAAAACCTGACTTTCGCTTGGGATTTGGATTGCGAAGTCGCTTTCCAACGGTTGAAGAGGGCTCTGACAACAGCCCCAGTTTTGACATTACCTAATGGGAGCAAGATGTTTACGGTATACACAGATGCATGCGGTACGTGACTAGGCGTAGTTTTGATGCAAGAGGGGAAGGTAGTAGCTTATGGTAGAAGGCAGTTGAAAGTGCATGAGAAAAACTACCCAACCCATGATCTAGAGTTAGCAGCCATCGTTTATGCGCTTAAGTCTTGGCGCCACTATCTCTTAGGTGAGAAATTTGAGTTGTATACCGACCATAAATCATTGAAGTACCTTTTCTTGCAGAAAGACCTCAATCTAAGGCAGCAAAGATGGATGGAGTTTCTCGCCACATAAGACTTTGAGATCTCCTATACCCCTGGCAAGGGCAATGTAGTAGCAGACGCCCTAAGTAGAAAGAAGCTGACCCTAAGTCCTCTCTTTGTAGAAAGGCAAAGTTTGGAGTACATAGCAAATTTTGTTTTTAGACCCTTTGTTGATTATGTGACTGGCTTGGTGGCAATGGTAGAGGTGTGGCCTACTTTGTTGGACTCAATAGGAACCGCGCAACGTGAAGACCCTCAGCTAGTTGATGTGATAGATAAGCTGATTAGGGGAGAGACTTCTAGTCACTTCAATAGATACTCCATCGATGATAAGGGTTGGTTGAGACGGGATGGAAGACTGTGCGTCCCGTAAGCAAGAGATTTGGTGAAGATGGTTCTGGAATAAGCACACCATTCCAAGAATACCATACACCCCGGTGGAGACAAATGTATAAAGATATCAAAAGAGTTTTCTTTTGGAATGGCATGAAGAGGAATGTAGCTGAATTTGTTTCGAAATGCATGATATGCCAGCAAGCCAAGGCGGAGCAGAAGAAGCCTAGCGGTTTGCTCCATCCTCTAGAAGTTCCGCAATGGAAATGGGAGATCATCTCGATGGACTTTGTTGATGGCTTGCCTAGGTCAAGAAGGGACAATACCAGTATTTGGGTAATAGTGGACAGGCTCACGAAAAGCGCTCATTTTATACCCGTCAAGAGTAGGAGGACCGCCTCGTCTTTAGCCTCCATTTATCTTAAGTAGATAGTTCGACTCCATGGGATACCCTCCAGCGTAGTGAGAGATCGAAACCCTATCTTTACAAGTGAGTTCTGGAGGAGTTTGCAAAAGGCTGTAGGCACACAGCTATGTTTAAGCATAGCCTATCACCCTCAAACCGATGGTTAGATGGAAAGGGTGAATAGATTACTGGAAGATCTTTTGAGACTGTGCATTCTTGACTTTGGAGGATCTTGGGAGGATCATCTCCCTTTGGTGGAATTCGCTTATAACAATAGCTACCAAGCCACTATAGGCCTGGCACCCTTCGAAGCTTTATATGGAAGGCCATGTCGATCACCAACTTGTTGGTAGGAGTCCACTGATAAACTTATACTTGGGCCGGACATGATTAGAGAGACTTCAGAGAAAGTGGATTTGATACGAAGGAGAATGAAGACTGCCCAAGATAGACAGAAATCCTACGCAGACAAGAGAAGGACCGACCTTGAGTTTGAAGTTAGGGATAAGGTGTTCCTTAAAGTATCTACTTTGAGGAATGTTATCCGCTTTGGGTCCATAGGAAAGTTGGCACCACGATTCGTAGGACCATTTCCTATCATCGAAAAGATTGGGATGACAGCCTACAGAGTAGAGCTACCTGAAAGACTGGTTGGAGTTCATAATGTTTTTCATGTCTCTCAGCTACGAAAGTGCTTACATGAGTCGGCAGAAGTTGTGGAGCCAAGCATACTAGAGGAAGTCGAAGTGGAACGAGAAGCGACTATGAGGAGAGTTCCAACTCGTATCTTGGGAATGGAAGTCAAAAAGCTACGCAACCGTGAAGTTAAGCTCGTTAAAGTTCAATGGAGCGACGTTGGGGAAGACGCGACTTGGGAGACTGAGGCTAAAATACGTGCAGCTTACCCTTTTCTTTTTTAGGGTACATCTTTGATCTCTTTTTCCTTAAGTTTATTCAAGCTTGTATCTACCTTTTTAGTGTATCTCCTCGGTCATATTCTTTATCCTTAGGTAGAGACCAATGGATGTAAACATGTAGTTGAAACATGTTATGATTGATGGATGCTAGTGGATGCAAGTGTTTGCTAGTGGTTGGTCGTGGATGCATATGCACACACATTAGGCACTAGATCGGCTCAATCACTTTCATACTACATATAAATGTGTGCTTATTTAGATTAATGGATGTATAATGATTGTGTTATCATATGGATGCTGCATTCGGATGAATGGTTGCGCACGCATGTAGAAATAATATGTATCATTAGGGATCTTTTGCATACATAATGGACGCATGACACTATCATAATTTGCATTAAGGAGGTCAATTGAATTAGTAGACCGCCAGATTTTGCATTAGATATGGACATGTACACACACTGTGCATATAAACATGAAAGCATTAGAAGTCTTCTAAGGACAATGGATGCCTGTGTTTGATGGTTGAGTAGATGGACGAATGGATGGTAGGATATGTATTCTTCGTAACTTTAAAATTTCGGGGTTGAAATCCTTTAAGGAGGGGAGAATGTAACACCCCGTATTTTCTGTTAACGTTATAATAACGAATTAAACATTACTTAATTTTAAATGTGAGAATTAAGGGAAAAGGGTTACGCCATTGTGTGCGTCTCAGAATTCTGGTTGAGACAGAGTCCGAGTTTGCATAAATTGGACTTCGTATGAAGAAGGTATGGCTGTCGTAAGTTTCCAGAAAATTCAAATAAATTCAAACAGCTCGAAAACGGATTCAAAATTCAAAACAGAAGTCAGAAGCGGGCTGGGCGGGAAAATTCATGCCCAGGACCCAGGTCGACCCTAGTGTCAACCTCCCCCTATAGGTCGACCTACCCCCCTTTCCCCCGGGGGTAGATCTGAAAGATGACGATTTTGTGACTCAGTGCTGAGTCATTAGGGCTGAGGTGTCACTCTATCTTGACTGGATGGTCTTGATTGATTCTAGGTTGATCGGATGGCCTAAATTAATCCTAAATTCAATATAAACACATGTAGACTCAAACCCTAAAACCTAATCAAAATTCGAACCATGGCCGTCATGCTATCACCCTACAACCTAGAGTATCCGTCATCAACTAGAGGAAAAGTAAAGCTAATCAACTCAATTCAATTCTAGTCTATAACAACAACAACAACAACAACAACAACAACAACAACAACGAATTTGTCTAGTTCAAACGCGAGCTAAATCAATTTCAGAAAACAGATCCCAGAACTCAAGACCTTCTTTGAGTAGTGAGTTCAATTTTTTTAATAAGATAATTAACAAATTAATTGGGTTGAGTTATAATTTGGGTTATATAGCTATGTTTGTGGAACAATGGGAAAAATGTGATATTTTGTGAATATATGCCAGTTGTTCATAATGATAGTTTTTGTTGTGGATTCCTTTGTAAATGCCTAATCACCTATGTTCAACTTGATTCATGTTTGACATCATTTTATATGCAAGTTTGGGTGTAGATTATATGCTAGTTTCTATGTGAATTGTACACAAGTTTACATGTGAACCAAGTAAAGTGACTATATGCAAGTTTAGGTAGAAATTGGATTCACATATATGCACGTTTACACCTTTAGATTTGGATCTATGACATACATAGTTATATGAAAGTTTGTGACTATCGCCTATGCAAGTTTTGGGTGAAAACTATATTCATATATGCAAGTTTTGGGTGAAAACTATATTCATATATGCAAGTTCACACCATTAGGCCTATGTTTAGATTCATGACAATACCAAGTTTATGCTAGATATGTTGGAATCCTTATTTTTAAGTTAGATCCAACTTGTGTGCTATTCAAATTTGCGGTGTTTCTTCTCTTTTATGTGTTAGACTAATTGCTAGTCTAATATATATATATATGTCATAATAAGCGAACGAACAATGTGGGGACGATGGGGTAATATTGAATATACACATATTGAGAATTGGCATGTATTGGCCTTAAAAGGCATACAATTAAGTGAATATTAGGCACACATCCCTAAAACAAAACTTAATTAGGCTCACCCCCGGTCATAAACTTATTGTAAATTTAGTCCCTATTTTTTGAAAATTCATCAAAAAAATACAAAAAAAATATTAAAAAACCATGTAAATTCGTATTTAATTAAAACAATTAATCGTGAAAAAAATCAGATCCAAAAAACATTAAAAACAACGTCAAAATCATGAAATACAGAAAATCAACGAAATGCAGTAAATTGCATCAAAACATGCATATAAATCGATTAGTTGCATACATGTATGCATTTATTTCAAATCTGCGTCAAAACTGCAGTATAAATGCATACATGTATGCACATATTGTTAAAACATGCATCTGCTGATGCATTTATTTAAAAACTGCATACCTACGTGCAACTTATTCACGTTTGCATATATTTTGACATATATGCACACATGTATGCAGTTATATAGAAAAACTGCATACATGTATGCAATTTTTCAAACAGGCGTGCATAAATATATGCATGTGTATTCGAATAGTTGCATAAATGTATGCAACTATTCGTAAAAGTTGCATACATTTATGCAAAAAAATTTTTTTTTAATTTCTGTGGACTTCCGAGAATATTTATAGATTTTAGAATTTTTTATTTATTTTTTTTAAGTGATAGCGCCTGAAAATTTGGACAGAAAACGAAAGAGGCGGAGGTATGGAAAGTGGCAGGCGGAAGATTCCAGGCGGCAGCTAAAATAGGGGGCGGGTTTACAGAGAAAACATTATAGGGATGTGGTGTGAATTTAAAACTTGCAAATAGTTGCATACATGTATGCAACTTTTGCCAATAGTTGCATACATGTATGCAAGTATTTCTGAAGCTGTTTTAGTTGAAAATGTATGTAGAAACTTGCATACATGTGTGCAACTATTTGAAATACTTGCACACATGTATGCAAGTATTTACATGTGAAAATAAAATGTGTGCAGAAACTTGCATACATGTATGCAACTATTTTAAATACTTGCACACATGTATGCAAGTATTGCATGTAAAAATATAACAGAGAAATACTTGCACAGATGAATGCAAGTATTCCAAATATGTGCATGATTTGATGCAAATTACTGCATTTTTCGTTGTTTTCTGTATTTTTTTGATTTTGATGCATGTTTTGATTTTATTATGATCTGAATTTTTGGGCGAGTACATGTTTAATTTAAATACGAATTATCGTGATTTTTTTATAATTTTTTTATATTTTTTTTTATGAATTTTCGAAAAATAGGGACTAAATTTACAATAAGTTTATGACCGGGTTTTTTTTATATTTTGAAACTTAATAGGGACCTCTAAAAAACGCACCCTACAATTAATTTGAGGCAATAATTGGTATAATTGGCATACCTGAAATAAATGGACATAATTTAGGTACATAAATATATTTGGAATTTATTTACAAATTTGAATAGGGATATTAATCCACTTTGGGGTGAAATAAAGATGTGTAATAATAAACCTCCTAAGACACGAGGTTAGACTCTTTTGGGGTGTAAGACTGCCTGGACCCGCCCGGCAAATCCAGCAGCCACAAATGTCAGTCTAATGTGAGAGGTCAAAGGCATGAATTAAATGTGTAATAGTCGTAAAGACACGAGGTTAGGCTCGTTTGTGGTGTAAGACTGCCCAGACCTGCCCGGCCAATCCAGCAGCAACAAATGCCAGCCTAACGTGGGAGGTCTTTACAAGGTTACGGTGTTAATGAATTAAGAAACACTTAACCAGATAAACATGTGGTGGGACATGGGGGGTTAAGTGGGTGCCTTGGGTGGCATGTGAAATTAAGAGGGTGTCTTGGGTGGCATGTGAAATACGATTAGATGCACTTAACCAAGAATGAAGCATGTAAAAAGACATGAATAAGAATGGGGTTAAGTGGGGGAAAACCTTAGAGGGGACCAAGCCTAGGTGGAAAGCTTGTGTCATACATGGGGGCCCTTTTCAAACTAGTAACCCATTAAGTATATTTGTGGGCTCGACCCAAATCGAGGACGGGACACGCGTACTGGGTTTGATTGTAAGTGGTCAAAATGGGTTAGCGATGGCAACGCAATTCGAACGGGGTTATGTGCGTGTGTGGCCCCGGGCTGGTAGGTAAGACGTTGTTGCATCGTGTAGATGTAAGCCGTGCATTTTTGCTGGTATCGGGTTGCCAATTTAGGGAGTGATACACCCTACTGTGGGGCTAGCACGAGTATCTACGAGTTAGGGAGCCGATCAAATGGGGGTAGTGGGTACTCCCAGTTGAGATAGGGGGAGGCGACACCTATGAAGACAGCTAGGGGTACATGAAACTACCATCATAATTATTTAGTTTTATAGGCGGGATCAACTTTTAGGGTGTTTGGTGTGGTGCAATGTAGTAATTATCTTATTGTGATTAGGTGTGCGTTTAGCGTTATCTTTGTTCATCTTATTTCCTTTGTTTGCTCTGTCATGCCCATTTGTTCATAGTCATTTCCTTATTTTCCAGCTTATGCCTTAGACTAGTTACTTTAATGATTATATTGTTAAAGTTATTGCACTCGCCAGACTTTATGTCTGACCCCCTTTGTTTCCACCTCTTTTCTTCCTCCCCTCCCCCCCCCCTCCCCCGGTGCTCAGGGTGGGACTGGTACTAGTGGAGCCTGATTTGGACATCTTTATCTCTTTCTTTTGGAAGTTGCTTGGATTGCCGAAGTACAGTTCAGCCTGTCTTATTTTTGGCTATTTTATGTTGGGGTTATGTCTTTTTTTATGTACTCAGAACTTATTTGTCAAGATGGATAATAAGTGTATTTGGTTTTGTAGTTGGTTTTTGATGTGATGTAACCAAACTATTTCTCCGCTGCAATAAAAGTAGTTTTTATTTTCCAAGTACCAGTATATTTATCTGTCTTGTTTACTTTTCTATTCTATACACAATAAACGCTCCACCAAAATTAAGGCATTTCCTTTGTGAGTGACCTTAATGGAGGTGGGGTGTCACATGTGTGCCTACAGCCTCTTGCGGAGTCTTCCAAAACTCACTCGTAAAGATAGGATCTTGATCACTTACTAAGCTAGAGGGTATCCCATGCAGTCGAACTACCTCTTTAAGATAAATGGATGCTAATGATGAGGCGGTCCTCCTACTCTTACCAGGTATAAAGTGAGCGCTTTTAGTGAGCCTGTCAACTATTACCCAAATATTGGTATTGCCCCTTCTTGACCTTGGCAAATCATCTATAAATTCATCGAAATACTATCCCATTTCCACTGTAGGACCTCCAGAGGATGAAGCAGACCACCAGGCTTCTTCTGCTCCACCTTGACTTGCTGACATATCAAGCATTTAGAGACGAATTCAGCTATATCCTTCTTCATGCCATTCCAAAAGAAAACGCTTTTTATGTCTTTATACATCTTGTCTCCACCTGGGTGTATGGTCAACTTAGAATGGTGTGCTTCTTCGAGAACTGTCTTCACCAAATCCCTTGTTTGTGGAACACATGGTCTTCCATCCCGTCTCAACCAACCCTTGGCATCTATGGAGTATCTATTGAGGTGACTAGAAGTCTCACGTCTAATTAACTTATCCATCATATCAACAATCTGAGGGTCTTCATGTTGCGCAGTTCCTATTGAGTCCAAAAGCGTAGGCCGCACCTCTAGTGTTGCTAACAAGTTAGGTACAAACTCAAAACAGGGTCTAAAGTCAAAGGTTGTTATGTACTCCAAGTTTTGCCTTTCCACAAAGAGAGGACTTAAGGTCAGCTTTTTACTACTCAAGGCGTCTGCTACCACATTGCTCTTGCCAGGGGTATATGCAATCTCAAAATCGTATGAAGCAAGAAGCTCCATCCACCTTTGTTGTCTTAAGTTAAGATCTTTTTGTGAGAAAAGGTACTTTAATGATTTATGGTCAGTAAACAATTCAAACCTTTCTCCTAGTAGGTAATGACGCCATGACTTAAGAGCGAAAACAATGGCAGCTAACTCTAAATCATGAGTTGGGTAGTTCTTCTCATGTACCTTCAACTGGCTTCCCCCATAACAAACTACTTTATCTTCTTGCATCAAGATAGCGCCTAATCCTGTACCGCACACGTCTGTGTATATTGTAAACATCTTACCCCCATCAGGCAATGTCAGAATTGGGTCTTTTGTTAGAGCCCTTTTCAATTGTTAGAAAGAAACATCACAATCCAAATCCCAAGCGAAAGTTAGATTCTTCTTCGTCAATCTTGTAAGTAGGGCTAAGATCTTCGCAAAGTCCTTAATGAACTTTCTGTAATAGCCCGCTAGTCCGAGAAAACTTCGTACTTCGGTTGCATTCCGTGGAATCTTCCAATCTTGCACCGTGACAACTTTTGCGGGATCCACAACTATCCCCTCTTTGGACACCAGATGTCCAAGAAATATTACTTCTTCTCTCCAAAAATGGCATTTGGAGAATTTTGCTTTCAGCCAATGTGCTCGAAGAGTATCCATAACTTCCCTTAAATGCAAAGCATGTTCTGCCTCACTTTTTGAGAAAATCAAAATGTCGTCCACGAATACCACTACAAATTTATTAAGGAACTCCCTGAAGACCCTACTCATCAAGTCAACGAAATAGGCGGGTGCGTTTGTCAAGCCGCAAAGCATGACAAGCCATTCGAAGAAACCTCCGGGGTCCTGAACGCAGACTTAACTATGTTGTATTCAGCCACTCTTTGCTGATGGAATCTGGTGGCCAGATCTAGTTGGGAGAAAACTGATGCACCTACAAGCTGGTCGAACAAGTCGTCTATTCTTGGAAGTGGTTGTCTATTATTCTTGGTCAGCTTGTTTAGCTCCCTATAATCCATGCATAGGCGAAGTGAACCATCCGCTTTGGTTGCGAACACTACTGGAGCACCCCATTCAGAAATACTCCGCCTTATGAACCCCTTTTCGAGCAGCTCTTTAACTTGCTTGCTGAGCTCCTTCCTTTCCCTTGGAGCCATGTGTCGAACGGGTAAAGCAACTGGTTTTGCATTATCAACCAGATATATGCGGAAGTCTATCTCTCGCTTTGGAGGTAAAGCCTTCACCTCTTCAAAGACATCCGAGTATTCACGGACTACTCTAACATATTGCAAGTTTTCAACAAACGCATCAAGAGATTCAAGGTAGCTAAGCATAACAGAATTCATGGGATTACAAGAGATTTCGAGAGTATTACTGAGGCAGGTCATGAGTCTAACCACTCTCTTTTCACAATCGAGGATGACACCATTACTGGATAACCAATCCATGCCTAGAATCAACCCATAGCCCGTGAAACCCAAAACATAAGCATTACATCTAAACCCAACGCATTGTATAGAAATTTCCTAATCTAAACAAATCATTGACAAGTAAGCTGAACCCCCAATTGAATTTAAAACAACCATGGGATCCTCTACTATACTGGTATTTAGGTGCAGAGATTCAACTAAAGTAGTAGATATAAAAGAGTGTGATGCGCCAGAATTAAAAAGAGTACGAACTGGATGATCAGAAAGATAAACTAAAATCTTAACAGAAACATTTCTACCTCTTTCTTGCGGAGGTGCAATGAGAGCGTGAATCTGCCCTCCAGAAGTAGAACTAGTCCTCTGCACTTGCCCTTGCCTTTTTGGACAATCTTTAGCCATATGTCCCATCTCACCGCATTGAAAACAACTACCCATCTTCCTTTTCTTCTTTTTGCGGTCCTTAATCAGATGTCCAGGTATGCCACAAAGATTACACTTCCTCTTGTCACAGGGTTTGTTATTCTTCCTTCCCTTCTTGGAATCCGTCTTTTTATTCTGCGATCTCTCCACTTTCTTATCTAGAGGTCTTTCGACCTTTGTCTCTTTCTTCACATCCTTGTCTTCCTCCTGTAACAGTGCCATATCCACCAGCCTCTCATAAGTCCTACCCATAGGTATATGGGACATAGCTAGGCTATACAGTGGCTCATTCAACCCTTTAATGAAATGGAGAGCCTTTTTAAGTGGAGTGTTTACCAACTCCAGTCTGAATCGAGCCAGCTAGTTGAATTGGTTGACGTATTCCTTAACTGATAGGCTTCCTTGTTTGAGTGCTAAGAACTTCTCCATTTGTAGTCTTCGTTCAACTTGCGAGAGGAACTTCATTTCAAACCTCATTCTGAAATCCTCCAAGTCTCAACTAGTCTTTCGGTATTAGTAACTTCCCACCAGAAAGAGGTTTCGTCCTTAAGTAACCATACAGCCAATTGTATCTTCTGTCTATCGTCCACTTCGAAGATAACAAACAAATCTTTTTATTCGTCCTCGAATAAACTAAACTAAGATATGTCACACTTTCATAGGAAACACGATTGCATTTAGCGTATGCAACAATCCGTTAAACCTTTGGGTGTCCCCAGTAGGGCGAGTGTTGTCTCGTGAGGGTTTTTAGCGGATACTACCCTTAAAATCCAAAGCGTCTTATGTACGCGAATTACTCAAACAATATATTTAAGGTCTTCCACATTCCAAGGACTTTACCTAACTCCAATAATAATGGTTCAATCCCAAATTGTCCATCCCATAGTTGGTGCAAAAATGAATAAAAAATTTCAAGCTGAATCGTAATTCCTTGATAACACTGTAATTGTCTTGAAGGTTAAGAGCGTGGTGTCAACCAAAGTTCTACACATCGACAGTGTGCACCCAATCATTTATTCATTCCTTTTTTTTGAATAATTTTTGCATTAGTGTAACTGTAATGGATTGGATGTGAGTTATGCATAGATGAAGGAAAATTTATTGTAAGTTCTAAAAATATTCTAGATAAGAGGGAAAGTGTATTAGTTAAACTTCAGGCTACAAAAGATAAAGTACTACTAAGGCACATATGGACATTTTTATTCCTTTCATCTCCTCTACTACAATCCTCGCTTCCAAGTACGGTATGATGGATATGGATGGAATGGAAATGAATGCTTTATAGTCAAGAATGATGAATGACTATTTTATTCTGAGACTCTGTCTTTATTTCGTTTTTTTTTCTTTTTCTTTTCCTTTTTGTTTCTTGTTTTTTTCTTTTGCATGATGAATGATGAATGGAGATGGAATGGAATGATACCGTACATTATTTCATTTGATTCCTCCTCTACTAAGTGAATCATAGCAAACACTTCATGAAAGAAAAGTTTTATGCCCTAGTTACTCTACTTCTATAATCCTAATTCAACACACAAGTCTGGATTGATGTTATATAAAAAACTGAAAGGAAAGACGAGCAAAGTTTCGTAAGATAGATGACCCATATAAAATAAGATGTGGTATATGGTTATCCTACCTTAAAACAAGTATGGAGTGGGTAGTGTAATATTGGTATAAAAAGTGACGTTTTTGAAACTTTGAAAATAAATCAGTATAAGGTTCTATATTATACCAATATAAGAAAAACTTGTCGAAACATGGATGTAAATAGACTAAAACTTGGGTTTGAATAATGTGGGGTATCGAAGAAGAACGCTACAATGAGTCATTTCTCCTTAAATGGGCCAAGTGGATTTTAGAACTTACGATTTGAAAATTTGGGTGGAAAAGAAAATATTATGCATGAAAACGAACTCAGAAAATCCAACGAATGTAAGTGCAAAATCATTATTATTTGGTTTTTTTTCGATTATTTTTACTTGCACATTCTAACATGTATAACAAGGGATGACACACTTACTCCAGAACATGACTAACGTCTGCACAGTCTCAAGCTAGCATCTTAAAAAGACACATTACAATTCAATGAATAAATAATGTTCATTCCCATCACCCAAAAATTCAACTTATCAAACAAGAACCAAGGTGTTATTTATGAGTTTAAGTTAATCCTTGATCAATGAATGACCCAATTCATAAAATTTGATTACTGATGTAATGTAAAATCCCTCCCACACTTGAGTGTGACTGTGTCCTCATAGTCGTTAATCAGACAAATCTTAGTGAAAGGGAAAGAAAATAAGAGAATATTTACATATGTACAAAAGAGGGTTAGTGCGTCTTACCGAATGTAATGTGGCTCATGGAGGACCATAAGCTCTTCCTCTTGGTTGGGTATTGGTTCCAAGTAAGGTTTAAGGCATTGACCATTAACCTTATAGGATGATCCATCAGTTGGATTCTCAATTTCTACCGCACCATACGGAAAAACGGTATGTACAGTGTAAGGTCCTGTCCATCTAGATTTTAACTTACCCGAAAATAAATGCAATCTTGAGTCATATAACAAAACTTTTTGACCAGACATGAAAGTTTTATGTAAAATTGATTTATCATGAAAAGCTTTCGTTTTATCCTAGTAAATTCATTCATTTTCATAGGCATCATTTCGAATTTCATCAAGTTCATTAAGTTGAAGCTTCCTAAGTTTACCTGCTTGCTCTACATCAAAATTCAAAGTTTTTATTGCCCATAACGCCCTATGTTCTAGTTCAACTGGCAAGTGACATGGCTTACCAAAAATCAACCAATAAGGGGACATACCTAAGTTTGTTTTGAAAGCAGTGCGGTAAGCCCAAAGAGCGTCGGTTTACGTTTGGGACCAATCTATACGATTTCGATTCACAGTTTTCTCAAGGATTTGTTTATTCTGCCTATCCGATACTTCAACTTGCCCACAAGTTTGAGGATGGTAAGGAGTGGATAACTTGTGGGTTATCGAATACTTTCTCATGAGAGCTTCAAAAGAACGATTACAGAAGTGTGTGCCATTATCACTGATTATTGTGCGAGGTGTGCCAAACCTAGAAAAGATGTTTTCTTTCAAGAAGCGCACAACAACCTTATTATCGTTTGTTTTGCATGGAACGACTTTGACCCATTTGGAAACATAATCAACAGCTAAGAAAATGTAAAGGTTCCCAAAAGAATTAGGGAAGGGTCCCATGAAGTATATACCCCACATGTCAAAAATTTCGACCTCTAATATGGGGTTTAGGGGTATCATATTCCATTTAGAAATTTTCCCCCAGAATTGACATCGATCACAAGTTTTCAAAATTCGTATGCGTCTTTGAAAAGGTTGGGCCAGTAGAAACTCGATTGGAGAACCTTTCGGCTATCTTTTTGGGACCGAACTGACCACCATAGGCTTGGTCTTGACAGAAAGAGAGGACACTGTGAGTTTCAGTGTCGGGAACACACCTTCGAATGATTTGGTCAGGACAATACTTGAAAAGATAGGGGGTCGTCCCAATAAAATTGTTTCACTTAGGAAAAGAATTTGTGTTTATCCTGCTTAGACCAAAAAGAAGGGGTCTTCTTGGTGACTAAGTAGTTGACAATGTCAGCGAACCAAGGATCAATGGATAGAGAAAATAGTTGTTCATCAGGGAAATTCTCGTTGATCGGAAGAGGAGAAGACGGGGCATTTGGAAGACGAGACAAGTGGTCTGCAATAACATTGTCAGATCCTTTTTTATCCTTAATGGTAAGGTCAAATTTTTGAAGTAGAAGGATCCAACGAATGAGACGAGCCTTAGCATCCTTTTTAGAGAAAAGTTACCTAAGTGCGGAATGGTCGGTATGAACAGTGATGTGTGAGCCAACTAGATAAGGCCTGAATTTTTCTAGAGCGAAAACGACTGCCAAGAGTTCTTTCTCGGTGGTCGTATAGTTGATTTGAGCGTCGTTCAGAGTCTTACTCGCGTAGTAAATGACATGAAGAATTTTATTGATTCGTTGTACTAAGACAGCGCCAACAGCGAAATTCGAGGCATCACACATGATTTCAAAAGGCAGCTTCCAATTAGGAGAGCAGATGATCGGGGCAGAGATAAGTTCATTTTTAAGATGCTCAAAAGATGAAATGCAATCAGAATTGAAGTCAAAAGGTACATCCTTACCAAGAAGACTGGTTAATGGTCGAGTGATTTTGCTAAAATCCTTTATAAAGCAACGATAGAAGCCAGCATGACCTAAAAAGGATCGGATGTCCTTAACGGATTTGGGAATGGGAAGATTCGAGATAACCTCAATTTTGGCTTTGTCTACTTCAATTCCTTTATTAGAGATGACATATCCTAAGACAATGCCATGTTTGACCATAAAGTGACACTTTTCCCAATTAAGCGTTAAGTGTTTATCTTTGCAGCGGTTAAGAACAAGATCCAGGTGATGTAAACACTCAGTGTAAGAATCCCCGAAGATGGAAAAATCATCCATGAACACTTCCAAAAATCGCTCGATCATATCAGAAAAAATGCTAATCATGCACCTCTGAAAGGTTGCAGGTGCATTACAGAGACCAAAAGGCATACGACGGTACACAAATATACCAAATGGACAAGTGAAAGTGGTTTTCTCTTGGTCCTCAAAGGCGATCGGGATTTGATTATAGCCCGAGTACCCGTCAAGGAAACAGTAGTACTTGTGACCGGTTAGTCGTTCTAACATTTGATCGATGAATGGCAGAGGGAAATGATCCTTATGTGTTGCAGCATTAAGTTTCTTATAATCAATGCAAACACGCCAACCAGTCTGGGTACGGGTTGGGATAAGCTCGTTAGCTTCATTTTAAATCACGGTTATCCCTAATTTCTTAGGTACGACATGAATCGGACTAACCCATTGACTATCGGAAATTGGGTAGATGATTCCATTGTCAAGACATTTAAGGATTTCAGCATGAACTGCTTCTTTCATGATGGGGTTTATTCGATGCTGGGGATCACGAGTGGGTTTGTCATCATCTATAAGGTGGATTCGATGTTGGACTATCGAAGGACTAATCCCCTTAATATCAGCCATGGACCAACCAATTGCCTCCTTATTTTTCTTAAGGATGGGAAGGAGCAATTTTTCCTGCTCTAAAGTAAGGTTAGAAGCGATAATGACAGGAAAAGTTTCATTGTCTCCTAAGTAAGCGTACTTAAGATGATTGGGCAGCACTTTGAGGTCAGATTGTGGGGACGACCCAATCGAAGAAATTGGTTGAGGGATAGACTCAATCGTGAGTGGCTCGACAGGAATCGAATCAGAGACATTTTCGGGACTATCCTGAAATAAAGTTTCGTAATTTGATTCAATTTCGTTATTCAGTTGGTCGAGCTCAGATTCATTATCGTGAATAGCATGGATTTCAGAAAACTAGTCCACATAAGAGTTAGGAGAGTTTTCGATTCTAAAGATGTTTAGCTCGACAGTCATGTTACCGAAAGAAAGTTTCATAGACCCATTTCTATAGTTGATAAGCGCATTAGAAGTTGCTAAGAAGGGTCGTCCTAAAATCAAAGGGGTCTAGTTCGCAGGATTGCTTACCTGTTGAGTTTCTAGGACAATGAAGTCGACTGGAAAGATGAATTCGCCTATTTTGATCAATACATCCTCGATTTCGCCCATAGGTTTCTTAATTGAAGGGTCAGCAAGCTGAAGAGTAACCTTGGTGGGTTTCAATTCTCCTAGCCCTAATTGGTGATAGACGGAGTATGGAAGCAAGTTAACACTAGCACCTAAGTCTAGCAGGCATCTATCGGTTTTCTTATCCCTAGTAGTACATGATATTGTGGGGCAACCATGATCTTTGTATTTCATTGGCATTGATTGGGACAAGACGTCACTTAGAGTTGCTGCCAGAAACACTTTCTTGGGTACATGTGTATGACTTTTTTGAGTGCACAAATGTTTTAGAAATTTCACGTACTGTGGAACTTTTTGTATAATATCTAAAAGAGGAATGTTCACTTTAACTTGCTTATCAAGGATCTTTTCTAGCTGATCCGTCTTTTTCCTAGGTCAGAGTCTATGAGGAAATGGAGCAAAAAACTCAGTAGAGGCTGGTCTACTTGAGTTTGAGGATGATCCTTGTCAGAAATTGGCTCATTGTTTTGATCTGAGTTTGTCGAATTTTCGGGGGTTTGGAAGATCGTCCGGTAAAGCATTTGGGTTGACAACATGGTTGTCAATCTCTTTGCCAGATCTAAGAGTCGTAATCGCATTCAAGTGACTAACATTTGAATCTTGAATGATGTGAATTTGGTTGGGGTTTGAATTTTGTCCTCTAGGGTTTTGAATGGGTTGACTTGGAAACGTACCTTTTTCCCGTTCACTTAATCTAGCGTTAAGTTGAGACATATGTTTTTGAAGTTCACTCATTTGTTGATTCGTGTTTTGCATATATGATTGCAAGGAGTTGTCTAACTTGTTTTGATTTTCAACACTTTGCTTAGTTATTTGCGCTAATAGGTTGCTCACCTCAGATAAATTCCCCTCAATCATAGAAAGGCGTTTTTCATATTGGGGAGCAACCATTTGATTGTGGAAAGGAGTCTGGTTCGAAGTGTACTGATTTTGCCTAAGAGGAGGGTTCACAGCATTGTTCGGAAATGCTCGATTCGAAGGTCTGTTCATCAAAGGGTTATTCGGACCATAAGAAAGATTTGGGTGGTTGTTGGGTCTGTTGAAAGCGTTTACTAGCTCAAGGGACTGGGGACAGTCATCAGCCATGTGATTAGTGTCAAGACATATGTGACACATAGCTTGGAAAACGTTATTAGACTGAGTGGGTGTTCTAACAACGTTCAGGATGGCATCAACAAGAGTATTAGAAGAAGAAGAGGACTCGACAAAATTACTGCTGGATCGCGAATAGAGAGATTTTTCATTAGTTCATTCCCATTGTTTCGATTTTTCTGCTAACTCATCCAGAAATTCCCAAGCTTCTACATCAGTCCGCTTTAGAAAATTGCCATGACACATGGACTCTAACGTTTTCCTAGTACTATTATCAAGTCCATCGTATACAATTTGACATAACGACCATGTTTCATAACCATGATGGGGCCAACTCAACAGCAGTTCTTAAATCTATCGAAGTATTGCCAAAAAGATTCACCCCCTTTTTGGTGGAAATTGGTGATTTCATTTCTGACTGTAGCTGTTTTTTCTAGGGGGTAGAACTTTTTAAGGAAAACTGCTGTAAATTCATCCCATTTTTTAATCGAATTTGGGAGCAAGCTGAGAAAACATTTTTCTGCAGAGTCAGTTAGTGCGAATGGAATCAAATGAAGTTTAATACCATCCTCACATAATTGTTGTAATTTAAAGGTTGCACAAGCATATTCAAATTCGGTTAAGAAACTATATGGTTCATCATGAGAAAAATTACCAAATTTGTAACACCCCGTGAATTCTATAACTGTGCAATTCATAAATTAAAGTATAATTAATTTCAAATCAAAGAACTAAGGGGAACAGGATACGCCATTGCGTTCGTCTCGGAAAAATACGCGAAATAGAGTCCGAGTTTTCGAAAAACGGATATCGTATGAAGAAGTTACGGACGAACGAAGTTGGGCGAAAAACCGGAAAACGGGTCAGTATGCACTGGCGCACTTAGGAAGTGCGCCAGAACAAAAATGCACTGGCGCACCTGTGAAGTGCGCCAGTACATTTTTGACCTGGCGCACCTGCCAAGTGCGCCCAGGTCAAGAATGACCTGCTGGCCAGGTCTGGTCTAGCCCTGGCTGGCCAGGTCTGTGTTTGGCCGATTTTCAGAAGCTTGCTTTGTCATTAGGGCTAGGTGGCGGGTTCTAATTGGTCTCTCTATCTAATGAATGGCTACGATCTAACCTAGCAACATCAATGGTCCTAATCAATTCCTAACCTCTATATAAACAACCCTAGACTAAACCCTAATCTATTCATTCAAATTAAGAACATAGCCGCCATGTTGCTGAGGAACGACTAAGAGTAGCCGCCAACTAGAGAGAGAATTAGGAAGAAAGTTCTAAAGCCTAAAGCAATTCAAGTAACCTAAAGCTAATCAATTCAACAAAGGAATCGTGTCTCTTAATTAGAGAATTCGCCGCAACCATTGTAAGTAGAGTATTACTTTGGTATAAATAAACAACTGTGTTGATGTGTATGCTTGAATTGTGGCAATGGAAGTAATTCATGTTTGTGCAAAATTATGTTATAAAGAACTACATGCGGTAGTTCTATGCAAATATACGTTTGGAATATTGCGCAAATTATGTAATCTATGTTGAAGCTACATGTATGTAGTTGAGTGAAATTTATGCAAGTTTGGGGCTTTGTTATTATGTTGTCATGATGTATATTTTGTGCATAAATCGTTTTGCAAGCAATTGAGACAAGTTTGGTTGTTATAGTTCATATGAAACTATGTTGGAATTTTGACACCATAATCCATGTATTAAGTCATGCTTTTGCAAACTTATGGCTAGGCTATGAATGATATTTGGCATAATTGGAATTCATCTTGTTTAAAAGAATTATATGATGTCATATGTGAGACATGGCTAGGTTAGACTCAAAAATCCCTTTTTGCAAGTTTAAAGTAAACACCATGATTAGGAATATTTATGCATAAGTATATTTATGCCATGGTTATGTGAACAAATTTAACTATACTTATGCCATGCTTATGTTTGATATTATGCCATGCTTATGTTTGACATTATGCCATGCTTATGCTAGAAATATTTATGCCATGCTTATGTTTGACATTATGCCATGCTTATGCTAGAAATATTTATGCCATGCTTATGTTTGACATTATGCATAAATAAGAATATAGGTTCATGTTGCAGTTAAACCTATGCAAGTTCACATGCCTTGACTTATGTCACCTATGTTACCACTATGCAAGTACACCAGTTTCTATTATGTATTTCCAACGTCATATGCAAGTTCATGCGCTCATTTTCCCCTCTTTGTGTATGTAATCACGCTTTAAGCCTCCCCTTCTCGCATGGCTAAATTGGGCTTTAAAAGGCTAAGCCCAATATATATAAACGGACGTGTAAAACGGGGGAAAATAACGTTGGGTTAAAATTAATCAATGAATGAAAATATAAAATAGAAGGGCCCAAATTCAAGTATGGGTTGGGCCCATGATTGGTGTAACCTTTACACCATTAACTTAATGGGCCGCAAATATTTACATAAATAAAGAAGAATGACAAGATATGTAAATATAGAAAATACGATGTGTTTAACCCGAGGTTGGATTGAGTTGTGATGTAAACCTGCCCGGAACCGCCCGGCTGTCCAGTAGTCACAACAATACCTATCCAATGTGGGAGGTTAAACATGGAGCCCAGCAAGGACCCGAGGTTAGACTGAGTTGTGGCGTAAGACTGCCCGGAACCAACCGGCAACAGGCAGCCACAACAATACCTGTCTAATGTGAGAGGTCAGGGCCTTAATAAGACAATTAAGGCTGAGTCAGGATTGTTAGGATTAAGTGAACTAAAGACTTAATCAAAATGGAACATGCTAAACTAAACGGACTGGTGGGGTTAGGTTAGGAAACACTTAACCAACTTAGCATGTTGGCTAGAGATAGAAAACCTAGTAACGGGGGACCCTTTTCAGCAGTAACCCTAAAAGGTGTATCAGGATACCCTGAAACTAGGCAGTGTGGGGCACGATTACTGGGCTGATTGTAAGAGGTCAAATCGACGGCGGTGGTGTAGCAGTGTAGGTTCTAACGGAGTGCGGGCGTGCACACACTCCGGCGCAGAAAAATAAGGCACTGGACACCAGTAGCATACCTGTGCACTCTAAGGTTGTGTCGGGTTGCCACTTTGGGACTTGATACACCCCATGGTGGGACCAGCATAGGTAACTACAGACATCGGGGGCCGTAAGACACATGTAACTATGCGAGTAGGAGCCGATCATCATTGAATGGATCACATCACCCTGATTATGGGGTGCAAATTGGAAACTAGTTTATATGGGTTCAGAGATTAACATGGGGTACGATAGTATATTCGACCCTAGACAACTTAACCAAGTTTATAGTGCATGCCCACTTCTTGTTTATACTTATCATACCCAGTTCTTTATTCATAGACAAAATAGTACTAGACTTACTCAGGCTTTATGTCTGACTCTATTTTTCTTTCGTCTTCTTTCTTCCGTTTCCCCCCCCCCCCCAGGTCCTCAGGGAGGGAACACAGCAGCTTGACCAGCCTCAACATCCAGCTTGAAGAAGAGAAATGTATTGCTTGGACTTTCCTATTTTGAACTATGGCTTTGGACAATCCACTATGGGGCTTTGGCAGTTTATCTATGTTTTATTTATGCTTCTTTAAATAATGTACTCAAGACAGATTATGAAAGTGTTATGTTATGTTTTGGAAAGGATGTTGTTGTAACACGTATTTGACTTTATGAAATAAAAGTTGTTGTTCTTCCGCTGTTTACAAATATGTGTTCTTATATTTGTCTTGTATATCTGTGACTTGTACTTATAAACCTCCACCAAAATTAGGGCATTCCCTTTGAGAGTGACCCTAACGGAGGTGGGGTGTTTCACTTGGTATCAGAGCATAGGTTTACCAGATAAGAAAAAAAAAAGTTTTGAAAAATTATTTTTCAAAAGGAAATTTAAAGAAGCATTTTTAAAAGAAAATATTATTTTATTTTAAAAGGCAAAGTCCACTCCCCAAAGCCATAGGTATTATCTCTTATCCTTCGTTTTGAATCTATCCTTTTTGTTTCAGCATGTCCCAAGAACTCAACTTGCCGGAAGGGGTACCAATACCTGGTTGGTTTAGACGGTTCTTAGAAGCAAGAGCCACTCAGCCAGGTCCTACTGTTCCTCCTCCCCCAGCTGAAGGAAATCATCCAGCTGCAGCAGCACCTCTTCCTCCGCCTCCTCCTCGGGGAAACACATTCGCTAAGATATGTAAAGATTTTAAAGCTATGGGAGGAAGGGATTTCCATGGAACTGAGTCCTTCGTGGCAGCTAGAAATTGGCTGAAAGAAACGGAGGACCTATTCATCATCTTTGAGGTAGAAGATAGACAAAAAGTACAATTGGCGGTGTGGCTATTGAAGGGCGAGGCTTCCTACTGGTGGGAAGTCACTAATGCTGAAAGACCAGTGGAGACATGGGAGGACTTTAGGGCAAGGTTTGAGACCAAATTTCTCTCAGATGCGGAAAGAAGTTTGCAGTTGGAAAAATTCTTATTTCTTAAGCAAGGAGACAAGACAGTCAGGGAGTATGTGAATCAGTTTGATGAGCTGGCTAGGTTTGGGCTTGACCTAGTCAACACCCCGCACAAGAAGGCTCTCCGTTTCGTCAAAGGGTTGAATGAGCCATTACACAGTTTGGCCATGACCCATATACCCATGGGGGCCACGTATGAAAGATTGGTGCAAATGGCATTGCTGAATGAAGAGGATAAGGGCAAGAAGGAGACAAAGGCAGAAAGCTCTCAAGGAAAGAAAGAGGGTTTGCAGCCTAAGAAGGTGGACTTTAAGAAGGGCGGAAAAGGCAACAAAGAGAAGAGGAAGTGCAATTTCTGTGGCAAAGTGGGGCACTTAGTAAAGGACTGCCGGAAGAAGAAGGCCAAGGAGAATGGTGGGTGCTTTTCGTGCGGTCAGACAGGCCACAGGGCTAAGGACTGCCCAAGGAAACGAGGACAGGGGCAGGGCACTGGATCCACCCCAGGGGCACAGGTTCATGTGCTGGAAGCGCCACCTCTGCAACAGCGAGGTACCAATACTTCTGTAGAAAGTGTAGTTTATCTTTATGATCACCCCGTTCGCACTTTGTTTGATTCTGGCGCATCACACTCCTTTATCTCGTCTGCTTTAGTAGAATCTCTGCACCTAAGAACTAGTATGGTAGAGGACCCCTTAATTGTTTCAAACCCAATTGGGGGCCCAGCTCATTTGTCTATGATCTGTCTGGATTTGAAAATTTCTATTTTAAGTGTAGAATTTCAATGTAGTGCCTTTGTTTTGGGCTTTTCGGGGTATGGTTTGATTTTGGGTATGGATTGGCTATCCAGTAATGGGGCCATCCTTGATTGTGAGAAAAGGGTTGTTAGGCTACTAACCCAGCTCGGTAATACTTTGGAAATTTCTTGTAATCCCTCGTATGCGGTTATGCTTAGTTATCTTGAATCGCTAGATGCCTCTGTTGAAAATTTGCAATCAGTTAGAGTGGTCCGGGAATATCCGGATGTCTTCGAAGAGGTGAAGGGCTTGCCTCCGAAGCGGGAAATAGACTTCCGCATATATCTTGTAGATAATGCAAAGCCCGTTGCGTTGCCCGTTAGACATATGGCTCCACGAGAAAGGAAAGAGCTCAGTAAACAGATTAAAGAGCTTCTAGAAAAGGGGTTCATTAGGAGGAGCATTTCAGAATGGGGCGCTCCAGTGGTGTTCGCTACAAAGGCGGATGGTTCACTCCGTCTATATGTTGACTATAGGGAGCTCAACAAGCTAACGAAAAAGAATAGGCACCCTCTCCCTAGAATTGACGGTTAATTTGACCAGCTTGTAGGGGCGTCTGTTTTCTCCCAACTCGATTTAGCAACCGGTTTTCATCAGCTAAGGGTGGCTGAAGATAGCATCGATAAAACGACGTTCAGAACCCCAGACGGCTTCTTTGAATGGCTTGTCATGCCTTTCGGCTTGACAAATGCACCTGCTTACTTCGTGGACCTGATGAGTAGGGTATTTAGAGATTTCCTCAACAAATTCGTAGTGGTCTTCGTAGATGATATCCTTATCTTCTCAAAGAATGAAGAGGAACATGCTCAGCACTTAAGGGCAATCATGGAAACTTTGCGAGTCCATCAACTAAAAGCCAAATTCTCCAAATGCCACTTTTGGAGAGAAGAGGTGAGGTTCCTTGGGCACATAGTATCCAAACAAGGGTTAGCAGTGGACCCTGCTAAGGTAGTGGCGGTACAGGATTGGAAGACACCAAGGAATGCGACTGAGGTCCGAAGCTTTCTGGGACTAGCGGGTTTCTATCGAAAGTTCATAAGGGATTTTGCGAAAATCTCAGCTCCACTCACGAAATTGACTAAGAAGAATCTAATGTTCAATTGGGATTTGGATTGCGAGTTTGCTTTCCAACGGCTGAAAAGGGCTCTTACAACAGCCCCAGTTTTGACGCTGCCAGATGGGAGCAAGATGTTCACTGTTTATACGGATGCATGTGGGACAGGGCTAGGCGCCGTCTTAATGCAAGAAGGAAGGGTAGTAGCTTATGGCGGGAGGCAATTGAAGGTGCACGAAAAGAACTACCCAACCCACGATCTAGAGTTAGCCGCCATCGTCTTTGCACTCAAGTCTTGGCGACACTATCTCCTAGGTGAGAAGTTCGAACTTTACACTGACCATAAATCGTTGAAATATCTTTTCTCGCAGAAGGATCTTAACTTGAGGCAACAAAGATGGATGGAGTTTCTTGCCTCGTACGATTTCGAAATCTCCTACACTCCGGGCAAAGGCAACGTAGTGGCAGACGCGTTGAGCCGAAAGAAATTGACCCTAAGCCCGTTATTTGTTGAAAGAAAAAGCCTAGAGTTTATAGCCAGCTTCGACTTTAGGCCTTCCTCCAATTTCGTACCAGGCTTGCTAGCATCTCTCGAAGTACGCCCAACTTTAGTGGATTCAGTAGGGACAGCACAGCGCGAAAACCCTCAGCTTGTGGAAATAATTGACATGCTAATTAGGGGTGAGACTTCAAGTCACCTCAACAGATACTCCATCGACGATAAGGGTTTCCTAAGGCGAGACGGAAGACTATGCGTCCCACAGACAAAAGATTTAATAAAGAAGGTTCTCGAGGAAGCACATCACTCCAAGATGACGATACACCCAGGCGGAGATAAAATGTACAAAGACATAAAGAGGACTTTCTTCTGGAACGGCATGAAAAAGGACGTGGCAGAATTCGTTTCTAAGTGTATAGTGTGCCAACAGGTTAAGGCGGAACAGAAAAAGCCTGGCGGACTGCTACATCCTTTGGAGGTCCCGCAGTGGAAATGGGATAGCATCTCAATGGACTTCATCGATGGGCTGCCTAGGTCTAAGAGAGGCAACACTAGCATTTGGGTAATAGTGGATAGGCTTACTAAAAGCGCCCACTTTTTACCTATCAAAAGTAAAAGAACTGCCTCATCCCTAGCATCACTTTACCTCAAGGAAATCGTGCGACTCCATGGAATACCATCTAGCATTGTTAGTGACCGAGACCCCATCTTCACCAGCGAGTTTTGGCGAAGTCTGCAAAAAGCAGTAGGAACGCAGTTATGCTTGAGCACAGCCTATCATCCCCAAACCGACGGCCAAACAGAGAGAGTGAACAGAGTTTTGGAAGACCTTCTAAGACTATGCGTCCTTGACTTCGGAGGGACATGGGAAGACCACCTTCCTTTGGTGGAATTTGCCTACAACAACAGCTATCAAGCAACCATCGGAATGGCGCCCTTCGAAGCTTTATATGGAAGACCGTGCCGATCGCCCACTTGTTGGTGGGAGTCCACGGATAAGCTCGTACTTGGACCAGATATGATCCGAGAGACCTCAGAGAAAGTAGACTTAATACGAAGAAGGATGAAGACGGCCCAAGACAGACAAAAGTCCTATGCCGATAAGAGAAGGACCGACCTTGAATTTGAGGTTGGAGACAGAGTTTTTCTCAAGGTATCACCGCTAAGGAACGTTGTTCGTTTTGGAACCACAGGAAAGCTAGCGCCAAGATTCGTAGGGCCATTCCCTATCATCGAGAAGATTGGGAAAATGGCCTATAGATTAGAGCTACCCGAGAAGTTGGCCGGAGTCCACAACGTTTTTCACGTTTCACATCTCCGAAAATGTCTGCATGAGTCTGCTGAAGTGGTAGAGCCAAATATCCTCGAAGAGGCCGAAGTGGAACGCGAAGCAACCATAAGAAAAGTTCCAACCCGCATCTTAGGAACGGAAGTGAAGAAGCTACGCAACCGCGAAGTCAAACTCGTCAAAGTTCAGTGGAGCGACGCCGAGGGAGACGCGACTTGGGAAACTGAAGCTAGAATACGCACTGCCTACCCTTTTCTTTTCGAGGGTACATCCTTGATCTTTCTTTTCCTTAAGTTGCGCTTTTATCTATCTTTTAGGTATATTTCCTTGACCGTATCTTTTAGGTAGAAAACCTTTGGATGAAAACATGTAGTTGGAACATGTTATGGATGATGGTTGCAAGTGGTTGCAAGTGATTGCTAGTGGTTGCTCGTGGTTGCATATACACACACAATCTAGGTTTTAGATCGGCTCAGTCACTTCATATTGCATATGCATATATGTTTGCATTCGTATATGGTTGAACATTAATGTGTTGTCATATGGATGTTGCATCTGTATTGAATGATTGTGCACTCATGTAGAATCAAGAATAGGAAAATTTGCATACATAATGGATTCATGGCACTTACATAATTCGCATTAAGGAGGTCAACTGAATCAGTAGACCGCCTGATTTTGCATTAGATAAGTACATGTACACACACACCTCGCATATGATCATGAAGCATTAGAAGTCTTTTAAGGACAATGGATGCTCGTGTTTGATGGATGAGTAGATGGATGATTGGATGTTAGGATATACATTCCTCCTAACTTGAAGATTTCGGGGACGAAATCCTTTTAAGTGGGGGAGAATGTAACACCCCGTGAATTCTATAACTGTGCAATTCATAAATTAAAGTATAATTAATTTCAAATCAAATAACTAAGGGGAACGGCATACGCCATTGCGTTCGTCTCGGAAAAATACGCGAAATAGAGTCCGAGTTTTCGAAAAACGGATATCGTATGAAGAAGTTACGGACGAACGAAGTTGGGCGAAAAACCGGAAAACGGGTAAGTATGCACTGGCGCACTTGGGAAGTGCGCCAGAACAAAAATGCACTGGCGCACCTGTGAAGTGCGCCAGTACATTTTTGACCTGGCGCACCTGCCAAGTGCGCCCAGGTCAAGAATGACCTGCTGGCCAGGTCTGGTCTAGCCCTGGCTGGCCAGGTCTGTGTTTGGCCGATTTTCAGAAGCTTGCTTTGTCATTAGGGCTAGGTGGCGGATTCTAATTGGTCTCTCTATCTAATGAATGGCTACGATCTAACCTAGCAACATCAATGGTCCTAATCAATTCCTAACCTCTATATAAACAACCCTAGACTAAACCCTAATCTATTCATTCAAATTAAGAACATAGCCGCCATGTTGCTGAGGAACGACTAAGAGTAGCCGCCAACTAGAGAGAGAATTAGGAAGAAAGTTCTAAAGCCTAAAGCAATTCAAGTAACCTAAAGCTAATCAATTCAACAAAGGAATCGTGTCTCTTAATTAGAGAATTCGCCGCAACCATTGTAAGTAGAGTATTACTTTGGTATAAATAAACAACTGTGTTGATGTGTATGCTTGAATTGTGGCAATGGAAGTAATTCATGTTTGTGCAAAATTATGTTATAAAGAACTACATGCGGTAGTTCTATGCAAATATACGTTTGGAATATTGCGCAAATTATGTAATCTATGTTGAAGCTACATGTATGTAGTTGAGTGAAATTTATGCAAGTTTGGGGCTTTGTTATTATGTTGTCATGATGTATATTTTGTGCATAAATCGTTTTGCAAGCAATTGAGACAAGTTTGGTTGTTATAGTTCATATGAAACTATGTTGGAATTTTGACACCATAATCCATGTATTAAGTCATGCTTTTGCAAACTTATGGCTAGGCTATGAATGATATTTGGCATAATTGGAATTCATCTTGTTTAAAAGAATTATATGATGTCATATGTGAGACATGGCTAGGTTAGACTCAAAAATCCCTTTTTGCAAGTTTAAAGTAAACACCATGATTAGGAATATTTATGCATAAGTATATTTATGCCATGGTTATGTGAACAAATTTAACTATACTTATGCCATGCTTATGTTTGATATTATGCCATGCTTATGTTTGACATTATGCCATGCTTATGCTAGAAATATTTATGCCATGCTTATGTTTGACATTATGCCATGCTTATGCTAGAAATATTTATGCCATGCTTATGTTTGACATTATGCATAAATAAGAATATAGGTTCATGTTGCAGTTAAACCTATGCAAGTTCACATGCCTTGACTTATGTCACCTATGTTACCACTATGCAAGTACACCAGTTTCTATTATGTATTTCCAACGTCATATGCAAGTTCATGCGCTCATTTTCCCCTCTTTGTGTATGTAATCACGCTTTAAGCCTCCCCTTCTCGCATGGCTAAATTGGGCTTTAAAAGGCTAAGCCCAATATATATAAACGGACGTGTAAAACGGGGGAAAATAACATTGGGTTAAAATTAATCAATGAATGAAAATATAAAATAGAAGGGCCCAAATTCAAGTATGGGTTGGGCCCATGATTGGTGTAACCTTTACACCATTAACTTAATGGGCCGCAAATATTTACATAAATAAAGAAGAATGACAAGATATGTAAATATAGAAAATACGATGTGTTTAACCCGAGGTTGGATTGAGTTGTGATGTAAACCTGCCCGGAACCGCCCGGCTGTCCAGTAGTCACAACAATACCTATCCAATGTGGGAGGTTAAACATGGAGCCCAGCAAGGACCCGAGGTTAGACTGAGTTGTGGCGTAAGACTGCCCGGAACCAACCGGCAACAGGCAGCCACAACAATACCTGTCTAATGTGAGAGGTCAGGGCCTTAATAAGACAATTAAGGCTGAGTCAGGATTGTTAGGATTAAGTGAACTAAAGACTTAATCAAAATGGAACATGCTAAACTAAACGGACTGGTGGGGTTAGGTTAGGAAACACTTAACCAACTTAGCATGTTGGCTAGAGATAGAAAACCTAGTAACGGGGGACCCTTTTCAGCAGTAACCCTAAAAGGTGTATCAGGATACCCTGAAACTAGGCAGGGTGGGGCACGATTACTGGGCTGATTGTAAGAGGTCAAATCGACGGCGGTGGTGTAGCAGTGTAGGTTCTAACGGAGTGCGGGCGTGCACACACACCGGCGCAGAAAAATAAGGCACTGGACACCAGTAGCATACCTGTGCACTCTAAGGTTGTGTCGGGTTGCCACTTTGGGACTTGATACACCCCATGGTGGGACCAGCATAGGTAACTACAGACATCGGGGGCCGTAAGACACATGTAACTATGCGAGTAGGAGCCGATCATCATTGAATGGATCACATCACCCTGATTATGGGATGCAAATTGGAAACTAGTTTATATGGGTTCAGAGATTAACATGGGGTACGATAGTATATTCGACCCTAGACAACTTAACCAAGTTTATAGTGCATGCCCACTTCTTGTTTATACTTATCATACCCAGTTCTTTATTCATAGACAAAATAGTACTAGACTTACTCAGGCTTTATGTCTGACTCTATTTTTCTTTCGTCTTCTTTCTTCCGTTTCCCCCCCCAGGTCCTCAGGGAGGGAACACAGCAGCTTGACCAGCCTCAACATCCAGCTTGAAGAAGAGAAATGTATTGCTTGGACTTTCCTGTTTTGAACTATGGCTTTGGACAATCCACTATGGGGCTTTGGCAGTTTATCTATGTTTTATTTATGCTTCTTTAAATAATGTACTCAAGACAGATTATGAAAGTGTTATGTTATGTTATGTTTTGGAAAGGATGTTGTTGTAACACGTATTTGACTTTATGAAATAAAAGTTGTTGTTCTTCCGCTGTTTACAAATATGTGTTCTTATATCTGTCTTGTATATCTGTGACTTGTACTTATAAACCTCCACCAAAATTAGGGCATTCCCTTTGAGAGTGACCCTAACGGAGGTGGGGTGTTTCAAAATTTGGGAAGGATGTTTATCTGACTCAATCGAATTTCAAAATGATTACCCACATGATTGGGTAACCGAATGCAAGAAGGGACAGAAACTCTATCGGTAAGAATTCTGTCCATCAGGGTGTGAGGTGCAGGCTCGTTGGCCATTTTTAAAGGTTGGTCGAGTAAATTGGGTTTCGAGGAAAGAGAAGGTGGTTCGATTCTAACTAAACGACGAGATTGTTGGTCACGGGTCCAAGTTTGCATGCACCAGAAACAAGAAGAAGAGAGTTCGTCAAGGAAATTTAGACAGTGGAGGAGTTCGAATAAAGGTGAGAAGGGGAAAAAATTGAAAATGGGAGTTTTTTGGAAAAGTACGACCTACAGACTAGCGAGGTTTAAAAAAAATTGTTAATTTTTTTTTGGTTTTCAAATTTTATTTGTTTTTGAGGAATTTTGATTTTTTTTTTCAATACACAAAACAATCAAATATATAGAGATTGGGTACGATGAAATTTTCTGTCCTTAATAGCTCCTAACCCAAAATTAAATAGTGACACGTTTGATTAATTAGATCAAAAGATTTCTCACCCAGTTAATGGACAGGAGTTATCGGTGCACCAGGAATCACCCTAGTCATGCAGCCGAAGGTTTAAGTACCTTCAGAGTAACAACCGATATAATATTTACGAATCACCGTAATACTTATAAACATTTATTTCTCTACCGTAGTCTAGACACCAAGAAATAATTCGTTCCAAATAAATCAACTATCAAAATACAATTAATCCCTATATGAGCTCGCGACTCCCTTAAGTCCAATGTCTAACCGTTATTATTAGTCAGATTCTACGATGAAATGCAATTTGTGGGCTAAGGAAAGGGTGATGAAATCCCTCACCTTATGTGAATTGGGGTGTTTCCCTTAACAGAATGAATACAGATGCAGAAATAATAATCACAGAAATTGAAAGATTTTACAAGCAAGTCGTTGCCCCTGCAGAAGATTTTTACAAGCAATGTCTATATTTTTTTATTTGCGGTAGCAGTCCCTGTAGAGTTTAGAAAAATCTCACCTAGATCGGCAGTCCATCCAGTGCAATTGAGAAGTTCTAGCGCGTTCACACCCCACTTGGTGTGTAACCGCTCCAACCTGTCTGAGTCGTCCACAGATTTATTGTTGTTTCGCTTTCTTTTAAGACCTTTTTTAAATTTCCACTGTACCTATTTTCGAAAAATTTCTCTCTCTCTCTCTTTTTTTAAAAGAGAAGCTAAATGAATTATCCTTAATCAAATGAAATAAAATGCAAATCAAAGGAATTTCCTTAGCCCACTGTATCCAAATACCTAAGGCCCAGTTAGCCACAAATTATACTTGCCCAAATCCCTTTTTTTTTATAACACGAAACTTGCTTCTTCAAACAAACAGATGCTTCTGAAAATAAAATAAAAATGCAATCAAGAAATTCGAGTTAGGAGGAATTGGAGTTCGGTCGATTTAGGGTTTCTCGATTGGAAGAGCAATTCAATTTGGATGGAAGCGAGTCGGTGATGCAGTGGTTCGATTTTGGTTCTTTTTTTTAGGGGTCTGCGTGGTTACGAGGTTCGGTTGAGGGAGTGGCGGATTTGGAGGGTTTCGGGTGAAGGAGTTCGATTTGGGGATGAAGGTCGATTGCTGATTTCGGGTCTGTGAAGATCTGAAGCTTGTTGGTGATTTTTTGGTTGATGTTAATTGGCTGAAGTGGATGCAGTGATGTCGACGTTATGTGAATGGTGGTTGTTGAACTAGGTTGGGGGGGAGCAGTTGTTTTGTCTGAAGCTGTGTTGGTAGAGGCGTGAGAAGAACAGTTGTAAGAATGTAGTTTTCAATTGGGATGGACTAGGTGATTGTAATGTGGGGGTATGGGTGGATCTAAAAGGGATTTTGTTAGAGGGGAGGGTACTGGTTGTGTTCGGAATTCAGATGATAAGTTGTTTGCTATTTGTAGGAGGGTGTGGCTTGTGGGTGGACGTGGATTTTGTGGGTTTGAAAAGGTTTTGAAGATCAACTGTTATGGTTTGTGGTGCTTGCAAGTACAGGCTTGCAGTTTTGTGAGTTGATGGCAGACGGGAGATGTTGTGATGAGCAAAACTGGGTGAAGGTTTTGTGTTGACTGGGTATTGCGTTGGTCGGTGCTGTGTTGAATGAATTTCTGGTGAGTTGCTAGTAGGAGACTATTGGTGGTGCTAGAGGGTTACCGGGAACAGGTTCAAGCAGGGAAGAGAAAGAGTAGAAGGGAAATTTGTATTGATTTTTTTAATAAAGGAAAAGATGTAAAAATGAAAAGAAATAAAAGAAAGTAAGGGAAATAAATCAAGGAAAATTGGCCAAAGAAAAAGGAAAGACAGAAGGCAGAGAAGAAAATAGGCAAACAAGGAAGAAAATAAAGCAAAATGAAATGTTGTTTTTTTTTAATTTAAACTCGTAGAGAAACAAAATGTAAATATTGGAAAAAGGAAATAAAAAAGAAAAGGAAAGATATCTGAGAGAAAGAAGCGGTTTTTTTTTCTTTTTTTTTTAAGAAAAGGAGATGTAAGAAATTGATGAATATGGTCGATAATGGAAAGAAATCAGGAAAGAAAGCAAGTTTTTTTTTTAATTTCAGAATTGTCAGAAGGAAAGAGAATCGTAGAAATTGGCAAGAATAAATGAAAGAAAGGGAAATAAAATAAATGGAAAGAATTTGAAAACAAAATCTGGCAAGAATATTTTTTTCTCTTATTAGGTAGATTACGGTATCTTAGATCAAACACCAAATCAACTAATAATATATATTTTTCCCAATCTATACAAGAAAACAAAAGGAAAAAAAATATAAAATAAAAATATTTTTTGTGTTTTTTTTTTAAATTAACCCAAAGGATCTACGAATTTATATTATTTTGGTCCCCGACAACGGCGCCAAAATTTGTTTGCGAACAAATTAAACAGTTGTAAACAACTGTAAAATCCGTTCAGCTTTCCTAAACAACAGGATTGTTGTAGAGGGTGTCGAACTCTGGGACCAAAAATATTTAAATTAATAAATCCAATCAAGTTATTCTAGGATTTTGATTGATTGAAAACACAGAAAGTAACAGCAAATAAAAAGAAAGATCTATATAATAAGAGAAAGCAATTAGGGGATAATGACATAGATTGGATTCACACTCATCAATAGCCAACAAATAAATATAGATCTAATTCATGTTTCTGTCACACACATGAATCAACGATAATTAGGTTCTCAGAAAGAAATAAGTAAATAACAACAAGCATAGCCTATGCAGGAGCTAAGCTCTTAAACAACCATAGACTATCAGGATAGATTCACTACCTAATTTCTAAAACCCTAAAATTAGATCTAAATCTGATAATTGTTAAATCGAACATCAATATACCCTGTGAAGGAGCATAGCTCTTAAACGACACATAATATGAAGGTTCAGATCTAACCCTTGATTCAGATCCAGATCTACATGTATAAAGTCCTCATCTATTGGCTATGTGATTCATATCTATTAGCGTCATCACCCCCTAATCAAAGGGAATTAGCTAGACATAGCTAAAGTAGAAGAGAAACATAAACTAAATAGCATGAACATAAATAAAATAAAATAACAACTGAGAGAAAGGGAGAAGAAGAGTTTTATTCCAAGAAGAGAATTACAGAATAAAACTAAGTATGTTTTTACATGCATAAGATACAAGGTATTTATAGTTGTATTAGCCAAGGCTAAGAGGCTCATTACACAATGTGGGACAAAATCCCTTTTTCAAAATAACAAAGTAGCTAAGTGTGAACGCATGTGAATGGAAGGCCTTTCAAATGAGCCAATGTGAACGCAGCATGAGAGAGATGCCTTGCAAATGAGCTAATGTGAACGCGTATGAATAGATTTATAATTGTAATAGCTTGCGGGCATCAAATGGCATCAATTTTAATTGTTTTGAGCATGAATAGGAACTCCATAACATCTGCAACAAGCTATCTTTTGAAAAGGCATTGGATTAACATATGCGGCATAAGGTGGTTGAACAACAACATTTCTTCAAGCTTTAATCTTACTATCAAAATCAACACTCTTCATACACCAATTCTTCAAGCTTTTCAACAATTACGTGCACTAATTCATTTATCATAAATAATATGAAAACACAACTATAAATACGCAGTATCAATTATTTTAAATATAAATTAAGATAAATAAGCGGATAAAACATACACATTTATGTGTATATCATAACCATACAGCCAACTGTATCTTCTGTCTATCGTCCACTTCGAAGATAACAAATAAATCTTCTGTATCCTTGAGCCAGTTTCTTGCTTCCACGAATGATTCAGTCCCATTAAAGTTCTTTCCGCCCATAGCTCGAAAGTCTATACATATCTTCGAGAAAGCATTCATATATGGAGGAGGAGGAGGAACAACTGCAGTTGGGGGAGGAGGAACGTCTGATGGGCCTGCAGCATCAGCCCTAGCTTCCAGATACCTTCTGAAATAGCCGGGTATCTGTACGCCCTCGGGAAGATTAAGATCCCCAGACATGCTAAAACGAAAAGAAAAGGTTCAAAACAAAGGATAGAAAGATAATGCGTATGGCTTTGGGGAATATTCCCTTAAAATAAAACAACACTTTTCTTGAAAATGCTTCTTTAAAACTTCTTTTTGAAAAATAGTTTTCAAGAATTTTAATCTGATCTGGTAACCATCATCTCTGATACCAAGTGAAACACCCCACCTCCGTTAAGGTCACTCACAAAGGGAATGCATTAACTTCGTTGAAGCATTATAGGTAAAAGTTACAGATAATTTACAAGACAGACACATAAATAGCGGAAAAACTGGAATTATTTCATAAGCAACGTGGTCTACTCAAAACATTACAACCATTGTCTCAAAACCCAACTTCCAAGCCATTACAATAAAACTTCTGTCTTGATTAAAAACTCAAAATACATAAAGAAGCATAAAGTAGTAGTAAAGTGGCATAAATCCCCAATAAAAGTGTAACCACAGCCATAGCCCAAGAAAAGAGAATCAAGCAATACATCTACTCTCTTCAACCTGGAAAATGTCTGAACAAAGCTGAAGTATTTCCTCCTTGCGGTCCTGGGGAGGGAAACGGAAGAAAAGAAGACGAAAGAAAACGGGTCAGACATAAGTCAGGCAAGTCCAGTGATTTTTCAGCATGTAAACAAGAAAAAAGATCATGACATGAATAAACTGAATATAGAACAATAACATAGTGACAAGATAACATAAGGTAAGATAAGGCAAGATAAACTGAATATGCTATCGCATTCATTTCCATTTCTATGCACCTACTAACAAATGTTTCAACTAACATCATGTGTTCATAATAAAATGATCCCTTATTAAATCGGCTCCTACTCGCATGCATTTATTACTTGTGTCACTCGGCCCCGCTTGATTGTAGATACCTATGCTGGTCCCACCATGGGGTGTATCAATCCCTATGGTGGCAACCCGACACAATTCAAGATGCACAGTGTATAACTACTGATGCCTAGTGCCTGATTCTTTCCACTCTGGAGTACATGCACGCCCGTACTCCGTCAGAACCTACACTGACGCATCACCCGCCGCTATTTTAACCGCTTATAATCAGCTCAGTAATCATGCCCCACCCTGCCTAGTTCAGGGTACCATGATACATCTATGTGGGTTACTGTTTAAATGGGTCCCCATTACTAGGGTTTCCTAATCAACATGTTATAATGGTTACGTGTTCTCCATGTAATCTAACCCCACCCATCAGTTTAATTAACATGTTGTATTGATTAAGTGTTGCTTAAGTTAACTTAACCCTACCGTTCTTAGCATGTCCGTTCATTAGCATTAATTCATTCATTATTGCCTCAACTTCTCACATTAGAACTGTTGTTTGCGGTTGCTGGATGTGTTGGGCGGTTCCGGACAGACTTCTACCGCAAACTCATTCTGGCCTTGGATTTTAGGCTCAATGGGCTAATCTCTCACATTAGATCTGTTGTTGCGGTCGCTGGATGTGCCGGGCGGTTCCGGGCAGTCTCACACCGAAACTTAATCTAATCTCGTGTTAGGCATATTCATCTTTTAGCCAAATTACATATTTACTATGCAAGCCCAAATCTAGATTTTTATATGCCAATTACCCAGAATTGTAGTCAATTCAAGTTATGCCACAATTTCTTGTTATGCCCAAAATTACTCAATTAAGTTATACCTAATTCCCCGCGTTTCAATCGTACGTACAACAAGATTCAATCTAGGTTCCGAATGAACCTAATATTCATAAAATAAAACAAAAGGGGGAATAGAGAAGGAACACAAGAATTGGCACAAGAAATAAAATAGGCATGTAAAGGTTACCCAAATCAAAGGATAATGTTTCCAATAGGCATGTTGTACATCAACAATAAGTACGGCCAAACTGAGCAAGTTACAACATAGGCATAAAGATTCGATAGAATTGAATATAACAGAATCACCCTTTCATTGTACAACATGATAGGTTCCGTTGTTTCAATCACAACGGTCTCATAAGCATAGGTAATTTAGACTTGACAAAAGGTTAAATATGAATCAAAATTGATTATCTCACAATTAGGCATAGTGGTGTATAACATGATAGGTTCCATTGTTCCAATCACAATAGTCTCATAAGCATAGGTAAGCATGAATCAGAATTGATTATTTCATAATTAGGCATAGTTCTAGATCCGATCATTACAGTCATGATTTCTATTAGGTGTTCAAATCTGAACAATAACTGAACTTATAGTGAAAGGATTAGAAAAGTGAATTAGATAACGTTGTGGCGATTCTAATCTTTGTTTGTTGATTGAAGAAGAAAACCTCTACTTTGATTTGATACTCTTCTTATTTGATTTCTAATTTGGAGAAGATGGAAGCTAGGCTAGCTTAGAGATGGACAACATGACGGCTTCATAGAATAGGATTGTGAAGTTTAGGGTTAAGGTTTGATGTGTTTATATAGAAGTGTTAGAAAAACCATGGCCTTTAGATTAGCATATGGGTTATCAGAGCCACACAGCTCAAAGACACATCATCCAGCAAATCAGAGGAAGACATGTCATCACATAACACTCTAGAATTTCGTGCTGGACAGACCTCAGCATGGGTGCACTTGGTAGGTGCGCCAGTGCATTTTTGTACTGGCGCACTTCACAAGTGCACGAGTACATTCTGTTATGTTTCCGATTTTTTCCTGCCTAACTTCGTTTGTCCATATCTCCTTCATACGTTATCCGTTTTACGCAAAATCCAACATTATCTCAAGCAGAATTCTGGGATGAATGCAATGGTGAAACCCGATTCCTCTAATTCTTCCTTTAATAATTAATTATTCTTTAATTATCTCTTATGTCATGTTTTAGAAATACAGGGTGTTACACAAAATAAAATAAAATCGTTGTTTACTGCTCAGAATTATGAGTAACCTACTTGGTGGAATCATTGTTAACTTCAATTCTGACCAATACTGGCTTACATGGACTCAACATGAATGTAGACAATGTGACTTCAAACTTCAGTTGATGGGCACTGTTTTGATATGAGAATATTTTATTCAGTATAAGCTGATCTTTCCACTTCAGCAAAGTGACTTCCATCATGCCTTCATACACGGCCATGCATAGTTATGAATGACAAGCAATGGCACGCGCCATGGCGCACGGCGCGGCACGATGCGACATCTGCGCCATTTCTTCTTGCGGCGCAACGCATATGAGAAGGCATGACAAAAGGCGCGCGGCGCAAAAAAGGCGCACAGCGCAAAATGGCGTGCCTTTTGTTTTGTTTTTTTGCTTGTTTTCTGTTTATTTTTTCATTTTTTGCATTTCACAAAAAATTAATATTATTGCGTTTGCTAACGTTTTGTATTTGGTTTTTATTTATTTTGTGGGTTCTGATGAATGGCTTTTCCACGGTATTGTTTATCATATTATTGCATTTGCTAACGTTTTGTATTTGGTTTTTATTTATTTTGTGGGTTTTGATGGATGGATTTTCTACAGTTCTTTTTCCTTGAAGACAAACAAATATATCGATACTGAAAATATATTTTATTTTATGTAATACTCTTATATGAAACGTAATATTGCTTGTACAAAAAACATATATTTCAATTGATTGTGTATTTTATTTCAAACAGTTTGTAGATGCACTAAATAGAATATCAATAAATATTTATCACTTTATTTTCTTTATTTTTTGCATAAAGTTATCAACTGCATAAGGGAAACAATATTACCAATCGATATGTTATTCTTCCTCACCAATTGTCCTTTGTGTTGCTAAATATAACCACATCATAAAAATAAAAAGACTTGATATAATCAAATTGTCCTTATGAATCCTATGATGTAGATGTTGATTTGGAAAAATAGGATTGTTGAATCGGATTTGGAATTCTAGTTTATTGGTAATATGTATTATTATTTTGGATTTTGAAAACTATTATGCTTGAGATTTTATGCTAATGATGTCAAATATGATGATGTTTCTTTTTGCAAATGGTAAAAAATTTGATTTCATATGTTTCAGTAAAAAATACTAAACTTCTAAATTTTTTGTTATATGTTAAATTAAAAAAACAAAAATACGAAGTAAATCAGAAAGGCGCACGCCATTTGTCGCGCCGTGCGCCAAGGCTCCAGGCCGATGTTGCGCCTTTTTGCGACATGTGCCAGTACTAACTATGCTGCCATGCCAGTGCCTTCCTATGCATCGCTTGCGATGACTTTCCATTTTAAACATTATATTTTATGTAATATCAGTTTAAGTTCAGGTGTTATTTATGGCACAAATGTAACAGAAGGAAATGAATAAATCATGCATCAAATATAAAATCATAGTTGCAGTAGAAAAAATTCAAAATAGTACTGGAGAAACTACAAATAAGGCTATAATATGTAAATCTATAAATAAAATTAAAGAAATTTACCATTGAAAGCCAGTTTGAGGTATAATATGGACATAGGTTAATTAAAGAGCCACATATAAACTCCACCTAGATTCAGAGACTATTTAGTTTCGAAGCTAATTCCGAATTATATCATATTTACCAACAAATAAACTCTCCAAGAAACAAATAGACCTCTGTCAGTAAAAATATTATCCGAGTGCGATAGGACATCCATTTATGTCTAAAGATTATGCCAAATAAGCTACAATATGTAAATCTATAAATAAAACTAAAGAAACAACATGGATAAATTCATTTTAAATTTATTCCAAGGATTCCAAAACAAAATATGCTAAAAAAAGTACATAACTAATGATTATGAATAAAGAATCGATATGAACATACAAGCACTTTATACAAGAATGGAATTTTCAAATATGATACTATTGAAATTGATGATTCAAATATTTGTAGAGAAGGAAAGATATTAATTGATTGTCAATCAATTAATTGGCTCGTATATGGAAAGATATAAAAGGAAGTTTTCTTTTCGGAGGAAAAATAACAGGTCAATCAATCAATTAATGAAGAATCAATTTATTAAGGGAAAGAGATTGAGACCATAATTGCGCCAACCATTTATGCTCCAATCAAATCAAGGGAGATATTATATTTATTTATCTTCATGTCCATGTAATCTAGAAGCTTCTCTTCTTTATCTCCAAGAAATCCCTCTATAAAAATAGGGGTCATGTTTTTGTATGAATGCAAGCAATCCACCATTAATCTTCTCTCTATTGTAATCTTATGTACTCATTTCTTTATTGAGAAATAAAAAAGTTGTTGGGTTTATGGACGTAGGCAAAGCCGAACCACATTAAATTGGTGTGTTCTTTCCTCTATTTTTTTTTTTTTTTTGTTCTCTCTATAATTTGTGCCACATGATTTTATTTTATTTTTGGCATTATTGAAATAGTTGACAGATTTGATCATTAGGTTTATTCATTTTCCGCTTCCCAAATCTATGATTTTGCACTACAGATTGGTATCAAAGCAAGTTGTCATGTTCAAAGACTTTTTCAACCATGTGAAATTCCATAAAGAATAACGGTGGTAGAAGTGGTACAAATTATGGAGTTTCTAGATTTGATGGAAAGGAGGATTTTGACACATGGAAGATGAAGATGGAAGCGGTGTTGAAGAAAGAGAGGACATTTAAGGTTGTCTCAGATCCAGAGAAATTGAAGAAATTAGTACCTGAAAAGGTAGAAGAATTGGAAGAGGATTCTCTTACTACCATCCAACTTAGCCTTTCTGATGAAGTACTTAGAGAGTTTTATCATGTGAAACTGCCAAGGAATTGTGGGATGCTCTTTAGAGAAAGTTCTACGACAAAACTCTCACCAACCGCATCATCTTACAGCAATAACTTTATTCTTTCAAAATGAGGCCCAGAACAGATGTATTTACTCATATAGATGCCCTCAACACACTTGTCATGAATCTTCGAGCAGCTGATGTAAAGATTGAGGATGAGGCGCAAGCTGTTATTCATCTATGTTCTTTACCTGCAGAGTATAACACTTTTGTTAATTCTATGATCTATGGGTGTTTGTCTATTTGCTTGGAGGATGTGAAGACAAATTTGTATAACGAGATGTTGAGAGGAAAGCTAGCAAGCATGAGCATGGAGAATAATTTTGAAAGCCTTGTTGCATAGAGGGGAAGAAGTAAAAGTAGACCCAAATATGGTGGAGATAGAGCCAAGTCCAGATCTCAGTCAAGAGGAGCTCGGAAGGGAGTTTGTCATTATTGCAGAAAACCTGGACATTATATTGCAAGTTGCCCCAAGTTGGAGAATAAAAACAAAGCTGTTCCCCAGAAGGCTTCAGCATCTACAGCGGAGATATAAGATTCAGATAATGATCCTGGCATTTTTATAGCTTCCGCCTCTCCTATGAAGAGTACTATGTGGATTATTGACTCGGGAGCATCCTACCACATGACACCTGATAGGCACTTCTTTTCCACTTATCGTCAGCTTGATGGAGGAGAGGTTCTCATGGGAAATAATGCTTCTTGTAGCATGATTGGTACTGGAACAGTAAAAATCAGGATGTTTGATGGTGTTATTCGTAATTTATGTGATGTCAGGCATGTGCCTGATTTAAGGCGTAGTTTGATCTCCGTTGGAGCATTGTGCAATTTTGGCTTAAAGTGTGTAATAGAAAAGGATTCATTAAAAATTACAAATGGCTCATTGATAGTAATGAAAGGGGTAAAAGCCGGAAATCTATATTTGCTGAAGGGTACAACTGCTGTTGTGGAGACTGCTTCAGTTATTGATTCAATTGATTCCGATTCTACCAGATTGTGGCATTTTCGTATGGGTCACATTGGAGAGCGTAGTTTAGAAGTATTGAGAAAGAGAGGCTTTCTTGACGGTGTTCATCATTCAAAACTTGACTTTTTTGAAGGATGTGAACTTGGAAAGCAGGCGAAGTTTTCTTTAGGCATTCCAGAGCATAAGTCTAAAGATGTTTTAGAGTATGTTCATACAGATGTTTGGGGCAATGCACCATGCCTATCTTATGGAGGAGCCAGGTATTTTGTTTCGTTTGTTGATGATTATTCTAGAAAAGTATGGATTTACTTTATAAAGTCCAAAAATAAAACTTTTGATATGTTTTAAAGTTGGAAATCTCTTGTTGAGAAGCAGTCTGGAAAGAAAGTGAAGGTTCTTCGTTCAGATAATGGTGGTGAATTCACTTCTAAAAAATTCATCAAATTTTGTGAGTCCGAGGGAATCCAAAGACACCACACCACACCAGGAGACCCTCGGTCAAATGGGGTTGCAGAGAGAATGAATCAGATTTTGTTGGAAAGAACTCGTTGCTTACAGTTGATAGCAGGATTAGATAAGAGATTTTGAGCAGAAGCATCATCTACGACGGTTTTTCTTATCAACCGCAGACCTTCTACCTCCATAGATATGAAGATTCCTGAAGAAGTGTGGAAAGGAGAGGCTACATCATATTCCTTTCTCAGAGTGTTTGGTTGTCCAGCTTATGTGCATGAGAGCAAATGGAAGTTGGATCCGAGATCGCGCAAGTGTATTTTTCTTGGCTATAAGAAAGGAAATAAGGGTTATAGGATGTGGTGTCCCACTACCCAGAAGAATGTTACTAGCAGGCATGTTACATTTGATGAGAAGGTTATGTTGAAGGTGGAGCCTTCTTCTTCAGTTAGTGATGATGTTGAGAGGACAAATTCAGAATACCAAACACAAGGCAGATCATCAATTTCCATACGAGTAAAAATGGTGATTCCGATGACACCGTGGTTGATAAGGAAGAGACAGAAGATCAATCTCAAGGTGGAGCTCAAATTCAAACTCGATCAACGAGAGAGAAGAAAAGACCTACATTGCTTGATGATTTTGTGGGATTAAGCATTGAAGATATTGACTTTGATGAATGGCAGCTTATGCATTAAGCATATTTCATGATGAACCAAAAGACTACAGAGATGCCATTAGTTCAGTTGATAGCTCCAGTTGGCTAGTAGCAATGGAGGAGGAGATTGAGTCTTTGCACAAAAATCACACTTGGGATTTAGTGTCACTTCCTTCCGAAAAGAGATAAATTGGATGTAAATGGATCTATAAGGTGAAAGATGGCGGCAATGGTGACTTAAGGTGCAATGCAAGATTAGTGGCGAAGGGTTATGTTCAGAAGAAACATGTGGAGTTTCATGATATTTTTTCTCCAGTTGTTAGATACACTTCCATTCACATTCTTTTGGCATTATTTGCTCACTTCGACATGGAGTTGGAACAACTAGATGTCAAGACATCATTCGTGCATGGTGATCTTGAGGAGGACATTTACCTACAGCAGCCAAATGTGTTCATTGATAGAAGCAGGCCAGTTCATGTTTGTAAACTTAACAAATCTCTTTATGGCTTAAAACAGTCTCCTAGACAGTGGTATAAGAAATTTGATAAGTTTATGATCTCACATGGTTACTCTAGAAGCTTTAAGGAACAATGTGTCTATTTTAAAAAAAATGTAATGATGACATCATCTATTTATTACTTTATGTTGAAGATATGCTGATAACTTCTAAGAGCATGTCTAAAATTTCGGAGTTGAAGATAGAGCTCAGTAAGCAATCTGAGATTAAAGATTTGGGAAACGCACAGAGAATTTTGGGGATGGAGATTCAGAGGGATAGAAAGAAAAGAGTTTTGAGGCTCACTCAAACTCAATACATCGAGAAAGTCCTATCTCGATTCGGTATAGAGAATGCTAAACCGGTGGCTACTCCATTAGGCTCTCAATTCAAGCTATCCAGAGATATGTGTCCCACATCGGATGAAGACAAAAGGGATATGCGTAATATACCTTATTCTAGTGTTGTTGGTAGTTTCATGTATGCAATGGTGTGCACGAGATCAGATTTGGCCCATGTAGTTGGAGTTGTCGGTCGATATATGTCTGACCCAGGTAAAGAGCATTGGCAAGCAGTGAAGTGGGTACTCAAATATCTTTGTGGCACTTCTTTAGTTGGCTTGTTATATGGTGGAGTTGATGAAGACATCTCTCTTAGAGGATACTGTGATTCAAATTATGCTGGGGACAGAGATGGACGGAAGTCGGTGTCGGGCTATGTTTTTATACTTGGCATAGACCCGATTTCGTGGATATCAAAGTTACAGTCTATTGTAGCTTTATCGACTACCGAAGCAGAGTTATTATCGATTGTGGAAGCAACAAAGGAAGGATTATACTTACTTCAGTTGTTGGATGATCTTTCAATGGTGCGGCAGACAGTGGAGCTATTTTCAGACAGTCGGAGTACAACTCATCTTGTTGAGAATCAGGCTTATAGTTCACGAACGAAGCACATTGATGTTAGAGGTTTCTTTCTTATACTTGAGGAAGAACGAAGCAAGATCAAATTATTGAAGGTTGGTACTTCGGATAATCCTTCAGATATGCTGACCAAGTCACTTCCAAAGGACAAGTTTGAGCATTGCTCAAATTGATCAGTTTGCTTCTTGTTACTTGAGCGCCATGGGGCGCTAGGCCCAACAACTTCTATGTTGATTGTTGAAGATGAGATGATGAAGAAATATTGTCATATTTGAATCAAGGTGGAGTGTCGAAATTGATGATTCAAATATTTGTAGAGAAGGAGAGAAATTGATTGATTGTCAATCAATTAATTGGCTTGTATAGGGAAAGATATAAGAGGAAGTTTTCTTTTTGGAAGAAAAATAACAGGCCAATCAATCAATTAATGAAGAATCAATTTACTCAGGGAAAGAGATTGAGACCATGATTTCGCTAACCATTTATGCTCCAATCAAATCAAGGAAGATATTATATTTATTTATCTTTATGTCCAAGTAATTCAAAAACTTCTCTTCTTTATCTCCAAGAAATCCCTCTATATAAATAGGGGTCATGTTATTGTATGAATGCAAGCAATCCATCATTAATTTTCTCTCTATTGTAATCTTATACACTCATTTCTTCATTGAGAAATAAAAAAGTTGTTGGGTCCGTGGATGTAGGAAAACCCGAACCATGTTAAATTGGTGTGTTCTTTCCTTATTTTCTGTTTTAGTTCTATCTATAATTTGTGCCACTTGATTTTATTTTATTTTTGGAATTTTTGAAATAGTTGACAGACTATATCATTGGGTTTATTCGTTTTCCGCTGCCCAAATATCTGATTCTACACTACAGATACATGCCTAAGAACTGAATTTTCAAATGTGAATAGTTTTGCTAGAATCCACATCAATTACCATTCACATTATCAATTATGTTTCCATACCTTTGAATGATATGTTTCAATGATACCTTTCAATGACAAAAAGCGCAGGTAAAACTGAACTAAATCATAATAAAAATAAAAATTCAAGAGTGAGAAAAAAAAAAGCATACCTCTAATCGAAAATCCGAAAATAGAAGCAGACGAAATCCAAGCGATAGTTAAATTTGTGAATTTGTGAAGGAATTCATGAAAAAATGGATTTTTTGGAGGTCTCGTGGACAGGAAATTGGGCAATCGAATGGAAACAGTGAGAAAAGGAGTAATTTGCGCGTTGATTTGGATTTTGGAGGAATTAGCGAAGATTTATTAATGGAGAATGAAACGAAGAAGAGAGGAAGAGTAGGGAACGCGAAAATAGATTTTTCAGCCAAAAACAATTGGCTTCAGAGAGTTTGATTTAGGGTCCTTATAGTAGGGAAACCTCCCTAATGGTCGGTTTGATAAACTGATTTTCCAATTCAAGTTTAAGTCATAATGTTTATAATGGCATTCATAAAAATAATTTTGTAATAATATCCGTTTTTAACATATCATGCACCCTGAAATTGTTCCGATGTGAACTTTCTGACTCGAGACGGAAATTTGAGACGAACCCCCAAGTTAGACTAATATCATCAATAGAGTACATTATTTCATTGTTATAACTCTACATATATAGGCATATATATAATTGGTGCAACATTGGAATTTGGAATGAAAGCAAATAAATTTAGGCTGACATAACATCGAAAATATGTAGTTGTTTACTAAAATTTTCAGCATATCAATCTCTTTTTTTCAGTCTATCCTCATTTCATTTTATTTGATAGGAGCAAAAATATCTTGTACTTCTAAATAAGTGAAAATAGTGAGATGGTACTAAATTTGACCTTGCAGATGGTCAACGGAAGTATGATTGCGAGGGAAAAAAAATAATTAGTGGAAAATTCAAATTTCAGATTAATTTAAAAACCAGCTGATTTCTTTCTTTGATTGTTGCATGCAAAGAATTATTTTCTAGCAAAGGTGATTACAAATTGTATTCCTATCATGACTGTGTTATTCTGGTGTTGCATAAAAAATTTCTACAGACATAGATGTGCCTCATAAACATATTTCATTTTGTTGACGATTTTTCATACATGTTTACATTTATGAATGTGTCAATGTCACATTTTCCATTTACAATTGGCAATTTTTCTGTGTTATGGGTTCCATAATTCTAAATTTATCGGTTTGGGTAATAAATTTGCCACAAGAAGTCTACCTTCAACTTCTGCTCTTCTGTTTGGAATAAACGAATATTGTTAATGACTATTTTATTTAAATATATACAACAGTTTCTAGATTTTTCCATGGTTAGATAGGCCAATCATGGGAATATTTCGTGAAAAAATTACAATTTTTCCTTGCATTACAGCTATCTACTTTTCAATAGTATGCATATTTAGTTTTTTTGGCTATATATTTCAGTTTAGCATGTAACTTTGTTGTATCCCTAATTACTTACATTAATTTGCATAAAGTTTTAAATGTTCAAAAGATGAACTAAATTCATTAGTTTAATACAAAATATAGCTACAGTTCTGTAAGCATGTTAAGTTAAAACGAATCTAATTACTTTATAGTCTATGCACTTGAAATTAAAATCTCCTTTTCTACTATGAATAATAATATTTTGCTATTTCAAAGAATTTTCATACTACTGTTAGATCTTGCATGATTTTAAAAACTGCTATTTGTATAAATCTAACATTTGTGTTAATCATGATATAAAGTTATTTAACTAAAATGGAGATCTATTATTTGCAACCAAGATTTTATTTACTGTAAGAGATGGGCATTGAAAAATTCGGAGAAGGTAACAAGGAAATTCATGACTGCAATAAGGCGAAATACATAGATTACTTTTGTTCGTAAGACTTATGAAATTTACAAAATCATTGGTTAAACATATGTAACATGCTCAACTAAACATGTTAGGGTTTTTTACTTTATTATTCTAGATGTTGAATTAATCTAAAAATAATTTTTTAGAAGGTTATTATATAATATAATAGACTAGGTAGTAGGTACACAAATCATACCATTGTCCCTTTTTCAATATGTTAAGTACATTCTCCTTTTTTCTGACTATCATACAATATATGAAACATGCTTGATTGGGAATATATAGATTGATACTCTCCACCAACCATTAAACACCGATATTTCTTAAAGTTGTGGACTTGTACCACATTGTGAGTTGCTTCTCAGGTTGTTATATTAAAACTAAATATTGATTTTATGCTATCTGAATTGGTGTACTATTTATTTTAATTCACTTTATATTTTCTTCTAAAGTCATTCTTGAATTATTTTCATATTATTGTTTATAGCTATCAATTGATACTTTTATTCCCATTACGTTCGTTTGGTTGTAATTCAGAATCTATTTGGTAGATGTTGTATTGCAGGATGATAAACAAAAAGTTTCAACCCAGTTAAAGGCTAAGGTGGTCGCATTGAGATAGACATGGTGCACAGTAGTGCACTGAGCGAATCTCAGTCCACAATGGATTGTTGTGTGCTCATTATTTAGGATCTAAATTCTTGACTAATATCACCCAATTCCAAGATCTCATTTTTCTGTTTGAATCACAATCTACTGCTAGATCTTCTATGCCAGGGCACCATTTTTGTACTCCATTTTAGGTCATTCATTCATAATTAAATAAGTTAGCGAAGAGGAAGTTAGTGGGAAGAGAGAAATGAGAATATGTGATGGAACTCGGTGGGCTATAGGAATGTGTGCGTGCTTGAGTGTGTGCACGCGCACGTATAGGATGTTCTACTTGGAGGAGCTCACCTCAGACTAATACCAACCCCTTACATCTTCCAAAAAAACGTTACTGTACTGGAATAATGAGCTCCTGCCGAAAATGCATGAAGGCTCACTTCACAGTGCCATCAAATATTAGTCGAATCCTGATGAGCTTACCACTATCAGTTGACCTTCTTAGCAAGTACAATGTCCATTCCATTCCAACAAGTAAGGACGATGAAGTCTGGTAGTTGGGCAAATCTTCGAAGGACATGATAGCTAGGTGATTGAAGTTGATCAAAGCAAATGGATGATACATGTTGGAAGATTTATAAGGGAGAAATTTAACAGATCTACTATCAAAGTCGGCATCGATTCGTCGAAGATTGTGGTAACAAATTTGAAGTAGGACAAGAAGAGGAAGGGATCACCTGAAAGAAGAGAAAGAGGAAGGATTGTTGCTGATAAAGAAGCAAAGGTTAACTTCTCCACTGAAGTTGCCGCTGCAGGTGTCTTGCTTCAACAAGTAGCGATTATTTTTAAAATTTTAGGTTTTTAAGTGTCCTTATATCTAAAAATTTCCCCTGTCAAAACGTCGATCTATACTGTTATATCATATAATCAAAAGACTTTCTTCCTGATCTATGCAGCCATGGCTGCCAAGGCTTTCTTGAATCATATTTTCGACAAAAACCCTAATCAGTTAGGGACCTCCTCATCTTCTCCCCCATCTTCCTCAAATCCTAATAGCAACCTTCCTCAATCTTCTCCTCATTTCTTGGTGGATGAAGAAGGCTTCACCATAGTTAATAACCGCAAGAAAGGGCTTAAATCAAAGCAGAATTCAAATGATTCTGCTCATTTCCGACAAGGCGCTGGAAGGACCAACGAATTCCCTGTCAGAAATAAATTCAAACCATTTCCTGCCTCAAATGGTAAAAGGTTTGAGCCTAGAAACCCAATCAGTTCTGATCAAGAAACTAAGCTTCCGATCAAGAACAGAATAACATTAGAGGGAAAGGCCTCTTCGTGGGCAGACATGGTCAAAAGCGGAGGACAGAGTACTAACTTTGATCTGAGTTTTATAAAGCCGACTGAATTACCTAATGAGGAGAAGATTGTAATCGTTAGTGAGGAAACCAGTGCACGTACCGAGGGAAAATGGGTGATGTCTGTTGTGGCTTACGTGTTCGGTAAGCGCCCCACCTATCATCACTTTAGAGCTTTTGTAATTCGAACATGGAATCCGATAGGGTCATTTGAAATATTCACCCGAGAAAATGGATTCTTCATTATTAGATTCACTAATAATGAAGATTGCGCCAAATTATTAACAGGAGGACCCTATTTCATCAATGGAAAACTAATCATATTAAAGAAATGGACCAAGAAATTAATTCTTGATCGCGATTTACTCAGTACTATGCCTGTTTGGGTAAGGTTACCCGAGTTAAATTTGAGATTACGGGATAAGGAAGTTTTCAGCGCCATCGCAAGTCTAATTGGAAATCCACTCAAGATGGATGAGCAAACCGCGAAAGAATCGCGGTTGAGTTATGCTAGAATTCTTGTTGAAATCAGCGCTGACGCTGAACTTCCTAATGAAGCATCGATTTACATGCACGACGGAGAGATTATCTCTCAACCGATAATCTACGAGCTAATTCCTGATAGATGCAAGGAATGCAAGTGCTTTGGACACTCATTCGAAAATTGTTCTAACAACAAAAATCCGAGCGAAGCACCAAAGGCACAAACAAATCTTGATAAAGAATCGGAAGAAGGAATTAGCCCAGAAGTGTTATCACAAAAAGATACTCACAGTTCAGAGCAACATCAAGAAGAAGATATGAATATTGATACCACTATTACAAATATGGGTAATTCAGAACCGCCTGAAACCCATAATTTGCAAATAGCCGCAAGTTCCTCTCAAAGCCATCAGCAAGATATTGATCAAACCAAAACTAAGGAGGACAGCAACGCCCCCTCAGATTTGAATGATCTAATTCCTACATTATCAGAAAACCAAAAATACAAAGGGGGGATTTGTGCATCTCAGGTCATTGAATCCTCACCCCCAAAGGAGGATTCAAGTTTATTTACAAAACAAAAAATCAATATATTGAAAGAAAAAGGCTTGGAATGTGAGGAGTTGCTGGCAGCGGATCCTATCTTCACTGATGAATCTCTGTTGGCTGAGAACCTCACTCCTTCTAAATTCATAACTGAGGACAGCATCCAAAAGGCAGTCAATCATGCCTTGGTTGGTTCCAAATCCTCAAAACCTGCATCACCAAAAAAGAAAAGGAAAAGCAGGACAAAAAGCCTAACATACATAATTTCAGTTGAAGAAACAGAGGATAAAATGGATCATGATTTCAGGCAGAAATACATTTCAAAGAACTCTAAATGGGATAAGCAATTAAAGACTGCTGAAAACATCAGCTTTAAAAGAAGTGGCAAACAGCCAGAGGGGAAAGTGGGCAGCAGCAAAAGCTCTGACCCATCTTAAATAGGTGATATCCTTCTTATATATCTTTTATTTTTATTATTTTCTTATGGATATCATTGCTTGGAACATTAGGGATCTCAATTCCCCTGCTAGACAACTTGATCTTACCAATTTTGTGAACAAGTATAAGCCTAGTATTTTAGGTTTAGTTGAGCATAAACTGAATGATGTTAGGATTAATGAACTGCATAACAGTTTTTTTTCAAAATGGAACATGATTAATAATAATCTGATGGGTGGAAATGGTAGGATCATGGTCTTTTTCAATCCTATCATCTGGACACTCAACAATTATTTTATTGACAAGCAGTACATACATTGCAGTTTTAAAAATAAAGGTGGTTTAGAATTAATTATCACCTTTATATATGCTTCCAATTTTGAAAATGACAGAAATATGTTATGGAATTGCATTGAGCAGTTTAGTAATATTATTAAAAAACCTTGGATGTTATTAGGGGACTTTAACACTGTTTTTCATAATTGTGATAAGAGAGGAGGAAATCCTATTCCTTTTTCAAAACTAGAAAAAGTTACTAAGTTTATGATGAAATCTGGATTAATAGTGTAACAACCCGTATTTCGATAACATGATTAAAGACGAGAATCAAGGCAGAATTTAATTTTAAATTCTGAATCAAGTGAAACGGGCTATGCCGTTGCGTTCGTATCGGAAAAATACGCGAAATAAAGTCCGAGTTTTCGAAAATCGGAGTCTGTATGACCAAGATATGGCCTCGCGAAGTTTCACGAAAAATTCCCAAACTAAAGTATACTTAATTAAGTGAAATGGGTTGCGCAGAGAAATATATATTGATATATATATATATATAATTGAAAATTAAATAAATAAATATGCAAAAATGTTCAAAACAGCGAATTGGGAGAGGGGAATAACCGAACCAGCCGATTTTTGAGGTCGACCCGAGCCCGCTGGGTCGACTAGGGGTTAATCCAGGGTGTTTGGCTGTCAACCCGTGGGCCGATTCGCTCAAATGCAGATTTTGCATTTGGATGGTTCTCATGGTTCATCTTTAATCTAAAGGCCCTAGATGGTTCCTACACTTGACTTCTTTCCCAAGACATGCTTTGATGCTTGGATTGAATCTAGGTTTAATCCTATGGCCTAAAACACTTGCCTAATCTATAAATAAGACCCTAACCTATCCTAAATCCTCATTATTCATTCATGCAACTAAACTATGGCAAAATTTCTACTCTCATGGCCTCCACTCAACTATCCTAGCCTCCACTTCATTTCTATGAAAGGTTTCATGATCATGAGAGTGTTAGAGAGTCCCTATGTTAGTATGAGAGCCTCTCAAGTTGATTTCAAGGCAAAAGCTTTGATCTTTGTTCATAAAGATGGTATTTTTGTTGATTTGGGGCATCCATCTTTGGGTTTTTGGGTGATGGCATGCATAGGCTTCCTCACAAGCTTTAGTTTAATCGATTTAGGCCTTCAAAGCAATGTAAGCCCTTTTCCTACTCTTAGATATTAACTATGAAGTTAAATGTTCATGTTGCAAGTTTGGGTTTGATCATTGAGAATGATACATGCTATCATGTCATGCAAGTTTATGAAGTCATTATCTTGATCTTATGAGCTAAAAGCTACAACCTTTATGTTGAAATGTTGCATTATGCAACATGAGAACCTTCATACCCTTTTTTGTCAACTTGCATATGAAGTCATAACCCTTATATGATGATATATGCGAGTTTCTAGTCATCATTCCATGTCTTTTGTCACCATGATTCGCTTATGTGCCAAGTTTGGGTTTATGCATCTTTTTGAGGCTTAAGAATGTAACATGCAAGCTAATGAACACATTTGTGCCTCATTTGCCACCATGATTAACTTGTGGCTTAATATCCATTTTTGTCATGCCTTTGTCAAGTCTCTTCTTTTAATTCATTACGTTGTTGCGAACGTATATGCGAGTTTAAAAAGCGTTGGGGTCACATTATGGGAAAACATAATGATATGAACATGATTTGGGTAAATGGGTATAAACATGACAACGTGTAACGTTAAATATGACATGTGTTTATACTTGAAAACATGACTTGAAATATAACATGGAAGTGACATGTAAGTATGCATAAAAACATAAGCTTGGGAATTTACCTATTAAGTTAGGTCTACCCATTGGGAATTTACCTATTAAGTTAGGTCTACCCAATTGCTTGAAAACTTGAATATGAACATGACACTAGACTAAACATGAAAGTGGCCAACTCGAGGTTGGGTTGAGTTTGCAACATAAAGCTACCCGGAACCGACCGGCCTAACTAGTAGTTGCAAACAATAGGACCCAATGTGAGAAGTTGGTCATGTTGTGCTTGAACCCGAGGTTAGACCAAGTTGTGGTGTAAAGCTACCCGGAACCGACCGGCTTAACTAGTAACCACAACAAAGTCTAATGTGAGAGGTTGGGGTGCATTAAGAAATTAATGCCACATGATAGGGTTAAGTTAATTTGATTAATGACTCTTAACCAAATATGACATGGACAAATGGGTTAAGTAATTGGATTAGGCTAATGATACTTAACAAAACATGACAAGGTTGGGTAGGTTAAGTAACTTGATTTGCCTAATGACACTTAACCATTTTTATACGACTAGTGGACGGGGATTAAGTTAACCAACACTTAATCAATCCAACACGATAATTTGGTAAGGTTAAGTAAGTTTTCTTAATGACACTTAACCAAAAGATACAGTTAATGGATGGGGTTAAGATTAGACTCAACTAGTCTAAACATGATAATCGGATGGGGTTAAGTTAGCCTAGACTTAATTAATCCCACTTGGTAGTTTAATGGGGTTAAGTTAAATACTTAACTAATCTAACACGATGATTTGAAGTGGTTAAGTGACCTATACTTAACCAATCTCACCCGTTAATTTGAAGAGGTTAAGTGACCTAAACTTAACCAATCTAACTCGTTAATTTGATGTGGTTAAGTGATCTATGCTTAACCAATCTAACTCGTGAATTTATTGAGGTTAAGTTAACCCATACTTAACCAATATAACGTGAAAACATGATAAGGCCAAGTCATGAATCGCTTGAATACACTTGACCGGTTTGACTAAGTAATTTCATAGGGTCAAGTTAATATATACTTAACCAACTTGAGCATGGTTTGTAGGGTTAAGTCTTGGACTTGGATACTTAGCCAATTTTGACATGATTTGTAGACGGGTTAAGCCTTGAACTTGGATACTTAGCCAATTTTGACATGATTTGTAGACGGGATTAAGTCATGAACTTAAGTGACACTTAATCTATTATGTAAACCCTAATTCGGAGAATTAGGTGGGTAACCGTAATTAACAAGGATAACGGGAATAAGGCTAAGTCGTAAACCTTGGTTGAAGGATAACTAAGTAATGATTCTTAGTCAAGGAAATTTAGACCAGTTCATAGATAGATGAGTAACCTGGTACGGTAGGTCATCGTTTAAGTATACGAGTAGGAGCAAGTATCTGATTTAGATAAAGGCTCCAGCGAACTGGGTAACGAAGCAGCGGCTTCGGGGAACGTGAGGATATTCTTGGGATCCCTCTGTGGGCTGCCAGGTAATTATACTAGGCTCATGAGAGGTTAAGGTCTGCGTTAGAAGAACCAAGAGTATGTCTTGGTTGCTATACGAGCGACCTAAAGACGGGGATGGATAGGGTATAGTCGACGAAACACGGTCGTACCCTAGATAGCATTTTTCGTCAGGCTACCTTCCATCTTTGGTCAAGCGTGTACGTACGGAAAGGCAGAGAACACCCAATAGACCATAATTGCTATCTAATTATGGGTGCGGTAAGGCTCGGATTGGGGGTTGGCCAGTAGTGTGTTCTCGTACAGGATTTATCCTGTCTTGTCTTTCGCTAGTTGAGGGAGGGGTCGCGTGGGACCATAGCCACGTATAGAAAAAACAGACCTTAGCATCTGCATCGGCAGATAAATCGTAAGCTCCCGACCGAGTCCTGTATTTCCTGGTATGCCCTGTGACAGGACTCGGATGACACGATGTGATACATGTGCATACAGTCATGGAAAAACGATTCACGATGAATGCGTGGGAAAAAGGGCGCGGTTGGCGGTTAGCGTAATCCCTAGTGGCCCTAGGTGGTTGAACCCAAACCGAGATACGAAAACGTGCAATAGGTAAGCGTAATCCCTAGTAGCCCTAGGTAGCATAAGTCCTAGTTGTACAGACGCTAATTCATGTTGGAAGACCCTAGCTAGGTTTAGGGTAACAGTCCAAACCGATCTTAAGGATCATGGAACTATGTAAAGTAATATAGAATCTCATGGGAAAGCCCGTATGGCCTACGGCAAGGGACTGAACATTTACATGGAATAAAACATACGAGTTGAGTAACCTATATATGCGATATATTAGGTTGACATGGACCACTACACGACTTTTGAGTAAGGGTCATTCACGGATAACACGTGATACAGTTGGGATACTAGTACGGTAGGTGCAGAGCAGATGTACAGGATAGATACCATGGGACGTTATACGTGATAGATATCTTGGGATATTATACTTGATAGAAACCTGACGATGTGATACCTTGTTTTATCTTGACATCGTAATTTATCATGACACCTTAGTTCACCTGAGTTCAGTAGTTCATCCTGTTATTTTGATTTAGCTTATCTATCTTGTTATCATGCTTATGTTCATCTCAGCTTCTCATGTCAGTTAACTTTACTAGTTTTTATACTAATAGTAGATAGGGCTTACTCAGTCTTTTTGACTGACCCGTTTTGTTTCGCCTCTTTTCTTCCGTTCCCCCCCCCCCCCGGTTACAGGGAGGAAATACTGCTGTTTAGTTTGGACTTCTTCTGCTTGAAGGTCATCATGGATGGCTTGGACTTTTCTTGGCTATGGCTACTTTACCGTCTTTATTTGGGGAATAATTTATGAAAAAGTCTTTATGCTTCTTTACTATTGCAAGACAGGTTTTGATGTACTCTGATGTAAAAGGCTTTAGACCTTAATTATAAATGTTTATGAAAGTTCGATTTTACTTCCGCTATTTTATATGTTCTGTCTTGTGATATTTCTGTGCATGTTTACCAATAATGCCCCTCTAAAGCTAGTGCATTCCTTTGTGAGTGACCCTAGCGGAGGCGGGGTGTTACACGTGGTATCAGAGCCAGGTTATCAGACTGGGCAAAAGTTTTTAAAGACCTTCTGAAAACTATTTGAAAATCGTTTATAAAGAAGCATTTTTCAAGAAAATTTTCTTTTAAAAGAAAAAGGCTATTCCCCAAAGGCCATTAGCACTATCCTTGTTTCCTTAATTGAATCTCTTTTCCTTTCTTTCCTCCATCTGTAGTCACAGTGGTTTTAACTGCGACTAGTCTTTTCTATCTACGAAAGTGTTTTCCTTACGATGGAGGTGGTTCTCGAGAGACCAGTGGTCGCGTTATAAGAAAGGATAGTGAGGAAGAGGATAAAGGATACGAGCTTAAGGATGAGCAACTTGTTGGTATGGCTCAGCCCAGGACGAGAGAGAAGGATGAACAATGAAACCCATGACGAGAGAGTACCTTTGGCATGGTAAAACGGGACGGATAGTTAAGTATTATGGGAAAAGGACAAGATCATCGGGAGGGCAGCAATATGCTCTCATTTCTAGGGTACCTCGGAAGGAGGGTGACGATCTTGTTAAAGGTTTAGCTTTTCTTCTCTATCATCCCGTTAGGACTTTGTTTTGATCATCGTATCATTTAAGTCTGCTTCGATAGTTGAGTCTCTGCACCTTAAGTACTAGCGTAATAGAGAATCCCATTTTTGTCTCAAAGTCCTATTGGAGAATCAGTCCATTTATACATGACTTGTTTGGATTTGGGAATGTCTATGCCAAGTGTTGAGTTTGGAAATAATGCTTATGTTTTTAAGCTATGGATGGATTCTAGGGATGAAGTGGTTATCCAGTAAGGGGTGCCACTCTCGGTTTTGATAGGAGGGTAGTTAGACTCTTGACTAGCCTTGGTAATACCCTCGAAGTCTCGTGTAACCTTTTGGGTTCGTTCATGGTTAGTTACTTAGAATCCCTTGATGCCTTTATGGGAAATTGGAAGCCCAATCGAGTGGTGTTCGCCGATAAGACGGATGGTTTATTTCACTTATGCATGGGTTATAGAAATCACCTTAGTAAGTGCGCTTGATAACCTGGTTGGCATCTGTTTACTTTCAAGAGAAAGTTCTTCTATGTGGAATACCTTGTGGTACGAGGTCCGAGATTCAATAATGAATTTTGGAAAGCTTGCATGAGATCATGAGTACGCAGTCATGTTTGCGTCAAGTATTTTAGGAAAAGGATAAGTGCAAGTGGAACGAGAGGCGACGAAGAAATGAGTTTCAGCTCATGTTATGGAAACAGGAAATAAGAAGCTACGAAATCGCGAAGTTAAAGGACGGTCAAGGCACAATGGAATTAAGCTCAAGGAAATACGACTTTGATGGTCAAAGACTAGATACGCGCATGATATCTCTTTTTGGGAGTATATCCTTGATCCCTGTTTTCTGTAGAGCTTACTTGTAGGATATCTTTTGTGGACATCCTCTCGGTCCTATTCTCCGTTACAAACCCTGTAAGGAGTTTGTCCTGTTTATCTTCTCGACCCTGTTTCAGGGAATTCTAGGTAGAACCCTATAGATGTAAACATGTATTTGAAACATGTTATGATTGATATGGTTGCAAGTGGTTGCAAGTGGTTGCTCGTGGATGCGCGAATACACATTAGATACTAGCTCGACTCGGTCACATTTCATATTGCATATGCACGAGTATTTATACTTGTTTATGGATGAAATCGAATGTATTATCATGCGGTTGTTGCATATGAATGAATGATTGTGCACGCATATAGTATCTATATGACTAGGACTATTTGCATACATGTTGGATTCATGGCACTATACATATTTTGCATTAGAAAGATTATTCAGGCCTGATCATTAGCATTAGCTAAGGAACATGTACACACACGTCTTGCATATATTCATACAGCATTAGAAATCATCTAAGGACAATGGTTGCTCGTGGATGATGTTTTGAGTAGATGGATGATGGATGGTAGGATATGTTCTTCATAACTTGGAGATTTCGGGGACGAAATCCTAAAAGGTGGGGAGAATGTAACAACCCGTATTTCGATAACATGATTAAAGACGAGAATCAAGGCAGAATTTAATTTTAAATTCTGAATCAAGTGAAACAGGCTATGCCATTGCGTTCGTATCGGAAAAATACGCGAAATAGAGTCCGAGTTTTCGAAAATCGGAGTCTGTATGACCAAGATATGGCCTCGCGAAGTTTCACGAAAAATTCCCAAATTAAAGTATACTTAATTAAGTGAAATGGGTTGCACAGAGAAATATATATATTGATATATATATATATATATAATTGAAAATTAAATAAATAAATATGCAAAAATGTTCAAAACAGCGAATTGGGAGAGGGGAATAACCGAACCAGCCGATTTTTGAGGTCGACCCGAGCCCGCTGGGTCGACTAGGGGTTAATCCAGGGTGTTTGGCTGTCAACCCGTGGGCCGATTCGCTCAAATGCAGATTTTGCATTTGGATGGTTCTCATGATTCATCTTTAATCTAAAGGCCCTAGATGGTTCCTACACTTGACTTCTTCCCCAAGACATGCTTTGATGCTTGGATTGAATCTAGGTTTAATCCTATGGCCTAAAACACTTGCCTAATCTATAAATAAGACCCTAACCTATCCTAAATCCTCATTATTCATTCATGCAACTAAACTATGGCAAAATTTCTACTCTCATGGCCTCCACTCAACTATCCTAGCCTCCACTTCATTTCTATGAAAGGTTTCATGATCATGAGAGTGTTAGAGAGTCCCTATGTTAGTATGAGAGCCTCTCAAGTTGATTTCAAGGCAAAAGCTTTGATCTTTGTTCATAAAGATGGTATTTTTGTTGATTTGGGGCATCCATCTTTGGGTTTTTGGGTGATGGCATGCATAGGCTTCCTCACAAGCTTTAGTTTAATCGATTTAGGCCTTCAAAGCAATGTAAGCCCTTTTCCTACTCTTAGATATTAACTATGAAGTTAAATGTTCATGTTGCAAGTTTGGGTTTGATCACTGAGAATGATACATGCTATCATGTCATGCAAGTTTATGAAGTCATTATCTTGATCTTATGAGCTAAAAGCTACAACCTTTATGTTGAAATGTTGCATTATGCAACATGAGAACCTTCATACCCTTTTTTTGTCAACTTGCATATGAAGTCATAACCCTTATATGATGATATATGCGAGTTTCTAGTCATCATTCCATGTCTTTTGTCACCATGATTCGCTTATGTGCCAAGTTTGGGTTTATGCATCTTTTTGAGGCTTAAGAATGTAACATGCAAGCTAATGAACACATTTGTGCCTCATTTGCCACCATGATTAACTTGTGGCTTAATATCCATTTTTGTCATGCCTTTGCCAAGTCTCTTCTTTTAATTCATTACGCTGTTGCGAACGTATATGCGAGTTTAAAAAGCGTTGGGGTCACATTATGGGAAAACATAATGATATGAACATGATTTGGGTAAATGGGTATAAACATGACAACGTGTAACGTTAAATATGACATGTGTTTATACTTGAAAACATGACTTGAAATATAACATGGAAGTGACATGTAAGTATGCATAAAAACATAAGCTTGGGAATTTACCTATTAAGTTAGGTCTACCCATTGGGAATTTACCTATTAAGTTAGGTCTACCCAATTGCTTGAAAACTTGAATATGAACATGACACTAGACTAAACATGAAAGTGGCCAACTCGAGGTTGGGTTGAGTTTGCAACATAAAGCTACCCGGAACCGACCGGCCTAACTAGTAGTTGCAAACAATAGGACCCAATGTGAGAAGTTGGTCATGTTGTGCTTGAACCCGAGGTTAGACCAAGTTGTGGTGTAAAGCTACCCGGAACCGACCGGCTTAACTAGTAACCACAACAAAGCCTAATGTGAGAGGTTGGGGTGCATTAAGAAATTAATGCCACATGATAGGGTTAAGTTAATTTGATTAATGACTCTTAACCAAATATGACATGGACAAATGGGTTAAGTAATTGGATTAGGCTAATGATACTTAACAAAACATGACAAGGTTGGGTAGGTTAAGTAACTTGATTTGCCTAATGACACTTAACCATTTTTATACGACTAGTGGACGGGGATTAAGTTAACCAACACTTAATCAATCCAACACGATAATTTGGTAAGGTTAAGTAAGTTTTCTTAATGACACTTAACCAAAAGATACAGTTAATGGATGGGGTTAAGATTAGACTCAACTAGTCTAAACATGATAATCAGATGGGGTTAAGTTAGCCTAGACTTAATTAATCCCACTTGGTAGTTTAATGGGGTTAAGTTAAATACTTAACTAATCTAACACGATGATTTGAAGTGGTTAAGTGACCTATACTTAACCAATCTCACCCGTTAATTTGAAGAGGTTAAGTGACCTAAACTTAACCAATCTAACTCGTTAATTTGATGTGGTTAAGTGATCTATGCTTAACCAATCTAACTCGTGAATTTATTGAGGTTAAGTTAACCCATACTTAACCAATATAACGTGAAAACATGATAAGGCCAAGTCATGAATCGCTTGAATACACTTGACCGGTTTGACTAAGTAATTTCATAGGGTCAAGTTAATATATACTTAACCAACTTGAGCATGGTTTGTAGGGTTAAGTCTTGGACTTGGATACTTAGCCAATTTTGACATGATTTGTAGACGGGTTAAGCCTTGAACTTGGATACTTAGCCAATTTTGACATGATTTGTAGACGGGATTAAGTCATGAACTTAAGTGACACTTAATCTATTATGTAAACCCTAATTCGGAGAATTAGGTGGGTAACCGTAATTAACAAGGATAACGGGAATAAGGCTAAGTCGTAAACCTTGGTTGAAGGATAACTAAGTAATGATTCTTAGTCCAGGAAATTTAGACCAGTTCATAGATAGATGAGTAACCTGGTACGGTAGGTCATCGTTTAAGTATACGAGTAGGAGCAAGTATCTGATTTAGATAAAGGCTCCAGCGAACTGGGTAACGAAGCAGCGGCTTCGGGGAACGTGAGGATATTCTTGGGATCCCTCTGTGGGCTGCCAGGTAATTATACTAGGCTCATGAGAGGTTAAGGTCTGCGTTAGAAGAACCAAGAGTATGTCTTGGTTGCTATACGAGCGACCTAAAGACGGGGATGGATAGGGTATAGTCGACGAAACACGGTCGTACCCTAGATAGCATTTTTCGTCAGGCTACCTTCCATCTTTGGTCAAGCGTGTACGTACGGAAAGGCAGAGAACACCCAATAGACCATAATTGCTATCTAATTATGGGTGCGGTAAGGCTCGGATTGGGGGTTGGCCAGTAGTGTGTTCTCGTACAGGATTTATCATGTCTTGTCTTTCGCTAGTTGAGGGAGGGGTCGCGTGGGACCATAGCCACGTATAGAAAAAACAGACCTTAGCATCTGCATCGGCAGATAAATCGTAAGCTCCCGACCGAGTCCTGTATTTCCTGGTCTGCCCTGTGACAGGACTCGGATGGCACGATGTGATACATGTGCATACAGTCATGGAAAAACGATTCACGATGAATGCGTGGGAAAAAGGGCGCGGTTGGCGGTTAGCGTAATCCCTAGTGGCCCTAGGTGGTTGAACCCAAACCGAGATACGAAAACGTGCAATAGGTAAGCGTAATCCCTAGTAGCCCTAGGTAGCATAAGTCCTAGTTGTACAGACGCTAATTCACGTTGGAAGACCCTAGCTAGGTTTAGGGTAACAGTCCAAACCGATCTTAAGGATCATGGAACTATGTAAAGTAATATAGAATCTCATGGGAAAGCCCGTATGGCCTACGGCAAGGGACTGAACATTTACATGGAATAAAACATACGAGTTGAGTAACCTATATATGCGATATATTAGGTTGACATGGACCACTACACGACTTTTGAGTAAGGGTCATTCACGGATAACACGTGATACAGTTGGGATACTAGTACGGTAGGTGCAGAGCAGATGTACAGGATAGATACCATGGGACGTTATACGTGATAGATATCTTGGGATATTATACTTGATAGAAACCTGACGATGTGATACCTTGTTTTATCTTGACATCGTAATTTATCATGACACCTTAGTTCACCTGAGTTCAGTAGTTCATCCTGTTATTTTGATTTAGCTTATCTATCTTGTTATCATGCTTATGTTCATCTCAGCTTCTCATGTCAGTTAACTTTACTAGTTTTTATACTAATAGTAGATAGGGCTTACTCAGTCTTTTTGACTGACCCGTTTTGTTTCGCCTCTTTTCTTCCGTTCCCCCCCCCCCAGGTTACAGGGAGGAAATACTGCTGTTTAGTTTGGACTTCTTCTGCTTGAAGGTCATCATGGATGACTTGGACTTTTCTTGGCTATGGCTACTTTACTGTTTTTATTTGGGGAATAATTTATGAAAAAGTCTTTATGCTTCTTTACTATTGCAAGACAGGTTTTGATGTACTCTGATGTAAAAGGCTTTAGACCTTAATTATAAATGTTTATGAAAGTTCGATTTTACTTCCGCTATTTTATATGTTCTGTCTTGTGATATTTCTGTGCATGTTTACCAATAATGCTCCTCTAAAGCTAGTGCATTCCTTTGTGGGTGACCCTAGCGGAGGCGGGGTGTTACAAATAGAGCCTATCATCTCTGGCAATAAATATACCTGGAAATCTGGTAAATTCAGGAATATTCATTGCAAATTGGACAGGGTCTTATTTAATCAAAATTTCATAAACCTTTTCTCAAATACCAAGTGTTGCACCCTGCCTCAAAACACTAGTGATCATACACCTATTCTAGTCTCTTTTATGTCAGATTTGAATTTGCACAAAAATGCCCCATTTAGATTTGTGAATGGATGGGTGCATGATCATGATTATAAAGAGGTGGTAACCAAATGCTTTAATAATAATATTTTTGGCACTGCTCAATATAAGTTTAATAAAACTCTGCAGTTGGTTAAAACTAATCTCAAAAGTTGGAACACTATTAGGAAAAGAGATGACATTAAAACTATTAGGGATGATTGTGAGAGACTTCAAAATGATCTTGACAAAGATAGCTCAGACATAATCAAGGCTGAGAATTTTTTTAATTCTCAAGCCAAATTGGTTAATGCTCTTCATATTAATTCTGTTAATCTTAAATAGAAAGCCAAGGTGAATTGGTTAACGGCTGGTGATGAAGCCAGTAAATTTTTCTACACTAAAATGTCTTGCAGGAAAAATAGGAATAACATTGGCAAATTATTGGATGCTAATGGTGAAATAATTAACAAAGCCTCTGATATTGAATTATAGGCTATTAGTTATTTCAATTCTTTATATAACACCAATGATTATCCTCCAGTTTTTCCTGACTTAGAATTTAAATGTACTGTGAATAGCAATAGTGATGATATTCTTTTGGCTCCTATTAAGCAAGAAGAGATTAAAAATATAATCTTCAATGCTAATGTTGATAAAAGTCCAGGTCCAGATGGGTTTGGGGCCAAGTTTTACAAAACTCATTGGACAGATATTCAGGCCATTTTGTGTGATTCTATAAATGAATTTTTTAGTACTGGTAAATTATTGAAAAACACTAATCACACCTTTTTGACTTTAATTCCTAAAGTGGAGAATCCTTTTGGACTAGAGGACTATAGACCTATAGCCTGTTGTAACTTTGTTTATAAAATTATCTCCTCTTTGCTATGCAACAGGCTGAAATGTTTTTTAAAATTTACTATTTCTGAATACCAAAGTGCCTTTATACCAGGCAGATTGATTTCTGAAAACTCCTTATTAGCTCATGAGCTAATAAGGAATTTTAACATGAGGAATAAAAACCTTATGTGTATTAAAATAGATCTGCATAAGGCCTTTGATAAAGTAAACAGGAGCTTTATTATTTTTATCTTGCAAAAAATGGGGTTTAATAACAGGTTTTGTGATCTGATCAAGGAATGCATCAGCAATGTTACCTACTCAGTTATGGTCAATGGCTCCCCTAAAGGCTTTATTCATAGTAATAGGGGTATAAGGCAAGGTGATCCTTTGTCACCTTATCTTTTCTCTATAATTATGGAATACTTCTCCATCCAAATGGATACTGAAGTATTAAGGGGTAAAATTAAACCTATTAACAGAGTTAAGCCACATATCACTCACCTTTTATATGCTGATGATATGTTACTATTTCTAAAAGCTGATAAGGATAGTGCAATTGCTGTTCACAGTATCTTAAATAATATGGAAAAATTTGCTGGCTTAGCTGTAAATGCTAGTAAAAGCAAAATTTACTTTAGCAAATATGCCAGTAATAAGTCAGAGATTCTGCATCTCTTGAATTTTAAAGAGGGTAGTTTACCTGTTAAATACCTTGGCCTTCCCTTAAGCATTAACAATATTAATGATAGGGACTGTACCAGATTAATAGACATGATTCAAGGTAAGCTAGATGGTTGGTCTAGCAAACTCTTATCTATTGCTGGTAGGCTAGAACTCACTCACACAGTCATCACTGCTATGATCATGTATTGGGTTCAAACACATAACATCCCGGCTAATGTCATTCATAAAATTGACAAAATTTGCTTTAATTTTATTTGGAAAGGCAAATATCATAAGGTTGATTGGGACACAGTGTGTAAGCCTAAAAAGTTAGGTGGGCTTGGGCTTAGGAAATTAAAAGATATAGCTGAGGTTAGCAAATTTAAGCTGTTTTGGAATTTCCTTAATGGTAATTCTCTTTGGGCCAGATGGCTGAAAGCCAAATATTTAAAAAAAAAAAAATCTGGCTGGCTAAAAAAGAGAATCATCATTCACACATTTGGAAAATTATTTTAGACTGCAGAAATGTGGGCAAAAATCTTATTCATAGAAAGTTTAAAGATGGAACTCAAACCAGTTTATGGTTTGATCCTTGGTTAAATGGAAACTCTCTAATTAACCTTCTAGGATGGGATAATTTACATTTATTGGGAGGGGTGAATGATAAAGTTAATAGTATTATTTCAAATAACTGTTGGAGCCCTCTTAATAATCCTGCAGCCTCCATTTTTAAAAATGCTATTTCTGGATATCATATTGATCAGAATGGGTATAAAGATCAGTGGTGTTGGAAACTTTGCTCTAAAGATAAATTTTCTTTTAAAAAAGTTTGGGAATATTTGCAAGGTGGTGAGGTAGAAGTGAATTGGCATAAAGTTATTTGGAGTAAGGCTAATTGCCCCAAAATGGCTCACTGTGCTTATTTTGCTTTATTAAATAAACTTCCCACTAGGGATAAATGTATTAACTGGAACAAAGGTTCTGAAAAAATTTGTCTCCTTTGCAAAAAAGTAGATGAAAACTCCACTCATTTATTTTTTGATTGCAGTTACTCCCAGTACATTTGGTTCAATGCCAAATGCACTTTGGGCTTCAAGCATAATGTTGCTACTCTTAACATAAGAGATAGCATTGAGTATATATTAAAGTTTTTTAAGCCCAAATCCACTAACTTTAAAAAAGCTTGTGTCCTTCTGACAGCTACCATTTATTTTATTTGGAGGGAAAGAAACCAAAGATTGCATAATGGCAAGGAGATTAGTTGTACACAACTTTGGCACACTATTTTATATGACAGTAACATTGTTATGCAAAAAGCTAACAATCAATTGCAGGATAAAGTGAATAGCTAGGGTCATTATAATAACAACAATGACTGTGATAAAATAGTTGAAGAATTCATACTTAATGGTAAGCAGAACTTCAGCAGCAAATGCCTAAATCCCTCATATGGTGATGCCAATCCCCAATCTGATACCAGAGGCTCTAATAACAAAGGGAGTTATCATTTAAATGCTAACTACAACATTATTAGAACTACTAGTAAGAATTTTAATACTTCTCACTTACCTGGTGCAGATTTTAGGGATCAGCTCACTCGTGGAGAAGATTTAGAGACCAGATCCAGTGTTTATGAAAGATCTGACTTCCTTCCTGAAGCTTCCATCAACCCCGATAACAATTATCATAACTGTGAAGGAAGTAAACAAGAATTAGCACCTTTTGTGCGTGTTTCTAGTAATAAATTGGATAATAAATGCACTTTTTTACCTGTTACAGGGGGAGGTACTCTCAGTAGTGATCCAGATCTGCACAACCACCTGGATACGAAGAAGACAGAAGGAAAAATCAGATTTTTACAAAGATTTGGGGATAATCATTACATAAGCTCGCTTAATCACCAGATCTATCATCTTTCTAACTGGTTAGAAGGTGAGAGTAGTAGAGGAGGACCCTCTGTTGCTATCAGAGACACTCGAAGGAGGAAGAGAGACTCTGACAACCCAACTAGCTCAGATCTGTTGGGTTCTAACCCTCAGAAGATTAAAGACGGAAACTGGAGTACGAGAGAAAAAGGAGATCACAACAAGTTCGGATCTAAAGTGAGGAGAAGTGAAGTCAGTGAGAATTTCATCTGGAAACCGCCATGATGAAGAAGGAGCTGATTTCTCAAGTCGTCGCCATTACTAGTATCGCAAATATTAGGGTTTGGCTTATGTTTTAGGCGGCTAGGGTTAATGTATACGGTTGTTTTATTGAATTGGGCTTGAGTCCGATTCATGGGCTTTGGGCCTTAATTTTTATCATTTCAAAAAAAAAATTCCCCTGTTACAGTTAGCAGTGTGATGCTTTGCTTGATACACCATATTTTTTTAATTGATTTCAATTTATGCAAAACTGATTTGCTATCATGGAGTAGCAGTTTTTGGAATGGTTGTTTATCACATTGCAATTAATATATGAATTAAATTTTAAAAAAAAAGGTTCTACTTTAAACAAGTGCAGTGAGGGTTCTTTATGCCTACATCACACTCTTAAATAAAATTTTACTGATTAAACCAATCTCTTTTGACTTGATCTATTAAAATTTGCATAGCTCCTCAATAAACCCAACTGCATTCATGTAACTTTAAAATTTAAGTTTTTTTTGCCTAAAAGCATACACTTACTATTTTCTACCACTCCTTATTCTGTTATTTCAAGAGACTAGCTTTCAATGCTGCTGTTTCAATGTTATAGTACCGATCTATATTACGGTTCAGGATGACTAAGAATAGAGAAATCACGTTCAGTTATTAAAAGTTTGTTCTATTTATAAACATAGCTGATGAACGCCCTAACCTTCCCACATTAATTTTTAGTGTATTGCTAAGGGCACCCCAATATATTCTTCCTAATACCGCGACTAAAAAATACTACAAGAATTAGTATTACACTCTTCTTAACACCACACACTTAAAAAATAGGGGCTACCACACTGTTTGCCCTATTTCTATTTCATTCAATATTCGCTCGTCCTTATTTGTAAAACCGATCAACAAGCTAAACCATAAATCTATAACCGACCAACGAATTCGACGCCGTAATATACAAAAGCCGTGAATAAGGTTTGAATTAAGCAAACTAGAAGAGGAAAGTGAGAGATTATGGTTTTAGATCACCAAACAATTAAGAGCTTACCATATTAATTTGAATTTTCCCGTGAGAGATGCGAAGACAACGATTACGAGAAATTAGGATTTTTAGAATAGCTTAGTACGTGATTAGTTCGGCAAATAATGATTGAGTGAGAGAATAGAATGGAGAGGTAATGTGGTATTAGGAAGCATACAAAATTTAATGAGTTTTATTTTTTTAATTGCGGTATCAGGAAGAACATATTGAGGTGTCATTAGCACCATACAATTTTTATTTGTTTTCAAGATGTGTACGATTGACGTTGAATTTGAAGTTGTTCTATTACAGACCATTAATTTTTGAAGATTTGGCGTTATGGATCGTATGCTTTTCATCGTTAGTAAGGAAAATGGCTTATTTAAGCTATTAATTTTGATGGTTAATTATGCTTTTTGCCCATCTTTTCTATCCAATATTAAGTCAAAGATTTTTGTTTAGATAATGTAACAGCACTTAATTTGTGTCATTCATCTGCTAGTGCCTAGATGGCTTCACCATAATGAAAGTGGTTAAGTTTGACTTTTGTAATTTGGACGATACTGTAATTTGAACATCAAATCATATTGTGTTGGTAATCGATTACAAGCCGTATATCATTTTTTATATTAATTTTTTTAATTTTGACATAATATTTGTTTTATTTGGAAATTATAAAGTTAGTGACATGACTGTAATTGAGATATGAAGGTATTTTAATTTTTATGTTGAATCAATCTGATGAACATATGGAAATTAATGTTTATTTTATGTTGGTGCTAGGAAGTCAATGATGGATAAGAGGTATTAACATGCTTTCACAAGTTGTAGTGCCCTGTTGACAATATTGATTATACATAAATTTGGCTGGGTATTTGATAAGCCTTTTGTCTTGTGTAATTTTCTTATAAGTTGAATGGGGAAATTTTTTATCCTGGCGCATTGCACTAATTAGCGTTTTATGTTTTTATGTTGCAGATAATGTAGAATAAAGGGTGCTTGTGGACAAAGGACTTTTGGTGCTTATGTTTTTGTTCCAGGCAGTCACATGTTTGTTCTAAATTACATTGACACTCTTTTGTACAGTGTGTTTTCCAAACCGTATAATACTTTATGATGACTTATGTGTTTTTTCTATTAGAAAAGATTAATTTTTCCTACAATTTGTTGTATGTGTCGTTCAGTAGTTTCTCATTATAATTAATTTTTTCAATCTTTCGTGCATGCAAATATATGTAATCTACGATGTTTGTGTATAGTTATGATAGACATTTAATAACATTTTTTTATTGTAACAAACTATCGTTGTAATATATAAATATTGTTGATATATAAAAACACAACATGTTGAAATTGTTGACATAATTTATGTACAATGTTTGTCATGAGTTGTAAAATGTTTATGTACAACATTTTTCGTTCGAGTTAAATGTAATTCTGGTTATGGTAAAACAATGTTGTAAAAAAATTATCTACAATGATTCACATTTGTGGTTGTAATACAAAATATAACGATTAAAAATAGTTTTACAAACTTAGTTCTGCAATGTTAAATAACTGATGCAAATGAAGTTTAGTTAACATTTAAACAATGTTGTCTGGTTTGTATTTACAACGTTGATTAAATATGATAAAAGCTTAAAATATTATAGTTAAAAATTGTTGTATAAAAGTAACACAACTTTTGCTGAAAGATGTGAATGATGATTCTACCATCGACTAATAAAGTAGTTAAAATTAAGATACAACATATGGAGGACATTGGAAAAAAAACAGATATACAACATATAAATATTATTATAAAAAAGTGTGTTAAAATATTTGAAACATTTTGTTATTGGCTATCTCATAACGTTTAAAAAACATGGTAAATAGTTTTTCATTCATTTGTTGGAGCTTTCACGATATTTACATTTTGTTGTTATAAGGTCTTCTACAACATTTTATACAACATTTAATGAGTGTTGTAAAAGGGACTCCATCTTTCGCAACTGTGGATATAACAACATTATGATAAATGTTGTTAAAATACATCAACAACACCTTTCCAGTGTTGTGAGATGGTATCTTTGTTGTAGTGGGAATGCTGAGATATTTAAAAAGTACCACATAATATTCTTTGCGTTATGGAAAATATTCAGTCGTCTTAGAGCGATAGTGATGCAAACTGGATTACAGATTCAGTGGAATCAAAATCTACAAATGGTTATGTCTTTACTCTTGCAGGAGCAACAGTGTCATAGAAATCTACTAAATAAACATGCATAGCTCGATCCGCTATAAAATCAAAGTTCACTGCTTTTGATAAAACGGACGAAGAAGTAGGATGACTTTGTCATTTTTAAGAAAATATTTCATTTGACCGAAACTTGTACCGGTCATATGCATACACTGTGATAACCAAGCAACGCCAAGCAGAGTGCAAAATTTTGTGTATAATGGGAAGTCACGGCACATTCGTCGATGTCATAACACAGTTGGGAAGTTAATCTCAAATGGAACTATTTCCATTAATTACGTGAGAACTAATGACAACCTAGAGGATCTTTTTACTAATGGTTTATCAAGAGAGAAAAATGACTACACATCAAGGGAAATGAGCTTAAAAGCCTAACCCAAAATGAGTTACCTTATATGAAAACGTATCTTAGCGACTGGAGATTTAACGGACTAGGATCAATAGGCAAACCAATGCTAAGAAATTCTAGAAGTAATGCATTTAGGGACTGTCCTTACAAACCATTCCTATGATGTATAATAAAATGCATGCCAATAGAAGTATTAAAAAGTTAAAGCTATGTTTTTTAATAATGAGCATATCATAAAAATAACATGTGGGGGTATATAGGATACTCTTAAATATTACAATTAACTACGTTATTGTGAGTTGGGTCGACTCTTTGAGAATATTAAATGCTTAAATTCTCTATAAACACCTACATAACCAAATACTGTTTAAGACTAAAATGAACACAACCAAAAGATTAGATGAGAATGAAAACAATGCTTTGTAAAACTTATTGTCTTAGTATACAAAAAGGTTGACGGTTCAAGAAGAATTAATTCGCCAGTTAGTCAAGTATATCCTATGAGTATCTACTAGGGAAAGTTCAAAGAAATATATCTACTTATCCTCGGTACTGCATTATTCCTTATGTGATATGTGACATTCCACTTTGTATGGAGAAAAGTATATTATCATTCATGTGGGGGATTGTTGGAATTCCAAATGTAAATGAAATACGCATTAGTGCCCCATTCCCAGATGTAAGACAAAAGTTTTTTTTTAAAAAAAAAAAAAAAAAAAAAAAACTCAATCCCTATATTGGCACTTATGGTCAGGTTCTTTTGTGCAGGGGAGGGGAAGGACCTAAATCTAATGACTAAACAAACATATGTGCCGTCTGCCCGTCCTCTACCGAACTGGGCGGGGATCGGTTTCTAGTTCAGGTGTAGTGTGGTGTCTTATTTTTGCTAGAAAAAACGTTGTTTTTTGTAGTAATTTTTTTAAGATATGTGACGTATAAATTTAAACGAAGTTTGCAGCCTTTGGTGGATAGCAATGGTGAATAGCAACAGATGTGACCCGATGAACAGGCATGACTGTTCGAAAAAGATGTGTACCGCTATTAAACACAGAGAATACCGATCACATTCTCAGTCGTTTTGAATCCTGGTCTTCTTCTTCTCTTCTCACTAACATATTTGTTGTTGTTCCCAACACAAAGTGACGTACTTATTCCAATCTTGAGCAGACAAACTTTTGTTGTATCTTGGAAAAAATTACAAATAAAAGTTTTTAGGAGAGTGCTAAGACAAGCTTTAGAATCCCCATTACAGTGTGATTACTTTAAACTTTCCTCTCTCCTGTTGTGCTATTTGTTTTTGCTTAAACACGGGTTTTGCAATGTCTTTCTAAATAAACGTATTTCTGCAAACGATTTGCAAATGTTTCTCTGCTTCATAACACTAACGGTTTTGTAAAGGTTTCGCAATTATTTTTTCTACATCATAAATATAATCGGTTTGCAATACTTTTTCGTACATTATATTCATACCAGTTTCTGTTACATGCATACCTCTAACAAGGATAATCGAATTGGGACCTATTTTGAGTCAGGTCTTGCAGCAGTATAGTATAAAGACATTGTCGATGGATTACTGTGAACAAAAGTAAGACTGTGGGATCACATGCAAACAAGTCTTAGGGGACGTTCGGCGGTCCAAAGACTGTCTAGTCAACAGACGCGTCCTCGTCGGACACGTCAGTTGGCTAACAGTCCATTTTGGACCGCTAGCCCAACGGCTCGAAATGAAGCCGTTGGGCTACACTCCCCCTTTTCCCCTATGAATCCTCCCCTCCTCTCATTTCTTCTTCTACCTCAAACTCACTATCCTTCCTCCCAAAACACTCTCTACTCTCCTTCAAAGAATGTCAAACAGACAACAAAAACAACTTTGGATCAGTGAGTCGACTAGACTATTGCTGAAATGCATTGTTGCTGCGTATGATAAATATAGTAACAACAAAAAGGGGGTTACCAAATTCATTGCGGAAAGATATAATGCTATAGCGGTTGAAATCAACGTCTGAAGGGCAGATAATTTTCTGGAATTGATAGACGAAAACAAAGTTCGATATAAACACGATAGTCTTCGAAGAGAATGAATTAAATGAGAAAGCTTGAACAAACAAAACTGGAGTTGGTTGGGATCTTGTTCGACATACCGATTCAGGCTCAGAGGAACGGTGGGATGATCGTCCAAAGGTATTTTTCATAAATGTTGTTTTGTTTTTTAATAAATCGTTATTAATAAGTGCTTTTCTAATAGGAATTTGGGCCAAGTATTCTGAAATTTAAAAAGACACCTCTTGAGCATTTGGATCTACAACAGTTGTTTCAAGGAACACATGCAACTGGACATACGCCTACGCCAACGTATGTGCTCGATGATGCTCAGGAAGAGCAACCACAATAGTTTACTCCTTCTATATACCTGGACAATACGCAAATCCATGGACATTTGATGGATTTCGTAGTCATCTCAATGATACAGAAGAACAAAGCCAAAGCAGTATACCAAATTTGAATTCACCAACAAATCATACTCGGATTCCTGAACCCCTAACTCAACCTCATGTTCAAGAAACTCCCATGCATCGAACTCGACACGTTGGTTCATCTTCTGGTCGAGAGGGAGGTTTCAGAAAACTCCGTGGTGAAATCGACGAGAAGTGGCTGACATCGTGGTGCTCGAAAAGTACAAAAGTCTACAGCTACAAAAAGTCCGAACCCAAATGCTCCGCTAATAACAAACAGTATACGGTCAATAGAGAATTTTTTAAGTTATGCGGATATGCTAGCACGCGTTAATTAAACATTTGAGTGAAGAAGCAAATTATAGTTTCAGTGAAGCTTTACACATAGTTACACAGCCCAACAAGGTAAATATATTCAACATCTTAAACGATGACGATGCAAAATCATGGTTGGCGTTTGAGAAAAATCGCGATCGTCTTTCTGTTGACAACAAATACTATCTGATGAGCCAAGGAGGAGACAACAAATAGGATTTCTACTATTCTTTCAGTTTCTGCTGTATTTTTGCATATTCATGTTCTGTTTGGTTTACTATATTAGTTTGCTTTAATGATAATGTTCTGTTTTAATGATACTATTATGTTTTAAATATAAACTAATTAAAATTTAAAAATAAAATAAAAAATGAACTGCTTACAGCGTCAAACACATTCTCCGCTAACTACAATACTTCGTTTAAATATCCCGCATAAATTATCCGCTAAAATAATCCGTTTTCGCTTGCGCCAAACACACCCTAATGCTTATGGTATTGGAATAAGTTTTTGTTTTTGTTTTGCAGTGACCTCGGAAGAAGATGACATAACTGAATAATATCACTGCAACATAGCAAAGAGCGTGAACAAAGCTCTGATCATAAAGAGATGTCGACAAGCATATGAACTCTGTTGGTTTTCATGCATTTCCATTGCCATGTTGCTGCTATAGGGCTGTCAACGGATTTCGGATGCGGATAGTGCTATATCTGTATCCGTATCCGAAATCATTTTCGGATATCAGATATCCGTATCCGCGGATACGGACGGATATTGGATAATTATCTTATCCGCCAACGATCGATAAATCATGAAATATAAATGAAAATTTATACTTTAACATAATTGTTTTTCAATTCTTTTGATCACTAAAGTGTTAAAAATAAGCATATATGATGAAATTAAATAGATTTGAGTAACTAATATGCATTTAGTGCATATGATATAAACCTTCGACTTAGTAAAGCAATAAATAAATCTGATTCATTGTACTAAAATACATATATTTTTTATTATAATGTTAAAAATATTCGGACGGATAATTTTCGGATGCGGATATCTATGTATCCGTATCCGCATCCGTTTTTCGGATATCGGATAATTATCCGCTTTTCGGATACGGATGAGGACGGATATCGGATTTTTCGGGTACCCGTTGCCAGCCCTAGCTGCTACTTTGATTTTGATGCATGGATCATATACTAAACTTCAGACTATATATATATATATATATATATATATATATATATATATATATATATAATGCATGCATGCATGTTTCACATGTATATCTTCTACTCCATGGTCTGAAATTGGTGAAAATTAACGTTCACCACCATGCCCCTCCTCAAAAACCGTAATGTCAACGTTTACAGAAAGAAACTTACTGTTTAAATTGTACAGAAATGCAAATATACGCGCTCTAACTATATATTTTTTGTTAATAATAATAATCATATTGTAGCTTTAATCTCAGATATATGTTATTTTTTCTACAAATACATGCAGTCCAGTTTAAAACTGTATTTGTAGGGGACGGACGTGCATTTAGAAAATTCTTCCTTGGCGTTTAATCATTTTTTTTCTACAAATACATGCAGTCCAGTTTATTTTATGACGTTGGATTTACTGTTCATATTTTTTTATACGAAGTCATGGTCAATTATCAAATGATTGATACGCGTAACACGTAAATTAAACAATGAAGAAAGTTCAGAAATTATAGATTAATCAAAAGAGATTTTCATGGTCAGTTTCGTTTCTTGTTTATAAATACTACGTGGGTCATGGAATCACAGGTTACGTTCTTTGTCAATTAATTGACTTCGAAAAGTATTTAGCCTTTACATAACGTCATTTACTTTAGCGGTGCATTTGGTAATACCCATTAGTGTTTGGTTTATTTAGTGTTTAAAAATACCTTTGCTTAAAGCATACATGAACTCGAAAGGGTTGATTATTCGAGAGTCTATTATATAAGTATTAAAGGCATTGTTAACGACACAACAATTTTTAATAATGAATAGTCGTTTTTTAAAGGTACACTATTCATTTATGTATTGTTAAAGAAGTTTCAAATTAGAATTTTATTAAAGATTTCAAACAAATTTGCCTTTAAAATAAGGGTAATACTTCGCCGAATTTAAAATGTTGAAACTGTGAAGAATGCTTGTTTCACGTGTTTACTATATTCATATAATATATTATATGATCAAAAAGTAATTGGGCAAACGGTTATCTCTTATTGAATATTTAAAGAGTAATTTAGTCATATGTTATTAAGGAATGATTATTTGTAACAAATTACCACATAGTCATATGCTATGCTATTAAGGAACGATGCGAGTTCAAAACCCGGAATGACCATGCTAAAAGGGTTCACCATGTGCATACGCTACGACTGTCACTTATGTGGTAGGTATCCGCGGACTGGGCTAGGTGCAGTAGGGGGGCTTTCACGGCTCCGGTCGGTATCCCCCCTAAACAAATTCACAAAAAAAAAAAAAAAAAAAAAAAAAAAAAAAAAAAAAAAAAACTAAATTATGTAGTTTTTTAAAGGTCCTGTTTACAACTTCAATCCTCAATATTGACTACCCACATTTAAAAAGATTGTTGTATTAACCTATAGAAAATTGAAATTTAATGCATGATTGTATCATAATCATGTGGAATTCTGCACCCAATACAGTGATCAATATACGAGACAACGTTTCTTTTCCATCTCACTGTTGTTTATATTCCAACAAATTAAAAGTGAAATTTATGCTTCCTAACATCATAACTAAACACCACGATCCTTTCTATACACATATGCCTCTGGCCACCGCGAAATAAAAACTAGGCACCGATCCCTAATTCATTCCCGTTATTCCTTCATTCGACGTTCGAACTCCTCAACGCCACTCTCGTTATCTTCACTGATCTCAATTGTAGTTTTCAAGGTTGATCATAATTAGTCCCGCTATTACTTCGATTCTTGGTCGAATCAGTCGCTCTATAATTATTCATCGTCCTACTTCGATTCTGACCTGATTAATTCTAACGGTAACAATGAGAAAAAGCAGTAGGATCGCGACAAAAAAAGTTGAACGTGATGAAGAAACAAGTACGTAAATCACAATCCCTCTTGTTATTTCATTTTATACACTACGACAAAAACACCATATTACAACTTTAATTTTACAACAGTGGTAAAATCACCGTTGTAATAAATGTTTTTAACAACTTTTTTCCAGAAAAGTTGTAATAAACATATTTTTAACAACTGTGTTATTTTGACAATTGTAATAAGAGGCTACCACAACTTTTATTTTTTGACTGTTGTAATATATGACTATATATATTTTAATGTAATTAACAACTAATAATTAATTTAATACATTTATATTGATTATTTATAATTAATAACTAATAATTACTATTAATAATCAATTAGGAAGTAATAATTAATAATTAATAATTAATCTGTAATATTTAATACTTAGCAATTAAGAAGAATAATTAAAAAAAATAGTTAATTAATATTACATAATTACTATTAAATAGTTAATAATTAAAATATAATAATTAATGCTAATCATGTATAATCAATGATCGCTATTAACAATTAAGAAGTAGAGATTAATAATTAAGAAGAAGAGATTAATAACTAAGAATATAATTAATAATTAATTTATAATAACGAACAATTAATAAGAAATCTTTAATAATTAAAAAGTAATACTTATTACTAGTATTTAATATTTTATAGTTATGGGTAATAATTATATTTAACATCTAATATTTCAAAAAAGTTTAAATTTTTCTAGACAAAACTTTTAAATATTGAAATTTTCACAAATTAATTAAAAAAATTCAATGAATTCATATTAAAACTTATAATAACTTACCATATTAAATGGCTTTCAAAATGATATATCCTAAAAATAGCATTTAATTATGTTATCATATTAAACCACTTTCAAAACAGTTTCACCAAATCTTAAAACTTTTGCGCCATTGCTGAAAGTTTTGGCTCCAACACCAAAAAATGTCCGCACACACTATTCAAATTTTAAAACTTTCGTCCTCCATTGTTCAATTATTTTGGCTCCAACGCTAAAAATATGTCGCGCACCTACTCAAATCTTGGAACTTTCATCCATGCGCTGTATTAATTAAATAAACCTATATCTCGATTACACCTTTACAGCCTGTACTACTTCCAACCAAATGTTTCTTCCTCTTCCTCTTCACCGTGAGTTCTCTTCAAATTTCCACCATTTCTTCTTCTCCAATCTAATTCATTTATCCTCTTCACAACTTTCACCACCGATTATCTTCCTCTTCACACCATTTCTTCTTCTCCAATCTAATTCAAATTTTCACGGCCAATAGAGAGGGTCCGAGGTGATGGGTCACGGCCATAGATAGGGTCCAATCTAATTCAAATCTTCAAATGGTCATGGCCAATAGAGAGGGTGGCTGCGAGTTTCGGTCAGAGGTAATGGGATCTGAGGCGCTGAACTGGGGGCCGCAGTCTTAGGAGAAGGGGCGCAGGTGGTGAGATAGGCATGGTGGTGGGTCCTTGACGTGGACAGTTGGACATAGGATGTCCAAAGATAATCGATAGGCATTGGGTTGATTTCCGCATGGGGTTACAGGAGTATAAGAAGGGGGTCTATCTTAACGGTGGGTGAAGATGGTGAAGTTCGCGTGAGGAAGGGGACTGAAGAAATTGGCCTGATGTTATATACTTAAGTACTTAATATATTTAATAAATTAATGTTTAGTTTAATCAATTCGTAAAACTGAACACATGATATTTTGCAGGAATACGTTTTGATTCATTGTGAAGGAACCAATGAAGAAGCAGTTCAACCAAAATTAGTATCGTATGAAAATATGGTAGCCTCGAGTGCTATTTTACTAGCTAATAGGAAGAATCAGATCCATATATGATGTTTTGGCAACCTAGTAACAATATTCTGCCGGCGCGCGGGAGGGGTTTCCATCGGATGATGGGTAACTGAACCACCATGGACCGATAATTCATTGACAACAAAAGGAACTTCAGGATCGACGTCTGATGATCCTTTAGAATCGAGCTTGCAATGAGAAAAAAAATTGGGTTCAGGAGCCAAATTTATTAGTAATTATGCGTGCAAATGTTTTAGCAGGCAGTGTTGGATAATAAACTTTGTTGTAGTTGTTTTATGTACTTGAGATACTTATATGATTTATAAAAAAATGATGATAGCTTAAAAATTTTGTTATGTTGTTTTGGTTCATGTTTTAAGTTTGTTTGATATTTTTAATTTTGTAGATAATATGTTCTGAAATGATTTCTTATATTAATAATATGTATATAATTTGTTCATATATTACAACTTTAAATAATATATATTACAATAGTTATAAACTGTTGTAATAAAGTTTATTACAACGGTGGAAATTTTTTACAACGGTGATGAAACGATGCAAAAAGTTGTAAAAGATTTTAGTCTATTACAACTTCTTAATAGACGACGGTGGCTCCACCGTTGTAAGAAGTCTTTTACAACTTTTTTCCACCGTTGTAATACGGTTATTTTGTTGTAGTGATAATTTCTTGTACTACTTGGTTTGATCATACGAGTTATTAGGGTTCGGGTTTATTGGTTCATGAATCGCTCGGTCCTTTTATTCCGTGGATTAAATTTCCGTTCTGTAGTTTGTTGTCGTACCAATTATGTGTTGTTTGGTTAAACAATTAGATGAGATGATTTAACTCCGATTGAGTTTTATAAGGGGAAAGAAGTAGATGAGATTGATTCCTTTTATTATCCAAAAAAAATAGTTTTTAAAGCATCATCAACATGGTGATTTAACAGTTTTATGAGCACCGGTTGATTAAAGCTATTTATATTATGCATATGTTTGGCGCTGTCAATTATACACAAATTAGTAGTTAAGATTAACATTAAATGGGGTCATATGTAAAATGTAGACAATGTATCTCAACTCATGCTAGAACTTAGTCCTTTATGGTTATTGATCGAGCAGATTTAAGAACAGAATCTTGGTTTTAGAAGCATAACTAACCATACTGACTAGTCAGATGGATAATGACATATTGAACTTTAGTATAAAAATGTACAACATTAAACACAAGTTTAAAAAATAAAAAATAAAACACATGCGTACCAGAAATAAAGCTTATGTATTTCAACGTACTTCACTTTGTCTATGCTTGTATTGATGAATAAAATTGTTCAAGGTTATTTTTATGCTGTCCTAAATTTATAGCCAAGAAAATTGTTGCATTTGTATACCATCTCACTCTTTTTATGTAGTGCGATGACTTGACAATGAATCAATTGATTTTTTTTTTCTTTGTTAATGTTAAAATGAACAACAAATTGTATTCTATAATACAAATTGATACATGATACATTGCTTCAGCTGGTAGTTATAATACGAATTGTATTTTATATCGGCCTATTGGTTGTAGGAAAAGGCAAAGAACACTTGAACGCATCGTATCAAAGGCTACGTGCATTGCAATTTGAAAAATACAAAAAAAAAAGGCAGTTGTGGGAAAAACATCGGAACAACAAGAAGATGAATCAATTGGCAATGAAGACGAAGGAACAGATAGGATTTCACAAGATAATAGATCGGACGATGATATGTCAAAGGAAATTGAATATAATGATGAAGGTTCCGAAGATGGTGATTCGGATAATGGATCGAATGATAGATCAAGTTCTAGTGAGTCAAATGCTAATAAGGTATCACAAGACAATTTAGCAATCATGCAGCCTTCTACTTCTGTTTCAGTCATTACTTCTCCTTCGGTTAAAAAGACATGTTTACTTAAAAAATTTGAATCTCAAATCGCAAGTAGTATTTGAAACAAAAAAGGTATTTAATCATTTTTTTACCGTTACATCTTACAAGTATTATATAGAAATTTAAAACTAATTAATGAAATTAATTTTTACAAGAGAGAGGACCACTAAAATGTATTGCGCATTGGAGAAAGCTAAATGAATGGCAGTTAGATGATTTGCCAGCTCAAGTGGTTGAAATTGTAAAGAACTCGGGATTGATCAATTTGGCTCAATATACGTATAAACACATAGATTATGTTACCATTTCTGCTTTTGTCGAAAGGTGGCATCCGAAGACTAATTCATTTCATATGTCGCTTGGAGAGTTGACAATTACATTGGATGATGTTGAACAAATCTTGAAAATTCCTGTTATTGGTCGGCCTATTTATATAGAAGAAGACGAATGAAATGCGATTGACCTTATAATGGAGTATCTTGGAGTTACAAAACAGGTTGTTAGGGATGAATTAGATGATTCATACTATGTTAAGCTTAATTTTTTGGGTGATAGAGCCGATGAAATAACAAATAAAGAAGAAATGACTGAGAATGACTATGAAACCATTGCCCGTGCAAACTTATTATATTTGCTGGGATGTACTCTGTTCTGTGATAAGTCTGGCACGACGGTTTCAGTAAACTATCTGAGATGTTTGTCGGACGTACGTAGCTTGAGTGAGGAAGCTTGGGGAATGGGAGTATTAGCATTCTTGTAATGGCCCGAATTTCCATACCCTTTGAGTTGACTAATTATACCACACGTCAAACCCAAATTGCACAGAAATACGAATCATTATTAGAAAGAAGTTAGAGGATGAGAAATAGAAAGAAAGTTTAGAATAGAAGAAAAACGAGGATCACAAACTCACAGTGGAACGAATAAGATATATTAAATAACATAACTTTGAAATATAAATCTGTAACTATTTATATACATACCATCATCAGAGCACGATAGTTATTCCTGGAACAGTTATAAACACCTGTTTCCAGATACAACATAGAACACAACGGAAAATATGATAGTCTATAGCTAACTGGTGAAACCTCCTGCCTCAAGCTCCTCCAAGTGCATCTGTGAAATCCCGACTACTTGACTGCCCGTACAAATTTGGGCACCCAAGAGTTTGGGGGAAATAAACAAAATAAACTCTGGGTCAGTCGTGGGACTGGTGTGAGTAAACTCCATCCATTTGTTTAACTTTTAAAAATCCTTTCGAAAGAAATGATAATCGTAAGACCGATCCACACATAAACACGGATGGTTTTTACCTTACGATAACCAAAAATATTTTTGATATCAAATCCAGTGATATTATAATAAGTCTACATCAAATAAATAGAATCTAGTAGAAAACTTGCATCTCACGCTCCATATATAATATAAAATCAAAAACCGCAGGGCACTTATTGGAGATTGGATTTCCAACATGACAAGGTATGGAACCATCTTTCGATCAGTGTACTCTAGAGGGGATACACTGGGGTTTAACAAGAACATCTTGCAACCCGACCCATACATGACCGACCACTCATTTCGCTTGAGTGTATCGAATGTATATCACCAACGGTTGGGATCAGCAACTGTTTCCCGAAAGGGACAGCATCGATAGATTAAAGAAGCAAATGGAATTTCTCTAGATAGGTGATTAGGATGGGGAGCGACCCACATAGCCATGCTGCCTGCCTGATTTTTGTCAATTTCCGGTTGTGAGGCTTGAGGTTTGAATTATCTTCCAGAACATCTGGCCACCATTCACTTTGAATGCCACATCGTCAGACCCATCAGAAATCACTAATTGATTCCCACAAAATTACTCGGATTTTAGGCTAAAGAAATTTCCCTTCTTTGCCCCCAACTTCGTACGTTTGAAGTAATCCACGTACGTAATTCCTTTGGAAATACTCTATCAGACACTCGTCCTTACAAGTTGTCTTGGGTTTGGACAAACCGAAGGCACCATTCTATTAATCCATCTTGGGCAATTTTTACCTAGGATTAACAGAACAGCCCTTGCACTTTACCCCGTCTTCATAATCTCTTCAACATAAGTTGATTCGTAACGCTTATGCCAATACGAAGTGGTTTTCAGATATTAAATCTGATCCCGGTCTCTCTGTATTGACAACGGAGGTATAAAATAAACTAAAACTTTGATAGTCGGTGATTTACTATCAAAGGAACATCCATTCAACCAACGACCCTATTTCCAAATTGAAATTCTACCGATCAACCATCAAGAAATATTGGCCTTTTGCCATTTAATTTCATATCAGATTATCACTTACCATTTCCCATATATTTTCACATATATTTTCAAAACCCATTTGACCTCTTCCAATTCTTGGAAAACATCTCCATTCTTATTTTCCCTCTTTCTGATAAATATATGTCATTAATGTCGAATAAATTTACATCTCTTATATTTCTTATTTTCCATATTAAAATAAAAATATGCGTTATTAATATTGGAAAACACCTCCAATTTCCATTTCTAATTTTCCATATTAACCACAACATTCTATTTCTTATGCTTATAAAACATTCCTGTTTTTATTTGGAAAACATTTCCAAATTCCATATATGGGTTTAAATAAACATTGCATAAGACGTCGTTATGACAACTCAACTCGTTATCACTTATTTACTAATTGCATTTATAACCAACCCTCACTATCAAACCTTAACCATTCCTCAGTCGATCATGAAGTCAATCAAGTTAGGGTATAATTACCTCTCAGACCTTAGCTGAACAACATTCTCAACTTCGAAATAGTCAAAGCTCACAACTTTAACAAAACATCTCTGACGGACTCTTGGATTCAATCTAAGAATCCACTTCTTTTATGGAAAAACATTGATTACAACGGTAGCGTTATAATCGCTGTTACCAAATATTTGATTTGTAAAACATTTATTTTAACAATAGTGTTATAATCGCTGTTTAAATTTATAAAACATTTATTATAACGGTAGCATTATAATCGCTGTTTAGATTTATAAAACATTTGTTATAACGACAGCGTTATAATCGTTGTTCCCAAATATTTGATATATAAAAATATAACTTTTACTTATTAATCCAAATAATTAATAAATAAATAAATAATTAAATTTGATTCAAAACGAAAAGTAAAAATAACTGCTTCCCTACATTCAATATAATCGAATACCAATAAATAACTCTCATTTGAATACTCTGTATTCGATTAACATTCCGAACTTCGGAATAAATCTTATCATTCCAGGTTAACTCAACTTCCCTTATGATTATTTCCATTCGCAAAACATTTGCTTTCAATAGTTATTTATTTCCAAATATCAGTATCTTTCCTTAATAGGAATCTAGACTTTTAATAATTCTAATTTAAAATAGATCTTAAGTTATTTAAACAACATGGAATTGTATTTCCATAGCTATAAATATTGAAATATCAACTTCTTAATATATTTTATTTAAATTTTAGTTTTATACCAAATAAAATTTAAATATCCTTCCTGAACTAAACCATTATAATAAAATTCGACCTAATCAAAGTATAATTATAAATCTCTTGGATTTATTTCAATTCGTTTTAAATTCCAAACTTTGGAGCAAAAATCCAACGTTTTCTTTCGAAAGCGATTTCCACTTCCCTTATCATTCAAATTTTTATTTGAATTCTCATTTCCAATCCATATTTCTTTTATAGACGCCTCCATTTGCAAAATACTGCTTTAACAGATTATTCACTTTAATTGTGAATAGTATTTCCTTTTACATAATCTAATCCATTTGATTTTACCATATCAAATCCAAATTCCACCTATAACTTCTAGTTTCAGTTGTTTATAGAAAATCTCACTATTACTTTCAAACGTTTATAATCTCATTTATAATTTCCTTTATAATTTGCTAAGTCCAAATCTATTTTCAAATACTGGTCACAAAACCGATTTCCACTTCTTCATATAAATTCAAATTCAAATTTATATTTCAATTATCCAATGGTAAATAATTCAATTGATTTATATTCTATTTATAAAAAACTTAATTTATTCCCTTGAACAAGTTTCTATTTTCAACTCTATTCGAAATTCTATTTCAATTTTGAAAATAAATTCCATTTTAAATTCTCAATTTTCTTTGCCACATTTAAATATATTTTACGGTATCGAAGATACCAAGTTTCTATGGCTAGGGTAAATCAAACACAACATATTCAACCATGGATTATATAACACATCATATATCATAGTCAAATAAAATCAGTAATATAATTGTTGAGGAATCTAGTTGGATCCCTCTAACATGTTTCCCTGTATCCACGGATGTTAATCAACATCAATAATATTATTTCATATCAATATGAAATATCAGAACTAATAATCGGCCAACGATGTAATTATATCAACCATTTCAACCAATTTTTATCAACTATTCATCCAAACAACCATCACAGTATAAAATAACTATAAATAAACTTAAAACTCGTCTATATAAAAATATAAACGAGGCAGAGATAGTGAGTTTACTCACTTGACTTCGCAGTTGACTATTCTGTTTTTGGTTTTCGTTTACAACCAAACCAGCATTTGATTTTATCCTGAAATTCCAGTAGCTTTGCCCTTAGCCAGATCAGTTCCATGAGGTAGATTCTGTCGTTACGATCCCAATAATGACTAATGTCGTTCAATTCTTGTTAACTATGTTTTAGTCGTTTAACTATGTTTCCTTTAATCACGGCTTTTCGGCAAACACTTCTTCCCGGCAATCACTAACTCTTCCTTTTACCAAAACAACTTCTTTTTCTTTTTCAGAACAATGAACATGCTTGTCATCGGCTACCACTATTTATATAACTCGTCATCACTTTGGCACATGTATCACAACACTACAAACCAACTCATTTACTCCTATCTATATAAAATTTCCATTATTTGCCTTAACCTGTAACTTCAAAATTCAAATGCCACTACACCATTTTTTCAACCCACGTAAATCATTATTTAGGTCTTCTTCGTCCAAGCAAGAATTCCAACACACCGTTGTTACCTCCCCTGTTCCCAAAATAAACTCCACCCACACATCATCACAGCCTCCTCTCAACCGTTTATTTTGCTTTTAATTCCTTAATTTCCTTGTTAGCTTTAAATCCCCTTAAGAAAACACAATCAAATCTCCTCTCCCTTTGAACTGAAACCTGTACCGCTCCCCAATGGCATGTACCAAAGCTTCCTCCACCCAAACTCTACTAATACACCATGTTTTACACAACCGCAATCACCAATAACTTCCCTTTTGAATCCTCCACACACCATCTTAACTTATAACAGCTCACACACACCTTATCACATCACGTCTATGGCCATTCAGCGCTCGCTACAGGGAAAACATCGTACTCATTATGTTTCGATTCCTCTAAAACTTATCCCCAAAGTATTATTCCATTTTCCGGACTTAAAACAATGATCAAAATCACCCGATACATCCTTATGTAAAGATAAATGAAAACCCTAAGCATGCTGGAAGAAATAATTGAACTATTTGGTAGCGTTCGCATCCAATACAAGCCATACCAGATTGAAGCTTCTGATCTTAGGAAGCTAAGGAATCAAGAATCCCTAATCGGCTTCGAACGGAAGTCGAGCCCAGTAATCGTCGCACACAAATGGAAGAGTACGAGACCGAAGCTTTTTGTTAAAGAAGAAGGATGAACCAGAAGTTGCTAATTTCGTTTTTTATATTTGATTTTGTTTTGGATTTCATTTTATAAAAGTTACTGTTTGCGTTTCTTATTTCGGGTCTAGGTTTTTGTTTTTAGAACCAGAAAGAAGATGTACAAGCGAGTATTTAAGAGGAAAGGTAGTTTGGCAGGCACATTTTCATTTGGCTTGGCACTCACGAAAAGGAAAAGCTTGGAGAACATGGGTTTTTGCAGTAGCTTGAGGGCCACGGTTCTGATAAGCTTGGCAAGCCCGGACTAATTCAGATTATGCCACTATTTTTATGGATTGTTTTTTATAATCAAAATAGATCTATCCGATTGGCAAAATCATTCACCAGATGTCCCTTTTATAAAAGGATTATCTAATGGTGACCTCCAGTGATATGTACAGAACTCTAAGCGTGAGTTCAAATGGGAAGAAGCTTCTCTCCTTCAAAGACTAGGGTACATTTTATAAATGTTATGCAAAAGCAATTGGACCAAGAGTAACATGTATTCCACGTGTACATATATATATATATATATTTAAGATTTGAAGTATGGATACCCTGCTACGAAATTTCTATTCACTTACAGACTGCTATAAACAAAAATAAAAATACTACCGTGTCGAGCGAGGTTCCATGATCCCAAATCGGTAGTTTAACTTATATTATGAAACCCCAAAATATTGATATAGGGTGCAAAATACTCCAAATAAAAAGTTACGTATTTAATTAACTAAAAATTACAGTAAAATTCTAAAAATTAAATTATAACTACATCTCGAAGATCTTGTCCAAATTTGAATCCAATATTTAATAATAAAGTATACGTTCAACTCTTTTTTAATTAATAAAATTCCCTATAAAAATCATTTTATATTACCAATACTACATTTAAAACCAATTTAGATGTTTTAAAATTAATGACAAAAAATCCGGGTTGTTACATTCCTCCCCCCTTAAAATAATTTCGTCCTCGAAATTGCTAAGTAGTAAAAATGCTATAACTCCTCATAACCTACTTAGTTGAAATCTTACATTCCATATCTTCATAACCCAGTTTTTACCCGACCTTCGAATTCTCATACCAATACTAGACCATTCATAATTCTTTCCAAATGATCTGTCCACCATTTTTGGACAATCTATCATAACTTTCTCGTCTTCAATCCATATGCTATTCTGCATATCCACACTCATTCCAATTGATTTTAAATCCATTTATAAAATTCATTATTTCACTTGAAATTCTATTAACCAATTATGGTTTTCTTATTTCAAATATAATTAACGACTCGATTTTAAATTATCAAAATTTCTTGAAAATTTTCTAACTCTTTAAATTTTGAGAAATTTCGCCAGCATCTCCTCTGCACGGCTCAATCGGTACAACCATAACTCGCCTTTCTAGGCCTGCTCCAATCCAAAAGAAAATCAAAAAGTCAAGCGGCTTGCCCCATAGGCTCGTAAAACCATCAAACCCAAGTAATATTGTAAACATGTACCTTTTTGTCAGGCATCCAACTCTATATCTTTCTTTTGCCCCCATACAATACCTGCTCAACATATGTATATATTTCCAGCTGGTTCCAAATCAATTCAGCCTTTGGTCTTTAACTTTTCTAGTCAACTTTCTGATTAGTTCACTTCTATTCATTAATCCAAACTGAGTTCTATTTCCAAAATCAACCCTTTTATTCTGCTTGAGTTTAATTCCATCACAGTTTAATTCCAAATAACAACATCCAATATATATTCAATCTTGTTTGTACATAACTCGAATTCATATTAATAATTCGAATTTCAGCATTTTTCTTTATTTAATTTCATTCAGAATTATTTTTAATCCAATCCAATTTTATTTAACTTAAATTAAATTTCTATTCATTTGATATATTTTTACCATTTCAATCTATTCGACTTATACAAGTTAAATCTTAATTTCGGAATTCAAGTTCCCGGGTTTTATTTCAAATTAGTTTGAAATCGTATATATTTATATACATATTTATAATCAACTCAATTCAAAACATTTGAATCTTGTCCTTTTTAAACAAAAATTTTTCATTCCCAAATTACTATGGTAGCAATCCGTCACTCAGAAACTTGAAAATGAACACCGATAATGTCGCGATCCATTATCAGAATTATTTTCTCGCCACTGATGTGATTTCATTGCTTAATCCTTTTAAAAATTCATTTAAACCATTCTTATTCGAAAATACTTCAAAGTAATGTTATATTAATTAATAATATTTCAGAAAATATTTTCTAAACACCCGGAATTTAATTTCTAGTTCTGGTTTGAACTTAATCTTGGTTTATCTCATTTGTATACATTATCCATATGCAAATTACATAACCATTTCAATATTTCAGAATTCCATTTGATTGTAATAACAATCAACACATTCATATGTAATAATTCAGAAATTATTCCTTTTGCGTCAAAATAATTTTTTTGGGCAAAATTATATCATTTACCCATTTTAAAACAATATTGTATCGAATTGCTTTGTTCGACAGTTTAGAAACACCTATCGATACAGTTGTACATCCTGTATCGACCAGAATTTATAAACCACACAACAAACCATCCAATACAATATAAAACAATTTTATATCAAATCTACAAATACGTGCTCATATATATACACTCAAACTCAATCTAGGGTATTACTAACCCTATCTCTATTGAGTTACGCCACAGAGCCAAGGTTACTACTCAACCTTCAGCTCTGATACCAAATGTAATGGCCCGAATTTCCATACCCTTTGAGTTGACTAATTACGCCAACGTCCAACCCAAATTGCACAGAAATACGAAGCATTATTAGAAAGAAGTTAGAGGATGAGAAATAGAAAGAAAGAAGGTTTAGAATAGAAGAAAAACGAGGATCACAAACTCACAGCGGAACGAATAAGATATATTAAATAACATAACTTTGAAATATAAATCTGTAATTGTATATATATATATACCATCATCAGAGCACGATATTTATTCCTGGAACAGTTATAAACACCTATTTCCAGATACAACATAGAACACAGTGGAAAATATGATAGTCTATAGCTAACTGGTGAAGCCTCCTGCCTCAAGCTCCTCCAAGTGCATATGTGAAATCCGACTACTTGACTGCCCGTACAAATTTGGGCATTTAAGAGTTTAGGGGAAACAAACAAAATAAACTCTGGGTCAGTCGCGGGACTGGTGTGAGTAAACTCCATCCATTTGTTTAACTTTTAAAAATCCTTTCAAAAGAAATGATAATCATAAGACCGATCCACACATAAACACGGATGGTTTTAACCTTATGATAACCAAAAATATTTTTGATATCAAATCCAGTGATATTATAATAATATCTACACCAAATAAATAGAATCTAGCAGAACACTTGCATCTCACGCTCCATATATAATATAAAATCAAAAACCGCAGGGCGCTTATTGGAGATTGGATTTCCAACATGACAAGGTATGGAACCACCTTCCGATTAGTGTACTCTAGAGGGGATACACTGGGGTTCAATAAGAACATCTTGCAACTCGGCCCACACATGACTGACCACTCATTTCGCTTGAGTGTATCGAATATATATCACCAACGGTTGGGATTAGCAACCGTTTACCGAAAGGGACATCATCAATAGATTAAAGAAGCAAATGGAATTTCCCTAGATAGGTGATTATACATCCTAATGGGAGCGACCCACATAGCCATGCTGCCTGCCTGATTTTTGTCAATTTCCGGTTGTGAGGCTTGAGGTTTGATTTATCTTCCAGAACATCTGGCCACCATACACTTTGAATGCCACATCGTCAGATCCATCGGAAATCACTAATTGATTCCCACAAAATTACTCGGATTGTTAGGCTAAAGTAGTTTACCTTCTTTGCCCCCAACTTCGTACGTTTGAAGGAATCCACGTACGTACTCCCTTTGGAAATATTTTGTCAGACACTCGTCCTTACAAGTTGTCCTGGGTCTGGACAAACCGAAGGCACCATTCTATTAATCCATCTTGGGCAATTTCTACCTAGGATTAATGGAACAGCTCTTGCACTTTACCCCGTCTTCATAATCTCTTCAACATAAGTTAATTCGTAACGCTTATGCCAATACGGAGTGGTATTCAGATATTAAATCTGATCCCGGTCTCTCCGTATTGACAACGGAGGTATAAAATAAACTAAAACTTTGATAGTCGGTGATTTACTATCAAAGGGACATCCATTCAACGAACGACCCTATTTCTAAATTGAAATTCTACTGATCAACCATCAAGCAATATTGGCCTCTTTCCGTTTAATTTCATATCAGATTATCACTTACAATTTCCGATATGTTTTCCCATATATTTTCAAAACTCATTTGAACTCTTCCAATTCTTGGAAAACATCTCCATTCTTATTTTCCCTATTTCTGATAAATATATGTCATTAACGTTGAATACATTTCCATCTCTTATATTTCTTATTTTCCATATTTAAAAAAAAAATATGCGTTATTAATATTGGAAAACACCTCCAATTTCCATTTCTAATATTCTATATTAACCACAACATTCTATTTCTTATGCTTATAAAACATTCCTGTTTTTATTTGGAAAACATTTCCAAATTCCATATATGGGTTTAAATAAAATTGCATAAGATGTCTTTATGACAACTCAACTCGTTATCACTTATTTACTAACTGCATTTATAACCAACCCTCACTATCAAACTTTAACCATTCCTCAGTCGATCATGAAGTTAATCAAGTTGGGGTATAATTATCTCTCAGACCTTAACTAAACAACATTCTCAACTTCGAAATAGTAAAAGCTCACAACTTTAACAAAACATCGCTTACGGACTCTTGGATTCAATCTAAGAATCCATTTCTTTTATGGAAAAACATTGATTATAACGGTAGCATTATAATCGTTGTTACCAAATATTTGATTTGTAGAACATTTATTTTAACGATAGCGTTATAATCGCTATTTAAATTTATAAAACATTTATTATAACGGTAGCATTATAATCGTTGTTTAGATTTATAAAACATTTGTTATAACGACAACGTTATAATCGATGTTCCCAAATATTTGGTATATAAAAATATAACTTGTACTTATTAATCCAACTAATTAATAAATAAATAAATAAATAAATAAATTTGATTCAAAATGAAAAGTAAAAATAACTGCTTCCCTACATTCAATATAATCGAATACCAATAAATAACTCTCATTTGAACACTCTATATTCGATTAACATTCCGAACTTCAGAATAAATCTTATCATTCCAGGTTAACTCAACTTCCCTTATGATTATTTCCATTCGCAAAACATTTGCTTTCAATAGTTATTCATTTCCAAATATCAGTATCTTTCCTTAATAGGAATCTAGACTTTTAATAATTCTAATTTAAAATAAATCTTAAATTATTTCAACAACATGGAATTGTATTTCCATTGCTATGAATATTGAAATATCCACTTCTCAATATATTTTATTTAAATTACAGTTTTATACCAAATAAAATTTAAATATCCTTCCTAAACTAAACCATTATAATAAAATTCGACCTAATCAAAGTATAATTATAAATCTCTTGGATTTATTTCAATTCGTTTTAAATTCCAAACTTTGGAGCAAAAATCCAACGTTTTCTTTTGAAAGCGATTTCCACTTCCCTTATCATTTAAATTTCAATTTGAATTCTCATTTCCCATCCATATTTCTTTTATAGACGCCTCCATTTGCAAAATATCTGCTTTAACCAATTATTCACTTTAATTGTGTATAATATTTCCTTTTACATAATCTAATTTATTTGATTTTACCATTTCAAATCCAAATTCCATCAATAATTTCTAGTTACAATTGTTTATAAAAAATCTCACTATTAATTTCAAACATTTATAATCTCGCTTATAATTTCCTTTATAAATTGCTAAGTCCAAATCTATTTTCAAATACTGGTCTCAAAACCGATTTCCACTGCTTCATATAAATTCAAATTTGAATTTATATTTCAATTATCCAATGGTAAATGATCCAATTGATTTATATTCTATTTATAAACAACTTCTTGATTTATTCCCTTGAACAGGTTTCTATTTTCAACTCTATTCGAAATTCTATTTCAATTTTGAAAATAAATTCCATTTTAAATTCCTAATTTTCTTTCCTACATTTAAATATATTTTACGGTATATAAAATACCAAGTTTCTACGGCCAGGGTATATCAAACACAACATATCCAACCATGGATTATATAACACATCATATATCATAGTCAAATTAAAACAGTAATATAATTGTTGAGGAATCCAGTTGGATCCCTCCAACCTGTTTCCCTCCATCCACAGATGTTAATCAATATTAATAATATCATTTCACATCAATATGAAATATCAGAACTAATAGTCGACCAACGATGTAATTATATCAACCATTTCAATCAATTTTTATCAACTATTCATCCAAACAACCATCACAGTATAAAATAACTATAAATAAATTTAAAACTCTTCTATATAAAAATATAAACGAGGCAGAGATAGTGAGTTTACTCACCTGACTTCGCAGTTGACTATTCTGCTTCTGGTTTTCGTTTACAATCAAACAAGCGTTTGATTTTATCCTGAAATTCCAGTAGCTTTGCCCTCAGCCAGGTCAGTTCCATAATGTAGATTCTGTCGTTATGATCCCAACAATGACTAAAATCATTCAATTCTTGTTAACCATGTTTTAGCCGTTTAGCTATGTTTCCTCCAATCACGGATTTTCTGCAAATACTTCCTCCCGGCAATCACTAACTCTTCCTTTTACCAAAACTACTTCTTTTTCTTTTTCAGAACAATGAACATGCTTGTCATCGGCTACCACCATTTCTATAAATCGTCATCACTTTGGCACATGAATCACAACACTACAAACCAACTCATTTACTCCCATTTATGCCAAATTTCCATTATTTGCCTTAACCTGTAACTTCAAAATTCAAATGCCACTACACCATTTTTTTCTACCCACGTAAATCATTATTTAGGTCTTCTTTCTCCAAGCAAGAATTCCAACACCATTGTTACCTCCCATGTTCCCAAAATAAACTCCACCCGTTCATCATCACAGCCTCCTCTCAACAGTTTATTTTGCTTTTAATTCCTTAATTGCCTTGTTAGCTTTAAATCCCTTTAAGAAAACACAATCAAATCTCCTCTCCCTTTGAACTGAAACCTGTACCGCTCCCCAATGGCATGTACCAAAGCTTCCTTCCACCCAAACTCTACTCATACACCATGTTTAACACAACCGTAATCACCAATAACTTCACTTTTGAATCCTCCACACATCATCTTAACTTGGAGCAGCTCATACACGCCTTATCACATCGCGTCTATGGCCATTCTATGCTCGCTACAGGGAAAACATCGAACTCATTATGTTTAGATTCCTCTAAAACTTATCCCCAAAGTATTATTCCATTTTCCAGACTTAAAACTATGATCAAAATCACCCGATACATCCTTATTTAAAGATAAATGAAAACCCTAAGCATGTTGGAAGAAATAATCGAACTATTTGGTAGCGTTCGCATCCAATACAAGCCATACCAGAGTGAAGCTTCTGATCTTAGGAAGCTAAGGAATCAAGAATCCCTAATCGGCTTCGAACGGAAGTCGAGCCCAGTAATCGTCGCACACAAATGGAAGAGTACGAAACTGATGCTTTTTGTTAAAGAAGAAGGATGAACCAGAAGTTGCTAATTTCGTTTTTTCATATTTGATTTTTTTTTTTTTTTTTTGATTTCATTTTATAAAATGTACTGTTTGGGTTCCTTATTTCGGGTCTGGGTTTTCGTTTTTAGAACCAGTAAGAAGATGTATATAGGAGTATTTAAGAGGAAAGGTAGTTCGGCAGGCACGTTTTCATTTGGCTTGGCACCCACGGAAAGGAAAAACTTGGAGAATACGGGTTTTTGCAGTAGCTTGAGGGCCATGGTTCTGATAAGCTTGGCAAGCATGGTCTAATTCGAATTATGCCACTATTTTTATGGATTGTTTTTATAATCAAAATAGATCTACCCAGTTGGCTAAAATCATTCACCAGGTGTCCCTTTTTAAAAGGATTATCTAATGGAGACCTCCAGTGATATGTATAGAACTCTAAGCGTGAGTTCAAATGGGAAGAAGCTTCTCTCCTTCAAAGACTAGGGTAGATTTTATAAATGTTATGCAAAAGCAATTAGACCAAGAGTAATGTGTATTCCACGGGTATATATATATATAAGATTTGAAGTACGGGTACCCTGCTACGAAATTTCTATTCACTTACAGACTGCTATAGACAAAAATAAAAATACTACCGTGTCGAGCGAGGTGCCATGATCCCAAAAATATAATCATATCGGTAGTTTAACTTATATTATGAAACCCTAAAATATTGATATAGGGTGCAAAATACTCCAAATAAAAAGTTGCATATTTAATTAATTAAAAATTACAGTAAAATTCTAAAAATTAAATTATAACTACGTCTCAAAGATCTTGTCCAAATTCGAATCCAATATTAAATTATAAATTATACGTTCAACTCTTTTTTAATTAATAAAATTCCTTATAAAAATCATTTTATATTACCAATACCGCATTTAAAACCAATTTAGATGTTTTAAAATTAATGACAAAAAATCCGGGTCGTTATAGTTCTTGTACCATCAACTTGGTTTGGCATCACGACGTAATGTTTGACAGATGGCTGGATTTGAATTTATTGACGGTACGTGCATTATACATTATTTTTGCGTATTTGAACATTGTTTAACTTAGACAAGTTGTATTTGTAGGTTTAGATTTATGACCACTTCCTTATGATTCATAACGTTGTTCCATCCCAGAAGTACGATAATACTATGCCTAGAATGTGTCGATGGCTACCAAAGAATCAATCTGGTGATACAACATTGGCTATAATCCGACTTAGAGAACAACTGGGCGATTTAACAACCGAAGATGTAAGTTTTTTACCTTATAATTTTGAGTTATCAGGAACTGTATTACATTTACTATCGAACATTTATTATCCAATTAAAGATATATTGGGATCCTTACCGTAGTATTAGATCTCATTACCCTTTACCCGAAGTTGCATTCTACGACGGCGTTATATTGTGTTTTGACATAGCTGAACCGTACTATCCAAATAGAGTTTTACGGCAGTTTGGATTTTTCAACGAATTTCAAAGAATCCAATGGAGCCACGAAAATACCGCAGAGGAGTGACTGCTAATCAATATCGGGTTGAGTATGATAATGGATTTTGGTGGTCAAAGAATTGGCAAAATCATGTTCGCCTGCTGTAGTGAACCCTTCGGATTGCACTGCAAAATATTTAGGGTGGTATCATGAAGTTTCACATTGGATTGTTCAAAATCCTGAAATGAGGCAAAGCGTGAGTAGAAAAGTTGATTTTGGTGACAAGTTGGTAATCTTCTGCAACTATTCATAATATATTTTATCGAGTCTATGTACATATCTAGTTACTTTTTTTTCTATATATTGACAGAAACTGGCTGCGGGAAAAGCGATTGAGTTGTTGAAGACCAGTGTAACTAATTATCGCCCCAACGAAGTTATTCCTTTGCTGGCTGCACAACGACAAGCTGTGGACGTTTTGGAAGAAGCATTGAACGAACCGAATAAGCGAGAGAAACGGAAGAAAAAGAAGCACGATCCTAGTGGATGAAGAATATTCCAAAGTCTATGATATTTTGTTATGGTGAATGAAATGATATTTTAGATGTTGTCAAGTTAGTTTGTATTAGGAAATGAATGGTACGGTATTTTGGTTGTTATTAAATGATGTATGCAGACGGTATTTTGATTTTTATTAAATGATGTATGCAATCTATATGGATTTATGCAAAGTTATGTAATCTGTATGGAGTATTTTGTTTGCTATTAGGCAATGCATTTTGATTGAGAGATCACCATGAGTTACTACCATTGATTTCCTATATCAGGAAGGTTCATGGAATTTTATAAAATAGGAGCTTGATGCATTTTAATTATTAATGAATTTTACATGATGGAATGTTATGTAATCTATATGTGTAGATGGATACCCCAAACGTGTAAATAAATCTTAGTTATTTTCTGGTTCTTCTATGGTCTGGTTAGGGCAAATGGAAATACTTGCATTGCTAGCACCTAACTTACCCTAATCATTCAATAAGACATGGAAAACACGAATAAAATCAGACATAAAAGTACATCCACTCTAAAATTCCTGCTGCTATGTCTGATACATTGTCTACCAAAACTTAGTTATATGCCTCTTTATTAGCATGATACAAAACTTAAGTGCGTCAGGACATATAGCAAGTGAAACTAAGCATGATTCATATATTTCCTGATATCTTGTCAGATCTAAAGTATTATTTAAGATAATCTACAACGTTCTTTAATGATAATACAAATCCTGAAATAAAAGGGATAATAGCTGCCCAATTACACAACAAAGGCCAACATCATGAAAGAGGATAAATTAATCAGAAGTTATAGCCGACAAGTGTGTAAAATATGAAAACATATATACAAATAAATATCTTAACCTATAATTGGCTTCTTCATGTCAAGTTATCAATATATATATATTTGCATTCATCAAAAACAACAAGGACTTTGATGTAACTTCAACCGACAAAACAAAACTTTACAGGTGATCTTAGTTGTCTATCTAGTTGCTAAATTTCATAGTTTTATCTTTCTAGTTTCACTAATACATGATAGCTAGGAGCTTGATGCAATTTGATTGTCACTAATACACACTGGTCAGTTATAAATAACCGACAGTTTAAGAGTTTTTTCGGTTATATGGAACCGAGCAAGGAGGGTTTGGTTACTTGAAAATAATTTTATCTCCTGGTCGGTTATAAATAACCGAACGTTTCTGAGTTTCTTCGGTTATATCGAACCGATCAAGGAGGGTTAGGTTACTTAGAAATATTTTAATCCTCTGGTCGATTATAAATAACCAAACGTTTTTGAGTCTCCTCGGTTATAAGGAACCGAGCAAAGAGGGTTTGATGAGTTGAAAACATTTTTATCCCCTGGTCGGTTATTTATAATTGATAGTTTCCAATTTTCTTCGGTTATAAGTAAACGAGCAAGTAGGGTTTGGTTGCTGTAAAAAAAAAATCCACCTGGTTGGTTATAAATAACCGGTGGTGTCAATGTGTTTTCGGTTACATGTAACCGAACGAGTGGCAGATGGTTGTTGAATAAGATGCATTTCAGGATTTGCTGAATAAGATGAATTGCTATTTAAGTTCAATCGAACTACAATCATATGTTATTTAACTACAATAAAAGTCTATTTACATGTAATCGAACTACAATCAAATGCTATTTAACTATGCCCACACAGTAGTAAGAAATGAATTGCTCTTTTCAGTGAACTTGCTGAATAAGATGCATTTCAAACCAGTAAACTTTTTTTTTGTTCTTATTGGTTGTATCATCAACGAAAAGTGTAGTTAGTTAATTTTGTTGGATAGCTGTACAGATGGCGATATAATCTAAAATAGACAAGTAAGTAGGTTATAAACTTATAATATCAAGCAGCACTGGAAGCATACAACGTCATGTTTGATAGTAGCCATATTCATAAAAATGGCAACATTAAAATTGCAACACAAAAACATCAAAAAGCCTAACCAAAGCATGCACAGAAATACACAAAATGAACATCAAATCAACACAATAGTCAATTGCCAAATCCAATTGCAAAATATTTCACTACACAATATTAAAAAAATCGTTGATAAAGCCACTTATTTCATCCCAACAACACATTCAGCATTTACTCTATATCAATCTTGTGAATCCATGGTTGCCAACTCTCTTGGTTCTATTTTCACGAATTCAACTTGCCGATCAACATAAATCTCACTCAACAGCTTTGTTTCTGCAGTACCAAATCGAGACCAAAAGCCTGCCATAGGCGGAATCGGTGCACCATTTGTTAGAGTCAATTTGACAAAATGATAATCAAGTATATTGGAAAAACACACAAATCGTTGTGAATCCAAAGCACTTGGAGCAGTTCGATGTGGACAATATGTTAAACATTGACGCTCAGATATGAAAACCACTACTCGATTGAACGCACTAGCAATTAAATATCCAGTTTCAGGCATAATCATCCAATTTTCTTTAGAACATGGAGTAGTATAGCAATCCAGTGAATTTTTAAGTTGTCACAAAGAGAGGTATCAAAATGCCTAGCATATAATTCCCAATGTTTATTTAACTCTTCAACCAACACTTTCCTCGCTTCAGTCCAACAAGAATTAAGTTCTTTGACTTGTTTAGCCACACATCGGAATCCACAATTACCATCCCCTCCGACATCTTCAATATTAACAACAAACTTGTGTAGAAATTCTGGTATAAAACCTAAAAATTTAAATACAGAATTTACCATCCCTTCTCATCTGAAGTGAAGTCCACATTTGTTTTTTTTTTTTTATTGGTAATTTTTTATTCACACTTGTTTGTGAAATTCTTTCTTCACTAGTTTTTGCATGCTTAAATGCTGAGAGATCACGCTTTGTAGAGTTAATTTGTTTTTTGTTTTGTAGTTAACTTGTTTTTGCTACCGGTTGGTCTTCCTTTATGCTTAACCACTTTAGGCTCCAATAGTGATGTTGTCGATGGTAATACAATTTCCTTTAAGTTGAGTAACATTACTTTTTTTTTCTTCATTGGTGGCATTACCGAATAACCTTTTGAAGTATTGATGTTCATATGTATGAAACAATTCCATTGAAGTTTCGACATAAGGAATGTAATTCAATTTTCTCCAATGTTCATCAAGTACTTCAAAAGGAATAGCACGACCATCTATATAATGTCGATATAGCTCATGGGTACAAGGAAAACCATACATTAATTTATTTAAATGGTTACATGTTGAATCATCAATTGCTATTCCTTTCATGTGTGCCATTTACTTAACAATCAAATCCAGTGCAAAAAAGGAAGTCCTACCTCGAAGTTCTTTAAATAATGGAATTTGGTATGCCTTCCGAACTGCTCCTACGCTTCTTTCAAATGTATCTTTTATTTCAGTTTGTTGTAAACACAACATATTATCCATTTTACTCCAAACTATGATAAAAGCAGCTTTCGATGTACCTAGATGTTTTTTCAACTGTGCATGTAAAGATTCGGCTCTAGCTATTTACTATTGTCACGATGTTTGATTTTATTCGTCCATGCATACATAACATACTCTTTATACAGCAAACATTGCTCTTCCAGATATTTAAGACTTCGTGGGTAGTCTATCCAATCTTTCTTCATATCTGTCACAAATTCCCAAAATTCTTCTTCGGTTGGTGCATGAATAATCTTTTTCCAACTTTGCAAAAACATTTCAAATACTTCAGCATTTTGAAACTCTGATTTAAAATTAGTAATTACATTATTCCCCATATGCCAAAGATACATCATTAATCTCGCTTCCGGAAATACCTTTCTAATTCCATTTATCAAAGCCCATTCTTTGTCAGTAACAATCACCTCAGGCAGTTTATCAGGTAGATAAAAATGTTTTAGCTTCGAAAGATCCCATTCATAATTCTCTTCTTTCTCATTTGCTAAAAAGCATGTGCAATGCCAAAAGTTTTTCCCGTAGATGTCATCCCAACCATTTCAAGCAACGACATATTAAATCGGTTTGTTTTGCATGTACAATCTAATAGGAATATAGATGGGAAACATTTACACAATACGGATGACTCTGGATGAGACCACATTAAATCTATCAAATGATCGGCAGCTAATTCAGATCTATGAAATAAACATAATGTTTTACCACTAGCAATTTCAAAAGCTGCTGCATAGGAGACCTACATTACATAGCTGAAAGTTGCATTTTATATTTACAATTGTAAATAGTTTTCAAAATCGATGTATTCTCCGCAAATGTTTTCTTCATAGTAGTTAAAATTTCTCTTGGTTGCACATCAGCAATTGTCATATCTGCTAATGTTTTTTTTCTCATCATTGATCAACCTTCCCGCATACAGGTGTCGTTCCAAAGAATTAGGAAGCTCATGATCATGTGTATCATTACAAACATTTACATTCCAGTTGTCCCCATCAAGATACACACCTTTTAGCAAAAACGGACAATTACATTTTTTTGTAGCACTTGGTCTATGTCGTTTAACCTTTAAGTCAATTTCTACTTTTCTGGACATGTGGCTGCAATACACTCCTCCTCGTTCACACCCCAACTGCAGTATCAGTTTCTTCCCCAGACCCGGTTTTTGACAATATCGTTTTTAATATTTTTCCTTGAATTTTGCACCATTGCACCAATGCATCTCGAGAACCAAACATCTAAAGTTATTAAAAATAAAATAAATTAGTACTACACTTGGATTCATACATATTACAACTGATCTACTATGTAATATAAATTTACTTGATCCATCTTAAAATACTCTGTCACATCAATACTAACTAGTTCAGCTTGGTCTCCCTGATTGTCTTGTACATTCGATTCGCTTACATCTTCCTTTGGTTTCTCAACGCTCTTAGGTTCTTATTGCTCCCGTAAAAATCCTAAAAACCAAATCAAGTTTAAAATAAATTAGTGTTTGCGGTTAATCAATATTATATATACATAAAATTAACCAAATGATATAATTTACTTACGTCAGATGGTTCAATCTCTACATCGTCAATCTTCACATCTTCAAATTTTGTATACCCCACAAATTCATTCAAAAAATCCTGCAAATGGAACATTTTTTTTAATCCCCGATGTAAAGATAAAAATTCAAATATGTAAACAGCCATTATATACCTCATTCACATCATTGGAATTTTGTACATTCGATTTGTTTACGTCTTACTTTGGTTTATCAACGCTCTTAGATTCCTCGTTGCTCCTGTAAAAATCCTAGAAAACAAATCAAGTTTTAAAAAAAATCATGTTTGCAATAAATCAATATTATATATACATAAATGTTAACCAAATGATATAATTTACTTACGTCGGACGGTTCAATCTCTACATCGTCAATCTTCACATCATCAAATTTTGTATACCCCACAAATTCATTCAGAAAATCCTGCGAATGGAACAATTTTCTTAATCCACAATGTAAAGATAAAAATTCAAATATGTAAACAACCATTATATACCACATTCACATCATAGGAATTTTGTTTTGGATATCATTGTTTGAGTTCAACCTACTCAATTTGTCTTATTACTCACAAATAAAATAAAATAAAATAAAATCCACAATAATTTTAATTTTTAAAAATCAAAAGAAAAAAGGCAACAGTATTAGAAAACGATACAATTTTTTTAAAGATAATTAGCCTCATCTTCATCATTAGAGCATTGGCTATTCGCGAGATCTTCGTTCATATATAAGTTCTCGCTCTTCATTGCTAAGCAATCCAACAGTTTCAATTACTATTTTAAGTTTCTCTCCAATCATAATAAAATTGGGAATTTAGGTTTATGAGGAATCAATTTGGGAAGAAGTAGATGGCGGATCATGTCAGGAAGCAGATTAGGTCGACATTTAAATTTGATCGATCGAGATAAAACGATAAACACAATTAGGGTTTAAGTTTGAACTAATGGCGGGAGAGGAAAACGTTTGGTGATTAAGGAATGAGTAGATGAATAAAACTGGTGTTGGGAAGTAGATTAAATTAATTAATTGTGATTAAATTAAGCATAGTGTTAGGAAGCATATTTTAGGGTGCTTTTAGCAGCACACTATATTTTTTGAAAATCTTCAAGATTAAAAAATTTGAATGCAACAAGTTACAAATACAACTTCCAAAAATACTCATCTTGTAAGAACAATCTGAAAAATGATATTTTCTATATTCTCTTCTAATGATATTTAAATATCACTACTCCTAATATAAACGAAACTATACAAACTATCGTAATAAGGACAATTGATGACAAAAGCAAAGGAAATTTTGAGAAAGTACACAAAATAATCAGCGGATACATGTTTGCGCACATGGCAAACAACATTTGATTCGTTAATTTGTCAATAAAAAATTCGCTAATATCCTTCAAAAAGCACTCCAAAATAAGAAAAATGGCAAATGGTGGTGGAAGGAAAAAGTATGCGGTAGGTAAATCTTAGAAATTTCATATAACCAATAATAAGTCAATGATATACGAAATTCATAAGTATGAAACTTTGGTATGTAGTACACTCAACGAAAGAATGAGCATACGATAGATCTTGCAAGGCAATGGATTAATGGACAACTTTTGCAATCTTGGATCAACTATACAAACTACCTAAACCATAAAAGGAAAGGTATATCCATTCAAGTACTAGTCTGTCCAATGCAAGTTGGGTAAGCAAATCATCTAAAAAAATAATCTTTAGTGTTGTGTTTATTGGTATAAACAATGCAAATGTTACACCATAAATGCTTCACCCTGAATTGGGCTTCGAGGCATCGAAGCACTCCATCGTGTTAAGAAGACTCGAAGGATGAGCAGGACATAGGGTGTCGTAGCATATCACGTCGATATAGCTTGACTAGAAAGCATTTGAAGCATTAATAATGGTTTCGCGCCAAGAGGAGGCCTGTGAAAACCAAATGGGCTCCAGAGCACTTGAAATCACCTTCTTCGAAGTCATAGAGTATTAAAAAACTAACTAAAGCCTACAAGCCTTGCCTTCGAAGTAAAGGATTCTGGAGAAAAGTATAATTGTCTTCCAAGTCCATGCGTTCGAAATTTGGATGATCGAAGTAGTCGGTTCGAAAGCCAGGAAGACCATCCCAAGGCCAGGATCGGTAAAGTGTGAACCTTCGAAGATAGGCAACCTCAAAGTAGAGGGGGAAAACCCCTGAAACTTATTGGTTTGAAGCCAATTCCTTGAAATAATAACCTTCAAGGCGTAAGTTGCCAAGTCAACCCCTCAAAACAATATGAAGGGTTGAAATCGCCTATTTGAAATAGGCTCCAACCTAACTAAAATGAATCCTTCCCATTCAAAGCATCACTAGATCATTCAAAACAAGTTCAACGGTAACTAAGGGCCTCTACCTATAAATAAGGGCATGACAACACCAAAAAAGGGCCAATCAATTTCATTTCTTTTCTAGAGTTTCTATTTTCTCTTATAACCCTAAGGCTCTATTTATTTGATATGTTGAATTCTTAATTATGATTGTTGAACTCTTAAATCTGAATATTGATTGCTTAATGTTGAATTCTAAATAATCTCTTACTTGTTTTTTTGCATTTAACATTTTAGAACAAAAAAACAATATCCAGCATTTAGAATAAAAATAAGCACTAAAATTGTTCTGAATGATTTTGTCTGAATTGATGGTTTTTTCAGAACACAAACGAACAACTTAGAAAGTTCTGATTAACAAATCAAAATTTGCATCCAGAACTTTTAACTAAAATGAAATGCAGCCTAAATCGGATTAATGAAGATTATTTTGATACTATTTTCTGATTTGTACTTATACACTACAGTATACTTACCGAATTAACATAACATTTGGATTGTCACTGAGACTTTTTTTTACTGACATGTCATATGAATGATCATTGAAATTGTGACAATGGACCGACCTTGTATACTTCATACTTCGAACTTTTTGACTTTTTGGATCAAGTAGCATAACAATGGCATTAGGATTCTTTAATTTGCTTTAAATAAACCCCGGTCAAGCTATTCTTATATCATTCGGACATATTTCATTTTCTAGTGCATCAAGTCGAAGCATCCTAAAGGGTACCGAAAAGAACAACTGGACTGATTTTCATAATTAAAGCACTACAGTGGCTTCGAGACATGTTAGACCAAAAAATGATCCTAATACCCAATTGATCACATTTTGCAGAGAATAATGAGGAATCATGAACTAAAAGCAAGAAAAATCAATCAACACACAAGTTTTATAGTCGTTCGGCGTAATAAGCCTACATCCACTTAATAGTTTCTCATTTCATTCTAGAATTACAATTACCATGAATATTGACACTAAAACACTCAAATACAATGAATAATTCTCTCCAAATTCATTGGTTTCCATTGGAGAAGAAGGTGGTTATTCATGGGGAATTCGACCATGGCAGATGTGAAGAGATAAACTGCCCAAAGGTCCCCTGAAATCTCCACAAAATGATGTATTTATAGGTGAATGGAGGTTGCTCCTGGGATTGGTTCGGGTGTGATGTGGCAGCCATCCAACGGGCCATGGAAAAGTAGTGGGAGACGTGGAGAAACGGTTTCCAGATCGTGGGCTGCAACGTGTAAGTAGATCCGAATGATAAGCCTAGAAAATAGGAGCACATTGAGGAGTGGTTTCAGCTTCAGGCGGTTTGGGTAGAGGGTACTCCGATCCGATCCGGAGAGGGGGATCCGATCTGATCCAATCCGAACGGAGGGATCCGATCCGATCCTAAGAGGGGGATCCGATCCGATCCAATCCGAAAGGAGGGATCCAATCCGATCCTAAGAGGGGGATCCGATCTGATCCAACCCGAAAGGAGTGATCCGATCCGATCCGAAAGGGCGATCCGATCCAGTGACATTTGCATGTACAATTCAAGTTTTCCAACCTTCTATCAGTCCATCCAAGTGATCATCAATCAATGTAAGTTCATACTCAAATTCCTGGCTTTGGGTAGCCTGGTCACAAAGCAGGCTAACATTTTACCCCCCAAAGTACATCTTATCGTAGATGAGATGTGCTGTGAATAAGTCGATCTGAATCATTTTGAAACATCATCCACCATTGAGGAGGCTTTACCATATTGTTGTTTCCTATTGAGTAGTCCCATCATATGGATTTTTTCCTATATAAATGGCTTGTCATATATCGCACTACTTCCATTGATGTTTACCAGGGCAAATTCCATGGCTAGGGTGGTCAAGTTGATCAATTAACCATCTTGATCTCGTCGAATCAATAGGTTGTATTCCTTCATCATAAGTCAAGTAGGATCGTTGGCTTCCGTATGAGATTATACATGCACAAGTTAATGCCAAACGTCATTGTCTTCCTATGCAAGTCAAGTGTATTACTAAGTCAGGCTTTCTTTTATGCATAAGTCAATGTGTGGAGTAGTCATCCAAGTCATAGGGTAGTATCAGAATCTTTGGGCCTTCAGCTAGCATCTGGCTAATTGGGATATAGTGCTTCAGAATTGGCATATTGATCTGTCATTTGTGCTTGGATTTGGACTATCTCGATACCTGGATATTAATCTAGAGCTCCCTAATTACATCGAATCATGACAACAAGGCATCGAAATCCATGACACTCCGGATCGTTTTGTAATCCTGTGATCACATATGAGTCAACACGAGATGTTGAAAATATGCAAGTCAGTAGTTGGTAGGATCATCACAATCGTAAGGTATCAGAGGAATTTATCACACTCTCCATTCGATGCAGTTTCGGATCAAGTCTTTGGATTCATGATTGATTTGTTAGTTGGATTTCTTGAACGATCGGGATGAATCATATCATATTCCAGAGATATAGCTTGTATGTTCTGAATTATGCACAAAGTCAGGGTCATATTCAAATTCAGTCTACGAGTTAAATCTCGTGCTCCTAACTTCAATGGAGGACTAATGAAGTCAACATTTATGCCCCCAGCATCGATGGGGGTTGGACCAGGTCAATAATACATCTAGTCTTCTAGCCATTTTACTTTCCATTATCGCATCGGGTTAGAGCTTTAGGTTAGGCAATTGTAGTCGACCCAAGTCATTCTATACTCTTTCTCAAGTCAGAAAGAGTTGAAGTTGTATGCGTGAATGGTCGAATCATGTTCACTTTGGTGTCATCTCGTCTCTTTAGTCAGAAAAAGAGGATTGCCTTATCGAGTGTCAGCGAATTCAGATACTCTCCTCGCATTAGCCACAGGGTTGAGTTTGCTCGTCAATCATGCAAGCAAGGAACGTTGTTAGGGAGATATTCGAGCTCCGTTGTTTCATGATTTGCATAATCTAAAACAACCATCATAGTCTTGTTGAGTCTTTCTCTCATGCTTGGTTCCATTGAGCTTGACAATCAAGATCGCGGGCTTCATCAATGAAATTATTCCTTTTTGGAATTTTACATTCCTATCGGTCTTTTCTGGGGCTTTCCCTTTGTCTTTATAATTTCAAGAGTCGGATGATGCTCTATTCGTCGTCATGAAAACATTGGGAATGTTTAACTCAATATTAGTATCCTCTTGTTGTAGGAATCTGTCTCAAGATAGGACTCACAACCTTCTCTAGGAAAATCTAATGGTATAAAGATATTGAGGTTTGTTCCAGAGGTGAATCTGCCAAGGCCGTTTGGTGGGTCTTGACGCGGAGAGACTTTGAAGTCTGAGTCTACAATACCCGATATTGCTGCTATAAACACCATATATGGTCCAGGTCGATCTATAGATGTTGTTGTGGAATTGAACCTTATGAGGAACGAATGTAGGGCCTTGCCGGACCTTTGTTTGATTGAATTGGGTAATATGACATTCTTGGATCGACATTCGTGGACCTTTGATCGCTCAACGAAGTGGGTGACCAACGCATTCTAGCGGTTGATCAAATTAGATGGATGCCACCAAAAATCATACAACAACTATGTAAGCCAAGATCCAGAAATGGTAGCTTGAAGTGTAGGGAGTTGCTGAAATCCCTGATGTCTCATGCGAAAGAGTTTTGACTGATGTTGCTTACATTGCCTTTGAGGTGTGTCACCTCTGGTGAAGCCTCAATTAACATTGGCAATCTGGCCTTTGTTTTCGAGGAGTCGTTGCCAATTGTCCAATTTAGCGCTGATGCCCCCAGCATGAAGTTTTGAAGTGGGTGGAAGCTGGTCTCTAGCTTCTTAGTTTCGCATATGTGATAGTCATCAATCAAGCTTCCGTCCTGTAATTCTAGATGGTGATTCGCGGTTCGGATGTATGCGGGATAGTCTTGGGTCTCCCATCCAAGCTCTAAGGATCGGAGTTGGGTGGCGATAAGATTAAATTATAGGTGGCTCAAATGCTTCTACTTGCTCCTACATTAAGGAATGGGTAGCTTCTGTCGAGGTTGAGTTGGGTTGGATTTGAAACATTCATTCGAATTGGAGCAGAGGTTGGTCGGACTCCGTTTAAGTTTATAGAGGCTCTTGCATTGCCATCGTTTTCATCCAGAATGTTACGTTAGAAGTTACATGCTACATATTCTAAGAGGAGTTTGATTTCCCCTTGTTTCATCCAAGATGATGTTAACAACTTTTCGTAGGGTCTCGTGCGATATGAACTACGAAGCAGGGAGTGTTCGAGCCAAGTTCGTTGTCGCTTGAATTCCCATGGTGCTCACTCCTGCGAGTAAATCGTAGTTGCTCAGCCTTTCATCTATCCAAGTAAAGAAGTTATCCATCATTTTCCGTCGTTTCTGGAGAAGTTTATCTTGCCGAGCATCTGGGTTCTCAATTCAGCAATGGCACCATCCATTTCATATCTAGTCTGACATGATGAGGGATCACCGTAAGAAGAAATCCGTTGGCTTCCTTCGTTCCTAGCACCTTCTGCACCAACATCCTCAGCATGGAAATTTTTTCTATCTTCCTTCTTCTTAGCCCTTGAGTCAAAGTATCAAGCTAGGAGTCAAAGTAATAGCCTGCCCCCTCATCCGATGTGTTTCAATCGGAAAAACGGTCGGGACTAGCAAATGGACGTTCACTCTACATCCATTCTGTGGTTCTCAAACGACCTCCAGTCCAAGGGTAATGGCATAAGACAGGCGGTGGTTAGATCACGTCCTTTTCAAAATAGATGAAGGGAGGCGTATTCTGGATAGTCAGGAAATCTTCAATCCATAGAAATCCTGAATGCCACGACCGTGTCAGATCGTATTAAGACCGGAAAATCGATGATCACTCGAGATCGTATTAAGGCCGGGTAGAAATCCAAGAATCCCAAGGCTTCGCCGGGTCCTTCCTAGCCGCGAGTATTAAGTCGCATGACATGTCATTGAATAATTAAATCTCAAGGCCTCTTTTGGGTTGCCACCTCGAGTTACATAGGATGCTTATCATTAGGCATCAATATCGGCTTTTTGGACGTGGCCCTTTATTTGTTTTCTACTGGCCTGTTGTTATTGCAAGTGCGAGCCTCGCGTTCTTGACCAGTTATCCTTTGTAAATATGCAATCAGCAAACAAAGTGGTATTCTTGCAATATCATACATTTGCAAGTTTGTTATATATTTCAATCGAATATATTTGTAGTCGGAGCATTACTACACAGAGTAGTAAGCAATAAATCACATCACAAATCAGATAAGGGTTTCAATTCGGTATCCCTACAAATCATAATCCCTGCAAATAAATAGCATATCATATCGCAGCCATCGTAGGGGTGTGATGTGTGTGTATGCTCCAATCAATAGTGAAAAATTGCCTGGCTAGGGCTTGTTTGGGATTGATTAGGATCGACAGTGCATCGCCTCCCCTGTCTGGAAATGAGGGGTTCGGGCTTAGCTTTCATTCTTGCCCCCGATCCTGTAGCGGGGTAGGAGCCCTTCCGTGGCATTCAATCGCAATGCCTTTACACTCCCCTGTCGTAGGCCCAGGGTAGAGTTCGAACTCAGCTTTCATTCTGCCCCCAATCCTTCAGTGGGGTAGGAGTTCATTTGCAGTGCTCAGTTCCGAGCGCCTTTATACTCTCCCGTCAAATGCCCAGGGTAGAGTGGAATCAAGGCGATCTTTTAATCGTGGTGCACCGTCAAGCCTTGGGGACATCATCTTCCCGTCCTTTATACTCTCTCTCAAATAATGAGAGTTAGAGTTGATTAGGCGAACAGTCATGTCATTCGCCCTGGCTTTCCTTTTGCACTCTAATTCCAAGAGCGGGATTCTACCGGCTCGAGTGTCGTTCTCGAACTCGATTTTAATCCATACCTCCCACTTCTCTCTGGCAGATGTACATCATCGGGCTAGTGGTCGGGCTGCACTCACCGAATCTTTGTGTTCCTCCATTCAATCTGTGGGAGGATTAATTGGCACCAAACTTCAGATACTTGAAAATTAAGCATATCAAGGGGCACCGTTGCCTCCTTTATTCGGATTCATGTAATCTGGTGGCGTCGTGCATAGGATTGAGCCATGTAGCTAGTCGGGCTGCGTCTATCTGGAGTTAGATTCCGACTTTGAGCTATACAACTCTGATTAGACGGAGGGTGTGGATTTGTATATGAGCAGTTCAGTGGAGCCCGTTATGGGTTTATTCCATAACTCCATATGCGGGTGTTAGAAGTCTGGTCGATGTCAAAACCGGGGTACCTCTTAAAGCAATGAATATCATTCGGAGACATGGTGTATTGTTCCCATCCATCAATAGCTCCTCTATCTGTTCTAGGTAAGCTGCGAGTCATGGTCTCTTCATCTGGAATTCCCTCCGAAACTGGCAAATAATAATCTGAGAGTTACAAAGATGTTCAACAGTGCTACTCCCAACTCTTTAATGAGTTTCAGGCCGATGATCAAGGCCTCGTCTTCGAAATTGTTGTTGGTAGCGGAAAATTCCAATCCTGAGGGATAGAAAATTGACCGTTCTTCAGGAATTATCGGCAAAACTCCGGCGTCAGACCGCTGATCATTCCGTGCACCGTCTGTATATCTTCTAGGTCCTTATTTTCATCTTTCTTTTTGTGGGGCCATTTTCTTCATTTATTACGTCCTCTTCGGGAATGTTAAACTCAATGATGAAGTCGATTAGTACTTCCCCCCGTATGGACTTCTATATGAGGGAATTGGGATCAAACTGGTTCACCTTGATGTTTCGTTCGAGCAATCATCCAGATGCCTCAGGTCACTGTGGGACCTATCGTATTGGCCAATCAGTGTGTATCACAATTAGATGAGCTTGGAAATAGTGGTGGAGTTTTCTCGAAGCAATCTTCAAACTGTAAGCGAGCTTTTCAATCTTTGGGTAGTTGCTTCACTAGATGTCGCCCTCCTGCATCCCGAATCTTCGTTTTCTCTAAGATCTATGTCTTTAGGCAGATCATCGGGTAACTCTTTATGTGACGCTTCCTTTGCTTGCTAAGCCGACGCCTCCTTCGCACTCCATCTCATCAGGAGGGGAAGCGTAATTTTGTTCCACCTCTGATGTATAACATATTCCATTTAGGAAAATAGCAGGATCTTCTAATAACTTAGTCACCACGTATCATTCCCACTCTGGCTTCGTTTGGGGCTTTTATCAATAGATTCTAGGTTGCAATGTAAGTTCTAAATTTTGCTAGAGCTGGTAGGCATAAACCTTGATCAGATAAGCTTGAATAGCTTGCGAGGCTTCAAATAATGTTGATGCATTATGTCACAACGGAAGTATGAAGAAGAAAGCTAATGATTGATTCATATTCACTTTGATCTCAAGCTTTCCTCTATTGACCGAAGTCGTGTACTGGTTGGTGAGCAGTCAATTGCTATCATCCGGGCAAGGATCCATTGATCCAATCATGGATTGTGGTGGTCCAACTGGTACCTAACTTTGGGCACCAAAGCATGTTGACCTAACCCTTATTCGATGGAAATCAGTCTTCCTTGATGCGGGTGACAGCAAATAGCCATTGCAAAGGTTAGCTAAGTTCTTCGGGAGGTGAACCGCAGGACATATTTCATTCATCACACCATACAATTAAAGTGTAGCTTTGGGATATTGGGATCCTTAGCTGCTTCCTGGTACCCCATTATGGACAATCATGGTCACTAAGACCATATGAATCATCTTCGGAGTAGTGCTCGTACTATTCCATATAACCATCATTCGATGCTCCGCCGATTGAACAGGTTTAAGTCACATAAATAAGGTGGTCACTACTCATTAGGGAACAATATTAGTTGCATCGGTGAAAGATATACTATGGAAGAGGAAGCTGTTATGAGACAACCATTGTCTCGTATACTATTGTTGATAGCAAGCTGAATCTGATCGATAGCTCCTCGCATTGGCCTACTAATGTACGTGGGTGTCATGGTTCTTGGAAGAATCCCTGTCGTTGTCATTTCATTGTCATATTCTTTGATTATCCATCTAATCTTCATTGATAAGCTTTGACGACTACTGTTGGCTAAAATATATATATCGAGCCGAAGGCGAGCCGTGCTCCGAGCTGAAGGCGAGGCCGTCAGCGGGTCCGGGCGCAGCGCCGGTGGGGGTCTGGGGCCCCACAGTCCCGGCGGATTTTTTTTTGAAATGATCTGAAAAAATTATTTTTTCCCAAAAACAGCTGTACCGGGTCGGATCGGAATTTGCCTTCAAGTCGTGGTTCAGAGGTGTCATCCGATCCCGGCTCGAGTCTATCATCGGATCGGATCGAACACATCATTGGATCGGATCGAGGGTACGTCATCGGCAGGTGGTCGGTTCAGATCTCCCCATCTGGTTCGGATCGGAGGTTCTTTTCCAGGTCGGGTAGGACCCGATCTGACCCCCTCAAGAATATTGGCCTGCGCTTTATCTACATCCAATCCAAGGGCTTCATCTGCATTTGACCCGGTCTCTTTATCGGCAACTGACCCGGTCTCTTCGTTTGCATCCGATCCAAAAGCTTTTCTGGACTCTATTTTCGATCTTCAGCAATTGCTTCTACATGGCACGGTGGTAACTTCACTTCTGGGGATTCCCACAATTTGCAAAGTCAATAGAATTCGCAGGATTTCCTCATCGGACTTGGCGATCCAATAAGTAGAATGGAGAACCCTTAAACGCTGAGAACCTTCATTTCTCAGTGAAAGCACCAAAATGTTAGACCAAAAAATGGTCCTAACACCCAATTGATCACATTTTGCATAGAATAATGAGGAACCATGAACTAAAAGCAAGAAAAATCAATCAACACACAAGTTTTATTGTGGTTCGGCGTAACAAGCCTACATCCACCTAATTGTTTCTCATTTCATTCTGGAATTACAATTACCATGAATATTGACACTAAAACACTCAAATACAATGAATAATTCTCTCTGAATTCATTGGTTTCCATTGGAGGAGAAGGTGGTTATTCATGGGGAATTCAGCCATGGCATATGTGAAGAGATAAACTGCCCAAAAGTCTCCTGAAATTCCATGAAATGATGTATTTATATGTGAATGGAGGGTGCTCCTAGGATCGGTTCGGGTGTGATGTGGCAGCCATCCAACGGGTCATGGAAAAGTAGTGGGAGATGTGGAGAAACAGTTTCCAGATCATGGGCCGCAACGTTTAAGTAGATCCGAATGATAAGCCTAGCAAATAGGAGCACGTTGAGGAGTGGTTGCAGCTTCAGGCGGTTTGGGTAGAGGGTACTCCGATCCGATCCAGAGAGGGGAATCCGATCCAATCCGAAAGGAGGGATCCGATCCGATCTGGAAAGAGGGATCCGATTCGATCCAATCCGAAAGGAGTGATCCAATCCGATCCGAAAGGGGGATCCGATCCAGTGACATTCGCATGTACAATTCAAGTTTTCCAACATTCTATCAGTCCATCCAAGTGATCATCAATCAATGTAAGTTCATACTCAAATTCCTGGCTTTGGGTAGCCTGGTCACAAAGCAGGCTAACAAGACATATAAAAAAACTCAATGGAAATCCTGATTCGACTTTGATTCCCTTTGAAATGGTTTTATTGCTTCAAGCTTGCCTATCAATTCATTTGAAGTGATTCAACTGGTTTTGAGTTTTTCTATTTGGGCTCGAGCCAACTACTAAACTTCACACGCTTGGCCTCACAAAGGATCTTTGATGTGTTAGACTAATCTTTTCATTTAACACTTCTGGCACTAAAGGAAGGGGTCAAACCTCTGATCTTGGTAAACAACTTAAGCATGCATAAATAGTATCTAGAGGATTCCCTTACCATGCATACTCCATATTTTCGGCTTTAATATGTCCTACAAAGACTAAGGTTAGATATAATCAGAGGTCGTATGAGCCAAGAATACAATCCTCAAGTCGATGGAATAAGGACATAAGAGATACTGGAATCGATAGAAGCAATAAACAACCAAATCAATGGAAGAAGGCCCATCTTATTATTATCAAGTCACAAATGAAATTTAGGAGCAAGTGGAATGAACACTTTAAATGAAATCCATAATATGATCCCTTATGATCTGAGCGAATGAAGCATTAATCCATTTCATCTAGGGCCAACTCTAGATTTTGCAATGAAAAATCAATTCGAAGAGGATAACTCATTTTTAAAGCTTCAATGGGAAATTCATCTCTAATCAAAGGGAATAATTTTTGAATGATAAATGGAAAAGAAATTTTGAGAGACTTGCAATCAAATGGAAAACAACTTTAGGTCAACCTTACAAGCATCCTCCTTTAAAATGAAAAGTCGTTGAAGAAAAGGTTAACAAACTTACAAAGCGACAAAAGCCCTAGAAAGAGAAAATTATTCCAAAGAAGCATCAACTTTTGGCAAGGTTACCAATGATAGTATCCTATGAAAATATCTACATCTGGACCAAAGATTATCTTGACAATTGACCCTAAAAAATAGCATCAATAAACAAAAGAAGTCTCAAAGGAAATTATTGCATGTTCTACCAAATAAATGGCCATTACACTAACGACTATAATGCACTTCAGAGATATATCAATTATTTTTTGAGGCAAGGTAAGCTCAACGAATTTGTTCAAAGAAACTAAGTAATGCCAATAGTAATGCTTAAAAAAGATAAAGTTTCTTCAAAGACTCATAACTGGAACAAATCGTTCTTAGTCAAATGCTAAGCCAAAAAGGAAAAAAATCCTCATAATAAAAATGTCTACAAGTTGATTAGCTTCAGTTCATAAAATCCAATGTTAAGGCGCCTCATGGGGAAAACCCTTGGCATAGACTAAATGAGCCTTCATTATCGCTATATGCCTTACTGAAGCACCCCTTAGCAGATAAGCGGGAGTCCTTTAACCATGTTAAGGAAAAGCTTTGGTATATCTAGGCACCTCCTAAAGGGAGGAAGTCCTTAGCGTGGACTTATGGTAATGAGCTTTCAATGTCATTATACGCCTCACTGGTGCACCCCCTACAAACTGACGAGATGACCTTAACCAAGTTAAGGTTAAGACCTAGTTCGTCTAGGCACCTCTTAGAAGAAGGAAACTCATGACACAGACTCAAGGTAATGAGCCTTCATTACCGTTATATGCCTTACTGGGCCACCCCAGGTAGAAGCTCTTAACTAGTTTTCAATCTAAGCCCTTGATCTGTTTAGGCACCTCTTAGAGGGAGGCAATCAAACTAAATAAAAGGGCTTCAGGTCCACCAATGTCATTTTCCTTAAATAAATGATTTTAGGAGACAATTTTATTAAGCTACATTTCCCCAAACAAAGGATTTATGAAAGTCAAAATCATTTCTTTGGTAAAAAGTATTCTTAATGTCGGGATCCTTCCTCAGGAAAAGGTTTCCTAGGTGTAAAACTCATTCTTATAAATAAAGAAATTTTGGAAGTTAAATCATTCTTCTAAAAAATATATTTCTAGAAGGCAGATTAGCCTACCAGACAAATAGGTTCTTATTCATCAATTAATTACTCCAAATAAAATCTTCTGGGTCACAAAATTTATCATATTAAGTAAAGTTTTCTAAGATCATTAATCTGCCAAGATGGAAACAATCATTTAGTAGACAACTCACAATCATCAGGCAAAGTTACTTTCAAATACCAACTATATCATATGAGAATATCTTATTAGAACCTCTATATTACGCTATTTTGATTATGAAAACTATGCATTGATAATATCGTATACCGACGATTATTGCAGGAGGAATATTGGAGATTATGGTTCAAATACAAGAAGATTCGAAGATATGATTAATTGTTATAGTTTATGTTGTCTTCGAGTCAATATTTTAGTTAGAAGAAATCTTATTAAAATCTCCCCTGAAAAATATAAAGCAATATAAGTTGTTTATACTTATAGATATTGGGGTGTGCACATGCGTAAAGTAACATGTGAAAACAGCCAGCTAAATTGTAGATTCAGTCGGCCGGTTGCAAAATATTCATAAAATTATACGAATATTCAGCTGGCTGAATCATGTGTCTTTTGCATGTGCACAACTATTTTAAGAACTAACCTTTTTTGGCTAATTGAAATTATTTTAAGTCGGCTAAAAAGAAAGGATGTGGATTTTTAAAGCGACACTACTCTTTAATCAAAGAGTTATGTCTATATCTTTTGATCAAAACCTTTCATTAATAAAAATAATCTTTTATTCTCTATAAATTAATTCCAGTATCATTTCTTTAATAACTTATCAAATATTCAAACTTACCGTACTTACTTGATTCTAATATTCTTTGATTTTATAAAGCTTTTTATACATATTCTTTCGTGCTCTCATTTTAAATTTTCTATGATTGTAAATAATAACTTTCTTCCTTATTGTTTATATACCAAACACTATATATTACCAAGGAGAAGATTATAGTACGATTGTACTATAAAGTGACATATCTGTGTTATTAAGAACACAAGAGTCAATTAACTTTTGTACTAATAAAAGTTTTTCTCTGCTGCTCAGGCATGATAAAGTCCTCTTCAGCGGCTAAGATGAAATCATGTTCTGCTGCTCATGTTTTGTAATACCTATTCCCTCGGATTAAGTGAGGGTTGTTGTTTAGTAGAAATTCCAGAAGGAGTCTGGTACTAGACGTAGGACAGAGCGTCAAACCTGTATAAAAATCTCTGAGTCTGGTGTTCTATTGATCATAACAACATCTTATAACAATGGCCAGAAAGAGAAGATCCACTTAGAATTCAAAGATAGAGAAAGATCAAATTGAAAAAAACAAGCAACAAGATATAGAATCTCAACACAAGTGGAAATATAAGTTTTTGTCTTATATATTCCACTCTTAGACCTAGTTATCATTGGATGACCAGAACTAACGATTGGTTTATTTGTCTGTGTGTTGCCTTCACAAGTACTGGTGCCATCTACTGGTAACTGTCTAGTTGAGTTTCTAGTACTTTCTTCAGCTTAAACATTGTCTGGACTAATATTATCCTCATTTTCTTCTCTTTCAGGTGAGAAGTTGGCAAGGCTGGGTGGTTCAATGCTCTCACCATTGGGTAATTCATCTTCAATAGTGTGAGTAACTTGAGCATCAACAACCATTTTTTACCAATTGGATGTAGATTATCAAGACATTGGGGAATGTCAAGTATACTGACTTTATCTTTGAACACCTTATTTGTAATTTTGATGTCTGATCTGCTGTATGGGACCACAGTCTCATTAAAAACAACATGCCTGCTAATAAATATTCTTCCTTTCTCACCAATGCATATGTACCCTTTTTGTTTGGTTGCATATCCAATAAAGGGACATGGCTTAGATCTAAAGTTCAATTTGTTAGTGTTATATGGTCTTAGATATGGGAAACGTAGGCAACAAAATGTTTTGAGACTGTGGTAGTCTAGTTTAATGTTATAGAGTGTTTTTTGAGGTGTCATATCATTTAACAATTTTGTTGGCATTCTATTGATTAGATATACAACAATGTTAAATGATTCTAACTAGAATTTAAAAGGTAAAGAAGCATGAGCTAATAAGATTGAACCAGTCTCCACTATGTGTCTAGTTTCCTCGCTACTAAGTTATTCTATTCAGACGTGTAAGGACAGGTGGTTCTGTGTATAACGCCCTCCTTACTGAAATAATCCCTTAGGGTTTTATACTCAAGCCCACCATCAGATTGCATAATTTTGACAATGTTGTTAAAATGATTCTCAACCATCGTCAAAAAGTTTATCACAGTGTCATGTGTTTGAGATTTGACTTTTAGAAAATATATCCAAGTGTACCCACTATAAGCATCAACAAAAGAAATGTAGTACTTGTAGCCATAGTCAGAATGTATAGGAGTAGGTCCCCATAAACCAGTTGCAACTAATTAAAATGGTTTTTTTTTATTATGAGGTTAAAGAATTATTGAATGGAAATTTATGATGTTTGTTGTGATTTGTGACATGAAATCACATATGTTGATGGAGACGAGGCATGGATGTGCTTGGCGATAGTAGAGATGGAGCAGTGGCAGAAAAAAGGCAAGGAGGAGCAGTTTTGTGCTATGTTTCAGCACAGACGTCTGAGAGATCTTGGTCAAACGTCTGTGCCTACAGGGTTTTGAAACCCGAGAGTATGGACAAACATCTGACCAATCTGGGTCAGACGTCTGACTTGTCAGGGTTTAGAACCTGAGAGCATGGACAGACATCTGACATATATTGGTCAGACGTCTGAGCGGGTTTTCTACGGTTTTGACTTGGTCTTTCTGTGACATATTCTGCAAGCAATGAAGGGGCAAATTAGGTATTTTCCTAGGCCTTCTACTCTCCTATAAAAGCAGCATCTAGGTTTGGATTAAAAATATGGGATTGGGACCGAATTAATTAATCCAAGGGTTTTTCGTCGTTCTTCATTGTTTTCCTTCTCCACCAAAAGTATCAGTCATCTAGATATTCTTTCCCTTTCTCAATAAGTTTATTGATTCTTGTAATTTATTTATTGTTGGTTGTTGAACCAGTGAGTGTAAACAAAATTTGTTTTGTGAATCAATAAAGAGGGTGGTTGGGTGGAATATCTTATGTTTGTGCGTGTGATTTCATATCAATGTTTGTTTCCATAGAAATCATCTTTAAGTAATTGGGTGAAGAAGATCCTAGTCGCTTCCGCAAAGGCATAATTTTCATAATAGGTGGTATCAGAGCTAGATCATTGCAAAGCTTAGAGTGAGTTTGGATTGGAATTTTTTTTGATGTCTGATATGATGGCGTTTCCGAAGATTACTTTTTTTGATGGAAGAAATTGGGGGATTTGGAAGCCTAAGATGGAGGATGTGCTTTACCACAATGATCTTCATGATCCGATTGATGGAGATGGGAAGAAGCCCTCGGGTGTGGATGAGGGAAAGTGGAAGAAGATGGATAAGAAGGCTATTGCTTTGATTCGGCAGTACCTTGATGATTCGGTATTCCATCACGTGGCTAATTGTGAATCTGTGAAGGGTTTGTGGAACAAGTTGGTATCTTTGTATGAGTCAAGGAGTGCTACAAGTAAGGCTTTTCTGGTTCGAAAGCTTGTTCAGCTGAGATTGGGAGAGGAGAAGTCTATTGCAGAGCACCTGAATGAGTTTCAAGATGTGATCAATCAATTGGCAAATATGAAGGTCAATTTTGATGATGAGTTGCAGGCTCTTTTGCTGATGAGTTCGCTCTTAGAAAGTTGGGAGACTTTGGTTGTTTCATTGAGTAACTCCAATGCTGGTGGAGCCATCTCTTTGGAAATTGTTCGATTCAGCCTTTTGAATGAGGAACTAAGGAGAAAAGGGTCGGCTTTTAAATCAGTTCAAGGTGAGGCCATGGCAGCAAAGGACACGGGGAAAGATACAAGAAGAAAGAAGAAATGGGCTAATGGTAAAGGTGCTTGTTATTATTATGGCAAGGAAGGTCAGATACGCAAGAATTATTATGCTTATCAGAGGGATAAGAAGAAGATTGCGGATGGTGATGGAAGTGATGAGGCATAGGCAGATATTGCTGCAAGTTCCATTAGCGATACATCTAGTGATGTCCTATTTAGAAAAGTTAATCCTTGGAAGATGGATTCAAGAGCCAGTTTTCACATTTGTAAGGATGTGAAGTGTTTCTCTTCTTATGAGAAGAATGTCGACGTGATTAAAACAACCAATGGAGTAGAGGTACCAGTATGCGATATTGGATCTATCCGGTTTCGTATGCATGATGGCATGGTGAGGGAAGTCTCTGGAGTTAGACATGTACCCGCTAGTTCGCATAACATCATTTCTCTCAGTCAGTTGGATCATCGTGGTTGCACTTATGATACTCGAGGTGGAGTTTTGAGAGTGAAGAAGGGTGGTCGTGTTGTGATGAGAGGTGTCTTGGAGGCAGGAAACCTGTATAGATTGGTTGGTTTTGTGGTCGACAGTGGAAGGCTAGTGACGGTTGAAGAACCTAGTCCACAACAAGGTGGAGAGGTTAATTTGGTCATTGCTGAGGTGTTAGACAGGGGTCTTCATGATGATGATGCTTGAGGGATCCGGGGTGATCAAGGAAGGAGCTCAAATCAAGTGGTAGACAGGTGTCGATGTAGAAAATCCACAAGGTAGAGATCCTTGTGGTATTACAAGCACTATTAGACCGTTAGTGTTGCGTGGTGCATCTCGAGGGGAAGATGCATCTTTGGCAAGCGGTGGGTTGTGTTTGTAATGGTTTAATTGAGAGTAGGTGTCGTTGAAAGAGCTAGATGACTTGTGTGTTAGAAGATCGTTTGATGTGATGCGATTTCATATCAAGGCGGAGTGTTGTGATTTGTGACATGAAGTCACATATGTTGATGGAGACGAGACATGGATGTGCTTGGCGATAGTGGAGATGGAGCAGCGGTAGAAAGAAGGCAAGGAGGAGCAATTTTGTGATATGTTTCAGCACAGACGTCTGAGGGATCTTGGTCAGACGTCTGTGCCTACAGGGTTTTGAAACCCGAGAGTGTGGACAGACGTCTGACCAATCTGGGTCAGACGTCTAACTTGTCAGGGTTTGGAACCCGAGAGCATGGACAAACATCTGACATATATTGGTCAGACGTCTGAGCGGGTTTTCTACGGTTTTGAGTTGGTCTTTCTGTGCTTATTCTGCATGTAATGAAGGGGAAAATTGGGTATTTTCCTAGGCCTTCTATTCTCCTATAAAAGCATCATCTAGGGTTGGATTAAAAGTTTGGGATTGAGACCGAATTAATTAATCCAAGGGTTTGCCGTCGTTCTTCGTTGTTCTCCTTCTCCAACAAAAGTGTCAGTCGTCTAGATATTCTTTCCCTTTCTCAATAATGTTATTGATTATTGTAATTTATTTATTGTTGGTTGTTGAACAAGTGAGTGTAAACAAAATTTGTTTTGTGAATCAATAAAGAGGGTGGTTGGGTGGAATATCTTGTGTTTGTGCATGTGATTTCATATCTATGTTTGTTTCCATAAAAATCATCTTTAAGTAATTGGGTGAAGAAGATCCTAGTCGCTTCCGCAAAGGCACAGTTACTACAACAATGTTTACCCATCTTACAGTAAGAATAGACATAAGGAATTTCAATGTCATCATAGAAAATATTGTTTTTATTAAGTATTCTTTTGACTATATTTACACTTGGGTGACCAAGTTTGTAATGCCATAAATCAATGGTATTTTTACTAATGTTATCTTGCTATATCATAGAAGAATAACATGACTTCTCCTTTGTTCTATTGTCATTGCTACCAAATTTGATTTGTAGAGTCCATTATCGACATTACCCTGCAAAAGAATGTCATCGGTTAGCATGTCTTTGAGTAAACAGTACCTAGGATAAAACACAAAATAAACACGACTGTCTTTTGCAAACTGTGATACACTCATTATATTTTTATTGATTTTGGGCACCCTTAGTAAATTATGTAAGAATAACTGCTTTTTTTCATTTATAACAGGATTTCCAGTATGAGAAGTTGTAATACCTTACCATCCCCTATGCTTATTTATTGACTATTTACCATTATACTCTTTGTTCTCTAGATTAAGATTGTCAAAATTGCTTGTCATATCATTAATTGCCCCTGAATCTGGATACCAATTGTCACCTTGAATATGTTCTGCTCTAGCAGTTTCATTCTAATTGTAGCTTCTGCTATTGTCTGCATTTGTTGTAGTGTCATGTCTAGTGTGGGCAAGATTTGCATTTGGATTTGTTCCTCTTTGGTTGTTATCATCTTAATTTGGCACAAAATTTGAATTATATCTGAAATAGCATTTAAATGCAGTATGCCTGATTTTTTCATATATTTGGCATTTTGGTTTATTGCTAGGGTTCCATCTGCCCTTTCCCCTTCCTCCGTTTGGGGTAACCACCTCTTTGACCAGATGAGTTTCCTCTGTTGTTTTGATTCTTTCTTTTGATATTAGCAGCATAGTTGAGTGACTGTTCACTTTCAGGTGACTTTTGGTTATCTATTCTAGCTTCATGTAAGAGAAGTATAGCACTAGCATCATCCAGTGGTAATGTTGTCTTTTGGGAAGTAATAACTGCCACCACTGTCTCGTACTCATCTCCAATACCATTAAGAAGAGAAAGAACATGTTCTGACTCTTCAATTTTACTACCAGCAGCATGTAGTGTATCACATATATTCTTTAACCTTGGCAATATACTCTCTCACGCTAATATTTTCTTTTTTTGTAGTTTTGCAATTGTTTCTTGTAAAATAATGCTTTAGCAGCAAACTGTAAGTTAAATGTTCTTTCAATAGTTCAGCTTATGTCATTTGCAGCTTGACATCCAATTACTTGAGATAGCAGGCTTGATTTAATTGAAGATAATAACCAAGCACTCAATAATCTTTCTTGTATATAATATTGATTGTAGGCTTCAATGCTAACAACTTTGTTATCCTTGTCATTCATAAATTTTGGGGGTATTGGCAAGATTCCAAAATATAACTTTAAGTTTGTAGCCCTGAATGGTTGTTTTAACCTGAAGTTTCCACAACATATAGTTATTTTCATCCAATCGAACAATGATCAATTGGCTTTGAGAATTTACGATAGTCTTTACCAGTTGTTCTGTGGCTTCAGTACGAGTTGATGTTGCAGAAGTGCCATCTGATGTTATGGCTTGACTCATGATGAAAACTGATCACGAAATCAGGTAAGTAACTATGACTGAAGTTTAGAATTGAGAAATCTTGGGATTTTTGTTGCAGTCTTGATACAGCTAGGTGATGAAAAAGTAGTTTCACTTCAGTTTTAAAGTGAAAGTATGATAGTTTTTCTTGACTGTGATGACTTATTGAGTTTCTTGATCAACTTTAGTAATTCACAGTTTACTTTTCCTGAGAAATTTGAGGTAGATTGTTGATGCAGCCTTGAATTGTGGCGAGGCACAACAATTTACCCAGATAAATGCACTCAAATGAGGGGATGAATTCTCTGATGAGGCAGAGAATCCAAATGATGAGATTTTTTTTGATGGATCCACCCCTTACGCTTTGAATCTGATTTCAATGGATGAATTGGATTGTTGTAGTTTTGCAAATTAGTTCTGATACCATTTTGGAAATTGAGAATGCATATGAAAGTTGATTTACGTAATAGATGATGATTGAGAAAACGGAGTTGCATTGATTGTAATAATCTTAACAAGAGGATATAACTGTTTATGTACAAAGTGTTGTTGGGCAAAATAACAGTCATGAGCCCGAAGATCCGAAGCCCATAATTAAATATAAGAAATATAGAGAGGAATAAATAGAGTGGACTATCTAAGTAAACGTTATTTTGCTCTCTTATTTAGGTGAAGTGGAGCTAAAGGTTGCTCCTAAAAGAGAAAACTCAACTTAATTTGGGTCTAAGGCTAATTTTACCTAATTATTTGAATTTAATTGTTACATTTAAATTAAAATACGTGTACTATAAAAGTTATAATATAAAATGATTTGTTAAAAAGTGTTTGAGAAACAATTCGCATTAATTTTAAGTTTTAAATTTATTGCTAAGATCAACAAACATAAATTAATTAAATAATTTCGGGTGGCCCTGTTCAAAGAGTTTGAACTCCAACTCATTTGCATTGCAGCTTCCCAAATATAAAATTAGTGATAATATTTTCCAATAAGTCGAGGAACGTGCGTAGTAAATTTTAGTTGCAAGCATAGCTTGGAGCACCGAACCCTGAGACAAACCGAATATTTTCAACGGTTCAAAGTTAGGCTAACCGATTTATGAACATATTTTGAGTTAGGTCCTGCAGCATTGTGAGGGGGGTTACTGTGAACAAAAGTGGGACTGTGGGGGATCATGTGCAACAAGTAATGCTCTTAATTATGATATTGGAATACATTTTTTTTTTTGTTTTGCAGTGACCACACAAGAAGATGACATAACCGAATAATATCACTGCAACGCAACAAAAAGCGTCAACGAAATTGATGAAAACAAAGATGTCGAAATATATATATATATACACTCGGTGGAAAAGGAATATTTATCCAAATTGATTGGGACACTTGAACATAATACAAAATGTTATGGGTTAGATTACCGGTATGGACGATGGAATCTACTTACGATATAATATATGTAATATATACTAACCAAACTTGTACCTAAAACTAGTGTAAATATCATGTGTTTAATCATAATTTACCATCGAATATACCATGATGATGTGGTTTACCTTATGACGTTGGATTTACATTACATGTTTTGGGTTTATATGAAGTCATAGTCAATTATCAAATGATTGACACGCGTAGCGTAAATTAAACAATGAAGAAAGTTCAAAAATTGTAGATTAATCAAAAGAGAATTTCATGGTCAGTTTCGTTTGTTGTTTATAAATACTACGTGGGTCATGGATTTACTGGTTAAGTTCTTTGTCAATTAATTGACTTCGAAAAGTATTTAGCCTTTACATAACGTCATTTACTTTAGCGGTGCATTTGGTCATACTGCTTACGTGTTTGGTTTATTTAGTGTTAAAAAATACCTTTGCTTAAAGCATTCGTGAACTGGAAAGGTTTGATTATTCCAGAGTCTGTTATATTATTATATAAATGCTAATAGCTCAGACAAATCCTTGTGTAACTTATAACATGATCCGCACTCTATTATATTTCCTTTCTTACGTTATGACCATGAATGAAAAAAAAAAAAAAAAAAAAAAAAAACAACGTACAAAAAGGTATAATTGTTTTAATATACAAGAGTGGATACGTTTTACATCGGCTCCAAAACCTATATATAAAGAAGTCAATGTGATAGAAATTATATACATCTTAATCGATAGAAATAAAAGGTCTTTCCCTTATTTCTTCTGTTACTTCTAATAACTTCTCTTTTATTGTCTATTTTGTTTTATTTTATAACAATAATATCTTCAATAATAATTGTAATATTTTTAATTTCATCGTTTATTGATGTAAACGTAAACAATCAAAATTGTCCTTGTACTAAAATTGTCAAATCTCAATACTAATTAAATATAGAATTTAAGATGAGCTTCCATTACCATTTCAAAATAACCCTCTATAAATAATATTAAATCCAAGTGTCATTCAAAATTAGGAACTAATAAACGAACTTTTTTTTACAAATTTCATTATTTATTATTAATAAATAATATAAATGAAAATATAATTAATAAATAATATAAATGAAAATTTAAACTAACAGAAAAATAGATGTCGCAAGCTGAAAATAAAAATAAAAAATGATTATATTGTTTCAATATAAAAATATACTTGAATATTCATGCAAATCATTTTTTTAAAATTGTTAAATGTAAGAAAAAGTAAGTGGCGCGTGCTGTAAAAATCCAACCCAACTTTAAAATGCTTGTTGAGGAGTGCTAGCACTACAAGGTAATTCATGACATAGAGTTTCTAGTAGGGATGTGTAAATGTTGAAGAACTTTAATTTATTACTTATGGTTGAAGTAATTGGCTAATGACTACAGATAATGTTTTATCAGTTCTCCTAATTAATCATATATGAGAATTAAGAAAAGTTTAACCAATTGAATTTTCAGTTTTCTCCAATTTGCAGACATCTAAATAAGATCCCTTCTTTAGTCACTTGACTATGAAATTGTTTTATTACATCAATCCTACAAATTAGTCTCTTTCTCATCTAGATGAGCCATTACTTCAAATATTTTCCAAATCTTCTTCTGTTTTTCACCTTGATCTGAACCCCTTCACAGATGCATCAAAAGAATCCATCTGCCTCAAATTATGCTCCAAAAATAGGCCAGTATTCTGGCGCCTACATTACAGGCGCCAGAATTCTGGCGCCTACATTACAGACGCCAGAATTCTGGCGCCTGTAATACAGGCGCCAGGATCTGGCGCCTGTAATGTAGGCGTCAGACCACTGGCGCCTACAGCCCAATTCAGGGCTGAATATTCAGTGGGCTGAATATTCAGCCCTGAATCCACTGGAGATGCCCTAACAACACGATAAAATGCTTGAAGTAAATGGTGTGATAGCCAAAACTTTAATGTATGAACAACTATTTCGTTCAGTTAAATTAAACTAAAAAATAATTGGTTGTAATTAATTCACTATGAAAACATAACGATGTGGCGTTGAAGATTTAACGAAAAACAATACATTGGCAATGTCAACGAAATTGTGACGATGCTTTTACCTTTATATGTTTCATAACAAACAGAGAGTAACATTGGTTTATCGATATCTCATTTTTTTTTTTTTATACTAAAATTCTATAGACATTTAACAAAATATTAATTATTCGATTTCAAGTGAAAAATATCTTTGTCGCCAGTGTAACTATTTACACGCCAACTTATGTGACGTTTGTATTTTAAAGTGTTTAAGAAATAAATTTGTCCAGAAGTTTATTGGATTTTCCATGGCAAAGTAGATGTTTGCATAAAATGTAAAAACATCAGGAGAAGTATATATCCAAAGTAAATTAGAAAAGCTTAAGGAAAAAATTGCTTTCGCAACCTTATTCCTAAACCATTCTAAAAATAGTAAAATAGAAATGTTGACTACATTGGTATACTTGTAGCCATTTATCTTCCACCACGCATCGTTTTCTTCTGAACAATTTCTTTCCATGTCCAAACGTTTTCCCTTAAGTTGTTTTTGTGTGAACAGTTTCTTTTCATGTTCCAAACATTTTCTCTTAAGTTACAACGTATTACTCCACAAAAGCCAAGTATGTTTCGTATTACATTATTCATTTTACAATACGTGTGCCTTAATAGAACTTTAAAATGCTTGTTGAGGAGTGCTAGCACTACAAGGTAATTCATGACATAGAGTTTCTAGTAGGGATGTGTAAATGTTGAAGAACTTTAATTTATTACTTATGGTTGAAGTAATTGGCTAATGACTACAGATAATGTTTTATCAGTTCTCCTAATTAATCATATATGAGAATTAAGAAAAGTTTAACCAATTGAATTTTCAGTTTTCTCCAATTTGCAGACATCTAAATAAGATCCCTTCTTTAGTCACTTGACTATGAAATTGTTTTATTACATCAATCCTACAAATTAGTCTCTTTCTCATCTAGATGAGCCATTACTTCAAATATTTTCCAAATCTTCTTCTGTTGTTCACCTTGATCTGAACCCCTTCACAGATGCATCAAAAGAATTCATCTGCCTCAAATTATGCTCCAAAAATAGGCCTGTATTGTCCGGCTCGATTCGAAACTATACGATGTTCGGTCCGTGATCATTCGAATTTTTATAGAATAGAGCTTGGACAAACCTCCATCCCATAATTCTTATAGAATGGACTTTAATTCGAAATATAATATAACCAATTCAAGATATTCAAAAGAATAGGGGTGCAAACTGCGAAGTAAATCAAAAACCATTCGCATTCCAAAGAAACAATCAGGAATACAAAGATCTGAGTTCTGTTCATCTACTCCTACGCAGAAAGAAAATACTACTGCAGTGCAGATCATTTATTTAAATTAGATATATACACGAATAACAGGATACCGTAAAATTAAAAGATTCGATACGCATTCTTCCCAATCAAGAACCGCAGCCTCCACCGCCACACCCTCCACCGCCACAACCACCGCCTCCGCATCCACCCCCGCCACATCCGCCGCCACCACAACCGCCGCCAGCATGCAACGCGGCATCAAGCACCACAGCCGTAGCTATACCAGTCCCTACCCCAGCCGCCACGCCCAATCCGATATTGCCGTTCCTTCCCTTCCCTCCTCTCCCACCGTAATAGTCGCTTGCGTAAGCGCCGCCGGTCGCGCCGTAGTACGTTATGTCCGGCCTCTTCCTGTTCGTCTCCTTCTTCTTCTTCTCGACGCTTCTACGGCCGCAGACGAACGCAGCTACGCCTGCTATCGACGCTACGACGCAAAGCATGAATACCATACCTGTAAACCCCGAGATCGAGTCGCCCGTATGAATCCCTATCCACCTCGCCATGATTGTTCTGTCTGTATGTGCTTTTTGATTCTATGTGTGAGGAAGATGTATGGGTTTGAAGTAAGTAAATATAGAATTTAATAAGTCTCGGTTTTCCTGTAAAAAACTGAAGCTGTTTCCTTTTTGAGATATACTTTTTGAAAAGGTCTTTCTTTATTTTTGATATTTTTATTCTTTTCCCTTGAAGCTGTATTCTGAAGCGTGATGTTGAAAGCATGACGTCACGCGATGTTACGTGGAGGGTTTGAGGCGGTTGGGGATAAAATATCTCTAAAAGGGATGGGGACACCGCAATCCTGTTCGTTTATTGCATTTTCGTAATTCACAGGGTTCGAATTGTAATTTTTATTTTTGGAAATTATATTTATATATGACGGTATACGAGGCAGAAAATCGCTACAGCAGCAGTGGTCCACCTTCATTTTCAAATTATATTGTTTTTCGGCTTGTAAAGCAAGGATGTTTAAAGTTCATATCTAATCATGTGAAACCATAGCAAATAGTAATTTGGAACTTAATAAGTACATGTTTTTCTATCACGGAGAACAGTAAAAGGGTTTTATACCTTAAAACACTGAACATAGCCTTCATGACTAACGAATAAGAATAAACATTGATGTAGCCAATGGCTTCATCCAAACCTCATCTATCCTAGTTAAATTCTTTAGTAAAACAATAAGAAATATCCAGGGACATAGCTAACGGGAGGGGGGGAGGGGGGGAGTGGGGCGGTGGCCCCCTTAAATTTTAAGAAATAACGAAAAAAAAAATTGAAAAGCGATTTAAGTAAAAATGATTAATTTTATGGCATTTTTATTGATAATATAGGACATTATAGGTTGAAAATAAAAGTAAACTGGTTTAAAAAAAAAAAATGCCCCCCTTCGAATCCCCACCTCTCCCCCCTTGTCTGATTTCCTGGCATCATCCCTGGAGATATCCACGCGCTAGTTTAGCATATTTCAGGTCATAATAATACACATGTCGAGAAATTCAGGTATCAATGCAACATAGGGGTATGTACTAATAAGGAAGTAGACAAATAATACTTACTAAAATCTTTTATTTTGAGTATCGGTTTGCGTTTGTGATAGGATGTGGCTTCTAAGGTTGAAACAAAGATCTCTAAAAAAAAATATTAGAAAAATAAGCCTATCATAAAAATTAGGGTTGGACATTTTTACCATATTACCACTTACTAACCGATACCAACGAAGTGGTACCAAATAATTGGTAATCAATTTGATTGGTACGATATGCCAAATCATATGAAAATATGTGGTACGGTAACGGTAATTGAGCATCAACAATGGTAATTACCATACCAACCACATATCTTAAACAATACATATGTATATTCTTATATTTCATGATATATATTAATTACATAAGAACGAAATTCTTATATGTAATGATTTAATGAAATGTCTAGGAAAATACTATTACGATGCAAAATTGGATGCAATTTTTATCATATCTTAGAAATATTTATTTTTTATGATACTTTAGTTGATCCACAATGTTTTCTTGCATGTTTGACTATGGAAAATAAGATGGATAAATAATAATATAATAACACAAAAATCAATTTTGATATTTAATATTTTAACGTGAAATATTGTAAACAAAAAGATCTCATACTAGTAACAGTAAAAACTTATTACCGATCTCTACCAACCATAAACCGAACTATCGATAATCGATTTTTTTGGTTGGTAATGGTATGGATTTTCTACTACCATATAAGTCGTTACAGTAATGGTTTTGAATACATAGTTCCGGTACCGAACTGATTCCACCCCTAATAAGAATTAATCTTATTTTGTAAATGAATTCTGTAAAGGATAAAAAATTACCAAAGATTATGATATTTTGTATTTGAAATGAAAATAGATAATTTTAATAGCAGCAAAAGTTTTTTCATCGAAAATAGATTTATACAATGGTCTAACCACAAAAAACAACTACAAGTTAAGATATAAGAAAACATAGTTAAAGAGAGCATAAATTCAAACAAACAATAAGTGTAAGAAATATTGAAAGATTGGTACTGCAAACACTCTTTGGGCACTGGCGGAGCCACATGCAGCTTGGGGTGGGCACGTGCAGGGCCGGCCCTGGGCATAGGCGACCTAGGCGGTCGCCTAGGGCCCCGGATCCGGCAGGAGGAGGAGGGGGCCTCAGAGTTCTTGGTTTTCTAGTTAAATAGGATACTGATACTTTGTGGTTTTTCTTATTTGTGTGAAACTGTAGTGGTTTGGTAGTAGCATGTGCTGCTTTCTGGTTTGCAACCAAAGTTCAAGTCTGGCTATGCTCGTTTTTGCTTTGCCCGCTGTTCAGTTTTGCTTTGCCCGCTGTTAATTTTCACTAGCAAAGGGGTTGTGCTTTGTTTTGTTAATGTTTTGCACTTTCTGCTTTGTTTGTTTTGTTTACATACTGTTAACCTAGCTAAGCTTGTTGGGATCCCTCCTTAATTGGAGAGTTTCTAGAAAATTCTAGACGTTTCTAGAGAAATCTAGAATTTTCTAGAATGTTCCGGAGAACTCTAGAGAAGTGTAGAACCCTCTAGAAGCTTGTGGAAGAGTGTGGAACCCTCTAGAATATTCTGGAGACGTGTGGAACCTTCTGGAACCTTACGGAAGAGTATGGAAGAATAAAGAAGGGAATGGAAGAGTGTAGAGATTCCTAGAGAGTGTGGAGCATTCTAGAGGATCAATCTCTACCGTCGGATGCAAGTAATCTCCACCATTCATTATGGAGGTTGAGTAGTATAAATAGGAGAAGGAGCCCTATTACTAGCTATCCAAGAATCCAAGAAAGAAATCCACTTCTTAGAGTGAGAAAAATACTTGAGAGTTAGTAAGCCTCTTTGAGAGAAAAGAGAGATAGCTTAAGAAGTATCCATCCTTAAGCTTGAGTCAAGTGTGAGTTACTTTTGTAATCAAATTCTTGTAATCCTACTATTCCTTTGTATAGTGGAAGAACCTCCATATTGGAGAATTATAAACTCTTGTGCACCCGTTGCTACTTTTAATCTTAATTGCCTATCTTAACTTCACGAAGCGGGAAAGACCGAGATTTCCCCAACAGTGGTATCAGAGCCAGGTTCATCTGTAGCCGTAATCAAGCTCGTGTAAGTTCAAGATGGAAGATAATGTCGCTCATGATGGAGACATGTTCAAGCTCACAGCCAACTACTACTCCTATTGGAAGCCAATGATGGAGGACCACTTGTATTGTAAGGATTTGTATGAGCCCATCATCTACAAAGATAAAGTGGCAGGGAAGAGTGATGCTCAATGGGAACTGTTGAACCGGAAGGATGTTGCTATGATCAGTAAGTACATTGACAAAACTCTCTTCGAGCATGTTTCTACTTATACAAATGCCTATGAATTATGGACAAAGCTTGAGTCCATGATTCAGAAGAAAACGCCTCGCAACAAGGCCAATTTAGTTCGACGGTTGGTGAAATTGGAGTATAAGGATGGTCATAGTATGATTGAGCACTTGAATAACTTCAAGGGGCTCGTAAATCAACTAACAAAAATTGATATGAAGATTGATGATGAGTTACAAGCTCTTCTACTCCTCAGTTCCTTACCGGAAAGTTGGGACACACTTGTTGTTACACTTAGTAACTCAGCTCCGGAAGGAAAGTTAACTATGGATACCGTCAGTGACAGCCTTCTTGGTGAAGAAGCAAAGAGAATGGAACGAGATGAGTCTATTCATCCCTAAGCTCATGTTGTTGACAATCCGGGTAGGAATGAAACTCGTGGACGTAGTAAGAGCCGAAATCCACATCAATCTCGAGGAAGATCCAAGTCACGCTCGAAGATTACATGCTATTACTGTGGAAAGATAGGTCACAAGAAAATGGAATGTCGAAGCTTCAAAAGAGACCAAAAGGCCGGTAATGTTAAGCCTGACCAAATAAGCCTAACGAAGAAGCAAGAAGAAAAGAGTACTACTGCCATAGTATTGAAGGAAGATCTGCTATATCTCGTTGGTGAAAGTAACATTCTAAACATTGCTTGCGATGAGAGTTCTTGGATTATTGATTCTGGTGTTTCCTTCCATGTTACTCCACATGAAAACTTCTTCTCATCCTACCAAAGAGGTGACTTTGGCACGGTGCAAATGGGAAATCAAGATAGAAGCAAGATTGTTGGAATATGAGACATCACTCTGACGACAAGCACCGGGTGCAAGCTTATTTTGAAAGATGTGAGGCATGTCCCAACCATGCGCCTCAGTCTTATCTCCGCTGGAAAGCTAGATGATGATGGTCTGATGAATTACTTTGGTGAGGGGAAGTGGAAGCTCACCAAAGGAAGTTTGACAATGGCTCGAGGGAAGAAGGTAGGCTCATTGTATGTAATGCAAGCTAAGCTATGCAAAGAAGAAGTAAATGTCTCTACTGATGATATGGACATATGGCATCAACGACTTGGGCACATTAGTGAGAAAGGTCTTCACATACTCATTCAGAAACAGCTCCTCCCTAACGTGAAAGGTAAACCACTTCATCCTTGTGCTCATTGTATAGCTGGAAAACAACACAGGGTTGCTTTCCAAAGATCTTCTCCGCCCACAAGGAGAAAGAACATTCTAGACCTCGTGCACACTGACGTATGCTCGATGTCTGAGAGATCCATTGGTGGTGATCTACATTTTGTCACCTTCATTGATGATCATTCAAGAAAAGTATGGTTGCACCTGTTAAAATCAAAGGATCAAGTGCTTGATGCCTTCAAAGAATTCCATGCTCTAGTGGAGCGTGAGACTGGACGGAAGATCAAGTGTGTACGATCAGATAACGGAGGTGAGTATAGAGGCCCTTTTGAAGTCTATTGCAATAAATATGGCATTAGGCTAGAGAAGACTCCACCCAAGACACCACAATTGAATGGGCTAGCTGAGAGAGTGAATCGAACCATTGAAGAAAGAGTTCGTTGTGTGCTCTCTCATGCTAAGTTACCCAAATCATTTTGGGGAGAAGCTATAATGGCTGTGATCGACATTGTCAACCTCACACCATCAGTTCCTTTGGATGGGGCCATTCCTGAGGAAGTTTGGACGGCCAAGAGGGCTTCATATAATCATCTCAAGGTGTTCGGGTGCAGGGCATTTGTTCACATCCCAAAAGATGAGAGAGCTAAGCTTGATGCAAAGACAAAGGAGTGTATCTATCTTCGTTCACCATACCAACCACATATCTTAAACAATATGTGGTACGGTAACGGTAATTGATTGGTACGATATGCCAAATCATATGAAAATATGTGGTACGGTAACGGTAATTGAGCATCAACAATGGTAATTACCATACCAACCACATATCTTACACAATACATATATATATATATATATTCTTATATTTCATGATATATATAATTACATAAGAACGAAATTCTTATATGTAATGATTTAATAAAATGTCTAGGAAAATATTATTACGATGCAAGATTGGATGCAATTTTTATCATATCTTAGAAATATTTAATTTTTATGATACTTTAGTTGATCCACAATGTTTTCTTGCATGTTTGACTATGGAAAATAAGATGGATAAATAATAATATAATAACACAAAAATCAATTTTGATATTTAATATTTTAACGTGAAATATTGTAAACAAAAAGATCTCATACTAGTAACGGTAAAAACTTATTACCGATCTCTACCAACCATAAACTGAACTATCGATTTTTTGGTTGGTAATGATATGGATTTTCTACTACCATATAAGTTGGTACAATAATGGTTTTGAATACATAGTTCCGGTACCGAACTGATTCCACCCCTAATAAGAATTAATCTTATTTTGTAAATGAATTCTGTAAAGGATAAAAAATTACCAAAGATTATGATATTTTGTATCTGAAATGAAAATAGATATTTTTAATAGCAGCAAAAGTTTTTTCATCGAAAATAGATTTATACAATGGTCTAACCACAAAAAACAACTACAAGTTAAGATATAAGAAAACATAGTTAAAGAGAGCATAAATTCAAACAAACAATAAGTGTAAGAAATATTGAAAGATTGGTACTGCAAACACTCTTTGGGCACTGGCGGAGCCACATTCAGCTTGGGGTGGGCACGTGCAGGGCCGGCCCTGGGCATAGGTGACCTAGGCGGTCGCCTAGAGTCCCGGATCCGGCAGGAGGAGGAGGGGGCCTCAGAGTTCTTGGTTTTCTAATTAAATAGGATACTGATACTTTGTGGTTTTTCTTATTTGTGTGAAACTGTAGTGGTTTGGTGGTAGCATGTGCTGCTTTCTGGTTTGCAACCAAAGTTCAAGTCTGGCTATGCTCAGTTTTGCTTTGCCCGTTGTTAATTTTCACTAGCAAGGGGGTTGTGCTTTGTTTTGTTAGTGTTTTGCACTTTCTGCTTTGTTTGTTTTGTTTACATACTGTTAACCTCGCTAAGCTTACATATCTTCAAATGAAAAATCATATTCATTGCATTTTCTGTTTTAGTTTCAAACTGTACATCTTTCCTTTTCCACTTTAGTATGGAAACTCTGTCACATTTCATTCATTTACAGTTCTGTGCATTTCTCTGTTGCATTCACTCGTAAACTTTACTTCTTGTTGTTGTGTATCTCTATTTATCACAAATAACACTCAATTCTTTTTGCTAATGGTTCACTATATATGATATTTTTTTAAAAGAGAAAATTGCATTCCAATTTTACATCACAAACACTTCTTTACATTAAGAAAAACAATTTTTTTGCATTGCATCTGTATTTTTACGCTGCATTTACATTTATCTGTTACTTATTTCATTTGCACACATTTCATTTTGCTATATTTCATCTGCTTTCTCTCTTTGTTGTTTGCATGGTTCCATTTTCTTTGTTATTCTCATTTCACATTTGTGCATATCCACGCACTTTATTTTCCGTCCATCTCTGACTTCCTACCCTCTGCAACGGGGCTGTGCTCAGTTTTGTTTACACTTTGTAAATTTTCACCTGCCTTCCACTACTGCACAAATTTTTGGGCCTCAAATATTTTTTCCGCCTAGGGCCCCCATTTGCCCAGGCCCGGCCCTGGGCACGTGCCCAACCCAACAATTTACAAAAAAAAGAGAGAGAGAGAGAAGAAAAGGCCTCTCAGCACTACAGACAACGACAAGAAAGAAAAATAGCTCTCAGCACCCATGCTGAAGTAACACATTACTACATGGCATATTACACCTGACAGCAAGTAGCATGCTATAAGAACTAAGAAAAGTAGTTAGATTAACAACTAGCAGTGTTAGAACATAATTCGCTATAGATCTGAATATAACCATATTGATTCAATCGAGAATAAACTGAATAAGATCAAAGAGATCAGCGGAAGCCATACCTGAATCCATCGGTGTTTGCTTGGTAGGTTAAATTAAGATGAGTTTTGATCTTCCAAATTGACACAAGCTCAGATTTGTAAATATGTCTCTATAGAAGAGGTAAAAGAACATTCTGATAACTTGTGTAATTCGGGGACCATAACCCTATATATATAGTAGAGTGATATTTTTAGTTCGGCCCTTCAACAAACTAAAAATTATCACTCCGGTATCCACACATTATTATATTACATGATAATTATACCCTAAAAGTCCTCAGATATTTATTTCAAACTAGATCACGTATTCGGACTTAGTCATAAGATAGCCAATACATTAGCATATGTGGCCCCAATAAGTTGAATATTTCCAACAATCTCCCCCTGGGCCACATATGTAACTTTATAAATGTATTTACTTTATGAGCTCTCAAATAGCTATCTTAATAATAAGGTATATCCAAAACAATCTCGTCCATTGATTGTGTTAATATAGGACCAAAGCGGCTTTCGTCACTCTCATTGTAACTAAACCCATCAATGATCACATATACTAACATAACCAAATGACATAGATCAATCATGTATGTGTAGCATGGAAATTACATGAAATGTGATCTTTGCATGCCTATTTCCAACTGGTCCAACTTTACTTTATTGAGATCAAAATGTTCAATATATACGAACAAATAGAGTGCAAAAGAAAAATGACTTTATTTCTGATCAGAAAACTAAAATATGTCCATAACTAAATTATAGAGCAACATCATAAAACTAACTTATTACAAACTCCCCCTGAACCAAAATGTCCTTAAATAAAAGATACACCCATTTTAGCAACATGCTCATGAAAGACCTTGGGTGGTAATCCTTTTGTAAGCGGATCCGTCAACATGGAATTTGTCCCAATATGCTCTATGGATATTAAACCATTCAGCACTCTCTCCTTCACAACGAGAAACTTGATGTCAATATAATTTGACTTGCTTGAGCTTCTATTGTTATTGGAATATAATACTGCTGATTTGTTGTCACAATATAACTTTAATGGTCTTTCAATACTATCGATAATGTGCAGCCCTATGACAAAATTTCGCAGCCATTTCCCATGATTAGATGCCTCGTAACAAGCCACAAACTCTGCTTCCATGGTGGAAGAAGCTATGAGTGATTGCTTTACACTCTTCCATGATATGGCTCCCCCACTTAGTAGAAATATATATCCTGAAGTGGATTTTCTACTATCTGGGCATCCAGCAAAGTCGGAATCAGAATACCCAATGATCTCCAACTGAGCTGATCTTCTGTATGTAAGCATATAGTCCTTTGTTCTCTTTAGATACCTCATAACCCTTTTTGCTGCTTTCTAGTGATCCATTCCAGGATTACTAAGATATCTACCCAACACTCCTACGATGCACGCAATATCCGGACGTGTACACACTTGAGCATACATCAAACTCCCTACGATTGATGCATAAGGAATTTTCTGCATTTCCTTAACTTCAAGGATGTTATTAGGGCATTGTTTGAGACAAAATCTGTCTCTTTTAGCGATAGGGGTATCTCCTACTTTGCAATCTTGCATTCCAAACCTTTCAAGCACCTTTTCTATATAGCTATTTTGTGATAATCCAAGAATACCACGTGAACGGTCACGGTGTATTTGGATTCCTAATACAAAAGAAGCTTCGCCAAGATCTTTCATTTCAAAGTTATTTGAAAGAAATCTCTTGGTTTCATGCAATGTATGTAAGTCATTGCTCGCTAGCAATATGTCATCAACATATAAAATCAAGAATGCAAATTTACTCCTACAGAATTTGTGATACACACAGTTGTCAATAATGTTTGCCTCGAAACCAAATGATGTAATTACATTATGAAATTTGTAGTACCACTAACGAGATGCCTGTTTGGGTCCATAAATGGATTTCTTTAATTTGCAAACCATATTCTTTGGATCTCCGACCACAAAGTTTTCTGGTTGCACTATATAAATTGTTTCCTCAATGTCTCCATTGAGAAAAGCAGTCTTAACATCCATTTGATGTAACTCAAGGTCGAAATGTGCAACAAGCGTCAAAATAATTCTAAAAGAGTCTTTCGATGAAACTGAAGAGAAAGTCTCTTTAAAATCGATACCTTCCTTTTGAGTAAAACCATTTGCTACAAGACGTGCCTTATACCTTTCTACTTTACCTTCTGCATCCCTTTTGGTTTTAAATATCCATTTACAACCAATGGGTTTTGCACCTTCAGACAAAGAGACAAGGTCCCAAACTTTATTGTCTTGCATGGATTTATACTCTTCATTCATAGCCTCAATCCACTTTTGAGAATTAATATCTTGCATGGCTTGGTGTAAGTTGATAGGATCATCTTCCACCAATCCATTATGATCCTCTAATTCTTGAAGAAATACCACATAATCATCCGGAATGGCACTTCTTCTATCTCTAGTGGATCTTCTTAATGGTAATTCTTGTTGAGGTTGTTGAGTTTGTTCTTGTAGAACATTGTCTTCAACTTGAAAGGGATTTTATTCAACATTGTCTTATTGAGGTTCCATATTTACTTCTTGATCAATGAAAGGCACGATAACCGTCATATCATCTGAAGAAGTAACCTTAGTGGATATCACAGATGATGATTCCTCCTCAAAAGCAATGTTCCTTACTTTATTTCTCCCCCCAAACTCTACATCCTCAAAAAATGTTGCAGTTCCCGTCTCAAAATTTTTCCTTAGTGTGGGATCATAAAATTTATAGCCCCTGGATCGCTCAGAATAACCAATAAAGTAGCCGCTCACTGTTTTAGAGTCCAATTTTCTTTCATTAGGCCTATAAGGCCTTGCCTTAGCTGGACATCCCCAAATATGAAAATGCTTTATAGTGGGCTGTTTGCCTGTCCAAAGCTCATAAGGTGTTTTGGCAGCTGCTTTAGTGGGTACCCTATTAAGGATATAAACTGTTGTGTTTAATGCTTCTCCCCAGAGTGATTTTGGTAAGGTAGAATGACAAATCATACTCCTTACCATATCTTTAAGGGTTCGGTTTCGTCTCTCAGCAACACCATTCATGCTAGGTGAACCTGGTATTGTGTATTGTGGGACTATTCCGCATTCCTCTAGGTAGTGGGCAAATGGTCCTTGGCATTGCCGTCAGATTTACCGTAATATTCATCGCCACAGTCAGATCTGACAGTTTTTATTCTTTTGTTGAGTTGGTTCTCAACCTCCAACTTAAATTTCTTGAACATGTCCAAGGATTCCGATTTATCATGTATAAGATATAGGTAGCCATATCTTGAATAATCGTCTATGAATGTGATAAAATATTGTTGACCATTCCATGATGCCTCAGGAAATGGCCCACAAATGTCTGTATGTATCAATTCTAAGACGTCGGTTGCTCTATTGGCACCTATTTTCTTGTGTTTGGTCTGTTTTCCCTTGATACACTCTATACAAACATCAAAGTCTGAAAAATCAAGGGATTGCAAAATGCCATCTGACACAAGCTTTTGAATTCTAGCTTTAGATATATGACCTAAGTGCTTGTGCCATAATGCGGCTGAATTTTCTTTATAAGCTTTCCTTTTAGTACCATGTAATTCCACATGCAAGGCTTCATTATAAAATGAATTAACATCAAGCATATATAAGTTATCACAAACATTAAGAGAACCAGTTCCTATAAGAGTTGAATTTATTGATAAACTAAAAATACCATTCCCAAATGAACAAGAATAACCAGATTTGTCCAATTTAGAAATAGAAACCAAATTCCGTCTAAATGACGGTATAACAAAAGTATCAAAGAAATCCAAATAAAAATGAGTTCCTAATAATAACTTAAAATGACCAATAGCCTGCACTTGAGCTGATTTTCCATTACCCACATAGATGTATCTTTCAGCATTAGTTGGATTTCGGTAGGTCAGGCAGCCCTGCATAGAAACACTTATGTGAGTAGAGACACCAGAATTTATCCACCAAGTGTTTTTAGGTACTGTAGCTAAATTTACTTCAGAACAGACCAAAGCAAAAGACATACCTTTCTTAACATGCCAAGCGTGATATTTGGTGCAATCTTTCTTCAAATGTCCAGCCTTTTTACAAAAGAAACAACCATCAGTTTCCTTTTGTTGTTTCTTTTCTGTCGGACCCTTGGCAGCTTCATTATCCTTCTTTCTCTTTTTGTCTTTTCCCTTAGGGGTATAGGCCAAATGAGCACTTTCAGTCTTATCATGCTTCAACCTCTCTTCTTCTTCTACGCAGTATGAAATGAGCTCATTAAGAGTCTATTTCTCCTTCTGACAGTTATAACTGATTTTGAACTGGTTATACTGTGAAGGAAGAGAGATCAATACCAAATGTACGAGCTAATCATCTGAAAGCTCTAGCTTAATGCCTTAAGTTTTGAAGCAACATTTGACATTTCCATAATGTACTCCCTTACGTTTCCTTTGCTTTGATACTTCATGGAGATCAAGCACTACAAAAGCATGCTTGTCTCCGCCTTATCGTTTTTGGCAAAATGTTTTTCAATCTCAGCAAGGAAATCTTTGGCGTTGGTTATCTTTTCAGACACAGCACCCCTAAATGCCTCTGGAATGCCGCGTTTTATGATCATTAGACTCACGCGGTTTGAATGATCCCACCTCTCAAAGTTCTTTATAGCATCAGAAGAACTTTCATCCATAAGAGGGGTAGGTGCGTCCATCCTAAGTGCAAGGTCAAGATCCATGCAGCCAAGAACAAGCAATATGTTCTCTTTCCAATCCTTGAAGTTTGTTCCAGTCAGAATAGGAATATTTTTAAGATTGGCAGATACCGTAGTCATATTAACTGTAATCAATAAAAGAATCAATTAAGTATGCTTACATTATAAACCAACAGTAGTAAATTCAAATAATTGGTAGTTTTCTTTTTTAAGATATCTAGTACAACATTAATATCAAGTCTTTGGACAGTAATATTAATTGCAAGTGATACTCTTGTTGCAACGATCAAATACTGACAACAAATAAAAGTCGAATAACAACCTTCCTTTGGGCTGATTAATTATTCACTCTTAAATCTTTATAATTGTCACGTATTTATCATCACGCATGTGTAAGTTATTCGACCAAACATTAGCCTTCCTTTGGGCCGACTAATATTCGCATGAATAACTACACACAAATATCAAACATTTTCATGAACCACCAAAATATAGAGGTCACTTTGGTGACATATTATTTTAAAGTTAATTCACTACTAATGTAAAATATTTATAGCTGTAAAGAGACACCAAAAATACATTTGAATTTGTTTGCATATTATTTTAACCCGTATGCCTTACATATCAGTATCAACTTTATACAAGTTGAAATATGTTCTGATGGTCATAAAAAAAATACATAGTGCTACAAGTATAAGATAAAATGCTGTTGTCACCGTATGTAATGACGCAGTCAGACTTATCCACCAAAAAATGATCAAGATACCAGATCAACTTAGATCCGAACAAAATTATTATTCACGTAAATTAAAAAAAAAGTGGCAGATATTTACCGAATCAGTATGCCAGCGTGAAAATCCATTTAATAGTTGAAAAGTCAAAAAACTAATTTAGCGGTTCCCAGATCCAAAAAAAAGTGGCAGATATTTACCAAATCTGTGTGCTCTGATACCACTTGTTAGAACATAATTCGCTACAGATCTGAATATAACCATATTGATTCAATCGAGAATAAACTGAATAAGATCAAAGAGATCAGCTAAAGCCATACCTGAATCCATCGGTGTTTGCTTGGTAGGTAAAATTAAGATGAGTTTTGATCTTCCAAATTGACACAAGCTCAGATCTGTAAATATGTCTCTATAGAAGAGGTAAGAGAACACTCTGATAACTTGTGTAATTCGGGGACCATAACCCTATATATATATATATATATATATATATATATATATATATATATAGTAGTGTGATATTTTTAGTTCGGCCCTTCAACAAACTAAAAATTATCACTCCGGTATCCACACATTATTATATTACATGATAATTATACCCTAAAAGTCCTCAGATATTTATTTCAAACTAGATCACGTATTCGGACTTAGTCATAAGTACATTAGCATATGTGGCCCCAATAAGTTGAATATTTCCAACAAGCAGTACATATACATGGCATATTATAAACTAAAGTAAACCTGATCATTAGATATGCAACTAAAATGTTGTACACATACATATAGCATTACATATTAGCATACATAACATTAGCATCTTAAAAATATAAAATAACATTGCACATCCATGTTAGATCAACTTAAATAACATAGGATGGTTTGTTATTTGAGTCTTGCATAACTGATTGTTTGATATTAATGTTGGAACTTCTTTATTGCCTGGAGCACCACCTGAAAATAGAGATGCTGCTTTAAAAGTAAGGCATCCAGATAGTATTTTGAATTGTTACTGATTATTGAAGTTTACTATGTCTTTTACATATAATCAACATGGGGAGAAGAAAAAAAATTCAGGGGCTGCCACCCCCGAACCCCCTTCCTTCATATCTTGCGCCCCCCCATTGTACAAATTCTTGCTACGCCACTGTCTTTGGGTAGCTGTAAGTACATGAAACATAGTCTAAAAATTATAGATTTGTGTTGTTAGGAAAGAAAAGAGAAAAATTCAGTAAGAAATTAAATGATGGAGTAAATAAAATTTTATATCATTCATTTAAGTATAATATATTTGAAGATGCAACACATATTTGTTGTTGTAATTTTTGCAAAATTTGGTTCTAAAACTAATGCTTCTAATTTTTGTAACGATGTATCTTCATTCACCTTGTCTCTCTCTTCTTTTTTTGTTTTTCTTGAAGACACATGCATCATACTCGTATTAGCAATAACCATCGTTACAGATTTGTTTGTTCCAACTTTTATTTATTTAGTGTATTAAAAAAATGCACGTGAAAAATATGTATAACACCTATATCATCGAATAGAATGATTCCCTTGCTTATTTATGTACTTCAATTCATTATCTGTAAATTATTCTTTTTAGATCATCGATTAAAAAAATTCACTTTAATTAGACATGTTTTTTTGTTTACCTTTTCCTTTCAAACAACTAGTCATGTTGTAATAATTTTGCAATGCTATCACTACAAGAACATATGGCTATTCCAACGGCTATTTGTCGTTGGCGGCCGTTGGTAGCCGTTGGAATAGAGTTCACGCCTTCCAACGGCTTCCATCGGATCTGACGGATTATTTTCAACGGCTGTTCCAACGGGTTCCAACAGAAAAAACCGTTGGAAACCGTTAGTATATAATGTTCATATTGCCGTTGGAAACCGTTGATAGCCGTTGGAAAAACTGGGTACTTTTTTTATATAACAGCAAGTCAGCTTCCTTCCAGCCTCTTCACCTCATTTCATTTCCATTCCAGTTCAATTTCCAAACTATTTCCAACCAATTCCACAACTATGCATCACATATATACCACTAACACAACAAACAATCAAAATATAACGCATAAACACACACAAATATATATATATATATATATATATATATATATATATATGCAACAAAAACTAATTACACATACAAAAAATCATTCAAGCATGTCCACAAAGCGTAACAACATATACAACCATTCAAAAACAACCATCCAACTGTGTCACCAAACCGTACCAATATATACAAACCATCAAAATACATCCAAACTTGTCTCGTTATACATCGAACCAAAAAACATTCCTAACATAGCATCGAAACACATACCTCAAGATCCATCGTCGCTATGATCACCAGAAGTAGGCGATGAAGGAACATCACCATGATTATGCATGTACTTTGCAACCTTTTGATTCAGTTGCTCAATCTGCATATCCTGCACGCGATTCTGATCCTGCAGATAATCAATCAACGCTCGCAACTCCTTAATTTCTTCCTTGTCCGGTGCCTTCTTTTCTTGTCGAACCTGCAAATACAAGTAATTTGTTATACAAGCGATTTTTATAACATACAAAAATGAATTCATAACAAAATCATATTAGTGAACATGTATGTTTTCTCTTATATTATATACACACATGTATGTGTTTGTGTGTGTATACACACATGTATGTTTTCTCTTATACTATATACACACATGTATGTGTTGTGTGTGTATACACACATGTATGTTTTCTCTTATAATATATACACACATGTATGTGTTCGTGTGTGTATACACACATGTATGTTTTCTCTTATACTACATATACACACATGTATATTTTCTTTTATACTATATACATATATGTATGTGTTTCTCTTATACTATATAACATGCAATTTTTATAACATGCAATATTACCGTCCGGTTGCCGAATCCGTAGCGCCTGCTCCGCTGTGTTTTTTTCCATAACAGCATCGAATAAGCGGTCTTCCTCCTCTTGCGTCAACTCATCACGGCCCGAATCCTCAATAACACGAGCCCGTGCCTCTTGGAACTTTGCCTGTAATAGAAAAAAACAATTTCATTTGATAACGATGATTTTATTTTACAATAAACAAATCAATTCATGCTTGTAATATTTAAAATACACATACGTATGACTGTGTCACCTTGTCCTACTCATCCCACTCATATGTGATGTTGCCTGCCTCGTCTACCTTCCTGGTTGCATGGGTGTGAGTAAAGACATCCATGTATGACACGGGACGTTGATAAAATTGTTCCTGCAGTTGGTAATTTGAATAGTTAATTTCACATTGTAAATCACTGAACTAATCAATTTATAAATGTAATAATTAACAAATTTACCAAGTCCTCGCGGTGATGTTGGAAAGACTTAGATCCCCCGCGATGAGTTACAGGATTCTTGTTCCTGTTTGCGGAGTTCCTTTCTGACTCGGCCTGAAAATGTACATTGATAAATTACTTAAAATCGACAAAAAAATAAATTAGGTTCATTATAAATTTACCTTGAACTTAGGCGTGTCCCACCACACAACCATCTTCTCAAACACTTCATAGCCCATCCACTTTGGTTGCTTTCCCTGTTTCTTAAGCTCATTCATCTTCTCTATATAATTCTTGGCGACCTTCGAGTTCCAGTGTCGCTGAACTAGCTTCATGTCAGTCTCCTGCGCATCTACTGCTTCCTGTATAATTAGTCTGGCTTATACAGCATGGACAATGCAAATACATGCAAGTGTTAAAACATGAAGTTTCTAGGCAAATAGATCACTTATTGTAACATCATGTTCAAAATGGTGAGAACTAAATGGATAGTGAGAACTAAAAGTTTATTTTTTGGCAAGTGTGCATTTACATTGACAAAGAACAGTGTCAAGGCCTGTGTACACATTCAACTCAACACAGTTTTTTTTAAGTGAACAAGTTGCATGAACATGGAGCAACTTCAACGCATGTGAATACTGTTTTGCATGTGGTGTAGCACATGAGTATGGACAACAATGGTGAAGATGAGTGCACAAAAGACAATGCAGACACAAAGTAATAACAGGAAATCCTGCCAAGCGGTATAAAATGGTATAAACGTACCAGGAAATCCTGCCAGATAGTCTCTTTGACGTCTACTGGGATCTTGCTCCACTTAGGCCAGAAATCGCTCATTCTGGCCATATACGCTTCCTTAGAGATATCTAAAACAGTCTGAGACGGCTCTAACTAAAATCCCCTGCGTTAAATATAAATTAGAACTTTATATAGTTAATTATAGTATGTAAAAAAAAACTTTAAATTGTTATTCTGCTAATTTTTATACTTACGCCCTGTCAGCCTTAGGCTGCAAATAAACAACCGGACGAGCTAGCTGTCCACTACTACCCTTAGAATGAGGGGTGATGCTACGTCGTCTAGAGGCAGATCCCGAGCCAGAGCCAGAGCCAGAAGCACGGTCAGACGACATAATTAATATACCTGCAATATATATGAATATGTAATCAACATACTATATCAAAATAATTTTCATGACATATTTGACTTGGTATAATTTTCATGACATACTATATCAAAACTTCAAAATTATTTAAAAAATAAATTCGTACAAACATACTATATCAAAATTCAAAATTATTTTACTTCAAAGTTATTTAAAAAATAATTTTATACAAAAACTATACAAGCTCATTCATAAATTTCATGGCATATTTGACTAAAGTAGACTTATTTGTTTTAAAAGAACTATGTATGCATAAATCATTGTTCAACATTCAATCACAAAATTCAATATGTTTATATATTATACACATATTACATATGTTGATTTGGTACAAACTTACTATACAAGCTCATTCACAAACATACTATACACATATGACATATGTTTTCATAAGTATTTGTACATATGACAAATATTTACACCATTCATTCTAAAGAATTTGACAATTAGGGTGATAACATTAGCAATTCGAGAATAATATAATGTAATATACGTATTCAAACAACTAGAAATCAAATCCAAGACATATTAAGCACAAATGAGTGGTAACCCTATAAAGTTGGTTTAGGAATTTTACCTAAATTAAAGAGCAATAACGGAGTAGGAGGGCTGGAGGAGCTCGCGGTGGACGTCGGAGGCGCTGGCGGTGGCTAATTGGGTGGAGTTGAAATTGGAGGTAGTGAAGGGGTGATAAGGGTTAGGAAATCGGATTTGGGGAAGAAAGGGGTGAAATGAAGAAGCAAGTCGGGCTCTCTGGAACATATGCAGGAAAATTTCCAACGGTTTCCAACGGCCGCCAACGGTCTTTATTTCATCAGTTTCCAACGGCTACAACGAATTCTAATTCGCCGTTGGCGGCCGTTGGAAACACGGCGTCGGAATACGCTGTTTCTCTAGTAGTGTATAATCAGTTTGAGAAAGCTCTATATACTGTTATGTGATCTACTCAAATACCTAAATACTTTCATGGAATGCAAGATTTGCTACTTTAGTGATTTGGGATGATTTAAATCACATGGGGTACATACTTTTAATGAAAATAAATGTCGCCTTGCCAATCAAACATATGTATATGCTAACATATAAAATAAAGCTATGTATAAAACTATTGAGCAGATTCATCGTGTATATGTTACTTTTGATATAACTTTACATTTTTACCTATTGAATAACTGAGATAAGTATATAAGTGAAGAAAGAATTTAAATGTTAGTTAAATCTAGAACATAGGTTAGAAATTATTTGCAGATAAGTAGTCTAGGTTGAGCAAATCAGCTAAAAACTATATAATTCTAAATTCTCCAAAATATAAAAATAAAACTGTAATATTTGATATCATATTGGAAGGATAAAGATTAAATAAAATATTGATTATTCCTTAAAAATTCACATACAATGCAAAAGTTTGTAAAGCTGCAATATGCGAACTTATAAAGCGTTTCTATTTATAGTATTAAATTAGAAATCATTATCCTATTTTCCTTAAGAAACCATAGTTTCATATTTGTATCCTAAAAGTTTAATTTAAAAATAGAACTATGCACTTGTAGGGGAACCTTGGTAGTAGAGATAAATATACCTTATTTTGTTTGAGAGCGATGTTTATTTTTAATTTAAAAGTTATAGAATTTAAAAATGTAAATACTAACATAATATAATTAGGCAAAGCGCACCAAAATACATTATTATGTACATATATGGAATCGATACAAATTTGCCATCAACTTGTTTGCATTAGAAGAGAATAAAGAGTAATAGCTTATAGAGACTGGAAATAATTTATGCATTTATTTTGCTAAAAGGTTTGAACAGAATATTTCAATTCGGTTCAAAAACACAGATATTGTCATGAACCCGTGAATACTGAAAATATTATATGTGGATTTATGATTAATAAACACGGACAACCTTTTTCATATTCCCAAAAGCAGGGTTTCTACTTATTTAATCAGTTTAAATATATTGTAGGCCATAAGAAAAAATACACTTAAAAAAGAATTGGAATGATTTGGAAAAATGAGAATAAAATAGGTAAAAGTACTCAGATGTTGAGAAATCCTTGTAAAATAAGTTTTAACTATTGCAGCACATAAAGTCATGAATCAATTGAACTAATTCTAGTATTAAGCACAATTTTATAAAAGCTAACATCTGTTGCACTTAGTATTACCATATCTGTATACATTTATAGTGATTAACAATATGAAGTCGATACATGTTAGCATTTGTAGCTAGAAGCAAGATAAATCCAAAACACAAAATTAGAAACCATTCTACAAGAAACCAACATGTTAAGTAATACGCAAAAACCAGATTCTTGTTTGATTAAGATGTTCATAAAGTAAATTCATGAAATGCAAAATAGGAATGCAGTTATTGAGCGAATCAACCACATAGATTGTTATTTTCAAATGCAAGAGAAGAACAATTTGTAACTTTCAGTCATATCTCTAAATCATAAAATCCTCGTTAATTTGTATTGAAATGTAGAATGTAACACATAAAGGGTTTTAAAATTGTACATAGCAAAATATTTTTAGAAAAAAAGAATACGTGAAACATAAAGAATAATAAGTAGAATTCATAATACCAGCAATCAAACTATACCTAAATTGGTAAAACTTGAATTATCCAAGCCTATTGGGAATTAAATCTATTGTTGTTTAAATTTGCAAAGTAAATAAATGGAAACCCCATAAAATCAACCACAGATAAACGTAGGAAAATGTAATAATGATGATACTAAAGGAATAAAAGGCTAAATAAATAAATTTCATAAATGTCAAGATTTGGCCATAAAAGTTATTCCGTTGAATTCTGACAAGATTTCGATCCATTTCTATATATAATATGCTGAAAAAGGAGCCCATATGTAAAAAATACGAGCTATTAAAATTTTCAAATTATAATTATAAATGAGTTTAAATTCAGGTTCAAGTTAATAAATAAATGAAGGAATCATAGAATTTGAATTTCAAAATTTAAAATTAATTGTATATTTGGTGTAACAACCCAGATTTTGGAACAAATTTAAAATTTTATTTTTAATTGATTTAATGGATTTTAAGAGTTTAAAATGATTTATTTTGATAATTAAAAATTTATTTAAATCGAAGTACGAACGTATAAATTTAAAATTTAATTAAAATGAACTCGAAATGGCACGGTAGTTTGAAAATTCGATTCTTAATTTCAAATGAATGTACATAATTCAATATAAATTGGATTTCAGTAAAACAAAAAACGTTGGAATATTTTAAATTGTAATTTTCCTACAAATGCAAGAAACTGAGATTTCACTTTATAAATTGTAAGTTATGTCTAGTTTAAAATTTAGAATAGTCGCTATTGAATTTATATATTTTAAATTTATATAAGCCCTTAAAAATAACCATTTTGCAGACGACATACGTTTTTGACGAAACAACTTTTATTAGGTCCGAAACATCAAATTATTGTAAGGTTTAAATTTTCATATCATTTGGACTTAGTATGTGAGCGCAGTAAATTTAAACGTGTTTTCAATTCCATTTTAGATTTAATAAGCCAGTTAAAAGGGCCATTTTTCAAACTGTCTCCAAATTCGAAGAAAGTAATTTTGTTTGGACCGTATCATCAAAATATAGCTATATTTCAATTTCCATAATTTTTCTAGTTAATGTGAGGCCCGGTAAATCAAAATGTACGTTGAAATTTAATATTGACCGTTATATTAATTTATACTTTAATTCTGATGAAAAATTATCGAAATAATCGAATTGGCTTATGAAACATATTCCATTATGTCCGGAATAGGGGTATTTAGCTAGGAACGATAGTCAATGCGTTTGATTTGGAGTTCGGATCGATAAACAACTAATTCACGAATTAAATAATATTAAAAATATACTATAAACACCCCTTAAATTCCCCAAACCCTAATTTCCCCATCCATTTTCAGTAGCCGCCGTTTCCTTTATTTTCGAAGGCCAGAATCACACGATTTTGATTTGTTAATCTCTCACTACACATTTCGATTTACCTAAAGATTATAAAACAAAAATTACAGAGCAAAGTTCGATCTTTCATTTCGTACGAGTGTGATCAAACCTAGATGAACGGAAAAGGAAGAAGTTGGATTTTTAGCTAAATTAAACGCTCGTTTAATTTTGTTTAAAAATAAAATCTTCAAATAAAGACTGATGGAGTAGAAATCAATATGAGAACTCTCTCACTCAAAATTTTGTATAGTTATTTATTTTTATAACTGCATTTATATTGATTGCCTGTGATTGCAATATTTGATTGATGATTAATGGATGTTCACAGTTTTAATGCCATTATTATTAAACTGTATATAAATTCACATGAATTGTGATGTAAACCCCACATGGGTATTGGAACGATAATTTTACACATCACCCAATTATTTATTGATGATTGGAAACCCCACACGTGTCCGGGGATGATAATTAATCCACATCTCCCTTGGATTTAATTGTTTGCCAACCGATTGGTTGACAGACTATGATAAGCGTTATTTAATTATTTAATGCTTATACAGTTGTAAATTGCACTCTAGATGTGAATTGAATGTTTAATAGTTGTTTGTCACTATTTTTGAATACATGTTATGTTTGGAATCCATATAAATAAAATTATATGGTAATTAACTGAGTCTGATTCCAATTCAGAAGTAACAAATATTTTAAAATAATATTTAATGTATAACCAAAATATGATTTTGATGTTCGATTTTGGATGGACAAGAAAATATTGATATATGAAGCCGAGTTAAGTAGATATATACCATTTTTACTTGAATGGATTTTTCTGTCGATTTTATTCATTTTATAGTGAATATCGAAAAGATTTGATTTCAAAATCTGTTATTTTGAAAATATTATCATTTAATATTATAATGATATCGAATATTCGATTTTGATTTAAAATTGAAAATTGAAGTTGAAATCATTTTAAAATGAATTTATAAACGATTTACAAATACGTTTTAAAATGGAAATCGACAAAATATATTACATGTATTTAAATGGTTTAAATAGAATGTATTGTGCAGCGACCATTCGCAGATTTCAACCATTAACTTCGAATTGATATAACGGAAGATCCGACCGTCGGATTCTCCTAAAACTGGAATCTTTGGGTTCGTATCGAAAAAATCTTTCGAATGATTAAATGAGATTTGAAATCTAACGGTTAGATATTAATATATGTCCAAATCAATATTTGAAATGGTTGCTGAAAATGCAGTTTGATGGTCGTATATGGAAATCGACTGAAATGAAAATATTAAAATTATTGGAAATATGGATAAATTGTGTTAAATCACATTAAATGATTGGAAAAAGGTTTTTGGATGAAATATTCCATATTTGAATGGATAAAAGATATTTATCTGAATGAACTAGTTAACAACTAGAATGAAGATAAAAAAGGAATTATAATGGTTTTAATGTAGCCAAAATTTTCCAACATATGAATTGGAAAGGATTTAAGTAGAAATAATCATCGGAATATTTTGATATTGGATTCCGTGGTTATATGGATATTGTTGAGGAATTTGGAACATACATATATTGTTATTCCTAATACGATATTTGTTGGTTTCAGAATTTGATATTGAATATAAGCCGATATGATTTATATTCAGAGCCATGTATTTAATATCAAATTAGATTTTGGGTTTGTCGTGAATGGTGTCTTCAATAACATTGTTCTTAAATCCAGTTGAAAAAAGAATATATCTTTTAATTAAGATTAATGTAGTTTTTCCATTTAATACATATAATTGGAATGAAATGGAAGTTGATTTTGGGTTTATCGTGAACAATGTTTTAAATAACATTTGTTCGTTAACCCAATTAACAGTGAAGTTATGATTTGGAATTTATAATCTTTTAATTGAAATTAATGGAACAGTCCAAAGTAAAGTTTTCCAATTTAATATATTAAATTGGAATAGAATGGAATTCGATTTAATAATCAAGATGAACGCCTGTAAAGGAAGACCGCTACTATTTATGGAATTTAAAAGCTTTGACGTTATTCCATTTATAGTAGGGCTGTCAATTTCCTACACGACCCGTGACCCGACCCGAAACCCGCACGGAAATTAGCAGGTTAACCCGACCCGTTTAGTTAGCGGGTCATTTTTGCGTCAACCCGAATTTGACCCGTTTATAAACGGGTGGGTTCAGGGTTGACCCGCTAACCCGATTTTGACCCGCAAAACCCGATTATATGTTGTATCTCTTCTATACAGTTAGTCTTTTATGTATACTGCTAGTGTTAATCTTTTATGTATGTAGTAATCAGTATGCTAGTATATGTAAGCTGTTATATTTTACAAATTTATTCTTGTATGTTGTTAGTTGTATTTTACTTATAACAACTGTGCCTCTTCCACACTGGTAGTCTGTAATTTATGCGGTATGGGAATATATGCTTATGTATAAAAATGATTTTTGTATATGGTGATTTCATGCTTTATATATGTGTTTCGGTTGGTGACTTCGCAACTTGTTGCATGTTGGTGATTATATAACAGTGTCCATGTTGGTGATTTGACTCTTTTGTTGCTTATATCAGTAGGCAATATCTATCAATGGGTCAAACGGGTAAACCCAACACAGCACGACCCGACACGACCCAATTAGTTAAAAGGGTTACGTTGGTCGGGTCCGGTCAACCCGTTTATAAACGGGTCGGGTTAGGGTTGAGAAAATATGACCCGTTTAATAAATGGGTTGACCCAACCTGTTTATAAATCAACCCGAACCCAACTTGACCCGACCCGAACCCGACCCGACACGACCCATTGACAGCCCTAATTTATAATATCAGTCTAATACAGAAATTTATATTAATTATATATTAATCAGATTTCCGTGAAGATTCCATTTTTATGGAAGAGGATTTTAGGTTTATCGTGAACTGCGTTTTTAATAACATTGGTTCTTTAACCCAGCTAAAGAAAAGATTAATTTCCTAAAAGGCTGAATAATCATAAAGTAATGATTTTGAGATTAAAACCAAGTTAGAGTGTTAATGAATCTTTAATTAGATTGAAATGTTAATAAGGTAACTAAATTTACCGAATTCAAGAAATGTTCGAGAATGGAGTATCACTAGTTCTACTCCATGCGATAGACAAATCTTTTGTTAGATTTAAAACGAGACATGGTAATTGAATTTACCAATAACACAATGGGTGTTAGAAATGGAGTACTACCAGTTTTGCTCCATGGGATGAATAGGTTGGGATTGGAAAAATAAAATAAGTGATTACTCGGTAAGGCTCGATAACCCCAACTTGTTTTATAAACCTTAATTGGGTTTAAATTGCAGAAAGATAAAATAAAATCTTTTGAAATGATATCCAAAGGAAAATTTAAGAATAAGTTTAAAAGAACTTGTATTTGATAAAATTAATGGGAACCATTCCCCTAAGATGTGAATATTTGAATAAAAGAATATTCTAAATTGGAATGGGGTATATGATGTGTTTTTATGGCACTTGATTATTGATTATAAAATACACGAGTTATTCGAAAAAACCGGGTTTAACCCATTCATAATAACTGATACGACGACTAAAAGTCGACGATGAAGACGGTGGTTGAAGACCGGAGATCTTCACATCGTTTGGATGATTATTGATGTCTTGATTGGGCTGTACACCCAAGATAAGGTAATAAGTGGTGATCGTCCAGACGTACTTAGAGATCGACTGGTTATGCGAGGACCCCTCTCCCGTATTGGACATATGGGACGAGGAATAAGGTGCCTCCGGTTTTGTTCAGACCCAGAATGAACTTGTAAATCGATTGTGTGCCTGACATCGGATTTCATTCTATAATGATTAATTTCTATTAAATATATATTTGTTTGGTGGCAGAGAATTTATTCTCTTGCTTAACACCCTTCTTTGAGATGTACAAGCTAAAAGGTTATAAATTGATGGACATCAGTCGTATGGCGCGAATTGTCGGTGTGACATGCTAAGGTGCAATGATCAGGGCTTTTTGTTGAAATGCAGAGTCTTATGGATGATGATCAAAGCACCGCTTTAATTAGCATAGCTTTGTATATAGCGTTAATTCGCGAGCTTCACACCCCGGTATGAACCAGAAACGGGATGAGGGACCGCAGGGAGGGCATGCGTTTCTTTCTAGCTAGGAGTGATGCCATGGTATGAGCCCAGGCAATTTACTTATGTGGATGTTGGAAATCGAGGTACATCAGATTTAGGTCGATAATGGCCCTTGATGGTCGACATACTGACCAGATTTTATGCCCCATAGGGTAGGGAAACGTATTGTTCAGGAATTGCCAATCCACAAATGTAAGAGTGGAACGACACTGCCGCTCCCAGGTGATTTTGCAGCTGAACCTGAGACATGGGAGGCTAGATTGCCTCGAATCGGAAGGAGAGATCCCTTGACTTGGTTCATGATGAAAATCCAATTTCGAATACGACATTGTACGGTTTTAGTTGTAAACCTATATGGCGACATAATAGGACGGGGTATTATGCCGTCTAGGATTGATACATTTATATTTGAAGTTTTTTTGACACTATGCACTTATAGTAATAATAAAAAATAAATTTCGCGTACCAAGCATGTTTGGCCGTTGTAAGGTAAAACTCTATCCTCTGGTTTGTGTTTGCATTGTGTGATGGAACCTGAGTCTTATAATGGCTTCATTTTTCCTGTTAGCATTGCGCTGTTGGTTTTATTGTATTCTTGCGAGAAAACCCGTTCTATGACATGCGGCGTGGTCCCTTGATTTACCCAACTTTAAAATAAAGTTAATAACTGTTTTAGTTCTCACACTAGTCCCATGATTGATTCGGAGTTTATTGTTTTAACCTAAACTATGGGTTCCCATATTTTCCACATGGACAACTTGTAGTTTTGGTTTTTCGTAGATATTTTATTTCTCAGGATCCTGGAATACAGCTGGAGCTATATTCGGAATGCTTTGTATTCATGTATTTCTTTCAGTTGTGGTAGTTGATGTTTTCCACTGTGCATTATATTTATGTATATATATTTCCGCTGCTTTTTAATTTGTAAATCTCTGATATTTATCTTTCCGCTGTATATTATTTATTTGAACTCTGATATCTTGTACTCTGGTGTAATTGTTTTAATAGCAATGAAATGTTCTCATGTTTGTGCTCTGATGCGTCGTGTTCTCAAAACAATCCGGGCTCCTCCGTCTCTTCAGGGAACCAGGAAGTTCAGGTCGTGTCAGTTGGTATCAGAGCCTTGGTTTAAAAGCTCGAGAACAAGACACATTAGAATCAAACAAAAGAATTCACCAGTGATAGGATTAGTAACATCCTATCAGAATGACTCGTTAGAGATAGGGTTAGTAGCCCTTGAATGAGTAGAAGAGTATTATTTATAAAAACGAATTTAGTTTTCAAAATTTATATCTTGTTATAAATATTGGAGTACTATATTTGATTTTAAATTTGGACTATCGGGTATAAGGAGATTTTTAATATATGTTTGATCCATGTGTATTCGAAGTCTCAAATATACTAGATAGATATAGAATCACAGTCTAGTCACCCGGGGATGATTCGGTGATAGCGATCACATCATCAACATTTATGTTCGAGTTTCGAAAGTGGTATGTCTATATGATTCCAATTGACTGGTGTGAGAACCAAAACTTACTTAGGATTTATATTTGTGATGTGGTATTGAAATATGATTTTTTATATGATATATTTGAAAGGTTAATTAAAAAATTGATTGCTGATTGTGTTGTGTGATTATTAATTTAACTAATAAAATATTGGAATGATAAAACCAATATGTAAATGAAAGGTAGATTAAGCCAAATCGAGTCAAATATTGAACTGAATTGAAAATTGATTGGAATTGCATATATGTACATATATATATATATATATATATATATATATATATATATATATATGTGAACAGGTCATAACTTGGAAGCTAAGAAGAGGAATAAAATTGTATGCCCGACAAATAGGTACATGTTCACTATATTCGTTGGGTTTGATGGTTTTATGAGCCGATTGGCAAGCCGCTTGGCTTTTTCTTTTTCTTTTTGATTGATGAGATCCCTATAAGGCAAGTTGTGGTTTTACCGATCAGCCCGTACAAAGGAGGTTATGGCAAAAAAATTCAAAACTTTAACGCAGTAGCCAAATTTTTGAGAAATTAGAAAGTTCTTAAAAACTAAAAAGTTGAAGAACTAGAGTCAAGCGGAGGTGTAGTTGATTAATTAAATAACCTTCGATTCTATCTTCCTTTTCGGGGACGAAAAGATTCTAAGTGAGGGAGATTGTAACAACCCTGATTTTGGAACCAATTTAATTTTTTTAGTTGATTTAATGGATTTTAAGAATTTAAGATGATTTATTTTGATAATTAACGATTTAAAATTTATTTAAATCGAAGGAAGAACGTATAAATTTAAAATTTAATTAAAACGAACTCGAAATGGCGTGGTAGTTTGAAAATTCGATTCTTAATTTCGAATGAATGTACAAAATTCAATATAAATCGGATTTCGGTAAAACAAGAAACGTTGGAATATTTTGAACTGTAATTTTCTAATGAATGCAAGAAAATGAGATTTCACTTTATAAATTGTAAGTTATGTCCAGTTTAAAATTTAGAATAGTCGCTATGGAATTTTATATATTTTGAATATATATAAGCCCTTAAACATAGCCATTTTGCAGACGACCTCCGTTTTCGATGAAACTACTTTTATTGGATCCGGAACATCAAATTATTATTGGAATTAAATTTTCATATCATTTGGACTTAGTATGTGAGTGCAGTAAATTTAAACGTATTTCGATTTTCAGTTTAGATTTAGGGTGCGTCGGGCATATATCCCTATTAACTTTTGAAATGTAAAAAAAGGTGGGCCGTAAAAAAAACGAAATACATCCCTATTTTTGAAAATCGGCTAATTAAATTCCGATTGTATCCTTTGAAACCCTCAAAACCCTCTTTCCACAAATTATCGTTTCATTTATTACATCGCTTAATTAGGGCAGACGATTGAAGTAGAAAATTAAAAAAATTCAGTCGATTATCAGTTTTTTAATCTCGATGAGTGAATGTATTCAAAATAATTGCCGATTTGATCAGAAATTTTCAATGACATGGCGAGAATACGAAGGTAAAATTTTTACATTCTTATTTTTCTGTCAAACAATGTATAATTTTGTCATATTTTATTTTAAAATATGGATTAACGGGTAATTGTTGCATGATTGTATGATTATATACAAATATTCATGCAAATTAGGTTTAAAAAAAAGGTTTTAGGTTGCAAAAAAAAATCCGTAATATGCTTATATTCAGATTTGTAATGTTGTTGAAAGACGTTATTATGAAATATGCCAGAATAGTAACATGATTGAATGTTTTTAGTCAGAATTGTTTCAATATGCTATAATTTTTATATGGAATGTTGCATAATTATTTGATTTTCTTCAAAAAAGTTGCATGATTATATGCAACTGCCTGATGTTGTGTCATACATATGTTTAGAACATGATTAAATCATTACGCAAATAAAGTCAATTAAAACCATGAATAAACAAGTATAAAATAAAATTTTGCATGGAAATATGCATGTATTACAATTATTTTCATAGTTTTATGCATATATTTGTTACGTATGCAAACATATAAACATATATTAAAAAAAGTCACATATATGGATGTAATATTCAACACAGTTGCTTATATTCAAAAACTTAGACATAGTAGCTAGTTGCATAAATTAATGAAGTTAATCAGAAATATAACATTCTTGTAGGCGAGTATTCATAATTAATGAGTACAAGGGTGCATTTATTACATAATTCTAGTAGTAGTATATTAAATAAGTAAGAAATGGTGCACGCAAATGTGCAACAATCAACAGATAGCCGCATGATAATATGCAGTTATTCAGATATACTACATGAAAGTATGCATTTAGTTCATGTTTGTTTCATAATTGTACGCATCCAAATAGAAATGTTGGACATAGTTGTGAAGTTATCGGTTGAATTTTCAATAAATCTCTGAGTTCAATCTAGAAATGTTGACTGCAAGTGTGCAACATTCAACCGATAGTTGCATGTTTATATGCAAGTATTCATAACTAATGTGTACAAATGGGCATTTATCCCCTGAGTGATGGTTGAACATATGCATGTAATAAGAATTCTTCTATACAGTTGTAGAATTATTATCTTTTTGTTGCATGATTATATGATTTTTATCAGATTTTTTGGATGCTACTATTTATTTGTTCGTTGGTTGTTGCTAGTATGCAGTTGTCACCTGAATGAAGACAGATTAAAACACCATAATTGAGTGTATTAATAACTTCTACATGCGTTTTTCAGTAAATTCAAAATTATATGCATATATTCAGTTAATATACAAACTTACATGCATATATTCAATTCATTTGCATAAATGTATGAATATATTCAACATATTTGCATATAACCATGAATTTGTGCAGATTTTTTGCATAATTTAATGAATAATTAGTGTAGCATTCTTGTAGGCATATTTTTGATAATTATTGCATATAACTCTGCATTTATTTACTGATTATTAAATTATTCAAATGAATTTGATAATAAAAGTTGCATACTAATTTGCAGTTATTACTTAAATGTTGCATGATTCTATACATTTAATTAGAATTGATGGATACAAGCCTGCAACCATCAACTCATAGGTTTATAATTATGTGCAGTTAATCAAAACTTTAGAGTTCAAATGTGCATTTATCTAGTGATTGTTGCATGATTTTGTTGATGTAGTAGTAGCAATTGCATACAAATGTGCATGTATCCAATGTTTGTTTCATAGTTATATGCATTTAGACATGGTTATTTACTAATGTTCTACCTTGTTTTGCAGAGACCTAATGTAGAAGAAAATGATGCATTTGACAGTGAGGAGGAGAAAGCCTTAGTTACAACTCGCCAACCGACGACTTCTCTACATGTTAGTAAAAAAACAGAAAGTTGTAGAGGAACCAAAGATTTCAAAAACAAAAAAAGTATATAGAAATAACCTGAAATCATTTATAGATATGGTTGAGAAATTGAAAGCTGATGATTTATTTACTGGAGACCATACGTTACTTCTTGAGAAATTGCCTCTTGGTAAATTCATCGACATGATTTTTGACGGTGTCATTTTGCCTTCTAAGACAATAAAAAAATTCTACAACCTTTGATATCATAATCATAAGCTATAAAAAGAATATGAAATATTTTCAATTTGGTGATTTGATACTCACATTTACAGAAGATGATGTTGAAAAGATGTTGGCCGCTCCAAAACAAGGAGAAATGATTAAAACCAGTGGCTATATAAGGAACGAAGACAAGGATGATGAAGAATTTATTTCTTTTAGAGAAAGACATTTTAAGAATGAAATAGTTACAAACAAAAAGAACATAGAAAGAAAGATTTTCTTGACGATCAAAGAAGATTCACCCGAAGCATGTTTTAACATTGTGAAACTTGTTCTTCTCTATTTAGCAGCTACATTCTGGGTGTCCAGTCCAAAGTTCAACTTACGTGGATGCTGATACCGTATTGTGTTTGTAGCCGAAAATTAAAAGCAATTTCTGGGCCAAAAACTATTCAACCACATATTTACCCAAGTGAACAAATATCACGAGACACAACGCAAGATTAATGTGTGCGTAACGCTATTATTGGTAATATTGTCAAACTGATTTGTTAATTTATTAGTAGTGTAGTTTTCAGCTTACTAATTAATGTTTTTTTTGGGTAGTAGTGGTTTTGTGAACAAACCTTTGTTCTGAGGACATCAAAGTCGGAATACAATGATATTTACCCGTTGGCTGGAAAATGGGACATTACAAAGCTGAAGTCGTCAATGCTGCTTAATGTCACGTCCAACACTGTAAGAATTGTATAAAACATATTGCTTTTGTAGTTGACATATTAAAATTTTCAAAATAGCTGTATGATTATGAGCAAATATATAAAATATTAACATAAGTAAATGCAGTTATTGGGATTGTTTCATTTGTAGTAAAAAATGTTGATGTCTTTTGCACATTTATTAAAAAACCTTGTTCAGTTTAGGGCTGGTAAGTTTTAATGTTTACCATTTATATTGCCTAAAAAAAGTTATGAATACTTACATAGTTCTATACATTTATTTCTAAAAGTTGTAAACATATATTCAAATGTTCTGAATAATATCACAATTACAGTATATTTGCATACAATTATGAAGTATTTACATATAATCGCATGCATAAGTGAAAATATTTACACTATTAATTCATCATGGAGTGTTGCTATTGGTTTTAGGATGTGGAAGGAGAGGAAATGAATTTGCTGAAGCAGGCTATGGACAAGGATGATGAATATGCCGTCTTTTACAACAAAAGGAAAAAAATTTGAAGGACTTCATAACAAAATTAAAATTGCAGAATAGACAGTTAAAAGAAGAAAATTTGGGGATAAAACAAAGGGTTGCTGAACTTGAGGCTGACTCATCCGCAGAAGATAGTGCAGACAAACAACTTGAAATAAGAGATGATGTAGCTGACATGAATGCTGACAGTGAAGATGAAATGGATAGTGCAGAGGATGTTGAACAAGAGCATGAAGAAATGAATGTTGATTCGGATAGCGAGGAAACTAGTAGTAAAGAAGAAGAAGAAGAAGAAGAAGACGAGGAGGAGGAGGAGCAGGTTAAACAAAAAGAGAATCAAATGGAGCAGGATAAGCCAAAGAAAAACAAGAAGGAGAAGGAAAAATATGTTTTAAGTCTGAAGTTAGATCGGGGGCAAAAATGATAATGAAAAAAGTGATGAAGACCAGGAACAGAAAAAAAGGACAAGAAGGAACATAAGGAGAAGGGGCAGAAACAGAATAGTGACGAGGAGCAGTAGACGAGACAATTGGATAAGGAGAGGGTGCTAGAGAATAAAAATGGTGAGAAGAGGAAAGGTAAAAATAATAATATCTAATGATGGTTACCGTACAGACAACTTTTAGTTTATGATAATACAGTATAACTGAAAACTTGCATACATGCATGCAAGTTTTCAGAATTATATCATCCTTCTATGAACAAATTCATTAATGTGTTATGCTTGTATTTATTTATCAAAAATTACTGCATTATTGTCTGCGTATATTAGTACTTATTGCATGATTATGTGCATAAAATAGGAGTAATTGATTAATGTTATAATATGTAAATAGATAATGATGAGAAGAATGAACTCGATATAACTGAGAAGTTTGCTAAAGATACCATAAAGCAAGTCGAAGTTGAAGATATGGATATTGATGAAGATGGGAACAAGTTTCATGAAAAGGAACAGATTAATGATGATGAGAATGAAGTTAGTGTAGAAAATACAACAGTTGTTAAAAACAAAGATGAAAATAAAAAGAATTATGAGGACAAGGAAATTGACGACAACAAGGAACAGGTGACAGAGAAGGTCTTGCAAAGACACATGATCAGGAAATGGATAGTGATGAGGATCAGGAAAAGGAGGAGGAACACAAAGTCGTGGAAAAGAAAAGAGGTAATTTTTTTTATTATTTTGTGATGTTATTAAAAGATTACAAAATTTATAATAAATTAGAAGTTATGTATTGATATATTATACTGTATTGCAGGCAGGAAAAAAATGGAACAAGCAGAAACTTTGGATATAAAGGAGTATAACGATGAACCAAGATGTGAAGAAACTCGCATTGGAACAAAATTGAGAATTAGAAAGTATAGAAATGTGAGGAACCTAGAAGAGCATCAGATCCTTCAAATGGAAGGCTTTGTTACAAAAACTGGACTAAGGTAAAATTACTTGAAATTACATTTTTTAAATTTTGTTTAATTCTCTTTTAAATTCAAATATTGCTTGATATAAAGCAATAATTTGAAAATATCTTCATAAATGTATGCACTTAATAAGAACAGAATCATTGTTGTTTTGCACGTACTCTGAAACTCTGTAAAAATGTATGCATATATTCTTAATAGTTGCATACTGGTATGCAGAGAATCGTTAAAGTAGCAAAAGTGAACAAATATATTTTATTTGCATAAAACTATGCAAATATTTATAATAGTTGCATACTTGTATACAAATATATTGTTAAATTAGTCCAGTTTGCAATTTACATTTCCAGTTGCATACATATGGACAAATATTCTTAAAAATTGCATGAATATGTTCAAATATTCAAGTTAGTTGAATTGATTATTTTGTACATTTTCAGCAAAAGTGCGTGCTTGAATGAGGGTGATGACATACGCGTACCTGGAACTGCATGGGCTGATTTAATAGGAGGAAGATTCATATACGCACATGTATAAGCTAAGTTGAATTGAAATTAAGTTATAAAGTTTGCATAATTTTTTTAAAACTTCTACAAAGAATAATCTATCTCTAACAAAAGCAATCTACTATCGTTACTAGATAATTGATTGGTTCTTGCACGAGCTGAAAAAAGAACATCCTGAAATTATGCATATCAAAACTTGAGCATCTGTAAGTTTTTATTTAATTTGCAGTTGAATATGCGTATAACATTTTAAATTTTGATCACTAAAATCTACAATTTCATGTACTTGTGGTCAATAAAATATTGAATCAAGTTAAAAAATTGGTGGATGAAAGTGTGCAGCAAGCATATGATTCTTGCACCAAGATTTTCATTCCTATCCACCAAGAAGATCATTTTTCATTATTAGAGTTTACGAAAGAAGAACGAAGATGGATTCATTCCGACTCTAGAATACCACGCCACGATGGAAAACACATAACTGCAGCTAGAAAAATGTATGTACATTGGTATATTAAATGTAAGTAGCAGTTTTATATTTACAAGTATGTATAACTGTACGTCTGTTTATTTTATTTTTAATCAAAGAGCGCACATCCACGCTTTGGTGAGAAGGTTGAAAAAGAAAGATCATCAAAATCGCAAACCAATTGAATTTTCTAAGTGCCCTCAACAGGGAAATACGTAAGAAAATAACTTCAAAATATTGTGAATACTGCTATGCATTTCTTAAATTTTGTTCCTTGCTTTTATGTAGGTTGTTTAATAAGTTTATTAACAAAATCAATTCTGCAATTCACAAATATTGATTTTTATAACTTTTTTCATTGTGGAATGTGCAATGTTTGTAATGAACATGATGAAACAAAGAAGTAGGGCAAAGAACTCGACAAGAAAGATGAAGTTTACAATGCTTCGGCGCTTGATGAACAAAAAGCAGTGCTTGCATACCAAATTCTTAACTGCAAACCACATAGCTAGACTCCAAGTCAAGACCTAACACAGAACTAGTTGATATCTAATACAAGCAACATGGAATAAAATAGGAAAATTTGATGTTTAGTGCTTTTTATGTATATATGTACCGGTATTTTGTCCAAACTAAGGTCGCTTGATTATTATTTTGGAAACTGATTTATAGGGGAATATCATGAATTGAATGAAAATATTTTGATTTTACATGATAGCTTGAAATTTTGCGTACTGGTATGCAGATATACGAAATAATAGCATAGTTATATGCTAATATTATTAAAATTTGCAAATCTGAATTGATAAACTAATTATAATACTAGTTTACTATTATAAAAGTATTACTATTAGATGCATACGATTATTAAATTTATTCAAACAGTTATTGTGTGCATATAGTTTCCATACTTGCATACGTTTATGCATTTATTTGGGATAATTGCCTACATTACTACAGATTTGCAGAATTAACCAAGAAAAAATTGTTTCCATTATTTTTGTAGTACTAACTACACGATCAGTAGTGCAAAAGATTTATGTAGTGCACTGTAGAATTACAACTGATGAATAGTAAGATTAAACAAAAGAATTCAACATTTAAAATGGAAAACTTTATTCAAAGTTAAAATCGAGTATACGTATGTGCAGAACTTTTGAATATTTGCATGCAAATAATAGTAATTATTGCACACTTATATGCAACAATGATCAATAGTTGTATGCTAATATGCAGATTTACAATTTAATTGTTTGCAGGCACTTGTACTTGTTTCGTACTGTATAAACCTACAAAAAAAAATAGTTGTACAAGTGAGGTATACGAATGTTCAGCATTACTGCATACATTTATTCAACTATTACGAATATTTACATACATATAAGCTGAAAAAGATAATCGTAAATCAAACACAAATTTCCAGTTAAACACGGAACTGATTTTATAGCATCACAAAAATGTTCACAACAAATGGTAAAAGTAAACACTACAATCAAGTGTCTTAAAAGTAAAATAAAATAACAAATCTAATGGCGTTTTGAAGAACAAGTTCTTTTGTTATGATCTAGCTTCTTGCAAAAACCACATCTAGTAGTCTTTTTAAATTCACCTGCAGATTTCAATCTTTTAGAAGAAGATGGACGACCGGGCATTCGTCTATCTTTCGGAGGAGCTATAATTGCATCTTCAACAGAAACGTCTTCACCCATAAAGTTTTTGATAGGATTGATTGGATAAGAATAAGCTAATCGAAAATAACCAAATTTGAAATAATCTTCAATGTAGTCGTACGCATTCAACTTTTCACAACTTAAAATACATCGGACGATATGAGCACAAGGAAAACCAGTAATTTGTCACACGTTACAAGAACAAACTCGAGTATATAAATCAACAAATTGATGAATGGGAGATTGAACTTCAAAAGCGTATTCACTTGATTTGATAACAAACCATGAAGCTCCTTCCAAATGAAAGTTCCTTAACCTAGTTTCATTCGTAGGACATAAAACGTTATTCAAAGTAGAAGCATCTTCACGACGATCAGACATAAGTTTCATTAACTTCAATCTAATTTTATTCAAACAAGCAGTAATTGGTAAATGTCTTTCCTCCAAAATCCACTTGTTAAAACTTTCCGAACAATTTGATGACATTTCACCATAACGACAACCAGGAAAAAAGACATTAGTAAACTTCTCAAAAGAAATTCCACTCAAAAGCTTTTCTGTAGTCGATCCACCAACATCTCTAAAGTTCTTCAATTCAGCATTAAAATCATCCAAATTGTTTGCATAAGCAATTCTTGCAAACATATCCAATAACAACCTCTTAATTGACTTGGAAAATTGTGATTTTAAAGCAACCTTTAAGTTGTTGGTCAAATGATAAAGACAAGATCCATGAATAAAATTTGGAAATACCTTTAAAATAGCAACAAGAATACAAGGATGACGATCAGAAATGAAAACAAAGCTTCTACTATCATCCTTAAGAAATTGTTTAAGTTGTTCACAATACCAAACCCAATTTTCTTCATCTTCTCCCGACACAATAACAATTGCTATAGGGAAAAAACCTATGCAAAAAAGAATAAAATTACCAAAAAAAATAGAATAAATAATAGCAACAATTAAAAAAAAGCAATATAACATGCAAAAATAATAAATAATTCACTAGTAGTTATACACAGGAGTTAGACGAGATACTTTTCCATAGTTAAGCAAATTTGCACACGTGCATGCACATTATAAAAATATGTATATACTTGAATGCATATAACCAGAACACTAGCATGCACTAAGTAAAGTCTGCAATAGTTGCATTCAATTATGCATATATCCAGAAATAGATGCATATCACTATGCAAATATTTCGAATATTAGCATACTTGTATACGAATATTCTGAATACAAGTATGCATTCGTTTATAATTTTTTGCATTGTTGCATGCAAGTATTAACCACTAATAGCATAATTGAACACAAATATTCGACAGAACATTACACATGTAGACATTGGTTCAAAATAATTGCATGAATATATGTAAAAATTAAGAAAACTTGCATAAATGTAAGCAAAAACTAATGAAAATTGCTGCTAGGAATTAAAAAAAAGTAAAAGAACATACCTTCATTTCCATTTTTACCAGTAGCAACCATTAAACAACCTTGAGCTCTTCCTTCATAAAAGTTGCGTCAACAAAAATTAAAGACCGACAATATTGAAATCCATATGCACAGACTTCAAATCCGATAAAAAATCTCTCAAATTGACGTGTATCAGCATTACACTGCAAAACAACTTTACTTCCAGGATTTGTACTAACAACAGTATCACAAAACGACTGCAAATGATATTAGGGCATTACATCACCTCCATGTAAATCTTCTAATGACAACCTCTTGCCACTGTAAGCATAATAATATTTCAGAATAACATTATACTCTATTTGAAACAAGTTCATAATGTCCTTTGTCTTCATTAACAAATTGGCTTGAATACAGTCACAAACCAACAACTTAATCAATTAACTAGATACAACGTGATTGCTTATGTCATGAATTCTGACACCACAATTATATTCAGGTTGAAATCTCTTTACAACAAAATATCCAGGAAGATTAAACATAAGAGAAGCATGAATCCTGAAACTACAATTTTCTTTTAGAACAAACAGCTGTAACTCTTTCCTTATCATTCTTAACCAAATTAAGTTTGTATCCAGTTTTCATACTATACATCATCAAATAAAGTCTAAATTTCATAACACCTCCTTTAAATTGTTGACCAACACCAGAGAAAATAAGTTGATTCAAATCACTTCTCTGCATTTGCCTAAATTGATTGTTCAAATCACTGGTATTAGTAAAAGAAGAATTACTACCGAAAGAAGGATCGCTACAATAAGCAGTAGAAGAGCTACTACGGTTGACGTCAACAAAAATAACCAAATAATCCTCATGATGATGTGCAACCAACAAGAGAATAGATTGAAGATCAGAATTACTTTCGATATTCCTTCTCAAACCATCTTTGAAGGGATATAATTCAAATGACAATGGAGTTAAATCAATCTATTTACCACAAACATCATCTCTCACGATAGCAACAAAATTATCAAAATAAAGACGAATAAAACAACTATCATTTCCAGACTTCAACAAAACCAATACATCAATGTCTGCAGGAACACTGTTATACAAAGAAAAAGAATCAACATTAAAAAGCCTAATCAGCAGTAATCAAATAAAATAATATAAACATGTTCATATAATTTTGAATAGATGCATACATGTACGCATTTTAACAGTACTATATGCATACTTATATGCAAAATTTTAGAATATTTGCACATATTTTTATACAAAATCGTTCATAAGAACACTTATAATATGTATATATTAAGAATATATGCATATTTATATGCAACTAATCATTAGGAACGCAAACAAATAGCATTAATAAGAGCTGAATATTTGTATGCATATATAAAGAATATATGCATACTTATACGAAACTTTTCTGAGTACATGAAAAACCAACGTGTTTTGATAATAGATGCATACTTGTTTGCTCATATTCACAATATATGTATATTTTAATAAACCTATTCAGAATATAAGAAAAAATATATTGAATAAATTATACGGCTGTACAATAAATAATAAACATAAAACTTTATACAAAAATTACATTATCCATAAAATAACCATAAAACTTTATATGTAAATTACATTATCCATCAATAAAAGTAGACAATTACAGAAATTCAGACTAGTAAATAAACAGAAATCGATTTTCAAAATGAAATCGTTAAAAAGAAAAAAAAAGTATAAATTACCTTGAAGAAGAAGCATCCATTTTATAAATGAAGGATTGATCAAATTAAATCTATGAAAACATTGCCGATTTCGCGGAATTTTAGATCGATAAAATCGAAAAATTGAGAATGAGGACAGCGCCACGATTTATCAAAGAAATATATGTTCATGAAAAAATTAATCCCTAATACATATTAGCTACCACGTTAATTACGGCGTAAATTGTGAAAATGGGCATTACTGAAAAAAAAGAACAGCTATTTAAAAACGGGGATGGAATTTACATATTTCAAAATCGGAGGATGTGAGCCTAATTAAGTGTAACAACCCGAAAATCTGGGCCAGTTTAAAATTTTTATTTTGGCAATTTTAGCGAATTTTGAACATTTAAAATAGATTATTTTAAACAATATCGACGAGAAATTTATTTTGAATGGAATTCGAACGTATATATTATATACGTCATCGTTAGAATATAAATAATTATATATAATTATATAATAGAATTGAAAACGGCGCGGTAGTTCGATAATTCGATTTCAAACTTCAAATGAATGTACCGGGTGCAAATTAAACCGTATTTTAGTGAAACCAAAAATAATAGGATCTATTTGAGAATATCTTTCCAACGAACCCGAAAAATTGAAATTTCATAGCGGAAATCAAAAGATATGTCCAGTTGAAAATTCTGAATAGTCGCTATGGAATTCAGGCCCTTAAAAATGGAAATTTTGCAAACGACCTCGGATTTCGACGAAACCACTTTTGTTGGATCCGTGATGTCAAGTTATTGCTAGGTTTCAAATTTCATAATTTTTCAAATCAATATGTGAGCGTGGCAAAGGAAAACGTGTTTGACTAGTTTTAGTTGATTTTAATCGACTGAAAATTGGCCATTTTTCCAACGGCCTCAGAATTCGACGAAACTAGTTTTGTTAGGACCGTATCGTCTATACGAAGCTAGAAAATATTTTTCTGTAATTTTTCGAATTAGTATGTGACCCCGGTAAATTGAAATGCGCGTTCAAATTCAGTATATAGAGTTATATGTTGATTTTGACGAAAACTGATCGAAACGATCGAATCAGCTTACGATACATATTCCATTGTGTTCGGAATGGGGGTAAAACGCTATAGACGACAGGCGGTGGACCTCGTTTAGAGGTCGAAATAAAAAGTCAACTTTTCTTATAATTAAATAATATAAAATTAAAAATCCCTCTTCCTTTTAGCTTCTATGCCCCCCCCCCCGTTCAATTTAAATCAAAAGAAAAAAAAGGAAAAGAAAAAGAAAAAATGGGAACGACGGCGGAGGGGAAACCGCCGCCGCCCCATCGCAGTCCACCTCCCCCCTCGCGCCATCCGCCTCCCTTCTTCTCCATCCTCTCGCACTCCTTCTCCTCTACGAACCCGACTCCCCCACGCGACCTCGCCGCCGCGCCTCAGGCGAACCCACCCCTCCTCCTTCCTGTCGATCTCCCCTTAGACCCGCGAACCCCCAACACCCACCAGACCCGAAACCCTAATCCCACACGCTCCGACAGACCGCCTCCCTCCACTCCTACGCTGACGCGAAGCACCGCACCTCCACTCCAACACGGGGAAGCTCCAGATCGGCGTCGAAGTCACTGTAGGCGGCTGGAAGTTCCACCCTAGGCCAGGAGCAATTTTCGCAGTGCAGAACGAAGTAAAAAGGTAATTTTTATTAAGAAATATAATTTATAAAAATCTTTGTTTTAAAATTCTTAAATAAATATATATATATGTTAGTGTTTTAAAATTAGAAAAAGAGTAGGATTTTTATGAAAAACAAACAAAGAAAGAAAACAATGCGATTTTTATAAATTAGCGTTATAAAGAAAATAACGAATTTTTAATAGATCTAAAGCAATATAAAGAAGTGATTTTAAATCGACAAAAGAAGTGATTTTTAATTATATAAAAATTCGATTTTTATATATTGAATAGCAAAGGAAAAATTCGATTTTTAAATATTGAATAGCATAGTAAAAATTCGATTTTTATATATTGAATAGCAAAGTAAAAATTCGATTTTTATATATTGAATAGCATAGTAAAAATTCGATTTTTATATATTGAATAGCGAAGTAAAATTTCGATTTTTTTATATTGAATAGCGAAGTAAAAATTCGATTTTTATATATTGAATAACGAAGTAAAAAAAATTCGATTTTTCTATATTGAATAACGAAGTAAAAAATTCGATTTTTATATATTGAATAGCATAGTAAAAAATAGATTTTTATATATTGAATAGCGAAGTAAAAATTCGATTTTTCTATATTGAATAGCAAAGTAAAAATTCGATTTTTATATATAGAATAACGAAGTAAAAATGTGATTTTTATATCTGTAGAGGATACGGGCAAAGAAAGTGATGAAAGATGAAACAACGAAGATTTCTGCATAAGAAGAGTCGTGGCGTTGGATTAGCTAATCGGTGAGAACTTCTCACCTTTTAATTTTGTTTTCTAGTTATATAAATATATACTAGGATGCAGACGGTGTTTAGTAGCACCCGACACCCGTCGTCCACAGACCATGGACGGCTTGTATGCTTGGTTGTTTGATTTTGTTGTGTAGTTGATTATGTGCTGTGATGGAAATAAAATAAAATATTTTATAGTGGAAAATATTTTATAGTTAAAAATAGAATTTTAACGTGTATATGAAAAGAAATAAAGATAAACAAATCGGACGATTTGTTTATATACACACATTTGACTGATATTGATTGGGACGATAAATTTTACACATCGCCCAAGTGCACAAATAAAATCTGTGTTTGATTGTTTGAAACCCCACACGGGTATTGGGATGATATATGACATACGCTAATCCCAATAGTTAGTTGTATGTCGATCGATTGATTGACAGACTGTTATAAACGTTAAATATTTATATTCGATGCTTATACAGTGTAGAATGCACTTCGGATGATGGTTGATTATTCATCGTTGTTATTGTATACATGTGTTGTAGAAAATCCATATAATTAACATTATATGGTAATTGATTGGGCCTCATTCCAATATTTGAATAGAATATTTGAAAATAAGAAATATTTGAATAGAATATTTGAAAATAGAAATATTTGAATAGAATATTTGAGAATAGAAATATTTGACATAGAAATATTTGAAATAGAATATTGGAAAATAAAAATATATGAAGCCGTGTTGATTGGATTGACGCCATTTTGACGTTAACGATATTTATATCGATTTTATTCAAATTGAAATGAATATTAAAGTGAATTGAAATTCAAATTAAATTGGATTGATTTGAAATTCGATTTAAATTATATTGATTAGAAATTCGAAATAAATGGGAGTGATTTGAAATTCGAATAGAATTGAAATTCGAATTAAATTGAACTAGAATTGAAATCGTTTTGAAATGAATTCGAATTGAAATTGAATAGAAATGAATTCGAATTGAAATTGAATAGAAATGAATTCGAATTGAAATTGAATTGAATTGAAATTGAATTGAATTAGAACTGAAATTGAATTAGAAATCAATTTGAATTGAAACCGTTTTGAAAATGAATTTAAAACGAATTTATATTGGAATATTCAATTTTGATTTGAAATTGAATATGTAGTTGAAACCGTTTTGAAAATGAATTTAAAACGATTTATAAAATAAGTTTTAAAAGGAAATCGACGAAGTATATATTATATATATAATATAATGGCCTGAATAGAACGCGCCGCGCCGCGGCAGTTCGCGAATTTCGACCATTGACTTCGAACGGATATTACGGGAGATCCGACCGTCGGATTCTCCTAAAACCGGAACCGTTGGGTTCGTATCGAAAAGAGATTTCTAACGAATATTAGAAATTTGAAATCGAACGGTTGTGTTTGGAATTATGTACAAATCAAATTTGAAAATGGTCGCTGTAAGTGCAGTTCGATGGCCGTTGATGGAAATCGACTGTACGGACCTTGATAAAATTATTAAAAATAGTAATAATTTGTGTAAAATCATAAGAAATGATTTAGAAAGAATTGGGATGAAAAACTCCATATTTGAAAAGATAAAAATAGATTTTTATCGAAATGAACTAGTTTTGAACTAGAATTATAATTCTATTTATTTTTAAATAAATAAATTGAATTTGAAATGGTTTTGAAAATAACCAGAATTTCCAATGATTGCATTGGGATGGATTTGAATCGAAATTGTCTTCGGAATATTTCGATGTGGGATTTTGTGATTATACAGATGTTGTTATGGAAATTTGAAAGATATAGATATATATATCGTTATTTCCAATACGATATCTGTTGGTCGTAGAATTTGATATTGAATATAAGCCGATATATTTTCTATTCAGAGCCTTGTATTTAATATCAAATGTGATTTGGGTTTGTCGTGAATGGTGTCTTTATTAACATTGTTCTTGAACCCAATTTAGAAAAGATTAAATCTTTTTATTTAGATTTAATGAAGTGTACCAATTAAATAATATTTAATTGGAATCGAATTAGTATTGATTTTTGGGTTTATCGTGAACAGTGTTTTAAGTAACACTTGTTCTTTAACCCGATAATTAATGGAAGGTGATTTTGGGTTTACCGTGAACCGTGTTTTAAATGACACTGATTCTTTAACCCAGTCAAAGATTAAAACTAAGTGGAGTTTTAATGAATCTTTAAATAGATTGAAATAATCGAAATGGAGTATCACCAGTTTTGCTCCAGGCGTTAGTTAAATCTTTAATTAGATTTGAACGTGGAATGGTAATTGAATTTACCGATAACACCGTGGTGTTAGATATGAAGTATAACCAGTTTTACTTCATGGGATGAATAGGTTGGGATTGGGAAATTAAAACAAATGATTACTTCGGTAAGGTTCGTTAATCCTGACTAGTTGAATCGAAATTCAAAAGATGATTAAAGAATAAATTCAAGGAATTTATCTTGGATAAAATTAATGGGAACCTTTCCCTATGAATGTGAAATTTAGAAACTAACTGTCGGTTAGCCAAGCAGAATGGTTTTCTGGATATTGATCTGATGTTGGTTTCGGCCTTCGGGGTTAATATTTGGGAAATTATTCTCTTGATTAATTTACGGTTAGTGACTGATGAATTGGAATGAGGCGTATGTTGTGTTTGTGTAACACTTATTTAAAATATACGCGAGTTATTCGGAAAGACCCGGTTTATCCCATTCTGAATAACTGATACGACGATAAGTCGAAGATGAAGACGGTGGTTGAAGACCGGAAGTCTTCACATCGTTTGGGTGATTACTGATGATCTTGATTGGGCTGTACACCCAAGATGAGGGAATCAATCGGTGGTCGTCCAGATGTACTTGGAGATCGATGGATATGCGAGGAAAGTGCCTCCGGTTTCGTTCAGACCCAGAACGAACTTGTAAATGGACTGTGTGTCTGACATTGGATTTTAGTCTGTGTGATTGATTTCTATTAAATATATATCTGTTTGGCGGCGGAGAATTCATTCTCTTGCTTAACGCCCTTCTCTGAGACGTACGAGCTCAGGGGTTATATACTGATGGATATCAAACGCATAGAGTGAATTGCCTGTGTGGCATGCTAAGATGCAAATGATCAAGGCTTCTGTTGAAAAGCAAAGTCTTGTGGTTGATGATCAAAGCACCGCCTGTGTGGCATAGCTTTGTGTAACGTGAATTCGCGAGCCTCACACCCCTGTTGTGAACCAAAAACGGGAGAAGGACCTCAGGGAGGACATGCGTTTCTTTCTAGCTAGAGTGGTGTCAGTGACCTACCAGCCCTGACATTTATATACTTTTCACCTGTGTGGTTGTTGCTGTCGCGAGGCGCCTCGGTTAGATCGGACGATCCGGGTCCGATGGAGCCATTCATTGGCTCATTTACGCCCCAAAGGGCGGGGAAACGTAGTGTTCAGGCATTTTAATCCACATCGGTGGACCGGCCCTGTCGCTCCAAGGCTTGACTGAGTACTTGCCTGAGACATGGGCTAGATTGTCTCGAATCGGTAGAGGACGATCCCTGGCCTCGGTTCATAGATGGAAATCCAATTTCCAAATACGTGATTTTGCGGTTTTAATTATAGAACAAGTATGGCGACATGATATATGATACCCCTGCCGCATATGATTGATACTTATGATTTGAGGTTGTTTTATACACTATGCACTTATAATAGTATCAAATAATCTGTTTTAAACGTATCAAGCATTCTTTGGCTGTTATAAGGGAAAACCCTATCCCCCGGCTTGCGTTGCATTGTGTGATAGGACCTGGGTCTTATAACAGCTTCATTTTTCTCTATTTAGCATCGCGCTGTTTGTTTTATGCACTGGTGTTCTTGGGAGGAAACCCGTTCCGTGTTATACGGCGTGGTCCCTTGATTTACCTAACTTTAAAATAAAGAATAATAATTGTTTTAGTTCTCACACCAGTCCCATGACTGACCTGGAGTTTATTGTTTTAACCTAAACTCTGGGTGCCCTTATTTTGACACGGGCAGCTAGTAGTTTTGGTTTTGCAGATTTATATTCACAGGATCCTAGTTTACAGCTGGAACGATATCCGGAAAGCTTTGTATCCGTATATCTCTTCTAGTTGTGTATTGTATTATTTTCCGCTGCTATGTAATTCATTGTAATCTCTGATAATTTGTGTTGTATAATATTCATTTATACTCTGTATATTCTTGTAATCTGATGCATTGTTGTAATATACAATGAAATGTTCTTCCGTCTGCGTTCTATTTTGTCGTGTTCTCGAAACAATCAGGCATTTCGAACGGTCTAGATCGGTTTAGCGACTGATTCGGATCGAGCGTCACGATTAAGTTTAGTTTTAAGGATGTGAGCCTAATTTTCACTTAGATTTAATAAGCCAGTGAAAGGTCCATTTTTCAAACGGTCACCAAATTCGATGAAATTAATTTTGTTAGGACCGCATTGTTGAAACATGGCTATATTTTAATTTCCATAATTTTTGGAGTTAGTATGTGGCCCTGGTAAATAAAAATGTACGTTGAAATTTAATATTGACTATTATATTAATTTATATTTTAATTCTGATGAAAGCTGATCGAAACAGTCGAATTGGCTTACGAAACATATTCCATTTTGTTTGGAATAGGAGTATTTAGCTAGGAACGACAGTCGTTGGGTTTGATTTGGAGTTCAGATCGATAAACAACTAATTCATGAATTAAATAATATTAAAAATATACTATAAATACCCCTTAAATTCCCCGAACCCTAATTTCCCCGTCCATTTTCAGTAGCCGCCGTTTCCTTTATCTTCGAAGGCCAGAATCACACGATTTTGAATCGTTAATCTCTCCCTACACATTTCGATTTAGCTAAAGATTATAAAACAAAAATTAGAGAGCAACGTTCGATCTTTCATCTCGTACGAGTGTGATCAAATCTAGATGAGTGGATTAGGGGTATTTGCTGCTCAAAGGAGCACCGTTCGAACTTGTTTTCAGGCCATGGGGGACTTCAAGTTTTGTGCCACTTAAGGCGTGGGGAAAGGGGGCCGAGGCGCTCGTCGTGGGGCAAGTCGATGGGTCATGGTGTTCTCGAAATGCGTGCGACGGTGGAGCTAGGGCTTACGTGTTTATCAATTTGCGGTTCCAGGAAATGTCGGAGGAAGGAAATGGTAAACGATAGGATTAGGAAATAATTAATTAATTATTTTAATTAATTTATTTATGTTAATTAATGATGTAATTAATGTTAAAATCCGTAACTTTCTCATGCGATATCAGAATTCAGCAAAACTGAATCCGTTGGAATCGTATTGAAAAATGCTACAACATGGAACTGACTAGAACGAAAAAGGAGCAAGTTGGGTTTTTAGTTAAATTAAACGCTTGTTTAATTTAGTTTAAAAACAAAATCTTCAAATAAAGACTGACGGAGTGGAAATCAATGTGAGAACTCTCTCACTCAAAATTTTGTACAATTATTTATTTTTGTAACAGCATTTATATAGATTGCCTGTGATTGCAATATTTGGTTGATGATTGGTGATTGAAGGATGTTTACAGTATTAGTGCCATTATTATTAAATTGTTGATAAATTCACTTGGATTGTGATGTAAACCCCCCACGGGTATTGGAACGATAATTTTACATGTCGCCCAATTAATTTGTTGATGATTGAAAACCCCACACGGTTCTGGGGATGATAATTAATCCACATCTCCCTTGGATTTAATTGTTTGTCAACCGATTGATTGACAGACTGTGATAAGCGTTATTTAATTATTTAATGCTTATACATCTGTAAATTGCACTATGGATGTGAATTGAATATTTAATAGTTGTTTATCACTATTTTTGAATGCATGTGATGTATGGAATCCATATAATTAAAATTATATGGTAATTAATTGAGTCTGATTCCAATTCAGAAATAACAAATATTTTAAAATAATATTTATTGTAAAATCAAAATATAATTTTGATGTCCAATTTTGGATAGACAAGAAAATATTGATATATGAAGCCGAGTTAAGTAGTTATACGCCATTTTTTCTCGAACGGATTTTTCTATCGATTTTATTCATTTAATAATGAATATCGAAAAGATTTGATTTCAAAATATGATATTTTGAAAATATTATCATTTTAATATTATAATGATATCGAATATTCAATTTTGATTTAAAATTTAAAATTGAAGTTGAGATCATTTTAAAATGAATTTATAAACGATTTACATATATGTTTTAAAAAGGAAATCGAAGAAATATATTATATATATTTAAATGGTTTGAATAGAATGTATCGCGCAACGACCGTTCGCGAATTTCAACCATTAACTTCGAATTGACGTAACGGGAGATCCGACCGTCAGATTCTCCTAAAACTAGAACCATTGGGTTCATATCGAAAAGAGCTTTCAAATGATAACAAGATATTTGAAATCTGATGGTTAGATATTAAAATATTTCCAAATCAATATTTGAAATGGTCGTTGTAAATGCAGTTCGATGGCCGTATATGGAAATCGACTGAAATGGCAATATTAAAATTATTGAAAATATGGATAAATTGTGTTAAATCACATTAAATGATTTGAAAAGGTTTTTGGATGAAATATTCCATATTTGAAAGGATAAAATATATTTATCTGAATGAACTAGTTAACAACTAGAATGAAGATTAAAAAGGAATTATAATGGTTAATATAACCAAAATTTTCCAACATATGAGTTGGAAAGAATTTAAATGGAAATAGTCTTCGAAATATTTTGATATCGGATTCCATGATTATGCGGATATTGTTGAGGAATTTGGAAGATATAGATATCATTATTCCCAATACGATATTTGTTGGTTTCAGAATTTGATATTGAATATAAGCCGATATGATTTCTATTCAGAGCCTTGTAATTAATATCAATCTAGATTTTAGGTTTGTCGTGAATGGTGTCTCAATAACACTGTTCTTAAACGCAGTTGAGAAAAGAATAAATCTTTTAATTAAGATTAATGAAGTTTTCCATTTAACACATATAATTGGAATGAAATGGAAGTTGATTTGGGGTTTATCGTGAACAATGTTTTAAATAACAATTGTTCTTTAACCCAATTAACAGTGAAGTTATGATTTTGAATTTATAATTTTTAATTAAGATTAATGGAACATTCCAAAGTAAAGTTTTCCAATTTAATATATTAAATTGGAATAGAATAGAATTCGATTTAATAATCGAGATGAACGCCTGTAAAGGAAGGCCGCTACTATTTATGGAATTTAAAAGGCTTTGCCGTTATTCCATTTATATTATCAGTCTGATACAGAAATTTATATCAGTTATATATTAATCAAATTTCCATGAAGATTCCATTTTGATGGAGGAGGATTTTGGATTTATCGTGAACTGCGTTTTTAATAACATTAGATATTTAACCTAGTTAAAGACAAGATTAATTTTCTAAAGAGTTGAATAATCATAAATAATGATTTTGAGATTAAAACCAAGTTGGAGTTTTAATGAATCTTTAATTAGATTGAAATGTGAATAAGGTAACTAAATTTACCGAATTCAAGAAATGTTCGAGAATGGGGTATCACTAGTTTTACTCCATGCAATAGCCAAATCTTTAGTTAGATTTGAAACGAGAAATGGTAATTGAATATATCAATAACATAATGGGTGTTAGATATGGAGTACTACCAATTTTGCTCCATGGAATGAATAGGTTGGGATTGGAAAAAATAAAATAAATGATTACTTCGGTAAGGCTTGATAACCCCGACTAGTTTTATAAACCTTGATTGGGTTTAAAGTGCGGAAAGATAAAATAAAATCTTTTGAAATGATATCCAAAGGAAGATTTAAGAATAAGTTTAAAAGAACTTATCTTTGATAAAATTAATGGGAACCTTTCCCCTAAGATGTGAATATTTTAATAAAAGAATATTCTGAATTGGAATGAGGCGTATGATGTGTTTTATAGCACTTGATTATTGATTATAAAATACGCGAGTTATTCAAGAATACCGAGTTTAACCCATTTTGAATAGCTGATACGCGACTAAAAGTCGACGATGAAGATGTTGGTTTAAGACCAGAGATCTTCACATCATTTGGATGATTACTGATGTCTTTATTGGGCTGTACACCTAAGACAAGGTAATAAGTGGTGATCATCCAGACGTACTTGGAGATTGACCGGATTTGCGAGGACCTCTCTCCTGTATTGGACATATGGGATGAGGAATAAGGTGCCTCCGGTTTCGTTCGGACCCAGAACGAACTTGTAAATGGATTATGCGTCTGACATTGGATTTCATTCTGTGATGATTGATTTCTATACAATATATATTTGTTTGGTGGCCGAGAATTTATTCTCTTGCTTAACACCCTTCTCTGGGACGTACGAGTTTAGAGGTTATATATTGATAGACATCAGTCGTATGGCGTCAATTGTCAGTGTGGCTGCTAAGATGCAATGATCAAGGCTTTTGTTAAAAAGTAGAATCTTGTGGATGATGATCAAATCACGAATTTAATTAGCTTATCTTTGTGTATAGCATTAATTCGTGAGCTTCACACCCCGGTATGGACCATAAACGGGATGAGGGACCGCAGGGAGGGCATGCGTTTCTTTCTAGCTAGGAGTGATGCCATGGTATGGAGCCCAAGCAATTTACTTATGTGGATGTTGGAAAGCGAGGTACCTTGGATTTGGGTTGCTAGTGGCCCTTGATGGTTGATATAATGACCTGATTGTTTGCCCTATAGGGCAGGGAAACATATTGTTCAAGAATTGTCAATCCACAAACATAAAGTGGATCGGCCCTGCCGCTCCCAGGTGCAGTTGCGGCTGAATCCGGAGACATGGGAGGCTAGATTGTCTCGAATCGGAAGGAGAGATCCCCTTGCCTTGGTTCATGATGGAAATCCAATTTCGAGTACGACATTGTACGGTTTTACTTGTAAACCTATATGACAACATAATAGGATGGGGTATTATGCCGTCTAGGATTGATACATTTATATTTGAAGTTGTATTGACACTATGCACTTATAATAATAATAAAAGATAAAATTCGCATACCAATCATGTCTGGCCATTATAAGGTAAAGCTTTATCCTTTGGTTTGTGTTTGCATTATGCGATGGGACCTGAGTCTTATAATGGCTTCATTTTTCCTGTTAGCATTGCGATGTTGGTTTTATGGTACTCTTGGGAGAAAACCCATTCCGTGACATGCGGCATGGTGTAACGACCCAGAAAATCTGAACCAATTATTTTGTTTTAAATTGGCTAAAATAATGGATTTTAAATATTTAAAATAAATATTTTAAATAATAGCAATGAAAAGTGAGTTTGAATCGACGTTTGAAAATGAATATAATCAATTCTAATTATAAACAAGGCCTGAAAAGGCGCTGCAATTTCATAAATTGAATTCAAACTTTGTCGGACTGTGCCGGGTGCAAAACAAAACGGATTTGAGTGAAACCAAAAATATTTAAATCTATTAGTGAATACCTTTCTAACGAATCTGAAAAATCGAATTTTCATAGCGGAAAGCAAAAGTTATGGCCAAATGAATTTTCAGAAAGGTCGCTATGGAATTTATATAGCCCGTGAAATTGGCCATTTTGCAAACGGCCTCGGAATTCGACGAAACCACTTTTGTTGGATTCGGGATGTGAAGTTATTGCTAGGTTTCAAATTTCATAATTTTTGAAGGTAGTATGTGAGCGTGGCAAAGGAAAACGTGTTTTGATCAATTATAGTTAAATTGGATCGACCAGAAATGGGCCTTTTTGCAAACGGTCTCGGAATTCGACGAAACTAGTTTTGTTGGGACCGTATCGTCAAAACATAGCCAGATTTTTTTTTTGGAATTTTTCGAATCAGTTTGTGGCCCTGGCAAATTGAAATGTACGTTCAAATCGAATATTGAATGTTATATATTTTAATTTGAATGAAAACTGACTGAAACATTCGAATGGGCCTTTGAAACATATCCCATTGTGTTCGGAATGGGGGTAAAACCCTAGGGATGACAGTCGTTGGGTTTGAATTGGGGTTCGTGTGTGAAAGAGGGTATTTTCAAAATTTAAAAATATATAAATTAATAAAAAATTCTATTGGTGCACGCATTCTTCTCTCTCCCCGATATCATCCAGAACGCACGGCGGAAGTTCTTCAAAGCTTTCCCCCTCGTTTTCTCCTCCTACACGCACCGATAGCCTTCGACCCAGTTGGGTTTTTTGAAGAGCTCCCCTCAAGCTTCAAATCCATGGTCGTGGCACCCCCTCTCGTCTGGTGAATCGCGAGAACCGAGCCCTCAAAGATCCGACCTTCATCGCTCTGCCGTGGATCAACGGCGCCGTCGAGTTCACCTGAACCACCATGGTTGCGCGCGCCTCTCCAAGCTGCTCCACGTGGTGTTGGTCGATAGTCATATCACTGCGCGGATTCGAAGAAAAATCGCAACCTAGTTTTGAACAAGTTTGAAAAGGTACGACCTATTTAATTTTAAACTATATTATAGCAGTTTAAAGCGCTACCGTTTTTGATTTCATTGTAAAAATCATATCCTTTTAGTTTCTTGACGAAATTCAGTGAAACAAGAGACAGTGGACTCGTGTGGACGTCTTCTACATTCTAGAAGAGACCGCATATTTTTCTGAGCCTTCTGCTATTTTTGGTGGAGTGGAACCCAATGTGAGATTTCTAATTTATAAACGATATGGAAAACGATGATGTATAAATTATATAGTCGATGTATGGGTTATATAAGCGTTGTACACCTCATGTATAAGCGTTGTATAAGTTGTACGTTCGATGTATAAGTTATATATGCATTGTAAAAATTATATATGTGTTGAAATAGAAGTGAACTGCTATATATAATATATATATATATATATATATATATATATATACGCCCCTCGTCCACAAACCATGGATGATATTTATTGGTTGTGATTGGTGTGAAAATTGATTGATAGCGAATGGTTGATTGGAATTGTTTGTGGTTGATATTGATATATTGGGGTTGAAAAATACCCATTTGTGGTTGAGAAATATTTGGTTGAAACCACATAGGATCAGTTTGTGGAAATGAAAAATATATACATGCCGCCTGCGTGCGAACTAGATGCATGATTCCCCATTGTCAAAAACCGCGAGGTTTTAAGGTAGAGCGAGGAGCCGTACTAGGGACGGTCCCGGTTTTAACTACCCTGCCGTTATGCTGACGAAATTTTGAATAATATTCATGTGTTTGAATTATTTTCATTTGCTGAAACTATATTTATTCATTGAATAGAAAACCTTCATGTGTTGAATCACTATTCTTTCGTTGATTAGAAATTCATGTGTTGAATGGTATTCATATTTTGAAATAAATCGTTTTATAATAAAAATCACATTTTTATCATCTGTATGAACTATATAAAATAATCTCGTTTTGAAAGAAATTGTTTTATAATAACAATCCTATTTTTATTACCTATATGAACTATATAAAATAATAGAGTTTTGAAATGAATTGTTTTACAATAAAAATCACATTTTTATTATATACATGAATTGTTAAATATAGTGAAGTGCTGAAATAGAAGACAGTTAGATAAAAATATCATTTTTATCAAATGTATGAAAAGAATATAGTTTTGAAATCGAATAATCGATATATATATAAATAGAATTAAAATATATCGAATAAGGACGCTGCAGTTCGTATTTTGAAACCGTGATTTCAAATGATTAGTACAGGAGATCCGACCATCGGATTTTCCTGAAATCGCAACCGTTGGGTTCGCATTGAAAAAATCTTTCCAATGGCACCAACTTTGTAAAAATCCAACGGTTGGATTGTCTGGAATGTTTAATTCAAATCTGAAGAAAAACAACGCCAGAATCGATTATATTTATATATATATAAATATAATTTTATATTATCGAATAACGACGCTGGAGTTCGTATTTTGAAATCGAAACCTCAAACGATTGTACCGGGAGATCCGACCGTCGGATTTTCCCAAAACTGGAACCGTTGGATTCATTTTGAAAAGATCTTTCTAATGATGTAAATTTTGTGAAGATCCAACGGTTAGATTTCAGATATGTGTAAATCAAATCTGAAGAAAAACAGCGCCACGGTCGCGTTATGGCCCGAAGCGTCGTTTTGAATAGATTGGCTATTTTAAAATAAATAAAAATAGCGATAAATCGTTATAAAATATTATAAACGATATGGATGTGAAATTTAAAAATTAACTGAAGGTTGGCTAAGTCGAATGGTTTCTTGGGTATTGATCTGATGTTGGTTTCGGCCTTCGGGGTTAATATTTGGGAAATCGTTCTCTTACTGATTGACGGTTAGTGACTAATGAATTGAAATGATGCGTGTGTATGTTAGTGTTGCACTTGTTTATTATATACGCGAGTTGCTCAGAAAGACCGGGTTTATCCCATTCTGAATAACTGAATCGACGATAAGAAATCGAAGATGAAGACGGTGGTCGAAGACCGGAGATCTTCACCTCGTTTGGATGGTAACTGAGGTCCTGATTGGGAGGCATCCCGAAATATGGATAATGAGTGGTGATCGTCCAGACGTACATGGTGATCGATGGGTTTGCGAGGTATATAGTGCCTCCGGTTTCGTTCAGACCCAGAACGGACTTGCAAATGGACAGTGTGTCTGACATTGGAATTTATTCTGTGTGATTGATAGCCATCAGTTGCACGGTTTGAATTGCCTGTGTGGCATGCTAAGATGCAGTGATCAGGGCTTCTGTTGAAAAACAAAGTCTTGTGGTGATGATCAAAGCATCGCCTGTGTGGCGTAGCTTTGTGTATAACGTAAATTCGCGAGCCTCACACCCCGGTATGAACCAGAAACGGGAGAAGGACCTCAGGGAGGGCATGCGTTTCTTTCTAATTAGAAGTGGCGTCAGTGGTTTTACACGCCCTGACGAGTTTGACTCATGTGGTTGTTACTGTTGCGAGGCGCCTCGGTTAGATCGGACGATCCGGGTCCGATGGAGTCATTCGTTGGCTCATTGACGCCCCAAAGGGCGGGGAAACGTATTGTTCAGGCATAATAATCCACATCGGTAGACCGGCCCTGACGATCTAAAGGGTTGATGCGTTCTGATCCTGAGACACGGACTAGAGCGTCTCGAATTCGGTAAGGACTGTCTTTTGCCTTGGTTCATGACGGAGATCCAATTTCCAAATACGTGACTGTGCGGTTTTGATTGTATACCTATATATAGCGACATAGTGGTATGGGGCATTAATGCCGTCTATGATTGATAGTTATGATTCGATTTGTTTTTGAAACATATAAACGCTAGTAATAATAACAATTGCTTTTGTTTTATTCGTATCAACCATATTTTGGCCATTATAAGGTAAAAACTCTATCCTCCGGTTTGCGTTGCATTGTGTGATGGGAACTGAGTCTTATAATGGCTTCATTTTTATAAAAAGCATTGCGATGTTTAAAAGAATGATTTGTTTTTAAAGCACTGGCAATCCAAAGGAGTAAACCCGTTCCACGAAAGTGGTGTGGTCCTGTGATTAGCCATTTCTGAAATGTGTTGAGTAGATTTCTCATACCAGTCCCAAGACTGACTCGTAGTTTGTTTCACTTTCAAACTCCGGTGCCCCTTTTTCTACACGGGCAGCCTTGTATTTAGGTTTTAGCTGGCTCTTTCTGGATAGCTGGAGCTGAAGATGGATTCTATCATTTATCTCTTTTTATTCTGTTCAGCTCCTATTGTACATATTTTGTTTGTTTTCCGTTGTAGACATTTATGTATAGCTGAACTGTATTTGTACTAAGTAAGATCCTGTATACTGTGTAACTCTGATGATTACTTTTATCCAGTATATTATATTGTTCATTATCTGGTGTATTTATTTAATTCTGTTCTGCTATTATCTGTTTCTGTGTTATATTCCAAAGATTACCCTTGTCTCCGTCTGTACGGGAAATGGGGTCGTCATAACGTGGTATCAGAGCTTTGGTTAAGCTTAGTTCTGGAATATAACATATTAACGAACTCGTCAGAAATAGAACCAGTAGTGTTCTAGGACGAGTAACTCATTACAGATAGGATAGTAATATCCTGGTATGAGTAAAGCAGAATGGAATTACACCTCGATAGACACATTTACATTTGAAGTATGTGTTTCTATATTTTAAAATATCTTTTCTGTGACCTGACACTTGATCTGCCATTTGCAGAAGTACTAGAAAAATGAGTGTCAGAAACAGGAGAAATGCAGAACCCGATCTAGAGGCTCTATTAAAGAGATATCGAAATCTGAACGGAGCACAGTTCTCGGGCAATGAATCTATTATTCAAACTCAAGCTTGGGTGAGCTCTGCAGAAAGAATATTTGAGCTTATCCAGTTGAGAGATGATCAGAAAAGATTAGTAGCCTCTTGGGCGCTCAAAGAAGAAGCTTTGATCTAGTGGGAAACAATCATCAAAGATAATCCAGAAGGTGATATCACCTGGGACAGATTCAAAGAGATTTTCCTAGAAATATTTACTCCTCCTGAAGCGACGGAGCGATTATGTGATGAATTTTCTTATCTGATACTAGGTGATATGACCATCCCAGAATATCCTAAGAAATTCAACGAACTTGCTCACTTTGCTCCTCATCTGATTCAAGATCCAAAGAGGAAGAATCTGAGATTTATTCATGGCCTGCAAAGGAGATATCATAATAGTGTATGAGGAATGTGAAGCTTCCTTTTTCAGAAATGATATACATGGCTTATCAGTATGAAGATCTCCATAAGAAAGGAATGTTGCGAGACGAAAAGGAAGTCTGTTCTAGTAACAAAGAAGAGTCGGAAACTGATATTCCTGAAGCCAGTACGAGGTCTGAGGTCAGTGAGAAGCCCAGTGCCAAGAGAAAAAGGGCTAAGTCTGGGAAAGAACCAGTAACAACTGCTATTTGCTCTAACTGCAATAAGAAAGGACATTTGTCGATGAGTTGCAGATCTTTAAAGAAACAAAGAAAAGAGGGATATAGAGCCAATCAAAAGCAAAAGAAGAAAAGGTTCAGAACTGATGGGGAGTTTCAAGAGAATAGGGAGTGCAAACAGTGCCACGAGGCTGGTCATCTTGCAAAGGATTGCCCGCTCTTAAACAAGCCTGAAATAGTTCAAGTGAATGAAGTAGCAGAAGCTTCTGAGCCCACAGCTATTCAAGAAAGGCCAGATGTTTTAGAAGGCACGCTAACTGTCAAAGATATTCCAGTTAAAGTACTGTTTGACACAGGCGCGTCACGAAGCTTCATTGCAAAGGATGCAGCTAAGAAACTGGATTTGAATTTGAAAAAGCTCAAGGAACCAATGACTGTCCAGAATCCGGTTGGGGGTTCCATTGATCTCAGTTGGGTTTGTGGAGTGCCGGTTTCTTTTTCTCGTTATCGGTTTCCTACCATCGCGGTCGTCATGAATTTTAAAGAGTTTGATCTTATCTTGGGGTTAGACTGGTTGACAAAATATGAAGCTGAAGTTAAATGCGCCGACAGAGTCGTAAAGGCGAAGATTAAATCAGATGATTATATAACCATTCCCTGCGAAGGTCAGAATGCTAATAGAAAAGACTTCTGGGCAGCTCTAGATGTTTCTCCAGCACAAATAGAACATATCCCTGAAATCACAGAGAATATTCCCGACCTAGTGAAAGACATTCCTATCGTCAAGAACTATGCGGATGTGTTCGAGGAAGTTGTTCGCTTACCTCCGTAGAGAAAATAGATTTCAAAATTTCTTTAATTCCGAATGCAAGGCCAGTAGTTCACGCTATTCGAAGGATGTCCTTGAAAGAGAAAGAGGAATTAGACAATCAAACACGACATCTCGTATGGAAGGGTCTGATCAGGCCTAGTTTCTCAGATTGGGGTGCAGCAGTGGTGTTTGTCCCAAAATCAGACGGTACTCTACGTCTATGTGTGGATTATTGTGATCTGAACAAACAGACAATAAAGAACAAATATCCATTGCCGCGGATTGGTGATTTGTTGGATCGATTAAATGGCGCACAAGTATTTTCACGAATGGACCTAGCTACAGGTTTCCATCAGCTTCGTATCGCCGAGGAGTGTGTTCCAATGACAGCATTCAGAGGCCCAGACTTATTCTACGAGTGGTTAGTAATGTCGTTCGGCTTATGTAATGCTCCAGCCTATTTCGTCGATCTAATGAACAGAGTATTCAGAGGAGTATTGAATAAATTTGTTCTGGTTTTCATTGATGATATCCTTATCTTCTTTAAGTCAGAAAGCGAGCACGAAAAACACTTGGAACAAGTGTTAGAAATCCTCAGAAGGAATGTATTAAAAGCAAAGTTTTCCAAATGTATATTCTGGCAAGAAGAAGTCAAATTTCTTGACCATGTAGTGTCAAAGCAAGGAATTTCAGTGGATCCCAGTAAAATCACTGCTATTTAGAATTGGAAATAGCCTCGTACGCCAACAGAAGTTAGAAGTTTTCTCGGGTTAGCTAGTTATTATCGGAAATTCATTAAGGATTTCGCGAAGACATCTAGTTCCTTAACAAAACTGACTAAGAAACATTCGAGATTCAACTGGACTCCGGTATGTGAGGAAGCTTTCCAGGAGCTGAAATTAAATCTGACAACTGCTCCAGTGTTAACAATAATAGATGGAAATCAGGACTTGAAAGTCTGGACCGATGCTTCTAGAGAAGGCCTTGGCGCAGTGTTAGTGCAAAAAGGTCAAGTGATTGCTTATGCTAGCCGTCAGCTGAAGCCGCACGAGAAAAACTACGTCACTCATGATCTTGAGTTATTGGCGATAGTATTCGTTTTGAAAATCTGGAGGCACTATCTTCTGGGTGAGAGATTTGAACTGTTTACAGATCACCAGTCATGAAAGTATCTGTTCACCAAGAAAGACTTGAATCTGAGGCAGCAACGTTGGCTGGAGTTTCTTGCAGCATATGACTTTGAGATTATATACACTCCAGGGAAGGCCAATGTCGTAGCCGATGCGCTGAGCCAAAAGAATGTAATGATCGCCAGCTTTATTATTACGACTTCCTTGATTGAAAAAATATCTATTCTTCAGAAGGAGGATAACTTTATTAAGGATATGATCAAAAGGATTCAGAAAGGCGAACCCTCGTGTTTTCAAATAGATGATGACGGGATCCAGAGATTGAAAGGAAGGATTTGTGTTCCTGGCATCCCCGAGCTCAAAAGGGAAGTGTTAGACGAGTGTCACAAGTCCAAGCTGAGTATCCATCCTGGTGTGGCCAAAATGTACAACGATCTCAAGCGAACATTCTGGTGGAAGGCTATGAAAAGAGACGTTTCAATATATGTTAGCCGATGCCCTACTTGCCAGCTAGTCAAGAGCGACCAACAGAAACTGGCTGGATTGTTACAACCGCTAGACGTTCCTGGTTGGAAGTGGGAACATATTTCCATGGACTTCATTGATGGTTTGCCCAGAACCAGAAAAGGAAATGACAGTATTTGGGTGATCGTAGATCGCTTCACGAAGACCGCCCATTTCATACCTGTCAGATCAAACAGAACTGCTCAGAGTCTAGCGCAGGTTTATTTCAAGGAAATAGTTAGACTACATGGAGTGCCGCTCAGTATAGTCAGTGATAGAGATACAATATTTACTAGTAAATTCTGGGAGGCATTTCAAGTAGAGCTGGGAACAAAATTGAACTTGAGCACCGCTTATCATCCTCAGACAGACGGTCAGACTGAGAGGGTGAATCGTATTTTAGAAGATCTATTACGGGCTTGTGTTCTAGATTTCAGTGGATCATGGGAAGACCATTTGCATTTGGCTGAATTCTCATATAATAACAGCTATCAGGCGAGCCTAACAATGTCGCCATTCGAAGCATTATATGGTAGACCGTGCCGATCTCCTGCTTGTTGGGTCGAACCCGGTAATAGACTCGTGTTAGGGCCAGATATGATCCGAGAAGCTGCCGACAAAGTCGAATTTATTAAGAAACGATTACTGGCCGCTCAAAGCCGACAAAAGAGCTATGCCGATAGGAGAAGAAGAGATATATCCTTTGCTGTTGGCGACTATGTATATTTGAAAGTATCGCCGATGAGAGGAGTTATCCGGTTCGGTAAGACTGGAAAGTTGGTGCCCAAATTCATTGGCCCGTTTCCTATTCTGGAACGGATCAGAACTCTCGCTTATAGGGTCAAATTGCCAGATTGGTTGCCTGGAGTTCATGATGTATTTCACATATCTCAACTCCGAAAGCACGTTCATGATCCAGACTTGATCGTGGAAGATGCAGCTCAACAGGACATTGAAATTACCCAAGAATTAGCTGTGAGAAGAGAGCCGCTAAAGATCATCGGCAAAGAAACCAAAGAGCTGAGGAACAAGAAGGTTCACTTAGTCAAAGTGCAATGGAGTGGAGATCCGCGAGATTGTACTTGGGAAACTGAGGAGAGCATTCAGAAAGCCTATCCCAGATGCCGAGTGGATATCTCTGATTGACTCCAGTGCAAGGTACATTTACCATACTTTGCATTACCAATAAGTTCTCTATTCTGTTGTTATTTTATTTCCATGGATGTGCACTTTTAATTCTATAGTCTGAATGATTTTAAAAGAATATAGAAATTGATTTGTATGATTTTGAAAAATTAAAAATAATTTGATTGTTGTTTGTGTTGTGTGATAGTAAATTTGATTAATTGGATTATTGAAACAATAGTTAATTTAATCAACAATAGAATAATGGTAGAATTTATTCATTTAAATCACACATTGAAATGATTAGAAAATAGATAGAAATATATACATGTGCATTATATATGTTTGAACAGGTAATTGGATAGCTGTTGAGTAAAGATTTTATTTGCGTGCCCGACAAATAGGTAAACCTTAATGAGTTGGATGCGAAATACTATTATATCAACTCCTGTGAATGCCATTGGATGCGGAGTGCTGGTTATTCTGTGTGTAATAATAAATGTCGCCATAGGATAGTAACAATTAATTTTGAACTACATTACATGGCATACTTCTAAAGATAGGCATACTTCATCATATACCACATAAGCATTTGGAGCTTGTGTGACAAGGTGGAAGATTTACCATATGAGCGAGAGGCTTGTATGGCGATGACTATATTTTACAGGTTGAACTGATGACTGATATGGATTATTTAAATTGTAACGATTAAATTGCCAGATTAATAAAAACCCCACACGGGTCTGGAGTTGACAATTATCACGTCTCTCTAGTTATTAGATACGGCACATGGACTATATATTTCCCACACGGGACGAGGTGACGAGGATTTATCCTCTGGAGCATTTAAAATACACACTCCCTCCGGCTTTGACAGGGTGACGAGAATTTATTCTCTGAAGTTATTATCAGTACACGCTCCCCTGTAAACACCAGAATATATCACTATAAATATGTGTATGCTTATTAGGATTTATTGTGTACCTAATACGGCCCAATAAATTTCCAAACCTCTCCCCGTACAAAGGAGGTTATGGCGAAATTTTTCGAAAATTCCGGGTGTTAGCCAAATTTTTGAAGAATTTGAAAATTCTCAGAAACTGAAAAGTTGGAGAATGGAAGCCAGATCGAACGTAGAGTTGATTAATCAAACCACTTTCGACTTTGTTCCTTTTCGGGGACGAAAAGTTTTAAGTGGAGGAGATTGTAACGACCTAGAAAATCTGAACCAATTAAAAAAATTTGAATTGGCTAAAATAATGGATTTTAAATATTTAAAATAAATATTTTAAATAATAGCAATGAAAAGAGAGTTTGAATCGACGTTTGAAAACGAATATAATTAATTCTAATTATAAACAAGGCCTGAAAAGGCGCTGCAGTTTCATAAATTGAATTCAAACTTTGTCGGACTACGGGTGCAAAACAAAACGGATTTGAGTGAAACCAAAAATATTTAAATTTGTTAGTGAATACCTTTCTAATGAATCTGAAAAATCGAATTTTCATAGCGGAAAGAAAAGTTATGGCCAAATGAATTTTCAGAAAGGTCGCTATGGAATTTATATAGCCCGTGAAATTGGCCATTTTGCAAACGACCTCGGAATTCGACGAAACCACTTTTGTTGGATTCGGGATGTGAAGTTATTGCTAGGTTTCAAATTTCATAATTTTTGAAGGTAGTATGTGAGCGTGGCAAAGGAAAACGTGTTTTGATCAATTATAGTTAAATTGGATCGACCAGAAATGGGCCTTTTTGCAAACGGTCTCGGAATTCGACGAAACTAGTTTTGTTGGGACCGTATCGTCAAAACATAGCCAGATTTTTTTTTTGGAATTTTTCGAATCAGTTTGTGGCCCTGGCAAATTGAAATGTACGTTCAAATCGAATATTGAATATTATATATTTTAATTTGAATGAAAACTGACTGAAACATTCGAATGGGCCTTTGAAACATATCCCATTGTGTTCGGAATGGGGGTAAAACACTAGGGATGACAGTCGTTGGGTTTGAATTGGGGTTCGTGTGTGAAAGAGGGTATTTTCAAAATTTAAAAATATGTAAATTAATAAAAAATTCTATTGGTGCACGCATTCTTCTCTCTCCCCGATATCATCCAGAACGCACGGCGGAAGTTCTTCAAAGCATTCCCCCTCGTTTTCTCCTCCTACACGCACCGATAGCCTTCGACCCAGTTGGGTTTTTTGAAGAGCTCCCCTCAAGCTTCAAATCCATGGTCGTGGCACCCCCTCTCGTCTGGTGAATCGCGAGAACCGAGCCCTCAAAGATCCGACCTTCATCGCTCTGCCGTGGATCAACGGCGCCGTCGAGTTCACCTGAACCACCATGGTTGCGCGCGCCTCTCCAAGCTGCTCCACGTGGTGTTGGTCGATAGTCATATCACTGCGCGGATTCGAAGAAAAACCGCAACCTAGTTTTGAACAAGTTTGAAAAGGACCTATTTAATTTTAAACTATATTATAGCAGTTTAAAGCGCTATCGTTTTTGATTTCATTGTAAAAATCATATCCTTTTCGTTTCTTGACGAAATTCAGTGAAACAAGAGACAGTGGACTCGTGTGGACGTCTTCTACATTCTAGAAGAGAACGCATATTTTTCTGAGCCTTCTGCTATTTTTGGTGGAGTGGAACCCAATGTGAGATTTCTAATTTATAAACGATTTGGAAAACGATGATGTATAAATTATATAGTCGATGTATGGGTTATATAAGCGTTGTACACCTCATGTATAAGCGTTGTATAAGTTGTACGTTCGATGTATAAGTTATATATGCATTGTAAAAATTATATATGTGTTGAAATAGAAGTGAACTGCTATATATAATATATATATATATGCCCCTCGTCCACAAACCATGGACGATATTTATTGGTTGTGATTGGTGTGAAAATTGATTGATAGTGAATGGTTGATTGGAATTGTTTGTGGTTGATATTGATTGATTGTGGTTGAAAAATACCCATTTGTGGTTGAGAAATATTTGGTTGAAACCACATAGGATTAGTTTGTGGAAAAGAAAAATATATACATGCCGCCTGCGTGCGAACTAGATGCATGATTCCCCATTGTCAAAAACCGCGAGGTTTTAAGGTAGAGCGAGGAGCCGTACTAGGGACGACCCCGGTTTTAACTACCCTGCCGTTATGCTGCCGAAATTTTGAATAATATTCATATGTTTGAATTATTTTCATTTGCTGAAACTATATTTATTCGTTGAATAGAAAACCTTCATGTGTTGAATCGATATTCATTCGTTGATTAGAAATTCATGTGTTGAATGGTATTCATATTTTGAAATAAATTGTTTTATAATAAAAATCACATTTTTATCAACTGTATGAACTATATAAAATAATCTCGTTTTGAAAGAAATTGTTTTATAATAAAAATCCTATTTTTATTACCTATATGAACTATATAAAATAATAGAGTTTTGAAATGAATTGTTTTACAATAAAAATCACATTTTTATTATATACATGAATTGTTAAATATAGTGAAGTGTTGAAATAGAAGACAGTTAGATAAAAATATCATTTTTATCAAATGTATGAAAAGAATATAGCTTTGAAATCGAAGAATCGATATATATATATATATATAGAATTAAAATATATCGAATAACGACGCTGTAGTTCGTATTTTGAAACCGTGATTTCAAATGATTAGTATGGGAGATCCGACCATCGGATTTTCCTGAAATCGCAACCATTGGGTTCGCTTTGGAAAAATCTTTCCAACGGCACCAACTTTGTAACAATCCAACGGTTGGATTGTCTGGAATGTTTAATTCAAATCTGAAGAAAAACAGCGCCAGAATCGATTATATTTATATATATATATATAAATATAATTTTATATTATCGAATAACGACGCTGCAGTTCGTATTTTGAAATCGAAACTTCAAACGATTCTACCGGGAGATCCGACCGTCGGATTTTCCCGAAACTGGAACCGTTGGATTCGTTTTGAAAAGATCTTTCTAATGATGTAAATTTTGTGAAGATCCAACGGTTAGATTTTCAGATATGTGTAAATCAAATCTGAAGAAAACAGCGCCACGGTCGCGTTATGGCCCGAAGCGTCGTTTTGAATAGATTGGCTATTTTAAAATAAATAAAAATAGCGATATATCATTATAAAATATTATAAACGATATGGATGTGAAATTTAGAAATTAACTGAAGGTTGGCTAAGTCGAATGGTTTCTTGGGTATTGATCTGATGTTGGTTTCGGCCTTTGGGGTTAATATTTGGGAAATCGTTCTCTTACTGATTGACGGTTAGTGACTAATGAATTGAAATGATGCGTGTGTATGTTAGTGTTGCACTTGTTTATTATATATGCGAGTTTCTCAGAATGACCGGGTTTATCCCATTCTGAATAACTGAATCGACGATAAGAAATTGAAGATGAAGACGGTGGTCGAAGACCGGAGATCTTCACCTCGTTTGGTTGGTAACCGAGGTCCTGATTGGGAGGCATCCCGAAATATGGATAATGAGTGGTGATCGTCCAGACGTACGTGGTGATCGATGGGTTTGCGAGGTATATAGTGCCTCCGGTTTCGTTCAGACCCAGAACGGACTTGCAAATGGACAGTGTGTCTGACATTGGAATTTATTCTGTGTGATTGATAGCCATCAGTTGCACGGTGTGAAATGCCTGTGTGGCATGCTAAGATGCAGTGATCAGGGCTTCTGTTGAAAAACAAAGTCTTGTGGTGATGATCAAAGCACCGCCTGTGTGGCGTAGCTTTGTGTATAACGTAAATTCGCGAGCCTCACACCCCGGTATGAACCAGAAACGGGAGAAGGACCTCAGGGAGGGCATGCGTTTCTTTCTAGTTAGAAGTGGCGTCAGTTGTTTTACACGCCCTGACGAGTTTGACTTATTTGGTTGTTACTGTTGCAAGGAGCCTCGGTTAGATTGGACGATCCGAGTCCGATGGAGTCATTAGTTGGCTCATTGACGCCCCAAAGGGCGGGGAAACGTATTGTTCAGGCATAATAATCCACATCGGTGGACCGGCCCTGACGATCTAAAGGGTTGATGCGTTCTGATCCTGAGACACGGACTAGAGCGTCTCGAATTCGGTAAGGACTATCTTTTTCCTTGGTTCATGACGGAGATCCAATTTCCAAATACGTGACTATGCGGTTTTGATTGTATACCTATATATGGCGACATAGTGGTATGGGGCATTAATGCCGTCTATGATTGATAGTTATGATTCGAAATTGTTTTTGAAACATATAAACATTAGTAATAATATCAATTGCTTTTGTTTTATTCGTATCAACCATATTTTGGCCATTATAAGGTAAATACTCTATCCTCCGGTTTGCGTTGCATTGTGTGATAGGAACTGAGTCTTATAATGGCTTCATTTTTATAAAAAGCATTGCGATGTTTAAAAGAATGATTTGTTTTTAAAGCACTGGCAATCCAATGGAGTAAACCCGTTCCACGAAAGTGGCGTGGTCCTGTGATTAGCCATATCTAAAATGTGTTGAGTAGATTTCTCATACCAGTCCCATGACTGACTCGTAGTTTGTTTCACTTTCAAACTCGGGTGCCCCTTTTTCTACACGGGCAGCCTTGTATTCAGGTTTTAGCTGGCTCTTTCTGGATAGCTGGAGCTGAAGATGGATTCTATCATTTATCTCTTTTTATGCTGTTCAGCTCCTATTGTACATATTTTGTTTGTTTTCCGCTGTAGACATTTATGTATAGCTGAACTGTATTTGTACTAAGTAAGATCCTGTATACTGTGTAACTCTGATGATTACTTTTATCCAGTATATTATATTGTTCATTATCTGGTGTATTTATTTAATTCTGTTCTGCTATTATCTGTTTCTGTGTTATATTCCAAAGATTACCCTTGTCTCTGTCTGTACGGGAAATGGGGTCGTCATACATGGTCCCTTGATTTATCCAACTTTAAAATAAAGTTAATAACTGTTTTAGCTCTCGCACCAGTCCCATGACTGACTCGGAGTTTATTTTTTCAACCTAAACTCTGGGTACCCATATTTTCCACACGGGCAGCTTGTAGTTTTGGTTTTTCGCAGATATTTCTTTTCTCAGGATCCTGGATTATAGCTAGAGCTATATTCGAAATGCTTTGTATACGTGTATTTCTTTCAGTTGTGGTAGTTGATGTTTTACGCTGTGCATTATATTTATGTATATATATTTCTACTGCTTTTTAATTTGTAAATCTCTGATATTTATCTTTCCACTGTATATTATTTATTTGAACTCTGATATCTTGTACTCTGATGTAATTTTTGTAATTGCAATGAAATGTTCTCATGTTTGTGTTCTGATGGTCGTGTTCTCAAAACAATCCGAGCTCCTTCGTCTCTTCAGGGAACATGTAAGTCTAGGTCGTGTCATTTGGCTTGGGGGTTAAGCAATGTTAGTGGATTAATTAATGATGAATGTTAAATAGAGAAATAAATCAAATCACACAAAAAGAAAGTTCATTGCACTTAGGAGGACCCAAGCAGTTGACCCCCCATAGAAGGGTAGTCGACTGGAGCGGTCGACCAGTAGGTCAATCGGTTAGGCATTGGGGTTGCTGATGGAGGCTAGTGTTGGATAGGTGCATATGTTATTATTTATACGAACAAAATTTATTTGAAAAATGCATCCTTTTCTTGAATATTCCGGATCAATCTTAAATAATGCATTCTTTTGATCCAACTATTTTAGACATTTAAAGCACTATAAATAAGACCCTACCACTTCATTCTCACTCACAATTCCTAAGGCAAAACGCGTCTCTAACCCCATTTCTTTCTTTTTAGATTCATAATTAGGAATTAAGATGAGTTTTCTCCTTCTTTTCTTCTTCTTCCTCCAATCTCTTTTCTTTTTATATTTGTTTTTTGGATCTGACACACACACATATATTTATATACAATAGTCTTTTGCATGCGCGCATATACATACATACATACATATATATATTTGAAAATTGGTACATACGTACATACATATATCTAAAAATATATGTATTAAGAAAGAAAATCAAATCGAAAAAGATTGAAGATTGGAGCATAATCTATTTCAGGCTTCAGATCTATGAGTAGAATCTTGTGGTTTTCTTATTTGTAAATTTTCCAGTTCGAAATGCTAGATTTGGATGTGCCTAAGGATTTTGGGATTGAAATTTCAATTGATTTTTTCTTTTCACTCATGTACATATCTAGGGGGAGTTTTGTTGTAAGGGGAGCATACAATAAGGGGAGTTCAAACATTCACTGTTAAACACATTTATTATATTCAAAATCTTATCATATGTCTGTCATCATCAAAAGGGGGAGATTGCTGTATCTAACAATTCTATGATTTTTGTTTGATGATAACAAACATATATATATATATATATATATATTATAATAAATGTGTTTATAATTGTACTATTCTACTACATCACAGACGGAATAAAATATTTATATTTAAATAAAACACTACTACACAAGAATTCAAATATTCAAACAGTATGTTATTTAAATATAGATATTTTATTTCTACATTTGAATAGTGCAGATTTCATAACTCAACTATTTTTACATTTCATATTCAGTTTCATTTACACTGCTCCTATCTACGACACTCGGCCTCTCATATACAGTCACTCACTCAGTTTATACATTCAACACTCAACACTCAGACTGTACAGTCACTCATACATATATATTCTGTCACACACTATTCTTTTGACATCTTCTCTGTCAGTCCGGTCATCTGCTTACCTGTCGTAGAAACACACAATAAACTGAAACAAAATAATTTTAAATTCTAGCAGATATAATTTTTATTTTGAAAATCAATTTGCCTTAGAATTTTGGTGTGTTTCTCATCATGATTCATGACTTGATCTGATTTGTGTGTGTATAAATATATATCCATTTGTGTGTAGACAACTTGTGATATTCACAGTGATTCACTGTAAATACAACAAGGTAGACATCATCTGTAGTGCTCACACACACACACACAAACACACACACATACACACACACATATATATTCTGCACATGCACAATACATGTATACACATACATATGTATGCATATACAAATATTTCTGTGCAGGGACAATACAGTCAAACATCGTGAATAAACCTGAACCAAGATTTCCAACGCAAATGACAATGTACATATGAAGCTACACGTATAGACAAACATATACATATATACACATTGTGTATATATATATATACATGTTTTTATACACAGCAACAGGAAAATACGCTGCATGGATCATGGCAGCAAAAGCCAAGCCATGAACACAGTGAAACAGTCAACACCACATACCCGAGCACGTATACGAGCAAAGTTCACCAAAGCCAAACACACACACACACACATATACATACACACAAATGTGTGTTTGTATACATACATACACACACATATATACATACATACATATATACACACACACAAATATATATATATATGTATATATATGCAGGAATGTATGAAGATCATGGGAACTGGCATATGACATGCACATACAAGAACATCATTGAAGCTAAACAAATATATACACGGGCAACAACATAGTCATGGAGAAATACAAGTGAAAAAAGGGAAGAATTATACTTGCATCAAAACAGTGGACAAATCATATGTGCTTCAGCATCATGGTCCATGAACAAGCACTATGGATAGTGAAGTATCAAACAGCCCAAACACAGGCCATGTTAAAATTAGATGCATGAGCATGGGTATGCACATATAAGTAAAAGTGGTTCAAAAGAGTACAGCAAGAGGACATGCATACACAACAGTGTACAGTCATGAAATGGCAAGCCGGCATGTATATATATTGCAATAAAGCCAAGCTGTTTACACAGCAAGCCAAGGACAAAGCCAAAGTGAAAATACATTTGTTCATGAAACTAGTTTCAAGCTAAAGCAATCTGACATAAGACAATGAATATAACAACATAGTAGTATGATCGAGGAGAAATGAAGATATGCATGCAACACTAGTTTGACAATGGTTTATGGTTCAAACAACTTTTGAAGTGAAGTACGCATGTTGTTCAGGTAAAATGATAGTGGCACCATACAAATTCACATGAAGTACTCAAGTCAAGTACATGTCCAGGTAGACAAAATTACATAAAAATGGACGTGTCATAAAAATGTAGTGCTACAACAATATCAGGTGCAAATAGCGGACCACAAAATCAAATGAAATTCAAGGCTAATAATCTTTGCAAATGATAAAAAGGGCATGCATTTTTCTGGAAAGTTTTTAATCTCACAAAACAATTGTTTTTGAGTTTTTATATGTGGCAAGAAACTTTTAGAATTCTTTCTAGAAATACACAGAAAATGTTTTGAGCTGATTTGTTTCCAAAGTTTAAATGAACAAAGAAGTAGCAAGCAACAGTATACAAATATTGTTCATGCAACAACACATATGGCCGATAATCAATCTAGTGTTCAAATGGGAATTTAATTTTTCATTGCAGAGATATGCAAATATTTTTAGCAAGGATTTTTTTCTCATTTTGAATGGCAAGAAAATAATTTAATTTGATTTCCCCAAATACAATAGAGAATTCAATCGGCATTCAGGTTTTACAAGAGTTTCCAGAAATTCACAAACATTTGTTTAGCAAGAACATAATTGTCATGGAACAAATTGTTGTTTGTTTCCAGTTTTGAACAGTTTGAATTTAGGCAATGGTATATTGCAAATAAAATTATCTCTAGAAATCATCATACAAATTCACGGCATGCAATCAAGAAAACAAAGGGCACTCAAAGCCAATCTCATAAAAAATCAGGGCAAATCAATTAAGAAATCAGAGAATGGTTTACGGATTGTAAATCCTATTTAACACCTATTCATCATATGCAGTGAAAACAGAAGTCGAGAAAAGCAAATCAGAAAAAGGGGCAAAAATCTAATACCAACTTATAATCAATCGATCTCGACAATGAAGCCGACCAGGAGCAACAGTAAATTGAAGCATTAGAGTTTAAACCCAGAAGCAATCATTTTGAATTAGCGATTTTGGACAGAGAAACAAAACCCTAATTTTAGTTTGGGTCGGCTGACATTGGAGAATGAAGTAAAACCAACATCTTTGAATAAAAAAGGAAGGGGGGCGACCATCTTAGTACAAAGGTTTTTTTTGGTTTTAAATTGATTTTCTTTATTTTTTGTATTGTTTTTTATATCATTGGTAACTGTCACATAGTTTTCTAGTTTGTCTGTAAAACTAGGGGTTTACTAGTTTGTCTGTAAAACTAGGGTTTACTAGCTATAGGTTTTATAGTTAGGGTTTACTAGCTATAAGTTTTATAGTTAGGGTTTACGAATTAAGGGTTTATAATTCGGGAAAAATCTGATCTTAGGGATAAAGATCAGTCTAGGGTTTTGAGCATAGGATTAGAACAGGAACAAGGTTTGCGAGTTTACAGGGTTTTGTGAGCAGGATCTGTTTTAATACCTAGTAAAATTTTTGGGAATGCAATAATAGGCAAGGTTTGCCGAAGCTGGGTAAAATCTATGTTATTTACTTCTGCATTTATATTCTCTGTTGTAATCCGTGTTGTGATATTTTTTTAATATCTTGAATTAATTTAATAAATCCTACTTACCCCGCCTCTAAGGTTAATCTCGATCCAATATATAGACAGTTATAGATTTTAAACACGCATCTGTAATGAATCTTTAACATATTAACTAGAATAAGCTTAAATACAGACATATTGTACTTCTGGTTCATCACTATTATATACGCAGGTTGAAATACATAACATTTTTATATATATATCCAATAATAAATAAATTCTGTATATAATTTACATGCAGGTCAAATTAATATTGTGCAATTCCCAAAGGAACAGAAGCTTCAAAAGCCGCAAAATAATTTTGCACCATTATGTCCATCCAGGTGCAAACACTGGTATCAGTCTCAATGACCCATGCTTCATTCTTCTAGAACATCTCAGTTTCTTCATATTGGTCTATCTAATAAGACAATATACTGAAATCAGTAGGTATAAATAACCAGTTAATATTTAGGATGTGGTTCATCAACATTAATTCATGCACATAAGTATTATGTGTTTAATCATACATACACATGACATATGAATTATGAAACAATAAAATTAAATGCTTGCCACACTTGCAAATAAATCACAACATATATATACTGGCATAAAAATCTGATTAGATTTAAATATATATATATACATATGTATGTATATATGTATGTATGTATGATGAAATATTGATCTGCTGTATAATAGTATCAATGTTAAGACTATATATATATATATATAAATGTCAAGACTATATATATATAATAGAAAATGGGAAAGCATTTCTATATCTACCTATATGCAGAATTGATCTGGTGTAATATCCAGGTATCGAACATAAAGTTAAAACATATTTTTATAATTGTTCTTCCAAACACATTTACTAACCTTGAGTAACTAAACTGGTCATAGAATCAAACTGAAATTCCAGTTAATTAAGGCTAAATAAACCACTTACCAACTTGTTACCGCAAATAGATATAAACATATATTTATGTAACCAATTGTCATTTAACTCCAAAATATTTCAGTGTATAAATACTTCTATTTATACTTGCAGTATGAATACAAACAACAATTCATAATTGCTATGGTTAATAAATCATGTTTGGAATATTATATATTTGTCAACGTAGATATACTAACAGCACATCAATTTGTACACTGTAGTTTGTAAATTTACGTTTATATCTAATTTCTAGTGAGTATATATATGTACCTCAATCAAATGATCAAAAGATTCAATTGCTCTTAAATGGTGGATTGTACCGTTATGGACATTACAAGAATGATATGCTGGTTTATATGTCAACACAATATACCATGTTAATTTGAGATATATCACTGTATATATAAATTTGTAGAAGAAGAAAAATTTGTAAGCAATAGGAGATTTAATATATATATATATATAAGTCATGGTATTGATTTTTAAAATTGCATTGATTTTCAAAATTATTCATCTTATATGCATATATATATTTACAGTCAAAAATATTGTAACTTTACTCAATCATACATGACAACATATATGCCCATTCGTAATTACATATATACATATGTATATCTGCATGAAAGTAGGCCTATAAAATTATGTATAATAGAGCATGGTATAATTGCATGCATTCATATATCTTATACATTTGACATTGCCGTCCATGCCCCCTTATAATGTACATAACAGTGCACCCTTGTCCATTTACAAGTTTATGCCTACCTTCTCGGGAAACAATCCCTTATTCAAATAAAGTATACATATAATACCAGTATATTTTTTTTTGAATTTGCTCAAGGGGTAAACTGACCGGAGTTGTAAAAGTCTCCCTAATGCACCTAGCTTGGTCCGCAAGAACCACATAAATGGTTGATCTTAGCATATGCACATGGTAAGCTTTTAGCACGTCATTCCGGGTTTCAAACCCATGCCACTGTTACCATGGCGCAAAGTCCTGAATCGCAGGGCTACTATTGCCAGTTACTATATATATATATATATATATTTATGTATTTCCATGTGTATATAGTATAGTGTAGATGTCGCTTACTATGTTTCATAAGTAAACAATTGGGAATTATATGCAAATCAAATTTACAACAAACTTATAGTATTACAAATACACGTAATACATAAAAAGGAAGTGGAATAAACACACAATTTCATGTATACATTTTTGCCTAGTGCATAGACACAAAATACTAAGTAATTTAATATGAATACAATTACATATTAGCACAATAAAGTTGTATATATATACCCATATATTAAACTGATACAAAGCATTTGTGTCATGTTAAATATAAATAGAATCTGGTAAGTGGCCATGCATGTTCAATATGTACCAGATTTCAAAAGCAACACAAAACCCAGATGTATATACAACACATATATATTTAAACAGTTGTATATGTGTCTCAAAATTGATCAAATACACTTCAGATGTCAATTTATGAGTTATATTGCAGGCATTCAAGGGAGTAATAATAAAATTAGGGGTGTGATGGCTGAAACATTGAGTAAAGAAAATTCAATTTCATTAATCAAACAACTTTGATTCAATGTTTGTGAGAAACTACATTTAATTTTAACACATACTTATTTAAAACAGACATAGGTAACCAACGTTCATATAGTCAAAGTTTAATATTCAAGACAAGTCACACTTGTTCTATTTGAGATCATATTTGCATCAGCGATTTAAATACGTAGATTTAAATTTCAGTATGTTCAAGAAGGCCAAATTAAAAGGTGCTTAACATTTCGATTCATCAAAAATGTTATTTTTGATCTGTCAAAATTATAGGGGAGTTTTATTCATTGATAGATTCAATAAATTCAAACAAATGTTAAACAGATAATCCATATTACATGGTTTAACAAGAACTAGTAATCTTAACATGCAGGGCATAATTAATATCAAGTATTAATTCAAAGCTCATTTCGTATAACAAAAACAAATTTTGTTCATGTTTTCAATAGAAGGAATAAAAAATTCAAAAGTCAAATTCTTAACTCTAATCCTACCATTAAATCAACCCATATTACCAAAGTTCAATCATGATACAGATTAGCAGTATAAATTAAAATCAATACCAAATATCAATTCATGGGTTCATTTCCTAATTTATATCGAACATAAAACATATTTTCAGTAAAAGAGATTTTGCATCAGAAATGTATTTTATATTGCTCCAGTATTACTTTAAGGTTCATATTATCGAATATATACAAGTAAGAAATAGCATCATAATAGAATTAATATCATATATTAATTCCAGATTCTATTCAGATTTTATAAGGAAAGAAGTATTTTCTTATATGGAAACTATTTTGTATCAGAATCGAATCTGTATTACAACTAATTTCTCACTTGTGTTAGTGTTTATCATACTGATTTATGATGATACACAGCTAACTAGAAGAATTTGAATTCTTAAAACTCAAGCTCTGATACCATTGAAGGTTAAAATTAGGATCGATTGCAGTGGGTTTAACAAATTAACAATCCAATAGCATGCATTAATCCAAAATTTTGAGTAAACCGTGTAACTTTTACCTTAATTTCCGATCTAAGAATAGATGCGAATACAGATCTGATTGAATCGAAGCTAGTTCTTGAATGTGGCGCCTCTAGAGGAGCCCACGAACGCTTCTTCGCCTTTTTCAAATGGATCGAAGAAGGACGAGATATCGGTACTTGCCGATTTAAGGATTTAGGTTTGCCCCATTTTATTTCTCGTTTTTCCTATATCGTAACTATAAAGGTCGGACACTTATTATATAATATAAAATGAGATATAATAGAGGTAGCGTTCAATTCGTATACCACTTCAAAACAAAAAGAAATTTGAATGTTCGAATTCCTTTTCACTAAGAATGGTTCTCACCCTTTTAAACATTCTTTTGTGTGACCCTATAGGTTGCTATGACATTGGCAATAATTTAAGCAATATTTAAATTATAAAAGTGAGCGACATCTAGTAATACATCGTTGTTACCCAAGTTATAATAAAATCAAAGGTTCGATACAACCTTTTCTATGACCAGTATATCAACATAATTTAATCCTTTTAACCAACATATCCAAGATTAAACTCGAGGCATGGAACGTATCATCCTCTTTATAATTTAATCCTTTTACCTTGATCAATGAGTAGATTATTTAGAACAAATCAATACTCGAGCACGACCGTGCATTTTATAATCATACTCAATCAAAAGGCCATGGATATCTCTACTAATATTGTATTGTTAAATTCCAGCTTGATCACTCATATTATCTAATTGATTCGAGATGGACCCGATAATCTCCTTTATCATCTACTAAGTTAATAGTAACTTTTGATGATATGAAAATACAAATATCCTCGAATAAATATATATAATGATTTCAGGTCTGAGGACCATTACATTACTGTCACTTTAAGAATTACTTATGATACTATAAGTTATGCTCCATGAAGTTTTCTCAAGTTGGGTCAGTGCAATACACTATTCTCTAATACATATTCATGTATTGACATTAATATCACATATATTAATGATCAATGAGATATGATCATCAGTCAGTCAACATACTAGTCTTAATGTTTAATTGTTGTCCTATATAAACAATAAAACTTGACTAAGGGCATTTAAGAATTATAATGCTTATTATTGTACTATATAATCTCATGTTCAAATCACTTACTTGAAACTATATAATTTTGTATTATTATTCTAAGGACTTCTATTACGTTAATATTTATATTACACAGTAAATATAAATAACATAATATTTTATTCAAAATAAAATATAACATCAACAATGTTATTATTCACATCAAATGGATTTCCTCTAAGGTGTAAACTCTAATTGGTTGTTCCTCTAGGTGCTAAGTGTAACAACCCGAAAATCTGGGCCAGTTTAAAATTTTTATTTTGGCAATTTTAGCGGATTTTTGAATATTTAAAATGAATTATTTTAAATAATATCGACGAGAAATTTATTTTGAATATAATTAGACGTATATATTTATATAGATCGTCGTTAGAATATAAATAATTATAAAAGGAATTGAAAATGGCGCGGTAGTTCGATAATTCGATTTCAAAGTTCAAATGAATGCACATGATTCAAAATAAACCGGAATTTAGCGAAACCAAAAATGTTCGAATCTATTTGAGAATATCTTTCGATGAAACCACTTTTGTTGGATCCGTGATGTCAAAGTATTGCTAGATTCCAATTTTCATAATTTTCCGATTCAATATGTGAGCGTGGCAAAGGAAAACGCGTTTGACCAGTTTTAGTTGATCTTAATCGACTGGAAAATGGCCATTTTTCAAACGGTCTCAGAATTCGATGAAACTTGTTTTGTTAGGACCGTATCGTCAATACGAAGCTAGAAAATATTTTTAGGGAATTTTTCTGGTTAGTATGTGACCCCGGTAAATTGAAATGTGCGTTCAAATTCAATATATTGAGTTATATGTTGATTTTGACGAAAATTGATCGAAACGATCGAATCAGCCTACGATACATATCCCATTGTGTTCGGAATGGGGGTAATTAGCTATGGACGACAGGCGGTGGGTTTGATTTCGAGTTGAAAATAAAAAGTTGCTTTTAAGGAATTTAAAATAATTAAATAATAAAATTAAATTTATATACAGCCCCCCACCTTTTTTCTCTCTCCCTGACTTTCTTTCTGAGATAAAAAAGGAAACGAAGCCCTAGCTCAGCCGCCGCCTGCGTCGCCCCCACCCTTGCCGCGCCGCCGTTCGCCGAAGCCCCCCCTCCCGTCGTCGCCCCCTCAAACCTCCCCTCTTCTCCGATTAAAGGCCTTCCTCCCCAATCCTTCAGCACACCGACGTGCGAGCACCAACAGACCCACCGCCCCATGCCCTATGACCTGCGCCGCCCCCTGATGGTCCACCGACACCAACTCCGACGCAAACACCACCCCCCTTCACCGTTTTACTGTAAGTTTTGTTTTTAAATTACTTTTATTTATTTATTTTCCCTTTTTAGGTTTATGTTATTTATTTAAAGGTAATTAGCTTATTAGAGATAAAATTAGGGTTTTTATATTCTTAGCATAATAAAAATCGGATATATATATATATGTAAAACAATAACGATAAAAATTAGATTTTTCTTATGAATGTGAATTATTAAAAATATGATTTTTATACTTGTGAAATATTAAAAATATAATTTTTATAAAGTAGAGATGTTAAAAATATTATTTTTATATAAGTAGAGTATTAAAAATATGATTTTTATAATATAGAAAGAATAAAAATACGATTTTTATATTATATAGATAGTAATAATTCGATCTTTATATATGAAATAGAAATATAAAAATATAATTTTTATATAGAATGAAGTGTCAGGAAAAATATATATGAAGTGAAATAAAAATATGATTTTTATTTATTGAATGAAGCAATAAAAATATAATTTTTATTTGAACAGCGAGAAAAGAACTGCATTGGAATTCCAAGCAAATCCAGATTTTCAGCAGTTCGAAAGCAAAGCACGACGGAGTGGAACCCTCTGTGAGAACTTCTCACCTTTATTGTATTTCTAGTTGAAATATATACTAGGATGCAGACGATGTTTAGTAGCACCCAACACCCGTCGTCCACAGACCATGGACGGCTTGTATGCTTGTTTGTTTGATTTTGATGTGTAGTTGATTGTGTGATGTGATGTGAAATGAAATAAAATATTTATATAGATAAAAATATTTTATGGTTAAAAATAGAATTTTTAACGTGTATATGAAAGGAAATAAAAATAAACAAATCGGACGATTTGTTTATATACACACATTTGACTGATATTGATCGGGACGATAAATTTTACACATCGCCCAAATGCCCAAATAAAATCTGTGTTTGATTGTTTGAAAACCCCACATGGGTATTGGGGTGATATATGACATACATTAATCCCAATAGTTAGTTGTATGTCGATCGATTGATTGACAGACTGTTATAAGCGTTGAATATTTATATTTGATGCTTATACAGTGTAGAATGCACTTTGGATGATGGTTGATTATTCATCGTTGTTATTGTATACATGTGTTGTAGAAAATCCATATAATTAACATTATATGGTAATTGATTGGGCCTCATTCCAGTTTTGAAAAAAGAAATATTTGAAATAGAAATATTTGGAATAGAAATATTTGAGTAGAAATATTTGAAATAGAACATTTGAAAATAGAAATATATGAAGCCGTGTTGATTAGATTGACGCCATTTTGACGTGAACGATATTTATATCGATTTTATTCATTTTATAATGAATATCGAAAGTGATTTCAAAATCTGATATTTTGAATAGAAATGAATTCGAATTGAAATTGAATAGAAATGAATTCGAATTGAAATTGAATAGAAATGAATTCGAATTGAAATTGAATTGAGAACGAACTGAAATTGAACTGAAAATCAATTTGAATTGAAATCAATTTGAAATGAATTTAAAACGAATTTGTAAGGGAAAATTCAATTTTGATTTGAATTTGAAAAAGAAGTTGAAATCGTTTTGAAAACGAATTTAAAACGATTTATAAAATTCGTTTCGAAAGGAAATCGACGAAGTATATATTATATATATTATATATATATATAATATAATGGCCTGAATAGAACGTGTCGCGCCGTGGTAGTTCGCGAATTTCGACCATTGACTTCGAACGGATATTACGGGAGATCCGATGGTCGGATTCTCCTAAGACCGGAACCATTGGGTTCGTATCGAAAAGAGCTTTCTAAGGAATATTAGAAATTTGAAATCTAACGGTTGGATTTGGAATTATGTCAAAATCAAATTTGGAAAAGGTCGCTGTAAGTGCAGTTCGATGGCCGTTGATGGAAATCGACTGTACGGGCCTTGATAAAATTATTAAAAATATCAATAATTTGTGTAAAATCATAAGAAATGATTTGGGAAAAATTGGGATGAAAAACTCCATATTTGGAAAGATAAAAATAGATTTTTATCGAAATGAACTAGTTTTGAACTAGAATTAAAATTCTATTTATTTTTAAATAAATAAATTTGATTTGAAAGGGTTTTAAAAGTAACCAGTATTTCCAATAATTGAATTGGAATGGATTTGAATCGAAATTGTCTTTGGATTATTTCGATGTTGGATTTCGTGATTATACAGATATTGTTATGGAAATTTGAAAGATATATTTATATCGTTATTTCGAATACGATATTTGTTGGTCGTAGAATTTGATATTGAATATAAGCCGATATATTTTCTATTCAGAGCCTTGTATTTAATATCAAATGTGATTTGGGTTTGTCGTGAATGGTGTCTTCATTAACCCTGTTCTTGAACCCAGTTGAGAAAAAGATTAAATCTTTTTATTTAGATTTAATGAAGTGTACCAATTAAATAACATTTAATTGGAGTTGAATTGGTATTGATTTTTGGGTTTATCGTGAACAGTGTTTTAAATAACACTTGTTCTTTAACCCGATAATTAATGGAACGTGATTTTGGGTTGTCGTAAATGGTATCTTCAATAATACTGTTCTTAGACCTAAAGGAGTTAAGAAAATCAGAAACTAATTGGGGATTAGTTAAGTTGAATGGTTTCAGAGGTATTGATCTGATGTTGGTTTCGGCCTTCGGGGTTAATACTTAGGGAATTGCTCACTTGCTATTTTACGGTTAGGGACTGATTGAAATGTGATGTGATTTTAGGGTTTATCATGAACCGTGTTTTAAATGACACTGATTCTTTAACCCAGTCACAGATTAAAACTAAGTGGAGTTTTAAATGACAATGAATCTTTAATTAGATTGAAAAGATCGAGAATGGGGTATCACCAGTTTTACTCCAAGCGATAGTTAAATCTTTAATTAGATTTGAACGTGAAATGGTAATTGAATTTACCGATAGCACCTTGGTGTTAGATATGAAGTATTACCAGTTTTACTTCATGGGATGAATAGGTTGGGATTGGGAAATTAAAACAAATGATTACTTCGGTAAGGTTAGTTAATCCCGACTAGTTTGGATAAACCAAAATTTGGTTTGAATTGATTTTCAAAGGATGATTAAAGAATAAATTTAAAGGAATTTATCTTTAATAAAATTAATGGGAATCTTTCCCTAAGAATGTGAAATTTAGAAACTAGCTGTAGGTTGGCTAAGCAGAGTGATTTCCTGGGTATTGATCTGATGTTGGTTTCGGCCTTCGGGGTTAATATTTGGGGAATTATTCTCTTGATTAATTTACAGTTAGTGACTGATGAATTGGAATGAGACGTATGTTTTGTTTGTGTAACACATGTTTATTATATACGCGAGTTATTCGGAAAGATCGGGTTTATCCCATTCTGAATAACTGATACGACGATAAGTCGAAGATGAAGACAGTGGTCGAAGACCGGAGGTCTTCACGTCGTTTGGGTGATTACTGATGATCTTGATTGGGATGTACACCCAAGAAGATGGAAACAATTGGTGATCGTCCAAACGTACTTGGAGATCGATGGATATGTGGGGTACTAGGTGCCTCCGGTTTCGTTCAGACCCAGAACGAACTTGTAAATGGACTGTGTGTCTGACATTGGATTTTAGTCTGTGCGATTGATTTCTATTAAATATATATCTGTTTGGCGGCGGAGAATTTATTCTCTTGCTTAACGCCCTTCTCTGAGACGTACGAGCTCAGGGGTTATATACTGATGGATATCCATCGCATGGAGTGAATTGCCTGTGTGGCATGCCTAAGTGGCAAATGATCAAGGCTTCTGTTGAAAAGCAAAGTCTTGTGGTTGATGATCAAAGCACGGCCTTTGTGGCATCGCTTTGTGTAGCATTGATTCGCGAGCCTCACACCCCGGTGTGAACCAAAAACGGGAGATGGACCTCAGGGAGGGCATGCGTTTCTTTCTAGCTAGAAGTGGCATTAGTGGTTTTACACGCCCTAACGAGTTTGACTTATGTGGTTGTTGGTGTTACGAGGCGCCTCAGTTTGATTGGACGATCCGGGTCCGAAGGAGTCATTCGTTGGCTCATTTACGCCCCATAGGGCGGGGAAACGCATGTTCAGGGTTTAAGTTTAATCCACATCGGTGGACCGGCCCTGTCGCTCCAATGGGCAGTTGCGGCTGTTCCTGAGGCTCGGGCTAGACAGTCTCGAATTGGTAGAGGACTATCTTTTGCCTCGGTTCACAGATGGAAACCCAACTTCCAAATACGTGACATTTGCGGTTTTGATTGTAGAGCCTAGTATGGCGACATGATATATGGTACCCATGCCGTCTATGATTGATACTTATGATTTGAAGTTGTTTTATACACTATGCACTTATTATAGTATCAAACGATTTGTTTTAAACGTACTAAGCATTTTTGGCTATTATAAGAGAAAACCCTATCCCCCGGCTTGCGTTGCATTGTGTGATAGGACCTGGGTCTTATAATAGCTTCATTTTTCCAAAAAGCATTGCGCTGTTTTGTTATATGCACTAGTATTCTTGGGAGGAAACCCATTCCGTGTTATACGACATGGTCCCTTGATATATCTGATTTAAAGTAAAGTTTTAAATAACTGTTTTAGTTCACACCAGTCCCATGACTGACCTGGAGTTTATTGTTTTAACCTAAACTCTGGGTGCCCTTATTTTGACACGGGCAGCTAGTAGTTTTGGTTTTGTAGATTTATATTCACAGGATCCTGGTTTACAGCTGGAATGATATCCGGAAAGCTTTGTATCCGTATATCTCCTTCAGTTGTGTATTGTATTATTTTCCGATGCTTTGTAATGTATTGTAATCTCTGATATTTTTCTGTTGTGTAATATTTAATCATACTCTGTTTATTCTTGTATCTGATGGAATTATTGTAATATACAATGAGATGTTCTTCTGTTTGCGTTCTAATTTGTCGTGTTCTCAAAACAATCAGGCGTTTCGAACGGTCTGGGTCGGTTTAGCCACTGATTCAGATCGAGTGAAATTCCTTGTTGTCACACTAAGGGAAAAAACAAGCTTTAAATGCAATATGGTGGACTTGTTCTTCATTTAATGAAAATGTATGGTCTACTGCTTCCATGCATTAAATGAGAAGCGTGGAGGGTAAAATGAAGAAAATGGCCATGTTAGTGGATGTGTTAGTAAAAAATATTACGTCATAGGTAAGTTTAAGTATAAAAGAAATAAATGCAAGGTAAAAGCATATGCAAAATAAATGGGTAAACCAAAGAAGATTGGGGCTATGCATTTTTATTAAATGCAAGTACAACACTGTACGTGACTATAGTTTGTTTTAAATTGAAATTTCATGCCCGCCTATCACACATAATTTCTTTCATATATGAACAGTTGTAGGGGTAAATAGTAGTATTGCTGTGTCAAGTAATGCGCCAGGATCGTGGAAAGATAATAAAATACACAAGTTAACTTATTTTGTGAAATTTGAAAAATGCTGATATAGGGCGTGAAATACTGTAATAACCCGGAAATCCGAGCCAATTTAAAAATTTTATTTTGGAAATTTTAGTGAATTTCGAATATTTAAAATGAATTATTTTAAATAATAACGACGAAAAATTTATTTTGAATAGAATTAGAATGTATATATTTATATAGAGCGTCGTTAGAATATAAATATTTATTTTAAATTATAAAAGGAATTGAAAATGGCGCGGTAGTTCGATAATTCGATTTCAAATTTCAAATGAATGTACCGGGGGCAAAATAAACCGGATTTTAACGAAACTAAAAATATTAGAATCTAATTGAGGATATCTTTCCAACAAATCCAAAAAATTGAAATTTCATAGCGGGAATCAAAAGATATGTCCAGTTAAAATTTTAGAATAGTCGCTATAGAATTCTGGCCCTTAAAAATGGAAATTTTGCAAACGACCTCGGTTTTCGACGAAACCACTTTTGTTGGATCTGGGATGTCAAATTATTGCTACGTTTCAAAATTCGTAATTTTTTGAATCAATATGTGAGCATAGCGAAATAAAACGTGTTTTGACAGTTTCAGTTAATTTTAATCGACTGGAAAATGGCCATTTTTCAAACGGTCTCAGAATTCGACGAAATTAATTTTGTTAGGACAATATCGTCAATACGAAACTAGAAAATATTTTTCGGGAATTTTTAAAGTCCGTATGTGGCCCCGGTAAATTGAAATGTGCGTTCAAATTCAATATATAGAGTTATATTTTGGTTTTGACGAAAACTGATCAAAACGATCGAATCAGCCTACGATACATATCCCATTGTGTTCGGAATGAGGGTATTACCTTAGGGGCGACAGTCGTTGGGCCTCGTTTGGTGGTCGAACGGAAAGTCAACTTATAGGGGAATTAAATTAAATTAAAATATTATTTATGTATAAATAGTAAAAATTTGATCTTTATTTATGTAGCGTAATAAAAACCTGATTTTTATTATATATGTTGAAATAAAAATGTGACTTTTATAGCGATGATGTAAAAATTCGATCTTTATATTAGAAGTAGATATATAAAAATATAATTTTTATATAGAGAATAGCGTGATAAAAATATATTCTTTATTATATGAACACCGTTATAAAAATAGAATTTTTATCTATATAGTAGCGGTGTAAAAATAGAATTTTTATCTATATAGTAGCAGTGTAAAAATAGAACTTTTATCTATATAGTAGCGGTGTAAAAATAGAACTTTTATCTATATAGTAGCGGTGTAAAAATGTGATTTTTATATACATAGCAACAATATAAAAATGTGATTTTTATATATGTAGTGGCTACGTACAGTGAAATTGAACAAAGGCGAGCACGGCGAAGATTTCCTACATATGAAAAGTTGTGGCGTTTGGTTCAGCTAGTCGGTGAGAACTCCTTACTTTTAATTTGTTTTCTAGTTGAAATATATACTATGATGCAGACGGTGCTTAGTAGCACCTGACACCCGTCGTCCACAGACCATGGATGCCTTGTTTGTTTGATTGATGTGTTGTGAAATTTAATTGTGTGATATGAAATAAAATATTTTATAGTGGAAAATATTTTATAGTTAAAAATATAATTTTTAGCGTGTATATAAAATAAATATTTATAAACAAATCGGATGATTTGTTTATATATGCTGATTTGACTGATATTGATTGGGACGATAAATTTTACACATCGCCCAACCGCACAAATAAAAACTATGTTTGTTGATTTGAAACCCCACACGGGTATTGGGATGAGATTTGACGTACACTAATCCCGATTGTTTAGTTGTATGTCAATCGATGGGTTGACAGACTGTGTAAGCGTTAATTATTTATATTCAGTGCTTATGCAGTTGTGTAGTGCATTCTGGATGATGGTTGATGATTTATCGTTGCTGTTACATACATGTGTTGTAGGGAATCCATATAATTAACGTTATATGGTAGTTGATTGGGCCTCATTCCAATTTAGAAAATAAATTCATGTATTGAATTGAAAATAAATTCATGTGTTGAATTGAAAATAAATTCATGTGTTGAATTGAAAATAAATTCATGTGTTGAATTGAATAATGAAGTTGTTGAGGTATATAAAAGCCGTATTGGATAGATTGACGCCATTTTGACGTGAACGATATTTATATCGGTTATATTCGTTTTTAAAATGAATATAGGAAAATAAGTGATTTCAAAATATATCGTTTTGAAAATATTATCATTTGTATATCGATGATGTGGAATATTCAATTTTGATTCGAAATTGAATACGAAGTGGAAATCGTTTCGAAAACGAATTTAAAACGATTTATAAAATACGTTTTGAAAGGAAATCGACGAAATATACATAATATATATATATTATATATATAATGGCCTGAATAGAACGCGTCGCGCCACGGCGGTTCGCGAATTTCGACCATTGACTTCGAATGGATATTACGGGAGATCCGACCATCAGATTCTCCTGAAACTGGAACTGTTGGGTTCGTATCGAAAAGAGCTTTCTAAAGAATATAAGTGATTTGAAATCTAATGGTTGGATTTGGAATTATGTCCAAATCAAATTTGGAAAAGGTCGCTGTAAGTGCAGTTCGATGGCCGTTGATGGAAATCGACTGTATGGGCCTTGATAAAATTATTAAAAATAGTAATAATTTGTGTAAAATCATAAGAAATGATTTGGGAAGAATTGGGATGAAAAACTCCATATTTGAAAAGATAAAAGTAGATTTTTATCGAAATGAACTAGTTTTGAACTAGAATAATAATTTATTTATTTTTAAAATAAATAAATTGGATTTGAAATGGTTTTGAAAGTAACCAGAATTTTCAATAATTGAATTGGAATGGATTTGAATCGAAATTGTCTTTGGAATATTTCGATGTTGGATTTCGTGATTATACAGGTATTGTTATGGAAATTTGAAAGATATATTTATATCGTTATTTCCAATACGATATTTGTTGGTCGTAGAATTTGATATTGAATATAAGCCGATATATTTTCTATTCAGAGCCTTGTATTTAATATCAAATGGGATTTGGGTTTGTCGTGAATGGTGTCTTCATTAACACTGTTCTTAAACCTAGTTGAGAAAAAGATTAAATCTTTTATTTAGATTTAATGAAGTGTACCAATTAAATGGTATTTAATTGGAATTGAATTTGAATTGATTTTGGGTTGTCGTGAACGGTATCTTCAATAATACTGTTCTTAGACCCAACAGAGTTAAGAAAATCATAAACTAACTGGAGATTAGTTAAGTTGAATGGTTTCTTGGGTATTGATCTGATGTTGGTTTCGGCCTTCGGGGTTAATACTTAGGGAATTGCTCACTTGCTATTTTACGGTTAAAGGCTGATAAAATGGAATGTGATTTTGGGTTTATCGTGAACCGTGTTTTAAATGACATTGGTTCTTTAACCCAGTTAAAAACAGGATATGATTTCCCAAGTTAAACTATAATTAATATTGATTTTTGGGAAGATTAAAACCAAGTGGAGTTTTAGTGAATCTTTAATTAGAATGAAAAGATCGAGAATGGAGTATCACCAGTTTTGCTCCAGGCGATAGTTAAATCTTTAATTAGATTTGAACGTGAAATGGTAATTGAATTTACCGATAACACCGTGGTGTTAGATATGAAGTATTACCAGTTTTACTTCATGGGATGAATAGGTTGGGATTGGGAAATTAAAACAAGAGATTACTTCGGTAAGGTTCGTTAATCCCGGCTAGTTTGGATAAACCATAATTTGGTTTGAATTGATATTCAAAAGAAGATTAAAGAATAAATTTGAGGAATTTATCTTTGATAAAATTAATGTGAACCTCTCCCTAAGAATGTGAAATTTAGCAACTAACTGAAGATTAGTTAAGATGAATGGTTTCCTGGGTATTGATCTGATGTTCGTTTCGGCCTTCGGGGTTAATGTTTGGGGAATTATTCTCTTGCTAATTTATGGCTAGTGACTGATGAATTGGAATGAGGCGTATGTTGTGTTTGTGTAACACTTGTTTATTATATACGCGAGTTATTCAGAAAGACCGGGTTTATCCCATTCTGAATAACTGATTCGATGTGGTGTCGAAGAGGAAGACGGTGGTTGAAGGCCGGAGGTCTTCATGTCGTTTGGGTGATTACTGATGATCTTGATTGGGCCGTACACCCAAGAGGAGGGAATCAGTTAGTGATCGTCCAGACGTACTTGGAGATCGATGGATATGCGAGGTACAAGGTGCCTCCGGTTTCGTTCAGACCCAGAACGGACTTGTAAATGGACTGTGTGTCTGACATTGGATTTTATTCTGTGTGATTGATTTCTATTGAATACGTATCTGTTTGGCGGCGGAGAATTTATTCTCTTGCTTAAGGCCATTCTCTGAGACGTACGAGCTCATAGGTTATATATTGATGGATATCCATCGCATGGAGTGAATTGCCTGTGTGGCAATTGATCAAGGCTTTTGTTGAAAAGCAAAGTCTTATGGTTGATGATCAAAGCACGGCCTGTGTGGCATAGCTTTGTGTAACGTTGATTCGCGAGCCTCACACCCCGGTTGTGAACAAGAAACGAGAGAGGACATCAGGGAGGGCATGCGTTTCCTTCTAGTTAGAAGTGGCGTCAGTGGTTTTACACGCCCTGACGAGTTTGACTTATGTGGTTGTTGCTGTTGCGAGGCGCCTCGGATATATCGGTGACTATGTGAAGCCGATGGAGTCATTCGTTGGCTCATTTACGCCCCAAAGGGCTGGGAAACGTAGTGTTTAGGCATAATAATCCACATTGGTGCACCGGCCCTGACGATCCAAAGGTCACTCGAGCTCTAACCTGAGACATGGGCTAGATCGTCTCGAATCGGTAGAGGACTATCTTTTGCCTCGGTTCACAGATGGAACTCCAATTGCCAATACGTGATATTTCGGTTTTATTTGTAGATCCTAGTATGGCGACATAGTAGCATGGGATACTATGCCGTCTATGATTGATACATTTATATTTGAAGTTGTTTTCAAATACTCTACACTATTATAGTATCAAAATGATTTGTCATGAACGTACCAAGCATGTTTGGCCATTATAAGGGAAAACCCTATCCTCCGGCTTGCGTTGCATTGTGTGATGGGACCTGGGTCTTATAATAGCTTCATTTTTCTTTATTTAGCATTGCGCTATTGTTTTATGCACTGGTATTCTTGGGAGGAAACCCGCTCCGTGTTATACGGCGTGGTCCCTTGATTTACCTAACTTTAAAATAAAGATAAATAACTGTTTTAGTTCTCACACCAGTCACATGACTGACCTGGAGTTTATTGTTTTAACCTAAACTCTGGGTGCCCTTATTTTGACACGGGCAGCTAGTAGTTTTGGTTTTGCATATTTATATTCACAGGATCCTGATTTATAGCTGGAAAGATACTCGAAAAGCTCTGTATCCGTGTATTACTTCTAGTTGTGTATTGTATTATTTTCCGCTGCTATGTAATGTATTGTAATCTCTGATATTTTATAATGTGTAATATTGATTTATACTCTGTATATTCTTGTAATCTGATGGAGTTGTTGTAATAAGCAATGAAATGTTCTTCTGTTTGCGTCCCGATATGTCTTATCCTCAAAGTATCTGCTCTTTCCTTACCGGGGAAGACACGGGTTCTTACAAATACCTTAAACGAAAAGTCTTTTATTAGAAAGACGGTTGTGCAGAGTGATTCTACATAGCAGGTTAACATGCCTGACCGCTGGCCAAATTAGTCCAGGTGCTAGTTAACGGGTCGTATGTAGGACGCCATAATGTACAAGCATAAACAAAAACTTTCGTAAATCAACATAAGAAACATCCGGCGAGCCAACGAGCTAGGGTCCAAAACATTACTATGAACAACAAGTCAAAAAACTAGTTTCACAACACTAGACGAATAGCAAAATGAGATGCATAAAGAAGTCACCATGGACACGGGAAAGACCTATGCTGGCGCAGCACCTTAGCTTCAGAGCTACCCAACGATTTGTCCCAAAGGATCTCAGTGTCCATCAACGTCGGGACGAAAGGAAAAGCTTGGGATCTTGTCCAATGGTAAAAAATATGAGTTATTTTATGGCATAACTGAAGTCTACTAGCAGAGCGACCATTGAAACAGCTATTGTTTAGTTCAAGCCAAACAGTCTAGGAGAATGCAGCAATGAACGAGTCAATTTTTGTGGAAGAGGGGAAGTATTGCCAGTAGCTAAAATATTGGAATGGGGGATGTATTTGGCTGAAGACATGTGCTGCCACGGAGGTCGAAAGGAAGAAGCTGAGATCACAGTCGGTAAAGAGATGTGGGATAGGTCCATTATCACGATTACAAAGAACACAAGTGGGGTTGACCAAAATGCATTTGCAAATCAATCTAAATTTGGTATTGATACTGCCATGCGCCAAGCACCACAAGAAGAAACATGTTCTTTGTGGTGCTTTGATCTTCTAGATTATGGGATAGTTAAATAGATGTCCAACGAAAGAGAGGAACTTATAACAAGTCCTGACTGAGAAGGAGAGATTGGATGTGAGGTTCCAAGTATAAGTGTCAGGGTTAGAGGTAAGTAAGATGGTTTGGATGATGTTGTGTACTTCATAGAGATCATGAAGGATGGTTGGGTTAAAGTAGGTGGTAGGGATAATGGCAGAAGACCCATAGTGGAAAGTATCTTGGATGGTGATGGAGGGGTTGGGAGTGATAGCAAAAAGCAAAGGGTACATGTGTGCAAGGGGACAATCGTAAAACCAGGTGTCAAGCCAGATGAGACTGGTAGCACCGCTACCAACTTCAATGGTGAAAAGGTATTTGATGCGAGGAAGCAAACGAAGGACACCACTCCAGAACGGTGATGGACGAGTATGAGGTCGTGAATGCAGAATAGATTCAGGTTGGTTGTTGTAGTAAAGAGAAAGAACCAACGTTTTCATGTTGAGAAATCTAGGAACAAAACAGTTCCAAAGCCAGCTCGCTAGAAGTGCATGGTTAAAAAGACAGAGATTTGGAATCCCTAAACCGCCAGCATTGACTGTCATGCAAGCAGTACTCCAATCAACAAGCGAGCTTGCTGGTCCACCAACCAAAGGAAGGATCTGCGGAGTTTATCAATACTGTTTATAACCCAACTCGAAGCATGATGAACAGATAGCCAGTATAATGGAAGAGCTGAAAGGACAGTTTTAATAAGGATTAGACGACCAGTAGTTGATAGAGAGGAGGCTTTCCAACAAGAAAGTCTTAACTCAATCTTTGTAATGAGAGGGTACCAGTCATGGCATGTGAGTTTGATTGGACATGAGGGAACGCCCAAATACGATATAGGAAAGTTCTAGAGGTTGCAGTTAAGTACGTTAGTGATGGTTTGACCAAGACGGTCATCCCCACCTAACATGAAAATAGAGCTTTTCTAGAAGTTGGTGGAGAGACCAAATATATGTTCGAAAGAATAGAGAAGTACTTTGAGGCAATGGATGTTGTCAGGTGTAGGGGTGGTGAATATAATAGCGTCATCGACAAAATGAATATTGGCACATGTGGGACCATCAGAATGTGTTTGGATACTGGTGAGAATTCGGCTATGTAGTGCAAGTTTGATCATCTTGTTTAGGGTGTCGGTGATGAGACTGAAGAATAGTAGGGAAAGAGGAGCTCCTTGGCGTAGTCTTGTCTGGACTTTATAAGACCATCGTTGATACCATTAGCATGAACAAAAGAGAGGCTGGAGTTAAGAATGGAGGAGATCCAGTTGCACCATATAGCAGGAAATCACCTATGTTCGAGAATTCAGAGGAGCAAGTATGACTTCACAGTGTCAAAAGCTTTGCGAAAATAAAATTTGAGAAGTAGTCCTTCGGTTTTAATGCGATGGAAGAAGGAGATGATTTCTTAGGCAGATGCAATACAGTCGTGAATATTTCTTCCCAAAATGAATGCAGATCGTTCAGGTCCAACTAGGGAGGGAATGTAAGCTTGTAAGCGGTTAGCAAGGACCCCAGTAATGAGATTAAAATAGAAATTGAGGAGGAGGATTGGGTGGAAGTTGTTGGGGGTGATTGGCACATTCATGTTTGGGAAGGAGAATGATTTTGGCTAGTTCAAGCGGTCAATGCAAGAAGGATCTGAGTGGAAAGCGTGGAACAAATTGATGATATCTGTTTTGATAACTTCCCAAAAACCGGTGTAGAATGCAGGACCAAAGCCATCAGGACCACACGCTTGATTGGCATCTTTGGCCTTTAGCGTAACAAAAATTGCAGCTTCAGTGAAAGGGTCGTTAATGGTTAAGTGGATTTGAAAAGGACAGAAAAGGGACTAGTCAATAGTTGGCGGTGATGGCGTACGAAGTCCAAAGAGGTTTCGGAAGTAGGTGGTGAAGCGTGCATTGATGTCTAAGGGGTCAGTGGAATGAAAATCCCCAACATGAAGTTTAGGGATAGCCATGTCTTCTGCCATTAGCGATTAAATGGAAGGAAGAGGTGTTTTGATCGCCCTCAATGAGCCTTGGAACATTGTCTCCATCCCACTTCTTCTTGCTTTAGGAGACGCTCTAATTCCATTTCAAGTTCAGTCAGTTTACTTGAGTCTTTGGTGTTAAGAGTGGAAACTTCCTCCTTGATGTTGAGGTCAAGTATATCCTTTTGGATGATGGAAATGCATCGCTTTATGGAGCTCCAAATGTTGCTAGCCCATGGCATGATGAGTTTACGAAGGGAACGGATTTTGGAAACATGGGTAGCAGAAGAAGAAGTTAAGTGTGGAGCAGAGGACCATCCAGTGCTAATTAAATCAGAAAAACTAGGTTCAGATAACCATATGTATTCAAAGTGGAAAGGTCGGTGAGTGGGTAAAGGACTGTTAGTTGTAAGTAAGATGGGGCAGCGATCGGAGAGTAGTGAGGCTAACCGAGAGACGGTGGTTAAAGGATGAGGATATTCCCAAAGTATGTTAAAAAGGAAACGATCAAGTTTAACCAGAGTAGCAAATTCACGACGGTTCAACCATGTTAAACGTTTATTGGTGATGGGTGAATCGATAGAGCACAGCTATTAATGAAGTCGTTGAAATCTACCGAATCGGAGGTTGAGGATGTAGTGCTACGTTCATCGGGCCCACGACTGACGTAGCCCTCACCACCAGTGAGCCAGGGACCATGGTTATTAAGTCCCAAATCCATGCAATCATGCCAGAGGGAACGTTTATTATTTCTCCATGGCGGACCGTAAATATTGGACAAGAGAAAGGTGGTGCTGGATGAAAGATAAAGGAGGATGACATGGAGGGCTGAGGTGGATTTGAAAACATGCAGGGGGTCCACGCTGAATTGTTCCGTGCGGTGATATTACCACTCTGGATCCAACAGCATCAACAGATCCCTAAGATGGGAAAAGCAAACTTAAAAACGAAAAGATGATGGCAGGGTCATTAAGTTTTGATTCTTAATGCAGAAGAATGTTAAGATTTAAAGAAGAGAGAATGAAATTAACTACAAATTATTTGCTGGGGTCACCTAACCCTCGAATGTTCCAAGAAAGAATCCTCATTGAGAAAAGTATGATATCTCCTTTTCCAATGATTGTATCGAAGAATAGTGCTCATGTGATAAAGTAATCCCCATGCAGCGTGCTAACTTTTTATTGAAGGCATAATTTTCATTTGAAAAAACAACTGACTAAAAGAAATTGCCCTTAATGGCTGATAAAGTACCAGATGAAGCAGCGTTGATTCTAGCACATCTACGAACTACGGAGGAAGACAGAGCTGGAGCTAGCATCGGGATTTGTTCATCTACAGGAGGAGGTGGGGGAGAAGTTTTGAGGAAGTTGGATGGCAATGGTCAACTAAAGCAGTGGATCTCGGCAAGGGAAACGGTTCGGAGAAGAATAAATTGGTTAAGGGGTCCCCACCTAGGGTTTTGAGGAAAGCCATGGATCCCATACTAATGGACCAATGACCTCCATGAGTTATTAGGGAGAGGATCATCGTCTATGGGGTCGGCGGTGGGGATGGGAGCTAAAGGTTCAGGAATGGTTGATTCGATGAGCATAACATCAAATTGGTAGTCTGGGTCTTGTGAAGGGAGATGGAGAGGTTCCATGAAGAAATCACGGTCATTCTCAAAGTGGTACCATAGGAGGAGGTCGTTTGGGTCAAGGGTTGGGTGGAAATGATCTCAATTTTCTACAGTGATAAGGAAATGGGCATTATCTAGAAAAACGGAGTAGGTGCAAGGAAGGTAAACAACTTTAAGGACCCTAACTTTGGCAAAAACGAAGCGGAAGTCCCGTCGGGCCCATCCGCAATCGTTTGCCCTTAGGTAAAGTTTGATGGGGTAAACGGCGGTAAAGAGGGAGTCTAGACAATGGCCCAGGTGGTTGGGAAAGCCCTAATTCTTACCCATTGGATGGGCCAAAAATCTTTGACAAAGACTTCTGATGCTGGTGTCCAAGGTTCCATGGCCAACGAGTCACCTGGTTTGGACAGGAAATGGCGGTCAAGCGCAAAGGCGTAGAGTTCAGTAGATGGAAAGAGAATAAGGAACTGGTGGTCGGTGAGAATGTAGACCATCCAGTCCTGGTGGTTGAAAGCGTCGGTGAGAGATGAGCAGACAGAGTGGATATTCCAGTATCCAACAACGATCAAGGCACGAACGGGATTAGAGATATTTGGAGGAAGCACAATTACTATGTTGGAAGTAGAAGAAGTGATTTTTTTCGATAAAGAATGAAACACTTCATGAAAGGAAGAAGGCAGTGCACGGTTTTTGATGAGGTGAGATGAGGAGCTGTTGATTGCTGGCATGTGTAAGGGAAAAGAATTTGTTTTGACTGTCAAATCACAACAAAAGGGGAATGGGAGTGGCGTTGCGGATAAAGGATGTAGAAAGTGCCTTTTGTTGTTTACCCCCAACACGTGCAGATTTTTGTTGCATGCCCACAATATCCACAACTGTAGCATATCTTTGCACTTTTATTGGCTTTTTCCATGCAGCCCTTAGATGCACAGTGGAAACAATGGTTATTGGATTTCAAAAATTCAATAGTGCGTGAAATAGAAATGAAATGGGAGGGATAACCTATGTTGGTCAACGCAGATGACTTCCCCGATGCTGGAGGATGTTGATGCTGGGGTTGAGAATCTACCACTTCTGCATATGAGAAACATTGCGATGCAGGTGGCGTTGGAAGGAGAGGCGGTTTGGATGAAGGGACATGTAACACCCCACGTCCATTAATGTCACTCTCAAAGGGAATGCATTAACTTTCATGGAGTATTATTGGTGAATAGAACATAATATAACAAGACAGATACATATATTGGTACTTGAAAATTTTCAAAACAACATTTATTACAGTGGAGAAATAGTTTGATTACAACAACATCATAAACCAGCAGAAAAACCAAGTACACTTAGTAACCATCTTGACAAATTGTTTTCTGAGTACATAAAATGAAAAGCATAACCCCAACATAAGTAGCCATAAAAGAGATGAGCTGAATTTTACTTTCAGCAATAAAAGCACTTCCAAAAGAGAGAAAGATCCTGATCAAGCTGCACTAGTACTAGTCCCACCCTGAGAACCTGGGTGGGGGGGGGGGGGGGGGAAAGGAAGAAAAGAGGCGAAAACAAAGGGGGTCAGACATAAAGTCTGGCGAGTACCATAACTTTAACAATACAATTATGAAAGTAATTAGGATAAGGCATAAACTGGTAAAATAAGGAATGACTGTGAAACAAGTGGGCAAGGCAACACAAACAGGAGGAAAATTTGGCGTTAATCTCACTCCTAATCACTATAGGATAATTGCTATACTGCAACACTACTAGCCACCCTAAAAGTTAATCCTGCCTACTGAACACAATAATCATAATTGTAGTTTCGTGTACCCCTAGCTGCCTTCATAGGTGCCGCCTGCCCTTATCTCCACTAGTTGTACCCACTACCCCCATGCGATCGGATCCCTAACTCGTAGATACCCATGTTGGTCCCACAGTGGGGTGTATCACTCCCCAAAGTGGCAACCCGGTACCGATAAAGATGCACAACTTATATCTACAAGATGCAACAACGTCTTACCTACCATCCCAGGCCCATGCACGCACATGACCCCGTTGGACTTGCGTTGCCACCCTTAACCCGTTTTGACCTCTTACAATCAAACTCAGTAAGCGTGTCCCGTCCTTGATCTAACTCGAGCTCACAAAGATACTTAATGGGTTACTGGTTTGAAATGGGTCCCCATGCTTGACACAAGCTTCCCCCCTATGGTTGGTCCCCACTAGAATTTTCCACTTAACCCCCTCTTATTCATGTCTTCTTACATGTTTCAATTTGGTTAAGTGTTTCTAATCGTATTTCACATGCCACACATGTCACCCACTTAACTCCCATGTCCCACCACGTGTTTATCTTGGTTAAGTGTTACTTAGTTCATTATAACCGTAATTTTGTAAGACCACCCACATTAACCCCCGTCTGCGGTTGGTGGATTTGTCGGGCGGGTCCGGGCAGTCTTATACCGCAAACGTGTCTAACCGCGTGTCATTACAACTGTTACGCATTTAATTTATGCCTGCGACCTCTCACATTAGACTACCATTTGTGGGTGCTGGATTTGCCGGGCGGGTCCGGGCAGTCTTACACCATAAACGAGTCTAACCTCGTGTCTTAGGCGTTTATTATTACAAATTATTTCACCCCAATATGAATTAATTATCCCTATTTAAATTTCCAATAATTTCCAAATTATGTCCATAATTGTCACCTAAATTATGTCCATACTCTTTAGGTATAAAAATTATACCAATTAATGTCACAAATTAATTTATATGCCTTTAAAGCCATTTTATGCCAATTCACAATTTACATAATTAATATTTTCCCATTATCCCCACGTCGTTCTTACGTTTTAACATGAAATATGTTATACTCGCAAATAGTCTAACTTATTAAAAGAAAAGCAACATCACAACTTGCATAACACACAAAATAGATCTAAGCATAAGTTTTCATAGGCAAGAACTTGCATAGACAATGAATATACATAATTTTACATAAACTATCATGGATCTGAATATAGATCCAAACATAAAAATGTGAACTTGCACGTTAATATGGTTTTTCACCCAAACTTACAAAATTGTGAACTTGCATATAGATTCCTATATACTTGCATATGGATCTAAACATGTAAATTAGCGTCACATGTTTTTCATATAAACTAGCATATGTATATACTTGATTCATATATGAACTTGTGTACAATTCACACATAGACTTGCATAAGATTCATTATTCAAACTAACATACGATTTAACGTTCCAAACTTGCATAAGATTCACATACGAATTAGCATATGATTTAACATCCAAACTTGCATAATACTCACATATGAATTAACATATGATTTAACAACCCAAATTTGCATAAGATTCAAATATGATTTAACAACCCAAACTTGCATAAGATTCACGTATGATTTAATAACCCAAACTTGCATAAGATTTACATATGAATTAACATATGGTTTAACATCCCAAACTTCATAAAATGAATCAAGTTAAATATGAAATAGATCTACAAAGTTAAACAACATCATGCGGTTCAACAGACATATTCTCATAATCCAATTACAATCCATCATAATTAATTTAATAATTATATTGTGAAAGAAATAGTACTCACAACCAAAAGAACAGTCTTGTTTTTCTGGGATCTGTATTCTGAAACTGAATCGCTCGCCTTTGATGTAGACTAATTGTTATTCTAATTTAGATCAGATTTGATTTTGCTTCTATCTTGCTTTTGAGTTAAAAGAGAATGGCGGCTACTCTAGGTTCACCATTGACGGCATGATGGCTCTTGGTATGAATTAGTGTGATTTTAGGTTGAGGGTTAGGTTGCTTATATAGAATTTTAATTAATTAAGAGCCGTTAAATTAACCTAGAAGCAATCAAGACCATTCAGACAAGATAGAATAACCACCTCAGCCCTAATGACTCAGCAGTGAGTCAAAACATCGTCACATTTCAGATCTGCCCAGGGGATAGGTCGGCCCCCAGGTCGACCTGTATGGTAGGTCGACCCCCTGGTCGACCTGGCCCTTGGGCGGGAGAATTCCTGCCTAGCCTGCTCCCCTGTTTGACTTTTGAATTTCAAATTTTCTGAACCTGAGCTGTTTTTAATTTATTTAAATTCTGAAACTTCGGAAGGCCATAACTTCTTCATATGGAGTCCAATTCACGCAAACTCGGACTCTATATCAAGCAGAATTCCAAGACGAATGCAATGGCGTAACCCGTTTCCCATAATTCTCACATTTGAAATTGAGTATTCTTAAATTTGTAAATTTTAATATTTAAAATCACGGGGTATTACATTCTCCCCTCCTTAAAGGATTTCGCCCCCGAAATCTCCAAGTTAAGGAGAATGTATATCCTAACATCCAATCATCCATCTACTCAACCATCAAACACAGGCATCATTGTCCTTACAAGATTTCTAATGTCGTATGAACATATGCAAAAAGTGTGTGTATAGAGTTGGAACTCTTCTTACAGTCGCTTCTCGTTCCACTTCTACTTCCTCTAGTATACTTGGCTCCACCACTTCCGCAGATTCATGTAAGCGTTTTCGTAGTTGAGAAACATGAAAAGCATTATGAACTCCAGCCAGTCTCTCAGGTAGCTCTACTCTGTAAGCCATCGTCCCAATCCTTTCAATGATAGGAAATGGACCTACAAATCTTGGTGCTAGCTTTCCTACGGACCCAAAGCGAATGACATTCCTCAAAGGGGATACTTTAAGGAACACCCTATCTCCAACCTTAAACTCAAGGTCGGTCTTTCTTTTGTCTATGTAGGACTTCTGTCTATCTTGTGCAGCCTTTATCTGTCTTCTTATCAAATCCACCTTTTCTGAGGTCTCTCTAATCATGTCTGGCCCAAGTACGAGCTTGTCTGTAGACTCCCACCAACAAGTTGGTGATCGACACGGTCTTCCATATAAAGCTTCGAAGGGCGCCATTCCTATGGTGGCTTGGTAGCTATTGTTGTAGGCGAATTCCACCAAAGGAAGATGATCCTCCCATGTCCCTCCAAAGTCAAGAATGCACAACCTCAAGAGGTCTTCTAATACTCTGTTCACCCTTTCCGTCTGACCATCGGTTTGGGGGTGATAGGCCGTGCTTAAGCATAATTGGGTGCCTAGTTCCTCTTGCAAACTCTTCCAAAACTCGCTCGTAAAGATAGGATCTCGATCGCTCACTATGGTGGAGGGTATCCCATGGAGTCAAACTATTTCTTTGAGGTAAATGGATGCTAAGGACGAGGCATTCCTTCTACTTTTAACAGGTATAAAGTGAGCGCTTTTAGTGAGCCTGTCCACTATTACCCAAATACTGGTATTGCCCCTTCTTGACCTAGGAAACCCATCAACAAAGTCCATCGAAATGCTATCCCACTTCCACTGTGGGACCTCGAGAAGATGAAGCAGACCACCGGGCTTCTTCTGCTCCGCTTTGACATGCTGGCATATCAAACACTTGGCGACGAACTCAGCTACATCACTCTTCATGCCATTCCAAAAGAAAACCCTTTTTATATCTTTATGCATCTTTTCTCCGCCTGGGTGTATGGTCAGTTTGGAATGGTGCGCCTCTTTGAGAACCGTTTTCACTAAATCCCTTACTTGTGGGACGCATAACCTTCCATCCCGTCTCAACCAACCCCTATAATCGATGGAGTATCTATTGAGGTGACTAGAAGTCGCACCACTAACTAGCTTTTCCATCACATCAACTAGCTGAGGGTCTTCTCGTTGCGCAGTTCCAAATGAGTCCAAAACAGTAGGCCGCACCTCTAGTGATGCTAACAGACCAGGCACAATTTCAGAGGAGGGCCTAAAATTAAAGTTTGCTATATATTCCAAGCTTTGCCTTTCTACAAAGAGAGGACTCAAGGTCAGCTTCTTCCTACTTAAGGCATCTGCTACCACATTGCCCTTGCCTGGGGTATAGGAAATCTCAAAATCATAAGAGGCCAGAAATTCCATCCACCTTTGTTGTCTTAAGTTAAGATCTTTCTACGAGAAAAAGTATTTCAACGATTTATGGTCAATATACAATTCAAACTTCTCACCTAGGAGATAATGGCGCCAAGACTTAAGTGCAAAGACGATGACAGCCAACTCTAGATCGTGGGTTAGGTAGTTTTTCTCATGTACTTTCAACTGTCTGCCTTCATAAGCTACTACCTTCCCTTCTTGCATCAAGACAACACCTAGTCCTGTAACACCCCACTCCGTTAAGGTCACTCACAAAGGGAATGCCTTAACTTCAATGGAGCATTATGGGTACTGGAACAGAAATATTACAAGACAGACACATATAAAACATCGGAAGGTAAAGTAGAAGTACTTCAAATCATTTATTAAATATAATTGTTTACAATAAAAGCCCATCAACTTCCAATACCCAATTACATAGCTAAAATATCTGTCTAGCTCAAAAACAAAGAAGCATAAAAATAAATTCTGATATTTCCCAACAAAGCAAGGCAAGCCATAGCCAAGAGAAATCCAAGCTGTACATGGAAGAGCCTTGGAGCTTGGTAAGATCCGAACTAAGCTGTATTCCCACTCTACGAACCTGGGGGGGAACGGAAGAAAAAGAGGCGAAACAAAACGTGTCAGTCATAAAGAATGAGTAAGTCCTAGTGACTTTCTGCATAAAAACAGGTAAAGATAACATGGCATGAATAAACTGAAAAAAAACATAAGCATGATGACAAGTTAAGCTACAGGCACGATGAATCAAGTATAACATCCCATAATTCCTATCAAGAGTAACGTAACAAGGTTCCTACCAAGTATCACATCGCAAGATTTCTAAGCATCGTCATTAAAAAAATTCAGTGATATCTATTTGCTCTGCACCACCTGACTAGTGTCCCAACTAGTGATCTATATAAAATGATCATATGATAACGTGATCCCGATCCCCGAAATTGTGTTTGCTTTCAGGTGTATGTCTATTATTTATCACCTAGATCTAATCTATGGTTTTCTATTGGGCGCTTCCAAGATTCAACCAGGGTTTACGCGACCTAGGTCCAACTAGGGTTTATGCTACCTATTGAACGCTTCTCGGATTCAGGGTTTATGCGACCAAGGTCCAACTAGGGATTATGCTACCTGCGTGTGTCATACGGCCCCCAATGATTGTAGATACCTATGCTGGTCCCACCATGGGGTGTATCAAGTCCCATGGTGGCGGCCCGACACAATTCTAGAATGCATAGTGTATACTACTGGTGCCTAGTGCCTGCTTTTTCTGCTTCGAAGTGTGTGCACGCCCGCACTCCGTTAGAACCTATACTGCTGCACCACTCGCCGTCGCTTTGACCGCTTACAATCAGCCCAGTAATCGTGCCCCACCCTGCCTAGTTCCAGGTAACCATGATACACCTATGTGGGTTACTGCTGAAATAGGTCCCCGTTACTAGGGTTTCCTACATGTTAAGTTCGTGGGCCTATATATACTAATATTACCGACCAACCTGATATGTACTTAACCCTCTCCGTCCATCACGTTAAGTTGGCTAAGTGTTTTTCTCTTGTTTTACTTAACCCTACCTCATGTCTTGTTATATCGGTTAAGTGTTGCCTTCGCGTGTTTACTTAACCCTTCCACACACCATGTCATATTGATTAGGCATCGCCAACCCACCCAAGTTAACTTAACCCACCCATTCGTCAGATTGCATTGGTTAAGTGTTTTCAAGTAATTCGTGACTTAACCCGCCCACGTATCGTGTCAAGTTGGTTAAGTGTTGTCTAGAGATTCATAACTTAACCCCGATATTCTAGCATATCAAATTGGTTAAGTGTTTTCAACCAATTCGTGACTTAACCCGCCCGCGTATCATGTCAAGTTGGTTAAGTGTTGTCTATATGTTCAAGTTGACTTAACCCTGCCACGCGTCATGTTATATTGGTTGAGTGTTATCAACCCATTTAAGTTGACTCTACCCATCCATAGTCATGTTATAACGGTTAAGTGTTCTTAACTTAATCCTACCCACTTGTCCAATTAACATGTTATATTGGTTAAGTGTCCTCAAGCAATCAAGTTCAGGTTTACTTAACCCATCCATTCATGTCATATCGGTTAAGTGTCATTAGTCTAGTCATATTACTTAACCTTTCCATTCTTAGCATGTCTGTTTATTGGCATTAATTAGTTATTAATGCATCAACCACTCACATTAGACCTGTTGTTGCGGTCACTGGATATGCCGGGCGGTTCCGGGCAAAATTACACCACAACTCAGTCTAACCTCGTGTTTAAGCATGATATGACTAACTTCTCACATTGGATCTTATTATTTGCAGTCATTGGATATGCCGGGCGGTTTCGGGCAGAATTACACTGCAAACTCAACCCAACCTCGAGTTAGCCATGTTTACGTTCATGTTCATATTCATATTCATGTTCATGTTTCAACCACGTTCATATTTCCCGTTATATGTCAATTATCAAGTTCATAGTTCACATTTTTGCCCCAAAACGTATTCCCAAATTATTACCTGAATTCACTATAAGGTTATGCTAAGTTTTGGCCTTTTATTTACAATACATGCCAACTACCCAAAACCCAACTTAGGCGCATTCATATTAAACCTCTACCAAGTAATAAATTATCAGATATGTTTCAACTCCAAATCTTACATAATTAACATATGCCTAAGTTCTAGATTACATGTCAGTTTTACATATGCCCAATTCATACCAAATTTACGTATGTTCAATTCATGCCATTTTACATATGTCAAGATTCATAATTTACATGTTTACAAAGCTATGCTCAATTTACATAGATCAAGTTTTATACCCAAAATTACATGTATACCACGTTTACACCAATTTACCCTAACAAGTTCTAGCCAAATTACATATATCAAGATCCATATCAAATTACATATGCCAATCACCATTCTTGCAATTACCATTATAATGACAATATCCAAAATTACCCTGTTTCATGTTAATGGTAAATTATCCCCAAACATCCAATTTTCATATTATGCCTTCGATTCCACCAAACACATATATTCCACTAGGCAGTATTCCAAAATTTCCCCCGTATACCATCGCACGCATATCGTAGTTTAGGCCTAGGTCCGAAATTGTCCTAGGTTCATCAAAAGAAAATAAACAGGGGGAGGTAGAAGTTGCAATAAGAACAAGATTAGAGAAAAAACAACATAAATCATCATGATAGGGATAAAGATTACAACTTGACGATAACATCATTACGAATCAAGAAAACTGCTGCATAGATCATAAACTTGGCATAAGAATGAAGGTAGAAAAGCCCAAAAATCAAGATTCAAAAAGAAACAGAAATAGACTAGAGTCAAAAGTCCAATTTCACTTCATCACATGCCCTTATTAAATTTAAATATTTAGAGCTGAAAATAACTAGAACTTACAGATCGTGGCTAATGAATAAAGAACTGAATTTGTTGTAGAAATGCTGCGGCGTTGTTGATTTATTGTCTTGAATCATTGTAGAAGCCTTAATCTTCAAATTGGATCGTGTAAGAAAGCTTAGGAAATCGATTAGAGGCGGTGGCCATGATCAAGAGGGATTTCAACAGCATTTTGGTGTAAGAATGATTTGTTATGAATTAGGTTAGGTCTTAGGGTGTATTTATAGGTGGAGAAACTATTTAGGTCCTTTAGATCAACGATAGAACTGATCTGAACCATCAAAAACGTATCAGTCCCGCAAACAGACCCACCCAGCCAACCAGTCGCACCCAGGCCGACCAGGGAGGTCGACCCCAGGGTCGACCCCCAGGTCGACCTAGTCTGGCTAGGTCGACCCCCTGGTCGACCTGGGCTCTGGGCGGGAATTTTCCCACCAAGCCCGCTTCTGGGTCATGAATTCGAATTTGAATTCGAATTTCTGAGCTGTTTTTTATTCTGAAAATTCGTGAAACTTCTAGAGTTCATAAGCTCGGTCATACGGACTCCGGTTTTCGAAAACTCAGACTCGATTCTATGTAGAATTCCGAGACGAACGCAATGGCGCAACCCATTTCCCATGATTCTCATTTTAAAAATTAATTATACCTTGATTTCTTGTTTCAACATGTTATTAAAATTCGGATTGTTACATTCTCCCCTCCTTAAAGGATTTCGTCCCCGAAATCTTCAGGTTGAGAAGAATGTATCCTACCATCCAATCATCCATCTACTCAAAACATCATCCACAAGCAATCATTGTCCTTAAAAAGATTTCTAATGCTATATAAACATATGCAGAAGGTGTGTGTATATGTTCCTTATCTAATGCAAATGATCAGGCCTGATTGATCTTCTTAATGCAAAATATGTTTAGTGCCATGAGTCCAACATGTATGCAAATAGTCCTAGTCACATAAACACTATATGTGTGCCAAACATCCATCCATATGCAACATCCACATGATAACACATTCAAATTCATCCATAAACAAGTATAAACACTCATGCATATGCAATATGAAAGGTGACTGAGCCGATCTAGTGTCTAATGTGCGTGTATATGCATCCACGAGCAACCACTAGCAACCGCTTGCAACCATCAATCATATCATGTCTCAAACACATGTTTACACCCAATTGTTCCTACCTAAAGATATAGTCGAATGATAGAAGCAAGTAAAAACTTTGTGCCCATTAGGCAATGTCAAAACTGAAAATCTACGTCACATATATACTGATTAGGAGAAGAACTCCCTAATAACCAGCCCCAAAGACCGAAATCAACATCAGTCTGATACTCAAAGAATTTCTCAACCCAACCAATATATATGTTTCTAGGAAACTAAGCTTGATGGACTCCTTTTAGGTCACAAGAAATCCCTTCCTAAAACTAACCCATATCCTATAAAACCCAAAAAATTTAGTCAACCCAACGAACACCTTCAAGCCCCAACATGTATTACTAACAGATGAGTCAAACTCCCTATGGGGTTTGCAACAGAAATAGAATTGAGAATAGGACCGAGAGGATATACTTAAAAGATAGCATGCAAATTAGCTTTTCAGGAAAAGAGGGATCAAGGATATACTCTTCAAAAGAGATATGATGCGCGTATCTTGTCTTCAATCTTCTAAGTCGCATTTCCTTGAGCTTAACTCCATTGTGCTTTTACCGTCTTTAACTTCACAATTTTCGTAGCTTCTTAATTCCTATTTCCAAAATATGAGTTGGAAATCGTTTCACTATTGCTAGTCGTTCCACTTTCACTTATTCTTTTTCTAGTATACTCGGCTCAAACATAACTGCGTACTCATGGTTTCATGCAAGCTCTCCAAAATTCACTAGTGAATCCTGGATCTCATTTACTCACTATAAGGTATTCCACGCAGAAGAACTATCTCTTGAAAATAAACAGATGTCAACCATGTTGCCAAATGTACTTACTAAGGTGATTTTCTATAATTCATGCACAAGCGAAATGAACCATCCGCCATAGTGGCGAACACTACTCGAGCGGATCAATGAATGTATCAAGAGATTCTAGGTAACTAAGCATGGCAGAACCCTACGGGTTACACTAGACTTCGAGGGCATTACCGAGGCAAGTCAAGAGTCTAACTACCCTCTTTTCATACTCGAGAATGGTATCATTTATGTATAACCACCCCATCCCTAGAATCAACCCATAGCCCAAAAACATAAGCATTTCTTCTAAACTCAACACTTAGCATAGACATTATCAAATCCAAACAAGTCATGAATAAATGAGCCGATTCCCCAACATGATTTGAGACAAAAATGGGATCCTCTACCATGCTAGTACTAAGGTGCAGAGTCTTAACTATCGAAGCAGAATTAAAAGGATGCGATGTATAAAAACAAAGTACCCACGGTATGATAGAAAAGAAAAGCTACACTTTTGACAGAAACGTTACCACCTATTCTTAGGTATGCTAGTAGTGAGAGCATACAATTGCCCTCTCAACGATCTTGTCCTTTGCCCTTGTCCTTGTCCTATAACACCTAACTACATGTCCCTTTTGACCACACTAACAATACTCTCTCTTGTAATGGGTTTTATTTTTCTTTCACTTTGGCCTCTCCCCTTTCACCTTTTCCTCCTTCGTGAATTAAGCCATATCAACAAGTTTCTCATCCTTAGGCTTGTGTTCTTTATCCTCGTTCTTACTATCCTTGTATAGCTTGTTGACAAGTTTCTCGAAAGCTACCTCCATCGCACAGCAACCCTACAAAGCTTGAAATAAAATTAGTCGCAGATGGAACTACTGCGACTACAGATGGAGGTTGAGCACTTCTTTGCCCTCCGACATGTGTCGTACGCCTACAAAACTATGGTGAAAAGAGAGAAAGAAGAGATTCGAAGACAGAATCAAAAGATAGTGCATATGGCTTTGGGGATTATGCCTTTCGTAAAACAAAACTTTTCTTAGAAAAATGCTTCTTTGTAAATGTTTTGAAAATAATTTCAGAAGGTTTTAAAAAGCCTTTGCCCAGTCTGGTAACGTTCTGCTCTGATACCAAATGTAACACCCCACATCCGTTAAGGTCACTCATAAAGGGAATGCCTTAACTTCAATGAAGCATTATGGGTACTAGAATAGAAATATTACAAGACAGACATATATAAAACAGCGGAAGGTAAAGTAGAAGTACTTCAAATCATTTATTAAATATAATTGTTTACAATAAAAGCCCATCAACTTCCAATACCCAATTACATAGCTAAAATATCTATCTTGCTCAAAAACAAAGAAGCATAAAAATAAATTCTGATATTCCCCAATAAAGCAAGGCAAGCCATAGCCAAGAGAAATCCAAGCTGTAACACCCCACCTCCGCCAGGGTGACTCTTGCAAGCACTCTGACTTTGGAGGGGTGTTTGAATCAGGTAAACATGCATAATGATATATCAAGGCAGAACAAGAACATATGTATATATGTAAACAGAGTAAATAAGATAAATAAAACAGCGGAAGATTTCAAACTATTTCAAAACAAGTCTAGTACAACATAATGTCAACTTTCCAAATACACAAGTCTAGATAAAAACAACATTTCTGAAAAACTGAAATACATAAGTACTATCCCCAAAATAAGTGATAACCATAGCTAGCTTCATGTCAAGACCGTACATGAGCTAAAGTCCCACAAGCAAACGATCAGAAATCCAAGCTAAGCTCCAATATTCCCACCCTGAGAACCTGGGGTGGGGGGGGGGGGAACGGAAGAAAAGAGGCGAAAGAAAAACAGGTCAGTCAAAAAGACTGAGTAAGCCCTACTACAATCAATGTAAACTGATAAAGTTAACTGGCATGAGAACCAGGGATGAACATAAGGATAATTACATACTAGCATGGTGAATATCTAACGGATAATTCAAAGGAGTCATCACATAATCAAGGTGAAGTTTTTCACCACAGGTGTACCAGCATTCTAACATGTCATGTATAAACAAGAATTTATCCCTTGGCCTAAACTTGGCCCAATATCAGGTGTTGACCTAAGTAAAGATCCAACTTCTTAGTACCTATACTAGTATAACAGGATTAGGTGTTACCCTAATGTCTACATCGAAACAGAACGGAACAGAATGGGCCATAGATAGAGTTCGGAAAAAATGGGCTTTTACCACCCTAACAGATAAAGTACAGAAACAGAATGCTAACAATAATGGGCCTTTACCACCCTAACAGATAAAGTACAGAAACAGAATGCTAACAATAATGGGCCTTTACCACCCTAACAGATAAAGTACAGAAACGGAATACTACAATTAGGTGTACACTAGTAGTGGGCCTTTACCACCCTAACAGGCGGTACCACGCAGAAATAGACGGGTGTTACCACCCAACAAAACAGACGGTACCAACAGAATCAGACAGAGCTAAGTGTACCCTAAATCCTACCCAAGCGATCAGCTCCCTAATACATAAATACCCTATGTCGGCCCCACGATAGGGTGTATCACTCCCTAAAGTGGCAACCAATTGGCACAGGCGTATTTACAGATGTCACGGCGTCTTACATCCTCAGAGGCAGACCGGGATCCATGCACGCACATGACCCGGTTGGAACGCACCATCAACACCCATCGCCATTATCAGAATGAACCACTTATAATTAGTTCAGTAAGCGTGCCCGGACCCTACCTACAGTTGGGTCAAAGTTTTGAAACCAGAAAGGGTTACTGACTAATATGGGTCCCAAACAACAGATGACACAAGTATTCCCCCTTGTGTCCCCAGACTATCAGATTCAGATTAACTTATTAACAGAGTTCAGACATACCAGGTTCAGACGATCAGTTTTCAGACTAACGGATCAGATAACAGATTTACAAACTTGCCTAACTTGGTGTGGGTCCTACAGATCCACAAAACAGGTTCGTTTAATTTATCAATCAAGTTAGTTTATCCAGACCAGGTATCCAATCGGTTCTCAGCCTTATCAAATTACTGAGTTGGATTGGCTAAGTATAGTTCAACTTAACCCCGTTAAATTACCGGGTTCAGATTGGTTAAGTGTAGGTTAACTTAACCCTAACCACTAGTCGTATTTTTCGGTTAAGTGTCATTAAGAAATCAAGCCTGGTTTCACTTAACCTACCCATTCATGTCAAATTGGTTAAGTGTCATAAATCAAATTTACTTAACCTTATCATGTAACATTAATTAATTTAATGCACCTTAACCTCTCACATTAGACCTCGTTGTGGTTACTAGTTAAGCCGGGCGGGTCCGGGTAGCTTTACACCACAACTTGGTCTAACCTCGGGTTCAAGGTACAACATGACCAACTTCTCACATTGGGTCCTATTGTTTGTAGCAACTAGTTAAGCCGGTCGGTTCCGGGTAGGTTTACGCTACAAACTCAACCCAACCTCGAGTTGGTCACACTTATCTTTTCTAAGTGTCATGTCCATCATGTTTCCAAAACATGTTACAAGTTTTCAAGCATTTGGGTAGACCTAACTTAATAGGTAAATTCCCAAAGGGTAGACCTAACTTAATAGGTAAATTCCCAAGCTTATGTTTTTGTTTCTTTTAAGTTTACTCAACCCCAAACGCAATCCCATCGCTTACATATCGCAATAGCGCATAAAGGATAGAAAGAGGGAACTTGGCATAATCATGACATAAAGGTGTTGAAGCCACAAGTTCAACATGGTGGCATATGAAGTGTACATGTGTTCATATACTTGCATATTACATTTTTAGGCCTCAAAAGCATGCATAAAACCAAACTTAGCATATTGTGATACATGGTGATAAATGACATGTAGAAATGGCCATAAGTTCGCATTTAGCCCCACATGCAAGTTATCATAAGAGATATGATAACTTACATATTGCCAAAATGCAACCTTTAGCATAAAGCTTAAAGCTTTATGTTCATAAACCCAAGATAAGCTTGCATAACATGATAACATGAACAAAATGATCAACCCAAACTTGCCTAACATAACTTGCATATATGACAAACTTGCATATCAAACTTGCATAACATAATATGATAAACTTGCATATCACAACATGGCAAACTTGCATAGCATAACATGGTAAACTTGCATATCATAACATGGCATACTTGCATAACATAACATCATAAACTTGCATATCATAACACGACATACTTGCATAACATAACATCATAAACTTGCATATCATAACATGGCATACTTGCATAACATAACATCATAAACTTGCATATCATAACATATCAAACTTGCATATCATACATTTAACTTTAGAGTTTAAGTATGAAAGTAGAATAGGGCTTACAATGCTTATGAAGACACAAAAATATGACAAAGCCCTTATGCAATCAAATAGACCCAAAATGCAAGCTCTAATAGAAAATCCCTTGAGCCAAAATGATCAAAACCCTTGCTTTATGATGCAAATATAGAAACTTGACTTGAATGCAAGCTAATGATGCTCATACAAGCTTGAAAACACTTGTATGCATGGAAAATCTCTCATATAAATTTATTTAGGAATTTTATGAAGAGAGTGGAGGCCATGAGAGGATTGATTTTGCCATAGTTTAGTTGTAGGGTTGATTAATGATGATTTATGCTAGGTTTAGGGGTCCTTTTATAGAAGTTTAGGTTAGTTTAGGCCCTAGGATTAACCCTAGTTTAGATCTAAACCATCAAAATTCGTCATAGGCCAGCAGAACAGACCAGAGAACCAAAACAGGTGCACCAAGCCAGCCAGGGTCAAGCCAGAAAGCTGTGCAGGTTTCTGGCTCGACACGGGCGCACTTCCCAAGTGCGCCAGTGTATTTTTGTGCTGGCGCACTTCACAAGTGCGCCAGTGCATTCTGGCTTGTTTTCGGTTTTTCTGCCTAACTTCGTTCGTCCATATCTTCTTCATACAGACTCCGATTTTCGAAAACTCGGACTCTATTTCGCGTATTTTTCCGAGACGAACGCAATGGCATAGCCCGTTTCCTTTGATTCAGATTTATAAATTAAATTCTGCCTCGATTTACGATATAACAGGTTATCAGAAATACGGGTTGTTACATTCTCCCCTCCTTAAAGGATTTCGTCCTCGAAATCTTCAAGTTAGGAAGAACGCATCCTACCATCCATCATCCATCTACTCAAATCATCATTTACGAGCAATCATTGTCCTTAAAGATTCTAATGCGGTATGAACATATGCAAAAGGTGTGTGTATATGTTCTTATCTAATGCAAAGATCATCAATGCAAAGTATGTTAGTGAAATGAATCCATTATGTATGCAAATAGTCCTAATCATATAATACTATATGTGTGCACAAACATTCGTCCATATGCAACATCCATGTGCTGAATTAACCATCTTGCAACCATAAGAATTGATAATGTACACACGTCCATATGCAATATGAGAGTGTATTTCAAGCCGATCTAGTGCCTAGTGTGTGTTTATGCATCCACGAGCAACCACTAGCAACCACTTGCATCCACTTGCAACCATCAAACATAACATGTTTCAAACACATGTTTACATCCATAGGATTCCTATCTCAACAAGATACAGTCGAGTGATGGAAGCGAGTACAGATAAAACAAAAACTTGGTACATATACTTACAGACTACTAGTACAGATCAGATTTCCCCAAATGATTCTTAGGAAACTAAGCATGGTAGAAACCCAGAATGTATTCGTCATAGTCACCCTCATGCCCAACACAGATACTCTCAAACCCCAATTTATCACAAACAGATGAGTTATAACTCTCAGGGAGTTTGAGACTATTACCAGATCAGAAGCAAGATTAGCATTAAAGTACCGAGTTTCTATTACAGAATCAAAATACCAGAAAAAGAGTTTCAAACTGAAAAATCAGACAAGGAAAGTTAAACATCCTACAGACAAATTATTCTAGCCCTAATCTATTCACTCGCCATGCGAGTATTCACTGTTCCTTCCGATGTAGTCCCTTTCTTCTTCGGGCAGTCCCTAGTGAAGTGTCCCATCTCTCCACAGTTAAAGCAAGTGCCCTTCCTCTTTCTGCAATCCTTGTTTAGATGAGTTGAGCTTCCACAAGTAAAGCACTTCTTTTCCTTCTTATCCTCAGACTTCTCCTCCTTCTTTTGCATTTCCTTTTTGGGCCCCGTTTTCTTGTTCTGAGGCTCATTCACCTTGACCTCCTTCTTTGCACTCTTGTTCTCTTCATTGAGTAGGGCCATATCTACCAAACTCTCAAACATGGCCCCCATGGGCACATGAGACATAGCTAACTCCTGTAACGGCTCATTCAATCCTCTAGCAAAACGAAGAGCCTTCTTCTGAGCAGTACTCACCATATCCAAGCCAAAATGAGCTAACTGATTGAACTTGTTCACATATTCTTTGACAGACATGTCTCCTTGCTTCAAAGCAATAAACCTCTCCATTTGCAAATTCTCTTCAGTAGAAGACAGAAACTTAAGCCTGAATCTTGTCCTGAAATCGGCCCAAGTCTCAACAGGCCTAGTACCATTGGTGACTTCCCACCAATAAGCGGCTTCATCCTTCATAAGCCAAACCGCCAACAAGATCTTCCTCTGATCGTCTAACCCAAAGATAGCAAATAAATCCTCGGTCTCTTTCAACCAATTCCGGGCCTCTACAAAAGTCTCCGTACCTAGAAAGTCCTTGCCACCCATTGCTTTGAAGTCCTTGCAAATCTTAGTGAACTCTACTGGAGGATGCTGAGGGGGAGGAGGAGGAGGAACCTCAGCGACAGGAGGAGGAGGAACATTAACCACCGGAGGAGGAGTAACATTTGCGGGGCCGGCTTCGGTCGCCCTAGCCTCCATAAATTTCCTATACCAAACAGGAACTTGCACTCCCTCTGGGATAACAAAGTTATCTGTCATACTGAAACGAAGGAAAAGATAAATTCAGAACGAGGGAACTAAGAATAGATAACTAAGGATTGTGCTAATGGCTTTTTGGGGAATAGCCTTTAAAATAAACTAGACTTTTCTTTGGAAAATACTTTATACTTGGTTTTGAAAATAGTTTTCCAAAAGTTTTAAAAACCTTTTTGTTCCTTCTCGTAAACCATATGCTCTGATACCAAATGTAACACCCCACCTCCGCCAGGGTGACTCTTGCAAGCACTCTGACTTTGGAGGGGTGTTTGAATCAGGTAAACATGCATAATGATATATCAAGGCAGAACAAGAACATATGTATATATGTAAACAGAGTAAATAAGATGAATAAAACAACGGAAAATTTCAAACTATTTCAAAACAAGTTTGGTACAACATAATGTCAACTTTCCAAATACACAAGTCTAGATAAAAACAACATTTCTGAAAAACTGAAATACATAAGTACTATCCCCAAAATAAGTGATAACCATAGCTAGCTTCATGTCAAGACCGTACATGAGCTAAAGTCCCACAAGCAAACGATCAGAAATCCAAGCTAAGCTCCAATATTCCTACCCTGAGAACCTGGGGGGGAGCGGAAGAAAAGAGGCGAAAGAAAAACAGGTCAGTCAAAAAGACTGAGTAAGCCCTACTACAATCAATGTAAACTGATAAAGTTAACTGGCATGAGAAGCAAGGATAAACATAAGGATAATTACATACTAGCATGGTGAATATCTAACGGATAATTCAAAGGAGTCATCACATAATCAAGGTGAAGTTTTTCACCACAGGTGTACCAGCATTCTAACATGTCATGTATAAACAAGAATTTATCCCTTGGCCTAAACTTGGCCCAATATCAGGTGTTGACCTAAGTCAAGATCCAACTTCTTAGTACCTATACTAGTATAACAGGATTAGGTGTTACCCTAATGTCTACATCGAAACAGAACGGAACAGAATGGCCCATAGATAGAGTTCGGAAAAAATGGGCTTTTACCACCCTAACAGATAAAGTACAGAAACGGAATGCTAACAATAATGGGCCTTTACCACCCTAACAGATAAAGTACAGAAACGGAATGCTAACAATAATGGGCCTTTACCACCCTAACATATAAAGTACAGAAACAGAATACTACAATTAGGTGTACACAAGTAGTGGGCCTTTACCACCCTAACAGACGGTACCACGCAGAAATAGACGGGTGTTACCACCAAACAAAACAGACGGTACCAACAGAATCAGACAGAGCTAAGTGTACCCTAAATCCTACCCAAGCGATCGACTCCCTAATACATAAATACCCTATGTCGGCCCCACGATAGGGTGTATCACTCCCTAAAGTGGCAACCAATTGGCACAGGCGTATTTACAGATGTCACGGCGTCTTACATCCTCAGAGGCAGACCGGGATCCATACACGCACATGACCCGGTTGGAACGCACCATCAACACCCATCGCCATTATCAGAATGAACCACTTATAATTAGTTCAGTAAGCGTGCTCGGACCCTACCTACAGTTGGGTCAAAGTTTTGATACCAGAAAGGGTTACTGACTAATATGGGTCCCAAACAACAGATGACACAAGTATTCCCCCTTGTGTCCCCAGACTATCAGATTCAGATTAACTTATTAACAGAGTTCAGACATACCAGGTTCAGACGATCAGTTTTCAGACTAACGGATCAGATAACAGATTTACAAACTTGCCTAACTTGGTGTGGGTCCTACAGATCCGCAAAACAGGTTCGTTTAATTTATCAATCAAGTTAGTTTATCCAGACCAGGTATCCAATCGGTTCTCAGCCTTATCAAATTACTGAGTTGGATTGGCTAAGTATAGTTCAACTTAACCCCGTTAAATTACCGGGTTCAGATTGGTTAAGTGTAGGTTAACTTAACCCTAACCACTAGTCGTATTTTTCGGTTAAGTGTCATTAAGAAATCAAGCCCGGTTTCACTTAACCTACCCATTCATGTCAAATTGGTTAAGTGTCATAAATCAAATTTACTTAACCTTATCATGTAACATTAATTAATTTAATGCACCTTAACCTCTCACATTAGACCTCGTTGTGGTTACTAGTTAAGTCGGGCGGGTCCGGGTAGCTTTACACCACAACTTGGTCTAACCTCGGGTTCAAGGTACAACATGACCAACTTCTCACATTGGGTCCTATTGTTTGTAGCAACTAGTTAAGCCGGTCGGTTCCGGGTAGGTTTACGCTACAAACTCAACCCAACCTCGAGTTGGTCACACTTATCTTTTCTAAGTGTCATGTCCATCATGTTTCCAAAACATGTTACAAGTTTTCAAGCATTTGGGTAGACCTAAATTAATAGGTAAATTCCCAAAGGGTAGACCTAACTTAATAGGTAAATTCCCAAGCTTATGTTTTTATTTCTTTTAAGTTTACTCAACCCCAAACGCAATCCCATCGCTTACATATCGCAATAGCGCATAAAGGATAGAAAGAGGGAACTTAGCATAATCATGACATAAAGGTGTTGAAGCCACAAGTTCAACATGGTGGCATATGAAGTGTACATGTGTTCATATACTTGCATATTACATTTTTAGGCCTCAAAAGCATGCATAAAACCAAACTTAGCATATTGTGATACATGGTGATAAATGACATGTAGAAATGGCCATAAGTTCGCATTTAGCCCCACATGCAAGTTATCATAAGAGATATGATAACTTACATATTGCCAAAATGCAACCTTTAGCATAAAGCTTAAAGCTTTATGTTCATAAACCCAAGATAAGCTTGCATAACATGATAACATGAACAAAATGATCAACCCAAACTTGCCTAACATAACTTGCATATATGACAAACTTGCATATCAAACTTGCATAACATAATATGATAAACTTGCATATCACAACATGGCAAACTTGCATAGCATAACATGGTAAACTTGCATATCATAACATGGCATACTTGCATAACATAACATCATAAACTTGCATATCATAACACGACATACTTGCATAACATAACATCATAAACTTGCATATCATAACATGGCATACTTGCATAACATAACATCATAAACTTGCATATCATAACATATCAAACTTGCATATCATACATTTAACTTTAGAGTTTAAGTATGAAAGTAGAATAGGGCTTACAATGCTTATGAAGACACAAAAATATGACAAAGCCCTTATGCAATCAAATAGACCCAAAATGCAAGCTCTAATAGAAAATCCCTTGAGCCAAAATGATCAAAACCCTTGCTTTATGATGCAAATATAGAAACTTGACTTGAATGCAAGCTAATGATGCTCATACAAGCTTGAAAACACTTGTATGCATGGAAAATCTCTCATAGAAATTTATTTAGGAATTTTAAGAAGAGAGTGGAGGCCATGAGAGGATTGATTTTGCCATAGTTTAGTTGTAGGGTTGATTAATGATGATTTAGGCTAGGTTTAGGGGTCCTTTTATAGAAGTTTAGGTTAGTTTAGGCCATAGGATTAACCCTAGTTTAGATCTAAATCATCAAAAATCGTCATAGGCCAGCAGAACAGACCAGAGAACCAAAACAGGTGCACCAAGCCAGCCAGGGTCAAGCCAGAAAGCTGTGCAGGTTTCTGGCTCGACACGGGCGCACTTCCCAAGTGCGCCAGTGTATTTTTGTGCTGGCGCACTTCACAAGTGCGCCAGTGCATTCTGGCTTGTTTTCGGTTTTTCTGCCTAACTTCGTTCGTCCATATCTTCTTCATACGGACTCCGATTTTCGAAAACTCGGACTCTATTTCGCGTATTTTTCCGAGACGAACGCAATGGCATAGCCCGTTTCCCTTGATTCAGATTTATAAATTAAATTCTGCCTCGATTTACGATATAACAGGTTATCAGAAATACTGGTTGTTACACAAGCCAGACATGAAGAGCCTTGGAGCTTGGTAAGATCCGAACTAAGCTGTATTCCCACTCTGCGAACCTGAGGGAGGGGAACGGAAGAAAAGGAGGCGAAACAAAACGAGTCAGTCATAAAGACTGAGTAAGTCCTAGTGACTTTCAGCATAAAAAAAGGTAAAGATAACATGGCATGGATAAACTGAAAATAAACATAAGCATGATGACAAGTTAAGCTACAAGCATGATGAATCAAGTATAACATCCCATAATTCCTATCAAGAGTAGCATCACAAGTTTCCTACCAAGTATCATATCGCAAGATTTCTAAGCTTCGTCATTAAAATATTTCAGTGATATCTATTTGCTCTGCACCACCTGACTATTTTCCTAACCAGTGATCTATATAAAATGATCATATGATAACATGATCCCAATCCCCGAAATTGTGGTTGCTTTCAGGTGTACGTCTATTATTTATCACCTAGATCTAATCTAGGGTTTTCTATCGAGCGCTTCCTAGATTCAACCAGAGTTTACGCGACCTAGGTCCAACTAGGGTTTATGCTACCTATTGAACGCTTCTCGAATTCAGGGTTTATGCGACCTAGGTCTAAATAGGGATTATGCTACCTGCGTGTGTCATACGGCCCCCAATGATTGTAGATACTATGCTGGTCCCACCATGGGGTGTATCAAGTCCCATGGTGGCGGCCCGACACAGTTCTAGAATGCATAGTGTATACTACTGGTGCCCAGTGCCTGCTTTTTCTGCTCCGTAGTGTGTGCACGCCCGCACTCCGTTAGAACTTGCACTGCTGCACCACTCGCCGTCGCTTTGACCGCTTACAATCAGCCCAGTAATCGTTCCCCACCCTGCCTAGTTCCAGGGTACCATGATACACCTTTGTGGGTTACTGCTGAAATGGGTACCCATTACTAGGGTTTCCTACTGGTTAAGTTTGTGAGCCTATATATACAGATATTACCCACCTACCCTTGATGTACTTAACCCACTGATTCAAGCATGTTTATTAATGGTTAAATTTGTGGGCCTATATTTACAAATATTACCCACCAACCCGATATGTACTTAACCCTCTCACTGATTCAAGTATGTTTATTTAACGGTTAAGTTCATGGGCCTATATATACTAATATTACCCACTAACCTGGTATGTACTTAACCCTCTCCGTCCATCACGTTAAGTTGGCTAAGTGTTTTTCTATTGTTTTACTTAACCCTACATATGCGGTCTTGTTATATCGGTTAAGTGTTGCCTTCGCGTGTTTACATAACCCTACCACACACCACATCATATTGGTTAGGCATCGCCAACCCATCCAAGATAACTTAACCCACCCATTCGTCAGATTGCATTGGTTAAGTGTTTTCAAGTAATTCGTGATTTAACTCGCCCACGTATCGTGTCAAGTTGGTTAAGTGTTGTCTAGCAATTCATAACTTAACCCCGCTATTCTAGCATATCAAATTGGTTAAGTGTTTTCAAGCAATTCGTGACTTAACCCGCCCACGTATCATGTCAAGTTCGTTAAGTGTTGTCTAAATGTTCAAGTTGACTTAACCCTGCAACACGTCATGTTATATTGGTTGAGTGTTATCAACCCATTCAAGTTGGCTCAACCCATCCACTAGTCATGTTATAACGGTTAAGTGTTCTTAACTTAATCCTACCCACTTGTCTAATTAACATGTTATATTGGTTAAGTGTCCTCAAGCAATCAAGTTCAGGTTTACTTAACCCATCCATTCATGTCATATCGGTTAAGTGTCATTAGTTTAGTCATATTACTTAACCTTTCCATTCTTAGCATGTCTGTTTATAGGCATTAATTAGTTATTAATGCATCAACCACTCACATTAGACCTGTTGTTGCGGTCATTGGATATGCCCGGTGGTCCCGGGCGGAATTACACCACAACTCAGTCTAACCTCGGGTTTAAGCACGATATGACTAACTTCTCACATTGGATCTTATTATTTGCAGTCACTGGATATGCCGGGCGGTTCCGGGCAGAATTACACTGCAAACTCAACACAACTTCGAGTTAGCCATGTTTACGTTCATGTTCATATTCATATTCATGTTCATGTTTCAATCACGTTCATATTTCCCGTTATATGTCAATTATCAAGTTCATAGTTCACGTTTTTGCCCCAAAATGTATTCCCAAATTATTACCTTAATTCACTATAAGGTTATGCCAAGTTATAGCCTTTTATTTACAATACATGCCAACTACCCAAAACCCAACTTAGGCGCGTTCATATTAAACCTCTACCAAGTCATAAATTATCAGATATGTTTCAACTCCAAATCTTACATAATTAACATATGCCCAAGTTCTAGATTACATGTCAGTTTTACATATGCCCAATTCATACCAAATTTACATATGTTCAATTCATGTCGTTTTACATATGTCAAGATTCATAATTTACATGTTTACAAAGCTATGCTCAATTTACATAGATCAAGTTTTATACCCAAAATTACATGTATACCACGTTTACACCAATTTACCCATAACAAGTTCTAGCCAAATTACATATATCAAGATCCATATCAAATTACATATGCCAATCCCCATTCTTGCAATTACCATTATAATGACAATACCCAAAATTACCCCGTTTCATGTTAATGGTAAATTATCCCCAAACATCCAGTTTTCATATTATGCCTTCGATTCCACCAAACACATATATTCCACTAGGCAGTATTTCAATATTTCTCCCGTATACCATCGCATGCATATCGTAGTTTAGGCCTAGGTCCGAAATTGACATAGGTTCATCAAAAGAAAATAAATAGGGGCGGTAGAAGTTGCAATAAGAACAAGATCAAAGAGAAAACAACATAAATCATCATGATAGGCATAAAGATTACAACTTGACGATAACATCATTACGAATCAAGAAAACTGCTGCATAGATCACAAACTTGGCATGAGAATGAAGGTAGAAAAGCCCAAAAATCAAGATTCAAGAAGAAAAAGAAATAGACTTGAGTCAAAAGTCCAATTTCACTTCATCACATGCCCATGTTGAATTTAAATATTTAGATATGAAAATAACTAGAACTTACAGATCTTGGCTAATGAATAAAGAACTGAATTTGTTGTAGAAATGTTGTGGCATTGTTGATTTATTGTCTTGAATCAATGTAGAAGCCTTAATCTTCGAATTGGATCGTGTAAGAAAGCCTAGGAAATCGATTAGAGGCGACGACCATGATCAAGAGGGATTTCAGCAGCATTTTGGTGTAAGAATGATTTGTTTTGAATTAGGTTAGGTCTTAGGCTGTATTTATAGGTGTAGAAACTATTTAGGGCCTTTAGATCAACCCTAGAATTGATCTGAACCATCAAAAACGTCTCAGGCCCGCAAACAGACCCACCCAGCCAACCAGTCGCACCCAGGCCGACCAGGGAGGTCGATTCCCAGGTCGTCCCCGAGGTAGACCCTATGGTCGACCTGGTCTGGCCTGGTCGACCCCCTGGTCGACCTGGGCTCTGGGCAGGAATTTTCCCGCCCAGCCCGCTTCTGGGTCTTGAATTCGAATTTGAATTCGAATTTCTGAGCTGTTTTTGATTCTAAAAATTCGTGAAACTTCTAGAGGTCATAACTCGGTCATACGGACTCCGATTTTTGAAACATCGGACTCGATTCTATGCAGAATTCTGAGATGAACGCAATGGCGCAACCCGTTTCCCATGATTCTCATTTTAAAAATTAATTATACCTTGATTTCTTGTTTCAATATGTTATTAAAATTTTTGTTGTTACAAGTCCCATACCACATGCATCCGTGTATACGGTAAACATCTTGCTCCCGTCCGGCAGTGTCAGAACTGGGGCTGTTGCTAGAGCCCTTTTCAAACGTTGGAAAGCAATATCGCAATCCAAATTCCAAGCGAAAGTTAGGTTCTTCTTCGTTAATCTTGTGAGTGGGGCTGAGATTTTAGCAAAGTCTTTAATGAATTTTCGGTAAAAGCCCGCTAGCCCAAGAAAGCTTCGGAATTCGGTTGCATTCCGTGGAACCTTACAATCTTGCACCACAACTACTTTTGCGGGGTCCACGGCTAACCCCTCTTTGGACACCACATGTCCAAGAAACCTCACCTCTTCTCTCTAGAAATGGCATTTGAAGAATTTGGCCTTCAGCTGATGTGTACGAAGAGTATCCATGACTTCCCTTAAAAGCAAAGCATGCTCTTCTTCATTCTTTGAGAAGATCAAAATGTCGTCTACGAAGACCACCACAAACTTATTAAGGAATTCTCTAAACACCCTACTCATCAAGTCAACGAAGTAAGAGAGTGCGTTTGTCAAGCCGAAAGGCGTGACGAGCCATTCGAAGAAACCATCCGGGGTTCTGAACGCGGTCTTATCAATGTTGTCTTCAGCCACTCTTAGCTGATGGATCCCAGTAGCCAAATCTAGCTGGGAGAAAATAGATGCACCTACAAGCTGATCAAACAAGTCATCTATTCTAGGAAGTGGGTGCCTATTCTTCTTGGTCAGCTTGTTTAGCTGCCTATAATCAACGCATAGGCGAAGTGAACCATCTGCTTTGGTTGCGAATACTACTGGAGCACCCCATTTAGAAATACTCCGCCTTATAAACCCCTTTTCGAGCAGCTCTTTGACTTGCTTACTGAGTTCTTTTCTCTCCCTGGGAGCCATGTGTCTAACGGGTAGAGCTACGGATTTTGCATTATCAACAAGATATATGCGAAAGTCTGTCTCCCGCTTTGTTGGTAAGCCCTTCACCTCTTCAAATACATCTGAGTATTCACGGACTACTCTAACAGACTGCAAGTTCTCAACAGAGGCATCAAGAGATTCTAGGTAACTAAGCATAACAGAATGTATGGGGTTACAAGAGATTTCGAGAGTGTTGCCAAGGCGAGTCATAAGTCTAACCACTCTCTTTCCACAATCGAGGACGACACCATTACTGGATAACTAATCCATGCCTAGAATCAATCCATAGCCCGTGAAGCCAAAAACGAAGGCATTGCATTCAAACTCAACGCTCAAGATAGACACACTCAAATCCCGACAAATCATTGAAAGATGAGCTGAACCACCAATAGGATTTGAGACTACTATGTGATCCATAACTAGACTTGTATTTAGGTGCAGTGTTTCAACTAACGATGCAGACAAAAACGAGTGTGAAGTGCCAGAATCAAATAAAGTACGAACAGGATGATCAAACAGAAAAACCAAACTTTCAACATAAATGTTCCTACCTCTCTCCTGTCCTGGTGCCATAAGAGCCTGAATCTACCCTCTTGCCTGCCCTGGTGCCATGAGGGCCTGAACCTGCCCTCCAGAAGTGGACCCTTTTCTTTGCCTTTGCCTCTGTTTCCTCGGGCTGTCTTTAATTAGATGTCCTGCCTCTCCACAGTGGTAACGACCAGTCTTCTTCTTCTTCCTTCAGTCCTTGCTCAAATGGCCTGGTGTTCCACAATTAAAGCACCTTTTCTTTCCTTTGCTATTGTTGTCCTTACCACCTTTCTTAGGTTGCCGCTGTGACTTCTTTTGATCCCCTTTCTTTTCTGGTGCCTTGTTAGCGTTAGCGCCTTTCTCCTCTTCATGCATAAGCGCCATGTCAACTAGTTTCTCAAAGGTACCCCTATAGGAATGTGGGTCATAGCTAACCCATGTAGGGGCTCATTCAAACCTTTAACGAACCTTAGGGCCTTCTTTTCAGGAGTGTTCACCAAGTCTAAGCCAAACCTCGCCAACTGATTGAACTTGTTGACGTAGTCCTTTACTGATAAATTCCCCTGCTTCAATGCCAAGAATCTTTCCATGTGTAAATTGTCTTCTGCTCGTGAGAGAAATTTCATCTCGAACCTATGTCTGAAATCCATCCATGTCTCTACTGGACACTTTCCATTCATGACCTCCCATCAAAACAAGGCTTCGTCCTTCATTAACCAAGCAGCCAATTGGACCTTCCTTCCATCTTCTACCTCGAAGATACCAAACAAGTCTTCTACCTCCTTAAGCCCATTTCGAGCTTCAACAAACGTCTCTGATCCGTGAAAAGGTTTTCCGCCCATTGCTCGAAAGTCTTTGCATACCTTTGAAAAAACATCAATACGGGGAGGGGGAGGACGAGGAGCAACTGCAGCTGGGGGAGGAGGGATGTCTGTTAGGCCTGCGGCGGTGGCTCTAGCCTCTAGATACCTTCTGAACCAGGTTGGTATCGGTATTCCCTCGGGTATCTCGGGTAACCTAGACATGCTGAAAAGAAAATGAAGAGATTCAGAATGGAGAATTCGAAAGAAAGATATATGGATCTTGGGGGTTATGTTTTTAAGACAAACTTTTCTCTTGAAAATACTCTCCTTAAAACATACTTTTGAAAGTATTTCTTTATAAAACGCTTTTGAAAAACAGTTTTTCAAAATCTCTTATCTATTCTGTTGACCTTCAGCTCTGATACCACGTGTAATACCCCACGTCCATTAATGTCACTCTCAAAGGGAATGCACTAACTTTCATGGAGTATTATTGGTAAATAGAACAGAATATAACAAGACAGATACATATATTGGTACTTGAAAATTTTCAAAACAACATTTATTGCAGCGGAGAAATAGTTTGTTTACAACAACATCATAAACCAACGGAAAAACCAAGTACACTTAGTAACCATCTTGACAAATTGTTTTCTGAGTACATAAAATGAAAAGCATAACCCCAACATAAGTAGCCATAAAAGAGATGAGCTGAACTTTACTTTCAGCAATCCAAGCACTTTGAAAAGAGAGAAAGATCTTGATCAAGCTCCACTAGTACTAGTCCCACCCTGAGAACCGGGGGGGAGGGGGGAGGAAGAAAAGAGGCGAAAACAAAGGGGGTCAGACATAAAGTCTGGCGAGTACCATAACTTTAACAATACAATTATGAAAGTAATTAGGATAAGGCATAAACTGGTAAAATAAGGAATGACTGTGAAACAAGTGGGCAAGGCAAAACAAACAGGAGGAATATTCTGGCGTTAATCTCGCTCCTAATCACTATAGGATAATTGCTATACTGCACCACTACTAGCCACCCTAAAAGTTGATCCCGCCTACTGAACACAATAATCATAATGGTAGTTTCGTGTACCCCTGGCTGCCTTCATAGGTGCCGCCTGCTCCTATCTCCACTAGTTGTACCCACTACCCCCATGCGATCGGCTCCCTAACTCGTAGATACCCGTGTTGGTTCCACAGTGGGGTGTATCACTCCCTAAAGTGGCAACCCGATACCACTAAAGATGCACGACTTATATCTACACGATGCAACAACGTCTTACCTACCAGCCCAGGCCCACGCACGCACATGACCCCGTTGGACTTGCGTTGCCACCGTTAACCCGTTTTGACCTCTTACAATCAAACTAAGTAAGCGTGTCCCTTCCTCGATCTAACTCGAGCTCACAAAGATACTTAATGGGTTACTGGTTTGAAATGGGTTCCCCATGCTTGACACAAGCTATCCACCTATGCTTGGTCCCCATTGGAATTTTCCACTTAACCCTGTCTTATTCATGTCTTCTTACATGTTTCGATTTGGTTAAGTGTTTCTAATCGTATTTCACATGCCACCCATGTCACCCACTTAACCCCCATGTCCCACCACATGTTTATCTTGGTTAAGTGTTACTTAGTTCATTATAACCGTAACTTTGTAAGACCTCCCACATTAGACTCCCATCTGCGGTTCCTGGATTTGCCGGGCGGGTCCGGGCAGTCTTATACCGCAAACGTGTCTAACCTCGTGTCATTACAACTGTTACACATTTAGTTTATGCCTTCGACCTCTCACATTAGACTACCGTTTGTGGTTGCTGGATTTGCCGGGTGGGTCCGGGCAGTCTTACAACCCAAACGAGTCTAACCTCGTGTCTTAGGCGTTTATTATTACAAATTATTTCACCCCAATATGAATTAATTATGCCTATTCAAATTTCCAATAATTTCCAAATTATGTCCATAATTGTCACCTAAATTATGTCCATACTTTTTAGGTATAAAAATTATACAAATTAATGTCTCAAATTAATATATATGCCTTTAAAGCCATTTTATGCCAATTCACAATTTACATAATTAATATTTTCCCATTATCCCCACGTCGTTCGTACGTTTTAACATGAAATATGTTAGACTCGTAAATAGTCTAACTTATAAAAAGAAAAGCAACATCACAACTTGCATAACACATAAAATAGATCTAAGCATAAGTTTTCATAGCCAAGAACTTACATAGCCAATGAACATACATAATTTTACATAAACTATCATGGATCTGAATATAGATATAAACATAAAAATGTGAACTTGCACATAAATATGGTTTTTCACCCAAACTTACATAAATTGTGAACTTGCATGTAGATTCCTATATACTTGCATATGGATCTAAACATGTAAATTAGTGTCACATGTTTTTCGTATAAACTAGCGTATGTATATACTTGATTCATATATGAACTTGTGTACAATTCACACATAGATTTGCATAAGATTCATTATTCAAACTAACATACGATTTAACATTCCAAACTTGCATAAGATTCACATACGAATTAGCATATGATTTAACACCAAACTTGCATAATATTCACATATGATTTAACAACCTAAATTTGCATAAGATTCACGTATGATTTAACAACCCAAACTTGCATAAGATTCACATATGATTTAACAAACAAACTTGCATAAGATTCACATATGAATTAACATATGGTTTAACATCCCAAACTTGCATAAATTGAATCAAGTTAAATATGAAATAGATCTACAAAGTTAAATAACATCATGTGATTCAACAAACATGTTCTCATAATCCAATTACAACCCATCATAATTAATTTAATAATTATATTGTGAAAGAAATAATACTCACAACCAAAAGAACAGTCTTGTTTTTCTGGGATCTATATTCTGAAAATGAATTGCTCACCTTTGATGTAGACTAATTGTTATTCTAATTTAGATTTGATTTGATTTTGCATCTATCTTGCTTTTGAGTTGAAAGAGAATGGCGGCTACTCTAGGTTCACCATTGACGGCATGATGGCTCTTGGTATGAATTAGTGTGATTTTAGGTTGAGGGTTAGGTTGCTTATATAGAATTTTAATTAATTAAGAGCCATCAGATTTACCTAGAAGCAATCAAGACCATCCAAACAAGATAGAATTACCACCTCAGCCCTAATGACTCAGCTGTGAGTCAAAAGATCGCCATATTTCAGATCTGCCCGGGGGGTAGGTCGACCCCTGTTCGACCTGTATGGTAGGCCGACCCCCAGGTCGACCCCCTAATCGACCTGGCCCTTGAGCGGGAGAATTCCTGCCTAGCCTGCTCCCCTGTTTGACTTTTGAATTTCAAATTTTCTGAACCTGAGCTGTTTTTAATTTATTTAAATTCTGAAACTTCGGAAGGCCATACCTTCTTCATACGGAGTCCAATTCATGCAAACTCGGACTCTATCTCAAGCAGAACTCCGAGACGAACGCAATGGCGTAACCCATTTCCTTTAATTCTCACATTTGAAATTAAGTATTCTTAAATTTGCAAATTTTAATATTTAAAATCACGGGGTGTAACAGGACATGTGGTTGCGAAGAAGGAATCAGAGGACGAACAGAGATCAATGCTTCAATCACCATCGGGTCTGATGTCGCAATAGCATCATCGTATCAAAGAGTTGAAAGGGGACAACGGATTTTCAGGGAGGGTGGGAGGAGGAGGTTGTGGCTGATCGGTGTCATTGTTGGAAAGGATAGAGGAAGCCATGAAAGTTGATATCTTAACTTGTTCAAGCAACAAAAAGGTTTTTTTTTCAAGACAAAAATTACAGAAAATTTCTACAAATCAAATTGAAAATACATTATAAAAATTTTGTCCAAATATGCAATCAATATTTTATTATATTTAAATTCAAATTTAATGACTCAAAAAAGCGTGTTGTTACATAATTACACCACGTTGGTTAGCTCGAAGGGTATAACTAACCACTGAAAGAATCAATTTGGCACCCGAAATACCATCTAGTCGATGTTGTCCTCTGCTATCCTAGGCTGATGAAAACCAGCGACAAAATCCAACTAAGAATATATTGTAGCACCTTCCAATTGATTAAATAGATTGTCTATCCATGGGAATGGGTAAGAGTTTTTCCTAGTGAGCATATTATACTCCCGATACTCAGCATATATTATGAGAGAACCATCAGCCGTTGTATCAAAGACGACGTGTGCCTCGCACTTAGAGATACAACGTCGAATAAAGCCTTTCTCTAAGAGCTCGCCTATTCGCTAACTTAATTCTTTTATTTCCCTTGGATCCATGCGCCTCAGATGTAATGCATCAAGTTTCGCATTTTCATATAGATAAATCGAAAAATCGATCGTTCGTAAGTGGTATCCCTCTCATCTCCTCAAATACATTTGGGAAATCTCTAAATATGGGAACCGAACCAATCTCGCCTGTAGATACAATGAGGGAATACAGGAAACTCAATATGACTAACTCCACAAATATATAAGAGATTTGAATGTTTGTCCATTGCATGTCCCTAGCCTAACAAACCTCTTCTCACAATATAGGATAACCCTATAATATGGTTAAACAATCCATCACCAAAATCATCCTGTACTCGGCAAATCCCAAAACATAAGCATCACAATCAAATTCTAACCCTAGTATCATAATTTTCAAACCTTGGCATATCGTGCATAATTATGTTGATCCTCCTACGAGATTAGCAACACCTACAAAATCTAGATAACTAGCTATATGTCTAAGTGAAAACAATCTACAAGTAAACTTGAAATGAAGAAGTATGATGCTCCCAAATCCAAAAGAGTGCAGATAGGAAAATCTGAAATGGAAATCAAACCTTCCTTGGTAACTTTGCTATCTCTGTCTGATCCACTACTAGACGATGGAGCAACATCTAGAACCTTAGCCAACTGAGTACCATCCTTCGGCGCCACTTTTTTCCTCTGCGGAAAAGTCCTGATATATTGCTCTGGCTGGTCATAGATGAAATATTTTCCTTTTATTGGACCCTCCTACAATCTTTGTTATAGTGACTAACTAATCCTCGGATCTGACACTTCTCATCTTTTTGAAATTGAAACTTTTGTGGTCCCCCATTATTCTTGTTACGGCCACCTTTCTTATTATTTCACCTAGACTTCTTAGAAACTATCGCCTACAAAGCTTCCTTGACCTCCTCCTTGCCTACCTCAGACATGAGAGCCATCTCTAGCAGGGACTTAAACGTTGATCCCATCATACATAAGTAACCGCCAACTCTTGACGGGGGAACTTAAGTGTTTTCTTGTGGTGTGTATTAACCAATTCTACCATTAATATTAACAACTCATTAAATTGTTTCATATATTCGATGATGGATAAATCTCCTTGTTTTAAATTGATAAATCTCTCCAACTGTATACCCTCCTCAGCTTGGAATGAAATTTCCTTTCAAACCTATCTCATAAACTATTCCAACATAGCTCTTCAGCCTCATCCTTGGTCACTTTCCACAAATAAGAAGCCTCATCTTTCAACTGCCAAGAGTTATTATGAAGTCTCTCCCTATCTTCAAGTTGCATAAGGTTAAATATCCTCTTGGTGTTCCTCAACCATGTCTGAGCCTCCACAAAAGTATGTATCCCTAAAAATGGCTACAACCTAAATTGGAAAAGCCTTTACAAAGCTTAGAGAAATCAGCTGTCGATGGTAGACAAGCAGAGGCTTCTCCCAGAATGCTGGATCTTGCATATTATCTTGTGGCTATGCTCGTACCATAGTCTAGAGATACCTACGAAACCAATCAAGGATTGCGATACTCTCAAGAAAACAAGGGAAATCCACCATTCTATACAAGAGAAATATAGAAATTCAGATTCAAAGGAATTGAAGGAAGGTTTTAGTATACTTGGGGGCATTTTTGTTAAACTTTGTATCTTTGAAAATATTCTTTTTTGGAAAATCTGTTTCTTTGGAAAAATACTTTAAATTTAGAAATCCTGCAACCATAGGCTCTAATATCACAGGTAACACCCCATACTCATCGACACACTGCAAACGAGTCATGCTAAGGAATGTGGAACAAACCATAAATGTTGCATAATCTCGATATCGATAGATAAATCAAAGTATAAAACAAACATCTTCTCTCAAGTTCCAACATAAATCAACGACAAACGAAACGATTAAATGAATAAAACACTTCGAAAGAATTAGAATAAGAAATCCAAGATGAATATGTCCAAGCTGCTTGAATCACTCTCTGCCCTGTGAGCCTAATGAGGGAGAAAAGAAAGGAGAATGGGTCATACATGAAGTCTGGTGAACATAAGTGATTAGTAGGATTTGAAAAAGTAAGAGATAATAGACTTGATAACAGCTCTAATGTTACAAGGTAAAGTGTCCATGCACTATGTATAGTCAAGAGTGATAGATTAGAACATTTGAATGTTCGCACTGTTATTCTTACCACAGAAGTATTTTAAGGGTTGTTTCATATTTCTTCCCAAACGACTGGCCTTCCCTATCTACCATAAAACTAGTTTGGTGGTTGATACCCCTTATACTGAATAAACCCTACATAGAGGTGAACTTGAACCATATCTTATCATCATTTGTTCATGGATTCACAACCAGATGGACATCTATCTAGCACTGGATGCTACAATGTCTTATTTACCCTCATCGGTACCTCACACACTCAGTTACAGCTGGTACGTGTTAACTTGTCGTCCCTCTGTTGACCACTTATATAACCTAATCGGCAAATGTGTGTCTCCCTACGAGCTTGTCGCATATACGGTCCCAAACCGTAATCAAGACGTGTTTCCCAACTCAATCCCCATAAACGAGCCTACTATATTGGCTACTTATCTAACATAATCGTGTCTCCCCATGAGTGCTGCCAATTCAGACACTTAATATTATTTATGTTTTGAGGTAATTCCTACTTCACCATGAAGCAATATCTTTATAATTATATTTACGACTTCAGCATGAAGAAGTATAATATGTTTTAATCCTTTTCATTATTTTTCTCAAGTATTACCTACGTCCTAGTTTATTTCTAGAACCAAAGATTTTCTCTTTTTATTCCCTTTCCTTTTTCTTATAGATCTACATGTTTTTCAAATGTTTTCTGCGAATTCAGTGTTCCCCTATTTAATTCGTATTTTGTGAAGAACCGCACTCTTTCAACTATTTTTCACTTAAGTTAGAGGATTGAATTTTTTTTAATCTAACATCTACAGATTTGTTAAACATGTTAACATATGTAAAAGAACTATAGAAAACTATAAATTACCATAGAAATAGAATGATAGTAAAGAAATAAGCTGAAATATACTTGAACTAGGAATAAACTAGAAAACTAAAAACTTTGAACTTTAACCATTTGCAACCCTACTATTTTAATTATCCAATTTCTAAAATAATAACTTCAACTCACCTGAAGTCCTTAGATTGATGCATATTGTCCTCTTTGATCTCTGCTCCTAGGTTATCTACTATTTTTAATTTTGGTTATTCTTTTACAAAAATATTTAGTATAGATCCTAACTCAGTCAAGAGGGAACCTGAAGGAAAAAGAATGAGCATGAGAAAATGGTTAGGCTTAGTGCCTTATGTGGGAGTGTTGGGAGTTCTCTAACTGTAACATTAGCTTGATTAGATCTAGGCCAACCACGTCAAATTCCCATATCTGACCTTCTGATTAAAAAACGAACAACTTGGATTTAGAAAATCAAAATTTTAAACATTCCACATTTACTTGGACATTTTTATGTCCAAGTCGTTTGGTGTGTTGACTCGTGCCTTATGGGGGTCGACTGCCTGATCGACCTAGCCCAATCCATGGATGCCTATTATTTTTTTCATGTAAAGCTCGGTTCTTAGTTTCTAATTTTTGATTCCACGTGTAATTATATCATTTTAGCTCAAATTTTAACCAGTTATCTATGCAAATTATCCAGAGAATCAACAAGACTCAACGATGCAATCTTCGTAGTGAAATTTATGGCAATTTCATATACTAATTTTATTATTTAATTAACTTTTAGTTAATCTTTATTTTTTAAATATCGGGGAGATATAACCTCTTCTGACGGCCTTTGCTTCTCCAAATCTTAGAAATTCACTAGCCTTCTTATAAAAAAATCCCGAAGTCACGATCTCTTCTATTTAGACCCAAATCACCGGAATAACTGGTGTATTGAAGTACCTCAGAAAAGACTTCAATGATTCTCATATGCTTTGGAACAATCTAGATAATGACATAATATCCTTAGAACAAGTGGTGTGTAGTCAAAAATGTTCCTTGAACTACTTTGCCAACTTCTCGAATCTTGAAATAAAGTATGATGGTAATTTGGTAAACCAGAGAAAGCAAGTCTTTCGGGATTAATGGGGAAGTGTCTGCACTTTAGAGCATCAATCATCCTTGCACCATTTATGTGCCACTTATATTTATAAAAGAATAGGTTTGGGTATGTAGTTCCATTGTAAGTTGGCGTTGTGGGGAGGATTTAACTTATTTGGATATTCAATATCCGATTTTTTTTTAAATAAACAAAATCTGACTTAGAGTTAAATCCTAATTCTCATCTACATCTTTCTAGCCATACTTTCTTGCATCAACTTCTTTATCATATTTTAGAAATATACTCCTCTCTTATATTATTCTTCATTAAATTGTCATTGGTACCACCCTTGAGTGTGCAACTTTGCAACTGTGCAGTTAAAGCACTTAGTGGTTTTACATTGGTGGAGGTGCAAAAAGCTGTAGCGAGGATAAAGCGGAGAAATATCAGATGTGTAAAAAAATTCATTAGTACATAAAACAAGATTTTTAAAATTAATTAATTATTATTACCAAATCATTTTTGTAGAAGAAACGAATATTAATCAATATTATATAATAAAATTAAGGAATATCATTGTTATGCACATTAAATTTGACAATAATTGTATATTTTTACCCTATATAGGGCGTTATGCCATAAAATTAGCTCTTTACGTTAAATTTTTAGTTCGTATTAAAAGATAACTAGTCAGATCATCCTCTGTATATTAATATTGCTAAATCGAGTGTTAGATAGCCTCGATTAGCTGGTGCAGTGGAAAATAACAGGGCTTAAAGCGGATCTGCTATTCGTTATCACTAAGTTGAAAAAGTGTAGCAGTCAGAGAGTGCTACGGGATATAGCGAGGACTATGTGGGCTTTAACAGGGTTTCAACTTCATACCTTTGCAAACAATCCCATTAGCTAGTTAAGGTATGTTCCTCCAACCTTTGGGAGAATCATTCTAGTGGAGCTTAACAATTTCAAAGGAGGTCATACCTCTGGTTGCACAGTAGTAGCTTGATCTCCAGTTCCAGCATTCACTTCGACATCAAGGTTTTCAAAGTTCAGGTCCTAATCCTCATTAGATGCGTATATCCTATCTAATCCTAAGTTGCATTTGCATAGTGATCCCGATTTGTCTCAAAATTAAGATTTCTAAGGAGTGTGGATCCATTTCCTTCTGTTAGGTTGTAATTTGTTTTAGTAATGTGATCTCTACATATTCCTATAAGTTTGGTTCATCCTATGGCTATCGAAAGACGATGAACGTGCACATTCTTCCAAATCTGCCTTTTCTTTGATGTCTCTGATATTAGTTTGATTTGAAGGATTAGACAGAGCCTTCGTCCTATCTTTGAGAGATTTGAGTGCGGTTTCCATCTTTTGATTCGAACTTTATACCACCATATCCAACTATTTTCTAGTAATGGAATCGACTTAGGAAGGATTTCCAATCTGATTGTTATTTTCCATATCAGCGGGAGTTGCATTGGTATTCCATCTTATAGTCACAAAAGACTTTCCGCCACTTGATTAAGTAGGATATCTTCTAGGAGGTATCTTCTCTTACAATTTGCTAGTAGCCAACAACTTTCCGAAGATTGGATTATAGATCTTACTTCTAGGCCATGAAAATTTATAATGAATAGCCTAGATCTCTCATATATTTGAGCTCCCTATAGAAGCACTAAATGTTTACACAAAATTGGCATAAACCCTGATTAGAGATGAAAACACTAGTCTTCGCAGATAATTCAGATATGATGTACGTAGATAAAAAAATAAATAAGTAAAATAAATAAAAGAAATAGATAAAGACAAATGCTTATAATGGTCTGATTGTTAATTAAGCCAACGTCCACTTTATAAGTTTGATTTTATTCTCTGTTGTCAATTACATGTGGTTTGGATACAAAAGATTGTACAGAGATGAATCACAAGTACAAAGGCATATAGAAGTAGATCATAATGCTTGCATGATTATTATGTAGTAGGAGAAGGTTGAAGAATTGTTCTAATATCATATAGGTAGGGTGAATCTTGATCTTTTCGTGTTGGAGGTAGTCTGGTATTTGTAGAAGACAAGAGACGAGTTAGGCCATATCATTGCACAAAGAGACTTGTAAGGGTAGGAAGGCACAACCTAAAATTCAAGTGAATATGACCAACATTTATAGATCAATGCATGTCCATACCCCATGGGTCGGTACTAACACATAACCATAGGTTCTAGGGAGTTGTGGTTTGTTTGGTGGAAGTTGTTTCTTTATTGCAACGCCATCTGCTAAGTTTTATAGCTTTCAGATTTCGTTTGTTTGTACTTCTTACTCAAGCATGAAGATTCATCAATATTTCAAGTTAATGATTCATAAATAACTCGAGTCTGAGACATAAAAATAATGCTAAACTTAGAAGTTATGAGGATCACGATGACGTGCACCATGATGGGTCATACCCAATATTTATAGGTCGATACAAATCCATAGGGGCTAGATTGTGTAACACCCCAAAATTTAATACACTATAACCATACAGTAAAGATAATAAATTGGGAAATAATTAATTAAATATTCAGATTGAAGTAAAACCGGCTTTACCGTTGAGTCTCGGAATTATGGTTCAAATAGACCCCAAGTTTGCGTAAATAGGATAATGTATGAAGAAGTTATGAACCTTAGAAGTTTGTATATATACAAAGGGATTATATATGAATAAAATTCAAATTAATTCGAACACGAATAAATAAGCGCAAGAAGCAACCGTCGTGGGATGACCCGACCAGCACTGGGTCGACCCGTGGGTCGATCCAAGGCTAAGTGGGTCGACCCATGGGTTGGCCCACCCGTATGCAGGGCTGGTTCCGAGTTCTGCACCTGGACTGTTTTGTTTGCCGGGTTCGTTCACTGACTCAGCGCTATGTGTATGACTTAGATTGTAAACCTAATATCTAACGGTTAAGAATTGGCTCTGTTAATTTATAAAAAGGGGCTCTCTCTCTGATTTTATCTACACACAATTCTTTATTTCTCTCTGCCTGCATGACATATTCTAAATTAAGTAATAAAATGGGGAGATGCTGCTGAAATCTAGATTAACAAAGAAGATTCAGGATATGTAATCAACCTCCGAACCAACAATCAACATACAACTCTACATATGGCCTTTTCTGTGACACCATATATATAAAGATATATATTCTCTTCTTCACCAAGAACCGTTGTGAGTTTCATGCTATTTTTAGATCTGATACCTAGAACTGTATCATGATAGTAAATAAAATTGGATCTAGAACATACAATGCCTATAAGATAATTTCTATACATGTTTTTCACTATTATTCATCTATGCTGTTACTACAGTTATATATGTTCTTTTACTATAAGTTGATTATTTATTTATGCTATCTATCTTCCTTTTCCCTATTTCTACTATTTTAGTTTATTTCCAGTCTTGCCTATATGCCTATGCAGTTTGATTTGATTATGTCCTCCTTCTTTTATTTTTCCCTTTTATTTACGCCAAGCCTAGGACATTAAAAGCCTTATCCATATCCGATTTAAGATTGCATATAGAAAAAAATGGGATAATAAGAAATGAAATGAAAGAGGGGAATTTAGGCATATTGTTAAATTGAGGACATTTGACTATAAATTGGAAAGGGATAATATGCATATACTTGTACTTGCTGTAAATTGGGAATATAATTGAAAGGGATAATATGCATAAACTTGTACATGCTATAATTTGGGGATATAATTTAATGGAATAGTATGCATATGCATAAACATGTTAGATTTGACTTAACGCAGACATTAAGCAAAGGGCATGTTAAAATAATCTAAGTACGAGATGTAGATTAGGTTAACTGAATTACTACCGTAATTATATACATCTGGGCGGGTGTTTGTTTTGGGAAAGGGTTATACACACATAATAACATGTAATATTACAACCATGCTTTTTAGTGAACTTAAACCTGCTAGATTAAACCTAATTATTAATAATCTAAGAGGTCCTTCGTTCTGTTGTTGTAGTGGGTTTCGGGGACTCTTAAATCATAGTCACTTGAGGGCACAAGCTTAGGGGTTTGGCTTGTGTCAATCTTGCAGTGTGGAACCGTATCAGTCATTATCCTTGTTGGTATGTTGTTAGAGGGCCTCGCACTAGGTAGGGGCCAGGGCATGCTTTATTAAACTGGAGTAAGAGGTTCAAACGAGGAAGGTGAATACGGGAGCGTTCCGGCGGAGTCATGAGTGTGCTATGCTCCGATTAGGGAAACTAAGCCATAGTAACACCAGTAAATAGGTCTGTGTTAAGAAAGTTGTCGGATTAAGGAGTGATCATTGTTTCAAATCTCGCAAATATCGCCCGAGATCTCCTCCGAGATCTTGTTTTGGGCTTCATCTGAAACGAAACAGCAAACATCACTCTAAAACTCCTTTTGAATATATCGCTCGAGATGTTGTGATATCGAATGATATATCGAACGAGACAAGATACTCGAATATCGTCTGAGATTTAGTTTTTTGGTTAAAATTTAAATCTGTGCTTGAACTAGAACAATTATTAAAAAACTCAAATCTAGCCATGATAATCTTTTGTTATTTTACATTTTGCATGTTAGATGACCATACTGTATGTTCATATATGTTTTACAATGCTTATGATTTTCATATTCGTCTTTTTTACATACATGATATTTATGAAATTATGTATTGTATGGTCTATTTATGCTGAACTTTTTAAGGTTTTGGAACCTTTTAAAGTTTTATGTCTAACAATATTTCTATTTTAAGTAGATTACGATTTAGAGTATGAATGATCTTTCGCAAAATAGAGAATAATGAAGTTATTTTACAATTCAAGTTTAACTCACAATGTTTGTAATAACATTCATAAAAATCATTTTGTAAAATTATCATTTTTTAACCTATCATGTAACCCGAGATTGATCCGATATGCACTTTCAGACCTGAGATGGAAACCCGAGATAAACTCCTGAGTTAGACTCATCTCGTCCGAGATCTTCCCCGATACGATATCAAGTCTATAAAATCCCCGATATGAAACGCGACCGATATCTGAGATTTAAAACCTTGGGAGTGATACACCGTGCTGTCAGGGCTGACACAGGGTATTTATGTATTAGAGAGCCGATTGCATGGGTAGTGATTAAGGTACACCTAATCCTGATATTACGTAATTCAGATAACACCTAATCCTGTTATGTAATTAGGGTACACCTAATCCTGCTGTTTAATCATGTTGTTTATGTTAAGTAATTAGGTCAATACCTAATCCTATTCCTATTATATAATTAGGTAAACGCCTAGTCCTATTATACTAGTATTAGTACAGAAAACCTGTTTTTAGGATATAAATGAGAAGCTTTACTCGATCACTGTTTATCCTGTTGTTATGTTTATCTTGTTTACCTATTGCCTTATATGATATTGTACTTTCTCATTCAGTCTTGTTTTTCTGTCTTGATACCTCAATTTTATGCATATTTGAAAATCAATGGAACTCGCCACGCTTTATGTCTGACCTATTTTTCTTTCACTTCTTTCTCTTTCTCCCCCCTTGGGTCCTCAGAGTGGTAGAACTCAGTGATTAGGACTTTCTTTTTTAGCTTTGATATGGACTTTCTCAAATGTACCGCTTTGATTTACTTTCTACTATGTTATGGCTTGCTATGAGGGATATGGTTTTATACTATAGCACTATGTTATTTTGCACTATTAGATAGATTTGAGATTCTTGGTTTTTGATGTAACAGGTTTGATGATGTAACAGGTTTGATGATGTAACCTGTTTTGAACAGTGCTTTACTTTAAAATAAAGTTTAATTTTTCCGCAGCTTACTTTGTATCTGTCTTGTGAAATTCTATTACTGTTTACATTTTGCGCTTCATGAAACTTAATGCATTCTCTTATAAGTGACATTAACGAACGTGGAGTGTCACATTTGGTAACAGAGCCAGTTTACAAAATCACAGGAAAATTTTTGAAAAATTGTTTTCAAAAGAAAAGTATTTTTCATAAAAAAACTGTTTTTGAAAAACATAACCCCTCAAGCCATATTCAATAATATCTTAATCTCTTGTTGAATATTTTGTTTCTTCTCTTTTCAGCATGTCTGGGGCACCTAATCTTCCTGAGGGCATTCCACTACCAACATGGTTCTGTAGGTATCTTGAGGCTATGGCACCTGCCGTAGTTCAAGGATATGCCCACCCCCAGCTGCAGCCGCAGCAGCTCCACCTCCACAAGTAGATATATTTTCTAAGCTTTGTAAGGACTTTTATGCTATAAGAGGAAAACAGTTCCATGGTACCAAGAGATTTGTTGAGGCGCGAAGTTGGCTTAGAGAAATGGATAACGTGTTTGGTCATTTTGAGCTCGATAATAGAAGGAAGATACAGTTGGCCTCATGGCAACTGAAGGACGAAGCTTCATACTGGTGGGGGTGAGACAGGCAGGATAAGAAGTAGCTACTTGGGATGATTTCAGTCTGAGATTTGAGATGAAGTTTTTATCTTAGGCAGAAGAAGGATTACAGATGGAGAGATTCTTGGCATTGGAACAAGGGGACATGTTTGTTAAGGATTATGTTAGTAAGTTTAATCGGCTGGCGAGATTTGGTCTGGACTTAGTGAATACACCCCATAAGAAGGCTCTTAGGTTTGCGAGAGGGTTGAATCAACCTCTCCAGGGACTTGCATTATCTCATATATCACTGAGGGCGACGTTTGAGAGGCTGATTGACATGGCTTTAAAGCATGAAGATGGAAACGGTGAGAAGAACAATAGTAAGGCTGAGGTGACACAAGGTAAGGGCGAGAAATGGTGACCTTATAAGGGAGCACAAAAGAAAGGAGGGAAGCCTCATAAGGCTCAGATCAAGAAAGATATCAAGTGTCATGGTTGTGGAGCTATGGGTCATTTTGTGAAGGACTGTAGAAAGATAAAGAAGGCCTATTTTAATTGTGTTCAAATGGGACACTTCACTAAGCAATGCCCTAGCAAGCAAGGACAGTATCTTCTGGACAAGTACATGCTCTTGAGGCTAGTGGACCTAATCAAGGTAGGAAATTCAGTTTTGAATGTTTGATTTCCCTTTTGACTTTCCTGTTAGAACCCTCTTTGATTCTGGAGCTTCACATTCATTTATATCTAGTTCTTTAGTAGATAGTCTGCACCTTAACACTTGTATAGTCTCTGATCCTGTAGTAGTCTCAAACCCCATAGGAGCTACGGCCCACTTATCCATGATATGTAGGGGTTTGAGAATTTCTATCTTGGGCGTCGAGTTTGAATCCGACACATACGTGCTGGGCATTATGGGAAATGGTTTGATTCTAGGAATGGATTAGCTAGCCATATATGGTGCCATTCTAGAGTGCAAAAGGAGAGTAGTTAGAATTCTTACTTGTCATGGTAGAACTCTCGAAATTTCCTGTGACCCACGGGGGTCAATTATGCTCAGCTTCCTAGATTCGCTTGATACTTTTGTTGACGATTTGCGATTAATACCCATAGTCGGAGATAAACCAGACATGTTTAATGAGGTTAAGGGATTACCTCCGAGGCATGAGATAGACTTTCGAATTTATTTCATAGAGAATGCGAAGCCAATCGCTCTACCGATGCGTCACATGGCTCCTAGGGAAAGGAGGGAGCTGATCAAGCAAGCAGGGGAGCTATTTGAGAAAGGATTATTTAGATAGAGCATATCAGAGTGGGGAGCTCCAATCGTCTTTCCAACAAAGGCAGATGACTCACTTCATCTATGCGTGGATTATAGAGAGATGAATAAGCTCACCAAGAAGAATAGACAACTACTTCCAAGGATTGACGACTTGTTTGATCAGCTAGTAGGCGCATCAGTTTTTTCGCAAATGGATTCGTCCACGGGATTTTATGAGTTAAGGTAACAAAGAACAGTATAAATAAGAATGTATTTAGAACTCCGGACAGTTTCTTTGATTGGCTGGTTATGCCTTTTGGGCATTCAATGCACCCGCATATTTTGTGGACTTGATGAGTAGGATGTTTAGACAGTTTCGGAACAAGTTTGTAGTGGTCATTATGGATGACATCCTGCTTCTCAAATAATGAGAAGGAGCATACCCTACACTTAAGAGAGGTTCTACGCACTCTCAGATCGCATTAGCTCAAGGCAAAATTTTCTAAGTGTCGCTTTTGGAGGAAGGAGGTAAGGTTCCTAGGGCATGTAGTCTCCAAAGATGGGATAGCAAGAACCCCGCTAAAGTCGGCGCAGTTCAAGATCGGAGAGCTCCGAAGAATGCGACAAAGGTGAGAAGTTTTCTAGGGTTGGCGGACTATTATAGAAAGTTTATCAAGGACTTTGCAAGGATATCATCCCCACTCACCCGATTGGCAAAAAAGAACTTGGCTTTTTCAAGGAGCATTGATTGCGAGGATGCCTTTAAGACGTTGAAGAGGGCTCTAACAACAGCCCCAATTCTGACCCTCCCCGATGGAAACAAGATGTTCACGGTCTACATTGATGCTTGTGGTAGAGGACTTAGTGACATTCTGATGCATGAAGGAAGGGTAGTATTCTATAGTAGCAGACAATTGAGAGTTCATGAGAAGAACTACCCTACCCATGATCTAGAGTTGGCTGCAATAGTGTTAGCATTGAAGTCTTAACGACATTATCTCCTTGGAGAGATATTTTAGATATACACGGATCATAAGTTGCTTAAATACTTATTCTCACAGAATGATCTCAACCTGAGGCAGCAATGATAGATGAAGTTCCTAGCATCCTACGACTTTGAGATAGCTTATACCCTGGGCAAGGGTAATGTAGTGGCGGACGCGTTGAGTAGGCGGATGATAGCCTTGATCCCTCTATTCGTAGAAAGGCAAAGACTGGAGTTTATATAGACCTTCAATTTTAAGTCATCTACATATTTCATATTGGGGTTATTAGCATCATTGGAGGTGCGACCTACTCCCATGAAGCGTATTGGATCTATGTAGCGAGAGGACCTGTAGATAGCAGACGTCTTGGATAGGCTTGGTAAAGGAGAGACTTCTAGTCACCTAGCTAGATATACTATGGATGTGAAAGGGTGGATAAGACGATATTGAAGGCTATGTGTCCCTAGAATTAGGGAATTGCTAAAGTCAGTGCTTAAGGAAGCTCATCATTCTCGGACTACTAATCATCCAGGCGGCAACAAGATGTATTGAGACATGAAGATAGTTATCTTTTGGACTGGTATAAAGAAGGGCATGGCGGAATTTGTAGCCCAAGGTTTGACTTGCCAGCGAGTAAAGCCGAACAAAGGAAACATGGCGGACTGCTTCAGCCCTTGGATGTCCCATGATGGAAGTGGGAGAGCATCTCTAGGGATTTCATCGATGGATTGCCCGGATTGAGGAATGGCTATACGAGTATTTTGGTGATAGTAGACAGACTTACGAAGAGCGCTCACTTCATTCCTGTCAAGAGTAAGAGGATGGCAGCTTGGCTAGCATCGGTATATCTTCAAGAGATAGTCCGCCTTCATGGGGTACCTTCCAGTATAATTAGAGACCGTTACTCCATCTTCACTAGTGAGTTTTGGAAGAGCTTACAAGAAACATTAGGTACACAACTATGTTTGAGCACGACATACCACCCTCAGACTGATAGACAAACTGAGAGGGTGAATAGAGATTTTGCGGATCTTCTAAGACTGGGTATCCTAGATTTCAGAGGGACTTGGGAGGAGCATTTGCAATTGGTTGAGTTTTCCTACAACAATAGTTATCAGTCAAGCATAGGCATGGTACCCTTCGAAACGTTATATGGACGACCTTGCAGATAGCCGAATTGTTGGTGGGAGTCTACAGACAGACTTCTACTTGGACCTGAGATAATCCGGGAGACTTCTGCGAAGATTGATCTTATTCGCTGAAGAATGGAAGTGACATGTTCATCATATCTGAAGGATTATCCGAAGTACCCACCTTCAATAATTTGATCTTGCTTCGTTCTTCCTCAATCATAAGAAAGAAACCTCTAACATCAATTGCTTCATCCGTGAACTATAAGCCTGATTCTTAGCAAGATGAATCACGCTCTGACTGTCTGAAAATAGCCCCATTGTCTGCTGCGCCTTTGAAAGATCATCCAACAACGAAAGTAAGTACAATCCTTCCTTTGTTGCTTCCACAATCGATATTAACTCTGTTTTGGTAGTCGACAAAGCTACGATAGACTGCAACTTTGATCTCCACGAAATCGGGCCTATGCCAAGTGTAAAAACATAGCCCGACATCGACTTTCATCCATCTCTATCCCCAGTATAATCTGAATCACAGTATCCTCTAAGAGAGATGTCTCCATCTACTCCACCACATAACAACCAACTGAAGAAGTGCCACGAAGATATCTGAGTATGCTTTTCACTGCTCGCCAATTCTCTTTAACTGGGTTAGACATATATCGACTAACAGCACCAACTACATGAGCTAAATCAGGCCTTGTGCATACCATAGCATACATAAGGCTTCCAACTGCACTAGAATAAGGAATATTACACATATCCCTTTTGTCTTCATCCGATGTGGGACACATATCTCTGGATAGCTTGAATTGAGAGCCTAATGGAGTAGCCATCGGTTTAGCATTCTCCATATCGAATCGAGATAGAACTTTCTCGATGTATTGAGTTAGAATGAGCCTCAAAACTCTTTGCTTTCTATCCCTCTGAATCTCCATCCCTAAAATTCTTTGTTCATTTCCCAAATCTTTCATCTCAAATTCCTTACTGAGCTCCATCTTGAACTCCGAAATTTTAGACATGCTCTTAGAAGCTATCAACATATCATCAACATAAAGTAACAAATAGATGATTCATCATTACATTTTTAAAATAGACACATTGGTCCTTAAAGATTCTAGAGTAACCATGTAAGATCATAAACTTATCAAATTTCTTATACCACTGTCTAGGAGACTGTTTTTAGCCATAAAGAGATTTGTTAAGTTTACCAACATGACCTGGCCTACTGCTATCAATGAACCCCTCTAGCTAATGTAGGTAAATGTCCTCCTCAGGATCACCATGCAAGAATGTTGTCTTGACATCTAGTTGTTCCAACTCCATTTCGAAGTGAGCAATCTATGCCAAAAGAATGCGAACGGAAGTGTGTCTAAAAACTAGAGAAAAAATATCATGAAACTCCGCATCTTTCTTCTAAACATAACCCTCCGCCACTAATCTTGCTTTATACCTCAAGTCACCATTGCCGCCATCTTTCACCTTATAGATCCATTAACATCCAATTGGTCTCTTGCCGAAAGGAAGTGGTACTAAATCCCAAGTGTGATTTTTGTGCAAAGACTCGATCTGCTCCTCCATTGCTACTAGCTAACTGGAGCTATCAACTGAACTATTGGCATCTCTGTAGTCTCTTGGTTCATCATGAAATATGCTTAATCCATAAGCTGCCATTTCATCAAAGTCAATATCTTCAATGCTTAATCCCACAAAATCATCAAGCCATGTAGGTCTTTTCTTCTCTCTTGTTGGTCGAGTTTGAATTTGAGCTCCACCTTGAGATTGATCCTCTGTCTCTTCCCTATCAACCATTGAGACGACCCCAAACCCCGTACTGACGGCGGCAAGGGTAATCCGTGGAATATAACAAAGAAACAGATAATAGCAGAACAGAAATAAATAAATACACCAGATAATGAACAGTAGAATATACTGGATAAGAGTAATCATCAGAGTTACACAGTATACAGGATCATACTTAGTACAAATACAGTTCAGCTATACATAAATGTCTACAGCGGAAAACAAACATAATGTACAATAGGAGTTGAACAGCATAAAAAGAGACAAATGATAGAATCCATCTTCAGCTCCAGCTATCCAGAAAGAGCTAGCTAAACCTGAATACAAGGCTGCCCGTGTAGAAAAAGGGGCACTCGAGTTTGAAAGTGAAACAAACTACGAGTCAGTCATGGGACTGGTATGAGAAATCTACTCAACACATTCAAATTATGGCTAATCACAGGACCACGCCACTTTCGTGGAACGGGTTTACTCCATTGGATTGCCAGTGCTTTTAAAACCAATATTGCTTTTAAACATCGCAATGCGTTTTATTAAAATGAAGCCATTATAAGACTCAGTTCCCATCACACAATGCAACGCAAACCGGAGGATAGAATTTTACCTTATAATGGCCAAAATATGGTTGATACGAATAAAACAAAAGCAATTGATATTATTACTAGTGTTTACATGTTTCAAAAACAATTTCGAATCATAACTATCAATCATAGATGGCATGGGTACCATATATCATGTCGCCATATATATATATATATATATATATAATCAAAACCGCACGATGTCGTATTTGGAAATTGGATTTCCGTCCCGAACCAAGGCAAAAGATAGTCCTTACCGAATTCGAGACTCTCTAGCCCGAGTCTCAGGATCAGAATGCATCAACCCTTTAGATCATCAGGGCCGGTCCACCGATGTGGATTATTATGCCTGAACAATAAGTTTCCCCGCCCTTTGGGGCGTTAATGAGCCGACGAATGACTCCATCGGACCTGGATCGTTCGATCTAACCGAGGTGCCTCGAAACAGTAACAACCACATAAGTCATACTCGTCAGGGCGTGTAAAACCACTGACGCCACTTCTAACTAGAAAGAAACGCATGCCCTCCCTGAGGTCCTTCTCCCGTTTCTGGTTCATACCGGGGTGTGAGGCTCGCGATTTCACGTTATACACAAAGCTATGCCACACAGGCGGTGCTTTGATCATCACCACAAGACTTTGCTTTTCAACAGAAGCCCTGATCACTTGCCACTTAGGCATGCCACACTAGCAATTCATGCCATGCGACTGATGTCCATCGATATACAACCTCTGAGCTCGTGCGTTTCAGAGAAGGGCATTAAGCAAAAGAATAAATTCTCCGCCGCCAAACAGATGTATATTTAATAGAGGTCAATCAACACCGAATAAAATCCAATGTCAGACACACAGTCCATTTACAAGTCCGTTCTGGGTCTGAAAGAAACCGGAGGCACTATATACCTCGCAAACCCATCAACCACCACGTTCGTCTGGACGATCACCACTCATTATCCATATTTCGGGATGTCTCCCAATCAGGACCTCGGTTACCATCCAAACGAGGTGAAGATCTCCGGTCTTCGACCACCGTCTTCATCTTCGATTTCTTATCGTCGATTCAGTTATTCAGAATGAGATAAACCCGGTCTTTCTGAGCAACTCGCGTATATAATAAACAAGTGCAACACTAACATACATACGCATCATTTCAATTCATTAGTCACTAACCGTCAATCAGTAAGAGAACGATTTCCCAAATATTAACCCCGAAGGCCGAAACCAACATCAGATCAATACCCAAGAAGCCATTCGACTTAGCCAACCTTCAGTTAATTTCTAAATCACATCCATATCGTTTATAATATTTTATAACGATTTATTGCCATTTTTATTTATTTTAAAATAGCCAATTTATTCAAAACGACGCTTCGGGCCACAACGCGGCCGTGGCGCTGTTTTTCTTCAGATTTGATTTACACATATCTGAAAATCTAACCGTTGGATCTTCACAAATTTATATCATTAGAAAGATCTTTTTAAAACGAATCCAACGGTTCCAGTTTCGGGAAAATCCGACGGTCGGATCTCCCGGTATAATCGTTTGAAGTTTCGATTTCAAAATACGAACTGCAGCGTCGTTTTTCGATTAAATATAATTATATATATATAAATATAATCGACTCTGGCGCTATTTTTCTTCAGAATTGAATTAAACACTCCAGACAATCCAACCGTTGGATTTTTACAAAGTTGGTGCCGTTGGAAAGATATTTCCAAGGCGAACCCAACGGTTGCGATTTCAGGAAAATCCGATGGACGGATCTCCCGGTATAATCGTTTGAAATCACGGTTTCAAAATACGAACTGCAGCGTCGTTATTCGATATATTTTAATTCTATTTATATAAATATATCGATTCTTCGATTTCAAAGCTATATTCTTTTCATACATTTGATAAAAATGATATTTTTATCCAACTGTCTTCTATTTCAACACTTCACTATATTTAGCAATTCATGTATATAATAAAAATGTGATTTTTATTGTAAAACAATTCATTTCAAAACACTATTATTTTATATAGTTTATATAGGTAATAAAAATAGGATTTTTATTATAAAACAATTTCTTTCAAAACAAGATTATTTTATATAGTTCATATAGATGATAAAAATGTGATTTTTATTATAAAACAATTTATCTCAAAATATGAATACCATTCAACACATGAATTTCAATTCAACGAATGAATTTCGATTCAACACATGAAGGTTTTCTATAGTTTATATAAATAGAAAAAAAGGTGATTTTTATATTTAAAACACGAATACCATTCAACACATGAATTTCAATTCAACGAATGAATATCGATTCAACACATGAAGGTTTTCTATAGTTTATATATATATATAAAAATGCGATTTTTATATTTAAAACACGAACACCATTCAACACATGAATTTCAATTCAACGAATGAATATCGATTCAACACATGAAGGTTTTCTATAGTTTATATATATATCGATAATAATGTGATTTTTATATTTAAAACACGAACACCATTCAACACATGAATTTCTAATCAACGAATGAATTTCAATTCAACATGTGAAGGTTTTCTATTCAACGAATAAATATAGTTTCAGCAAATGAAAATAATTCAAACACATGAATATTATTCAAAATTTCGGCAGCAAAACGGCAGGGTAGTTAAAACCGGGACCGTCCCTAGTACGACTCCTCGCTCTACCTTAAAACCTTGCGGTTTTTGACAATGGGGATCATGCATCTAGTTCGCACGCAGGCGGCATGTATATATTTATTTCATTTCCACAAACTAATCCTATGTGGTTTCAACCAAATATTCCTCAATCACAAATGGGTGTTTTTCAACCACAATCAATCAATATCAACCACAAACAATCCCAAACAACCATTCGCTATTAATCAATTTTCACACCAATCACAACCAATAAATATCGTCCATGGTTTGTGAACGAGGGGCGTATATATATATATATATAGCAATTCACTTCTATTTCAACACATATATAATTTTTACAACGCGTATATAACTTATACATCGAACGTACAACTTATACAATGCTTATACATGAGGTGTACAATGCTTATATAACCCATACATCGACTATATAATTTATACATCGTCGTTTTCCGTATCGTTTATAAAATTAGAATTCTCACATTGGGTTCCACTCCACCAAAAATAGCAGAAGGCTCAGAAAAATATGCGGTCTCTTCTAAAATGTAGAAGACGTCCACACGGTCATGATGTTTCCTGTTTCATCGAATTTCGTCAATAAACGAAAAAGATATGATTTTTCAAAGTTCAGATGTAATAAAGGACCCACCTTTCACGATGGTTCAAAACTAGGTTTTGATCTTTCGATCAAACTGTTGCGCGATAGGAGAATCAGCTCACACAGCGTCGAAGAGCTTCGAACCACCTTCCCGGCGCCGGTGGTTTCGCTCCGTTCGGTGGCGCCCTGAAGGCTCGGCGGCGCTCCAAAGTCGCTGACTTTGAGGACTTGTATCTCCCTCCTCACTTGATGATAACTAGCAAACCTTAGATGGATTTAAAGAGGAGACGAAGAGCTTTGAAATGAATCAAGAATCACTCGATTTCATTGTGAAACGTGGGAGAAATCGAAGAGAGAAGGTGGCGACATCCTTTCCGTCGTGCGCAATTCTAATCGGGGAGAGAGAAAAAAAGATACTGGCCAATGAATTTTTTTTATTTTTTTTATATATTTTCAAAATTCTAAAATACCCCTTTCACACATGAACCCCAATCCAAACCCAACGACTGTCATCCCTAGCGTTTTACCCCTATTCCGAACACAATGGGATATGTTTCGTAGGCCCATTCGACTGTTTCAGTCAGTTTCCATTCAATTTAAAATATATAACATTCAATATTTGATTTGAACGTACATTTCAATTTTCCTGGGCCACAAACTGATTCGAAAAATAAATCTGGCTATGTTTTGACGATATGGTCCCAACAAAACTAGTTTCGTCGAATTCTGAGACCGTTTTCAAAAAGGCCCATTTCTGGTCGATCCAATTTAACTGTAATTGACCAAAACACGTTTTCCTTTGCCATGCTCACATACTAGCTTCAAAAATTATGAAATTTGAAACATAGCAATTACTTCTCATCCCGGATCCAACAAAAGTGGTTTCGTCAAATTCCGAGGTCGTATGCAAAATGGCCAATTTCACGGGCTATATAAATTCCATAGCGACCTTTCTGAAAATTCATTTGGCCATAACTTTTGCTTTCCGCTATGAAAATTCGATTTTTCAGATTCGTTAGAAAGGTATTCACTAATAGATTTAAATATTTTTGGTTTCACTCAAATCCGTTTTGTTTTGCACCCGGTATAGTCCGAAAAGTTTTGAATTCAATTTTTGAAACTGCAGCGCCATTTCAGGCCTTGTTTATGATTAGAATTAATTATATTCGTTTTCAATTGTCGATTCAAACTCACTTTTCATCGCTATTATTTAAAATATTTATTTTAAATATTTAAAATCCATTATTTTAGCCAATTTAAAATTTTTAAATTGGTTCAGATTTTCCGGGTCGTTACAACCATGGTGTCATCGGAATCACCATTTCAGCTCGTATGGAAGTCTGATGATCTGCCTTGTGTTTGGTATTTTGAATTTGTCCTTTCAACATCATTATTAACTGAAGAAGAAAGCTCCACCTTCAACATAGCCTTCTCATCAAATTTAACATGCCTGCTAGTAACAATCTTCTAAGTGGTAGGACACCACATCCTATAACCCTTAATTCCTTTCTTATAGCCAAGAAAAATACACTTGCGAGATCTTGGATCCAACTTCCCTTTTCTCTCATGCACATAAGTTGGACAACCAAACACTCTGAGAAAGGAATATATGACAGGCTCTCCCTTCCATACTTCTTCAGGAATCTTCATATCTATGGCGGTAGAAGTTGTGCAGTTGATAAGGAAAACCGCCGTAGATAATGCTTCTGCCTAAAATCTCTTATTTAATCCCGTAGTCAGCCGTAAGCAACGAATTCTTTCCAACAAAGTTTGATTCATTCTCTCTGCAACCCCATTTGACTGAGGGTCCCCTAGTGTGGTGTAGTGTCTTTTGATTCCCTCGGACTGACAAAATTTGATGAATTTTTGAGAAGTGAATTCAACACCATTATCTGAACGAAGAACCTTCACTTTCTTTCCAGACTGCTTCTCAACAAGAGATTTCCAACTTTTAAACCTATCAATAGTTTCATCTTTGGACTTCGTAAAGTAAACCCATACTTTTCAAGAAAAATCATCAACAAATGAAACAAATTACTTGGCTCCTCCATAAGATAGGCATGACGTGGGGCCTCAAACATCAGTATGAGCATACTCTAAAACATATTTAGACTTATGCTTTGCAATGCCAAAAGAAACCTTCGTCTGCTTTCCAAGTACACATCCTTCACAAAAGTCGAATTTTGAATGATGAACACCGTCAGTCAAGCCTCTCTTTCTCAATACTTCTAAACTGCGCTCTCCAATGTGACCCATATGAAAATGCCATAATTTGGTAAAATCGGAATCAACTGAATCAATAACCGAAGCAATCTCCGCAACAGTAGTTGTACCCTTTAGCAAATATATATTTCCAGCTTTTACCCCTTTTATTACTATCAGTTAGCCATGTAATTTTTAATGAATCTTTTTCTATTACACACTTTAAGCCAAAATTGCACAATGCTCCAATGGAGATCAAACTATGCCCTAAATCAGACACATGCCTGACATTACATAAAGTATGAACAACACCATCAAACATCATAACTTTTATAGTTCCAATACCAATCATGCGACAAGAAGCATTATTTCCCATGAGAACCTCTCCTCCATCAAGTTGACGATAAGTGGAAAAAGAGTGCCTATCAGGTGTCATGTGATAGGATGCTCCCGAGTCAATAATCCACATAGTACTCTTCATAGGAGAGGCAGAAGCTGTAAAAATGCCAGGATCATTATCTGAATCTGATGTCTCCGCTGTGGATGTTGAAGCCTTCAAGGGACAGCTTTGTTTTTATTCTCCAACTAGGGGCAAATTGCAATATAATGTCCAGGTTTTCTACAATAATGACGAACTTCCTTCCGAGCTCCTCTTGACTGAGATCTAGACTTAGCTCTGTCTCCACCGTGTTTGGGTCTACTTTTACTTCTTCCTCTCCGGGCAACATGGCTTTCAGAATCATTCTCCATGCTCATGCTTGCTAGCTTTCCTCTCAACATCTCGTTATGCAAATTTTTCTTCACATCCTCCAACCAAATAGACGAACGCCCATAGATCATAGAGTTAACAAAAGTATTATATTCTGCAGGCAAAGAACATAAAAGAATAACAGCTTGCGCCTCATCCTCAATCTTTACATCAACTGCTCGAAGATTCATGACAAGTGTGTTGAGGGCATCTATATGAGCAAATACATCTGTTCTGGGCCTCATTTTGAAAGAATAAAGTTGTTGCTGTAAGATGATGCAGTTGGTGAGAGACTTGTCGTAGAACTTTCTCTGAAGTGCATCCCACAATTCCTTAGCAGTTTTCACATGAGAAAACTCTTTAAGTAGTTCATCAGAAAGGCTAAGTTGGATGGTAGTAAGAGCATCCTCTTCCAATTCTTCTATCTCTTCAGGTGCTAGTTTATTTAATTTCTCTGGATCTGTTACAACCTTAAATGTCCTCTGTTTCTTCAACACCGCTTCTATCTTCATCTTCCATGTGCCAAAATCCCCTTTTCCATCAAATCTAACAACTCCATAATTTGTAGCGCTTCTACCACCGTTATTCTTTGCGGAATTTGACATGGCTGAAAAAGTCTTTGAAAAGGACCACTAGCTCTGATACCATTCTGTAGTGCAAAATCAGATATTTGGGGAGTGGAATATGAATAAACCAAATGATCTAGTCGGTCAACTATTTCAACAATGCAACAAAAAAATCAAGTGGCACAAATTATAGAGAGAAAAAAAACAGAAAAGAGAGGAAAGGAAACACCAATATAACGTGGTTCGGATATGAATATCCTACGTCTACGGAGACCCAACAACTTTTATTTCTCAATTAAGAAATGAGTACATAAGATTACAATATAGAGAGAGGATTGCTCGCATTCATACAATAACATGACCCCTATTTATATAGAGGGATTTCTTGGAGATAAAGAAGAGAAGTTTCTAGATTACTTGGACATGAAGAAAAATAAATATAATATCTTCCTTGATTTGATTGGAGCATAAATGGTTGGTGCAATCACGGTCTCAATCTCTTTCCCTGAGTAAATTGATTCTTCATTAATTGTTTGATTGGCCTGTTATTTTTCTTCCAAAAAGAAAACTTCCTTCTACGTCTTTCCATATACGAGCCAATTAATTGATTGATAATTAATCAATTTCTTTCCTTCTCTACAAATATTTGAATCATAAATTTCAACACTCCCCTGCCATTGCGCCTTAGCGGTGGGTTGCTCTATTCGGCGACCTAGCCCAAAAACTGGCCCTGCATACACCACTTATCTTCGAACTTCCACTCATCGTCAACCTCCAACCCTTTCCACTCCTTCCACTACAACAACCCACACACCTAAGTGTTCATTATCCAAATTTGATGGCACAAATCCCCATGACTGGATTTTTCAGGCCGATCGTTTCTTTGCCTATTATTCGACCCCAAAGGACCAACGTATTGACCTTGCCAGCTTTCATATGCAAGGCCAAGCCCTATTGTGGTTTCAATGGATGCATAGAAATAAGCATCTCACTTTATGGTCAGCCTTGACGAAAGCTATTGAACAACGTTTCGGCCCCCTAAGGTTTTTAAATCCTCAAGCAACCTTGTTCAAGCTTAAACAACTATCTACAGTCGAAAATTATCAATCAACATTCGAAACTCTTTGCAATCGTTTTACCTTGCTATCTACTGAATCAATCCTTTATGTTTCATCTTGGGCCTTAAACGACACATTTAAAATGAACTTCACATCCTCAAACCTTCCACAATATCTGATGCCATCGAAATGGCCAAACTGATTGAGCGAAAGCATACTGACCTAACCAAGTTACAATTTCCAAAACCCAATACTTCATTTTAAAAACAAAATTTCGTTCAACAACCTACTCAGACATTAAATAAACACCTTTGATGCCCAATTCCAAACCAACCTTTCCTATAAAACAACTATCACAGGCATAAATGAACATTCGCAAACAACAAGGGTTCTGTTTCAATTGCGATGCGAAATATCAATTCGGTCATAAATGAAAGCCAACCCATATTTTAATGATCCTTCCTGATATTCCAAATGATGACGTTCCATCACTTGACATAGCAGTTTCTGAACCAAATCCTTCTATTGATACGAATCCAACCCAGACTATTCTCAAGAAATTTCGTTTCACGCATTCACTGGTTCATCTCATCCTCGTTTGGTCCGACTTCTAGCAACCATTAATAACATACCTATTTCAAATCTGGTGGATACAGGCTCTACTCACAACTATATACATCCCAAAACCACTAAGTTTTTAGGCTTTGAAATTATCACCAATAACTCTTTCGTAGTGACGGTAGGCAATGAAGAAAATCTACGAAGCAATGGCGGTTGCCCCAAGGTGTGTGTAAATATCCAGGGAAATGAATTTCTTATTGATTTTTATTTGTTAGAGGTAGTTGGATCTGATGCGGTTTGTGGAATACAATGGTTAGAAAATTTGGGGCCTATTACTATGGATTATAAATCACTTACGATGGCCTTCAATGTAGAAAATAGGCCCATCCATTTAACTGGGCTCGGCCCATGTCCTAAACCTGCACTCATCTCCTTACCACAATTAAGACGCCTTGAGTCCACCGAAGCAATCTCCAATTTTCTTTATCTCCAAATATAACCATTACAAGTGCCACCCGAATCGTAGGCCCAATCAACCATTGAGCCACTCCTTCAAAACCTTATATCTAAATTCAAACAAATTTTCCAGAAGCCTGCTTCATTACCTCCAACGCGAACATTAAATCACCACATCAAATTGCTTACCAATTCTAAACCAATAAACACCAAACCCTATCGGTACCCATACTTCCAAAAAAAATTGAAATCGAACGCCAAATTCAAGAAATGCTCCAATCAAAACTTATTCAACCCTTCACTAGCCTTTTTTCATCACCGGTCCTTGTAGTTAAAAAGAAGGATGGATCGTGGTGATTTTTTGCCGACTATAGAGCTCTTAACACCATCACTATCAAAGATTGCTTTCCAATACCAATAGTCGACGAATTATTGCATGAACTTTATGGTGCTAATTTCTTCTCAAAACTTGACTTAAGAAGTGGTTATTTTCAAATCCGAGTTCATCCACCTGATATTCCCAAAATAGTGTTTCGAACCCACGAAGGCCACTATGAGTTTTTAGTGATGTCGTTTGGGTTAACGAACGCACCATTCATTTTTCAAGCAACCATGAACACCATTTTCCGACCCCACTTGTGAAAATTTATACTTGTTCTTTTTATGACATACTTGTTTATAGCGCTTCGTGGTCCGATCATTTAATCCAGTTACACACGACACTTAGTATTTTGGATACTCATTAATTCTTTGCTAATCAAGATAAGTACAATTTCGGTTTGACCGAATTATCCTATTTGGGTCATATTATTTCGAATAGAGGGGTGAGCGTGGACCCAACAAAATCTCAGCTGTGATAAATTGGCCTTCGCCATCATCCGTTACAGCCCTTCGCGGATTTTTAGGCCTAACAGGCTATTATAGGCACTTCATAAAACACTAAGCCCACATGGCCAGTCCATTAACAGATCTGCTCAAAAAAGATAACTTCAACTGGATCCCATTAGCCCAAAACGCCTTCATCTTTCTCAAACACGAAATCGCCAAAGCCCCAATTCAATCGTTACCCAATTTCAGCAAAATTTTCACCGTCACCACTGATGCTTCGGCTACAGCAATAGGAGCAATTTTGGCTCAAAATGAGCACCCAATTTCCTTCTTCAGTCTCAAGCTTCCTCACCATCTTCAAAAGGCATCAGCTTACTCACGAGAAATGTTCGCTATTACATCGGCAATTAAGAAATGGTGTCACTATTTATTAGGGCGCCCATTTCTAATTCATACTGATCATCAGAGCCTGCGAGAGTTAGCCTCTCAATCTATTCAGACGATGGAACATCAACGATGGTTGACAAAGCTTTTAGGCTTTAATTTCACCATCCATTACAAATCAGGAGAGCATAATGTGGTTGCCGAAAGACTTTCCAGATTTACTACCGAAGCAATAATGAAGGAAATCTCTGGTCCAACCTTTCCATTCTTAACTAGCATCACCAATGCATTACGACAGGACCAGGAAGCTCAGACCATCATTTCCCAACTATGCTCGGGTACATGCCCAAACCCTAAAATTCAATTGCGAAATGACATGTTGTTTTGGGATGACAAAATTTATATTCCGAAAAAAACTGAACTCCAAAACAAAATAATTACGGAGTTACACTCATCTGAAATCGGAGGGCATTCAGGCATGAAAGCTATAATTGCAAGGGTTGCAAGTAATTTTCACTGATCAAAACTTCCTCTGTCCGTTCAACAGTTTATCAGACAGTGCACAACATGCTTGCAAACTAAGGTGGACAACAACCCATACAAGGGTCTTTTGCAACCATTTCCAATACTTGATCAAATCTAGACTGACATCACGATGGATTTCATCACACTTCTTCTGCCGTCCAACGATAAAACAGTGATTTGGGTCATCATCGATAGGCTCTCCAAATACGCTCATTTCTGTGCATTGCCTACATCTATATCTGCTTCAATGTTATCACCCCAAATTATGCAGGAATATATCCGTCTTCACGGATTCCCTTGATCAATTGTATCAGACAGGGATCCCTTGTTTACCAGTCAATTCTGGCCAGAGCTATTTCATCTTCGTGGTACCAAGTTAAAGATGAGCAGCGCGTACCATCCCCAGACTGACGGCCAATCTGAAGTCCTTAATCGCTGCATGGAAAATTATTTACGAGCTGCCGTAGGCGATGCCCCACATAAATAGGCCAAGTGTTTTCCGTAGGCTGAGTGGTGGTACACCACCACTAAACATTCAACATTTGGGTTTGACGCCTTTTCAGGTAGCATATGGACGATCACCCCCATCAATTACCAATTACATCACCACCGGTCAATTACCAGACTTAGAAACTTGGGCTACTTCGAGAGACAACTTGCTACAACTCATTAAGCAAAACCTTCGAAAAGCTCAATTCTGCATGAAAAATCACGCAGATTAACATCACACTGATAAAGAATTTGAAGTTGGGTCGTGGGTATTTGCAAAGCTCCAGCCTTATCGATGGACATCCATTTGTAGTGGCATACACAAGCTTGCTAGGAAATACTTTGGGCCATTTCAGATTTTTGGAATGAATTGGTGTTGTTGCTTACAAATTACTTCTTCCACCTAATGGAAAAATCCACCCTATGTTTCATGTATCACTAGTCAAATCGTGTCCTCAACCAGACATAACAATGCCTGGAACACTTCCATCAAACAACGCTAACTATGACCTTGAGGACAAGGTCGATCTTGATGGGGTAAGTGATGATACAGTTACCACTGTGACTATGGAGAATAAGAATGCATGTCCCAAAAGAGACACTCACATGCCTAAGCAATATCTGGATTGAATTCATAGGAGAATCACATGCAGCTGATGCTGGAAAGTTACCCCGCCTTTATTTTTAATTTCTACCTTTTGCTTTATTTTCTAGCTTAAAAGTTTGTTATGGAATTGTTATGTACGAGAATTCTAGATGTCAATAGGCATAAAGGATGATACAAAGTTGTTATATAAGCAGAATGAAACAGTAATGAGAGGGTATGGAAGAAATTCATGAAAATTCTCACTATTATTCTCTGTTCCTTCATCTTCTTCATTTTTAAATTTTCTTTTTCTGATATAAACTGCTCCTCGCTGTAGCCTCCCTATCAAATATGTTATATTTATGGAAGGACACTATTGATCTATATTTATTGCATATTCTAGCTATTTATTCATGATGTTTTCCACATATTGATTTTCATTGCTTTCATTTTATTAATCCCTACCCAGTTATTATAGATATTCACCAACAAATTAAACATATGCATTTATATGTATTTATGTTATCACATCTTATTAAGTCATAATAGTATAATATGTTGTATACTGGTTTTTTGTACATACAGTATTTTGTATTATGTTTCATTTTTTACTTTTTCAGTATGTACAATATTTTGGGATATGAATTTGTAAAGGTACTGAGATGGATTTTCAATAAGTGATAATAGTAAGAGATTTTTTTTCCTTCTTTTGACTTTAATAGCGCTTCTCATGGTATCAAAGCAGATCTATACCTAATTTTTCTTCTTCCTTCTAATTCTTACATAATTTCTCTGATGAAATGACAAACGATTCAAAGAATTCAACTTTCAATTCAGTTCCACAACAAAGCAACACAATTATCAATTATAACGATCTATATTTTCTTACTGCTGGAGACACTTCAATTGTTCCAATTGTCAATTATGTCTTCAACGGAAATAATTTTGTTAACTGGAGAAGGGTGATAAGGATGGCGATGATTGCTTGAAACAAGTTCGAGTTTATTGATGGAATGTTGCCGAAACCTAAGGTAACTTCTTCCGATTATCAGAAATGGATCTGAAATGATTATATTATGATGAAGTGGCTGTGAATTTCTCTTGATAAGTCAATTTCCGAAAGTTTTATTTTCAGTGATTCTTCTCATCAATTATGGACTGAGATTGTTGAAAGGTATGGAAAAACAAATGTTCCACAACTGTATCATCTATATCGTCAATTGATGTTAATTGAACAAGGGGATCTATCAATTTCTGAATATTATTGCAAAATGAAAAGAGTTTGGGATGAATTGCAGATTATTGATGGATTTCCTAATTGTACATGTGGAATAATGAAGGATTGTAGTTGTGAAACTTTTTAAAACTTATTGAACCAGATCAAAGAATGAAACTCGTTCAATTTCTTTCTCCACTTAACAAGGATTATGAATAAGTCAAAATTAATTTTCTCAGTTCATATCCTTTGTCAACTGTGAATCGAGCTTATAACCTTTTGCAGTAGGTTGAGAGACAGAACTTGAATGGAATTAATAATTTTACTATTGATACAAATGCTCTTCAAGTACAAACTATAGAGCAAAATTCACAAAGGTCTCCAGCACAAATTTTTGGAAATGAGAATATAAGAAGATCAAAAGTGACATAAGTTGTGAACACTGCAAGAAGAAGGGACTTTCTGTTGATTAGTGTTTCAAATTGATAGGTTATCCATACTGGTTTCATGAAGGAAAGAATAGTGGCAGCAAATGCATTTGGATCTGGTATTCTTGGAAGTGCTCTTGTGCAAAATGGTGCGAATAGCAACAGTTCAGGAGCTCATGCTGATTAGAAAATGATTACTGAAGTTTACAAGGCAATAACACATAGCAGCAAGAATCTCCTTCTAATCCTTTATCACAAAACTATGTTGTAGTGAAGTTTGCAGGTATAACTGCTTCAAATGTTACTTATAATACAAATTCTGCATATCACACCAATTGGATCATAGATTCTAGTGCATCTGATCACATGGCATATGTTTTAAAATGTTTTGCTTCTATTCAAGCACTAAAACATCCTTTGAATGTTAGTTTACCTGATGGAACTGTTAAAAATGTTACAAAAACAAGGAAAATTAATCTAACACCACAAATAATTCTCAAGAATGCTCTCTCTCTCTATATATATATATACACACACATATACCTATATATATATACACACACTTGATTTCAAGCCTAGTCTACTATCGATTGGAAAGTTACTTGATCATAACAAGCTTGTGGCTTATTTTGATCAAACAAAGTTTTAATTTCAGGACCTACATGTTATGTAACGACGGTCAGAACAAAGTCACCCTTACTTGCATGCATATGAGATGGCACACAACTCCCATATAACAAAAGGAATCCCTGATGATACGTGCCTACCATCTCATATTTGTACCCAAATCCTTCAATTTATTCTGTGATGTGGGACTATTCATTCAAACCGCCATTCCTACCTCAACAATATGCGGGACAATCCTAATAGTCTCCCCCTTGACTCGCATCCCACGAGTATCTTTTGAGAGCACTGCCTTGCCTGCATGACCCAATCCGAACCTTTGGCTCTGATACCACTATTATGTAAAGACAGTCGGAACAAAGTCCCCCTTCTTTGCATGCATATGAGTTGACACACAACCTGCATATGACAAAAGGAATCCCTGATGTTACATGTCTACCATCTCATATTTGTACCCAAATCCTTCAAATTATTACGTGATGTGAGACTACTTATTCAAACTGCCATTCCTACCTAAACAACATGCAAGACAATCCTAACACTACACTCTAAACAAGTGAAACGATCTGGAAAAAAGAGATTGGATTATACAAATTCAGTGGAGAAATTTTAAATTTCTTTCCCAGTACTTCTTTCTTTACGGTTAACCAATATTCATATTTCCAATACTGAGAAGTCTAACAATGTGTTAGCAAATAGTTTTACTTCTTTACATAGTTTTAGCATTCTTCATGCAAGACTAGGACATTTGAGTGTCTCTATTATGAAATATTTAATATTTCCTTGTTCTAACAATAAAAGTGATGATTTTAGTTGTGAAGCATGCATTTTAGGTAAACATCATAAATTTCCTTTTGTGTTGTCCTCTTATATTGATGCTCAATCTTTTGAAATGATTCATATGAATTTATGGGGACCATATCGAACACCTACGTTATCTGGTGCAACTTATTTTTTTAACCATTTTGGAGGATGATCATAGTAGAACAACATGGGTTCATCTTTTGCATAACAAACAACATGTATACAAAATAACTTTTGATTTTCTTGCCTATGTTGAGACTCAATTTGCTAGCAAGATGAAAAAAATCAAGAGTGACGATGGCACTGAAATACTCAATGGATCATGTATTCTTTTATTTGCTCAAAAAGGAATTATTCATCAAAGAAGTATATTACGGGCACCTCAACAAAATGGAAGGGTAGAAAGAAAACACAAACACCTTTTAGAAACTACCAGATCAATAAAGATGCATGCTAATTTGTATATTAAATTTTGGGGAGACTGTATTTCAGCTGCTGCACATCTAATTAATCTTATGCCTAGTGCTGTTCTTCATTGGAAAACCCTATATGAAAAATTAATGGGAAAATAATCTGATTATAGGCTTCTAAGAGTAATTGGTTGCCTATGCTATCCAGCTATAAAGTCTAATTATAAACTTGCCCCTAGGGCAAAAAGATGTAAAATGATAGGGTATCCATATGCTTAGAAGAGTTATAAGTTGCATGATCTAGATGATCACAAGATTGTTTTTAGGAGAGATGTTATTTTTGAAAAATCTATATTTCCCTATCATAATACAAAGTCCTCTCCATATACACAATGTAACACCCCGCAATTTTAACAACACTAAAAAGTACAAATTAAAGAATAATTAATTTAATATTCAGAATTAAGGGAAACGGACTGCGCCATTGCATCCATCTCGGAATTCTAGCCAAAATAGACACCTGGTTTTGCATAAAATGGACACCATATGAAGAAGTTATTGAGGTTTGAAGTTTGTATACGTGCAAGAAGAATATATATGTATATACAGGGTCTAGGAAGTCAAAAATCAGTTCAAATAAATTGAAAATCGCAGAATTAAGGTGAGCGGGAAAAATCCCGCGCTGGGGAGTCGACCCCTTAAGGGGGGTGTCGACCGATGGGTCGACCCCCCTGTCGTAGATCTGGGCGGATTGGTTTTTCTGAACGTGGATGGATTTCTGACTTGGTTCATTGGTCCTATGCTATAAATAAGACCCGATTTCTCTTGCTTCTCCACACCTAAATAAACGGAGAACTAGATGCTGCCTCTGCCCAGACTGAATCAAATCTTTTCCTTCTTCTGCAATCAAGTTATTCGAGTGTAGATCTGTGATTCAACCTCCTCTATTCTTCTTCTATCTTTCTAGATCCAAACACTATGAGTTTAAGTAACTTGTAGATTTAAATAATTAAAAAGTAAGACATGATATGACTGTAATTTGGATCTATGCATGTGACTTCTTGAATCATATCAGATCTGTAATAACTTGTGAATCTATGATATTCTGACATAGCTATGAATTGGATCTTAATCTTTATCATGTCAGATCTACTTTTCACTATTTAGATCACCTTGTACCTATCATGTTTGTGTTTAGATCAGATCTGTTGTTAGTTGGACATCTAAATTATTGTTTAGATCTCATCATGCCTGTCCCTATTATATTAGAGTCAGTTCTGTTATCACTTGTTCATTAGATCTATTCCGATATGCCTACTGTCATTATGCTACTATATGTTTATGCATATTTCTGCCATTATATGTCAATTTTGCTAGTATGATCATTTCTGTCCTTTTTCCCTCTTTCTTTTCCTTTTTTTTAGCTAGGCTACCTTTGAGTCTAGGCATGCCGCTGAAATATGCGATCGCGTTAAATTGGAAATGAGGGAAAAATGTTAGAATTGGGGCGTAACTTGAATTGGGAAATTTAGGCATAATGTGAATCAAATAGGTGAATATGGAATTTGGGCACGTGAATATTGGAATTTGGACATAACTTGAAATTGATTAAAAACCTAAAATTTGGGGGCATATGGTTCATTATGAACATAACTTGGGTAAGGGGAATGAGAACCTATATTGACATAGGTATAATTGATCAATAATGGAAATGCCTAGAATTATAATAACTGAAATTGTAATCGCGCTTTGACACGAGGTTAGATTGCGCATGTGGTGGAAGTCTGCCCGGAGCCACCCAGCATAACCAGCGACCACAAGTGGTGAATCTAATGTGGGTGGTCTAAATGCATAAACACGGGACGTGCTAAGACACGAGGTTAAACCCGACTTGTGGAAGAATCCTTCCCGGAGCCGCCCGGCATATGCAACATCCACAGGTTATAGGTTTAATGTTGGAGGTCTAGTGCATTACAACTATAAGTGGATATATGGTAATAAATTGGAGTAAACAAGGAATTATAGTAACCTATTATAATTAATTACTCTAATAAGAATGTTATAAAATGGGTAGTCTTGTCCTTGGGACAAGTGGAAATTATAACATAGGTTATAATAAAAGGAAAGAAAGCTTATTAGTAAACCTTAGTTAAGAAAACTAAGTTAATAAGTAAACAACGTCAAGTTGTAGTGATACGTTGAACAGAAAATAGGTGAACCGAGATGAAGTATACTTAATTACATATTAAGTAAAACATGTTATTGTAACTATGGAATCAGATAATGAATAATATAGAGGGATTGTAAGGTCACTTCCGTTAATTACAATCTAAGGGTGAAAGATTATAAGATTACTTCCGTTAGTCTAAAGAATAACATGTGATGTGGCTTATTAATAAACTTAAATGGATTAAGTTATACTTATATGAAATTAATAAGCAAGTGGAATTTTGGCAAGGGAAAAGAAGTCAATGTGAATGTGGATAACCTGTTAGTCTGTAATACTTAACCTAATTGAGTCCATAGGGATTGTATGAACATGTTAACTTGAGTAGGGGTTAAGCAAACTTGGTTGAAATAGTGAGAGGGTTATGTATATCTGGGTTGTGTGGGTAATATTTACATATAGGCCCACAAAACTTAACCGGTTGGGGTTATGTAATTAAAGACACCGTTAGGTAAGCATAACCTGTGGAAATGTCGGGGTTAGGGTAATATTTGTATATATTGGCCCACAAACTTAACCGTTAAATAAACTTGTTTGAATAGTGAATGGGTTAAGTAAATCTAGGAGGGATGGGTAATATTTATATATAGGCCCACAAACTTAACCTGAGGGGGATATGTAATTAAAGACACCAATAGGTATACTTAACCTGAGGAAATCCTAGTGGGGATACAAGACAAGGCGGAGAGCTTGTATCATCTTGTGTGTGGGACCCATTTCAGTCAGTAACTCATATAACGGTATCGAATGAGGACTCCGCCCTAGGTCGGAGTCGAGGCACGCTTACTAGGCTGATTATAAGAGATCCAAATGTGGAGGACGGTGTGGGCAGCGCAAACCGACCGGGGACATGTGCGTGCATGGGCCGGGCAGAGGGGGATAAGACGACCGTGACACCTATAGATATGGTTATGCACATCAACGAAGGGTTTCCACTTTAGGAAGTGATACCTTCTACTGTGGGGCCAGCACAAGGTATCTACGGAGTAGGAAGCTGATCAATTAGGGTAGTAGTTAGGGTACATCTAGATTCTGGTAAAAAATTTAGGAGCCTGTTAGGTTGGGTTGCCTGTGGATTATATGGGGTTAAAACCTCTCACCAGAAGTACGCATAAGTCTACCATCTAATAGCGGTTGGGATCATCTCATTCTATGTTATACTAGTATCAGTGCAGAGTAATCCTTAGAGAAGCGCATACACTCTATCATGTTTACCTTGTCATACCTATCTTTTGTGATCTTACTCTCTTATCCACTTTATATGCCTATCATGATACTTCTACTTATTTACATGTTACTGGACTCGCCAGACTTTATGACTGACCCTTTTTGTTTCCTCTTCTTTCTTCCATTTCCCCCTAGTTTCCCAGGGTGGGAATACTCAAGCTTGACCAGGATTCTACTTTCATTTTGCTGGAGTTTCTTAGATGCATTGCTCAAGCTCCTATCTTGCTACCATGGCTATGTTTTTATTTGGGGATTATGCTTCTTTTATTTTCTACTCTGATGTTTAAGTGCAAGACAGAAGTTTTTACGATGTACAGAAGTTTTTATGAAATTTAGACATATGATGTTTTGAACCACGATGTTTTATGATTAATAAAGTTAGCTTTTATTCCCTTGCTACTTTAATCTGTCTTGTAATGTTTCTGTTTATGTTTACCTATAACGCTTCACGAAACTTAATGCATTCTCTTAATGAGTGACATTAACGGACATGGGGTGTCACACAAAAACTCAATCTCAATGTACACTTCTCAAGCTCAAAATCTGGTTCATGACGAACAAATTTGTGGTTCAAAATTGAATATTCCTCCTTGTCTTCCTCCACAATGATGATGTAATTTTACAAGACTCTTCTTATTCTACTCAATTTCAGCAGCAGGGTTCTGATCTTCAGTTTCAACATGAGCCTGTTGTTTCTACAATTCGTACACAAAGAAAGTCTACCAAGCCAACAAAGTTACCTTCGAAATTTAACCTATTTTTATAGTCAAGCAAAGGAAGACCCTAGATGGGTAGAAGCAATGGGAAAAGAAATTGAAGAAATGGAGAAAAATCATACTTGGGACTTGGTGGATTTTACTTCTGATACGAATGCAATAGGAAGCAAATGGATTTACAAAAAACAATTCTAGAAGAACGGATATATTGAGAGATGTAAAGCCAGAATTGTAACAAGGGGTGATAAGCAAATTAAAGGTAGGGATTCCAAATACACTTTCAGTCCACTTGCTAGATTTACAACTGTTAGAATTGTCATTGCTTTAGCAGCAGCCTACAACTAGCATTTGCATAAATTAGACATAAATAAGGCTTTCAAACATGGGTACACTGACGAAAAATTATACATGAGACCTCCTCCTGGTTACAAAAAAGCGCAACCTGGACATGTATGTAAGCTAAGAAAGTCAATTTATGGTCTTAAACAGGCTGCTAGACACAGGAATAAAGAACTTAGAAATTTTCTTATTCATCTTGGATTTTTCCAATCCTAACAAGATAGGTCCTTATTCAGTAGATCTGATAACAAAAATTTTACTATTATTATTTGTTATGCTGAAGATTTGCTTGTTACTGAATCAAACATTCAAATTATTTCTGATGTAAAAAAGGCTTTGCATCAAGCATTTACAATTAGAGATTTGGGGGAACTCACTTTGTTTCTTGGAATCAAAGTTAGCAAAAGAAGTGAAGGCATTCTTTTGAATCAAAGAAAGTATAGCTGGATATGATTAGCTCTACAAATATGGAAAATGATAAAATTTCTCCATTTCCTCTTCCTAAAGTTTGAAGTTAAGCACTATTGAAGGTGCAAAGTTAATCATTTCAGAAATATACAGAAGGTTAATTGGAAAAATTCTTTATCTCAATATGATAAGGCCTGATATTTCATATGAAGTTCAACATCTTAGTCAATTTATACATGATCCTAGAACTCCATATTTTTTAGCAGCATTACACGTGCTGAAATATTTGAAGGGTACTTTAAATAATGTCCTATTTTATGCTGCTAACGCTGCATTGCACCTCAAGGCATATAGTGATGATGTTTGGGGGCAGTTGTGCGTATTCAGGGAAATCTGTTATAGTTTTTTTGCGTATTTTTAGGTGATTCATCAATTTCTTGGAAGATGAAGAAATAGAAAGTGACTTCTAAAAGTTCAACTGAAGCTGAATATAAAGCAATGAGTCAAACAACAAGTGAAATTGTTTGGATAGCGGGTTGCTTCAAGAACTAATGGTAAATGTTTCTAAGCCCATTTATTCTATGATAACAAGTCTGCACAGTATATTGCTGAAAATGAAGTGTTCCAAGAGAGAATAAAACATTTGAGAATCGATTGTCAATAATACATAAGAGATCATATCAAAAGCAATTTTAATGTATTGTCCCATATCAATACAACTACGCAGCTTGCTAATTTAATGACTAAACCACTTCGAGTTGATCAACATCGTTTTTGAGCTTCAAGTTTGGCCTTGTTTATCAGTTTTCTCCGAGTCTATCTTAAGGGGGGATATTAAGTCAGAATTTTATAATATGTTGTATAAAGGTGTTTTGTACGTACATTATTTTGTATTCTGTGTCATTTCTACTTTTTCCATATGTACAGTATTTTGGGATATAAAGTTGTAAAGGTACTAAGCTCTATTTTCATTAAGTGATAATAATAAGAGATTTTTCTCTTTCTTTCAACCTTAATGACGTTTCTCACATCTACTACTACTGAACATAAGTATACTACTTTTCAAACTCCATGCCACATATTTTAAGTTTGTTTGAAATTCATTAAAGTCCTCCTTAATTATAGTTTCCTATTAACTATTATATTGAAATGTTAAATGAAATGGGTACCATATAGTCGGTAGACAAAGTTATGGTTGGCAACATTTTTTTCTTCGTCTCGGACACAAATATTTTCTGCCTACTAGATAACGAATGTATATCAGTTGTTTATCAGGTGGTATGTAATTTGGGAACTAGAAAGGAAGAAGCATGATGCTCCGAATCAAAAAGAGTGCGGACAAGAAAAAAAATAGAAATCAAACTGTATATGGTAATTTTTATATCTCTATTTGATCCACTACTAGACAATGGAGTTGCATCTAGAACATAAACCTGAGCCGGCTGATTGTCATCCTTCTGCGCCACTCCAATCCTCGATGGACAAGCTATAATATAATACTCTAGCTAGTTGTAGATGAAACACTTTCCCTTTATTGACCCTTCCTACAATCTCTTACATAATAACAATCTAATCCTCAGATCCGACACTTCTCGTCTATTTGAATTTGAAACTTTTGGGTTCCTTCATTATTCTTCTTATTGTCACCTTTCTTGTTCTTCAGCCAAAACTTCTTAGAAACCGTCGCCTATGGAGCTTCCTTGACCTCCTCCTTTGCCACCCGAAACATGAGAGCCAACTATAACAGGGGCTCAAACATCGATCCCATCAGTACATCAGTAACTGCCAACACTTGAAGTCGTTGGTTCTACAACTTGGCAAACTTCTGTGCTTTCTTGAGTTGTTTTTTGGCCACTTCTACCCTGGATATTGACAACTCATTAAACTTTTTTACATATTTGATGACCGACAAATCTCCTTGTTTTAAACTGATAAATCTCTCCAACTTTATACCCTTCTCGGCTTGGGATGAAATTTCCTTTCGAATCTCTCTCAAAAACCATTCCAATATTGCTCTTCGGCATCGATCTCGATCACTTCCCACCAATGAGAAGCCTCCTCTTGCAGCTACCAAGAGTCAAGCGGAACTCTCTCCTTATCTTCAAGTCGCATATGGCCAAATATCCTCTCATTGTTGTTCAACCATGTCCAAGCCTCCACAAAATTCTCTGACCCTAAAAAAGACCTACCACCTAAATTGGAAAATCCCTTGCATATCTCGAAGAAACCAGTTGTCGCTAGTGGACAAGAGGGTGCTAGATCTTGCGCATTCTCTGGTGGTTATGCTGGTACCATAGCTCGAAGAAACCAGTTGTCGCTGGTGGACAAGCAGGTGCTAGATCTTGCACATTCTCTTGTGGTTATGCTAGTACCATAGCCTAAAGGTACCTACAAAACCAATCAGGGATTGCGATTCCCTTTGAAAGACTAGGGACATTTGACATTCTGTGCAAGAGAAATATAGAAATTTAGAGTCGAAGGAATCGAAGAAAGGTTTTATTGGACTTGAGGGGGGGTTTTTGTAAACTTTATATCTTTTAACATATTCTTGTTTAGAAAATCAATTTATTTGGAAATATTTTTTACTTTTAAAACATATTTTTAGAAATTTTGTAACCTTAGGCTCTGATACCAGATGTAACACCTCATACCCCTTAATGCACCACAAACGAGTCATGCTAGGGAATGCGGAACAAACCATAAATGTTGTAACACCCCACACTTCTTAACGTCACCCATATGAGGATTTCATTAAAAAAATATGAAGCGTATAGTTATAAAATAACATCACATATACTAAAATTTACAAGACAACAAATGAAAATCACAGCGGAACATAAATTTTTATTTAAACTAGAATAAAAAGTTTTCTTAATGGAATTTTCTAACATATATTTTTAAAATAAAAATACTCTAATTTTATATTAAATAAAATAAAGTTAAATAAAAGGTTACATTTATTTACCCATATTTGTACATGTTTTAATATAAAATTCAAAATGTACTAGTTATAATTTGGTTGAATGTTTGCTTTTCATTTAATTATCGTTTTTTTTTTAAACCTTAAATATGAGTTTTATGTGTTATTTTAGAGTTATCCATTATATCTACGTTGTTTACTCATTTTATTCCCGTTTTATTTTGGTGCCTATTTAGCAGTGAATTTGCTGAGCGCTTTAACTGCGCAGATACATAGATCGCATAATATACTACCTTAAATTCTTCTGTCTCCTATTTGTATATCAAGATATGTCCATAAAACTACAAACCTTTAATATTTGATCGAAAAGAAATATGATTCATATATGAAATAAATGGATGCATTTGAGAGGGGACATGAGCTCGTTGATTTTGGTTTGGGACAAATTGGTACTCCTTCGGCTCTAATCAAGGACGGACACAGCTTAGGCTTAGTGGGGTCTACAGCCCCTACTAACATTTATAATTAAATTATAGTTTATTTGAATACCATGGTGTGTTGGTGTCTCTACCAAACAAATAGCAACAACATTTGATAGCCTAAGCAATTTTAGGCCCAGTTCATTTTAAAATCAAAGGAGAAGATGTGGAATATCAATGAATTTGTCATCTATCCTAGCTCTCCAAGCATAACAGATTCTGTAAAAGAAAAAATATAATACATGCAACCGTAAAGGATACCCTTTCCTTGTGCAAATCTGTATTAGTACTATTTTCAGTTTGTTGCCTTGTAAAATCCAAAAGTGATTAAACATCAACTTTAAAAAAAGGTGTTTCAAAAACGTAGTCTAAATCAATTCTTCTAGATGTGTATGCTACTTTGCTTTTAAAATTGTCACTGTAAGTTTATATTGCTGCTAAAAATAGATAATGCAAGTATTTAAAAATTATTCACAATTATGAAAATATTAAAGCTTTGATGATTTTTCAGTTGCATGATGGTGCAGTAAATGCTTCTTTGATAGAATTTATCATCATAGGATATTGATTTTTTTATTGTGTGGTGCTAAGGGAACCCCAATATGTTCTTCCTAATACCGCAATTAAAAAAGTAAAACTCATTTAATTTTGTATGCTTCCTAACACCACATTATCTCTTTATTCTAATCTCTCATTCAATCATTTTTTGCCTAAATAATCACGTACTAAACTAATCAAAAAACCCTAATTTCTCGTAATCGCTGTCTTCTTCGCATCTCTCGCCGAAAAATTCAAATTCAAACGGTAATATCTCAATTTTTTGGTGATCTCAAAATGCTAATCTATAACTTTCTGTTTCAGTTTGCTTAATTCAAACCTTATTCACGGCTATTGTATATTAATCGGCATTGCGGCGTGGAATTCGTTGATCGATCGTTATAGATCTGGGGTTTAGCTCGTTGATCGGCTTTAAAAATGAGGATGAAGGAATATCGACCGAAATAGAAATAGGGTAAAACAGTGTGGTAGCCCCTATTATTTATGTGTGTGGTATTAAGAAGAGGGTAATATTAATTCTTATGGTATTTTTTAGTCGTGATATTAGGAAGAACAAATTGAGGTGCCCTTAGCACCACGCTTTTTATTAATGTAACTACCTTGTTGTAATCCTTGATGTCCATGAATATATATGAATCTATTTTTGTCAAACATAAATTCTTTCTTTTATTTTCTGCTTTACTAAATGATATTTCTGTGTACGTCACTGGCTCTAATCCCTTATATTTTTTCATTATACGTGATGATAATTGAAGTACACCGTTCATAAACTAGGATACTCAAGCACACGTGTTACTTACACATATAATATCTCATGCTTGTCACACATTCTTTTTTGTAAATAGTTAGAAAATTAATAAGATGAATATTTTTATGCAGCCAGAGTCAATAATAATGTTATAGAAGAGTCAGAACGAGGAGAAGAGAAATCAGTCGGCTGGTGTGAATTCTAAACTTGCTTTTTATTCCAAACGCTACCCAGAAGTAATCTATTTAAATAAAAGACATATATGTGAATCCTAAAGTTGCGTATGGCAGTGACATATGCTGATCTGATCATGCTTTAGAAATCAAAGTACGACATGGCTTTACAAAAACAAAAAGTCATATACTATAGTTATCATCGTAGACTTAACGCAAAAGCGCTAGTCTTTAACAAAAGGAACACGCACCAACTTTACCTGTAACAAAGTACCGGAAAGTGCACAAGAAATAGCGACATAATTGACAGGTATTGTTCAAGCCAGCCTATAATTTGAACTATACCAACAGCGGAAACAATCGTAACCCTTGACGCATATAAGATAACTGATCGAGATAAGAAATAATGACTAGAGACGTAAATACTGGGAATACTGCTGGTGGATTCATTTGCAGCGCCTACAGTATAAACGATATCCAAGGTTCATCAATGCTATCCATGGCTGCGTTCATTGTTTGCGTAGAGTTTATTTTATGTGGTGGGAGTAGTAGGAGTAGGAAGAGGTGGTGGTGGCCGTTTTGGTGGTGTATGTGGTGGGGGCAGCTTTGGTTGTTGTGGGTGCTCCGACCAAATACAATGTAGAATCGCTGTCATGCTAATATTAAATTCTCCAATTTCCCAAATTTATCACTAGAAATCAATTAAATATGTCTTCCTCACAATTTCTTAACTGCATCAAACTCGGATGCGGTAGACTTCTTCTCGGCTTCTATGGTTTCATTCTGGCATATTGTTTTTTGGAGTCTTTATTTTTTACAGTGATATCACAGTCGATCTGCAATGAAAAATTTACGTCCGTCTGACAATTGACGCATGGCTATGCCTAGAGATTTTGTGTTTCATAGTAATAATATTGGCAGGCTTGTGGCATGAGTTAAGCATTTAAAACCCCTGGCCATCATTTTAGCTTACTTTTAATTCACTGAAGCCTACTAGTATTACCGCACAACGGTGGAAAAACCGACCGTTAAAGGTGTTCAATATGAAATATAAAATTATAATAAGAACAACTTCACTTGTTTTCTGGACAAGCGAAGTTAATATTCTCTATACAGGTTGACCTTGGGGGTCGACCTCCCCTGATTTTCCAGATCCGAGGCAGATTCGGAACTTTGCACCTGGACTTGTTTTCTGGACAGATTCTTTGGCTCCTAACCTATTTAAACACCCCCAAACCCCACTTTCTCTCCATACCAAACCATTGTAATGCTAAGCTGCCTTGATCCTAATTCAAATAAGTTTAAGATGTCCTTATGCTGCTGGAATAGTTCACGTTCTTCTTAAAGCTTAGGAATTGCAAGTCAAGATTCTAATACAAACGACGAACGAATTATTCTCTTCTCTAATCCGTCTTTGTGAGTACAATTTCTTTCACAAAATAATTAATAAACTAATTATGATGAGTTATAATTTGGATTATGAGAACATGCCTGTTGAATCATGTGACGTTACTTAATTTTTGTTATCATCTATTTGTGAACATATGACAATTTTGTCAACTTATGTTAGTGGATCTATTTCATATGACCAATCACATATGTTTAACTTGATTCATTTTGTGACATCAGTTTATATGCGAATTTGGATGTAAATCATATGCTAGTTGTATGTGAATCATATGGAAGTCTGTATGCGAATTATAGAATCAAGTATATATATGTATGCGAGTTTATATGTAAAACATGTGATATTAGTTTACATGTTTAAATTCATATGCAAGTTTGTATGGAACCCATATGGAAGTTTAGGTGAAAACCATAGTCATATATGCAAGTTCACAATTTTATGTTTAGATCTATATTAAGATCCATGGCAGTACATAGTTTATGAAAATTTATGTTCTATATGTCCATTGCCTATGCAAATTTATGTTATAATTCTTATTTGCAAGTTAGATCTATTTTATATGTTATGCAAGTTGTGATGTTTCTCTTCTTTTTATGAGTTAGGCTATTTGCGAGTCTAACATATTTCATATTAAACGTACGAACGATGTAGGGACAATGAGAAAATATTAAATATACATATTGAGAATTGGCATAAAATGGCTTTAAAGGCATATAATTAATTTGAGACACTAATTGGTATAATTTATATACCTGAAAACTATGGACATAATTTAGGTGACAATTATGGACATAGATTAATTTGGAAATTATTAACAATTTGAATAGGGATTATTAATTTATATTAGGGTGAGATAGTTATGTGTAATAATAAACGCCTAAGACACGAGGTTAGACTCGTTTGTGGTATAAGACTGCACGGACCCGCCCGGCAAATCCAGCAACCACAAACGGTAGTCTAATGCGAGGGGTCAAAGGCATAAATTAAATGCGTAACAATTGTAAAGACATGAGGTTAGGTTCGTTTGTCGTACAAGACTGCCCGGACACGCCCGGAAATCCAGCAACCTCAAACGGTAGTCCAATGTGGGAGGTCTTACAAGGTTATGGTTAAATGAATTAAGTAACACTTAACCAAGATAAACATGTGGTGGGACATGGGGTTAAGTGGGTGACATGGGCGGCATGTGAAATACGATTAGAAACACTTAACCAAGTTGAAACATGTAAGAAGACATGAGTAACAAGGGGTTAAGTGGGAAATCCTAGCGGGGACCAAGCGTATGTGGAAGGTTTGTGTCAAGTATGGGGACCCTTTTCAAACCAGTAACCCATTAAGTATCTTTATGAGCTCAAGTTAGATCGAGGGCGGGACACGCTTACTGGGTTTGATTATAAGAGGTCAAAACGGGTTAGTGGTGGCAACACAAGTCCAACGGGGTCATGTGCATGCATGGGCCCGGGCTGGTAGATAAGACATTGTTGCATCGTGTAGATATAAGCCGTGCATTTTTAGTGGTATCGGGTTGCCACTTTGGGGAGTGATACACCCCACTGTGCGACCAGCACGGCTATCTACGAGTTAGGGAGCCGATCGCATGGGGGTAGTGGGTACAACTAGTGGAGATAGGGACATGCAGCACCTATGAAGACATCTAGGGGTACATAGGACTACCATTATCATTATTATGATTATTATGTTCAGTAGGCGGGATCAAATTTTAGGGTGACTAGTATTGGTGCAGTATAGTAATTATCCTATAGTGATTAGGAACGCAATTAACGTTATCTTATTCCTCTTGTTGGTTTGGTCATGCCCTTATGTTTCACAGTCATTCCTTGTTTTACCAGTTTATGCCTTATCCTAATTACTTTAATAATTATATTGTTAAAGTTATTGGACTCGCCAGACTTTATGTCTGACCCCTTTTTTTCACCTCTTTTCTTCCTTTCCCCTTCCAGGTTCTCAGGGTGGGACTAGTGCTAGTGGAGCTTGATTTGGATCTCTTTCCCTCTCTTTTGAAAGCGCTTGGATTGCTGAAAGTAAAGTTCATCTTATCTCTTTTATGGCTACTTATGTTGGGGTTATGCTTTTTACTTTATGTACTCAGAAAACAATTTGTCAAGATGGATATTAAGTGTACCTGGTTTTATTGTTGGTTTATGATGTTGTTGTAATCAAACTATTTCTCCGCAGCAATAAAAGTTGTTTTAAAATTTTCAAGTACCAATATATGTATCTGTCTTGTTATATTCCGTTCTATACACCAATAATACTCCGTGAAAGTTAATGCGTTCCCTTTGTGAGTGACATTAATGGACGTAGGGTGTTACACGTGGTATTAGAGCTGAAGGTTACCAGAACGGATAAGAGATTTTGAAAAGTTGTTTTTCAAAAGCATTTTATAAAGAAATACTTTCAAAAATATGTTTTAAGGAGAGTATTCTCAAGAAAAAAAATTATTTTAAAAACATAACCCCAAAGAGCCATATATCTTTCCTTCGATTCTTGAATCTCTTCCTTTTATCGGCATGTCTGGGGAACCCGAGATACTCGAGGGCATACCGATACCAGCCTGGTTCAAAAGGTATCTGGAGGCTAGGGCCACCGCCACAGGCCCAGCAGATGTTCCTCCTCCCCCAGCTGCATCCGTTCCTCCTCCCCCTCCTCGCGTTGATATTTTTTCAAAGATATGCAAGGACTTTCGGGCAATGGGCGGGAAACCTTTTCACGGGCCAGAGACGTTCTTTGAAGCTCGAAATTGGCTTAAGGAGGTGGAAGATTTATTTGGTATCTTCGAGATAGAAGATGGAAGGAAGGTCCAATTAGCTGCTTGGTTAATGAAGGACGAAGCCTCGTTTTGGTGGGAGGTCACGAATGGAGAACGTCCAGTGGAGACACAGATGGATTTCAGGCATAGGTTCATGATGAAATTTCTCTCACGAGCAGAAGAGAATTTATACATGAAGAGGTTCTTAGCATTGAAGAAAGGGAATTTATCAGTAAAGGAGTACATCAACAAGTTCAATCAGTTGGCAAAATTTGGCTTAGACTTAGTGAACACACCTGATAAGAAGGCCCTGAGATTCGTTAAAGGTTTGAATGAGCCGCTACATGGGTTGGCTGTGACCCACATTCCTATGGGGGCTGCCTTCGAGAAACTGGTTGACATGGTGCTTATGCATGAAGAGGAGAAAGGTGCTAATGCTAATAAGGCACCGGAGAAGAAAGGGGATCAAAAGAAATCACAACAGCAGCCCAAGAAAGGTGGTAAGGATAACAATAGCAAAGGAAAGAAAAGGTGCTTTAATTGTGGAACACCAGGCCAACTGAGCAAGGACTGTAGGAAGAAGAAGAAGAAGACTGATTGTTTCAACTGTGGTGAGGCAGGGCATCTGATTAAAGACTGCCCGAGAAGACAAGGTAGGGGCAGAGGTCAGGGTCTACTTCTGGAGGGTAGGTTCAGGCTCTCATGGCACCAGGGCAGACAAGAGGCCAGGTTCACGCTCTCATGGCGCCAGGACACGAGAGAGGTAAAAATATCTCTGTTGAAAGTTTGGTTTTTCTGTTTGATCATCCTATTCGTAGTTTGTTTGATTCTGACGCTTCACACTCGTTTGTATCTGCTTCGTTAGTTGAAACACTGCACCTAAATACTAGTCTAGTTACAGATCACATAGTAGTCTCAAATCCTATTGTGGTTTGACTCATCTTTCAATGATTTGTCGGGATTTGAGAGTGTCTATCTTGGGCGTTGGGTTTGAATGCAACGCCTTCGTTCTTGGCTTCATGGGCTATGGCTTGATTCTAGGCATGGATTGGCTAGCCAGATATGGTGCCATCCTAGACTGTGAAAGAAGGATAGTTAGATTGTTGACTCGTTGTGGCAAGACCCTTGATATTTCTTGTGACCCTAGGGATCCGGTGATTCTTAGCTACCTAGAATCTCTTGACGCATCCAATGATGACTTGGAATCTGTTCGTGTGGTCCGTGAATATGGTGACGTCTTCGATGAAGTTCGGGGCTTACCCCTGAGGCACGAGATAGACTTTCGTATATACCTAGTAGATAATGCAAAGCTAGTTGCATTACTAGTGCGTCACATGGATCCAAGAGAGAGAAGAGAACTTAGTAAGCAAGTGAAAGAGTTGCCTGAGAAGGGGTTCATAAGAAGAAGTATTTCGGAATGGGGTGCTCCGGTTGTTTTTCTACGAAGGCTGATGGTTCACTTAGATTGTGCATGGACTGTAGAGAGCTAAATAAGCTCACAAAAAAGAACATACACCCATTGCCGAGGATAGATGATATATTCGATCAGTTGGTTGGTGCTTCGGTTTTCTCGCAGCTGGATTTGGCTATAGGATTTCATCAGCTAAGGGTGGCTGAAGACAACATAGACAAGACTGCATTTAGAACTCCTGACGGTTTCTTCGAGTGGCCCGTCATGCCTTTTGGCTTGACGAATGCACCCTCATACTTCGTTGACTTAATGAGTAGGGTGTTTAGGGAGTTTCTAAACAAGTTTGTGGTAGTCTTTATGGACGATATCTTGGTTTTCTCTAGAAGCGAAGAAGAGCATGCCTTACATCTTAGGGAAGTCTTAGAGACCCTATGAGTGCATCAACTCAAAGCTAAGTTCTCCAAATTCCATTTTTGGAGAAAAGAAGTGAGGTTCTTAGGACACATGGTCTCTAAGGAAGGGATAGCTGTGGATCCCGCAAAAGTGGTGGCAATCCAAGATTGGAAGATTCCTTAGAACACAACAAAACTAAGAAGCTTTTTAGGGTTGGCTGGTTATTATAGGAAGTTCATTAAGGACTTCGCGAAGATATCATCCCCACTTACTCGGTTAACGAACAAGAACTTTACTTTTTCATGGGATGTTGACTGTGACAATGCCTTCCAACGTTTGAAGAGGGCTTTGACGACAGCTCCAGTTTTAGTTTTGCCAGATGGGAGTAACCAATTCACAGTATATACCGATGCTTGCGGGACAGGACTTGGCGCAGTTTTAATGCAAGAGGGAAGGGTGATATGCTATGGTGGAAGGCAGTTGAAAGTCCACGAGAAGAATTACCCTACCTACGACTTAGAGTTGGCTGCCATAGTTTTTGCGCTTAAGTCATGGCGTCATTATTTGTTAGGCAAGAGGTTGGAGTTGTATACAGACCGTAAGTCGCCAAAGTACTTGTTCTCTCAAAAAGATCTAAACTTGAGGCAACAGAAGTGGATGGAGTTTTTGGCATCCTACGATTTTGAGATCGCATATACCCCTGGCAAAGGTAACGTTGTAGCTAACGCCTTAAGTAGAAAGAAGTTGACTTTGAGTCTTTTGTTCGTAGAACAACAGAGTTTGGAGTATATATCTACCATTGACTTCAGACCTTCTGTCAATTATGTACCCGGATTGTTAGCATCGCTAGAGGTGCAACCTACACTTTTGGGTTGGGTTGGAGAGTATAATATCCTGTATTTTTACGGTATAATAATTAATTAATTTAATTATTTAAATATTGATTTAGAGAATTTAATGGATGTTTAATTAAATAATATTGAATTTTTAATTAATATAAATAATATAATAATATATTATAATTCCCAAATGGTCGGCGATAGCTGAATTCATAATACCGTGTGAATTGGATCATTTATAATATTTAATTCAGTTTAGAATTGAATTAGAATAACGAATATATTATTTGAATGACAGTTGAGTGTATAATTATATTATAATTATAATCGAGCTCGAAATGACACTATAGTTCATAATTTGGCGATTCGAACTTTAAACGAATATATAGAATCCGTTTTAAGTCAGATTTCTATGAAACAAGAAACGTACGGATCTGTTGAATAATATTTTTCTAATGAAAGAGAAAAATTGAGATTTCGTCTTTTAAATTGTAAGTTATGTCCAAATCAAATTTCCAGAATGGTCGCTATGGATTTGTTTATAAACCATAACGATATATTTTATATAATTAAATATTGGTATCGAATTTGGACAAATACTCCTAGACGTAGTTATAATTCAATTTTTAGAATTTTACTATAATTCTTAATTAATTAAATACACAACTTTTTATTTGGAGTATTTTGCACCCTTAATCAATATTTTTGAGTTTCACAATATGAGTTAAACTACCGATATTTTTATATTTTTGAAATCGTATCACATTGGTCATCTTAACGGTATTTCTATTTTTGTTAATGACAATTCGTATGTAAACGAAATACTACATAATGGGATACGCTATTTCTTATCTATGAGAAAGGGGTTTATTTTTTCGGTCAAAAAGGAAGCACGCACTAAATTTCTCTCAGCCACAAACAAGTGAAAGCGTGGCATCCTCTAAATCACAAACAAAAGGAAAGCATGGCCTTTAAAAGATCCACACTCATCCACCTAAAAGTATATAAATACAATACTCCTATAAACTAGTTCCTTCTTTCGCAGCCTCAAAGAAAACGAGCCGCCACTTTCTATAATCCATCAACAAATTAAAAGAAATTCAATACTAATCAAAATGAAGCAAAGTTTGATTCTTTGTACTCGCGTGATCAATAGCTTCTCACGGGTATGCTTCAGAGGGGGTTCGATCATTTCTGCGGCGCTCCATTTTTTGAGAAGTGAAGCTAGGGCTGAGGTTTAACGATGACAAGATGGGTTTTAGTCCAAAGCGAGGTAGCAATCAAACTTGGGGAAGTGAGACGCAGTGGGTGGTGGCGTCAAAGGGGACTCCGATGCTCCCTGGTGAGTTGCGACAGTGGCAACGCCACTTTGGGAGAGTAGCAGGTCGGTTTTTAGGAGGTGCATCGAGTTTGGTCTAGGGATGGCCATCGGGTGGAGACAGGGGAACCGAGGTTACTGGTGGTGGTTGCGCCCTGAGTAGATGGCCAAAGGTGGAGGTACGGTGGGTCAAAGGCACGGTCAATGGGTTAAGGGGGAGTAACGAGTTTCGGTGATTTAATTTGGGAAAGGAGAATGTGTTGGGCACGTGACTTAGGGTGAGAGAATTTATATTTAAAGTTGTTAAGTTAAATCCATTTATTCGTATTCAAAGCACGTGCTAACTTAATAACGCGACATCTTGCTCATACATGGTCCGAATTCAACGTAACAGGATCCGACAGGATCGTATGGACGGTGACTCCACAATGGAACTGACTGAGAGCGAATCGAAGCTCTTTACAATTTATACCAAAATAAATTGTCCGTTTGAATCAACATACGCAAATCGTTTATTAACGGTTAACGCGAAAGGTGAGTAAAACTCACCAACTCTATTAGTTCATATTTTTATAACGTATTTTTAAATGATGATTGATTGCTGTGTGTTGACTGTTTGGTTGAACTGCTAATTGATTGGTTGAAATATCGATATAGTTATATATATATATCGTTAATCAATTATTGAATCTGTTTATCAGAACAATTCATATCGAAATGAAATTGATGTGAATTATATTGTGTAACATCTGTGGATGCAGGGAAACAGGTTGGAGGAATCCAACCGGATTCCTCAACATTTATTTTACTGTTTTTCATATATGGTGATATATGATGTGATATATAATCTGTTGTTGATTATGTGTGTTTGAATGATATCGATCATTGTGAATTGCTATTTTAAATACCGTAAGAAATACTGGGATGTAGAAAAGGGAATTTTCAAAGTGTATTTTAAAATAAATTATTTATATAAAATCAATGGATTTTATATATAAAAGGAAAAGGATTTTATAAAAGAAAATAATTATAAAATCAAAGGAGTTATAATAGGAATATTTATTTGTTAAATAAATGGAATAGAAAAGGAATATTTATTTGTTAAATAGAATAAAATAGAAAAGGAATATTTATTTGTTAAATAAATAGAATATAAAAGGGAAAATATTTGTAAAACAAATTTAAAAGGGAAAATATTTGTAAAACAAATATAAAAGGAAATATTTGCAAAACAAATAGAAAAGGAAATTTTTGTAAAACAAATAGAAAAGGAAATATTTGTGAAACAAATAAAATGGAAAAGGAGATAGTTGGAAAATAAATATGATATTATAAAAGGAAATATTATTGGAAAATAATTAGAATAGTATAAAAAGAGAAATTTATATTTGAAAGGTTAAGACCCGTGCTTCGCACATGGGTATAACATGATGTGGATTTAAAGCAAATATTTTAAATAGAATCTTTTCTAACCGATAGATTGAGAAGATTAATTTATAAATAATATTTTATAAATTAAATAAAATGTTTATCATTGGATAAATAGAATATATAAGTCAAGACTTATATAGAGAGGTAAGAATCGATTTCAACATCGACATTTGAAACTGAATATGGACGTAGAGTTAATCAAAGGAGTTAATCAAAATGTGTTAATCAAAGGAGTTAATCGAAATGTGTTAATCAAAATGAGTTAATTGAATAGAGTTATTTGAATAGAGTTAATTGAATGGAGTTAATTGAATGGAGTTATTCGATTAGAGTTGATTGAATAGAGTTAATTGAATAGAGTTATTCGAATAGAGTAAATTGAATAAAGTAATTGAATAGAGTTAATTGAATAGAGTTAATTGAAGAGAGTTAATCGAATATAGTTTATTCGAAAGAGAGAATATCGAATATAGTTTATTTGAATAAAAGAGTTATCAAATATAGTTATTCGAAGAAAGATTTTCGAATATAGTTTATTCGAAAAGGAGTTATCGAACAGAGATTTATTCAAAAGAGAGTTATATGTTGAAATTTGATTATATCGAATTCGGGAAAGTACTATTCACTTTCTGTTTTTAATCAAGATCTATTTATTTAGTTATAATTGTCTAGTTAGTTATTTGGTTAAATTAAGGGATAAAAGTTATATTTTCAAGTTAGATATTTCACAAGTAGGGATTATAACGCTATAGTTATAATCAGTGTTTTCAATAAAGAAGTGGATTCGTAAATAGAACCCGAGAGTTACGTAAGGAAGTTTGTTAAAGATTTAAAGTGGTGAACTTTGTTTATTTCAAGGTTAGTAATGTTGTTCAGTTAAGGTCTGAGAGGTAGTTATACCCAACCTTGATTGACTTCATTTTTAACAAAGGAATATTTAAGGTTCGATGGTGAAGGCTGGTTAAGTTTATAATGAGTTAATGAATTTTGCAGTGATTAGTTGATGAGTTATACAGCGAATAGTTGATGAGTTATACAGCGAATAGTTAATGAGTTGTACAACGAATAGTTAATGAAGTTTACAACGAATGGTAATGGTTTATACAGCGAATGGTAATGGATTTATAAAGCTAGAGGAACTGGATTTGTAAATGAAACGATGATTGATCGGTAAGATTTCCACTTGGAAATACGACCGTTCTTTGTACACATGTTTTTCTTTGATAGTTAACTCACCGACTATCGAAGTTTTTGACCAATTTCCGTTGTCATTATGGAGAGGCCGTTTGGATTATTATCCGAAGAACCACTCCGTATTTGCAGTAGCGTTGCGAATCGTCATACATTGAGGATAATTGAAGACGGAGTTTATGCAAGGGCTGTTTTGTTAATCCTAGGTAGAAATTGCCTAAGATGGATTTACTGAGTAGTGCCTCCGGTTTGGCCAGTCCCAGGGCAACCACTATGGAAGAATGTCTGAAAGAGTATATTTAATAGATCACGGAAGTTGATCTCTTCAAACGTATTTACGTTGGTGGCAGAGGAATTCATTTCTCTTAGCTTTACACCCATGATATTTTTGAGGAAATCAATTTGTGATTTGGCGGGTATGGCAATGTGGCATTCGAAGTAAATGGAGGAGTGATCTGTTAAAAGATACGTTTTGACCTCGAGCCTCATCAACTGAGAAATGACAGAAGTCGGGCAGGCAACATGGCTAAGTGGGCCGCACCCAATTAGGGTATATTGTCATCATCTAGACAATATTCATATTTGTACTTCTTTCAATTCTGTATCTCCCGGGAACGGTTATATTGGAATACTACCCGAGCGGTGGCAATATATTCGATACATTCAAGAGAAATGAATGGTCGGTCATGTGTGGCTGAGTTGCAAGATGTTCTTGTTGAACTCCAGTGTATCGCTTCTAGAGTACACTGAGCGGAAGGTGGATCCATACCTTGTCATAGTTGGAATCCATTCCCCAATTAAGAGCCCCCGGTTCTGATTGTATATTATATATGTTGAACGTTAGATGCAAGTGTTTCTGCTAGATTTCTATTTACTTGATCTAGACATTATTATAATATCAGACAAGTATCGTTTTAGAAATATTTTGGTATGTCGTAAGGTAAAAACCGTCCGTGTTTATGTGTGGATCGTTCTTACGATTATCATTTCTTTTAAAGAGATTTTAAAAGTTAAACAAATGGTTGAAGTTTACTCATACCAGCCACATGACTGACCCAGGGTTTATTTTGTTTTGTTTTCCCAAAACTCTTGGGTGCCCAATTTTGTGAGGGCAGTCAAGTAGTCGGGATTTACAGATACTTGAAGAGCTGGGGCAGGAGGCTTCAGAATTATATAGCTATTGTTATTTCTGCTATGTTGTAAGTGTTATACTCCAATAACGGTATTATATACAGATGCTGTTTTATTTCAAAGTTATGTTACGAAATATATTTATTCGTTCCACTGTGAGATTCATGTTTACTCTAATGTTGTATGTTCTACTTCTTCTTCTATTCTAAGTTTCTATCTTATCTATTCTCACCCTCTAACTTCTTTTATTAACTACCAGTATTTTCGATGTTTGGATAATCGACGTGGGTTTTATGTCGATGACCAAAGATCGCAAATTCTCGGGATGTTACAGTTGGTATCAGAGCTTAAGGTTAAGTTATAACCTTGGCTCTATGGCATGACTCAGTAGAGATGGGGTTAATAATGCCCTAGATTGAGTTGAGTGTATATATACGAATGAACATATTTTTTATTCAATGTAAAATGGTTTTATATTGTGTAGATTTATTGGTTGAGTTGTTTATGGGTTCTGATCGATCAGTTTGATCCACTGTATCGGTAGGAGTTTCTAAACAGTCGAATATGATGGGTCGACACAATATGTTTTGAAAAGAGGGTAAATAAAAATAAGTTTGCCCAAAGTATATTTTTGATACAAAGGATTTATATTGGAATGATTATAATATATTGGATATATTGGTTGTTATTATAATCAGTAAGATTATAAGTAAAATGTTTATGAGAATAGCCAATCAGAATTCATATAAGTGTGATATATGAAATGAAATAAGTTAAATCTGAATTAAAATCAGAATATGGAATTAAAATTCCGAAAACATGAAAGTGTTTGTAAATGGAATTGGATTAAATATATGAGAATTTTAAAATCCTGGGAGATTTTAAATTTGTTTACGAGCATTGTGAAGGATATTTTGAAAATGATTTCAAAATGGAAATGTTTAAATATGATTTTGAAGTTTGTTATAGTATTGTACTCACTTCGATAGTTGGAAAATAACCCTGATGATGATGGCCACATCATCAGTGTCATTTTCGAATTGCTAAGTGACGGATTACTACCAAAGATTTTGTTTTTAATTTTTTTTTGTGGAAAGCAAGTTGTTTTGAATCCTAAAAAGGGATATCTGGTTTTAGAAAAGCTAAACTGTTTGAAATTCCCTGGGAATGATTGCTTGAATTAAAACAAATTTAACTAGAAATTATAAAAGCTAATCGAAATTGAATTGAAAACCAGTTCAGTGGTAATTGAATTGAATTGGATTAGAATGGTAGCGAGAAAAATTGGATTATGAGTTTGGAATCAAAAATGAAACTTGAATGTGAAATTGGATTTGGCTTGGATAAGCGAATGGTTGTGTTGGAGATAAAAGTGATTTGAGTTTGATTGGAATGACATTTATATATGCTGAGTAGATAGTAGAATAAAAGGATATAATGATATGCCCGACAAAAAGGTACCAGTTTATTTGAGCTATTGACCAGTACAAAGGAGGTGCTGGCGAAATTTTTCGAAAAGTTAAGGTCTTAGAAAATTTTCAGGATTTTTGAAATCTTTCGTTGGTAGAAATGAATTAATAATTTAATTGAAGTTAAATTGGTTCAGTTGAAACTGAAGATAAAGAAGTAAACAAATAATTTTAACCCAGTTAATAGGGTTTGATTTCTACCTTAGCAATTTCGAGGACGAAATTATTTTAAGGGGGAAGAATGTAATGTCCCGTATTTTTAAGGTATAATAGTTAATTTATTTAATTATTTAAATATTGATTTAAAGAATTTAATGGTTGTTTAATTAAATAATATTGAATTTTTAATTAATATAAATAATATAATAATAATTATAATTCCCAAATGGTCGGCGATAACTGAATCCATAATACCGTGTGAATTGGATCATTAATAATATTTAATTTAGTTTAGAATTGAATTAGAATAACGAATATATTATTTGAATGACATTTGAACGTATAATTATATTATAATTGTAATCGAGCTCGAAATGGCGCTGCAGTTCGTAATTTGGCGATTCGAACTTTATATACAGAATCCGTTTTAAGTCGGATTTCTGTGAAACAAGAAACGTACGGATCTGTTGAATAATATTTTTCTAATGAAAGAGAAAAATTGAGATTTCGTCTTTTAAATTTTAAGTTATGTCCATATCAAATTTCCAGAATGGTCGCTATGGATTCGTTTATAAACCATAACGATATATTTTATATAATTAAATATTTTATCGAATTTGGACAAATACTCCTAGATGTAGTTATAATTCAATTTTTAGAATTTTATTGTAATTTTTAATTAATTAAATACACAACTTTTTATTTGGAGTATTTTGCACCCTTAATCAATATTTTGGGGTTTCATAATATGAGTTAATTTACCGATATTTTTATATTTTTGAAATCATAGCACATTGCTCATCTTAACGGTATTTCTATTTTTGTTAATGACAACTCGTATGTAAACGAAATACTACATAATGGGATACGCTATTTCTTAGCTAAGAGAAAGGTGTTTATTTTTCCGGTCAAAAAGGAAGCACGCACTAAATTTCCCTCAGCCACAAAAAAGTGAAAGCGTGGCATCGTCTAAATCACAAACAAAAGGAAAGCGTGGCCTTCAAAAGATCCATACTCGTCCAACAAAAAGTATATAAATACAGTACCCCTATAAACTAATTCCTTCTTCTGCAGACTCAAAGAAAACGAGCCGCCACTTTCTAAAATCCATCAACAAATTAAAAGAAATTCAATACTAATGAAAATGAAGCAAAGTTTGATCCTTTGTACTTGCGTGATCAATAGCTTCTCACGGGTATGCTTCAGAGGGGGTTCGATCATTTCTGCGGCGCTCCATTTTTTGAGAAGTGAAGCTAGAGCTGAGTTTTAACGATGACATGATGGGTTTTAGTCCAAAATGAGGTGGAAGACGAACTTAGGGAAGCGAGACGCAGTGGGTGGTGGCATCAAAGGGGACTCCGATGCTCCTTAGTGAGTTGCGACAGTGGCAATGCCACTTTGGGAAGAGTAGCAGGTCGGTTTTTAGGGGGTGCATCGAGTTTGGTCTGGGGATGGCCATCGGGTGGAGACAGGGGAGCCGAGGTTACTGGTGGTGGTTGCGCCCTGAGTAGATGGCCATAGGTGGAGGTACTGTGGGTCAAATGCACGGTCAATGGGTTAAGGGGGAGTAACGGGTTTCGGTGATTTAATTTGGGGAAGGAGAATGTGTTGGGCACGTGACTGAGGGTGGGAGATTTTATAATTAAAGTTGTTAAGCTAAATCCATTTATTCGTATTCAAAGCACGTGCTAACTTAGTAACGCGACATCTTGCTCATACATAGTCCGAATTCAACGAAATAGGATCCGACATGATCATATGGACAGTGACTCCACAAAGGAACTGACTGAGAGCGAATCGAAGCTCGTTACAATTTATACCAAAATAAATTGTCCGTCTGAATCAACATACACAAATCGTTATTTAACGGTTAACGCGAATGGTGAGTAAAACTCACCAACTCTATCAGTTCATATTTTTATAACGTATTTTTAGAACTGATAAATGATGATTGATTGTTGTGTGTTGACTATTTGGTTGAACTGCTAATTGATTGGTTGAAATTTCGATATAGTTATATATATATATATATCGTTAATCAATTATTGATTCTGTTTATCAGAATAATTCATATTGAAATGAAATTGATGTGAATTATATTGTGTAACTTCTGTGGATGCAGGGAAACAGGTCGGAGGAAATATGATGTGATATATAATCTGTTGTTGATTATGCGTGTTTGAATGATATCGATCATTGTGAATTGGTATTTTAAATACCGTAAGAAATACTGGGATGTAGAAAACGGAATTTTCAAAGTGTATTTTGAAAATAAATTATTTATATAAAATCAATGGATTTTATATATAAAAGGAAAAGGATTTTATAAAAGAAAATAATTATAAAATCAAAGGAGTTATAAAAGGAATATTTATTTGTTATATAAATGGAATAGAAAAGGAATATTTATTTGTTAAATAAATAGAATAGAAAAGGAATATTTATTTGTTAAATAAATAGAATATAAAAGGGAAAATATTTGTAAAACAAATATAAAAGGGAAAATATTTGTAAAACAAATATAAAAGGGAAAATATTTGTAAATAAAATATAAAAGGGAAAATATTTGTAAAACAAATATAAAATGGAAAATATTTGTAAATAAAATATAAAAGGGAAAATATTTGTAAAACAAATACAAAAAGGAAATATTTGTAAAACAAATAGAAAAGGAAATATTTGTAAAACAAATAGAAAAGGAAATATTTGTAAAACAAATAGAAAAGAAAAGGATATATTTGGAAAATAAATATGATATTTTAAAAGGTAATATTATTGGAAAATAAATAGAATGGTATAAAAAGAGAATTTTATTTTTGAAAGGTTTAGACCCGTGCTTTGCATACGGGTATAACATGATATGGATTTAAAGCAAAGATTTTAAATAGAATATGTTCTAACCGATAGATTGAGAAGATTAATTTATAAATAATATTTTATAAATTAAATAAAATGTTCATCATTGGATAAATAGAATATATAAGTCGGAACTTATATAGAGAAGTAAATCGATTTCAACATCGATATTTGAAACTGAATATGGACGTAGAGTTAATCAAAGGAGTTAATCGAAATGTGTTAATCAAAGGAGTTAATCGAAATGTGTTAATCAATATGAGTTAATTGAATAGAGTTAATCGAATAGAGTTATTCGAATAAAGTGAATTGAATAGAGTTATTCGAATAGAGTTAATTGAATAGAGTTATTCGAATAGAGTTAATTGAATAGAGTAAATTGAATAGAGTTATTCGAATAGAGTTAATTGAATAGAGTAAATTGAATAGAGTTAATTGAATAGAGTTAACTGAAGAGAGTTAATTGAATATAGTTTATTTGAAAGAGAGAATATCGAATATAGTTTATTTGAAGAAAAGAGTTATCGAATATAGTTATTCGAAGAAAGATTTTCGAATATAGTTTATTCGAAAAGGAGTTATCGAGTAGAGATTTATTCAAAAGAGAGTTATACGTTGAAATTCGATTATATCGAATTTGGTAAAGTACTATTCACTTTCTGTTTTTAATCAAGATCTATTTATTTGGTTATAATTGTCTAGTTAGTTATTTGGTTAAATTAGGGGATAAAAGTTATAATTTGAAGTTAGATATTTCAGAAGTAGGGATTATAACGCTATTGTTATAATCAGTATTTTCAATAAAGAAGTGGATTCGTAAATAGAATCCGAGTGTTACGTAAGGAAGTTTGTTAAAGATTTAAAGTGGTGAACTTTGTTTGTTTCAAGGTTAGTAATGTTGTTCAGTTAAGGTATGAGAGGTAGTTATAGCCCAACTCGATTGACTTCATTTTTAACTAAGGAATATTTAAGGTTCGATAGTGAAGGCTGGTTAAGTTTATAACGAGTTAATGAATTTTGCAGCGAATAGTTGATGAGTTATACAGCAAATAGTTAATGAGTTGTACAACGAATAGTTAATGAAGTTTACAGCGAATGGTAATGGTTTATATAGCGAATGGTAATGGATTTATAAAGCTAGAGGAAATGGATTGGTAAATGAAATGATGATTGATCGGTAAGATTTCCACTTGGAAATACGACCGTTGTTTGTACACATGTTTTTCTTTGATAGTTAACTCATCGACTATCAAAGTTTTTGACCAATTTCCGTTACCATTATGGAGAGACCGGTGGGATTATTATCCGAAGAACCACTCCGTATCGGCAGTAGCATTGCGAATCATCATACATTGAAGATAATTGAAGACGGAGTTTATGCAAGGGTTGTTTTGTTAATCCTAGGTAGAAATTGCCTAAGATGGATTTACTGAATAGTGCCTTTGGTTTGTCCAGTCTAAGAGAAACCTATATGGAAGAATGTCTGATAGAGTATATTTTTGATAGATCGCGTAAGTTGATCTCTTCAAACGTATTTAGGTTGATAGCGGAGGAATTCATTTCTCTTAGCTTTATACCCGTGATATTTTTGAGGAAATCAATTTGTGATTTGGTGGGTATGGCGATGTGACATTCGAAGTAAATGGAGGAGTGATCTGTTAAAAGATACGTTTTCACCTCGAGCCTCATCAACTGGAAAATGATAGAAGTCGGGCAGGCAGCATGGCTAAGTGGGCCGCACCCAATTAGGGTATATTGTCATCATCTAGAGAATATTTATATTTGTACTTCTTTCAATTTTGTATCTCCCGGGAACGGTTACGTTGGAATACTAACCGAGGGGTGGCAATATATTCAATACATTCAAGAGAAATGAATGGTCGGTCATGTGTGGCTGAGTTGCCAGATGTTCTTGTTGAACTCCGGTGTATCGCTTCTAGAGTACACTGAGCAGAAGGTGGATCCATACCTTGTCGTAGTTGGAATCCATTCCCCAAATAATAGCCCGCGGTTTTGATTGTATATTATATATGTAGAACGTTAGATGCAAGCGTTTCTGCTAGATTTCTATTTACTTGATCTAAACATTTTTATAATATCAGACAAGTATCGTTGTAGAAATATTTTGGTTTATCGTAAGGTAAAAACCGTCCGTGTTTATGTATGGATCATTCTTACGATTATTATTTCCTTTAAAGAGATTTTAAAAGTTAAACAAATGATTGAAGTTTACTCACACCAGTCACGTGACTGACCTAGAGTTTATTTTGTTTTGTTTTCCCTAAACTCTTGGGTGCCCAATTTTGTACAGGCAGTCAGGTAGTTGGGATTTACAGATACTTGAAGAGCTGCAGGAGGAGGCTTCAGAATTATATAGCTATTGTTATTTCCTTTGTGTTGTAAGTGTTATACTCTAATAATGGTATTGTATACAGATATTGTTTTATTTCAAAGTTATGTTATGAAATATATTTATTCGTTTCGCTGTGAGTTTCATGTTTACTCTGATGTTGTATGTTCTTCTTCTTCTTCTATTCAAAGTTTCTGTCTTATCTATTCCGACCCTCTAACTTCTTTCATTAACTACCGGTATTTTCGATGTTTGGATAATCGACGTGGGTTTTATGTCGATAACCAAAGATCGCAAATTTCCGAGATTTTACAGTTGGTATCAGAGCTTAAGGTTAAGTTATCACCTTGGCTCTGTGGCGTGACTTAGTAGAGATGGGGTTATTAATGCCCTAGATTGAGTTGAGTGTATATATACGAGTGAACATATTTGTTATTCAATATAAAATGGTTTTATATTGTGTAGATTTATTGGTTGAGTTGTTTATGGGTTCTGATCGATCAGTTTGATCCACTGTATCGGTAGGAGTTTCTAAACACTCGAATACGATGGGTCGACACGATATGTTTTGAAAAGAGGTAAATGAAAACAAGTTTACCCAAAGTATATTTTGATATAAAGGATTTATATTGGAATGATTGTAATATATTGGATATATTGGTTGTTATTATAATCAGTAAGATTATAAGTAAAATGGTTATGTGAATAGCCAATCAGAATTCATATAAGTGTTATATATGAAATGAAATGAGTTAAATCTGAATTAAAATCAAAATATGGAAATAAAATTCCGAAAACATGAAAGTGTTTGTAAATGGAATTGGATTAAATATATGAGAATGTTAAAATCCTGGGAGATTTTAAATTTGTTTACAAGCATTGTGAAAGATATTTTGAAAATGATTTCAAAATGGGAATGTTTAAATATGGTTTTGAAATTTGTTATAGTATTGAACTCACTTCGATAGTTGGAAAACAACCCTGATGATGATGGCCACATCATCAGTGTCATTTTCGAATTGCTAAGTGACGGATTACTACCAAAGATTTTGTTTCTGAATTGTTTTGTGGAAAGCAAGTTGTTTTGAATCCTGAAAAGGGATATTTGGTTTTAGAAAAGCTAAACTGTTTGTAATTCCCTGGGAAAGATTGTTTGAATTAAAACAAATTTAACTACAAATTGTAAAAGCAAATAGAAATTGAATTGAAAACTAGTTCAGTGGTAATTGAATTGAATTGGATTAGAATGGTATCGAGAAAAATTGGGTTATGAGTTTGGAATCAAAAATGAAACTTGAATGTGAAATTGGATTTGGCTTGGATAAGCGAATGGTTGTGTTGGAGATAAAAGTGATTTGAGTTTGATTGGAATGACATTATATATATGCGGAGTTGATAGTAGAATAAAAGGATATATTGATATGCCAGACAAAAAGGTACCAGTTTATATTATATATGGGTTTGAGATTTTGATGAGCCGAATTGGCAAGCCCCTTAGCTGTTTGATTTTCTTTTTGATTGAAGAAGGCCTATAAAGGAGAGTTGGAGTTTGAGCTATTGACCAGTACAAAGGAGGTGCTGGCGAAGTCTTTCGAAAAGTTAAGGTGTTAGAAAATTTTCAGGATTTTTGAAAATTTTCGTTAGCAGGAATGAATTAATAATTTAATTAAAATTAAATTGGTTCAATTGAAACTGAAGATAAAGAAGTAAACAAATAATTTTAATCCAGTTAATAGGGTTTGTTTTCTACCTTAGCAATTTCGAGGACGAAATTATTTTAAGGGGGGAAGAATGTAATGTCCCGTATTTTTACGGTATGATAATTAATTTATTTAATTATTTAAACATTGATTTAGAGAATTTAATGGTTGTTTAATTAAATAATATTGAATTTTTAATTAATATAAATAATATAATAATATATTATAATTCCCAAATGGTCGGCGATAGCTGAATTCATAATACCGTGTGAATTGGATCATTTATAATATTTAATTCAGTTTAGAATTGAATTAGAATAACAAATATATTATTTGAACGACAGTTGAATGTATAATTATATTATAATTATAATCGAGCTCGAAATGGCGCTGCAGTTCATAATTTGGCGATTCGAACTTTAAACGAATATATAGAATCCGTTTTAAGTCGGATTTCTGTGAAACAAGAAACGTACGGATCTGTTAAATAATAGTTTTCTAATGAAAGAGAAAATTTGAGATTTCATCTTTTAAATTGTAAGTTATGTCCAAATCAAATTTCCAGAATGGTCGCTATGGATTCGTTTATAAACCATAACGATATATTTTATATAATTAAATATTGGTATCGAATTTGGACAAATACTCCTAGATGTATTTATAATTCAATTTTTAGAATTTTACTTTAACTTTTAATTAAATAAATACGCAACTTTTTATTTGGAGTATTTTGCACCCTTAATCAATTTTTTGGGGTTTCACAATATGAGTTAAACTACTGATATTTTTATATTTTTGAAATCGTAGCACATTGCTTATCTTAATGGTATTTCTATTTTTATTAATGACAACTCGTATGTAAACGAAAAACTACGTAATGGGATACGCTATTTCTTAGCTAAGAGAAAGGGGTTTATTTTTTCGGTAAAAAAGGAAGCACACACTAAATTTCTCTCAGCCACAAACAAGTGAAAGCGTGGCATCCTCTAAATCACAAACAAAAGGAATATGTGGCCTTCAAAACACACTCATCCAACTAAAAGTATATAAATAAAATACTCCTATAAACTAATTCCCTCTTCCGCAGCCTCAAAGAAAACGAGCCGCCACTTTCTATAATCCATCAACAAATTAAAAGAAATTCAATACTAATCAAAATGAAGCAAAGTTTGATTCTTTGTACTCGCGTGATCAATAGCTTCTCATGGGTATGCTTCAGAAGGGGTTCGGTCATTTCTGCGGCGCTCCATTTTTTGAGAAGTGAAGCTAGGGCTGAGGTTTAACGGCGACATGATGGGTTTTAGTCCAAAGCGAGGTGGCAGACGAACTTGGGGAAGCGAGGCGCAGTGGGTGGTGGCGTCAAATGGGACTCCGATGCTCCCTGGTGAGTTGCGACAGTGGCAACGCCACTTTAGGAAGAGTAGCAGGTCGGTTTTTAGGGGGTGCATCGAGTTTGGTCTGGGGATGGCCATCGGGTGGAGATAGGGGAGCCGAGGTTACTGGTGGTGGTTGCGCCCTGAGTAGATGGCCATAGGTGGAGGTACTGTGGGTCAAAGGCACGGTCAATGGGTTCAGGGGGAGTAACGGGTTTCGGTGAATTAATTTGGGGAAGGAGAATGTGTTGGGCACGTAACTGAGGGTGTGAGATTTTATAATTAAAGTTGTTAAGTTAAATCCATTTATTCGTATTCAAAGCACGTGCTAATATAATAACGCGACATCTTGCTCATACATGGTCCAAATTCAACGAAATAGGATCCGACAGGATCGTATGGACGGTGACTCCACAATGGAACTGACTGAGAGCGAATCGAAGCTCGTTGTAATTTATAGCAAAATAAATTGTCAGTCTGAATCAACAGACGCAAATCGTTATTTAACGGTTAACGCGAAAGGTGAGTAAAACTCACCAACTCTATCAGTTCATATTTTTATAACGTATTTTTAGAACTGATAAATGATGATGTGTTGTTGTGTGTTGACTGTTTGGTTGAACTGCTAATTGATTGGTTGAAATATCGATATAGTTATATATATATATATATATATATATCGTTAATCAATTATTGAATCTGTTTATCAGAATAATTCATATTGAAATGAAATTGATGTGAATTATATTGTGTAACATCTGTGGATGCAGGGAAACAGGTTGGAGGAATCCAACTGGATTCCTCAACATTTATTTTACTGTTTTTCCTATATGGTGATATATGATGTGATATATAATCTGTTGTTGATTATGTGTGTTTGAATGATATCGATCATTATGAATTGGTATTTTAAATGTCGTAAGAAATACTGGGATGTAGAAAAGGGAATTTTCAATGTGTATTTTGAAAATAAAATATTTATATAAAATCAATGGATTTTATATATAAAAGGAAAAGGATTTTATAAAAGAAAATAATTATAAAATCAAAGGAGTTATAAAAGGAATATTTATTTGTTAAATAAATGGAATAGAAAAGGAATATTTGTTTGTTAAATAAATAGAATAGAAAAGGAATATTTATTTGTCAAATAAATAGAATATAAAAGGGAAAATACTTGTAAAACAAATATAAGAGGGAAAATATTTGTAAAACAAATATAAAAAGGAAATATTTGTAAAACAAATAGAAAAAGAAATATTTGTAAAACAAATATAAAAGGAAATATTTGTAAAACAAATAGAAAAGGAAATATTTGTGAAACAAATAGAATAGAAAAGGAGATAGTTGGTAAATAAATATGATATTATAAAAGTAAATATTATTGGAAAATAAATAGAATAGTATAAAAAGTGAATTTTATATTTGAAAGTTTTAGACCCGTGCTTCGCACACGGGTATAACATGATATGGATTTAAAGCAAAGATTTTAAATAGTATCTGTCTAACCAATAGATTGAGAAGATTAATTTATAGATAATATTTTATAAATTAAATAAAATGTTTATCATTGGATAAATAGAATATATAAGTCATGACGTATATAGGGAAGTAAGAATCGATTTCAACATCGATATTTGAAACTGAATATGGACGTAGATTTAATCAAAGGAGTTAATCGAAATGTGTTAATCGAAGGAGTTAATCGAAATGTGTTAATCAAAATGAGTTAATTGAATAGAGTTAATCAAATAGAGTTATTCGAATAGAGTTAATTGAATAGAGTTATTCAAATAGAGTTAATTGAATAGAGTTAATTGAATAGAGTTATTCGAATAGAGTTAATTGAATAGAGTTAATTGAATAGAGTTATTCGAATAGAGTTATTCGAATAGAGTAAATTGAATAGAGTAAATTGAATAGAGTAAATTGAATAGAGTTGATTAAAGAGAGTTAATCGAATATAGTTTATTCGAAAGAGAGAATATCGAATATAGTTTATTTGAAGAAAAGAGTTATCGAATATAGTTATTCGAAGAAAGGTTTTCGAATATAATTTATTCGAAAAGGAGTTATCGAATAGAGATTTATTCAAAAAGAGAGTTATACGTTGAAATTCGATTATATCGAATTTGAGAAAGTACTATTCACTTTCCGTTTTTAATCAAGATCTATTTATTTGGTTATAGTTGTCTAATTAGTTATTTGGTTAAATTAAGGGATAAAGGTTATATTTTGAAGTTAGATATTTCAGAAGTAGGGATTATAACGCTATAGTTACAATCACTATTTTCTATAAAGAAGTGGATTCGTAAATAGAATCCGAGAATTACGTAAGGAAGTTTGTTAAAGATTTAAAGTGGTGAACTTTGTTTGTTTCAAGGTTAGTAATGTTGTTCTGTTATGGTCTGAGAGTTAGTTATACCCCAACTTGATTAACTTCATTTTTAACTAAGGAGTATTTAAGGTTCGATAGTGAAGGCTGGTTAAGTTTATAATGAGTTAATGAATTTTGCAGCGATTAGTTGATGAGTTATACAGCGAATAGTTGATGAGTTATATAGCGAATAGTTAATGAGTTATACAGCGAATAGTTAATGAAGTTTACCGCGAATGTTAATGGTTTATACAGCGAATGGTAATAGATTTATAAAGCTAGAGGAAATGGATTTGTAAATGAAATGATGATTGATCGGTAAGATTTCCACTTGAAAATACGACCGTTGTTTGTACACATGTTTTTCTTTGATAGTTAATTCACCGACTATTGAAGTTTTTGACCAATTTCCATTGTCATTATGGAGAGACCGGTTGGATTATTATCCGAAGAACCACATCGTATTGGTAGTAGCGTTGCGAATCATCATACATTGAAGATAATTGAAGACAGAGTTTATGCAAGGGCTGTTTTGTTAATCGTAGGTATAAATAGCCTAAGATGGATTTCTTGAATAGTGCCTTCGGTTTGTCCAGTCCCAGGGCAACCTGTATGGAAGAATGTATGACAGAGTATATCTAATAGATCACGGAAGTTGATCTCTTTAAACGTATTTACGTTGGTGGCGGAGGAATTCGTTTCTCTTAGCTTTACACCCGTGAGATTTTTTAGGAAATCAATTTTTGATTTGGCGGATATAGCGATGTGATATTCGAAGTAAATGGAGAAGTGATCTGTTAAAAGATACGTTTTGACCTTGAGCCTCATCAACTGGGAAATGACAAAAGTCGGGCGGGAAGCATGGCTAAATGGGCCGCACCCAATTAGGGTATATTGTCATCATCTAGAGAATATTCATATTTTTACTTCTTTTAATTCTGTATCTCCCGGGAACGATTATGTTGGAATACTAACCGAGGGGTGGCAATATATTTGATACATTCAAGAGAAATGAATGGTCGGTCATGTGTGGTTGAGTTGCAAGATGTTCGTGTTGAACTCCAGTGTATCGCTTCTAGAGTACACAGAACGGAAGGTGGATCCATACCTTGTCATAGTTGGAATCCATTCCCCAAATAAGAGCCCCGCAGTTTTGATTGTATATTATATATGTAGAACGTTAGATGCAAGTGTTTCTGCTAGATTTTTATTTTCTTGATCTAGACATTATTATAATATTAGACAAGTATCGTTTTAGAAATATTTTGGTTTATCGTAAGGTAAAAACAGTCCGTGTTTATGTGTGGATTGATCTTAGGATTATCATTTCTTTTAAAGATATTTTAAAAGTTAAACAAATGGTTGAAGTTTACTCACACCAGTCACATGACTGACCCAAAGTTTATATTGTTTTGTTTTCCCTAAACTCTTGGGTGCCTAATTTTGTATGGGCAGTCAAGTAGTCGGGATTTACAAATACTTGAAGAGCTGCAGCAGGAGGCTTCAGAATTATATAGCTATTGTTATTTTCGCTGTGTTGTAAGTGTTATACTCTAATAACGGTATTGTATACAGATATTGTTTTATTTCAAAGTTATGTTATGAAATATATTTATTCGTTCTGCTATGAGATTCGTGTTTACTCTGATGTTGTATGTTCTTCTTCTTCTTCTATTCTAAGTTTCTATCTTATCTATTCTCACCCACTAACTTCTTTCACTAACTACCGGTATTTTCGATGTTCGGATAATCGAGGTGGGTTTTATGTCGATGACTAAAGATCGCAAATTTCCGGGATGTTACAGTGAGGCACAGCGAGATGACCCACAGCTGGTTGAGATAGTAGGCAAGCTTATAGGAGGGGAGTCTTCGAGTCATCTTAACAGATATGCTATAGATGAGAGAGGCTGATTGCGCAGAGACGGGAGACTTTGCGTACCGCAAGACGAGAGCTTAAGGAAAACCATTCTTGAAGACTCACACCGCTCCAAGATGACCGTACATCCCGGTGGTGACAAGATGTATGGGGATATGAAGCGAGTTGATGTATAGGGATATGAAGCGAGTTTTCTTTTGGGCCGGATTGAAGAAGGACGTGGCTGAGTTCGTTTTTAGATGCTTGGTGTGCCAGCAAGTCAAGGCGGAGCAAAAGAAGCCGGTGGTTTGCTTCACGTTTTAGAGATTCCGCTGTGGAAATGGGAGATGTTTCCATGGATTTTGTAGATGGGTTGCCAAGATCGAGAAAGGTAGTACGGGGATTTGGGTAGTTGTAGACAGGCTTACTAAGAGTGTCCATTTTGTTTCCGTTAAAAGTAGAAGGACCGCCGCTTGGTTAGCATCTGTTTACCTTTGGGAGATAGTTCGCCTGCACGGCATACCCTCTAGCATTGTGAGCGATAAGGATCCCGTTTTCACTATCGAGTTTTGGAAGAGCTTACAAGAGGCGGTTGGAACACAATTGTGCTTAAGTACCGCTTATCACCCTCAGACGGACGGCCAGACCGAGAGAGTAAATCAGATTCTAGAAGATCTTTTGAGGCTATGCATCTTGGACTTTAGCGGAACATGGGAAGAACATATTCCATTAGTGGAGTTCGCCTATAATAACAGCTTTCAAGCTAGCATTGGCATGGCACCTTTTGAGGCTCTCTATGCATGGATGACCATGCCGATCACCTACTTGTTGGTGAGAATCTACGGATAAGGTTTTGCTTGGACCCGACATGATTAGGGAGACTTCGGAGAAGATAGATTTGATTCGACGGCGAATGAAGACGGTGCAGGACCAACAGAAGTCATACACTGATAAGAGACGAATCGATTTTGAGTTCAATATTGGGGATATGGTTTTTATTAAGGTAACACCATTGAGAAACGTAGTCCGTTTTGGATCAGTAGGGAAGTTGGCACCGAGGTTCGTAGGACCCTTTCCAATTACAGATAGGATTGGGCAGATGGCGTATAGAGTAAAGCTGCCAGAGAAGCTCAGTGGTGTTCATAACGTGTTTCACGTTTCGCATTTGCGTAAGTGTTTACATGATACGGCGGAAGTGGTGGAGCCGAGAACACTCATAGAAGTGGAAATAGAGCGGAATGCCACGGTTAGACGAGCTCCTACACGCATTCTTGGATCGGAGGTCAAAAAGCTACGCAACAAAGAGGTCAAGTTGGTCAAAGTGAAATAGGGAGATGATCAAGGAGACGCGACTTGGGAGACGGAAGACAATATGCGTACGGTATACCCTTTCCTTTTTGAGGGTATGTTTTTTAACTTCTCCTTTTTCTACCGTTTTGTTGATACTTGTCCTATCGTTTAGTATGTCTTCACGATTATATCTTCGATCTTTAGTTAGGAAAAATCCTATGGTTGTAAACATGTGTTTAAGACATGTTATGTTTGGTGGATGCAAATGGATGCAAGTGGTTGCTAGTGGTTGCTCTTGGATGCATGTACACATGCATTAGGCACTAGATCGGCTCAATCACTTTCATATTGCATATAAATATGTGTGCATATTTAAATTAATGGATGTATAATGGTTGTGTTATCATATGGATGCTGCATTTTGATGAATGGTTGTGCACACATGTAGAAATAATATGTATCGTTAGGATTCTTTTGCATACATAATGGACGCATGGCACTATCATGATTTGCATTAAGGAGTTCAACTAAATCAGTAGACCGCCTGATTATGCATTGGATAAGGAACATATACACACACTTTTTGCATATGTTCATATGGCATTAGAAATCTTGTAAGGACAATGGATGTCTGTGTTTGATGGTTGAGTAGATGGATGATTGGATGTTAGGATATACATTCTCCTTAACTTGGAGATTTCGGGGGCGAAATCCTTTAAGGAGGGGAGAATGTTACACCCCATAATTTTAAATATTAAAATTAACAAATTTAAGAACACTTAATTTTTAGGTGAAGAATTAAGGTAAATGGGTTACTCCATTGCGTTCATCTCGAAATTATACTTGGAATAGAGTCCAAGTTTTCGTAAATCAGACTTCGTATGAGGAAGTTATGGCCTTTAGAAGTTTCAGGAATTTAAATAAATTAAAACAACTCGAATTCAAATTCAAAATTCAAATGAAAACACAGAAACGGGCTGGACGAGATTTTTCCGCCCCAGGCCAGGTCGACCAGGGGGTCAACCTCCCCTATACAGGTCGACCTGAGGGTCGACCTCCTCTGATTTTCCAGATCCGAGGCAGATTCAGAACTTTGCACCTGGACTTGTTTTCTAGACAGATTCTTTTGCTCCTAACCTATTTAAACACCCCCAAACCCCACTTTCTCTCCACACCAAATCATTGTAATGCTATGCTGCCTCGATTCTAATTAAAATAAGTTAAAGACGTCCTTATGCTGCTGGAATAGTTCATCTTCTTCTTAAAGCTTAGGAATTGCAAGTCAGGATTCTAATACAAACGACGAACAAATTATTCTCTTCTCTAATCCGTCTTTGGGAGTACAATTTCTTTCACAAAATAATTAATAAACTAATTATGATGAGTTATAATTTGGATTATGAGAACATGCCTGTTGAATCATGTGACGTTACTTAATTTTTGTTATCATCTGTTTGTGAACATATGACAGTTTTGTTAACTTATGTTAGTGGATCTATTTCATATGACCAATCACATATGTTTAACTTGATTCATTTTGTGACATCAGTTTATATGCGAGTTTGGATGTAAATCATATGCTAGTTGTATGTGAATCATATGCAAGTCTGTATGCGAATTATACACAAGTTTATATGTGAATCAAGTATATATATGTATGCGAGTTTATATGTAAAACATGTGCTATTAGTTTACATGTTTAAATTCATATGCAAGTTTGTATGGAACCCATATGCAAGTTTTGGTGAAAACCATAGTCATACATTCAAGTCCATAATTTTATGTTTAGATCTATATTTAGATCCATGACAGTACATAGTTTATGCAAATTTATGTTCTATATGTCCATTTCCTATGCAAGATATTGGCTATGCAAATTTATGTTATAATTCTTATTTGCAAGTTAGATCTATTTTATGTGTTATGCAAGTTGTGATGTTTCTTTTCTTTTTATGAGTTAGACTATTTGCGAGTCTAACATATTTCAAATTAAACGTACAAATAGCGTGGGGACAATGGGAAAATATTAAATATACATATTGAGAATTGGCATAAAATGGCTTTAAAGGCATATAATTAATTTGAGACACTAATTGGTATAATTTATATACCTGAAAACTATGGACATAATTTAGGTGACAATTATGGACATAGATTAATTTGGAAATTATTGACAATTTGAATAGGGATAATTAATTCATATTGGGGTGAAATAATTATGTGTAATAATAAACGCCTAAGACACGAGGTTAGAATCGTTTGTGGTATAAGACTGTCCGGACCCGCCCGGCAAATCCAGCACCTACAAACGGTAGTCTTATGTGAGGGGTCAAAGGCATAAATTAAATGCGTAACAATTGTAAAGACACGAGGTTAGACTCGTTTGCAGTATAAGACTGCTCGGACCTGCCTGGCAAATCCAGCAATCATAAACGGTAGTCTAATGTGGGAGGTCTTACAAGGTTACGGTTATAATGAATTAAGTAACCCTTAACCAAGATAAACATGTAGTGGGACATGTGGTTAAGTGGGTGACAAGGGTGGTGTGTGTAATACAATTAGAAACACTTAACCAAGTTGAAACATGTAAGAAGGCATGAATAACAAGGGGTTAAGTGGGAAATCCTAGTGGGGACCAAGCGTAGGTGGAAGGCTTGTGTCAAGTATGGGGACCCTTTTCAAATCAGTAACCCATTATGTATCTTTATGAGCTCGAGTTAGATCGAAGGCGGGACACGCTTACTGGGTTTGATTATAAGAGGACAAAACGGGTTAGCGGTGGCAACGCAAGTCCAACGGGGTCATGTGCTTGCGTGGGTCCGGGCTGGTAGATAAGACGTTGCATCGTGTAGATATAAGTCGTGCATTATTAGTGGTATCGGGTTGCCACTTTGGGGAGTGATACACCCCACTGTGGGACCAGCATGGGTATCTACGAGTTAGGGAGTCGATCGCATGGGGGTAGTGGGTACAACTAGTGGAGATAGGGGCAGGCGGCACCTATGAAGACAGCTAGGGGTACACGGGACTACCATTATCATTATTATGATTATTATGTTCAGTAGGCGGGATCAACTTTTAGGGTGACTAGTATTGGCGCAGTATAGTAATTATCCTATAGTGATTAGGAACGCAATTAACGTTATCTTATTCCTCTTGTTGGTTTGGTCATGCCCATATGTTTCACAGTCATTTCTTGTTTTACCAGTTTATGCCTCATCTTAATTACTTTAATAATTATATTGTTAAAGTTATTGGACTCGCCAGACTTTATGGTTGACCCCCTTTGTTTTCGCCTCTCCCCCCCCCCCCCCCCAGATTCTCAGGGTAGGACTAGTGCTAGTGGAGTTTGATTTGGATCTCTTTCTCTCTCTTTTGGAAGCGTTTGGATTGCTGAAAGTAAAGTTCAGCTTATCTCTTTTATGGCTACTTATGTTAAGGTTATGCTTTTTTACTTTATGTACTCAGAAAACAATTTGTCAAGATGGATATTAAGTGTACTTGGTTTTTATTGTTGGTCTATGATGCTGTTGTAATCAAACTATTTCTCCGCTGCAATAAAAGTTGTTTTAAAATTTTCTAGTACCAATATATGTATTTGTCTTGTTATATTCCGTTCTATACACCAATAATACTCCATGAAAGTTAATGCATTCCCTTTGTTAGTGATATTAATGGACGTAGGGTGTTACACAAACCCTATTCGTGACTTTTGTATATTAATGTGGCATCGAATTCGTTGATCGGTTATAGATTTAGGGTTTAGCTCGTTGATACGTTTTACAAATGAGGACAAGCGAATATCGAGCGAAAAAGAAATAGGGTAAAACAGTATGGTAGCCCCTATTTTTTAAGTATGTGGTATTAAGAAGAGTAATACTAATTCATGTGGTATTTTTTAGTCGTAGTATTAGGAAGAAGATATTGGTGTACCCTTAGCACCACACTTGTTTTATGTGGAATCAAAATGATGGATGTTTGGTTTGTAACCGTTCACTTGTTAGTCCCATATATTCTTATAGTTTTGATAATTATAAAGCATGCATTAAGCAGGTACACACACCAAAGTGGATATACACTAATCAAAAAATGATCATCAACTAAATAAATAAAGAATGTATAGCTATATTCAATGTCACAATATTATATACTATCTACAAGTGCTTCCATGAAAGTTGGTTCAGAGAACAATGTTTTGGAACTTGCTTGTATGCCATTACCGTCTGTTACACCAAGAAGTAATCCTTGATTATGTAGAAGCTGCAAAAAACATCATAGGAGCATGGAATTAGTTGCCACTTCGAAGGAAAATGTACCTTCGATTATAGTTGCCATTGTAAAAGCTTTTTCGATTTCATGTACTTGGCTTCCAAGGGAAGGGGGAACTGTTTGTTTAGAGCCTAGCAATAATACTTGCATGTTATTATGTTACCCAAATTCAATTAACATAAAGTATAGTTCTAATGCAAAATGACCATAAACATGGCAATTTTAAAAATGCAAGAAATGTTTCTCTTAAGCTAGTCCTGGAAAAAGGTGCTTAATGGAGATAATAGTTTTCACAGGCTTGTGACGAAACCTCAAATAACAAAATACAAAAAAAAGGGAGTGTCGTTTTTTTAGTCATAACGTATTGTTCTTTGTATCTATTTCCGTTAACTAAATTGCTGACATTACATCATAAAATGACTGGTGACGGTTAATGCTGCACTATTACTCTATAATAGGGAAGAAAGCACCAAGATTGTTCTTTGAATTTTGATGCAATGCACAATTCTCAACCAGTAAAAGCTGAGTTGCAAGCTTCTGCACTAATTTGTCAAGTTAATTTACTATTTTAATCCTCTTCAAGCACAATCGGTCTTGTTAGAACAAAAGGAATCCATAAGTATTCTCAAGCATTATTATTCATTTTTGAAAATGAGTTTTTGTTGAATTTTGAAAGGTAAAAAAAATACTCTAATTGTTTTCTTAAAAAACTGAAGTTATCATTTTTTATATTAGAGCATAGGGGTTTCATATGAAAATTATGATGGAAATTGTCTGGCCAACGGAGCATTTTATGTTTTCAAGATGCGCTGCAAATATTTTGGAATAGAAACTAAAGACTAGAGATTGAGACGTTCTGAACAAAGATTTTATTAGGGAACAACAATTACATAAATTGACGTTTGGTGAACGAAGCCAAGGAAAACGGTGAATGAACCTTGTAAAGTGCAAACATACTTGGCCCACCATTTAGACAAAAGGATCTTCTAGCAGGATTTTCAACGGGCTCACAGTTGCAGATCTAGGAGGTATGTATATATACATCAGCATGAATCAATTTACACATTACCTATTGTCTTATATTGTATTAATGTTGTAGCCAAGAGACACGGGCAAGCATATCCACCACCTTACTTGAGTCTAGCTTCAAGAACAACTGAGATCTTGACTGATGTTAACTATGCTTCTGCTGCTGCAGGAATCCTCGATGAAACTGGCACACACTATGTAATCACAAATGATTAGATACAGGAGATAACTAAAACTGTGTCTAAAACCGTAACATTTGAGTAGAACATTAACACGTTGGTGCTTAATTTTGAGAGCAGGGAGCATAACCCATGTTTAACGGGCAAATTGCTTTGAGAAAACAGTGAGAAATGAGTTGCCATCTCTATTACCTAATCCATAAACACTGGCTTAATTCATGAGGAGTTCTATATTTATAGTGAACATAGGTAGCAATGACTACATCAACAACTATCTCATGTCTGATCTTTATGCAAGTAGCCGAACTTACTCTGTTGATGCATTTGCGGATGTTCTCGTCTTCACACTAGCTCAGCTACTCATGGTGATCTACTCTACTCTTTTTGCATATTTGCTTCATTTATAAATATATTTTAGCGTGGTTCAAAATCTTAGCATGGTTCGATGAAAATGTAAATATGTCCTCTGATTCATTGTACTGAAATTGTTGATTACTTTCAATTAGCACAGAAAGTTAATTCATACAAATTAATTAGTATATTTTATTTTCTTATGCAGAATGCCTTGATAACTTCTATATAACGTGCATTAAATTTACGATGCAAAAGTGTTGAGCAATTAAATCTAATTTGATTTCCTTACTCCATTAAATTTTATCTTCTACATGAAAAAAATTCAGGTTTTGGCTGTAACTCCACCAAAATGTTTACAAATTACAAACTACCGTAGTGCAAGGAGAAAATTCATAAGATTGAATGAGATTGCATATGAACATATATCGGTTATTTTAGCAACTTTGGGAAATATAGGCTTCCCACTCCCTTTTCTTTCCATTCATGGTTTCGTCATTGAAATTCATATTTAGTAGCCGTACCAATATCATAAACATGTTACATGAATGAAAACACATATTATATAAACCTTCACATCCAAATGTCTGCATAAAGGGTTTGCATTCATATTCAGCCAGGTACCAACATAGCGCATTTAAGGATTTCTATTTAAGGTTAAACCCCCCTCCCCTCACACCGAAGTAAGAAGAGTACCGACGAAGACACAACAACTATAAACAATAAAAGCTTTATTTTATACATACGTAATGACCTACCTGAAATGCTCAAGCATTCATGACAAGTTATTTTTGTATTTTATGCCTGTGTTAATTTGTACTTTCTTCCCATAACAATTGTTAGGCTGAATTAACAACAAAACGTCATTTTTTGTTGCTTTTTGAAAAGTATGATAATAGAAGCTACTTATTTTAAGCATAGTTGTTAAGGCGCGCGCCTAGGCGCGCCTAAGGCTCAGGCGCAGGCTTTGCGCTTCGCTGGCCTTCGAGGCGCATTGGCTAACTAAGGCGCAAATAAAGCGCGCCTTTGGCGCTTTTTCTCGAGGCGCTGAGGCTCAAAAAGCGCGCCTTGTGAAATAATTGATTTTATGTCAAGCCCACTTTTGTTTGGACCCGATCCGACTCTCAACCTCCAAATTCGAACAGGTTTGGTCAACTTTGTGGGTTTTCCCTTTCGTTTTAACGCATTCGACACTAAAAGAAATTGTTGTCGTCTCCGCTGTTGTTGCTACAATCATGTGTGTGTGTTTCAAATATCAACATCAGTTTTTTTAAAAAAATTGTTTTCATTTAAATTAATTAGTTTAAAGGTTCAATTGTTAATCTAAACTTGTTAGTTAATTTACTGAGTTATGTTTTAACTTTTAAATTAAAATTTAGACATGTTTTGAAATTTATTAAGTTATGTTTTAATTTTAAAGTTAAAAGAGTTATGTTTTAAATAATTAAATTTGTTGAATTTGTGATTGTTTTAGTTCTGAAATTGCATTTGTGACTTCGTATCTACTAATCAAAGTTTTTGTATCACTAAATTTACCATTTTTAGTAGAATTTTATAGTAAAGTTTCTTTCTAGCAAAAAACACACTTGTATAAAAGTCGAACAAAAATGCCCAAGGCTCAAGAAAGCCCAGGGCTCAAGCCTTGCGCCTTTTTGCGCCTTTGCGCCTTAACTACTATGATTTTAAGACAGAGACTCTGGCTTCTATCAGCAAAATTCATGGCGCTAGGTTGAATTAACAACAAAAATGCAATAATACAAGCTACTTTTTCTAATTTACTTATTTTGAAAAATATGATAATTTGTACTTCATTCCCCTAACAAGTGCTAAGCTGAATTAACAACAAAACTTCATAACACGTGCAAGAACAAAACTTCATAACAAGTGCTACGAACAACAAAACTTCATTGTCTTTTTTAATTACTTTTTGAAAAATATGATAATACAAGCTACTTATTTTGGAATGGAGACTGGCTTCTACATGCATTATAAGGGTGATTAACCTACCAAGTTGATGGCTTCATAAAATATTCAATGTGCATGCTTTCCTAAATATTTTGATAGTAAAATTTAAAAAGTAAATGCTGCTTCAAAGACCTTTATGGATGTACTTCGTATATAGTTACATCTGCCAATTAACTTTTGAAGACAAATACAACAATTTTGTTGATCTTGAACACCTTAATATCATGCACCAAAATGCAGGCCAACTCAATCCACGTCTTTCGTGAGGTTTTGATCCAATAACCATGGTAAATTCCTTTGTACGTTATTCACTAAATGTTTTTCTTAAAAAAGTAGTCTGTAAATGTACATTGATAAACTTTGTGTAACATGGTAATTTCCTTTGTGGATAAATCGATACATATAGGTTAATTCAATTCACTTAACTAGTAGTTTATCTCAAGTTTCCCTGCCTAGTTTTTAATAATCAATGCCCTCTTATGTTGTATATTTTCAAAATTCTCCTTAAAAAGTTAATATCATATTGTTTGCGCTATATAAATTTATTTTTTTCATTAAATTTACATCACTTCATATACATGTAGGGTAGAGTTTAAATACATTTTATAAAGATCTGGTTATATTAATAAAATCTCAATTAGCACAATGTGTAGATCATAAGAAAAATATATATCTTAGCTATTTGTAAAGCAGAGAGATTTGTATATTGATTGCATTAATTGATTGAGAGTAATTACTAAAATATTAAATAAATTCCTAATCAATGTTATTAAAGTATGCATTTCAGCCGAAACGCTATTTGTTTTTTTTTTCCTGTTTTAGTATTTTATTTTAGATCTTTGAAGTGTTTGACATTGATTTTTTTTCTTACAGTTTGAGTTTTGCATCAATACCCTGAAATATATGCCATCAAATTATTTTATAATTACTACCTACATTGCTTCCAACCAAAAAGAACGTAATGAACTAATATATTACCAGTTGGTAAACTATTTCACATGTTTTTATATGTGAAAAAACTAAAATAAATAATAAACGTAACTACATAGCTGTAATTGAATATGTCGGTTACCTTTATAACTGACTACATGGGTTTCTATTTATCAATTATTTTAAACTTCCTTCTAGTGAAGTTAAAACATTTTGCAGCGTAAATATTACTTTACTCTTTCATTCGTTTAGCTAACACGGTTTTGATTTTTGCATCTAACCACCTGAGATTGTATGTAGATTGAAATTCCTGAGATTAGAAAAAATCAAAATCAAGATCATGGACCTTGATACTAACATGTCTTGCTTAATTAAAACTTCTAGTTCACATGAGACTCTTTTGGGAAACTGGAAAAGCATTCGACTTTTATTTTCCTTACGATCCAACTTTTAGGAATTATTATTATTCGAGAATCTTAATCAAATTTGAAAGTGGAAAATCATTCAAATCACACTAAAATAGAAAATATACTGATATTTAGTTGAAATCGCAAGTGTTAAAATCTAAATCGATTCAAAAGCATGGCAATTCAGAACCGTACCTTCTTTTTCAAACGACCTACGGAATAACTCGTTTTATTCTTCGTCATCCAAAGCAGATATAGGCATGTTTTATTCTTCATCATCCAAAGGCAGGTATAGGCTTCGGATTCTGTGGAGGCGGGAGGCCATTCACGACTTACGGTGTTGACGAGGTAGGGTTTTTAGAGGTAAGCATATTGTTTTAAGGAGAACGAAGATTGGTTTTTTTTTTGAGGAGGCAGGAGGCCGATGTTGAAGAGGTAGGGTTTCTAGAGGTAAGCGGACTGGATTGATCTATTTTTATTGTATATTCCGGCTGTTTATTCATGATGTTTTCCACGTATTGATTTTCTTCGCTTTCATCTTATTTATCCCTATCCAGTAATTTATAGATATGTACCAACAGAGTAAACATATGTATTTATATGTATTTATGTTATCACATCTTATTAAGTCATAATAGTATAATATGTTGTATATAGGTTTTTTGTACATACAATATTTTGAATTATGTTTCATTTTCTACTTTCTTTGTATGTACAGTATTTTGGGAAATAAAGTTGTAAAGGTACTGAGCTGTAATTTCATTAAGTGATAATAATAAGAGATTTTTCTCTTTCTTTCGACTTTAATGCGATTCCCATGGTATCAAAGCAGATCTATACCTAGTTTCTTCTTCCTTCTAATCCTTACAGAATTTCTCTAATGAAATGGCAAACGATTCAGAGAATTCAACTTCCAATTCAATTCCACAACAAAGCAACGTCATTATTAATTATAACGATCCATATTTTCTTACGGCTGGAGACACTTCAACTGGTCCAATTGTCAATTATGTCTTCAACGGAAGTAATTTTGTTAACTGGAGCAGGGCGATAAGGATGGCACTGATTGCTCGAAACAAGTTGAGTTTATCGATGGAACGTTGCCGAAACCTGAGGTAACTTCTTCCGATTATCAGAAATGGATCTGAAATGATTATGTTGTCCATCAAATTATATTGATAAGTCAATTTCTGAAAGCTTTATTTTCATGAATCTTCTCGTGAATTATGGACTGAGATTGTTGAAAGGTATGGAAAAACAAATGTTCCACAACTGTATCATCTACATCATTAGTTGATGTTAATTGGACAAGGAGATCTATCAATTTCTGAATACTATTGCAAAATGAGAATTGTTTGGGATGAATTATAGATTATTGATGGATTTCCTGATTGTACATGTGGAATAATGGAGGATTGTAGTCGTGGAATTTTCAGAACATAGAATGAAACTCATTCAATTTCTTTCTCGACTTAACAAAGATTATGATCAAGTCAAAACTAATTTTCTCAGTTCATATCCGTTGTCAACTATGAATAGAGCTTATAACATTTTGCAGTAGGTTGAGAGACATAACTTGAATGGAATTAATAATTTTACTGTTGATACAAATGCTCTTCAAGTACAAACTACAAAGCAAAATTCATAAAGGTCTTCAACACAAATTTTTGGAAAACAAGAATTCAAGAAGATCAACAGTGACATAAGTTGTGAACATTGCAAAATGAAGAGACATTCTGTTAATCAGTATTTCAAATTGATATGTTATCCAAACTGGTTTCTTAAAGGAAAGAACAGTGGCAGCATATGCATTTGTATCTGGTATTCTTAGAAGTGCTCCTGTACAAAATGGTGAGAATAGCAAGAGTTCACGAACTCATGTTGATTAGAAAATGGTTACCGAAATTTACAAGGCAATAATGCACATGATGTAGCAAGAATCTCTTTCTGGTCCTTTATCACAAAACTATGCTGCAGTGAACTTTGCAGGTATAACTGCTTCCAATGTTACCCATAATACAAATGCTGCATATCCACTACAAGAATTTTCCGATTCTCCTACACCAGTTTGGCGTAGGTAAGACGTAGGAAATATTAGTTTCCTACACCAAACCTGACGTCGGAAATTCAAGCGTAGCAAAAATACTTTCCATGCCTTTCCTACTCCATGTGTTGTACGGTTTTCTACGCCCTTCCTACGCCAGATGTTTCCTACGTCATTTCTACACCAGATGTTTCCTACACATTAAAATTCCCTACGCCTTGCCTACGTCTAAATTTCCTACGTGTTATGCGTTAGTTACGCCGCGCATACGTTATACAAGTGAATACAAATTTAAATTTCCATACGCTATAAATACGACATTTTAAGTAAAATTTCTACTGTACTAATACTGCTGTATTTTAAATTGTTTGAATCAATACGAGAAAATCATATGGAACCAAATCAGCAATATTATTAATATATATCAACAAAAGTACAATTTCATACTCTTTAAACAGGACAAACAATCCTTTATAACATATATTTAGGTAAACTCAAATACTACTACATCCGTACGTCAAAAAGGCATTAATAAACAGTACATTATGTGCATAAAAAAATCGTACATAACATAAAACAAATATGAATATCCATCTAATCACCAACACACTAGATTTTTAAACACTAAAAAAGAAATAATACTCTCAACATTATCACCGCTGCTCCCATCAACACGTGAAAACTGATGAGTATCTCTACTCCTTCCCCAACCCAAACTCCAGCCATAACTAGCAACATTTTCTTCACCATGGATATCGGAGTTGATATAAAATCGGCTTGAAACTTCAAACAACTCCTCTGTGCTTGTGCTAGAATCTCTCGTGCTTCCTGGGCCTTTGTCTGATTAGCTAAAGACAGATGAGGTGTCACTGTATGAGCTTGTCTTTTGAAAAGGGAGTTTCTCATTTAACACCTTACGCTTCTAGAAGCCTTCAAATTATGATGTTTCACTGCACCATTTTCATTTTATCATTGTAGGCTTACAACTTAGCTTTAGCACATTCAAATACCTGGTGTGATTTCAAGAAGTCAAGTGCAGCTGAAGCGAACTCTTTTTGATGTTTAATGTAGCAATGATTAGCACCTTCTATAGTGTGAAGCTTGTGGTTGGGTATGAGTTTGGCAAACTGGTCTGCATCTTCTACTGGGATAACCTCATCCACTGATCCATGAATGATATACACACTGTTCAAAGATTACTATTGAATTTTTATATACAGAATCAACTCTAAAAGTGGTGTTTGACTTGACATACATATAAAAGAAAGAGAAAATAATAGAGTAATTTGTGAAGTATGGTAGTCTACATTGTTTTGGTTCTTTAACATCATACGACAGTTATATAACTTAACAAAGCATCATCCTAGAGAAACAAACAAACCTGCAATTGCTATCAATGCATTGTACTTCTTTAGCCATGCTAGTGTTCAAACGCTCCATTAAACTTTCCTCCGTAACTCGAAATTCAATCTCTCCTACGAAAGGACATTACACCACTATTCAGTATCACAAGCATACACATGATAGAAAAAAAAAATGTTCTCAAGAATTTATGTTTTCGGCTGAGTTTTCAGTTGGGGATAGTACCATTTTGTTCTTCACGTCGATAAACCCTTCTTTCTTAATTTTCTGATGGCAATCTTTACCAGCACGCTCTTCGATGCCTTTTTCTAAGGCAAAACAACCAGAAACATTGATGACAATGTTGACATCATGATATTTTGAAGCATACAGGAGTACCACATTCCCTCCTACATGAATGGTTCAAGCAAATTAGAAGACGTGTTGTTTGTGTTTTACAATGGAGCGCAAAGAGTACATAAATTATTAAACTGTTTTAAATTCATACACTATCAGATCCTTCCAACATAATTATAGTAACGGTTGTGTTATTCTAAAATATAAAACATACTGAATGAAGCACTATAGAAGATTTATGAATTAAGAAGCATTGATCCCTCGGTTAATCAGACCTTCATCTTGTGTAATCTGCGATACAAAATACATATAATCAGTCCTGATTTTTTTTATTCATGATAATGAGAGACTGCATGAATGGATCTAGATCTCAGATTTGAAGTTATAATGCCATTTTCTTTATAGTTGGTCCTGTAGGTAGTTCTTTTAGCTTTTAGTTCTTTGAGCTTTCTTTGATGGATTCCATAGCATCCTCCATCGGACCACCCTACATACAGCATAACGTTTATCAGTTTTGCGCCCATATGTCTTGTGATAATTGCAGTAGCTCTTCCCTCGTTTGACCCTATCTAACTTTTATTGCAATGTTCAGACTTAAATTCTCTTCTTTTTTACTTTTCTTGGCTTTAGGCATCTTGTCCATGCAAATATGCTTATCATCTTGAAAATAGGAGCGTAGTAACTCATCACATCCATAAAGAAAAGTTATTTCCATAAAGTTGATTGCTTAAGTAATCCAGAATGTACCACCATCGGCTTCTCTCTATCGGTAGCATTTACGACTTTTGGCACATCTATGTAAAATCTTTTTAGATAATCGCTAAGTAATTATTCTGGCTATTGTGTAGTTGGCCAGCTCATAATGGTCAATAGTTGGATATTTATATGTGTGAAATTTTGTTGTAAACTCATAGTAGTTAAGGCGCTAAGGCGCACAAAGGCGCACGACTTGAGCCCGGGGCTTTTTTGTGCGACTTTTAGAAAAAAGGCGCACCACATATATTAAAAGAAAACAAAAACCTGCAGCTGATCGAAAGGTGATTTCGGTTGAAATTTCAAAATCGAAGTTGAGAAAAACCCTAAAATCATGAAAAAAACCCAAATTTTGAGATCGAAACACAAAAAAAACCCTAAAATCGAACTTCAATTTCGATTTCGAAGTTGAGAAAAACCCTAAAATCATGAAAAAACCCAAATTGCGAGATCGAAACACAAAAAAACCCTAAAATCGAACTTCGATTTCGATTTCGACTTGGCTCAAATGGGTTGAAAACCCTAAATGTTGTCGAGGCGCGCTTTTCTGCGCCTGGGGCCTTGCAAAAAGGCTCCAAAAGCGCGCCTTTTGTGCGCCTCCGTTAGAGGAGGCGCCTCGACCAGCTGGGAGGCGCAGACCTTGCGCCTGCGCCTTAGGCGCGCGCCTTAACTACTATGTGTAAACTGGCCAGAGAATTGTTCCTAAGTAGGCCCATACTAATGCATGTACCACAGAAACAAATATTGCCAACTAGTTTATTCACCCTCTTACTGTTTTTTTCTTTCAACCTGTTAAATGATTATATACTGGTTCTCAGTTTCAAAATACATGAGCAGTAGTACAGAAAGCATTGACTATGCATGATGCAAGGCAAACCTGGAGCTGTGGAATCATGTCACCTCCATATACAAAATAACGTTTGTTTAGGGAATAAAACTTCTGCCTCTCCCAGGTCAAGTCGGTTGCCCCCTCCCTGTCCACCACCCTTGCAATCAATGTCCTCGCAAAAATCCTGGACTGCGTCATATCCGCCATCGAGGCAACTAATAAGAAGGCTGCCTCCGTGAATCGCAAGCGGTAGACAAGAGGCGATAGGTGACGTTGAAAGAGCCGATTGATAAAGGAAAAGAGAAAAAGATAGTGTGCTGCTATAAGCACCCTGAAACGTGCTTCCTAACACCATGCTTAATTTAATCATACTTAATTAATTTAACCTACTTCCTAACACCAGTTTTATTCTTCCACTCATTCCCTAATCGTCGAACGTATTCCTCTCCCTCCATTAGTTCAAACTTAAACCCTAATTCTCTTTATCATTTTATCTCGATCGATCAAATTTAAACGACGACCAAATCTGGTTTCCTGACATGATCCGCTATCTACTTCTTCCAAAATTGATTACTCTTAAACCCTAACTCCCAATTTTATTGTGATTGGAGAAATACTTAAAATAGTAATTGAAACTATCGGATTGCTTAGCAATGAAGGGCGAGAACATATACACGAACTATGATCTTGCGAATAGCCAATTCTCTATTGAAGAAGATGAGGTTAATTATCTTAAAAAAATTGTATCGTTTTCTAATGTTGTCTTTTTTCTTCTGGTTTTTAAAAATTAAAATTATTGTTATGGATTTAATTTTTGTTGTTGTGAGTAATATGATACATTGAGTATGTTGAACTCAAACAACCATAATCCGAAAGAAAATTCCAATGATGTGAATGAGGTATATAATGGTTGTTTACATATTTGAATTTTTATCTTTATATTGTGGATTCACAAAATTGTTCCATTTGCAGGATTTTCTAAATGAATTTGTGGGGTATACAAAATTTGATGATGTGAAGATTGACGATGTAGAGATTGAATCGTCCGATGTAAGTAAATTATTATCAATCATTTGGTTAACAGAGCGATGAAGATAACGAGAGTGGCGTTAAGGAGTTCAAAGCATTGAATGAATTAACAGCAGGAATAATTTAGGGTTGGGTGCCTACTTTTTATTTCGTGGTGGCCAGAAGCATATGCGTGTATGAAGGATGGTGGTGTTTAGTTATGGTGTTAGGAAGCACATTTCAAGGTGCTTTTAGCAGCACACAAAAGATAATAAATTAGCTTTTAGATTTTGGGGATAACCTTTCGATTTAGGTTTAAGAGTGATAAAAGGGAAAGGGCGAAACGAAATGATGGTAATTTACATTTGTTGTGAATGCTTTCTTTCCCAGTTTAAGGGACTGATTATTCAACACGCGGATGACCAATTCTAAGCGTTGGATATTTCGATCTGAATGGTTCAAGCTAATTGTTACGTGATGATGCAGATTGCTTTTAGTTCGTCCAAAATATTATTAATTCATCACTTTCTTACGCCATTCCTACGCCCCGCCTTATGGCATAGGCATGGCATAGGAAATTTCGCATATAAAATTAGAATATTTTCTACAACTGTATGAAAATAATATAGGAAATTTCTACGTCTTCTATAGACGTATGTAAGATATAAGAGATGATTGACATCTTCCCTACACCGTGAACTATGTCTAATAATTCCCTACGTCATTTCTACGCCCCGCCTTATGGCGTAGGAAGGGCGTAAGAAATTCCGCGAATGAAATTAGAATGTTTTCTACAATGACGTGAAAATGGCGTAGAAGATTTCTATGTCTTTTATAGGCGTAGGTGAGACATAAGAGATGGTTGATACATTTTCTACACCGTGAACTTTGCCTATCGATTTCTTACGTCGTTCCCACGCCCCGCCCTATGGCGTAGGAAAGGCGTAGTAAGTTTCACATATGAAATTATAACGTTTTCTACAATGGAATGGAGATTTTTTCGTCTTCTATAGGCGTAGGTAAGACATAATGGATAGTTGATGCCTTTTCTACACTGTGAACTCTGCCTATCAGTTTCCTACGTCATTCCTACACCCCGTCCTATGACGTAGGAAAAACATAGGAAATTTCGTATATGAAATTAGAATGTTTTTTACAATGGCGTGGAAATAACATAGGAGATTTTTTCGCCTTCTGTAGGCGTAGGTAAGACATAACAGATGGTTGACGCCTTTTCTACGAAGTGAAATATGCCTACCAATTTCTTACGCCAATCCTACGCCCCGCCTTATGGCGTAGGAAAGGCGTATGAAGTTTTGAAATTAAAATGTTTTCTAGTAGTGATCACACCAATTGGATTATAGATTATGGTGCATCTGATCACATGACATAAGTTTTAAAATGTTTTGTATCTATTCAAACACTAAAACATCCTTTGAATGTTAGTTTTATCTGAAGGAACTATTAAAAATGTGACAAAAACAGGGACAATTAATCTCACACCACAAATGATTCTCAAGAATGTTCTATATATACTTGATTTCAAGCGCAAACTACTGTCAATTGGAAAGTTACTTGATCATAACAAGCTTGTGGCTTATTTTAATCAAACAAAGTGTTTATTCCAGAACCTACACTCTAAACAAGTGAAAGGATTTGGAAAAAGAGAGGCTGGATTATACTGCAAATTCAATAGAAAAAATTTAAATTTCTTTCCCAATACTTCTTCTTTACTTTTAACCAATATTCATACTTCAAATGCTGAAAAGTATAATAATGTGTTAGCAAACAGTTTTACTTCTTTACCTAGTTTTAGCATTCTTCATGCAAGACTAGGACATATGAGTGTCTCTACTATGAAACATTTAACAGTTCCTTGTTCTAACAATAAAAGTGATGTTTTTAGTTGTGAAGCATGCATTTTAGGTAAATATCATAAAGTGCCTTTTGTGTTGTCCTCTTATATTGATGCTCAATATTTTGAAATTGTAACGACCCAGTTTTTGCACAAAATTTTCTAATCTATAATGTATAGATTGTACTAGTAATTTAATTTAAATTTTTATTTAAATAAGATTCATCTATCTTGTGAATATCAAAGAAATTCCAAGAATATATTTATATTGATGGTTTAAGATTTCTTTAACCAGTAGATATTTGTATATTAAACAAGTAAAGAGTGTTTATATTTTTTTGTAAAACTTGTTTTCTTACTTGTATATACATAGAATCATTTAAAAGTAAAGAAAGAAGATATAAAATTTAAAGCAAGATATTCATTTAAATCTGATAAGATGACATAAGATCAAATTTAGTCAAATTAGAACTATCATTTTACTATATATCTATATATTAACTTGTCACATATAGTTAATGGAAAGTGCTAGATATTTTAACAATTTTGTTTACATCCTGAAGTAATACTACCTTCTTACTTCACATATAAGTTATAGATAATGTAGCTATTAAATAAATAAAAAGTCATACACATGCCATGGTTGTAGAGCTAGAAATGAACATCAATGTAGGCTGCCTTGAACCATCCTATCAAAAAGCCATTTATGGTGTTGCTTGCTTTGTTGCTAAGAATAAGGCCCTGTTCTTTGCACATAACGGAAGAAGAAATTCTTTGACGCGTCGGACGCGTCAAAGCGGATACAGGCCCAAAAAGGACCGTTTGCTCAACGCAAGAAATGTGAGCTGTTAGCTCATAATGGATCCGTTTGGTTAATTAGGGGTAGTTAATCAAGTTTTAGTGTTAAATTTAGTGTTTTATAGATTTTAAAATTTAATAATTTGTGCATATGAGATCCGTTTGAGACGCGGTTTTTTGCGTTACGATCGTGTCGAAGTGCTCTACGTAATGGAGTTGGTTTGAACTGAATTGGGGGAATTTATAATTTTTCTATTCTACTAAACACCCATTTAACATTATCCGCTCAAATGGTCTGCTTAACGCGCCTAACGCATTCACCGCTAACTCCCATTCTCCGCTGAAATACTCCGCTTCACACCCTAAGTGTTAATACATAATAGTACATGCATAAGTACATCACTGCACGTCTAAAACCTGGACAAACACAGATTGATTGCATGGAACTAAGGAAGAAAATGTAAGTATATATATAAATATACATGTAGAATAGGCACATATAGAATAGGTACAGCAAGAACTTGGTTACTTTGCGTAGGAGCAAAGTTGAAAAACAGAGTTTACATCCCACGTCAACATCACACATCACACTTCATGTAGGCTGCTGCATGTATATGAAGTTCTATCACCAGTGAATTGACAACATATATATCTTATTGCCTACCCCGTATAAGCCTAAATTTTAAGTCATTTGCACATGGAACTGTACACCAATAAGTATATAAACATAGCTAGTCATGCAAATCTATTGCGTGGCTTGACGTAGATATATAAGAATGACCTTGCACAACACTTCACTTCAATCATAGAAAGGCTGCAAACCTATACCTTGTAATTCTGAGTAGTTAGCTGAACTAAACCTATCTTCTGCACCTATAAATACACATAGAAACCCCTTAAAAGCATGCACTTGTCGGCTGTAAATCAAGTGATCAATAAGCAAAGGAATGGTGAACAAAAAGGCGTGAGAGATTTGGGAATTTAAAAGACAAGAGCTAAAATATTGTGAGTAAACTCTTGTTTTAGATAGATTTTGATGCGAAGATATGTGTTCATTGATTTGCTACTGGATGGACGACATTATATATGTATACATGCTAACTTTGTTTAAGTTAATCACTGTAAACAAATCTTAAAACCTAAGAAAAACAGAGTTGCAAAAGTTAGTAAACAAGCACATGATAATTTAGTGAGTAAACAATCCAAAACTCTCTACTATTATATATTGATCTTTAGTATATTCAAGTTATGTGTATGCTGATATGTGATCATCTTATTAATTCGAATATTAAGGCTATTAGAAGGTTAAATTTCTGAAACTAGTGGCTTGAAGGCTTTAAACAACCAGACGTCGAAGGCGAATTCACGTTACTCGGTATGTTGATGATTAGGCTGAGTTTTAAACCATCTGAAAGGAATAGTAGTATACATTCGAATGATTAGTAATCTATGTTGATGAACTTTTAAGTTAAGAATGCTTTCCAATTTTACAACTTGAATGGAGTTACTGATCCATGGATTCGCATTGATTATAAAAATACCAAAACCGTTGTTCTGGAAACTTGTTAACTATTTCAGTAACCATTTTAAGTGAAATGGGTTTCGAAACGACTTTATTATACATTTTAATTTATGGATTCATAACTTAAAAGTTATTAGTTATATTTAAATCCGATTTATTGAACGAACGAATGGGTACTAAAAGATCAAATTTACTATATCGGCATGATGGATAGTAATATACATTCAAATCATCTGAACCCGGTATCCAGTCTGATTCACGTTGCTCTATAGGTCAATGACAAACTAAGCCCAAGTGCTAAGAAATAATTTAGTAACTAACTGCAATATAAATTCGAGTTTTGAACATAGCTAGAACGGAGGATAGATATTGGAGTAGGTTGTTAGGATATAAGCTTCTTTATTTACAAACCGACTATATTCAGTTTCTTGGGCTCATGCCTATTTCTTGTTTTGGGCTTTCTATGTCAGCCCACTTAAATTTACTAATCGCTATAAATAGCGTTACTATGTACACATTTTGTACTGAATGTTCTAATCAATAATACATTTTCAGTTCTCTTCATTTCTGCATTTCATAGAAAATTTACATGGTATCAAAGCAAAAACGCCAAACGGCAAAATCAAAAAAAAAATCAATCGAAATAATTTCTGATTCAGAAAGAAGGATAAAGTGCAAGTCTCCTCAGAAAGATTTCATCATCGGAGATCATCCCTTTCTGATCGTGCAGTATTCTGTTCTTATCAGATCTGAACTGTGCGTGCCTTGCCGGATCTTTATTCACGGCGGCTACAACAGTTCTTCACCGGCCATCAGAGATTATAATCTCGTCATTTGGTTTTCTTTCCCCTCTGTGTGAAACAGAGATTCTTGAATCTTGAAAAGAAACAAGAACCACTGAGTTCACTTGTTTCCCTTTTGTATAGGCTGCCACCTGCAGTGCAGTGACCACACCATTTCCTTTTTCATCGACCTCTGATAATCTGTTCCCAGAATCATGGCTGGTGGAAATACTGAACAATCATCTGCCTCCTCAAGAACCGACAACAATGGTCCACCACCATCTCTTTCTCATCCTCTAGTGAAGCCAAAAAGCCAAGTTATTACCATTCCTCTCGATGAAGACAATTACTTGATGTGGAAATTCCAAGTTGAGACAGCCTTGAAGGGATATGACCTTCAAGATTATGTCAAAGAACTAATCACACCACCTACAATGATCATAGATGCACAAAATAATATGATCAGCAATCCAGAATTTATTCACCATCAAAAACAGGACAACTTTCTGTCCTCATGGCTGCTATCTTCAACTAGTACCAATTTGTTGTCACAAGTCATAGGGTGCAATTCATCTTATGAAATTTGGTCCACAATTCAACAAATTTTTAATTCTCAATCAGCAGCAAGAATCATGCACTATAGGAGAGAATTTCAAAATGCAAGAAAGGGTGATATGAGTATGCGCGAATATATTTCTAAAGTAAAGACTCTATGTGATAAACTCAAGGCTGTTGGACATGTTATTTCAGACAGTGAACAAATCTTGACTCTAACAAATGGGTTAGACGAAGAATATGAGTCTCTTGTCACTTATATTGCCACCCAGACCAACCTACCAGATTTACAGTCAGTGTATTCAGCCCTATTGGCACATGAGGGTAGAGTAGAACAAAGAAAGTCTACCCATAGTGAATACAGCATAAATCTAGCATCAAATTCAAGGAATAACAATCAAAATCAACAAAGAAACACACATGGATATGGCAGAGGTAACCCACAAGGACAGAGAGGTAATTCCAATCAGAGAGGCAGGGGGAGAGGCAGATCAAATAATAACAGCAATACATATAGAGTAAAGTGTCAGATATGTGATAAACCAGGACATATAGCAAACAGATGCTATTTTAGATTTAATACTGATGTTAACAATGCTCAACAAAGTAATCAGAGAGGCATGAATGCTAATTTAGCACAGGCAAACTTGCAAGGAAGGCAAAATAATGAGGGGTCCACATCACAAGTTACTGGCAGTGATGACAGTGTCAAGAATGATGACATTAATACTGAAGACTGGTTTCCAGATTCTGGGGCAACTAATCATCTTACTAACAATCTTCATAATCTAAATCTGGGTAACAAGAACTATTCAGGTACGCAAGTTATTCATACTTGTAATGGTGAAACTATGAATATATCACATGTTGGAGCAGGATATATTAAAGGTAAGAGAAAATTATATCTCAATAATCTTCTTAGAGTTCCTACTGTTAAGAAGAATTTGATTAGTGTATCTCAATTCACTAATGACAACAAGGTATATTTTGAGTTTCACCCTAATTATTGCTTAATTAGAGACTTGCTAAGAAAGGAAATATTATTACAGGGTAGGTTGAGTAATGGCCTTTACAGGTTCAGCCCTATGAAGTCAAGATTGAGCAATGAGAAGAACACTTGGTGTTGCAATGTCAATATTCAGATTAGTAATGATAATGTCAATGAAAACAATTCCGATATTGTTAACAATAATGATTGTGTCCAAAATGATTTAAACATTTGGCATTGTAAACTTGGACACCCTAGCTATGACATTGTTATGTAGATTTTAAAAGGCAATAATATTTCTTTTAAACACTCACATGTTCCTACTATTTGCACACACTGTCAACTTGGAAAGAGCCACAAATTACCTTTTGGTAAATCTGAAACTATTTACCCTAAACCTCTTGAATTAGTTACAGCAGATTTATGGGGACCTGCACCATTAAGCTCAAGACAAGGACACAGGTATTATCTTTCCATAGTTGATGCATACACCAGGTATACCTGGATTTTCTTTCTCAAAGCCAAATCAGAAACATACAATGCAATGCTACAGTTTATGAATTTCATAGAAAAGAAAATAAACTGCAGCATTAAGGTCATACAGACAGATGGAGCAAGTGAGTTTTTACCACTTAAACATGTTTTCAATCAAAAAGGTATTATTCACAGAACCACTTGCCCATATACATCTGAACAGAATGACATTGTGGAAAGAAAACACAGACACATAGTGCAAACAGGATTAACTTTATTGTCTATGTCTTCTTTACCTTTAAAATATTGGAATGAGACATTCAACACAAGTGTTTATCTAATAAATAAAATGCCTGCAAATTTTTTGCAAAACAAATGTCCTTATGAGGTTTTATTTGGAAATAAACCAAATTACACATTTCTGAGAACATTTGGATGCTTGTGTTTTCCATGCCTCAGACCATATAATAATCATAAACATTCCTTAAGATCCAATCCATGCACTTTCATAGGGTATGCAAGTAATCAAAAATGATACAAATGTCTGGATGATAAAGGGAAGATTATTGTGTCTAGACATGTGGTTTTTAATTAGTGTGTGTTTCCTTTTGCAGACAAGAAAAAGAATAGAAATCAAAAACATGATCAGTCTAGAACTACCATGGGAATTATTTCTACACTAACTGAATGGGCTGAAAAAGCTAATGATAATGAGACACCACCTTTAACTATTGCTACTCCAACCATTTCCAGCACCAGATCTGGTTACAGCTCAAGTGAGCATTTAAGTGAAGATGATGATCAAGCACAAAATTATGACACCATGACAACTATAATCAACATCAGAACAGTGAAAATGAAGCAACAGACAGTAGCAGTGAAGAAAACAATGCTCCAGATCAACCAATTGGACACCACATGATCACAAGAGCCAAAAGTGGCATATTTAAACCAAAGGTGTACAATGCAACTACTGAAAATGCAGACACCATAGAACCCGTTACATATGAACAAGCAGTGAAACACAAATTATGGTGCAAGGCTATGAATGAAAAGTATGATGCATTGGTTAAGAATAAGACATGGAGTCTTGTGGTTGCACCAAAAGGTAAGAACATTGTGTCATGCAAATGGATTTACAAACTAAAGAAGGATGCAGAAGGAAAAATATGCAAACATAAGGCCAGACTTGTTGCCAGGGGATTTTCACAACAGTATGGTTTTGACTTCACTGAAACCTTCTCTTCAGTGATCAAGCCAACAACTATTATAATTATGCTAAATCTAGCTGTTTACAATGGCTGAGACATAAGACAATTGGATGTATGCAATGCATTCTTAAATGGAGAGCTACATGAAACTGTCAATATGCAACAACCAAAGGGGTATGTTTGCAAGGAAAAAGAAAATTATGTATGTCAGTTACACAAGGCCATATATGGACTGAAACATGCTTCAAGAGCATGGTATGTTAAGCTAAAGAACACATTAAATGACTTGGGTTATGCTGCTACAAAGTCAGACAACTCTTTATACACAAAAACTCATAGTCAAGGAAGTGTCTATATACTAGTTTATGTTGATGATATTCTTATAACAGGAAGTGACAATATAGAGATTAACAAGGTTATATCACACTTGGATAAAACTTTTGCTATTAAAGACATGGGGAAGTGAATTATTTCTTAGGCATACAGGTTCAGAGAAGATCAAAGTCAGAAATATTTCTATCTCAAAGGAAATACATATCTGAAATTCTCATTAGAGCAAACATGGACAAAGCAAAATCCATTTCCACACCTATGACTAGCAATTTATGACTGTCAAAGCACAAGGGTGATAACATTGACAATAACACTCAATACCGCAGTATAGTTGAAGCACTTCAATATCTAACTATCACGAGACCAGAAATATGTTTTAGTGTAAACAAGGTGTGTCAGTTTATGACAAACCCCTTAAGTGAGCACTGGAGAGCGGTCAAGAGAATTCTACGCTACTTAAAAGGGACTATGGATTATGGTTTAACTATAAAAGCAGGTAAAGATGTTAATTTGAGCACTTACAGTGATACAGACTGGGCTAATGATCCAGATGATCGAAAATCTACATCTAGATTTTGCTTATTTACGGGTCCAAACCCTATTTCATGGTGCACGAAGAAGCAACCGACTGTCTCTAGGTCTAGCACTGAAGCGGAGTACAGGGCCATTGCGTTAGCCACCGCTGAAGTCATCTGGGTAGAAACCCTAATCAGAGAATTAGGGTTAACTTTTACAAGGAAGCCGGTTGTCTGGTGTGACAATAAGAGCACAGTCTCCTTATCCATCAATCCAATACAGCATTCAAGGATGAAACACATCGAAATCGACCTTCATTTCATCAGAGAAAGAACGGAAGCAGGAAACCTTTCGATTAAGCACATACCAGCCTTTTATCAGAAGGCTGACATCTTAACTAAAGCCTTATCAAGGAGCAATTTTGAAAGATTAAGAGAGGAATTGAATGTTTTTAATGGCGGCGCAGAGCAAAAGCATGGAAACCCTAGATCGGTTTGACGGGGGGTGTTAGGATATAAGCTTCTTTATTTACAAACCGACTATATTCAGTTTCTTGGGCTCATGCCTATTTCTTGTTTTGGGCTTTCTATGTCAGCCCACTTAAATTTACTAATCGCTATAAATTGCGTTACTATGTAGACATTTTGTACTGAATGTTCTGATCAATTATACATTTTCAGTTCTCTTCATTTCTGCATTTCATAGAAAATTTACGTGATGAACATCAAAGCAGCTGAAATGCAAATATACATTAGATGTTGGAGTCAGTTATGCCTAAGTGAAGAAATATACATTGTAGGTATAGGTAGTATACAAAGCAGTAATGCTGGAAGATTGGAGCAGTGTGTGTGTGTATATATATATATATATATATATATATATATATATATATATATATATATATATATATATATATATATATATATAACTTTACAGGTTCATCGATCAATGAGAGTAATTTTGGTAAATACTAATGTAAAGTTATATTAGAAGCTCCAAGATGTACCCTGCATAGCATAACAAAATTGTATTACTAGCTCATAGGACTACTTATAAATTTCCAGGTACTAATATTTGTTAAGGAGAAATTTATGTAAGCAGACTGGTTTCTGAGTATAAAGAAAAGAGTCCGAGTGACGAGACTACTTTGCTCGAATGTTAGTTTTGAAGTCGAAGATTTTTATGGTTTTGGTTCGATTAATTAGCTGGAGTGATGGAGTTCAAACTCGTGGCGATCACTGGGATAATGGGGTGGTGATGGAGCTGTTGTGCAGGTGAAAAATGAACAGCGTGTACAAGTAGAACTAGGAAGAAGAAACATGAATAAAGATAAAAGAAGAAAAAAAACGCACCAATGTTTTAAAATCTACTGAGAATTAAATATGGATACAATGGCTTAGCTAAAATGAGTAGGAAGCAGATGGTGAGCAGAGTGCCTTGCTTGATGGATTTGTTGGATAAAACAAATTGATAATTGTTGTTTTATGTATTGAATAATAGGTTATTAGAATTTTACATGAGCTGCATCACCTTAGCAGCAATCAAAACATGAATCCAAATTAAACTCACTCAACGACTAGCAAAGAACATAAACTATGCTGCTCCACACGTGCTGCAATAGCCAGTATACTACATGCTTATATTAATGAGATAGGTTGCAAAGGACACGTTAGTAATGAGAGTCAATAGCATGCCTAGCCTTCCCAGGGTAGCTTCAAATTATTCCATTGAGATTGGCCTTAGTCTTGCCGATGTAGCTAAAGAAAAGAAGAAGAGAACTAGGGCTTGTAGCGTATGCATGAAAGTGGAGAAGGTACACAGGTAGTTTTGAAACCTGGCGAGATGGTGGCAGACTATATGCATGAAACTTTAGCGTGGAATGGGAGGGGCGCAGTTGCATGAATACTGAAATCAGTTTGGCCGAGAGGAGAAAAGAAAGGAACTGGGCAAAAACAAAGTTGTTTACCTAAATAAAAAGAAAAAGAAAAAAGAAAAGAAGAAGAAGAAGAGTAGCTGGAACATGATGTTGTGATCAGTGTAGGGATATTGGTACTTTCGATCTGAAGAGAGATGGCATATCTGCTATAATGTTTAAAACGTGTATATGCATGAGTCCATATAATTCATGTATGCTGGGAACAAATAAGTAGGAAATTCATGGAATATTGGATTGAGAATAATAACTGGGCCTTTCGGTATTGTTTGGGCCGAGTTGGGCTCGGAAGGCTTAGAAAAAAATAAAAATAAATAATAATAAGGACTGCATAGAGCAGATCCATGTTTTTAGACGTACCAACCCCACGTTTTAACTTCATTTGAATTAAACAAAGGAAGAAGAGAACGGGCCTGAGAAGAATAGGATAGCGGATCGTGTAGTGGGCTGATTTCATGCATTTGGGCTTCGGACCTGAAAATAAAAGTAAAATTAAATTATGTTTTGTTAAATTTAAGTTTCCCTTTTTAATGTAAATATTATTTAAAAAGTTAGTAGTTCACTTGAATAACCCACTGCTGAAAATTAAAGCATTAGGGACCATCAATTAAAGGCAGAATAACATGCGTGCCCCTGTTACTAATTTATTATGGGCAAAATTGTTTTCAGCCCCTAATACACCATTATAGAGGCAGATGATATGGCCTCCGCCAAATATTAAGAATTAGCTGTAGGCTCACATAAAAACTGACCCTTTTCAACATCACTTTCCCAATTCCACGAACCCTAAATATTCTTCTTCCTAAAAATACACGAAATTTCTCAGTCGAAACTTTCCCTCTTTCATTAAAATCACACTCCTATTGAAGATTCAAAACTTAGTACGGTCTTCATTTTACTAGCAAATTCACCAAAGATCTACTTCATCTAGTTTCGCAATTATATTGAGCATCGAACTGTTTATGTTCAAATCTACTACGAATCGAGGAGGAGCATTACATCTGAGACAGAAACCTAATCTTGTCTAAAATCAGAAGCATATCCAGGTCAGCAATCAAATCTCAGCTTGTCTTTACGGTAAATTCTAAGATTTAAACTTGATACAATATAGTTTAATGTTAAACTTGAAGATTGATGGATAAGCAGATGATGAATTATGTTTGTTTGTTGTTTTATGAAACTTGTATTTTTATCGTTGATTTTCATGACAAAGTTGCAAGTGTTTGAAGAATCCATCAATAGCCACACTATGACCTGTAGTGCACTGTCTACATTGTGCTAAATTAGGGATATACATATAATCAGTTGTTGATTTATATTTTCATACTTAGGCTAATATGGATTTTTGAAAACTCACTGCTAAACTACTGATATGAAGTAGTCAGTGATATAACAAGGAAATTTAGTTGGTTGTACATTTGAATATGACATTTATGAATTGTGTGGCTTTTATTTTGGTTCAACTGGAAAGAAAAATGCAGGTTAATTATCGTTTTTATTTGTGAAGTTGTAACTAAAATAATTCGATTTATTTTTCATTAAAATTTAAAAGAATTATTGTGTGTTCTATACTATTCAATATTGACACAAATGGAATGCTTTGATATTACATTTGTTATCCTTATAGGAACCAGTTCAGTTTAATTCTTTTTCTCTTAATTTGTAGGTTTCTTAAGGGAAGGTAACAATATATTATGCACTAAGTAATTTCTTGCCGACTTCTTACAAAATTATCTATGTAGTCGTAATGATTTTCCAAATAACGTATTTTCCGTAGGCATACAAAATTTATCCATTTAAGCAATTGGAGAAGATTTTGAAAAACAAACAAAATGCTATTGTAGTTTGACCAGCAAATATATCGGATGGTCACTGCATGTACTAGGTATTGATGATGTTTTTTGTAACAACCCGGAAATTGAGGATAAATTTAAAAAAATTATTTCATAAAATTTTGTTAGAAAATACGAGAGAATTTAAAAATTCTATTTTTAAATTAAAATAATAATAGTAGTTGAATCCTTGATTTTATTTTAAAGGTTCAATATAATTTTTAATAAGAAATTGACACTAAGTTGAGTGTCAACTATAAGATATGTTTGATTTGAGAAATTAAATGATAAAATCTATTTGTTTATTTATATAGTAAATTTCATGTCGCATGTGATAGACAAAGTAACGTTCGTTAATTAATGTTGACATTAATAAACAAATAAATCATGCACATTCATATCATAAATGCCATGTTTATTCTTTCCAAATCATGCCTGCATGTATCTTTATTTCAACCTGGTAACTTTTCATTTTCTTAACTCACTATGCATTCAAAAAAAAAAAAAAAATTTGGATCTTTGTTGGTTTTGTTCTGTGAAATAATGAAATTTGAGAAAATAGAGCACAATCTTTATTTGGTTTTATGGAACGATGCAATTATAAAATAAAGTTGGGATTTTTATGTAACATGGAAATTGAAAGTAAAGTTGGAATCTTTATTTATGAAACATTGAAAGGGAAATAAAGTTTTACTCTTTATTTTAATTTAAAACTAATAAATGTTTTCATGTAATCTAGTTTCAAAAATTACATGTTTTGTTTCAAAATAAAATCACATGTTTGTGTCAAATTAAATTACATGTTTTGATTTGTGTTTCAAACTAGGATTACAAGTTTCGTTGTCACTTTCTTTTGAAAACAAAATATTACATTTTTTTTTTTGTAAATTTTAGTTTCAACAAAATATTACATTTTATTGTTAATTTTAATTTCAACTAAATAATTCATGTACGTTACATTTTTTAATTAACATACATTACAAATGAAATTAATGTACCTTAGCTAGTAATTAATGTATGTCAAAATAAGAAAGAATGGAATTGGAAATTTCCACAAGAATATATAATGTTAATTAGTCTTATATATTTGAAGTTTGAATTCTGTAAATATAAATAAAAGGTAAATATATGACGAAAGAATTAAGGAAGGGTAATGAAACAGGTTACAAATTAGTGTTGTAATTAATGTAAAGAAAACAGTCGACTAAGTAAAAAATTATGAATGACAATAATCAAGTTGATTTCGTAGTAAAATGTAAGTTTGTACATTTCGTATTTATTTACACTAATGGTTAAACAATTGTGATTTAAATAGTAATTCACATAAATCAGCTAAGACAAAAATTAGCAATTTACATAGGAATGAAGTTATAAATATAAATTGTAATGGACCTACGTGTATATTTCTATTCCTTTTATTCCTATCTATCCAATTGAAAACCTTCCCATTTTTTCTCTTTTCTTATTTTGAAATTTGAATAGGAGGAATGGGCCTTAAAGGTTCAATTAATAATATAACACTATTATAAGTATTAGAAAATAAACAAACACTAATCTATATTTTATCAGCCGCCGTCATGTTCTTCAAACCAATGGCCGACGTGCTCTAGCCTTCTCCTCCTCTTTTCTTCAAATCTACACCATGAATTCAAGCACTTCCAACGACAAAATCAAAGAGCTCCATGAGCTCTACAATCCCAACGGTGATGATCAGTTCTTGATCATCGTGGCGGCCTCTGACAGATGGCGATGGTGGAGGTTTTGGGAGAAGAACGATGGATTTCGGTGATGTAGCATAACAGGAAGAAGGATTAGTTCAAGCCATAAATTGTTCGAACGAACACGGAATCGAGCAAACTCAGAAGAGGTGAAATCGTAATTTCTTGATCTACAACATGGAACTAACATAACTGTGATTTGGAGCAGATCAGAATGGAATAAAAATCAATGTGAGATATTCTGAATTTAATTTAATTTAATTTAATTTAATTATCTTTCTTAGATAATAAATCTGTATATGTGAGATCTCTAGCTTTTATTAAATAATAATTTAATTAAAAGTTGTTATGTGAATCCCTGTATGTAATCTTTGATGTGGTGATTATGATTTATTTTCTGTTTGTGTGATTGATATGTTGTATGATATCATGTTGTGGCCTGTTGTTTAAATCTGTAATTCTGGATGTATGCTCAACGAAGTTCTCATTGTTATTGTTTTATTTTATTTTATTTCTCATTTTAAAATTTAAACCATGTAATCAATTGTTATGTTTATTTTGTTAACATAAATAAAAGAACAATTGTTATGTTTATTTTGTTAACATAAATAAAAGTACAATTGTTATGTTTATTTTGTTACAATGAATAAAAGGACAATTTTTATCTTCGTTTTGTCTACAAAATGAAAAGCAATTTTTATCTTTATTTTGTTTACAAAAATAAAAAGCAAGTGTTTATCTTTATTCTTATGCACAAACCAAAATGCCAATTCTTACCTTTATTTTTGCAAACAAGATAAAATACCAATTTTATCTTCAATTTTGTTAATGTAATAAAAAGCAAGTTTTTTTTTTACTTGATTTTGTTAACAAGTTTTTACCTTGTTTTTATTAACATAATAAGACGTGAGTTTTATCTTCATTTTGTTTACAAAATAAATAACAAGTTTTTACCTTTATTTTTGTTTACAAAATAAAAGACAAATTTTTACCTTTATTTTGTTTACATAGTAAAATGCAAGTTTAATTTTTATTTTTATTTATTAAATAATATGCAAGTTTTAATCTTTATTTTTTATTTACAAAATAAAATGAAGATGAGACCTTTTGTTGAGATTGTCCAATTATACACCCATATGTGTGTTGTATGTAGGACTTTGAAATTTCATCGTTGCGTAAATATGAATATTATGACACCAATTTCAGCGTTGTGTTAAATTAAATATTATGACACCAATTTCAGCGTTGTGTTAAATTAAGTATTATGACACCAAATTTCAGCGTTGTGTTAAATTAAGTATTATGACCCCAATTTCAGCGTTGTGTTAAATTAAGTATTATGACACAAATTTCATCGTTGTGTAAGTATGAGTATCATGACACAAAATTCATCGTTGTGTTAATTTAGTTGAAATGACATAAAATTTCATCGTCATGTTATATGATTGAAGTGAATCAAATATTGGCATTGGGAAATATAGTTATTTTTGAAATGTTGACACTAGAAAAGACGTTTACATTAGAAATAAGTTCGCCTTTGCATTTGCATCCTAAAATGCAAATATTACATAGAAATAGTAAATTTACATTTTTTTTTATGTAAAGATTAAAAAGAAAATAGAAAAGAAACATTATTTTCTATGTTAAGAAAAATAGAAAAGAAACATTATTTTCTATGTTAAGAAAATAGAAGAAACATTATTTTCTATGTTAAGGAAATAAATAGGAAACATTATTTTCTATGGAAAATAAAAAGAAAAGTTACATTTTTCTATGTAAAGAAAAATAAAAAGGAAGAGTTACATTTTCAATGTAAAGGAAGAAGAAATAAAAGACATTTATATTTTATTTGTAAATATAAAGGAGAAGATTATTTTTATACAATATAAAATATGCATAGTTAAAAACATTGTTTTTGTTGCATTAGAATTGGCGGACAAAAATATCATTTTTATTTAATATAAAAATATGCATAGTTAAAAACATTGTTTTTGTCGCATTAGAATTGGCGGACAAAAATATCATTTTTATTTAATATAAAAATATGCATAGTTAAAAACATTGTTTTTGTCGCATTAGAATTTGGCGGACAAAATAGCATTTTATATAAATATAAAATATACTTAGTTGAAAACTTTATTTTTGCCGCATTAGAATCGGCGGACAAAAATATAAATGTAATGATTAAAGTAATAAATTATAATAGTGGAAAGCGCTACATGGTCTATATATATTTATATATATAATATAAATTAAAACTAAGCGAAACACGCGTTGTAGTTCGCGTTTTGAAATCATAACTTTAAACGGTTTTACCAAAAGACCCGACAGTCGGATTTTCCCAAAACTGGAACCGTTAGGACCGCTTTGGGAAGATCTTTCCAACGATATAAATTTCGTCAAAATCCAACGGTTAGATTTCAGGATATGTGTAAATCAAAATTGGCTGAAAACAGCGCCAGGGTCGCCCATCGACCCGAAGCGTCGTTAAATTATTTAGGCTATTTTTATATAAATAAAAATAGCGATAGGTCGTTATCAAATATTAATAACGATATGAAATGTTTTCAAATTATATATATATATATATATATATATGCGAGAATCATTTGAGAAGACCGAGTTCAATCTCATTTCAAATGATTATACGACGTTTTAAATCAAAGAGTTGAAGACGGCGATTGAAGACCGACGATCTTCACATCGAATGGGTAACTAGCGTTGAGGTCCTTGATTGATTTGCTCCCAAGACGGGGCTAAGATGGTAGTTATCCGGACGTAGTGTTGATTTGTACGGATTTGACTTTCACTCAGACCCAGAGCATAAGTTTATAAATGGAATGTATGTCTGACGTTGTAGTCCTTTATACTACATTCGTTGATCTCTGTTAATATATATCTGCTTGTTGGTTAACACCCTTCTCTGAGACATATAAGCTTAGAGGTTATATATTGGCAGAAATCAATGGTATAGTATGGACTGACAATGTGGCATGCTAAGATGCATTGATCAAGGCTTTTGTTGAAAAGCAGGCCTTGTGGTTGATGATCAAAGCACGACCTGTTTAGGCGTAGCTTTGTGTAGCGTGACTTCGCGAGCCTCACACCCCGGTATGAGTCAAAAACGGGATACGGACCGTAGGGAGTGCACACGTTTCTTTCTAGCTAGAGTGATGTCAGGGACCTACCAGCGCTGACATTTTACTTATGTGGATGATGGATTTTGAGGCGCCTCGTGTTTTATAGGCCGTTAGTGGTCATACTATAGGTCCAAAGGGACCGAGAAGCGTGTGTTCAGGCATAACCAATCCACTGCCCATAGGCGGGGACCGGCCCTACCGCATCCAAGGGTTCACTGCGGGGGATCCTGAGGCATTTGCTAGAGTGTCTCGAATCAGAGAGGAGCTTGCCCCTAGCCTCGACTCATGATGGAATCCAAATCTCCAATACGACCTTGCGGTTTTGATTGTTGAACTAGCATTGGCGACATGCTATATGGTAACCATGCCGTCTAGGATTGATACATTATGATTCAAATTGTTTTAAAACATATATATATATATATATATACACACACACACACACACTAATAGTATCAATTCCATTTTTACGTATCAAGCATCTTTTGACCATTATAAGGTAAAACCCTATCCTCTGGTGTGCGTTGCATTGTGTGATTGGACTTGGGTCTTATAATGGTTTCATTTTCCAAAAAGCATTGCGTTGTTTAACGATTTACTTTAATTATGCACTGGCAATCCATTGGAATAAAACCCGTTCCGCATTAGCGGCGTGGTCCTTGGATTTGTCTTATTAGTTAAATTAGTTTAGAATTCTCACACCAGTCCCATGACTGACTCGTAGTTTGTTTCACTTTGCAAACTCGGGTGCCCTCTTTTCCACACGGGCAGTCGAGTAGCTTTTTGCAGATATCTATTCTTTTAGCAGGATCCTGGATCGAAGCCTAAAGCTGTGTCCATAGCTTAGTAGTCTTCCGCTGTTTACTGTATTTTATTTAATGCATTAAATCTTTTGTAATTTATCTTCCGCTGTAATTTTATTTCAATGTACTCTGATATATTCTGTACTCTGATGTAACATTATTGTAATGTAATAAAAGTCTGCTGTTATTGTTCTGATGTATTGTATTCCCGAAGTTAAAGTATTCGAAGATTTCCAACCTTTGCGTCAGACCTGTGTGGTTTATGGTCGATTCAAAGAGCGGGAATTTCCGGGTCTTTACAGTTGGTATCAGAGCTCTGGTTAGCTCAAATCTTTGGGGGTAAAACTCGTTAGAACTGAACAAAAGACTCATCAGAGATTGGATTAGTAATATCCAATAAGAATACTCATTAGAGATAGGATTAGCGGTATCCTAGAATGAGAAAACTCGTTAGAGATGGGGTTAGTAATGCCCTAGAATGAGTTCAGAGTGATAAGTTAATAATTAACGTCTTTGAGATTCTATATAATCCGATGTTTGGAAATATGATTTTAAATATATAAAAGTATATATATATTTTTGATAAGTTAGTCAACAAATGAAATTAATAAAAGAATTAAAATTTAGTTAGTTAATTAAACTACTTTTAGCTTAGTTTCTTTTCGAGGACGAAAAGATTTTAAGTGGGGGAGATTGTAACAACCCGGAAATTGAGGATAAATCTAAAAAATTTATTTCATAAAATTTTGTTAGAAAATACGGGAGAATTTAAAAATTCTATTTTTAAATTAAAATAATAATAGTAGTTGAATCCTTGATTTTATTTTAAAGGTTCAATATAATTTTTAATAAGAAATTGACACTAAGTTGAGTGTCAACTATAAGATATGTTTGATTTGAGAAATTAAATGATAAAATCTATTTGTTTATTTATATAGTAAATTTCATGTCGCATGTGATAGACAAAGTAACGTTCGTTAATTAATGTTGACATTAATAAACAAATAAATCATGCACATTCATATCATAAATGCCATGTTTATTCTTTCCAAATCATGCCTGCATGTATCTTTATTTCAACCTGGTAACTTTTCATTTTCTTAACTCACTATGCATTCAAAAAAAAAAAAAAGTTTGGATCTTTGTTGCTTTTGTTCTGTGAAATAATGAAATTTGAGAAAATAGAGTACAATCTTTATTTGGTTTTATGGAACGATGCAATTATAAAATAAAGTTGGGATTTTTATGTAACATGGAAATTGAAAGTAAAGTTGGAATTTTTATTTATGAAACATTGAAAGGGAAATAAAGTTTTAATCTTTATTTTAATTTAAAACTAATAAATGTTTTCATGTAATCTAGTTTCAAAAATTACATGTTTTGTTTCAAAATAAAATCACATGTTTGTGTCAAATTAAATTACATGTTTTGATTTGTGTTTCAAACTAGGATTACAAGTTTCGTTGTCACTTTCTTTTGAAAACAAAATATTACATTTTTTTTTTGTAAATTTTAGTTTCAACAAAATATTACATTTTATTGTTAATTTTAATTTCAACTAAATAATTCATGTACGTTACATTTTTTAATTAACATACATTACAAATGAAATTAATGTACCTTAGCTAGTAATTAATGTATGTCAAAATAAGAAAGAATGGAATTGAAAATTTCCACAAGAATATATAATGTTAATTAGTCTTATATATTTGAAGTTTGAATTCTGTAAATATAAATAAAAGGTAAATATATGACGAAAGAATTAAGGAAGGGTAATGAAACAGGTTACAAATTAGTGTTGTAATCAATGTAAAGAAAACAGTCGACTAAGTAAAAAATTATGAATGACAATAATCAAGTTGATTTCGTAGTAAAATGTAAGTTTGTACATTTCGTATTTATTTACACTAATGGTTAAACAATTGTGATTTAAATAGTAATTCACATAAATCGGCTAAGACAAAAATTAGCAATTTAAATAGGAATGAAGTTATAAATATAAATTGTAATGGACCTACGTGTATATTTCTATTCCTTTTATTCCTATCTATCCAATTGAAAACCTTCCCATTTTTCTCTTTTCTTATTTTGAAATTTGAATAGGAGGAACGGGCCTTAAAGGTTCAATTAATAATATAACACTATTATAAGTATTAGAAAATAAACAAACACTAATCTATATTTTATCAGCCGCCGCCATGTTCTTCAAACCAATGACCGACGTGCTCTAGCCTTCTCCTCCTCTTTTCTTCAAATCTACACCATGAATTCAAGCACTTCCAACGACAAAATCAAAGAGCTCCATGAGCTCTACAATCCCAACGGTGATGATCAGTTCTTGATCATCGTGGCGGCCTCTGACAGATGGCGATGGTGGAGGTTTTGGGAGAAGAACGATGGATTTCGGTGATGTAGCATAACAGGAAGAAGGATTAGTTCAAGCCATAAATTGTTCGAACGAACACGGAATCGAGCAAACTCAGAAGAGGTGAAATCGTAATTTCTTGATCTACAACATGGAACTAACATAACTGTGATTTGGAGCAGATCAGAATGGAATAAAAATCAATGTGAGATATTCTGAATTTAATTTAATTAAATTTAATTTAATTATCTTTCTTAGATAATAAATCTGTATATGTGAGATCTCTAGCTTTTATTAAATAATAATTTAATTAAAAGTTGTTATGTCCCTGTATGTAATCTTTGATGTGGTGATTATGATTTATTTTCTGTTTGTGTGATTGATATGTTGTATGATATCATGTTGTGGCCTGTTGTTTAAATCTGTAATTCTGGATGTATGCTCAACGAAGTTCTCATCGTTATTGTTTTATTTTATTTTATTTTATTTTATTTCTCATTTTAAAATTTAAACCATGTAATCAATTGTTATGTTTATTTTGTTAACATAAATAAAAGAACAATTGTTATGTTTATTTTGTTAACATAAATAAAAGTACAATTGTTATGTTTATTTTGTTACCATGAATAAAAGGACAATTTTTATCTTCGTTTTGTCTACAAAATGAAAAGCAATTTTTATCTTTATTTTGTTTACAAAAATAAAAAGCAAGTGTTTATCTTTATTCTTATGCACAAACCAAAATGCCAATTCTTACCTTTATTTTTGCGAACAAGATAAAATACCAATTTTATCTTCAATTTTGTTAATGTAATAAAAAGCAAGTTTTTTTTTTACTTGATTTTGTTAACAAGTTTTTACCTTGTTTTTATTAACATAATAAGACGTGAGTTTTATCTTCATTTTGTTTACAAAATAAATAACAAGTTTTTACCTTTATTTTTGTTTACAAAATAAAAGACAAATTTTTACCTTTATTTTGTTTACATAGTAAAATGAAAGTTTAATTTTTATTTTTATTTATTAAATAATATGCAAGTTTTAATCTTTATTTTTTGTTTACAAAATAAAATGAAGATGAGACCTTTTGTTGAGATTGTCCAATTATACACCCATATGTGTGTTGTATGTATGACTTTGAAATTTCATCGTTGTGTAAATATGAATATTATGACACCAATTTCAGCGTTGTGTTAAATTAAATATTATGACACCAATTTCAGCGTTGTGTTAAATTAAGTATTATGACACCAAATTTCAGCGTTGTGTTAAGTTAAGTATTATGACCCCAATTTCAGCGTTGTGTTAAATTAAGTATTATGACACAAATTTCATCGTTGTGTAAATATGAGTATCATGACACAAAATTCATCGTTGTGTTAATTTAGTTGAAATGACATAAAATTTCATCGTCCTGTTATATGATTGAAGTGAATCAAATATTGGCATTGGGAAATATAGTTATTTTTGAAATGTTGACACTAGAAAGGACGTTTACATTAGAAATAAGTTCGCCTTTGCATTTGCATCCTAAAATGCAAATATTACATAGAAATAGTAAATTTACATTTTTTTTAATGTAAAGATTAAAAAGAAAATAGAAAAGAAACATTATTTTCTATGTTAAGAAAAATAGAAAAGAAACATTATTTTCTATGTTAAGAAAAATAGAAAAGAAACATTATTTTCTATGTTAAGGAAAATAGAAAAGAAACATTATTTTCTATGTTAAGAAAATAGAAGAAACATTATTTTCTATGTTAAGGAAATAAATAGGAAACATTATTTTCTATGGAAAATAAAAAGAAAAGTTACATTTTTCTATGTAAAGAAAAATAAAAAGGAAGAGATACATTTTCAATGTAAAGGAAGAAGAAATAAAAGACATTTATATTTTATTTGTAAATATAAAGGAGAAGATTATTTTTATACAATATAAAATATGCATAGTTAAAAACATTGTTTTTGTCGCATTAGAATTGGCGAACAAAAATATCATTTTTATTTAATATAAAAATATGCATAGTTAAAAACATTGTTTTTGTCGCATTAGAATTGGCGGACAAAAATATCATTTTTATTTAATATAAAAATATGCATAGTTAAAAACATTGTTTTTGTCGCATTAGAATTTGGCGGACAAAATAGCATTTTATATAAATATAAAATATACTTAGTTGAAAACTTTATTTTTGCCGCATTAGAATCGGCGGACAAAAATATAAATGTAATGATTTAAAGTAATAAATTATAATAGTGGAAAGCGCTACATGGTCTATATATATTTATATATATAATATAAATTAAAACTAAGTGAAACACGCGCGGTAGTTCGCGTTTTGAAATCATAACTTTAAACGGTTATACCGAAAGACCCGACAGTCGGATTTTCCCAAAATTGGAACCGTTAGGACCGCTTTGGGAAGATCTTTCTAACGATATAAATTTCGTCAAAATCCAACGGTTAGATTTCAGGATATGTGTAAATCAAAATTGGCTGAAAACAGCGCCAGGGTCGCCCATCGACCCGAAGCGTCGTTAAATTATTTAGGCTATTTTTATATAAATAAAAATAGCGATAGGTCGTTATCAAATATTAATAACGATATGAAATGTTTTCAAATTATATATATATATATATATATATATATATATATATATATATATATATGCGAGAATCATTTGAGAAGACCGAGTTCAATCTCATTTCAAATGATTATACGACGTTTTAAATCTAAGAGTTGAAGACGGCGATTGAAGACCGACGATCTTCACATCGAATGGGTAACTAGCGTTGAGGTCCTTGATTGATTTGCTCCCAAGACGGGGCTAAGATGGTAGTTATCCGGACGTAGTGTTGATTTGTACGGATTTGACTTTCGCTCAGACCCAGAGCATAAGTTTATAAATGGAATGTATGTCTGACGTTGTAGTCCTTTATACTACATTCGTTGATCTCTGTTAATATATATCTTCTTGGTGGTTAACACCCTTTTCTGAGACATATAAGCTTAGAGGTTATATATTGGCAGAAATCAATGGTATAGTATGGACTGACAATGTGGTATGCTAAGATGCATTGATCAAGGCTTTTGTTGAAAAGCAGGCCTTGTGGTTGATAATCAAAGCACGGCCTGTTTAGGCGTAGCTTTGTGTAGCGTGACTTCGCGAGCCTCACACCCCGGTATGAGTCAAAAACGGGATACGGACCGTAGGGAGTGCACACGTTTCTTTCTAGCTAGAGTGATGTCAGGGGCCTACCAGCGCTGACATTTTACTTATGTGGATGATGGATTTTGAGGCGCCTCGTGTTTTATAGGCCGTTAGTGGTCATACTATAGGTCCAAAGGGACCGAGAAGCGTATGTTCAGGCATAACCAATCCACTGCCCATAGGCGGGGACCGGCCCTACCGCATCCAAGGGTTCACTGCGGGGGATCCTGAGGCATTTGCTAGAGTGTCTCGAATCGGAGAGGAGCTTGCCCCTAGCCTCGACTCATGATGGAATCCAAATCTCCAATACGACCTTGCGGTTTTGATTGTAGAACTAGCATTGGCGACATGCTATATGGTAACCATGCCGTCTAGGATTGATACATTATGATTCAAATTGTTTTAAAACATATATATATATATATATATATATATATACACACACTAATAGTATCAATTCCGTTTTTTACGTATCAAGCATCTTTTGACCATTATAAGGTAAAACTCTATTCTCTGGTGTGCGTTGCATTGTGTGATGGGACTTGGGTCTTATAATGGTTGCATTTTCCAAAAAGCATTGCGTTGTTTAACGATTTACTTTAATTATGCACTGGCAATCCATTGGAATAAAACCCGTTCCGCATTAGCGGCGTGGTCCTTGGATTTGTCTTATTAGTTAAATTAGTTTAGAATTCTCACACCAGTCCCATGACTGACTCGTAGTTTGTTTCACTTTGCAAACTCGGGTGCCCTCTTTTCCACATGGGCAGTCGAGTTGCTTTTTGCAGATATCTATTCCTTTAGCAGGATCCTGGATCGAAGCCTAAAGCTGTGTCCAGAGCTTAGTAGTCTTCCGCTGTTTACTGTATTTTATTTAATGTATTAAATCTTTTGTAATTTATCTTCCGCTGTAATTTTATTTCAATGTACTCTGATATATTCTGTACTCTGATGTAACATTATTGTAATGTAATAAAAGTCTGCTGTTATTGTTCTGATGTATTGTATTCCCAAAGTTAAAGTATTCGAAGATTTCCAACCTTTGGGTCAGACCTGTGTGGTTTATGGTCGATTCAAAGAGCGGGAATTTCCGGGTCTTTACATTTTTCTTACTATTATATATGTATATTTTGATTATATTTCTACAAAGCTTTCTTTTTTTCTTGAAACGCGGTTCTCTCTTATTCGTAAGCCATGCACTTCAGGTATTCATACTTTATGCATCCAAAGAGATACAATCAAGTATCAAAACCATGATAGACTAATTTTTGTTTAATTGATCCCCCTCGGTTAATCTTTCCTTTTTGTTATTACCCCCAGGAGAATTAGTAGGTAAGGTGACTGGATTTGAACTCCGGACATTTTGTATCCAAAACATACGCGCTGCCAAGCTGTGCTGCATCCCTTTTTCTAATTATTATACAATGTCATTGTACAAAATCCATGTCTTGTTTTCCATACCGTCACTTTTTTTGGTATCCGTGTAAAATTTTCTTGTCATTTATTCTTTTCAGTTTCATATATTTTGTATAATGAATAATCAAAAGTTTACGCATCTGATAAAAAAAATGAATGTTCATTAAAATGCTTAAGAAAAAAGGAAAGACACAGGGATAGAGGAACCTCGTCTGATGCTCGCTGTAGATATTTATTTTTGTTAGGAATTCCCTTTTTGATTAAAATCACACTATTATTGCTTATTCAAAAATTAACACTGCCTTCGTTTTGCTAGCTAATTCTCCAAACATCCACTTCATCTCATGGCGCAATAATATTGAGTGGCAAATTCTTCATCTTAAAACCTACTGAGACATCAAGCAGGAACATCACATCTATGACAAAAAGCTAATCTCGTCTAAAATCAAAAGCTTATCTAGGTCAGCAATTATTTTTTTGCTTTTCTTTACTATAATTTCAAATATTTAAACTTGATACAATATAGACTTGAAGATTGATAGATAACCAGATGGTAAATATATGTTTGTTTGTTTGTTGCTTGTTTTATCAAACATGTATTATTTTCGGTGATCTTCACGACAAAGTTGCAAGTGTTTAAAGAATCCATCAATAGCCATACTATAACCTGTAGTGCATAGCCCAAAATGTGCTAGATTAATGGTATATGTCTAATCAATTGTTAATTTAAATTTTCATACTTAGGCTAATATCTAACTTATAGGTGTGAAGTAGTCAATAATCAAGGAAATTTGGTTTGTTGTATGTTTGAATATGATATCCATGAAATTTGTAGCTTTTATTTTGGTTCAAATGGAAAGAGAAAAGCGGGTTTATTATTGTTTTTATTTATGAAGTTATAGCTAAAATAATTTTACTCATTTTTCATTAAAATTGAAAGGAATTATAGCGTGTTCTATACTATTAAATATTGACATAAATTGAATGAAATGTTCCAATATTACTTTTGTTATCTTTATAGAAAGCAATTCAGTTTAATTTTTTCCTCTCAGTTTGTAGGTTTTTTCTTTTAAAAAAGGGAAGGGGACATCATATTATGCAGTAATTAATTTCCCTGCTAACTTATGAAATTATCTCTATGTAGTCGTAATGATTTACCAAATAATGTATCTTCCTTAGGCATGTAAAACTTATCCGTTTAAGCAATTGAAGAAGATGCTGAAAAACAAACAAAATGCTATTATAGTTTGACTAGTAACATACATCTCATGGTCAATGTTTTAAAACGCAAAAGGTATACGCGAGCCGTTTTCAGGTCCGTGAGGCGAGGCGTAAGCCTCGAAGCGTTGAGGCATAAGCCTTTCAGGTAAAAAAAAGCGCAACATATATACTTAATTTTTAATATGAAATATCATTAAGCATCAAATATACCATAAAGCATTCGAAGCAATTCAAACAAAATACAATCATTCTTGCACATTTAATGTAAAAAAGCAAAAGATCAAATAATATCTTCCTCCTCATCCATAAGCATATTGCCATCAAAGCTATTATCATCACTAGCATCAAAAAGATCTCGTGTCCGTGATTCAAATAAAGGATCATAATCATCAACATCATCATTCTCAATTCTCACGCTCTTCCCTTTTGGATTATTGCCTATAAAGTTAGCAATATAAGTTAATTCTATATTTTAAAATTAACAATTTGCTTGTTCCTAATTCTTTTAATACTTACTTGTACCACCACTGTTATTGTGCTTTTTTGTGTATACAATAACAGAAGGAGGTGAAGGGTTAGATTCTCTAGGTGGTGATGGGGGAGGAGTAGGATCCCTAGAAGTTGCAGGTTCACGGTTTTGAATTGTTGGTTCTTTAATGCGTAAAGTATCTTCATATATCGGAGCGAGATTATTCCTTATGGCATCCATATCAAAAAAGTCATCTTCTTCTTCTTCAAGCCAACTTGGATCGGAGGAAAGAAACGGATTTTCTGATTCCGCAATCCACTCATCATCGGATTCAATTTCTTCCACAACAATTGGATCCTTCTTTCTTCTTTTCATGATTTCTCTTTGCCTCAAAGCGGTGTTATATTTCACATACACAAAAGAATGTAATCTTTTATGCTTAAGTCTATTTCTTTTATTTGCATGCACCTAGTGTAAACAAGATAAATTTGTTTCAATATGATTTTTTTTACAATGATTTGTTTTTAAAGTGACTTACCGATTGAAATATACTCCAATTTCACTCACATCCGGATGCGCTACAAGTTAGACCTTGTACTCGAATTGAAAAATTCATCAACTCGGGTGTGTCTTTCTTAAAGTGTTCCCACCAATACACTAATCAATCAATAAAATATTAAAAACCATATATTTAGTACTTCATATTTTATTATAAAATGCATTATTAACAAATGCATTACTAACCCGGACTTCTTATCTTTGTACTCTTAGTTGCCATAGGATGTCCAAATAAACCATTTTCACGATCATACACGTCCAATTGACAATCTGCAATGAGACGGTCTTCGCTATCACTACCAAGCATTCTATCCATACAAGCATACAAATCTTTCCTTACTTCATCCACATTAGAAAAAGAATCTTCATAAGAAATTGTAGATTCAAATAGTAGCCCGCCGCATGTAATGGTTGGTGTAATTGTGATTCTCACCGCCTATCTATACGAGTCCAAATAGGTTTGTATTTTCTCTCATTGTTCCCACCATTTTTTGCAATTTTTTCCTTCGCCGCATCCATTAACTCGTGTATATATATATCCTATGGCGGGTCTATCTTCTCCATCAACTTCTTGCAAAACACAAACAAGAGGGAGAACACATTTCACACAAGAAGCAATATATTGCCAAAACAACCCATCAAATAATACATATTTTCTACTTTGAATACCATCAACTTTTTTAGGAAATGGATTTTCAACCCATTCTTCGGAAGAAAATAAAGAAACAATAACTTCTTTTTGCATGTATAAACTTTGAAGAGTAAGAAAAGAGGTGGCTAATCTAGTGACCGCAGGAAGAGTGAGCTCTTTATCTTTGGTAAACTTCATCATCAAAGCAAGAACCCAAGAATGACCATATATGAATTACACCACAAATTTTGCCTTTTGAATGGTTTGGCTAAACACCGTCAATTTACTAATATCTTCAAGCATCAAATCAATGCAATGAGCCGCCCATGGAGTCCACCATAATTTCGTTCTTTCCTCCATTAGAAGATTACTGGCTCTTTTATAGTTAGAAGCATTATCGGTAATAATTTGAATCACGTTATCCTCTCCAACTTCATTTATAACATTGTTGAAGTATCCGATCAACAAATCCGCATTCTTTAGCATATCTGATGCATCAATGGATTTCAAAACCACGTACCTTTTGGGCTATTAATTAGAAAATTAATAATTACCCTACTCTTTCCGTCCATCCAACCAGTGGACATAATTGTACATCCATATTTCTTCCAATCTTTTTTGTAAGCTCCAATCATGTTGTCAACGTTTCCAACGCTTTCTTTAAGGATCCAAGTCTTTAACTCATGATTGGAAGGTGGCTTAAATCCGGGACCATATTTTGCAACATGATCCATTGCCACTTGATAATATGGAGTGTTTGCCGCATTGAATGGAATTGCACTAGTGTAAAACCATAATCCATATTTTTTGCAAGCTTCCTTTCTTTCATCTTTCTTATAGCGATTTTTCAATGTACTTTGCTTTGCCTTTAAATTGACAAACTTATCCATTGCACCTCTAGGCTTAGGAACATTACCACCTCCACTTCCACTTTCAAGTTCAAATTAGTATCATCAGCTCCAACACTTTCACTCCTACCAATTTCATGAAACATATCAAGTTTTGATTGTTTAACGTGTTTAATTTTCTTTATAGCCTCAATGCATTCATTTTTCACATTTTGTGGGATTTTGAGACATAGAATAATCCCAACATGAGTGCTTGTTAAATGTTGTTTAAAACGAGCAATCCCTCTGGTGCATCTATGATCACAAAATGCACAAAGAAAATATTTTGAATTGATATAATTTGATATATCTTTAACCCACTTCCATACAATATCCCGTTTGCTCATTTTTAACTAGCCTGGACATTAACAAATAATTTAAATAGCTCCAAACAGCAGCATAATAGTGCACAGGTGGCAGCAGTTAAAAGAAAAAGACAAAAAAGCCTCTCTTTCGATTCCTCACTGGAATCGGGTTCAATTCCAGTTTACTGGAATCAAACTCAATTGTTCGATTCCAGTATATTGGAATCGAAATCGATTCCTTATGGAATCGAACTCGATTCTTTAACTGGAATCGACTTCGACCCCTGTTCGAATGGAAAATTCAATTTTTTTTTACTTCTTTCAGTCTGGAGTAAAAGTAAAAGAAGCACCGTAAAAGTGGAGGTAAGTGCTGAAACAAGATTTTATATATACACACACACACACACACAAACACACACACACAAACACACACACACACAAACACACACACACACCCCGATACACGTATGCCTCAAATAGTTGAGGCTCTGAGGAGTACGCTTTTTGCGATTTTTACGCTTCAAACCATTGAGGCGTAAGCCTCAGGAGCAAAACGTCTTTCGAAGGACGCCTCAAGGCGTTTTAGCGTATGCCTCGCCTCAAGGCTCGCCTCAGGCGCGTTTTTTAAAACACTGCTCATGGTCAATGCATATACTATGTATTGATGATGTTTTTCATAATATATGTATATTTTGATTATATTGCTACAAATAAAATAGACATCTTAATTGACATTAGTTTTTTTTTTTGCTTGAAATGCAGTTTGCCCTCATTCTTGAGCCATGCACTTCAAGAATTCATACATTGTGTATCCAAAAGGGATATCATCATGTATTGAAAATATGATTTGACTACAACATTTTTTTGCTCACTAGAGTTAAAAAAAGTTTATTCTAAGAGGGGCTTAGTGGACTATGTATTGCTTATGGACCATCATTTAAAGTTTAAATTGTTCTTGTCCTTGCAACTAGAATGGTTGAGATATGGTATGAGGAGTATAAAATCATTACATTTGATATTTGATAGTTTCGCTAATGAAAGAAACAAAAAAATCCAATACAATTTATGATTCAGTTAAAAATAATTTTTGTTAGGTCCTCCCAGATTGGAGGTAACTAAAGCGTGAAGTAAAATTACTTTTGTTTGCACAAAAGAGAAACTGTGAAGGTACATTGAAGTATAATTATTTTTCTTTGCAACATATTTTATGTTCTTCGCTTTACTAGTTGATTCTTGGGCAACGTGTTAAAAGCATTCACAGTTAGGGGAGTGGCACCACTATCCCATATGCTAGGTTGTTTTTGTGTATATACCTAAACGTAGTTCATTACATGTTTAAAGGTTCAGTTGCTCATAAGACCAAGTTAATGACAGCCTTCAATTTTATCATTGCAATTTTGTTTGCTTATATATTTTTCTTCATAAATTGCGTGGACTATGAAAAAACATAATTGGGCTATGAATAAATACACACTATGAATTTTCCAACAACTTCCAACTTTATAACTGGATCACGTGAATTTCATGTTGGACCGGTAAGCCGTTAGAAACCGTTGACAACTGATGAAATATGTCGTTGGAAACCGTTTCCAGCTGCTGTTGGCGGCCGTTGCCCCCTTTCGTCGCTATATACTATATGTCTTGTAGTGCAACCCTTGCCTTAACCTGAATCACACTCAACAAACTTTCATTATTTCAATATCCCTTCATGAGCTGCACATGTTTATTTTTAATTTTGTACCATATGTGAATGTTACATATTATCCTTAATGCTCCTTCTTCTTGTTTTCTCACTTAAAGTTCACATTATTAGCCTGGAGTTGCGCTTTCACTTAAAGATTACATAAACTACTGCATTATGACTCAAATATTAAAATAAGATTACTCATGTTTTATCTGAAATGATAATTTTCAATATAAAGTGCATTACTAAGAATGCTACAATATTTTTATTTCTTTGTATCATGAGTGTACAAAAATGATTATGTTGTTTAATTTTGTATACAGTCAATTAAATATGATGGAGAATTGATAAATGTTTTCAACCTATTTTAGGAAAGCTATATCAACTACAAATTTGGAGATTACCATTGTTGTTTTGATGCAATAGAAAAGAGTGAACCTGTAAGCTAGGTAACTTCCATTTTGAATCCTTTGCAATGGACTTTTGTATGCAACAACATTTTGTAAGTAACTTATTGACATGTATGTGTTTTGTGGCATGTTTGGTCTTAGATTAGTAAACTGCATTTACCAATATACTTGTTTGATTAAAAAGTTTGTACTGTTGAAAATACTTGCTTTACCATATGCAATGCTGTGTAAATGATAAAAATCATGTTGTATAATATGTCCTTCAAAGTCTTAATGTACTTTTGTTTATTTTAGGTAATATACTGGATATACCTGATGTGTGCTGAGGGTTAGTGTGGTTGCGTTGCTGTCATTTTATTTTCCTTGCTAGGAGAATTAGTACATGCCTCAGCTTTCTCATTAGACCATGTTCCAGAGCCATGAAAAGCAACACAGCATCGCCAATATTAGGCCTTGCTGTTTCTAAATTATCAAGGGCACTTTAATGTGTTTATTTGTTTATTGAATTGTATACCGTGTCCAGCAAATAAATAATGTATGATTTTGCCCTTATTATTTTTACATTATTAGAGGCAGTTGTGACTGCCTTTATTATCTGCCCAATCTCACGTGGGAGCACAAACAGTAGAGGCAATTATGCAACTGCATCCGCCTTTAATGCTTAGTAAGGACGCCTCTTTTTGAGGCATATTTTAAACTGCCTCTCATAATATTAGAGGCGGTTTAATCAAATATTATGCCTCAATTTGTATTTATGCCGACAACTATTTGTGCCTCTGATACATTAATATTTAGTAGTGACTATAGAGAATGACCATTTACTTAAAGATTTGTACATACAAAAAATGGACCGTATGGATATATCGAGAAGATTTATGTTATTTAATTTAATCAAATTTCAATATAATTGAGTGTAATGGAAGTATATAATAAATAAATAAACAAACTAAAAAGAAGAAAGGAACGGGAACGATTGGATTATCTCGTAATTACAGAAATAGGCGTCGTCGTGTAAACTAAAATTTAAATCCCCAAATGTTTAATATCTATATCTATTGGAAATATAAGGAATGTTTAACTAAAATCGATATATTTATATCCAAAGAGTTTGGAATAAATATGATGTAAAATTAACCGTTGCCCAAGATCCCATATTCCAAACTATTATTAGTTTGGAATTTAAACATCGAACCATTGTTGATTACTATTGTTGTGATGAATGATTGTTGAATATTCTGGTATGCTATATGGAAATAAATTGAATTGATAGGGATGTAAATTTAAAATTTGTATAAATAGTTTATTCATCTATACTATTTAAAATTTGATAGTTAAAACACCGACTATCAAATAAATATTCCTCACGTGTCAGTTCGAAGAAATCGGGATGAGAACTGGACCTAAAACCACTTTGAACTGATTTTACGTAAACTAACTTGTAGGGACGATTATACAATTTAAAGAATTGGAAAACCGTAAATCTTCATGAACGAAACAATTACTTGTTTAAATTCTCCGGTAGCCTCCAAAGTTATTATAACTTGTAATTCTTTCGTGATTGAAATCTTCAGATTTTTAAGGACTATTCGCTACTGATCCATGGGGCGATTCCTATATTGGATGTAGTAGGATAGCACCTTCGGTTCATCCTGTTCCTGAATGACTTGTACTGTAACACCCCAGTCCCGCTATGGTCACTCTCTAAGGGAATGCCATAACATCGGTGGAGTATTTTGAGTGAGTATAGAACATAGTAATTACAGCAAGACAGATATGAGTAATACTTGAAGATTTAAAACATCATTTCACTTGCAGCGGAAAATAAAACATGTCTGGTTACATCATAAAACCATAATAGGAGTCAAGTACAAATATCCATCATGATAAATAAAAATACATAATCCCAATACATGAACTGATAGCCATAAAAGAAAAGGGTAAGCTGAGCTCTACATCTAGGGTCCAAGCTCCAAGAGAGTAATAAAAGCAGCCTGATCAAAGCCCACTCGTGCTGGGCCCACTCTGAGAACCTGAGGGTTGGGAAAAAGATAAAAACAACGGGGTCAGACATAAGTCTGAGCGAGTCCTATAACTTTAACAATGTAATCATTAAAATAATAAGGATATGATATAACTTGGTACAGTGTGACTGGGGATAAATGACTACACTCAGTAGCCAATCAGACCTAGAATGAACTAAGATAATGATAAGGACGCATCTACCCACCCAAGGATAATTACTACACTGCACCACACCAGTCGTTCCTACTTGAAGGTTGATCCCTCTCAAGGACTTAGAAATTTTACCCAGTAGTTTCGTGTACCCCTAGCTGACTACATAGGTGCCGTCTGCCCCTACCTCCACTAGGTGTACCCACTACTCCCAAGCGATCGGCTCCCTACCGTAGATACCCGTGCCGGCCCCACAGTGGGGTGTATCACTCCCCAAAGTGGCAACCCGATATAATTAACGGTGCACAGCTTATATCTACACGATGCAACAACGTCTTACCTACCAGCCCGGGTCCACACACGCATGTGAAACCCGTTGGACTTGCGTTGCCACCGCTAACCCGTTTTGGCCTCTTATAGTCAAGCCCAGTACGCGTGTCCCGTCCTCGACATGGGTCGAGCCCAATAAGATACATATGGATTACTGGTTGAAATGGGCCCCCACAAGCTACCCACCTAAGCTTGTCCCTTTTTCTAGTGCATCCCACTTAACCCTTTAATCATGTTTAATTACATGTTTCCACTTGGTTAAGTATTCTAATCGTATTTTCTATTGCCACCCAAGGCAACCCACTAGATTTCCACATGCCACCCAAGGCACCCACTTAACCCCTCATGTCCCTCTACATGCTAATATGGTTAAGTGTTTCTTAATTAATTAATTAAGATCATGACCTCATAAAGACCTCTCACATTAGACCGTCTTTTATGACTGCTGGTTATGCCGGTTGGTTCCGGGCAGACTTCTGTCATCTAAAAGGGTCTAACCTCGTGTCTTTACTTTAATCACGTATTTTATTTATGACTAAGACCTCTCACATTGAGCCAATCATTTGTAGCCGCTGGATGGACGGTCGGTTCCGGGCAGACTTCCGCTACAAAAGGGTCCAACCTCGTGTCTTAGTTGATTAATTACACCTAATTAATCACCCCCATAATTAATTATCCCTAATTAATTACACATTTTTAAGAATATGGGTAGACCTAACTCAATAGGTAAATTCCCAATTCCATATTGTGGGTAGACCTAACTTAATAGGTAAATTCCCAACTCCATAATGTGGGTAGACCTAACTTAATAGGTAAATTCCCAATTATGTCCATTCATTTTATGTTATGCTTAATCCTAACAACTTTACACCTTTTTATAATCATGCATATTAACCCCATCGTTTCCTACGTAATTCGTTTACATAACATGTCATACATAGGGACAACCTTGCATATGTTATGTACATCATAAGAAGAGACAAACTTGCATATGAACTTGCATATAAACTTGCATAAAACTTGCATATGAACTTGCATAAAACTTGCATATGAACTTGCATATCATGTCATATCACAAAGGCAAACTTCCATATGTTATGCATATCATAAAAAGAGACTAACTTGCACATGAATCATGTCATATCACAAAGGCAAACTCGCATATGTTATGCATATCATAAAAAGAGACTAACTTGCACATGAATCATGTCATATCACAAAGGCAAACTCGCATATGTTATGCATATCATAAAAAGAGACTAACTTGCACATGAATCATGTCATATTACAAAGGCAAACTTGCATATGTTATGCATATCATAAAAAGAGACTAACTTGCATATGATCTTATATATAAACTTGCATATGAACTTACATGACACATCATATCATAAAAAGAGGCAAGTTTACATATGAACTTATAACATATGACAACCACAACTTGCATAATCCACATTTACATCCATAGCCTCCTAATATCCTATCCTAATTAGTTTAGCAATTACTTGCTAAAGGCATAGGAACTCACCAAAACCAAGATTAGCAAACTTATGAAGTAAAACTAGTTGCAATATTTGAAGGAGATGATGATTAGAGGTTGATTAGCTTGCAACTTCCTTCATAAACTAGAGGAGGCTCCTCCTAAGTTTGATTTTGGCGGCATGATGCCATCATTTCTATTTTTAGTATGGATTAGGCTTGCATTAGGGTATATTTATAGGATTAGGGTGTGTTTTAGACCATAGGATTAACCCTAGGCTAGATTAGGTCCGTCAGATTTAGGAAGTCTCTAGAACACAACCCAGCCCTAGCCAGAAAACCAGATCTGGTGCACCCAAGCCAACTGGCTCGACACCCTGTGTCGACAGGCAAGTCGACAGGGCAGTCGACTCCCCAGTCGACAGGCCTGTCGACAGCCCTGTCGACATGGGTAGGGCGGGAAGTTTCCCGCCTGGCCCCCTGCTGGCTCCAATTTCGAAATCTGATTTTTAATTTTTAAATCTGTTTTTAACTTTGAATTTTCTGCAAACTTCATTGAGGCCATAACTGGGCCATACGGACTCCGATTTACAAAATTTCGGACTCTATTCTACGTATTTTTCCGAGACGAACGCAATGACGCAGCCCGTTTCCCCCAATTCTCACATTTGAGATTATTTATTCTGCAATTAGTGAATTTTAGCATTAACCGAAATTCGGGGTGTTACATTCTCCCCTCCTTAAAGGATTTCGTCCCCGAAATCTCTAAGCTAAGGAGAATGCATATCTTACCATCCAAACAACCATCTACTCAATCCATCAAACACGGGCATCCATTGTCCTTAAAACAATTTCTAATGATGTATGAGCATATGCAAAAAGTGTGTGTATATGTTCCCTATCTAATGTATGAACATATGCAAACCATGATAGTGCCATGCATCCATTATGTATGCGAGGGAACCCTATCGACACATACAATATCTACATGAGTGCACAATCATTCACCAAAATGCATCATCCATATGATAACACAATCATTATACATCCATAAATATAGCTTCCTACACACAATTTTATGCAATATGCAATATGAAGTGATTGAGCCGATCTAGTGCCTAGAGTGTGTATATATGCATCCACGGGCAACCACTAGCAACCACTTGCATCCACATGCATCCATCAAACATAACATGTCTCAAACACATGTTTCAACCATAGGTTTACCCTATCTAAAGGTCAAAGGTACAAATGAGAGGACATACTAAAGATAAGATAAGTACTAGACAAACGATAAAGGAGAAGTTAAAAGACATACCCTCAAAAAGGAACGGGTACAATGAACGCATCTTCGCTTCCGTTTCCCAAGTTGCGTTGCTCTCGTCTTCTCCCCATTGTACTTTGACTAGTTGAACCTCTCAATTCCTCAATTTCCTAGTCTCTGACCCAAGGATGCGGGTAGGAGCTCGTCGAATAGTCGCATCACGCTCTACTTCCACTTCTTTAAGCAAGCTCGGCTCTACCACCTCTGCGGTCTCATGTAAGCATTTCCTCAAATGGGACACATGGAATACATCATATACACCACTAAGTCTGTCGGGCAACTCCACTCTATATGCCATCCGTCCAATCCTTTCCTTAATAGGAAATGGCCCTACGAACCTTGGTGCTAACTTCCCAACAGATCCAAAGCGAACCACATTTCGTAACAGAGACACTTTGACAAAGACCATGTCCCCAACTTCAAACTCAAGATCCGTCCTTCTCTTGTCCGCATAAGATTTTTGCCTATCCTGCGCTGCTTTCATCCTTCTTCGAATCAAGTCAATCTTCTCAGAAGTCTCCCTAACCATATCAGGCCCAAGCAAGATCTTATCCGAAGATTCCCACCAACATGCAGGTGATCGACAAGGCCTTCCATAAAGAGCTTCGAAAGGAGCCATACCAATACTAGACTGAAAGCTATTATTATATGCGAACTCCACCAATGGAAGATGCTCTTCCCATGTACCTCCAAAATCCAAGATACAAAGCCTCAAAAGGTCTTCTAGGACACGATTCACCCTCTCAGTCTGGCCGTCCGTCTGAGGATGATATGCGGTGCTCAGACATAATTGAGTCCCCACTGCTTCTTGCAAGCTTCTCCAGAACTCGCTAGTGAAGATAGGATCTCGATCACTCACTATGCTAGAGGGTACCCCATGCAATCGAACTATCTCTCGAAGATATACTGAAGCTAGCCGTGGAGCCGTCCTCTTGCTCTTCACAGGTATGAAGTGGGCGCTTTTAGTAAGTCTGTCTACCACCACCCAAATTCCCGTATTACCCTTTCTTGATCTGGGTAACCCGTCAATAAAATCCATCGAGACGCTATCCCACTTCCATTGCGGAACTTCCAATGGGTGAAGCAACCCACCAGGTTTCTTTTGCTCCACCTTCACTTGTTGGCAGACCAAGCATCGAGCGACATATTCGGCCACATCTTTCTTCATACCGGCCCAGAAGAAAACCCGCTTCATATCTTGGTACATCTTGTCCCCACCGGGATGAATGGTCATCCTAGAACGGTGTGCATCATCAAGAATAGCCTTCCTCAAACCCTCGTCTTGCGGTACACAAAGTCTACCGTCTCTACGCAAGCACCCCCTATCGTCTAGGGTGTACCTACTCAAATGGCTGGACGACTCCCCCCTTATGAGCTTCTCCACCAACTCAACCAACTGTGGGTCGTCCCTCTGTGCTTCTCCAATCCGCCCCAAAAGAGTAGCTCTGACCTCCAAGGATGCTAGCAAACCGGGTATATAGTCAATGGAAGGTCTGAAATCAAACATCGAGATAAATTCCAAGCTTCGTCGTTCCACGAACAATGGACTCAAGGACAACCTTTTTCTGCTCAAGGCGTCCGCCACCACGTTACCCTTGCCAGGGGTATACGCTATCTCGAAATCATAGGATGCTAAGAACTCCATCCACCTTTGCTGTCTCAAATTCAAATCCTTCTGAGAAAACAAGTACTTCAATGATTTGTGGTCAGTGAACAATTCGAATCTCTTACCAAGAAGATAATGGCGCCAAATCTTAAGCGCGAAAACAATAGCGGCCAACTCCAAATCATGGGTAGGGTAATTTTTCTCATGCATTCTCAACTGCCTTCCACCATAGGCTATTACCCTTCCCTCTTGCATTAAGACTGCACCTAGTCCTGTCCCACAAGCATCGGTATAGACAACAAATGGCTTACTCCCATCTGGCAATACTAAAACTGGATCAGTGGTTAAAGCTCTCTTTAATCGTCGGAACGCATCATCACAATCTACGTCCCATGTGAAAACAAGATTCTTCTTCGTTAAGCGGGTTAATGGGGCTGATATCTTCGCGAAATCTTTGATAAACTTCCTATAATAACCCGCCAAACCCAAGAAACTTCTCACTTCGGTAGCATTCTTCGGAACCTTCCAATCCTGAATTGATACTACCTTTGCGGGATCCACAGCTATCCCTTCCTTGGAGACCACGTGCCCCAAGAACCGCACTTCCTTCCTCCAGAAGTGACATTTAGAGAATTTAGCCTTAAGGCTATGTGCTCGAAGAGTCTTCAACACCTCCCCAAGATGTAGGGCATGCTCTCCTTCACTCTTAGAAAATACTAAGATATCATCCACAAAGACCACCACGAACTTATTAAGGAACTCCCTGAACACCCTACTCATCAAATCAACAAAGTATGCAGGGGCGTTCGTCAACCCAAATGGCATCACCAGCCACTCATAGAAACCATCCTGAGTCCTAAAGGCAGTCTTGTCTATGCTATCCTCAGCCACCCTCAAATGATGAAACCCTGTGGCTAAGTCCAACTGAGAAAATACTGAAGCGCCAACCAATTGATCAAAAAGATCATCAATCCTCGGCAATGGGTGTCTATTCTTCTTTGTGAGCTTGTTGAGTTCTCTACAGTCTACACAAAGCCTGAGGGACCCATCCGCCTTTGTAGCAAAAACTACTGGAGCACCCCACTCCAATATACTTCGTCTTATGAACCCCTTCTCAAGCAACTCCCCTACTTGCTTATGGAGTTCCCTCCTCTCACGAGGAGCCATGTGGCGCACTGGTACAGATACAGGTTTAGCATTATCCACCAGATATATTCGAAAGTCAATCTCCCGCTTCGGAGGTAAGCCCTTCACCTCCTCAAACACATCCGAGTATTCCCGGACCACTCTAACAGATTGCAAACTTTCGACCGAAGCGTCAAGCGATTCAAGATAACTTAGCATAACAGAATCCATGGGATTACAAGAGATCTCGAGAGTGTTACCCAAGCGGGTCATGAGCCTAACAACTCTCCTTTCGCAATCAAGAACGGCACCATTACTGGATAACCAGTCCATGCCCAAAATCAACCCATAGCCCGTGAAGCCCAACACAAAAGCATCACATCTAAACTCAATGCTAAGTATAGAAATCTTCAAACCCAAACATATCATGGACAAGTAAGTGGAGCCCCCAATTGGGTTTGAAACAACCAAGGGATCATCTACCAGACTGGTGTCTAAGTGCAGTGACTCAACTAATGATGATGAGATAAACGAATGCGATGCGCCAGAATCAAACAATGTTCGGACAGGATGATCAAATAGAAAAACCAGACTTTCAACGGAAATAGTTCTACCTCTTTCCTGAATCGGTGGAACCGCGAGAGCCTGTACTTGCCCCCTAGCCTGACCCGGTGCCATAAGAGCTTGCACCTGTCCTCCTGAGGTAGATCCCGTCCTTTGCCCCTTCTTAGGGCAATCCTTCACTAGATGCCCTGCTTTGCCACAATGAAAGCAACCGGTCTTCTTCTTCTTTCTACAATCTTTGCTTATGTGACCTGGTATCCCACAATTGAAGCACTTCTTCTTCCCCTTGCCACCGTTGCCTTTCCCACCTTTGTTTTGCTGTTGTTGCTGAGGTCTCTTTTGATCTCCCTTCTTCTCGGGTGCCTTATTAGCATTGGGACCCTTCTCTTCTTCATGCATGAGTGCCATGTCAACTAGCTTCTCAAAGGTGGCCCCCATAGGGATATGAGTCATAGCCAACCCATGCATTGGTTCATTCAAACCTTTCACGAACCTCAAAGCCTTCTTCTCCGGTGTATTCACCATGTCTAGGCCAAACCTTGCCAATTGATTAAACTTGTTGACATATTCCTTCACTGAGAGATTTCCTTGCTTTAGAGTCAAGAACCTTTCCATATACAAGTTTTCCTCCGCCCTTGAGAGAAACTTTGCCACAAATCTTTGCCTAAAATCCGCCCAAGAGTCAACGGGGCGTTCTCCATTAGTGACCTCCCACCAGAATGAGGCCTCTCCCTTCATTAACCAAGCAGCTAACTTGACTTTCTTTCCTTCTTCCATCTCGAAGATATCTATCAACTCTTCCACCTCCTTAAGCCAATCTCTAGCCTCCACAAAAGTTTCAGATCCTTGAAAAGGTTTTCCTCCCATAGCTTTGAATTCCTTACAAGTCTTAGCAAAAGTATCCGTGCGAGGGGGTGGGGGAGGAGGAAGATCGGGTGCTACGGTTGGTGGAGGACCATTTGCTGGACCCGCAGTGGTGGCCCTAGCCTCCATCAATCTCCTATACCATACTGGTACCGTCACACCTTCCGGAAAGTTAAGATCCTCAGCCATGCTGAAACGAAAAGGAAAGATTCAAAACGGAGAATTCGAAAGATAAAGATATGGCTATTGGGGATTATGCTTTTCTTTCAAAAACTTTTCTCTTTAAAGACATGTTTTTGAAAATATCTTTTCCAAAAATGTTTTTAGAAAAATAGTTTTCTAAAAATTTTATCTGTTCCGGTAACCTCGCTCTGATACCACGTGTAACACCCCACTCCCGCTATGGTCACTCTCTAAGGGAATGCCATAACATCGGTGGAGTATTTTGAGTGAGTATAGAACAGAGTAATTACAGCAAGACAGATATGAGTAATACTTGAAGATTTAAAACATCATTTCACTTGCAGCGGAAAATAAAACATGTCTGGTTACATCATAAAACCATAATAGGAGTCAAGTACAAATATCCATCATGATAAATAAAAATACATAATCCCAATACATGAACTGATAGCCATAAAAGAAAAGGGTAAGCTGAGCTCTACATCTAGGGTCCAAGCTCCAAGAGAGTAATAAAAGCAGCCCGATCAAAGCCCACTCGTGCTGGGCCCACTCTGAGAACCTGAGGGTTGGGAAAAAGATAAAAACAACGGGGTCAGACATAAGTCTGAGCGAGTCCTATAACTTTAACAATGTAATCATTAAAATAATAAGGATATGATATAACTTGGTACGGTGTGACTGGGGATAAATGACTACACTCAGTAGCCAATCAGACCTAGAATGAACTAAGATAATGATAAGGACGCATCTACCCACCCAAGGATAATTACTACACTGCACCACACCAGTCGTTCCTACTTGAAGGTTGATCCCTCTCAAGGACTTAGAAATTTTACCCAGTAGTTTCGTGTACCCCTAGCTGACTACATAGGTGCCGTCTGCCCCTACCTCCACTAGGTGTACCCACTACTCCCAAGCGATCGGCTCCCTACCGTAGATACCCGTGCCGGCCCCACAGTGGGGTGTATCACTCCCCAAAGTGGCAACCCGATATAATTAACGGTGCACGGCTTATATCTACACGATGCAACAACGTCTAACCTACCAGCCCGGGTCCACACACGCATGTGAAACCCGTTGGACTTGCGTTGCCACCGCTAACCCGTTTTGGCCTCTTATAGTCAAGCCCAGTACGCGTGTCCCGTCCTTGACATGGGTCGAGCCCAATAAGATACATATGGGTTACTGGTTGAAATGGGCCCCCACAAGCTACCCACCTAAGTTTGTCCCTTTTTCTAGTGCATCCCACTTAACCCTTTAATCATGTTTAATTACATGTTTCCACTTGGTTAAGTATTCTAATCGTATTTTCTATTGCCACCCAAGGCAACCCACTAGATTTCCACATGCCACCCAAGGCACCCACTTAACCCCTCATGTCCCTCTACATGCTAATATGGTTAAGTGTTTCTTAATTAATTAATTAAGATCATGACCTCATAAAGACCTCTCACATTAGACCGTCTTTTATGACTGCTGGTTATGCCGGTTGGTTCCGGGCAGACTTCTGTCATCTAAAAGGGTCTAACCTCGTGTCTTTACTTTAATCACGTATTTTATTTATGACTAAGACCTCTCACATTGAGCCAATCATTTGTAGCCGCTGGATGGCCGGTCGGTTCCGGGCAGACTTCCGCTACAAAAGGGTCCAACCTCGTGTCTTAGTTGATTAATTACACCTAATTAATCACCACCATAATTAATTATCCCTAATTAATTACATATTTTTAAGAATATGGGTAGACCTAACTCAATAGGTAAATTCCCAATTCCATATTGTGGGTAGACCTAACTTAATAGGTAAATTCCCAACTCCATAATGTGGGTAGACCTAACTTAATAGGTAAATTCCCAATTATGTCCATTCATTTTATGTTATGCTTAATCCTAACAACTTTACACCTTTTTATAATCATGCATATTAACCCCATCGTTTCCCACGTAATTCGTTTACATAACATGTCATACATAGGGACAACCTTGCATATGTTATGTACATCATAAGAAGAGACAAACTTGCATATGAACTTGCATATAAACTTGCATAAAACTTGCATATGAACTTGCATATGAACTTGCATAAAACTTGCATATGAACTTGCATATCATGTCATATCACAAAGGCAAACTTCCATATGTTATGCATATCATAAAAAGAGACTAACTTGCACATGAATCATGTCATATCACAAAGGCAAACTCGCATATGTTATGCATATCATAAAAAGAGACTAACTTGCACATGAATCATGTCATATCACAAAGGCAAACTCGCATATGTTATGCATATCATAAAAAGAGACTAACTTGCACATGAATCATGTCATATTACAAAGGCAAACTCGCATATGTTATGCATATCATAAAAAGAGACTAACTTGCATATGATCTTATATATAAACTTGCATAAAACTTGCATATGAACTTACATGACACATCATATCATAAAAAGAGGCAAGTTTACATATGAACTTATAACATATGACAACCACAACTTGCATAATCCACATTTACATCCATAGCCTCCTAATATCCTATCCTAATTAGTTTAGCAATTACTTGCTAAAGGCATAGGAACTCACCAAAACCAAGATTAGCAAACTTATGAAGTAAAACTAGTTGCAATATTTGAAGGAGATGATGATTAGAGGTTGATTAGCTTGCAACTTCCTTCATAAACTAGTGGAGGCTCGTCCTAAGTTTGATTTTGGCGGCATGATGCCATCATTTCTATTTTTAGTATGGATTAGGCTTGCATTAGGGTATATTTATAGGATTAGGGTGTGTTTTAGACCATAGGATTAACCCTAGGCTAGATTAGGTCCGTCAGATTTAGGAAGTCTCTAGAACACAGCCCAGCCCTAGCCAGAAAACCAGATCTGGTGCACCCAAGCCAACTGGCTCGACACCCTGTGTCGACAGGCAAGTCGACAGGGCAGTCGACTCCCCAGTCGACAGGCCTGTCGACAGGCCTGTCGACATGGGTAGGGCGGGAAGTTTCCCGCCTGGCCCCCTGCTGGCTCCAATTTCGAAATCTGATTTTTAAATCTGTTTTTAACTTTGACTTTTCTGCAAACTTCATTGGGCCATAACTGGGCCATACGGACTCCGATTTACAAAATTTCGGACTCTATTCTACGTATTTTTCCGAGACGAACGCAATGACGCAGCCCGTTTCCCCCAATTCTCACATTTGAGATTATTTATTCTGCAATTAGTGAATTTTAGCATTAACCGAAATTCGGGGTGTTACATGTATGGACGAATGTCTGACAGAGTATTTCCTGAAAACCACGTACGTTGATTTTTACAAATATACCAAGTTGGTGGCAAAGAATGGCCCTTCTTTTACATCCTGAATATATTTGCGACATTAATTAGTGATTTGACGGATCTGACAATGTGGCATTCAAAGTAAATGGTGACCAGATGTTCTAAAGCTGAATTCTAACCTCAAGCCTCATCAACCGGAAAATGACAAAAATCGGGCAGGCAGCATGACTAAGTGGGTCGCTCCCAAGTTGTGGGTATAATCACCTATCTAGATAAATTTCATTTTCTTCTTTAATTTATTCGATGTTGTCCCTTTTCGGGAGACGGTTGCTGATCCCAATCGTTGGTGATATACATTCGATACACTCAAGTGAAATGAGTGGTCGGTCACGTATGGCCAGGTTGCAAGATGTTCTTATTGAACACAGTGTATTCCCCTCTAGAGATACACTATCGGCAGGTGGTTCCATACCTTGTCATAGTAGGAATCCAATCTCCAATAAGCGCCTACGGTTTTGATTGTATACTATATATGTGGAGCATGAGATGCAAGCATTCCGCTAAATTGCTATTTATTTGTATTTAGACACTATTATAATATCAGAAATTTTTATTATCAAGAAATGTTTTGGATTATCGTAAGGTAAAAACCACCCGTATTTATGTGTGGATTGCTTACGATTACCTTTTATTTCAAAAGGATTTTTGAACGTTAAATCAAGCTGTTTTAAAATCATTTACTCACACCAGTCTCATGACTGATCCATAGTTTATTTTTCATGTTATCCCTAAACTCATGGGTGCCCAAATTTGTACGAACAGTCAAGTAGTTTCAGGATTTTACAGATTCGCTTGAAGGAGCTTGGAGTAGGAGGTTTCAACATTTAATATATAGAGTTTATTTCCGTTGTGTTGTATATGAGTTGTACTCTGATGATGTATGTAAGTAAATACAGTTTTGTATTTCAATGTGTTATATAATATATTTTATTTAGTTCCGCTGTGAGATTCGTGTTTACCCTGATTCTGTTGTGTTCAATTCTTCTTTTTCTTCTATTCTAACTTTCTTTCTTTCTATTTTCTCACCCTCTAACTTCTTTCTATTTACGTTCTGATAATTTCTGATGCTTGATTAGTCGACATATGATACAAGATATGTATTTGTGTCAATGATCAGGAACGATAGAAAGAAAACACGAATACCTTTTAGAAACCGCCAGATCAATAAAGATACATGCTAATTTGCATATTAAAGTTTGGGGAGGCTGTATTATAGCTGCATCACATCTAATTAATCTTATGCCTTGTGTTGTTCTTCAATGGAAAACCCCATATGAAAAATTAATGGTAAAAGAATCTGCTTATGGACATCTAAAAGTAATTGGTTGCCTATGCTATCCAGTTGTAAAGTCTAATGATAAACTTCCCCCTAGAGCAAAAAGATGTGTAATGATAGGGTAACCATATGCTCAAAAGTGTTATAAGTTGTATGATCAAGATGATCACAAGATTGTTCTTAGCAGAGATGTTATTTTTGAGGAATCTGTATTTTCTTATCGTAATACAAAGTCCTCTCCATATACAAAAACTCAATCCCAATGTTCACCTTCTCAAGCTCAAAATTTGGTTCATGATGAGCAAATTTGTGGATCAAATTTGAATATTCCCCCTTATCCTCCTCCACAAACTTTGCTTATCAATGATGATGTAATTTTAGAAGACTCTTCTTATTCTACTCAAATTCGGCGGCAGGGTTCTGATCTTCAGTTTCAACGTGAACCTATTGTTTCTATAATTTCTACACAAAGAAAGTCCACCAAACCAACAAAGTTACCTTCGAGATTTAAAGATTTTGAAGTTTAACATATTAAAACACTTTCTACTTGACATGGTTCCTCTTCTACATCTATGAGCTTCAATGTATTCACAGAATCATCATTGTCACATTTAGATTCAGATACACTATTTAATCTCCATAAAGTGTTATCCACAAAAGAACCTGTTTCTTATTGAAAAGCAAAGGAAGACCCTAGATGGGTAAAAGCAACGAAGAAAAATCATACTTGGGACTAGGTGGATTTTCCTTATGATAAGACTGCAATAGGAAGCAAATGGATTTACAAAACAAAATTCTAGAAGAATGGAGATATTGAGAGATGTAAAGCCAAAATTGTAGCAAGGGGAGACAATCAAATTAAAGGTAGGAATTTCAAATACACTTTCAGTCCACTAGCTAGATTTACAACTATTAGAATTGTCATTGCTTTAGCAGCAACCTACAACCAGCGTTGCATCAATTAGACATAAATAATGCTTTCATACATAGGTACATTAATGAAGAATTATACATGAGACCTCCTTCTGGTTACACAAAAGCACAACGTGGACATGTATGTAAGCTAAGAAAGTCAATTTATGACCTTAAACAGGCTGCTAGATAGAGGAATAAAGAACTTAGAAATTTTCTTATTCATCTTGGATTTTTCCAATCCAAACAAGATTGTTCCTTATTCACCAGATCTAATAATAAAGATTTTACATTATTATTTGTTATGTTGAAGATTTGCTTATTATTGGATCAAACATTCAGATTATTTATGATGTAAAAAAGGCTTTGCATCAAGCATTTACAATTCAAGATTTGGAGGAAACTTACTTTCTTTCTTGGAATTGAATTAAGAAGAAGAAGTGAAGGCATTCTTTTAAATCCAAGAAAGTATATACTGGATATGATTAGCTCTACAAATATGGGAAATGCTAAAAATACTCCATTTCCTCTTCTAAATGTTTGAAGTTAAGCACTATTGAAGATACAAAGTTACTTAATTCAGAAATATACAGAAGGTTACTTGGAAAACTTCTTTATCTCAATCTAATAAGGCCTGATATTTCATATGCAGTTCAACAACTTAGTCAATTTATGCAGGATCCTAGAACTCCACATTTTTCAGCAACATTACATGTGCTGAAATATTTGAAGGGTACTTTAAACCATGGCCTATTTTATGCTGTTAACACTGCATTGCAGCTCAAGGCATATAGTGATGATGATTGGGGGCAATTGTGCATATTCAAGGAAATCTCTCACAGGTTTTGTGTATTTTTAGGTGATTCATTAATTTCTTGGAAGACGAAGAAATAGAAAGTGACTTATAAAAGTTCAACTGAAGCTGAGTATAAAGCAATGACTCAAACAACGAGTGAAGTTGTTTGGATAGAGGGGTTGCTTCAAAAACTACTGGTAAAAGTTTCTAAGCCCATTTCTTTATTCAATGATAACAAGCCTGCACAGTATATTGCTGAAAATGAAGTGTTTCAAGAGGAAAAAAAAAACATTTGAGAATGGATTGTCATTACATAAGAGATCATATCAAAAGCAATTTTAATGTATTTTCCCATGTCGATACAGCTATGCAGCTTGCTGATTTAATGATTAAACCACTTGGAGTTGATCAACATCGTTTTTTGAGCTTCAAGATTGGCCTTGTTTGTCAGTTTTCTCCAAGTCTATCTTGAGGAGGGGATATTAAGTCATAATCGTATAATATGTTGTATAAAGGTGTTTTGTACATACATTATTTTGTATTCTGTTTCATTTCTACTTTTTCTATATGCACATTATTTTGGGATATAAAGTTGTAAAGGTACTAAGCTGTATTTTCATTAAGTGATAATAACAATAACATGGTTTTAAATCTCAGACTTTAGCCAATATCTCAGCCTAATATCTCAGCTATCTCGGGTGATATTTAAAGCATTTATCACTAAATAAGGTGCCAAATCTCGGATTTTGACTGATATCTCGGATTTTCATCTCGGGTGATCTCGGGGAGATTTAAAATCATTAATAATAAGAGATTTTTCTCTTTCTTTCGACTTTAATGGCGCTTCTCACATCTACTACTTCTAAACATAGGTATATTACCTTTCAAACTCAATGCCATATATTTTAAATTTGTTTAAAATTCATTAAAGTCCTCCTTAATTATAGTTTCCTATAACTATTATACTGAAATGTTGTATGAAATGGGTACCATATAATCGGAAGACAAAGTTATTGTTGACAACATTTTTTTCTTCGTCTCGAACACAAATGTTTTCTGCGTACTAGATAGTGAATGTGTATCAGTTGTTTATCAGGTGGTATGTAATTTGGGAACTAGAAAGGAAGAAGTATGATGCTCCGAATCAAAAAGAGTGCGAACAAGAAAAACAAAAATAGAAATCAAACCATATACGCTAACTTTTCTATCTCTATTTGATCCATTACTAGACAATGGAGCTGCATCTAGAACTTAAACCTGAGCAGACTGATTGTCATCCTTCTGCGCCACTCCTATTCTATATGGACAAGTCATAATATAATGCTCTAGCTGGTCGTAGATGAAACACTTTCCCTTTATTGACCCCTCCTATAATCGCTAGCATAATAACAAGCTATCCCTCAGATCTGACACTTCTCGTCTATTTGAATTTGAAACTTTGGGTCCCTCGTTATTCTTCTTATTGCCACCTTTCTTGTTCTTTGGCCAAGACTTCTTAGAAACCGCCGCCTATGGAGCTTCCATGGCCTCCTCCTTTCCCACCTGAGACATGATTGCCAACTGTAAGGGACTCAAACATCGATCCCATCAGTAAATCAGTAACCGCCAACACTTGAAGTCGTTGGTTCAGCAACGTGGCGAACTTCAGTGCTTTCTTGTGTTATTTGTTGGCCAATTCTACCCTGAATATTGACAACTCATTAAACTTTTTTTTACATATTAGATGACCGATAAATCTCTCCTTGTTTTAAACTGATAAATCTCTCCCACTTTATACCCTCTTTAACTTAGGATGAAATTTCCTTTCGAATCTCTCTCAAAAACCATTCCAATATTGCTCTCCGGCCTCGATCTCGATCACTTCCCACCAATGAGAACCCCCTGCTTGCAGCTACCAAGAGTCAAGCAGAACTCTTTCCCTATCTTCAAGTCGCATATCGCCAAATATCCTCTCGTTGTTGCTCAACCATGTCCGAGCCTACACAAAAGTCTCTGACCCTAAAAAAGACCTATCATCTAAATTGGAAAATCCCTTGCAAAGCTCGGAGAAACCAGTTGTCGCCGGTGGACAAGCGAGTGCTGGATCTTGCACATTCTTTTGTGGTTATGCTGGTACCATAACGTAGAGGTACCTACAAAACCAATCAGGGATTGTGATTCCCTTAGAAGACTAGGGACATTTGTCATTCTTTGCAAGAGAAATATAGAAATTTACATTCGAAGGAATCGAAGAAATGTTTTATTGGACTTGTGGATTTTTTCTGTAAACTTTATATCTTTTAACATATTCTTGTTTGGAAAATCAATTTATTTGGAAAAATTCTTTACTTGTAAAACAAATTTTTAGAAATCCAGTAACCTTAGGCTCTGATACCAGATGTAACACCCCATACCCCTTAACACATCGTAAACAAGTCATGCTAAGGAATGTGGAACAAACCGTTAATGTTGTAACACCCCATACTTCTTAACGTCACCCATATGAGGATTTCATTAAAAAGTGTGAAGCGTATAGGTATAAAATAACATCACAGAGACTAAAATTTACCAGACAACAAATGAAATCACAGCAGAACTTAAATTTTTATTTAAAGTAGAATACAAAAATTTCTTAATGGATTTTTTTAACATAAATTTTTTAAAGTAAAAATACTCTAATTTTCTATTAAATACAATAAAGTTAATCAAAAGTTTACATTTATTTACATATATTTGTACATGTTTTAATTTAAAATTCAGAATGTACTAGTTATAATTTGGTTGAATGATTGCTTTTCATTTAATTATCGTTTTTATGTTTTTTTTAAACCTTAAGTATGAATTTTATGTATTATTTTAGAGTCATCCATTATATCCTCGTTATTTACTCATTTTATTCCCGTTATGATTTTGGTGCCTATTTAATAGTGATTTGCTGAGCGCTTTTACTGCGCAGATACATAGATCACATAATATACTACCTTAAATTCTTCTATCTCCTAGTTGTATATCGAAATATGTCCATCAAACTACAACCCTTTAATATTTGATCGAAAAAAAATATGTGATTCATATATGAAGTAAACGATTAGATTTGAGAGGGGACATGGGCTCGTTGATTTTGGTTTCGGACAAATTGGTACTCCCTCGGCTCTAATCAACGACGAACAGGCTTAGTGGGGTCTATAATCCCCAGTAACATTTTGTAATTAAATTAGAGCTTATTTGAATACCATGGCGTGTTGGAGTCTCTACCAAACAAATAACAACAACATTTGATAGCCTAAACTAATTTAGGCCCTGTTCATTTTAATATCAATGAATTTGTTAGCACATATATCCTAGCTCTCCAAGCATAATAAATTCAACCGTAAAGGATACCCTTTCCTTATTCAAATCCGTATTAGTGCTATTTTCAGTTTGTTGCCTTGTAAAATCCAAGTGAATAAACGTCAACTTAGAAAAAAGGTGTTTCATAAAACGTAGTCTAATTCAATTCTGCTAGGAGTGTTTGCTACTTTGCTTTATAAAATTGTCACTATAAATTTATATTGCTGCTAATAATAGATAATGCAAGTATTTAAAAATTATTCACAATTATGAAAATATTAAAGCTTTAATGATATTTCAATTGCATGATGGTGCAGTAAATGCTTCTGTGATAGAATTTATCATTCTAGGATATGGATTATTTATTAATGCAACTACCATGTTGTAATCCTTGATGTCCATGAATATATATGAATCTATTTTTGTCAAACATAAAATCTTTCGTTTATTTTCTGCCTTACTGAATGATATTTCTGTGTACGTCACCGGCTCTAATCCCTTATGTTTTTTTCATTATACGTGATAATAATTGAAGTATACCGTACATAAACTAGGAAGCTCAAGCATGTGTTTCACAAAGCATATCTCACACATTTTTGTTTGTAAACAATTAGGAAATAAATAAGATGAATATTTTTATACAGCCGGAGTCAATAATAATGTTATAGAAGAGCTGGAACGAGGAGAAAAGAAATCAGTCGGCTGGTGTGAATGCTAAACTTTCTTTTTATTCCAAATGCTACCCAGAAATATTCGTATTTAAATAAAAGACATATAAGTGAATCCTAAAGTTGCGTATGGCAGTGACACATGCTGATCTGATCATGCTTTAGAAATCAAAGTACAGTAGGTTTTATTAAAACAAAAAGTCATATACTATTTTATAGTCGTAGACTTAACGCAAAAGCCGGTCTTTAACAAAAGGAACACGCACCAACTTTGCCCGTAACAAAGTACAGGAAATTGCACAAGAAATAGCGACATAATTGACAGGTATTGTTCAAGCCAACCTATAAATAGAACTATACCAGCAGCTGAAACGATCGTAACCCTTGATGCAGATAAGATTACTGATCGAGATAAGAAACAATGACTAGAGACTTAAACAGTGGAAATACTGCTGGCAGATTCATGTGCAGCGCCTACAGTATAAACGATATCCAAGGTTCATCACTGCTATTCGTGATTGCCATTGCTACCATGGTACTATGTGGTTTCTTTTAATGCAGTAATTAATTTTTTAGCTTGCATCTTCTTCTTCCCATTAGACCACTATGGTATGGCTCCCTTAGTGCACTTGGTTCCCACTTCAGCTCTGGCCATCTTACAGCAAAGTCGTCCTTCCAACCGCGGAGTGGCTTCTTCTGCTGCCCAAGATACAATACCACTACTGTTCTCCAAATTTCCCAAATTTATCACTAGAAATCAATTCAAATATGTCTTCCTCACAATTTCGTAACTGCATCAAACTCGGATGCTGCAGACTTCTTCTCGGCTTCTATGGTTTCATTCTGGCATATTGTTTTTTGTAGTCTTTATTTTTTTACTGTGATATCACAGCCGATCAGCAGTGATAAATTTACGCCCGTCTGACAGTTGATGCATGGCTATGCCTACAGATTTTGTGTTTCATAGTAATAATATTGGCAGGCTTGTGGCATGAGTTAAGCATTTAAAACCCATGGCCATCATTTTAGCTTACTTTTAATTCACTGAAGCCTACTACTATTATCGCACAACGGTGGAAAAACCGACCGTTAAAGGTGTTCAATATGAAATATAAAATTAAAATAAGAACAACTTCACTTGTTTTCTGGACAAGTGAAATTAATATTCTCTATACTCTATAGGTCAATGACCATCTAAATCCAAGTTTAATTAAGTGGACTAATTCAACATAATATCAGGAAGTAACTTGTTTATTTTTTGTTTGAAGTGATTAATTGTCCAGTAGAATGAGGCGTTTCCATTGCCATGCAAACTTGCAACATATATATAACAATTGATAATGCATTTGTATAATTGTATTTGCTCTTGCTAATTTATTTGTTTTAACCAGGGGTATGAGTATTTCTGGGTGTAGCAGTTATGTCCAGTTTCGTATATTTTTTTTTTGGAAAAAAAAATGTAGCTAATAAAACATATGTTTGGAATAATGCCCTTCCACCCCCCCCCCCCCTAAATAAAAAAAAAGAGGTTCGAAATAATCCAAGTGATATCAATCATATTAGCTTGTCAATTTAAATGCAAGCTAGCTGCGCCAAAACTGTTTACTACATCACACCAATTATTTTCTTGGATAGCCAGTTTTCGGTAAATCTGAGTTTCACTAGAGTTTTATGAAAATTTCAATAAATTTGAGTTTTCAGTGTACTATAGATATTGCTAATGATGAAAGAAAGTGATCAAAATGTATTAAATTCGAATATGCTCTGTGCACTTCAGTTTTAAATATTTCACATTCTACAACAATTTTTGATGAATGCAGTTATTTTGTCTTAACAGTTAAACCCAAGGAGGTTATATCACCATTTCACTATAATTTAAGAGGTAGCACATGCTCTTGTTAAGCCAAAAAATAGTACCCACGGGAAGAACACAAATATTTTTGCTAAATTGTTTGGATTAGGTTCAAAATGATGGTATTGATTCTTTCAGGCTGTGTAAAATGACTGATGTATTCCTTGTGTTTGGTCAAACTATCTTGTGGTAAATCTAATTAAGCAGCATAACATCAAAATTGCTCCTCATTTTGGTCTGCCGAAAGGCCGGGAGCTTGGTAATGCAACTTTGTGTACATATCCAAGCTGATGGTGAACTGTTTCAGATCATTCATTGATTTCTATTTGATTTGCAATTTTCTGGTTACCTTCTTTTGTATATGTTTGTTGCATTCCATTGTCCAGTAGATTGAGGCGTTTTGTAATGTCATGGTATAACAAGACGCACAAAAATCAATTAAGCAATATGATAGGGTGAAATCTTTAAGTTAATCCACACGTGGATTAACTTACAAAATAGTTGTGGATTAACTTATTAAAGTAAAACGGTGGATTAACTTATTAAAATCGTGGATTAGAATAAAAATTACCTATATAAAACTATCAAAAGTAATAATAAAAAATAACATGTAAATCCTCGGTTTTTTCTTACACATGTATTTCTGTAGCCTCAACAGATCTGAGATGTAGGTGGGGTCTATGACTTTTGCGTGGATCTGGAGCCTGGCGTCGCGAATCTAAAGTGGGCGAAGCAGGCGACCAGATCTGGAGCCTAAAGCCACGAATCATAAGCGGGTGACCGAATCGCTGAATGCATTGCAAAAAATGAAAGAGGTAGATTGGATCAGAAGTTTAGGACGGGCGTGGAATTGGAGCATTGGCGTTGAACAAGGGGTTGAATTTTCTGTCATGACTGTTAGAATATAATTCACTACAGATCTGGACATAACCACATTGATTCAATCGAGAATGAACTGAATAAGATCAATAAAATTAGCGGAAGCCATACCTGAATCCATCGGTGTTTGCTGATACGTAGAATTAGGTTGAGGTTTGATCTTCCAAATTGACACAAGCTCAGATCTATAAATGTGTTTCTATAGAAGAGGTAAGAGAACACTCCGATAACTTGTGTAATTCGGGGACCATAACCCTATATATATAGTAGTGTGATATTTTTAGTTCGGCCCTTCAACAAACTAAAAATTATCACTCCGGTATCCACACATTATTATATTACATGACAATTATACCCTAAAAGTCCTCAGATATTTATTTCAAACTAGATCACGTATTCGGACTTAGTCATAAGATAGCCAATACATTAGCATATGTGGCCCCAATAGGTTGAATATTTCCAACAATCTCCCCCGGGCCACATATGCAACTTTATAAATGTATTTACTTTATGAGCTCTCAAATAGCTATCTTAATAATAAGGTATATCCAAAACAATCTCGTCCATTGATTGTGTTAATATAGGACCAAAGCGGCTTCCGTCACTATCATTGTAACTAAACCCATCAATGATCACATATACTAACATAACCAAATGACATAGATCAATCATGTATGTGTAGCATGAAAATTACATGAAATGTGATCTTTGCATGCCTATTTCCAACTGGTCCAACTTTACTTTATTAAGATCAAAATGTTCAATATATGTATATATGAACAAATGGAGTGCAAAAGAAAAATGACTTTATTTCTTTATTTCTGATCAGAAAAACTAAAGTATGTCCATAACCAAATTATAGAGCAACATCATAAAAAAACTAATTTATTACAAACTCCCCCTGAACCAAAATATCCTTAAATAAAAGATACACCCATTTTAGCAACATGCTCATGAAAGACCTTGGGTGGTAATCCTTTTGTAAGCGGATCCGCCAACATGGAATTTGTCCCAATATGCTCTATGGATATCAAACCATTCTGCACTCTCTCCTTCACAACAAGAAACTTGATGTCAATATAATTTGACTTGCTTGAGCTTCTATTGTTATTGGAATATAATACTGCTGATTTATTGTCACAATATAACTTTAATGGTCTTTCAATACTATCGACAATGCGCAGCCCAGTGACAAAATTTCGCAGCCATTTCCCATGATTAGATGCCTCGTAACAAGCCACAAACTCTGCTTCCATGGTAGAAGAAGCTATGAGTGATTGCTTAACACTCTTCCATGATATGGCTCCCCCACTTAGTAGAAATATATATCCTGAAGTGGATTTTCTACTATCTGGGCATCCAGCAAAGTCAGAATCAGAATACCCAATGATCTCCAACTGATCTGATCTTCTGTATGTAAGCATATAGTCCTTTGTTCTCTTAAGATACCTAATAACCCTTTTTGCTGCTTTCCAGTGATCCATTCCAGGATTACTAAGATATCTACCCAACACTCCTACAATGTACGCAATATCCGGACGCGTACACACCTGAGCATACATCAAACTCCCTACGATAGATGCATAAGGAATTTTCTGCATTTCATTAACTTCAAGGATGTTATTAGGGCATTGTTTGAGACAAAATTTATCTCCTTTAGCGATAGGGGTATCTCCTACTTTACAATCTTGCATTCCAAACCTTTCAAGCACCTTTTCTATATAGCCTTTTTGTGACAATCCAAGAATACCACGTGAACGATCACGGTGTATTTGGATTCCTAATACAAAAGAAGCTTCGCCAAGATCTTTCATTTCAAAGTTGTTTGAAAGAAATCTCTTGGTTTCATGCAATGTATGTAAATCATTGCTGGCTAGCAATATGTCATCAACATATAAAATCAAGAATGCAAATTTACTCCCACAAAACTTGTGATACACACAGTTGTCAATAATGTTCGCCTCGAAACCAAATGAGGTAATTACATTATGAAATTTGTAGTACCACTGACGAGATGCCTGTTTGAGTCCATAAATGGATTTCTTTAATCTGCAAACCGTATTCTTTGGATCTCCGACCACAAAGTTTTCTGGTTGCACCATATAAATTGTTTCCTCAATGTCTCCATTGAGAAAAGCAGTCTTAACATCCATTTGATGTAACTCAAGGTCAAAATGTGCAACAAGCGCCAAAATTATTCTAAAAGAATCTTTCAATGAAACCGGAGAGAAAGTCTCTTTAAAATCGATGCCTTCCTTTTGAGTAAAACCTTTTGCTACAAGACGTGCCTTGTATCTTTCTACTTTACCTTCTGCATCCCTTTTGGTTTTAAATATCCATTTACCACCAATGGGTTTTGCACCTTCAGGCAAAGTGACAAGGTCCCAAACTTTATTGTCTTGCATGGATTTATACTCCTCATTCATAGCCTCAATCCACTTTTGAGAATTAATATCTTGCATGGCTTGGTGCAAGTTGATAGGATCATCTTCCACCAATCCATTGTGATCCTCTAATTCTTGAAGAAATACCACATAATCATCCGGAATGGCACTTCTTCTATCTCGAGTGGATCTTCTTAATGGTAATTCTTGTTGAGGTTGTTGAGTTTGTTCTTGTAGAACATTGTCTTCAACTTGAAAGGGATTTTCTTCAACATTGTCTTGTTGAGGTTCCATATTTACTTCTTGATCAATGACATGCACGACAACCGTCATATCATTTGAAGAAGTAACCTTAGTGGATATCATAGATGATGTTTCCTCCTCAAAAGCAATGTTCCTTACTTTATTTCTCCCCCCAAACTCTACATCCTGAAAAAATGTTGCAGTTCCCGTCTCAAAATTTTTCCTTAGTGTGAGATCATAAAATTTATAGCCCCTAGATCGCTCAGAATAACCAATAAAGTAGCTGCTCACTGTTTTAGAGTCCAATTTTCTTTCATTGGGCCTATAAGGCCTTGCCTCAGCTGGACATCCCCAAATATGAAAATGCTTTAGAGTGGGCTGTTTGCCTGTCCAAAGCTCATAAGGTGTTTTGGCAGCTGCTTTAGTGGGTACCCTATTAAGGATATAAACTGCTGTGTTTAATGCCTCTCCCCAGAGTGATTTTGGTAAGGTAGAATGACAAATCATACTCCTTACCATATCTTTAAGGGTTCGGTTTCGTCTCTCAGCAACACCATTCATGCTAGGTGAACCCGGCATTGTGTATTGTGGGACTATTCCGCATTCCTCTAGGAAGTGGGCAAACGGTCCTTGGCATTGTTCACCTGATCCGTCAGATTTACCGTAATATTCACCGCCACGGTCAGATCTGACAGTTTTTTATTCTTTTGTTGAGTTGGTTCTCAACCTCTAACTTAAATTTCTTGAACATGTCCAAGGATTCCGATTTATCATGTATAAGATATAGGTAGCCATATCTTGAATAGTCGTCTATGAATGTGATAAAATATTGTTGACCATTCCATGATGCCTCAGGAAATGGACCACAAATGTCTGTATGTATCAATTCTAAGACGTCGGTTGCTCTATTGGCACCTATTTTCTTATGTTTGGTCTGTTTTCCCTTGATACACTCTATACAAACATCAAAGTCTGAAAAATCGAGGGATTGCAAAATGCCATCTGACACAAGCTTTTGAATTCTAGCTTTAGATATATGACCTAAGCGCTTGTGCCATAATACGGCTGAATTTTCTTTATTAGCTTTCCTTTTAGTACCATGTAATTCCACATGCAAGGCTTCATTATAAGATGAATTAACATCAAGCATATATAAGTTATCACAAACATTAAGAGAACCAGTTCCAATAAGAGTTGAATTTATTGATAAACTAAAAATACCATTCCCAAATGAACAAGAATAACCAGATTTGTCCAATTTAGAAATAGAAACCAAATTCCGTCTAAATGACGGTATTACAAAAGTATCAAATAAATCCAAATAAAACTGAGTTCCTAATAATAACTTAAAATGCCCAATAGCCCACACTTGAACCGATTTTCCATCGCCCACATAGATGTATCTTTCCGCATCAGTTGGAATTGGAGCATTGGCGTTGAACAAGGGGTTGAATTTTCTGTCATGACATGTCTAAAATATTTTTGCTAAGATGTTCTATAGGTATGGAATTAAAAAGACTCAAGCAAAATTATTTTCATCCTGCATAAATTTTCAACTTATTGGTTCCTACCATGGAAGAACGTGCTACTCTGTTATGTTCAGTCTATTTATGTGAAATAATAAATGATTAAGACCGTCTACGATATATAAGACAAATGAAGAGTTTCATGTTTAGACAATTGCACCATAGGAATAATTGCACTTTGTTTAGAAGGAAAGAGGCAGGATATTACTTAACAATGTGTGTAATGCATTGATATTTTAAGAAGCAGGACATTCCAATACGTAGAACATTTGATTATTTTAGAAAACTACAATATTTCAGATATGATGGTAAAATTGAAGTTTACGGTTAAAAGATTGAATTGGAAAAATGTGCAAATATTTGATTTTGCATCCAAATTTCAAGAATACAAAATCGAAATCTGCCATTGTATTATACTATTATTACTTCTAAAAGTAAAACTGGGTCATTAATTATTAAATATTAATGAATAATATAACATTATTAATGATTAGTAACTAGTAATATATTATTATATTTAATAATTTGTAACATATTACGATTAATATATTATTATTTAATAATTAATTATTAAATGATCAAAAAATCAATATTAATTTTAAGAAAGTATTGTAATTATTAATTATTGATTGCCAAATTGGTAATAGACATTTATTACAACAGACAATTTATTATCATTGTAAAATTAACATCGGTAAAAACGGGCATTACTTGTTGCAGGATCTTCTTATTTTCTATTCTGAGATATGTATGTATTTGAATCTATTCGTGTTTATACAGATCGTCTTCATAGCCAAATGGGCATTACCACATAAAATTCAACTTTATATAGCCAAAACGGGCATGTGCTAGTACAATGGGAGTTTTGTGAACCTTTTAAAATATGCATCTTTTTATTCAAAGATATGGTAAAAATGGGCATTACCACGTAAAATTCAACTTTATATAGCCAAATGGGTGTTTTGAGAACCTTGTAAAATATGCATCTTTTACAACGTGTGTTTTTCGAACGTTGTAAAATTAACATCTATTACAACAGGTCTGAAAGACAGATGTAATAGTATTCTAGTACAACGGGTAATTCATGCCCCTTGTAAAAAGGGTGTTGTAAAGAACGCCTAATACAACGGTCCGAAAATGACCGTTGTAATAACATTCTATTACAACAGGCAGTCCTTGCTCGATGTAAAAAGGACGTTGTAATAGGGTATTTTTGTTGTTGTATGTCCAGGCATAATAGATTCAGTAAAAGAAATTAAAGACCTATAATACATGCAACGGTAAAGGATACCCTTTCCTTGTTCAATTCTGTATTAGTGCTATTTTCAGTTTGTTGCCTTGTAAAATCCAAGTAATTAAACGTCAACTTAAAAAAAAGGTGTTTCATAAAACGTAGTCTAAATCAATTCTGCTAGGAGTGTTTGCTACTTTGCTTTTTAAAGTTGTCACAATAAGTTTATATTGCTGCTAATAATAGATAATGCAAGTATTTAAAAATTATTCACAATTATGAAAATATTAAAGCTTGAATGATATTTCAATTGCATGATGGTGCAGTAAATGCTTCTTTGATAGAATTTGTCATTATAGGATATGGATGATTTATTAAAGCAACTACCATGTTGTAATCCTTGATGTCCATGAATATATATGAATCTATTTTTGTCAAACATAAAACCTTTCTTTTATTTTCTGCCTTACTGGATGATATTTCTGTGTACGTCACCGGCTGTAATACCTTATGTTTTTTTCATTATACGTGATAATAATTGAAGTATACCGTACATAAACTAGGAAGCTCAAGCATGTGTATCACATATCATATCTCACACATTTTTGTTTGTAAACAATTAGGAAACAATTAAGACGAATATTTTTATACAGCCAGAGTCAATAATAATGTTATAGAAGAACCAGAACGAGGAGAAGAGAAATCAGTCGGTTGGCAGTGACATTATATGCTGATCTAATCATGCTTTTGAAATCAAAGTACAGTATTGCTTTATAAAAACCAAATGTCATATACTATAGTTATTGTCATAGACTTAACGCAAAAGCCAGTCTTTAACAAAAGGAACACGCACCAACTTTACCCGTAACAAAGTACAGGAAATTGCACAAGAAATTGCCACAATTGACAGGTATTGTTCAAGGCTTCAAGCCAACCTATAAATAGAACTATACCAGCAGCTGAAACGATCGTAACCCTTGATGCAGATAAGATTACTGATCGAGATAAGAAACAATGACTAGAGACTTAAACAGTGGGAATACTGATGGCAGATTTATGTGCAGCGCCTACAGTATAAACGATATCCAAGGTTCATCAATGCTATTCAAGGCTGCGTTCATTGTTTGCGTGGTGTTTATGTTATGTGGTAGGAGTAGGAGTAGGAGGAGGTGGTGGTGGCCATTTTGGTGGAGTATGTGGTGGTGGCAGCTTTGGCTGCTGTGGGTGCTCCGACCAAATACAATGCAGAAACACTGTCTTTGTGAAATCTAGAAGCTCAGTGAAGATTCCATATTATTATTAGTAGGGAAGAAGGCTATGTATATATCCTTTCAACTTATTGCTGTGTATAGTCCTAGTGCTTGATTTATCTAGTTGAATGTATTGTAATTAAACGGTAAACATATCTTTAAAAAAGGAGAGTTGATGAACCAAAAAAACAGACTGATCATATGATGAACTGAAGTTTCCCATGAATAAATAACCAACTATTACTTTTGATTGCCATTGCTACCATGGTACTATGTGGTTTCTTTTAATGCAGTAATTAATTTATTAGCTTGCATCTTCTTCTTCCCATTAGACCACTATGGTATGGCTCCCTTGGCGCATTTGGTTCCCACTTCAGCTCTGGCCATCTTATAGCAAAGTCGTCCTTCCGACCACAGAGTGGCTTCTTCTGCTGCCCAAGATACCATCGCATCTACCACTCCTGTTCTCGAAGCTTGGAAAATTTTCTCACTGAAATCATGTTTTGATCCCTGAATTATTATTATTATTGTTACAAAAAATACTTTCCATTGGAACCTATTGTGTATGACAATTTCATCAACTCCAATGGTTTACATACCGTAATATTACGGTTAAATATTCTGGGTTTTAGCCAACAGGCGGACGCTGATCAGTGCCCTATGGTTATCGTTGCCTCCTCGTGCTAGAACGCTTGACCTGTGATTCATATCGAGAACGCTGTGCCTTCCACCTCATATCATCAACGCACCGCCTCCGCCTCGTATTGGCCACACCCTGCCTCGTATCGCACAACTCCCACTTCGTATCACACCTCCTCCACTTTGTTGGGTAAACTTTAAATGCATTATTAACGAAGAATAATAAAATGAAGGGACAAGTGTTTTTATAGGTGAAAAGGTAAGAGAAGTTAATGGTCTTTATGTTCATTGTTCAAGGGATGTGTGTTTAGAGTCAAGAGTTATGTTCGTTCGTTAAGTGTTGTGTCTGTTTGTTTTAAGAGTCATGTTAATTAATGTTGTGTCTTTTAAGAAGCTATGTAAACCACTATATGTATGAGTGGTTATTTAGTTGTAAAGAAGGAAGATTGAAGTTGAAATAAAAGAAATTAAAAGAAGTATTCTTCCTCTAAATAAAATCATCTATTCTCCTCTTCTTCTATTAAACAAATTGGTATCAGAGCCTAAGTTGAAATTATGGTATTTTTATTCTTCTCATCGTTCGTTCTCACAAAAGAAAACATCGAAAAGTGGAGTAGTAGAAAGAAAGAAGAGTTAATCTCCAAAGGACTATGGGAGATTGTTGAGAGTGACTATAAATGGCCAAAAGACGTTAAAAACATGACGGAGAAAGAGAGTGAGACGTTTACAAGCTTGAGAAGGAAAGATCTTCAAGCTTTTATGGTGTTGAGTGAGAACGTTGATAAAGAAGCATGGTATCATATTAATGGAGAAAAAACGGCAAAAGATTCGTGGAATTTGCTGAAAGAGATTTATACAAAGGATTACAAAGGAGAAGATGAAGAGGAAGTTGATGAAGATGATGAAGATGATGAAGAAGAGATCGAAAGATTCAAAGCGGTGCTAATGGAAAAGAAAGTTGCTAAAGAAAAAGAAGACAAAGAAGAGGTCGAAAAAGCTAAAAAAGAGTTGATGAGAAAGAAAGCTGACAACGAAAAAGAGGACGAGATTGAGAAAGACATAATTGAAAGTGAGAACAACTCTAAGGATGGGCATGATGCTTGCATGGCAAGCGGAGAAAGTAGAAAAGAGGAATTGTAGAATGATGACGATTTAAAGAATACAAACAAGGTAGATGTAGCAGCTGGTGTGGTTGAGGAAGCAGCTGGCAAGACAAGCATTGAGGATGACAAGGTTAATGTAGAAGTTGGTATGATAGGGAGAGAGGCCGCTGACAAGGCAAAAGAAGAAGTAAAAGAAAAGCAGAAGATGGAGAAAGAAAACACGTTAAAAAAGGAGGAAGTGAGAGAAAACGCAAAAGATAACAATTTATTGGGCAAATTGAGCTGTTTGGAACTCCCCCAGTACCTACGCCCCAGATCGATGTATGCTTTCACATTGATTTGAATGGAATGTTGTGCGTGGCTGCTGAACATAAGACAATCGGGCAGAAGAACAATATAATGATCGTTAAACACTTCTTGGAGGAATTGTGCAGTCCGATTATTGCAAAGATGTATCAACAGGGAGGAGTTTCTGTCAGGGAAGAGATAGAGATGCACAAGAAAAAGGTAGAAGCTAAGAATGTGTTGGAGAGCTATGTAAACTATATGAAATATAAGATCAAGGATGATAAGATTGGTGGAAGGTTGAACGATAGTGATAAGAAAAAGGCAGAGGATGCAATTGAAGTTGTGATTCCGTGCTTGCATCGTTTTCCGCTGGCCGAAGCAGAAAAGTTTGAGGACAAAATGGAGGAGCTGGAAGAATACAGTAGAATCAAATATAAAAAAATTGAAAATGCAGGCATTCCAGGAGGAAATATTGAAGCTGTCTTGAATGTTTTTCTTCCGGATGAAATATACATTAAGCAACCTCCCGAATTCAGAGAGAAACATGAAGAGCTAGCTGGTGACGTATACAAGCTGCCCTGAAAGACTAAAGCATTTAAGTTCACGGGGGAGTTTTGTTGGGTAAACTTTAAATGCATTATTAATGAAGAATAATAAAATGAAGGGACAAGTGTTTTTATAGGTGAAAAAGTAAGAGAAGTTAATGGTCTTTGTGTTCATTGATCAAGGGATGTGTCTTTAGAGTCAAGAGTTATGTTCGTTCGTTAAGTGTTGTGTCTGTTTGTTTTAAGAGTCATGTTAATTAATGTTGTGTCTTTTGAGAAGTTATGTAAAGCACTATATATATGAGTGGTTATTTAGTTGTAAAGAAGGAAGATTGAAGTTGAAATAAAAGAAATTAAAAGAAGTATTCTTCCTCTAAATAAAATCATCTGTTCTCCTCTTCTTCTATTACCTCGTATCGGCAACGGGACCTCATTCAGGTATTTTTGTTTTATTTTAGAATATTAAATTCTTATAGAGAATATAATACTGTGTCGGTCACGTGTTGTACATATACCATAATATACTGTAAAGACTTTTACTTTTGGTTTTACAGCCTGTAACAGTTGGTAATAGAGATTTCATTTTTCCTATGTAAGAAATAATGAAGACCTAGTTCTCCCTTCTTCTTCTCATGGTATCGGAGCCATCGATTTTGGTTTCTGATTTCATCAATTTCCTTAAATCTTCTTCTTATTTCCTATTTCTTCATTTTTTTGTTTTCTTTTGCTCTCTATTCTTCTACAAATCTTAGATCTGGTACTTTTCCCTAATTGGATCTGAAAATGACGAATGATTTCGGTTCATCGGAATCTGAAGTTCCTACTCAGAATTTTCATGCGGTCAACTTTAATGATCCATATTATCTTTGAAACAGTGATCATCCAGCCGTGCAACTTGGAAACCATATTTTGTCTGGATTTAATTTTCTAAATTGGTCTAGAACTGTTAGAATGACAATGATTGCTAGAAATAAACTGCAATTTGTTGATGGAACTCTTCCTAGACCTTCAATTAATTCTCCTGATTATCAAAAATGGGTTAGAAATGACTATATGGTGATGTATTGGATTTTGAACTCGATGGACAAGACTTTATCTGAAAGCTTTATGTTCATTGATTTGTCTGTTGAGTTGTGGAAAGAGTTGGCAGAAAGGTTTGGTCAAACAACGGCCCCTAGACTATTTGAATTGCATCAGAAATTGACGTCTACACATTAGAATGACCTCAGTATTGCTGAATATTATGGACAGTTGAAAAATGTGCGGGATCAATTACAACTTCTTGAAGGATTTCCTGATTGCTCTTGTGGTGCGATGAGGAATTGCACTTGTGGAATACTTAAAAAAATTGTTGAAAATGATCAACGAAATAAGATGATGAAGTTCTTGTCAGGACTTACCAAAGAATACGATCTAGTCAAAACTAACATTCTATGTTCTGATCCTCTTCCATCTGTCCACAAAGCGTATTATATTTTGCAGCAAGTGGAACAGTAAAATAAGTTGGGTGATAGGTCTTCTAATCAACCAGGCATGAGTGCATTCGACAATATGAAGACTTTTCCTAAACCAAATTTCCAGAGCATGAAAAGAGAAAATAAGAAGCAGAAGAATGAAGCCTTTTGTGAGAATAGTAAGAAAAGGGGACATTCAATTAAGCAGTGCTTTAAGTTGATTGGATTTCCTGATTGGTGGAACAAGGAAATGAATGCAAAGACAAAACAATCGCAACGAATTGCAAACAACGCTCAAACTTCTGAAAATCGGGGAGTTCTTGGAAGTAGGCCACAAATAGTTGGTGAATTAAATGCTGCAGCGAATTCTTTTACCTCTGAAAATCAACAAGTTGATCCTATCATGGTCTCTGCCCTTTATAATACTGTTTTGAAGATGATTCAGAATTCAAATTCTTCTCATATGGAGGATAATCCTCTTGCTCCTTCGGCTAATTTTGCAGGTATTAGTTCTGCAACTAATACTGATGCTAAGTTTTGTGATCAAAATAGTTAGATAATGAGTGCTGCTAAAAGCATCCAAATTTCTTCTTCTTAATACCATGCGTGGTATTAGAAAGTATAAACCTAGGTGCTTTTTGAGACACCCCACCTCCATTAAGGTCACTCACAAAGAGAATGCCTTAACTTTAGTGGAGGTTTTTAAGTAAAAGTCACAGATAAACACAAGACAGATATATAAACACATATATATAAGCAGCAGAAAACAAACAGACTTTTTATTTCATAAATACGTGTTCATACAAATCATTTCCATAACTGTCACATAATAACTTCCAAAACATTACATCATCATTTCTGTCTTGGTTATTAAATAAAGAAGCATAAAACAAAATTAAAACTGCATAAATCCCCACAGAGTGTGTCCAACAGCCATAGCCAAGGAAAGAGAGTCCAAACCGTACATCTACTATCTTGAAGCTTGCAAAGAGTCTGACTAAGCTGAGTTGTTTCCTCCCTGTGGACGTGGGGGGGGGGGGGGGGGGGAACGAAAGAAAAGATGACGAAAGAAAATAGGGTCAGACATAAAGCCTGGTAAGTCTAGTGACTCTTCAGTATGAGAATAAGAAAAAGGGCATAATAGGTATAAACTGGAAATAGGAAAGTATCATAAACTAAGATAAAGCAGTTCGAATCGAATATACTATCGCACCCCACACTATATCTCTGCACCTACTTGTACTGTCTTAACTGGCACCCCATGATTGGGGTGAAGTGATCCCCTTTTTAAAGATCGGCTCCTACTCTCATAATCATCTGTGTCTTACGACCCCCAAAGATTGTAGATACCTATGCTGGTCCCACCGTGGGGTGTATCAAGTCCCATGGTGGTGGCCCGACACAATAATAGAATACATAGGTTATACTACTGGTGCCCCAGTGCCCTGTTTGTCCGCTCCGAAGTGTGTGCACGCCCGCACTCCGTTAGAACCTACACTGTTGCACCCACCGCCGTCGCTTTTGACCGCTTACAATCAGCCCAGTAATCGTGCCCTACCATGCCTAGTTTCAGGGTACCATGATACCTAATTGGGTTACTGCTGAAATGGGTCCTCGTTACTAGGGTTTTCTAGTCAAACATGTTAAGTGGTTAAGTGTCTGTATTTACCTAACCTCACCCATCAGTTTAAATTTTACATGTTGAATTGGTTAAGTGTTTTAGTTAACTTAACCCTACCATCCTGACTTGTCTCTCCTTAGCTTTTTAAAGCACCGACCACTCACATTAGATAAGTATTGTTACTGGATGTGCCGGTCAGTTTCGGGCAGGTTTACACCGTAACTCAGTCTAACTTCGGGTCCTTATTGGGCTCAATGCTTAACCACCCACATTGGATAGGTATTGTTGTGACTACTGGACAGCCGGGCGGGTCTGGGCAGGTTTACATCACAACTCAATCCAACCTCGTGTTAAGCATACTCTTATTTTCTAAATTTACATATTTGTCTTTATTACTTGTTATATGTAAATTTGTTAACAATTAAATGTTATGGCCCACTTTCCAAGTTTAACATTTTTGGTACCAGAATTTATACCATTCAAGTGCCACCAATTTTGGCAAGTGACAAACATGCCAATACATATATTTTTCACCAATTTATGTCAAGTTTCCTATAATTACCAATTTTTCCCAACGTTACCCCATCTAAGTATTAGGCTGACAATCTTAGCCTAATTTTACGTTCGCATGATTTTTAACATATAATATTAGGCTAAAAACTTAGCCTAATTTTGCGTACTCAAAATTGGCATAAAGAAATTCATTAACATAAACATGTCATAGGTGTAAACTTGGCATTCTTGCCATAGTCAATATGAACATCATTGGTGTGAACTTGCAAAATAGTCAACATACATATATGTGAATTTGCAGCATAGACTGAATCATAGGTTTCAACTTGTCATGTGAACTTGCATTAAAAAGGGGAATCTAACTAAACAAGTGTCACATGAATTAGCATATGATTTAGACAACATAAGCCTAAATATGTGTAGATCTAGACATAACATCGAACATCACTAGCATATGACAAGAATATGACATGTCCATAAAGTATGAATAATTTCATCGCATGTGTGAACTAGATCCAAGCATATGTCTAATTACAAAATGAAACATGTATTAAAGTGGATCATGACATGGATCCAATTATGAACTTTGCAACTTTTGCATAGACATATGAGCATGTATATGAACTTAATCATTTAGGCATAGGGGTTCTATTGTACAACATATAACTTGTCATAATCACCTAAACATATAGGTGTAGATATGAACCAAATAACTTGTATGTGAATTTGAATAGATCCAACATCAACTAGATTAATCCACAAACATTCTAATGGATCCAACATCAAATCAATTATACCACAAACATCACAATACCATTCACAACAAACTCATTACAACACATAGGTATGGATTAACATCATCGTTATACAATAACACAATTCCATTTCCATTTTACATCGAATCAAATCCTAACTTTTATTCACATCGGAAAAATCACTATACTTACAACAAATGACGGTCTTGTTTTCTAATTTCTGAGTTCTGAATTTGAAATGCTTTCCTTTGGATAGATGAACGTTGTTTGATTCTTGATTTACTTTAGTTTTGGCTCGTCTCTAAGCTTTCTCTAACTGACGGCTACTCTTAATTTCCTCCCAGCAGCATGACGGCTCTAGTTCTATATTATTTGTGTGAATTTAGGTTGAATCTAAGGTTGTTTACATAGAATTTCAAACTAATTAGAGCCATCGATGAAGCTATAGTTAATCAAGGCCATCCATCTCAAGAAAAGCCAATCAGAAAGCGACAAGTCAGCCCTAGTGACAGCCTGGGCGGGAATTTTCCCGCCCAACCCAGTTTGGGTCTGTTTTTCGAATATCGAACTGAATTTGAACTGTTTGAATTTTAAATTGAATTCTGGAACTTCCGGAGGTCATAACTCCTTCATACAGAGTCCGATTCACGCAAACTTGGACTCTATCTCAGGCAGAGTTCCGAGACGAGCACAATGGCGTAACCCGTTTCCCTTAATTCTTTCAATTAGAATTAATTATACTTTAATTTGTTAATTTACAGTTAATAGAGAATTCGAGGTGTTACATTCTCCCCTCCTTAAAGGATTTCGTCCCCGAAATCTTCAACTCTAAAAGAACGTATATCCTAACATCCAATCGTCCATCTACTCAACCAACAAACACAGGCGTCCATTGTCCTTAAAAGACTTCTAATGCTTCATGATCATATGCATAGTGTGTGTGTATGTCCTTAACTAATGCAAAAATTAGGCGGTCTACCGATTCAGTTGACCTCCTTAATGCGAATCATGTAAGTGTCATAAATCCATTATGTATGCAAATTTTTCCCTACTCATAATTCTACATGAGTGTGCAACCATCCATACAAATACGACATCCATATGACAACATATCAAGTTTTAACCACATACAAATATGAATACATATATGCATATGCAATATGACGTGACTGAGCCGATCTAAAACCTAGGTTGTGTGTGTGTATTCATCCACGAGCATCCACTAGCAACCACTTGCAACCACTTGCAACCACTTCCAACCATCAACCATAACATGTTTCAAATACATGTTTACATCCAAAGGGGTTTCTACCTAAGGATAAAGGATAATATCGAGGAGATATACCTAAAAAGATAGATACAAGCACAACTTAAGGAAAAAGAGAGGTCAAAGATGTACCCTCGAAAAGAAAAGGGTAGGCCGCGCGTATTCTGTCCTTAGTTTCCCAAGTCGCGTCTTCCTCGTCGTCGCTCCACTGAACTTTGACAAGCTTGACTTCACGGTTGCGTAGCTTTTTGATTTCAGTTCCTGCGATTCGAGTTGGAGCTCTCGTCACAGTTGCTTCACGTTCCACTTCGGCTTCTTCTATAATGCTTGGCTCCACCACTTCCGCGGATTCATGTAGACATTTTCGGAGATGAGAAACGTGAAAGACGCTGTGAATTCCAGCCAGCCTTTCGGGCAGCTCTACTCTATAAGTCATCTTCCCAATCTTCTCGATGATAGGGAACAGTCCTATAAATCTTGGTGCTAGCTTTCCAGCGGATCCAAAGCGAACGACGTTCCTTAAAGGAGATACCTTAAGGAAAAACCTGTCCCCAACCTCAAACTCAAGGTCGGTCCTTCTTTTGTCGGCGTAGGATTTCTGTCTATCTTGGGCAGTCTTCATCCTCCTTCGTATCAAGTCTTCTTTTTCTGAAGTCTCTCTAATCATGTCTGGCCCAAGTATAAGCTTGTCAGTGGACTCCCACCAACAAGTTGGTGATCGACACGGTCTTCCATATAGAGCTTCGAAGGGCGCCATACCGATGGTGGCTTGGTAACTGTTGTTGTAGGCGAATTCCACTAAAGGAAGATGGTCCTCCCAAGTCCCTCCGAAGTCAAGAACGCATAGTCTCAAAAGATCTTCTAATACTCTATTCGCCCTTTCTGTCTGACCATCAGTTTGGGGGTGATAAGCCATGCTCAAGCATAACTGTGTGCCTACAGCTTCTTGTAGACTCCGCCAAAACTCGCTCGTAAAGATGGGATCTCTTTCACTCACTATGCTGGAGGGTATTCCATGGAGTCGAACTATTTCCTTGAGAAAAAGAGAAGCTATAGACGAGTCAGTCCTTCTACTCTTGATAGGTATAAAATGGGCGCATTTAGTGAGCCTGTCAACTATTACCCAAATGCTAGTATTGCCCCTTCTTGACCTAGGCAACCCATCAATGAAGTCCATTGAAATGTTGTCCCACTTCCATTGAAGGACTTCTAGAGGATGAAGCAGTCCTCCAGGTTTCTTTGGTTCCGCCTTGACCTGTTGGCATGTCACGCACTTAGAAACGAAATCTGTCACGTCCTTCTTCATGCCGCTCCAATAGAAAACTCTCTTTACGTCCTTGTACATCTTGTCCCCACCTAGGTGTATTGTCATCTTGGAATGATGTGCTTCCTCGAGAACCATCTTTACTAAATCCCTTGCTTGTGGGACGCATAGTCTTCCATCCCGTCTCAGCCAACCCTTATCATCGATGGAGTATCTATTGAGGTGACTGGAAGTTTCATCCCTAATTAGTTTATCAATCACATCCACAAGCTGAGGGTCTTCACGTTGTGCGGCCCCTATTGAGTCTAAAAGAGTGGGCCGTACTTCTAGGGATGCCAATAAACCAGGTACAAAATCAGAGGAGGGCCTAATGTCAAAACTGGCTATATACTCCAAACTTTGCCTTTCTACAAAGAGAGGGCTTAAGGTCAGTTTCTTTCTGCTCAACGCGTCTGCTACTACGTTGCCTTTGCCAGGAGTATAGGAAATCTCAAAATCATACGAGGCAAGGAACTCCATCCATCTTTGCTGCCTCAAGTTAATATCCTTCTGCGAGAAAAGATACTTCAACGATTTATGGTCAGTATATAATTTGAACTTCTTACCTAGGAGATAATGGCGCCAAGACTTAAGCACAAAGACGATGGCGGCTAACTCAAGATCGTGGGTTGGGTAGTTCTTTTCATGAACTTTCAATTGTCTTCCGCCATAAGCTACTACCCTCCCTTCTTGCATCAGAACAGCGCCTAGTCCCGTACCACAAGCATCCGTGTATACGGTGAACATCTTGCTTCCATCTGGCAAAGTCAGAACTAGGGATTTTGTGAGAGCCCTTTTTAATCGTTGGAAAGCAAACTCGCAATCCAAATCCCAATCAAACGCCAGATTCTTCTTTGTTAGCCTTGTGAGTGGAGCTGAGATTTTCGCGAAATCCCAAATGAACTTCCGGTAAAAACCTGCTAGCCCGAGAAAGCTTCGGACTTCGGTTGCATTTCTTGGTGTCTTCCAATCTTGCACTGCCACCACTTTCGCGGGGTCTACAGCTAACCCCTCTTTGGACACTATATGTCCAAGAAATCTTACTTCTTCTCTCCAAAAGTGGCACTTGGAGATTTGGCTTTTAGCTGATGAACTCGAAGAGTTTCCATGATCTCCTTCAGATGTTGAGCATGTTCTTCCTCATTCTTTGAGAAGATCAAAATATCGTCTACGAAGACCACCACGAACTTATTGAGGAATTCTCTGAACACCCTGCTCATTAGGTCTACGAAATAAGCAGGTGCGTTTTTCAAGCCGAAAGGCATGACAAGCCACTCGAAGAAACCATCTGGGGTTCTAAACGCCGTTTTATCAATACTATCTTCAGCTACCCTTAGCTGATGGAACCCAGTAGCCAAATCAAGTCGGGAGAAGACCGACACACCTACAAGCTGATCAAACAAATCATCTATTCTGGGAAGCGGGTGTCTATTCTTTTTAGTCAGCTTGTTTAGCTCCCTATAGTCTACATAAAGACGTAGTGAACCATCTGCTTTGGTGGCGAACACCACTGGAGCAACCCATTCCGAGATACTCCTCCTTATAAACCCTTTCTCGAGAAGCTCCTTAACTTGCTTACTGAGCTCCTTTCTCTCCTTTGGAGCTATGTGTCTAACAGGCAGAGCTACGGGCTTTGCATTATCAACAGGATATATGCGGAAGTATATTTCCCGCTTCGGAGGTAAGCCCTTTACCTCTTCAAAGACATCCGGATATTCCCGGACCACTCTAACCGACTGCAAATTCTCAACAGAAGCGTCAAGCGACTCTAGATAACTAAGCATAACAGCATTCAAGGGATTACAAGAAATTTCTAGAGTGTTACCGAGCCGAGTCAAGAGTCTAACCACTCTTTTCTCACAATCAAGAATGGCACCATTACTGGATAACCAGTCCATGCCTAAGATCAGTCCATATCCCGAAAAGCCCAAAACAAAGGCACTACATCTAAATTCAACACTTAGAATAGAGATTTTCAAATCCAAGCAAACCATCGACAAATAAGCCGAGCCCCTAATTGGATTTGAAACAACCAAGGTATCTTCTACCATACTAGTGTCTAGGTGCAGGGATTCTACTAAAGTAGGTGAAATAAAGGAGTGTGATGCACCCGAATCAAAGAGAGTGCGAACTGGATGATCATAGAGATAAACTAAGCTTTCTACAGAAACATTTCTACCTCGTTCCTGTGGAAGTGCCATCAGCGCGTGAACCTGTCCCCCTGAGGTGGATCCAGTCCTCTGTCCCTGCCCCCGCTTCTTTGAGCAGTCCTTAGCCAAGTGTCCAGCCTCGCCGCAATTGAAACAACCACCATTCATCTTCGCCTTCTTCTTTCTGCAGTCTTTCGCTATATGTCCAATAATGCCACAGAAATTGCACTTTCTCTTTTCACGGGATTTGTCGTTCTTCCCGCCTTTCTTGAAGTCTGTTTTCTTAGCCTGTAAACCCTCTTTCTTTTCTTGAGGCACTTCCACCTTTGCCTCTTTCTTGCCTTTATCTTCCTCGTGTAGCAGCGCCATATCCACCAAGCATTCATAGGTCGCTCCCATGGGTATATGGGTCATAACAAGGCTGTGTAGAGGCTCATTCAGACCTTTGATGAAGCGAAGGACCTTCTTGTGTTGGGTGTTTACTAAATCCATCCCAAATCTGGCTAGCTGATTAAACTGATTGGCGTACTCCTTGATTGTCATACTTCCTTGTTTAAGAGTTAGGAACTTTTCCATCTGCAGGCTTCTTTCAGCTTGGGAGAGGAATTTCATCTTAAACCTCGTCCTGAAATCTTCCCAAGTTTCCACTGGAATCTCAACATGGGTAATTTCCCACCAATAAGAAGCTTAATCTTTGAGCAACCATACTGCTAGCTGTATCTTTTGCCTGTTGTCAACTTCGAAGAAAACGAATAAATCTTCGGCCTCCTTCAGCCAGTTCCTTGCTACCACAAATGATTCAGTTCCATAAAAGTCCTTTCCTCCCATAGCCTTGAAGTCTCTACACGTCTTAGCGAAAGTATTTCCACGAGGAGGAGGAGGAGGAACCGCTGCCACTGTGGGAGGAGGAATGTTTGCTGGGCCCGCACCATTGGCCATAGCCTCTAGGTACCTTCAGAACCAACCAAGGATTGGTACTCCTTCTAGAAGGTTAAGAACTCCAGACATGCTAGAACCAAAAGGAAAGTATTCAAGACAAAAGGATTGAGATATAGTGCATATGGCTTTGGGGAATTATGCCTTTTAAAAACAACGCTTTTTCTTGAAAAGGAATGCTTCTTTAAACTTCTTTTTGAAAATAATTTCAAATTTTTTATCTAATCTGGTAAATCTGTGCTCTGATACCAAGTGAAACACCCCACCTCCATTAAGGTCACTCACAAATGGAATGCATTAACTTTAGTGGAGGTTTTTAAGTAAAAGTCACAGATAAACACAAGACAGATATATAAATACATATATATAAGCAGCGGAAAACAAACAGACTTTTTATTTCATAAATACGTGTTCATACAAATCATTTCCACAACTGTCACATAATAGCTTCCAAAACATTACATCATCATTTCTGTCTTGGTTATTAAATAAAGAAGCATAAAACATAATTAAAACTGCATAACTCCCCATAGAGTGTGTCCAACAGCCATAGCCAAGGAAAGAGAGTCCAAACCGTACATCTACTATCTTGAAGCTTGCAAAGAGTCTGACTAAGCTGGGTTGACCTGGGGGGGGGGGGGGAGGGGGGACGGAAGAAAAGAAGACGAAAGAAAATAGGGACAGACATAAAGCCTGGTAAGTCTAGTGACTCTTTAGTATGAGAATAAGAAAAAGGGCATGATAGGTATAAACTGGAAATAGGAAAGTATCATAAACTAAGATAAAGCAGTTCGAATCGAATATACTATCGCACCCCACACTATATCTCTGCACCTACTTGTATTATCTTAACTGGCACCCCATGATCGGGGTGAAGTGATCCTCTTTTTAAAGATTGTAGATACCTATGCTGGTCCCACCATAGGGTGTATCTAGTCCCTTATTATTAGATAGTTAAGTTAAGATTTCTCATACCAGTCCCATGACTGACCTGTAGTTTGTTTCACTGGCAAACTTGGGAGCCCTTATTTTCCACACGGGCAGTCGAGTAGCTTTTTGCAGATATATTTACAGGATCCTAGCTTACAGCTGAAGCGGTATTCGGAAAGCTCTGTATCCGTGTATTCCTTTCAGTTGTATATTTGTATTATTTTTCCGCTGCTATTTAAATGTAGTTTAAAACTCTGATATTATTGTATTTCTATTTTTTTGTAATAAGTATTCATACTCTGTTACATTCTTGTACTTTGATGTAATTGTTGTAATCAACAATAAAAATGTTCCTCAGTTTGTGTTCTGATGTGTATTGTTCTCAAAGCAATCCAGTCTTTCCTATACTGGGAAGTTTGGGTCGTCACATTTGGTATCGGAGCTTTGGTTTACAAAGCTCGAGAACAAGACACATTAGAACCGAATGAAAGAATTCATCAGAGATTGGATTAGTAATATCCAATAAGAATGACTCGTTAGAGATAGGATCAGTAGTATCCTAGAACGAGTGTAAAGAGTATTATTTTCTTTAAAATAAAAGTAAAAACAAATTTAGTTTTGAAAATTTTATCTTAAAGTACATATTTGAGTATATTATTATATTTTAATGTGGACAATCGAGTATATAAGGATTTTGAATATACGAATAATTAACGGATATTCGAAGTTTTAATATACTGGATAGATATAGAATCACACTCTAGTCGCCCGGAGGTAATTCTGGTGATTGGTCGACCATCACCAGTATTTATGTTCGAGTCTCGAAGGTGGGATTTCTATATATTTCCATTGACTGGTATGAGAACCAAAACTTAGTTAGTAACATTGCTGTGATTTGCACTAAAAATATGATTTTTGATTATATATAAAAGTTATATATATTCGAAAAGTTAATCACCCAATGGATTGCTGGTTGTGATGTTTGATTATTAGTTTAACAAATAAAGTATAGAAATGATAATTAATTTAGCTAACAAAATTATGTAAACCAATAAAGTTGAGTTGGTTAAATTAAACAACTTTTGGCTTCGTTCCTTTTCGAAGACGAAAAGATTTTAAGTGGGGGCGATTGTAACAACCCGGAATTTTGGGGCTAATTTAAAATTTTTATTTTAGAAATTTTAGTGGATTTTAATGTTTAAAATAATTTATTTTAAATAGTAACGACTGAAAATTTATTTTAAAACGAATAAATTTAATTTAATTATAAAAGGAGTTTAAAACAACGCTGTAGTTTGAAATTTTGAATTTGAACTTTGACTGAATGTACATGATTCATTTTAAATCAGAATTGAGCGAAACAAGAAATATTTAAATTTGTTTAATCATATCTTTCTAACAAACCTGAAAAACTGAAATTTCACTTTAAAAATAGAAAGTTATGTCCAGTTTAAAATTTAGAAAAGTCGCTGTAGAATTTATATATATTTATATATAATATATTAGCCTTAAAAATAGCCATTTTGCAAACGACCTCGGTTTTCGATGAAACCACTTTTGTTGGAACCGGAATGTCAAATTATTGTTAGTTTTAATTTTCTAGAATTTTCCGAGTTAATATGTGAGCGTGGCAAAGGAAAACGTATTTTGACCATTTCAGTCAAATTTAATCGACTAGAAAATAGTCATTTTTCAAACAGTCTCAGGATTCGACGAAATTAATTTTGTTAGGACCGTATCGTCATAACGAAGCCAAATATATTTTTTTGGAATTTTCTGAGTGCATATGTGGCCCCGGTAAATTTAAATGTACGATAGAATTAAATAAATAAATGTTTTATATTTTAATTTAAAGAAAAACATATCGTAACAGTCAAATTGGGTTACGAGGCATATTCCATTGCGTCCGGAAGGGTGGTATTTTCCTAGGGACAACACTTGTTGGGTTCGATTTGGAATACGTGACATTAAATTGGAATTATCTGAATTAAAATATATAAATAATACGAAAAATACAGTATAAATACAGTCAGAATACGTTAAACCCTAACATCATATTATAGCCGCCGTTCTTCAGTTCTATGGCTGAAATCGTCCCCCTTCTTCTTCAATTTCCGACCAATCAAAACAATAATTGCAGAGACTTCCAAATACCAAATTGAAGGGCATGGCGAGGTCAATGTTATCAACGGTCGAGATGGAGTTTAAGGTCGAGGATGGTGAGGACTTGGGGCTCAAAGTGGCGGCGGTTTGTGACGTTTGCAGGCCACGTGGAGGCGCCGAGTTTGCTATGGTCACTGGCGAGGGGAGAGTAGGTGATGGCCGACGGTTTGGCGTTCTCCGATGGGGTCCAAGTCGACTGGGGTGATGGCGGTGACGGTGGGAAGCGTTTGAAGAAGCAACGGTTTTGTTCCAGGGAGAATGACGAGAAGTAGAAGAAAGGAGGGGCGGCCCTGAGATCAGAAATCAACGGTAGATCATAGATTAGAGGATAATTAATTATAATTAATTATTTAATAATGTAATCAATATTTAAACGATTATAACTTGTTCAAATCTTTACGAAATTCAGTGAAACGAAAAGCGTTGGAATCAGAAAAATGAGATCTACGCGATGGAACTGACGGGCACTGATTTAGAGATCGTCTAAATTTTGGCAAAATGGAAAGCTATTGGTGAGATTTCTTATTTTAAATTTATAATTAAAATAATTGTTATGTGTTGTAAATCATTATTTATTCGTTGTTTAGATTCATATGGATTGTGTATTGTACATAATTTGATGTGAAACATCTTGTTTGTATAGATCTGTAATTGGGTGGTATTGTGATATAATGATATGGTTGAAACAAATCTATCATTTTTATAATAAAGTTGTTCAAACATATAGATTATTTTTGTGGTAATAAAATTAGTGGAACGAAAATAAAAAGGCACAATTTTTATCATTTTGTTGAATTAGAATTTTCAACAAAATATACTAGTTGAACTGAAGTGCATTATTTGTCTACTTCGTTTAGTTGAAACCAGAATTAACCTTTTGCTAATTAAAATTGAATTAAACCAAATTTTCATTTCTAATGGAAATGTAACAATCTCATTCTTTTAAAAATGGAGTAAAATATTTCTTTTGGACATTTTGTAAGAATGAATTAAAAACATTTCTTTGTGGTCATTTTAAAAAGAATTAAACAAGATTTTCATTTCATTCTTTCCTAATAAAAAGAATAGACTTTTATGTAACATCCTTTTTTAAAAAAAGGAATTATGTTTTTATTGTCATAAGAAGCGCAAAATTAGAAATATTCATTTTTGTTAAAACATGATTAGTTGAATTAGAAATAACATTTTTATGTTAAATATGTTAGTGAGATAAAAATGACAGTTTGTCACCTTTAAAAGAATGAGAAGAAAAAGACACATTTTGTTATTTAATAAGGATTATAAAAGATTTACAATTTTTGTTCAAAACTTGATTAAGGAAAAATAATCAACATTTTTGTCAAAATTTGATTAAGGAAAAATAATCAACATTTTTGTCAAAATTTGATTAAGGAAAAATAATCAACATTTTTTGATCAAAACTTGGTTAGTGAAATAGAGTAACATTTTTGACTAGAAATTTGTTAGAAAAATAAAAACAATGTTTTGATTTGAAAATATATTATGCATATAAAATAGACATTTTTATGCATTGAAAAGAATTAGTTAAAGGTATATATTTTCATACATTAAAGAGTGAATTTAAAATACACTTTTTGTCAAAAGCATGATTTGTGAAATAAAAATCACCTTTATGTTGAAACTTGTTTTATGAAAGAAAAATATACATTTTCATCAAATGTAAAAGGAGAAGGAAAATATTCATTTTTGTCAAATGTAAAGGATGAAATAAAAACATTCTTTTTATCATTTAAAAAGAGTGAAGTAAAAATACTCATTTTGTTTACATTGAAATGAATTAGATTTAAACATAATTTTTGTTAGGATAGAAAGTACATTTTTCTAGAAAATGAAAATTAGAAAAAAAAGGTACATTTCTGTTAGAAAATGTAAATTAAAATAAAAAAAGATCATTTTGTCACATTAAAAAGAATGAACTTGAAATGTATATTTTCTATACATTAAAAAAGAATGAACTTGAAATGTATATTTTCTATACATTAAATGAACTTGAAATGTATATTTTCTATACATTAGAAAGAATGAACTTGAAATGTATATTTTTTATACATTAAAAAGAATGAAGACAAAAATAACATCTTTTGTTTAATTGAGAATAATTAGACAAAATTGTCATATTTTGTACATTAAAAATGAATTAGACAAAATTGTCATATTTTGTACATTAAAAATGAATTAGACAAAATTGTCATATTTTGTACATTAAAAATGAATTAGACAAAATTATCATATTTTGTACATTAGAATGAATTTGACGAATTATCATGTTTTGTACATCGAAAGGAACTAGACAAAATTACTACATTTTTGTCACTTGAAAGGAATTAGAATAAAAGAGACATTTTTGTCACATTAAAAAGAATTGAAATGAAAGAGTAGATTTTTATTGTCATTTGTTCACAATAAAAAGAATTGAAATTTATGTCCGTGAGGTTGATGTGTTAATTATAATGTTGAGTATATCCAAACTGAATATTACACTTCCATTTACAAGTCATCCGACTTGTTTATGTGATTGGGTCGATAATTTTCATACATCGCCCAAGTGCACAAATAATTTATTATTTGTTTGTTGGATGAAACCCCACATGGGTGCTGGGATGATATTGACCTACACGAGTCCCAAAATTTAGTGTAGAATCCACTTTGGGTGTCATTTGGATGCTTGATAGTTATTTTTCATCAATCTCATGCAATATATGGATGTTAGTTGAGTCACATTCCAATGAAGATTGTTCTAGAAAAGAATATTTTAGAAAATATCTTTGAAAAAATATATATTTTAGAAGAATATATTTTTATTGAAATGAACTAGTTATTAACTAGAATAAATCATTAAATTTAGATTTAATGAAGTTTTCCAATTTGTTAACATATTTAATTGAAATTAAATAAAATAAATTGGATTTGGGTTTGTCGTGAATATTGTCTTAAATAACACTGTTCTTAAACCCCATATGAAAAGTATAATCTTTAATTTAAGATTATTAAAAGTTTTCACTCATATTTAGTGATTGAAATAAGAGGAACGTGAGTTGGGTTTATTGTGAACTATGTTTTTAAGCGACATTTGTTCTTTAACTCAACTGACAGTGAGAATATGATTTTGAATTTATAAATCTTTTATTAAGATTTAAATGAAAATTTTCCAAAAGTAAAGTTTTCCAATTTAAGGTATTAAATTGGAATTGAATGGAATTCGAGTTAATAATAACCGAGATAAGTTTCTGTAAAAGAAGATCGATACTACATATGGAATTTAAGAGGCTTTGCCGTTATTCCATTTATATTATTGCTCGGATACAGAAATTTATAACGATTATATATTGATTTGATTTCTGTGAAGATTCCATATTTAATGGAAGTCGATTTTGGGTTTATCGTGAACGGTGTTTTAAAATGACATTAGTTCTTTAACCCAGTTAAAGATATGATTTATTTCTTAAATTTAGATAATCATTGAATAATGATTTTTGATATTTAAAACCAAATTGGGTTTTTAATAAATCTTTTAAAAAAAATATGATTTAAGAATAATTTTAAAGAGTTAATCTTTGATAAAATAATGCGAATATTTTATTAGAAGAATATTCTGAATTGGAATGAGGCGTTGGATGTGTTTTTATAGTACTAGATTTTTAATTATAAATACGTGAGTTATTCGGGATGACCGGGTTTAACCCACTCCGAATAATTACTACGACGATGAAGAGTCGAAGATGAAGACGGTGGTTGAAGACCGACATTCTTCACATTGAATGGATGTGTTGCTACAGAGACCCTTGATGGGAGTAGCAACCTTGAAGGGTCTTCAGTGGTGGCCGTCCGGACTATTGTTGATTGTTCAGATTTGGTTTACGCTCAGACCCAGAGCATAAGCTAGTAAATGGATGCGTGTCTGACATGGATTTCTTTCCATGTGAATTAAATCGATTTCTATTAATGTATGTCTGTTTGGTGGTGGGGAATTTATTCTCTACTTAATACCCGGGTATATATTAATAGTGACTGATCGCATGGCGTGAATTGTCAATGTGGCACGCCAAGATGCAATTGATCAAGGCTTTTGTTGAAAAGCAGGGCCTTGTGGGATGATCAAAGCACATCCTATTACGACATAGCTTTGTGTATATCGTGACTTCGCGAGCCTCACACCCCGGTATGAGTCAAAAACGGGGTATGGACCGTAGGGAGTGCACACGTTTCTTTCTAGCTATTGGTAGTGTCAGTGCTTAAACTGGCTGGCATTTTACTTATGTGGATGATGGATTTTGAGGCACCTCGGATTTTTATAGGCCGTTAGTGGTCATACTATAGGTTCAAAGGAACCGGGAAGCGTGTGTTCAGGCATAACTAATCCACTGCCGATAGGCGGGGACCGGTCCTACCGCTCCAAGGGTTCACTACGGGGGATCCTGAGGCCTTTGCTAGAGTGTCTCGAATCGGAGAGGAGCTTGCCCCTAGCCTCGACTCATGATGGAAATCCAATTTCCAATACGACCTTGCGGTTTTGATTGTAGAACTAGTATGGCGACATAGTAGGATGGGGTACTATGCCGTCTATGATTGATATTTATGATTGAAATTGTTTTTAAATTATATACACACTAATATCAAATCCGTTTTATCGTATCAAGCATCTTTTGACCATTATAAGGTAAAACCCTATCCTCCGGTTTGCGTTGCATTGTGTGATGGGACTTGGGTCTTATAATGGTTTCATTTTTTCTAAAAAGCATTGTGTTGTCTAACGTTTTATTTTATGCACTGGCAATCCAATGGAGTAAACCCGTTCCGTGTTAGCGGCGTGGTCCTGTGATTAGCCTTATTATTAGATAGTTAAGTTAAGATTTCTCATACCAGTCCCATGACTGACCTGTAGTTTGTTTCACTGGCAAACTCGGGTGCCCTTATTTTCCACACGGGCAGTCGAGTAGCTTTTTGCAGATATATTTATAGGATCCTGGCTTACAGCTGAAGCGGTATTCGGAAAGCTCTGTATCCGTGTATTCCTTTCAGTTGTATATTTGTATTATTTTTCCGCTGCTATTTAAATGTAGTTTAAAACTTTGATATTATTGTATTTCTATTTTTTTTGTAATAAGTATTCATACTCTGTTACATTCTTGTGCTCTGATGTAATTGTTGTAATCAGCAATAAAAATGTTCCTCAATTTGTGTTCTGATGTGTATTGTTCTCAAAGCAATCCAGTCTTTCCTTTACTGGGAAGTTTGGGTCGTCACAATAGTGGTAAATCTTAAACTGGATATTGTGTTTTTCTTGGAGGAGCTTTAATTTCGTGGAAAACAAAGAAGCAAAAAGTTATATCTAAAAGTAGCACTGAAGCTGAATATAGGAATATGAGTTACACAACTAGTGAAATTGGTTGGCTTGAACGATTATTGGCTGATTTGGAGGTTGATATCTCTACTCCAATTGTTCTTCACTGCCATAATCTTTCAGCAATCCATATTGCTCAAGATCCTTGTTTTCATGAGAAAACCAAGCACATGCGAACTAAACACCAGAAATTGGATGCACATTATGTTAGAGAAAATGTTTAGTCTGGTTTTATTTGTACTAAGTACGTCAAGTCAGCCTTGCAACTTGCTGATATTATGACCAAACCACTTGGAGCCGATCAACACAAAACTCTTGTGCAAAAACTTGGACTGGTTCATCATGCTTTAGTTCATGATTGGTCTTCTACTTCTGCTGATGCCAATCTTGAGAGGGGGTGTAGAGAATATAATACTGTATCAGTCATGTGTTGTACATATACCATCATCACTACAGGAACAGGCCCATTTTGTTACGGACCGTAGCGACGGCTGGTGATGGCTAAAAAAAGCGGTCCTCACCAGCCGTCACCCAAAAAGATAAAACCGCGAGGCTACAGCAACAATTATCATTCCACATCTACTCCCCCAAAACCACCCAAATAAAAAAATAAAAACCCTAACCCGGCGCGTCACCGTCCCTGCCACCACCTTGCCGTCGCCGCCGCTGATCATCTCCCCCCTTCTCCAGCGTCTCCCCTTGTTTTTCTCACATCTAAAGGTATAAATTATACCCTAATTTCTTAATTTAATTAATTAATAGTTATTTAAATGTATATGTTATGTGATTAGGTTATGATTGTTGAATTATTGTTGATTTAGTAATGATTGGAAACCCTAAAATGTCGATTTAGTTGTTTATCGATGAAAATGTGGATTTAGTTGATTTTGTGCGTATGTATGTGTTAATGAATTGTATTGTGGAAATTATTGGAATGGAATGACTATGTATGGCGCAAGCCAAGGCCTAGGTTAGTATGTATGAACCACTAGAATTTAGAAATCTCATATATTAGGTTGTAGGCGGAGTTTAGAAACTCCGGACACCCGTCGTCCACAAACCATGGACGACTTGTTTGAGTCGTGATGTGAAATTTGGTGAGTATTATGAATGGTTGATTGTTGATTATGGTTGAAACCAAATAGGATTAGTTTGCGGAAAAAAATCGTCTGCGTACGAAATAGATTATTGAAATCCCCTGTGTCAAAAGCCGCGAGGCTTTAAGGTAGTGTGAGGAGTTGTACATCGGGACGGTGCCGGTTTTAATTACCCTGTCGTTATGCTGTCGAAATTTTCATAAATATTCATGTGTTTGAATTATTTTCATATGTTGAAGTATATCCATGTGTTGATAATTTATTCATGATAGAAATAAATTGCTTAGATAATAAAAATCACATTTTTATTATGTATGAACTACTAAAAATATTCATGTGTTTGAATTATTTTCATATGTTGAAGTATATCCATGTGTTGATAATTTATTCATGATAGAAATAAATTGCTTAGATAATAAAAATCACATTTTTATTATGTATGAACCACTAAAAATATTCATGTGTTGAATAAATTCTTTGAACAATAAAAATCACATTTTTATTGTATGTATGAACCACTAAAAATATTCATGTGTTGAATTAATTATTTAAACAATAAAAATCACATTTTTATTATATGTATGAACCACTAAAAATATTCATGTGTTGAATTAATTCTTTGAACAATAAAAATCACATTTTTATTGTATGTATGAACCACTAAAAATATTCATTTGTTGAATAAATTCTTTGAATAGTTAAAATCACATTTTTATTGCATGAATGAACCACTAAAAATATTCATGTGTTGAATAAATTCTTTGAACAATAAAAATCACATTTTTTATTATATGTATGAGCCACTAAAAATATTCATGTGTTGAATAAATTTTTTGAACAATAAAAATCACATTTTTATTGTATGTATGAAGCATTAAAAATATTCATGCATTGAATAAATTCTTTGAACAATATATGTATGTGTTATTGAAATCACTAACATATATTTTTGAATCAGGAAAAATGTTCGATTATTACATTGACCGTAGTTGAATGTATGAAGTTAGAATTGGAATGAAAGGCTCAGTGAAAGAACATTTCTTTAATGGTGTAAATGAATTTGTTAGATTTGCAGTATCTAATAATCGAAATTACGAGGAGCTTCGTTGTCCGTGTAGTAAGTGTAAACTGATGAGATTTCATAAACCAGACATCGTTAAAGTACGTTTGTATAAATCAGGTTTTGTGCCAAATTATTATTTATGGGATCGTCATGGAGAACTTGTTGCGCCTACAGTAAACCTGTAGCGTCGGAGGTCGAATTAGTTATGACGAATCCAATAGAAGATATGGTGGAAGATGCAGCACGGTCAATGTTCCCTACCGGCCAGGTTGACGACGACGACGTCAATATTGAAGAAGAACCGAACACGGAAGCTAGAAAAATATATGATTTATTGGCTTCAGCTAAGCAGCCATTGTGGAATGGTTGTGAAAGTGGAACTGAATTATCGGTAACCGCTGAGTACATCACCATGAAATCAAAATTTAACCTTACAGAAGCAGCATTTACAGCGGTTGTATAAGCTGAAAAAAGACATATGCCACCCGATAATCTGATGTGCGATAGGCATTACAAAGTGAAAATGTAACGGAGCATTTACCTATCCATCTTCCATCCGAAGCTATTCTTCGAGGTCTAGTGAAATATGGATAGATGTATCCTTTTGAAAGGTAAAATTTATGCTTACAATTCAAAGTGACATTAGTGCATATAAATTGAATTAATTTTATTTTAGGTAGTTGAATCATCTGAAGAAAAAAGTACGACAAAAAGCAGGAGTTGAAGGATCGATTTGCAAGTCTTATCTTGAAGAAGAAGCTTCGTTCTTTTTTCTCATTACTTCAGTGATCATGTGAACCTATCATTTGTAAGTGGTCCTTAGCATTTGTAATAATTTGTATTTCACATTGTTATTTTGAAATTGAATATTTAATGTATTCCATAATTGTCCGCTATCGCAGGACAAATACAGGGCGGCCTTAGATGCTCGAGCGACGCAGTTAGGTCAAGAGCCTGACGTGGAGGAGTGCAATCGCATCTGGAACAAAATCATCAACCTACCAACCAGGGGTAGACGCTACGGCTTTGGAAACATAGAGGTAAAGCGTTTTATTAAAGGTTTTAAATATATCTAAGTGCTATTAATTAATATCACTTAGGTACTCAATCCACGTAAACAAATATCACATATTAATTTATCTCTTACTGGCATGAATAATTACTTTAAATTTATGTCATATTAATACCATTGAAATATTAATTTATCACATATTAATTAGGGTGCGTTTTTTACAGGTCCCTATAAAGTTTCTAAATAAATAAAAAACCCGATGATAAAAACATTACAAAAAACATCCCTATTTTTGAATTGCGGAAGAAAAAATTCTGCTTATACCCATTAGTATTTCATAAACCTCTCAGTAACGTTTCATTATCATTTAATTCGTCAAATTGTTTAGCAAATTTCTCTCAAAACCCTAAATCCACGAATCCTCAGAAACCTAAATCGATTAGTCGATCTTTGTACTCAAAAACCTAATTTTCATCATTCTAATTAGGATCGTTCTCTTGTTTTCCGAAATAGTTGTTGTCGTCGGCATCAAATTACTCTAAATGGCGAGAACGAAGGTATTAATCTAATAGTTTTATTTCATTTTCGACTTTTGCTACTATCTTGATGTAATATATTGTAACAAGATTAAATCAAACGTTGTAATGAGTGCAGGCTGTTTATATGAATGTTTGCATGATTTTAAGATGTTAATAAGAAAGTTTAGATGACTGTATGATGTTAATTAGAATTGTAGAAGGATTGCATGTTGTTATTATGAATTTAATACTTAATTTTTGCACATCAGTATGCAGATATATGGTATTGTTATATGATTGAATGGTTATTCAGTAATTTTTCGTACTGAACTATATTTTTTCTGAGTTGGTTATTTTTTGGGTGAATTAATTTATAATTCTTGGTTAATTGTGTATATATATCCTCAGTAGTTGCTTGCTCATTTCAAAATATTTACAAAATTAAATTAAGAGTTCTTGCATGATCAAAAAATATTGTTATAAATATTTGCAAACATAAATATTAAGATTTCCGAACCTATGCATAATTACTGTATGCATTTTATTAAAATTGTATGTTGATTGTGCATTATTAATTTCATTTATTTTGAAATGTTGCATACAAGTTTGCAACTATAAACAGGTAGATGCATAATAATATTTATTGAATAACAATTGTTGCATCTAATTGTGCAAATAACAACCTATTGCTGAATATTTGTACGCAGTTATCCAAAACTGTTTCATCAATGTATGATTTTATAGCATGATTATTGCATAGTTATATGCATTTAACTAGAAATGTTGCATGCAATACTGAAACAATGGAAATATTCATGTGTAATACTATGCATTTATTTATAATACGTGCACTCTAGTGTGTTAATTTTTATTCTTTTGCTCAATACTTTGATGTTATTATGAACGATTGTAGTGTTGTGTGCTTATGTTCGTAATATTTGCACACATGTTTAAATTTATTCTATATAGTATCACAAATGTGTGTTATTATTAAAATTGAATGCTTTGTTCGCTATTTGCCTGTAAGTGGTCCAGTGAAATATGGATGGATGTATCATTTTGAAAGGTAAAATTTATGCTTACAATTCAAAGTGACATTAGTGCATATAAATTGAATTAATTTTATTTTAGGTAGTTGAATCATCTGAAGAAAAAAGTACGACAAAAAGCAGGAGTTGAAGGATCGATTTGCAAGTCTTATCTTGAAGAAGAAGCTTCGTTCTTTTTTCTCATTACTTCAGTGATCATGTGAACCTATCATTTGTAAGTGGTCCTTAGCATTTGTAATAATTTGTATTTTACATTGTTATTTTGAAATTGAATATTTAATGTATTCCATAATTGTCCGCTATCGCAGGACAAATACAGGGCGGCCTTAGATGCTCGAGCGACGCAGTTAGGTCAAGAGCCTGACGTGGAGGAGTGCAATCGCATCTGGAACAAAATCATCAACCCGCCAACCAGGGGTAGACGCTACGGCTTTGGAAACATAGAGGTAAAGCGTTTTATTAAAGGTTTTAAATATATCTAAGTGCTATTAATTAATATCACTTAGGTACTCAATCCACGTAAACAAATATCACATATTAATTTATCTCTTACTGGCATGAATAATTACTTTAAATTTATGTCATATTAATACCATTGAAATATTAATTTATCACATATTAATTAGGGTGCGTTTTTTACAGGTCCCTATAAAGTTTCTAAATAAATAAAAAACCCGATGATAAAAACAATACAAAAAACATCCCTATTTTTGAATTGCGGAAGAAAAAATTCCGCTTATACCCATTAGTATTTCATAAACCTCTCAGTAACGTTTCACTATCATTTAATTCGTCAAATCGTTTAGCAAATTTCTCTCAAAACCCTAAATCCACGAATCCTCAGAAACCTAAATCGATTAGTCGATCTTTGTACTCAAAAACCTAATTTTCATCATTCTAATTAGGATCGTTCTCTTGTTTTCCGAAATAGTTGTTGTCGTCGGCATCAAATTACTCTAAATGGCGAGAACGAAGGTATTAATCTAATAGTTTTATTTCATTTTCGACTTTTGCTACTATCTTGATGTAATATATTGTAAGAAGATTAAATCAAACGTTGTAATGAGTGCAGGCTATTTATATGAATGTTTGCATGATTTTAAGATGTTAATAAGAAAGTTTAGATGACTGTATGATGTTAATTAGAATTGTAGAAGGATTGCATGTTGTTATTATGAATTTAATACTTAATTTTTGCACATCAGTATGCAGATATATGGTATTGTTATATGATTGAATGGTTATTCAGTAATTTTTCGTACTGAACTATATTTTTTCTGAGTTGATTACTTTTTGGGTGAATTAATTTATAATTCTTGGTTGATTGTGTATATATATCCTCAGTAGTTGCTTGCTCATTTCAAAATATTTACAAAATTAAACTAAGAGTTCTTGCATGATCAAAAAATATTATTGTAAATATTTGCAAACATAAATATTAAGATTTCCGAACCTATGCATAATTACTGTACGCATTTTATTAAAATTGTATGTTGATTGTGCATTATTAATTTTATTTATTTTGAAATGTTGCATACAAGTTTGCAACTATAAACAGGTAGATGCATAATAGTATTTATTGAATAACAATTGTTGCATCTAATTGTGCAAATAACAACCTATTGCTGAATATTTGTATGCAGTTATCCAAAACTGTTTCATCAATGTATGATTTTATAGCATGATTATTGCATAATTATATGCATTTAACTAGAAATGTGGCATGCAATACTGAAACAATGGAAATATTCATGCGTAATACTATGCATTTATTTATAATACGTGCACTCTAGTGTGTTCATTTTTGTTCTTTTGCTCAATACTTTGATGTTATTATGAACGATTGTAGTGTTGTGCGCTTATGTTCGTAATATTTGCACACATGTTTAAATTTATTCTATATAGTATCACAAATGTGTGTTATTATTAAAATTGAATGCTTTGTTCGCTATTTACCTGTAATTGTTTCTTAGTTGTGTGCAACTATGAAGATTATTTGCACTTGTTTGTGCATGTATTTAAAATATTTGCAAATTTATGTACAAATATTTGGAATTAATAACTGAGAACTACAGCTATCAATTGAATTTGGTAGGAAAAGTTTCATTCTGTTATACAGATGTTACATAAATGTTGCTTGATTATATTCTTTTATTTTGAGTTTTTGGATGAAAGTCTGCAATAATCAACAGATAGTTTCATGGTTATGTGCAGTTAATAATACATTTTGCATGCTATTGTGCAATTTTTACAATGCTAGTTGCATGAATCCATGCATGCAGTAATTACTGTTTCTTAAAATTGTTCGTATATCCTCTGAATGTTTCTTAATTATATGCATTTAATCATAGTTATGTTAAAATATTCTATGCTTTTTGTTGCAGAGACCAAACGTAGCACAAGATGATGTAGATGGAAATGAGTTTGATAAAGCTTTAGTCCCAAAGGATAAACCGACGGAATCTATGCATATAAAAAAAGAAAAAGAAAAACGAAGATAAACCCAAGTTTCCAAGGAAACAGGAGGTTGACTACTGTTTTTTTTTTGAGCTATGTGGATATGGTTATGTAGGGTGTAAACTGAATTACTTTGTTATTTTGGGCACTGGATTAAGTTCTTAAAGTTGTGCATGAAATTATGAACTGATGCTTTCATGTGTGCAATTTGTTATAATATTTTGCATACGTATATGGAATTTTTTAATATATTTGTTGTTATAAACGCAAAAATTTACACCATTACTCCAGATGTTGTGAATTTTTTTTGATTGAATATTGAGTATACGAACTAGAGTTTATAATATTTCAGGAACAAATTAAGAAATTATAAACGTAGAATTTGATGATTAAATTAAAAAAAATGAAGATAATAAACGATAAATTAGTCAAAGTTATAATAGATTATAAAATAAATTCTAACTTTTGTATAATTTCATGCAAATAATAAGGATAGTTGCATACTTCTATGAAACAATGAAGAATAATATATGCAGTATTCATTTACGAAAATAATTTCTTCCTTGAATGTATGCTGGAGGATTTTTAATACATTTAATAATATATGCGAAATACTAGCAAAGTAGATACAAATATTATGTAAAACTGCATACATTTATGCAACTAAGCAAAATAAATTGCATACATCTATCAAACTATACAGAATAATTTCTTAAACAAAAGTTATGACATACATAACTGTTAAAAACAAAGATTTAACATTAAATTAATGAAAAAAATCCGAAACAGCAAGTTACATTTCTTTGCATTATACTATGTAACCAAGTTTATAAAAAAAATTTAACAAAAAAACAACTACTTGTGTACTGAAGAGCATGTCCTTTTATTATGACCCAACTTCTTGCATAAAGCACATCTAGTAGTCTTTGTAACTTCACCTTGAGATTTCAACCTTTTAGACGAGGATGGACGACCAGGCATTCGTCTACATTTTGGAGGAGCTATAATTGCATCTTCAACAAAAAGACGGATAGAACAACTATTATTCCCAAACTTCAACAACACCAATACACTACTATTTGCAGGACCACTGTTTGAAAAATAAAAAAAAGGCTAAACTTAATCAGACTAATCCACATAAATCAAATAAAATTACAAAAACATATTCAAATAGTTATAACAAGGTGCATACATCTACGCAAATAACAGTAATATCTGCAAACTTACATGCAAAATTTTAGAATATTTCCACATGTTTTATTAAAACATATATCCTGAACATTTGTAATATAATTATATTAAGAAGATATTCCTAGATGTACGCTATTTATCATCAGGAAAGCAAACAAACAGAAATTAAAAATACTTAAATATTTGTATGCATATATACAGGAAATTAGCATACTTATACTATACTTTTCAGAATAATTCCATATACACGTATTTTACTGATAGTTGCATTTGTATATGCTAATATTCACAATTTAAGCATATTTTTTATACATTTACACAAAATAAATGAAAAAACATGTAATTAATATATACGGTTGTACAACCCTTAAAAACAACTTTATAAAATAATTAAACTATGCATCAACTAAACTAGACAATTAAACTAGTTCAGAATAATGAATCAACATAATTCGACTGCAAAAGTGAAATTATTATACAGAGTTAAAAAAAGAAGTAAAAATTACCTTGATGAAGACACATACATTTAATCAACAAAAACTCGATCAAATTCAATCTCTGAAAATAGAAGCTCGATCAAAATAAATAAGTGAAAAAATTGTCGATTAGAAATTCAGAAAGAATAAGTCGCCGCCATTAACACAGAAAATTACGTTTAAGAATAAATTAAATGAATAATACAAAATATCGGATCTGATGCGATAATTATGGCCGTAATATTTAGTTTGGGCAATTCTGAAAAAAATATTCGGCTAATTTAAAAACAAGGATGAAATTTATATTTTTCAAAAGGGGAGGATGTGAGCCTAATTAAGTTTAGATTTAAGGATGTGAGCCTAATTCTCACTATTAATTACTGGCATGATTAATTACTACAAATTGGTTTCATTAATTGGTGTACATTTGATATCGACAACTCTATTACAATTATTGTATAAACCATGTATATATAGTCCAAAATTTTTTTTGACAATGGTTTCTAAATATTTTAATATAATGTACATGGCAATACCATTGGAATATTAATTTATCTCATACACACTTATAATATGATAATTACAGATAGCGGGGACTCAGGCCTTTTATACGATGCGTCAGGACGAGGAGGTGATCATCATGCTTCGACAGCAGGTTGCAGCTTTAAAGGATTTTCAGAAGAATAAGCTCAAGACCGCATTGGATGCGCGGATTGCTGTATATCTTCAGGAGCATGGGGTTATGCCGCCGAGTGAGCCTGCTACCGTGGAGGAGGACGACGAGGATGAGGATGACAAGGATGAGTAGGTAGGTACTTGTCCTTTTTTTTTCGGACTTGGTTTGTAAATACAAACTACTTGTTGGTGTTGAACTTGAGATGTTTATGGTGTTTTGTGGTGACGATAATGGTATTTTGGACTTGGTTTGTTTGATGTGGACGTGTTGATGGTTTTTGAATTGTTTATCGTTTATATTTATCGTTTATGGTTATATTTAGTGGTGTATGAGTTGATTTATAGCATTTATGAGGTGATTGGATGTGAATTTAAGGTGATGGAATGTGAAACTGATTGTGTATGAGTTGGTGTGGTTTGATGGCTTGTTAGCTGCTGAAATATAAAAAAAAGTTACAGTTTAGCGACGGCTGGCGACGGCTTAGTGATCCTGTATGACGACGGCTAGTGAGGGTTTATTGCACAGTTTTTGCCACGAATGACGACGGCTTTGTGATGACGGCTAGTGACGGCTCTCAGCCGTTTATAAGAAATATAACCGTTTGTTCATATGGCACATTTGCCATTAGAGCCGTCGTCAAGCTCGACGTTATTTGCTTAACGTCTACATAATTAGTGACGGTTATTAGCGACGGCTGACGACGGTTAGCGACGGCAGTCGACGGTTTTTTGCCGTTGCTAAATGAGTCTGCTCTTGTAGTGCATATACTGTAAAGACTTTTTACTTTTGGTTTTACAGCCTGTCACAGCTGGTAATAAAGATTTCATTTTTCCGATGTAAGAAATAATGGAGACCTAGTTCTTCCTTCTTCTTCTCAAGTCTGCTTAGGTTTTCCACGAATTTTCATTTAAATATCAATTCAGGTTTTTTAAAATCCGCTCTGCTCTCAAATTGAACAACAGATGTAAGAATTGCTCTCTATCATTGTGCGATAAGCTCAAGTGTGGGTATAGAAGTTGATTTATATATACGTGATAATAATTGAAGTATACCGTACATAAACTAGGAAGCTCAAGCATGTGTTTCACAAAGCATATCTCACACATTTTTGTTTGTAAACAATTAGGAAATAAATAAGATGAATATTTTTATACAGCCGGAGTCAATAATAATGTTATAGAAGAGCTGGAACGAGGAGAAAAGAAATCAGTCGGCTGGTGTGAATGCTAAACTTTCTTTTTATTCCAAATGCTACCCAGAAATATTCGTATTTAAATAAAAGACATATAAGTGAATCCTAAAGTTGCGTATGGCAGTGACACATGCTGATCTGATCATGCTTTAGAAATCAAAGTACAGTAGGTTTTATTAAAACAAAAAGTCATATACTATTTTATAGTCGTAGACTTAACGCAAAAGCCGGTCTTTAACAAAAGGAACACGCACCAACTTTGCCCGTAACAAAGTACAGGAAATTGCACAAGAAATAGCGACATAATTGACGGGTATTGTTCAAGCCAACCTATAAATAGAACTATACCAGCAGCTGAAACGATCGTAACCCTTGATGCAGATAAGATTACTGATCGAGATAAGAAACAATGACTAGAGACTTAAACAGTGGAAATACTGCTGGCAGATTCATGTGCAGCGCCTACAGTATAAACGATATCCAAGGTTCATCACTGCTATTCGTGATTGCCATTGCTACCATGGTACTATGTGGTTTCTTTTAATGCAGTAATTAATTTTTTAGCTTGCATCTTCTTCTTCCCATTAGACCACTATGGTATGGCTCCCTTAGTGCACTTGGTTCCCACTTCAGCTCTGGCCATCTTACAGCAAAGTCGTCCTTCCAACCGCGGAGTGGCTTCTTCTGCTGCCCAAGATACAATACCACTACTGTTCTCCAAATTTCCCAAATTTATCACTAGAAATCAATTCAAATATGTCTTCCTCACAATTTCGTAACTGCATCAAACTCGGATGCTGCAGACTTCTTCTCGGCTTCTATGGTTTCATTCTGGCATATTGTTTTTTGTAGTCTTTATTTTTTTACTGTGATATCACAGCCGATCAGCAGTGATAAATTTACGCCCGTCTGACAGTTGATGCATGGCTATGCCTACAGATTTTGTGTTTCATAGTAATAATATTGGCAGGCTTGTGGCATGAGTTAAGCATTTAAAACCCATGGCCATCATTTTAGCTTACTTTTAATTCACTGAAGCCTACTACTATTATCGCACAACGGTGGAAAAACCGACCGTTAAAGGTGTTCAATATGAAATATAAAATTAAAATAAGAACAACTTCACTTGTTTTCTGGACAAGTGAAATTAATATTCTCTATACTCTATAGGTCAATGACCATCTAAATCCAAGTTTAATTAAGTGGACTAATTCAACATAATATCAGGAAGTAACTTGTTTATTTTTTGTTTGAAGTGATTAATTGTCCAGTAGAATGAGGCGTTTCCATTGCCATGCAAACTTGCAACATATATATAACAATTGATAATGCATTTGTATAATTGTATTTGCTCTTGCTAATTTATTTGTTTTAACCAGGGGTATGAGTATTTCTGGGTGTAGCAGTTATGTCCAGTTTCGTATATTTTTTTTTTGGAAAAAAAAATGTAGCTAATAAAACATATGTTTGGAATAATGCCCTTCCACCCCCCTCCCCCCCTCAATAAAAAAAAAGAGGTTCGAAATAATCCAAGTGATATCAATCATATTAGCTTGTCAATTTAAATGCAAGCTAGCTGCGCCAAAACTGTTTACTACATCACACCAATTATTTTCTTGGATAGCCAGTTTTCGGTAAATCTGAGTTTCACTAGAGTTTTATGAAAATTTCAATAAATTTGAGTTTTCAGTGTACTATAGATATTGCTAATGATGAAAGAAAGTGATCAAAATGTATTAAATTCGAATATGCTCTGTGCACTTCAGTTTTAAATATTTCACATTCTACAACAATTTTTGATGAATGCAGTTATTTTGTCTTAACAGTTAAACCCAAGGAGGTTATATCACCATTTCACTATAATTTAAGAGGTAGCACATGCTCTTGTTAAACCAAAAAATAGTACCCACGGGAAGAACACAAATATTTTTGCTAAATTGTTTGGATTAGGTTCAAAATGATGGTATTGATTCTTTCAGGCTGTGTAAAATGACTGATGTATTCCTTGTGTTTGGTCAAACTATCTTGTGGTAAATCTAATTAAGCAGCATAACATCAAAATTGCTCCTCATTTTGGTCTGCCGAAAGGCCGGGAGCTTGGTAATGCAACTTTGTGTACATATCCAAGCTGATGGTGAACTGTTTCAGATCATTCATTGATTTCTATTTGATTTGCAATTTTCTGGTTACCTTCTTTTGTATATGTTTGTTGCATTCCATTGTCCAGTAGATTGAGGCGTTTTGTAATGTCATGGTATAACAAGACGCACAAAAATCAATTAAGCAATATGATAGGGTGAAATCTTTAAGTTAATCCACACGTGGATTAACTTACAAAATAGTTGTGGATTAACTTATTAAAGTAAAACGGTGGATTAACTTATTAAAATCGTGGATTAGAATAAAAATTACCTATATAAAACTATCAAAAGTAATAATAAAAAATAACATGTAAATCCTCGGTTTTTTCTTACACATGTATTTCTGTAGCCTCAACAGATCTGAGATGTAGGTGGGGTCTATGACTTTTGTGTGGATCTGGAGCCTGGCGTCGCGAATCTAAAGTGGGCGAAGCAGGCGACCAGATCTGGAGCCTAAAGCCACGAATCATAAGCGGGTGACCGAATCGCTGAATGCATTGCAAAAAATGAAAGAGGTAGATTGGATCAGAAGTTTAGGACGGGCGTGGAATTGGAGCATTGGCGTTGAACAAGGGGTTGAATTTTCTGTCATGACTGTTAGAATATAATTCACTACAGATCTGGACATAACCACATTGATTCAATCGAGAATGAACTGAATAAGATCAATAAAATTAGCGGAAGCCATACCTGAATCCATCGGTGTTTGCTGATACGTAGAATTAGGTTGAGGTTTGATCTTCCAAATTGACACAAGCTCAGATCTATAAATGTGTTTCTATAGAAGAGGTAAGAGAACACTCCGATAACTTGTGTAATTCGGGGACCATAACCCTATATATATAGTAGTGTGATATTTTTAGTTCGGCCCTTCAACAAACTAAAAATTATCACTCCGGTATCCACACATTATTATATTACATGACAATTATACCCTAAAAGTCCTCAGATATTTATTTCAAACTAGATCACGTATTCGGACTTAGTCATAAGATAGCCAATACATTAGCATATGTGGCCCCAATAGGTTGAATATTTCCAACAATCTCCCCCGGGCCACATATGCAACTTTATAAATGTATTTACTTTATGAGCTCTCAAATAGCTATCTTAATAATAAGGTATATCCAAAACAATCTCGTCCATTGATTGTGTTAATATAGGACCAAAGCGGCTTCCGTCACTATCATTGTAACTAAACCCATCAATGATCACATATACTAACATAACCAAATGACATAGATCAATCATGTATGTGTAGCATGAAAATTACATGAAATGTGATCTTTGCATGCCTATTTCCAACTGGTCCAACTTTACTTTATTAAGATCAAAATGTTCAATATATGTATATATGAACAAATGGAGTGCAAAAGAAAAATGACTTTATTTCTGATCAGAAAAACTAAAGTATGTCCATAACCAAATTATAGAGCAACATCATAAAAAAACTAATTTATTACAAACTCCCCCTGAACCAAAATATCCTTAAATAAAAGATACACCCATTTTAGCAACATGCTCATGAAAGACCTTGGGTGGTAATCCTTTTGTAAGCGGATCCGCCAACATGGAATTTGTCCCAATATGCTCTATGGATATCAAACCATTCTGCACTCTCTCCTTCACAACAAGAAACTTGATGTCAATATAATTTGACTTGCTTGAGCTTCTATTGTTATTGGAATATAATACTGCTGATTTATTGTCACAATATAACTTTAATGGTCTTTCAATACTATCGACAATGCGCAGCCCAGTGACAAAATTTCGCAGCCATTTCCCATGATTAGATGCCTCGTAACAAGCCACAAACTCTGCTTCCATGGTAGAAGAAGCTATGAGTGATTGCTTAACACTCTTCCATGATATGGCTCCCCCACTTAGTAGAAATATATATCCTGAAGTGGATTTTCTACTATCTGGGCATCCAGCAAAGTCAGAATCAGAATACCCAATGATCTCCAACTGATCTGATCTTCTGTATGTAAGCATATAGTCCTTTGTTCTCTTAAGATACCTAATAACCCTTTTTGCTGCTTTCCAGTGATCCATTCCAGGATTACTAAGATATCTACCCAACACTTCTACAATGTACGCAATATCCGGACGCGTACACACCTGAGCATACATCAAACTCCCTACGATAGATGCATAAGGAATTTTCTGCATTTCATTAACTTCAAGGATGTTATTAGGGCATTGTTTGAGACAAAATTTATCTCCTTTAGCGATAGGGGTATCTCCTACTTTACAATCTTGCATTCCAAACCTTTCAAGCACCTTTTCTATATAGCCTTTTTGTGACAATCCAAGAATACCACGTGAACGATCACGGTGTATTTGGATTCCTAATACAAAAAAAGCTTCGCCAAGATCTTTCATTTCAAAGTTGTTTGAAAGAAATCTCTTGGTTTCATGCAATGTATGTAAATCATTGCTGGCTAGCAATATGTCATCAACATATAAAATCAAGAATGCAAATTTACTCCCACAAAACTTGTGATACACACAGTTGTCAATAATGTTCGCCTCGAAACCAAATGAGGTAATTACATTATGAAATTTGTAGTACCACTGACGAGATGCCTGTTTGAGTCCATAAATGGATTTCTTTAATCTGCAAACCGTATTCTTTGGATCTCCGACCACAAAGTTTTCTGGTTGCACCATATAAATTGTTTCCTCAATGTCTCCATTGAGAAAAGAAGTCTTAACATCCATTTGATGTAACTCAAGGTCAAAATGTGCAACAAGCGCCAAAATTATTCTAAAAGAATCTTTCAATGAAACCGGAGAGAAAGTCTCTTTAAAATCGATGCCTTCCTTTTGAGTAAAACCTTTTGCTACAAGACGTGCCTTGTATCTTTCTACTTTACCTTCTGCATCCCTTTTGGTTTTAAATATCCATTTACAACCAATGGGTTTTGCACCTTCAGGCAAAGTGACAAGGTCCCAAACTTTATTGTCTTGCATGGATTTATACTCCTCATTCATAGCCTCAATCCACTTTTGAGAATTAATATCTTGCATGGCTTGGTGCAAGTTGATAGGATCATCTTCCACCAATCCATTGTGATCCTCTAATTCTTGAAGAAATACCACATAATCATCCGGAATGGCACTTCTTCTATCTCGAGTGGATCTTCTTAATGGTAATTCTTGTTGAGGTTGTTGAGTTTGTTCTTGTAGAACATTGTCTTCAACTTGAAAGGGATTTTCTTCAACATTGTCTTGTTGAGGTTCCATATTTACTTCTTGATCAATGACATGCACGACAACCGTCATATCATTTGAAGAAGTAACCTTAGTGGATATCATAGATGATGTTTCCTCCTCAAAAGCAATGTTCCTTACTTTATTTCTCCCCCCAAACTCTACATCCTCAAAAAATGTTGCAGTTCCCGTCTCAAAAATTTTCCTTAGTGTGAGATCATAAAATTTATAGCCCCTAGATCGCTCAGAATAACCAATAAAGTAGCTGCTCACTGTTTTAGAGTCCAATTTTCTTTCATTGGGCCTATAAGGCCTTGCCTCAGCTGGACATCCCCAAATATGAAAATGCTTTAGAGTGGGCTGTTTGCCTGTCCAAAGCTCATAAGGTGTTTTGGCAGCTGCTTTAGTGGGTACCCTATTAAGGATATAAACTGCTGTGTTTAATGCCTCTCCCCAGAGTGATTTTGGTAAGGTAGAATGACAAATCATACTCCTTACCATATCTTTAAGGGTTCGGTTTCGTCTCTCAGCAACACCATTCATGCTAGGTGAACCCGGCATTGTGTATTGTGGGACTATTCCGCATTCCTCTAGGAAGTGGGCAAACGGTCCTTGGCATTGTTCACCTGATCCGTCAGATTTACCGTAATATTCACCGCCACGGTCAGATCTGACAGTTTTTTATTCTTTTGTTGAGTTGGTTCTCAACCTCTAACTTAAATTTCTTGAACATGTCCAAGGATTCCGATTTATCATGTATAAGATATAGGTAGCCATATCTTGAATAGTCGTCTATGAATGTGATAAAATATTGTTGACCATTCCATGATGCCTCAGGAAATGGACCACAAATGTCTGTATGTATCAATTCTAAGACGTCGGTTGCTCTATTGGCACCTATTTTCTTATGTTTGGTCTGTTTTCCCTTGATACACTCTATACAAACATCAAAGTCTGAAAAATCGAGGGATTGCAAAATGCCATCTGACACAAGCTTTTGAATTCTAGCTTTAGATATATGACCTAAGCGCTTGTGCCATAATACGGCTGAATTTTCTTTATTAGCTTTCCTTTTAGTACCATGTAATTCCACATGCAAGGCTTCATTATAAGATGAATTAACATCAAGCATATATAAGTTATCACAAACATTAAGAGAACCAGTTCCAATAAGAGTTGAATTTATTGATAAACTAAAAATACCATTCCCAAATGAACAAGAATAACCAGATTTGTCCAATTTAGAAATAGAAACCAAATTCCTTCTAAATGACGGTATTACAAAAGTATCAAATAAATCCAAATAAAACTGAGTTCCTAATAATAACTTAAAATGCCCAATAGCCCACACTTGAACCGATTTTCCATCGCCCACATAGATGTATCTTTCCGCATCAGTTGGAATTGGAGCATTGGCGTTGAACAAGGGGTTGAATTTTCTGTCATGACATGTCTAAAATATTTTTGCTAAGATGTTCTATAGGTATGGAATTAAAAAGACTCAAGCAAAATTATTTTCATCCTGCATAAATTTTCAACTTATTGGTTCCTACCATGGAAGAACGTGCTACTCTGTTATGTTCAGTCTATTTATGTGAAATAATAAATGATTAAGACCGTCTACGATATATAAGACAAATGAAGAGTTTCATGTTTAGACAATTGCACCATAGGAATAATTGCACTTTGTTTAGAAGGAAAGAGGCAGGATATTACTTAACAATGTGTGTAATGCATTGATATTTTAAGAAGCAGGACATTCCAATACGTAGAACATTTGATTATTTTAGAAAACTACAATATTTCAGATATGATGGTAAAATTGAAGTTTACAGTTAAAAGATTGAATTGGAAAAATGTGCAAATATTTGATTTTGCATCCAAATTTCAAGAATACAAAATCGAAATCTGCCATTGTATTATACTATTATTACTTCTAAAAGTAAAACTGGGTCATTAATTATTAAATATTAATAAATAATATAACATTATTAATGATTAGTAACTAGTAATATATTATTATATTTAATAATTTGTAACATATTACGATTAATATATTATTATTTAATAATTAATTATTAAATGATCAAAAAATCAATATTAATTTTAAGAAAGTATTGTAATTATTAATTATTGATTGCCAAATTGGTAATAGACATTTATTACAACAGACAATTTATTATCATTGTAAAATTAACATCGGTAAAAACGGGCATTACTTGTTGCAGGATCTTCTTATTTTCTATTCTGAGATATGTATGTATTTGAATCTATTCGTGTTTATACAGATCGTCTTCATAGCCAAATGGGCATTACCACATAAAATTCAACTTTATATAGCCAAAACGGGCATGTGCTAGTACAATGGGAGTTTTGTGAACCTTTTAAAATATGCATCTTTTTATTCAAAGATATGGTAAAAATGGGCATTACCACGTAAAATTCAACTTTATATAGCCAAATGGGTGTTTTGAGAACCTTGTAAAATATGCATCTTTTACAACGTGTGTTTTTCGAACGTTGTAAAATTAACATCTATTACAACAGGTCTGAAAGACAGATGTAATAGTATTCTAGTACAACGGGTAATTCATGCCCCTTGTAAAAAGGGTGTTGTAAAGAACGCCTAATACAACGGTCCGAAAATGACCGTTGTAATAACATTCTATTACAACAGGCAGTCCTTGCTCGATGTAAAAAGGACGTTGTAATAGGGTATTTTTGTTGTTGTATGTCCAGGCATAATAGATTCAGTAAAAGAAATTAAAGACCTATAATACATGCAACGGTAAAGGATACCCTTTCCTTGTTCAATTCTGTATTAGTGCTATTTTCAGTTTGTTGCCTTGTAAAATCCAAGTAATTAAACGTCAACTTAAAAAAAAGGTGTTTCATAAAACGTAGTCTAAATCAATTCTGCTAGGAGTGTTTGCTACTTTGCTTTTTAAAGTTGTCACAATAAGTTTATATTGCTGCTAATAATAGATAATGCAAGTATTTAAAAATTATTCACAATTATGAAAATATTAAAGCTTGAATGATATTTCAATTGCATGATGGTGCAGTAAATGCTTCTTTGATAGAATTTGTCATTATAGGATATGGATGATTTATTAAAGCAACTACCATGTTGTAATCCTTGATGTCCATGAATATATATGAATCTATTTTTGTCAAACATAAAACCTTTCTTTTATTTTCTGCCTTACTGGATGATATTTCTGTGTACGTCACCGGCTGTAATACCTTATGTTTTTTTCATTATACGTGATAATAATTGAAGTATACCGTACATAAACTAGGAAGCTCAAGCATGTGTATCACATATCATATCTCACACATTTTTGTTTGTAAACAATTAGGAAACAATTAAGACGAATATTTTTATACAGCCAGAGTCAATAATAATGTTATAGAAGAACCAGAACGAGGAGAAGAGAAATCAGTCGGTTGGCAGTGACATTATATGCTGATCTAATCATGCTTTTGAAATCAAAGTACAGTATTGCTTTATAAAAACCAAAAGTCATATACTATAGTTATTGTCATAGACTTAACGCAAAAGCCAGTCTTTAACAAAAGGAACACGCACCAACTTTACCCGTAACAAAGTACAGGAAATTGCACAAGAAATTGCCACAATTGACAGGTATTGTTCAAGGCTTCAAGCCAACCTATAAATAGAACTATACCAGCAGCTGAAACGATCGTAACCCTTGATGCAGATAAGATTACTGATCGAGATAAGAAACAATGACTAGAGACTTAAACAGTGGGAATACTGATGGCAGATTTATGTGCAGCGCCTACAGTATAAACGATATCCAAGGTTCATCAATGCTATTCAAGGCTGCGTTCATTGTTTGCGTGGTGTTTATGTTATGTGGTAGGAGTAGGAGTAGGAGGAGGTGGTGGTGGCCATTTTGGTGGAGTATGTGGTGGTGGCAGCTTTGGCTGCTGTGGGTGCTCCGACCAAATACAATGCAGAAACACTGTCTTTGTGAAATCTAGAAGCTCAGTGAAGATTCCATATTATTATTAGTAGGGAAGAAGGCTATGTATATATCCTTTCAACTTATTGCTGTGTATAGTCCTAGTGCTTGATTTATCTAGTTGAATGTATTGTAATTAAACGGTAAACATATCTTTAAAAAAGGAGAGTTGATGAACCAAAAAAACAGACTGATCATATGATGAACTGAAGTTTCCCATGAATAAATAACCAACTATTACTTTTGATTGCCATTGCTACCATGGTACTATGTGGTTTCTTTTAATGCAGTAATTAATTTTTTAGCTTGCATCTTCTTCTTCCCATTAGACCACTATGGTATGGCTCCCTTGGCGCATTTGGTTCCCACTTCAGCTCTGGCCATCTTATAGCAAAGTCGTCCTTCCGACCACAGAGTGGCTTCTTCTGCTGCCCAAGATACCATCGCATCTACCACTCCTGTTCTCGAAGCTTGGAAAATTTTCTCACTGAAATCATGTTTTGATCCCTGAATTATTATTATTATTGTTACAAAAAATACTTTCCATTGGAACCTATTGTGTATGACAATTTCATCAACTCCAATGGTTTACATACCGTAATATTACGGTTAAATATTCTGGGTTTTAGCCAACAGGCGGACGCTGATCAGTGCCCTATGGTTATCGTTGCCTCCTCGTGCTAGAACGCTTGACCTGTGATTCATATCGAGAACGCTGTGCCTTCCACCTCATATCATCAACGCACCGCCTCCGCCTCGTATTGGCCACACCCTGCCTCGTATCGCACAACTCCCACTTCGTATCACACCTCCTCCACTTTGTTGGGTAAACTTTAAATGCATTATTAACGAAGAATAATAAAATGAAGGGACAAGTGTTTTTATAGGTGAAAAGGTAAGAGAAGTTAATGGTCTTTATGTTCATTGTTCAAGGGATGTGTGTTTAGAGTCAAGAGTTATGTTCGTTCGTTAAGTGTTGTGTCTGTTTGTTTTAAGAGTCATGTTAATTAATGTTGTGTCTTTTAAGAAGCTATGTAAACCACTATATGTATGAGTGGTTATTTAGTTGTAAAGAAGGAAGATTGAAGTTGAAATAAAAGAAATTAAAAGAAGTATTCTTCCTCTAAATAAAATCATCTATTCTCCTCTTCTTCTATTAAACAAATTGGTATCAGAGCCTAAGTTGAAATTATGGTATTTTTATTCTTCTCATCGTTCGTTCTCACAAAAGAAAACATCGAAAAGTGGAGTAGTAGAAAGAAAGAAGAGTTAATCTCCAAAGGACTATGGGAGATTGTTGAGAGTGACTATAAATGGCCAAAAGACGTTAAAAACATGACGGAGAAAGAGAGTGAGACGTTTACAAGCTTGAGAAGGAAAGATCTTCAAGCTTTTATGGTGTTGAGTGAGAACGTTGATAAAGAAGCATGGTATCATATTAATGGAGAAAAAACGGCAAAAGATTCGTGGAATTTGCTGAAAGAGATTTATACAAAGCATTACAAAGGAGAAGATGAAGAGGAAGTTGATGAGGATGATGAAGAAGAGATCGAAAGATTCAAAGCGGTGCTAATGGGAAAGAAAGTTGCTAAAGAAAAAGAAGACAAAGAAGAGGTCGAAAAAGCTAAAAATGAGCTGATGAGAAAGAAAGCTGACAACGAAAAAGAGGACGAGATTGAGAAAGACATAATTGAAAGTGAGAACAACTCTAAGGATGAGCATGATGCTTGCATGGCAAGCGGAGAAAGTAGAAAAGAGGAATTGTAGAATGATGACGATTTAAAGAATACAAACAAGGTAGATGTAGAAGCTGGTGTGGTTGAGGAAGCAGCTGGCAAGACAAGCATTGAGGATGACAAGGCTAATGTAGAAGTTGGTATGACAGAGAGAGAGAGGCTGCTGACAAGGCAAAAGAAGAAGTAAAAGAAAAGCAGAAGGTGGAGAGAGAAAACACGTTAAAAAAGGAGGAAGAGAGAGAAAACGCAAAAGATAACAATTTATTGGGCAAATCTGAGCTGTCTGGAACTCCCCCAGTATCTATGCCCCAGATCGATGTATGCTTTCACATTGATTTGAATGGAATGCTGTGCGTGGCTGCTGAACATAAGACAATCGGGCAAAAGAACAATATAATGATCGTTAAACACTTCTTGGAGGAATTGTGCAGTCCAATTATTGCAAAGATGTATCAACAGGGAGGAGTTTCTGTCAGGGAAGAGATAGAGATGCACAAGAAAAAGGTACAAGCTAAGAATGTGTTGGAGAGCTATGTAAACTATATGAAATATAAGATCAAGGATGATAAGATTGGTGGAAGGTTGAACGATAGTGATAAGAAAAAGGCAGAGGATGCAATTGAAGCTGTGATTTCGTGCTTGCATTGTTTTCCGCTGGCCAAAGCAGAAAAGTTTGGGGACAAAATGGAGGAGCTGGAAGAATACAGTAGAATCAAATATAAAAAAATTGAAAATGCAGGCATTCCAAGAGGAAATATTGAAGCTGTCTTGAATGTTTTTCTTCCGGATGAAATATACATTAAGCAACCTCCCGAATTCAGAGAGAAACACGAAGAGCTAGCTGGTGACGTATACAAGCTGCCCTGAAAGACTAAAGCATTTAAGTTTACGGGGGAGTTTTGTTGGGTAAACTTTAAATGCATTATTAATGAAGAATAATAAAATGAAGGGACAAGTGTTTTTATAGGTGAAAAGGTAAGAGAAGTTAATGGTCTTTATGTTCATTGATCAAGGGATGTGTCTTTAGAGTCAAGAGTTATGTTCGTTCGTTAAGTGTTGTGTCTGTTTGTTTTAAGAGTCATGTTAATTAATGTTGTGTCTTTTGAGAAGCTATGTAAACCATTATACATATGAGTGGTTATTTAGTTGTAAAGAAGGAAGATTGAAGTTGAAATAAAAGAAATTAAAAGAAGTATTCTTCCTCTAAATACATCTATTCTCCTCTTCTTCTATTACCTCGTATCGGCAACGGGACCTCATTCAGGTATTTTAGTTTTATTTTAGAATCTTAAAGTCTTGTAGAGAATATAATACTGTGTCGGTCACGTGTTGTACATATACCATAATATACTGTAAAGACTTTTACTTTTGGTTTTACAGCCTGTAACAGCTGGTAATAGAGATTTCATTTTTCCTATGTAAGAAATAATGGAGACCTAGTTCTCCCTTCTTCTTCTCATGGTATCGGAGCCATCGATTTTGGTTTCTGATTTCATCAATTTCCTTAAATCTTCTTCTTATTTCCTATTTCTTCATTTTTTTTGTTTTCTTTTGCTCTCTATTCTTCTACAAATCTTAGATCTGGTACTTTTCCCTAATTGGATCTGAAAATGACGAATGATTTCGATTCATCGGAATCTGAAGTTCCTACTCAGAATTTTCATGCGGTCAACTTTAATGATCCATATTATCTTTGAAACAGTGATCATCCAGCCGTGCAACTTGGAAACCATATTTTGTCTGGATTTAATTTTCTAAATTGGTCTAGAACTGTTAGAATGACAATGATTGCTAGAAATAAACTGCAATTTGTTGATGGAACTCTTCCTAGACCTTCAATTAATTCTCCTGATTATCAAAAATGGGTTAGAAATGACTATATGGCGACGTCTTGGATTTTGAACTCGATGGACAAGACTTTATCTGAAAGCTTTATGTTCATTGATTTGTCTGTTGAGTTGTGGAAAGAGTTGGCACAAAGGTTTGGTCAAACAACGGCCCCTAGACTATTCGAATTGCATCAGAAATTGACGTCTACACATCAGAATGACCTCAGTATTGCTGAATATTATGGACAGTTGAAAAATGTGTGGGATCAATTACAACTTCTTGAAGGATTTCCTGATTGCTCTTGTGGTGCGATGAGGAATTGCACTTGTGGAATACTTAAAAAAATTGTTGAAAATGATCAACGAAATAAGATGATGAAGTTCTTGTCAGCACTTACCAAAGAATACGATCTAGTCAAAACTAACATTCTATGTTCTTATCCTCTTCCATCTGTCCACAAAGCGTATTATATTTTGCAGCAAGTGGAACAGTAAAATAAGTTGGGTGATAGGTCTTCTAATCAACCAAACATGAGTGCATTCAACAATATGAAGACTTTTCCTAAACCAAATTTCCAGAGCATGAAAAGAGAAAATAAGAAGCAGAAGAATGAAGCCTTTTGTGAGAATAATAAGAAAAGGGGACATTCAATTGAGCAGTGCTTTAAGTTGATTGGATTTCCTAATTGGTGGAACAAGGAAATGAATGCAAAGACAAAACAATCGCAACGAATTGCAAACAACGCTCAAACTTCTGAAAATCGGGGAATTCTTGGAAGTAGGCCACAAATTGTTGGTGAATTAAATGCTGCAGCGAATTCTTTTACCTCTGAAAATCAACAAGTTGATCCTATCATGGTCTCTGCCCTTTATAATATTGTTTTGAAGATGATTCAGAATTCAAATTCTTCTCATATGGAGGATAATCCTCTTGCTCCTTCGGCTAATTTTGCAGGTATTAGTTCTGCAACTAATACTGATGCTAAGTTTTGTGATCAAAATAGTTAGATAATGAGTGCTGCTAAAAGCATCCAAATTTCTTCTTCTTAATACCATGCGTGGTATTAGGAAGTATAAACCTAGGTGCTTTTTGAGACACCCCACCTCCTTTAAGGTCACTCACAAAGGGAATGCCTTAACTTTAGTGGAGGTTTTTAAGTAAAAGTCACAGATAAACACAAGACAGATATATAAACACACATATATAAACAACAGAAAACAAACAGACTTTTTATTTCATAAATACGTGTTCATACAAATCATTTCCATAACTGTCACATAATAACTTCCGAAACATCACATCATCATTTCTGTCTTGGTTATTAAATAAAGAAGCATAAAACATAATTAAAACTGCAGAAATCCCCATAGAGTGTGTCCAACAGACATAGCCAAGGAAAGAGAGTCCAAACCGTACATCTACTATCTTGAAGCTTGCAAAGAGTCTGACTAAGCTGGGTTGTTTCCTCCCTGTGGACGTAGGGGGGGGGGGAACGAAAGAAAAGATGACGAAAGAAAATAGGGTCAGACATAAAGCCTGGTAAGTCTAGTGACTCTTCAGTATGAGAATAAGAAAAAGGGCATGATAGGTATAAACTGGAAATAGGAAAGTATCATAAACTAAGATAAAGCAGTTCGAATCGAATATACTATCGCACCCCACACTATATCTCTGCACCTACTTGTACTGTCTTAACTGGCACCCCATGATCGGGGTGAAGTGATCCCCTTTTTAAAGATCGGCTCCTACTCGCATAATCATCTGTGTCTTACGGCCCCCAAAGATTGTAGATACCTATGCTGGTCCCACCATGGGGTGTATCAAGTCCCATGGTGGCGGCCCGACACAATACTAGAATGTATAGGTTATACTACTGGTGCCCCCAGTGCCCTGTTTGTCCGCTCCGAAGTGTGTGCATGCCCGCACTCCGTTAGAACCCACACCGTTGCACCCACCGCCGTCGCTTTTGACCGCTTACAATTAGCCCAGTAATCGTGCCCCACCATGCCTAGTTTCCAGGTACCATGATACCTAATTGGGTTACTGCTGAAATGGGTCCTCGTTACTAGGGTTTTCTAGTCAAACATGTTAAGTGGTTAAGTGTCTGTATTTACCTAACCTCACCCATTAGTTTAAATTTTACATGTTGAATTGGTTAAGTGTTTTAGTTAACTTAACCCTACCATCCTGACTTGTCTGTCCTTAGCTTTTTAAAGCACCGACCACTCACATTAGATAAGTATTGTTACAGTTACTGGATGTGCCGGTCGGTTCCGGGCAGGTTTACACCGTAACTCAGTCTAACCTCGGGTCCTTATTGGGCTCAATGCTTAACCACCCACATTGGATAGGTATTGTTGTGACTACTGGACAGCCGGGCGGGTCTAGGCAGGTTTACATCACAACTCAATCCAACCTCGTGTTAAGCATACTCGTATTTTCTAAATTTACATATTTGTCCTTATTACTTGTTATATGTAAATCTGTTAACAATTAAATGTTATGGCCCACTTTCCAATTTTAACATTTTTGGTACAAGAATTTATACCATTCAAGTGCCACCAATTTTGGCATGTGACAAACATGCCAATACATATATTTTTCACCAATTTATGTCAAGTTTCCTATAATTACCAATTTTTCCCAACGTTACCCCGTCTAAGTATTAGGCTAACAATCTTAGCCAAATTTTACGTTCGCATGATTTTTAACATATAATATTAGGCTAAAAACATAGCCTAATTTTGCGTACTCAAAATTGGCATAAAGAAATTCATTAACATAAACATGTCATAGGTGTAAACTTGGCATTCTTGGCATTGTCAATATGAACATCATAGGTGTGAACTTGCAAAATAGTCAACATACATATATGTGAATTTACAACATAGACTGAATCATGGGTTTCAACTTGTCATGTGAACTTGCATTAAAAAGGGGAATCTAACTAAACAAGTGTCACATGAATTAGCATATGATTTAGACAACATAAGCCTAAACATGTGTAGATCTAGACATAACATCGAACATCGCTAGCATATGACAAGAATATGACATGTCCATAAAGTATGAATAATTTCATCGCATGTGTGAACTAGATCCAAGCATATGTCTAATTACAACATGAAACATGTATTATAGTGGATCATGACATGGATCCAATTATGAACTTTGCAACTTTTGTATAGACATATGAGCATGTATATGAACTTAATCATTTAGGCATAGAGGTTCTATTGTACAACATATAACTTGTCATAATCCCCTAAACATATAGGTGTAGATATGAACCAAATAACTTGTATGTGAATTTGAATAGATCCAACATCAACTAGATTAATCCACAAACATTCTAATGGATCCAACATCAAATCAATTATACCACAAACATCACAATACCATTCACAACAAACTCATTACAACACATAGGTATGGATTAACATCATCGTTATACAATAACACAATTTCATTTCCATTTTACATCGAATCAAATCCTAACTTTTATTCACATCGGAAAAATCACATTACTTACAACAAATGACGGTCTTGTTTTCTGATTTCTGAGTTCTGAATTTGAAATGCTTTCCTTTGGGTAGATAAACGTTGTTTGATTCTTGATTTACTTTAGTTTTGGCTCGTCTCTAAGCTTTCTCTAACTGACGGCTACTCTTAGTTTCCTCCCAGCAGCATGACGGCTCTTGTTCTATATTATTTGTGTGAATTTAGGTTGAATCTAAGGTTGTTTACATAGAATTTCAAACTAATTAGAGCCGTCGATGAAGCTATAGTTAATCAAGGCCATCCATCTCAAGAAAAGCCAATCAGAAAGCGACAAGTCAGCCCTAGTGACAAGCCAGAGCTTAGAAATTCGACCAGAACCTGACCAGGCCAGCCAGGGCCAAACCAGGTCGACTGGGCAGGTCGACCCCCAGGTCGACCCCCCGGTCGACCTGGTGCCTGGGCGGGAATTTTCCCGCCCAGCCCAGTTTGGGTCTGTTTTTCGAATTTCGAACTGAATTTGAACTGTTTGAATTTTAAATTGAATTCTGGAACTTCCGGAGGTCATAACACCTTCATACAGAGTTCGATTCACGCAAACTTGGACTCTATCTCAGGCCGAATCCCGAGACGAGCACAATGGCGTAACCCGTTTCCCTTAATTCTTTCAATTAGAATTAATTATACTTTAATTTGTTAATTTACAGTTAACAGAGAATTCGAGGTGTTACATTCTCCCCTCCTTAAAGGATTTCATCCCCGAAATCTTCAAGTCTAAAAGAACGTATATCCTAACATCCAATCGTCCATCTACTCTACCAACAAACACAGGCGTCCATTGTCCTTAAAAGACTTCTAATGCTTCATGATCATATGCATAGTGTGTGTATATGTCCTTAACTAATGCAAAAATTAGGCGGTCTACTGATTCAGTTGACCTCCTTAATGCGAATAATGTAAGTGTCATGAATCCATTATGTATGCAAATTTTTCCCTACTCATAATTCTACATGAGTGCGCAACCATCCATACAAATACGACATCCATATGACAACCTATCAAGTTTCAACCACATACAAATATGAATACATATATGCATATGCAATATGAAGTGACTGAGCCGATCTAAAACCTAGGTTGTGTGTGTATATGCATCCACGAGCAACCACTAGCAACCACTTGCAGCCATCAACCATATCATGTTTCAAATACATGTTTACATCCAAAGGGGTTTCTACCTAAGGATAAAGGATAATATCGAGGAGATATACCTAAAAAGATAAATACAAGCACAACTTAAGGAAAAAGAGAGGTCAAAGATGTACCCTCGAAAAGAAAAGGGTAGGCCGCGCGTATTTTGTCCTTAGTTTCCCAAGTCGCGTCTTCCTCGTCGTCGCTCCACTGAACTTTGACAAGCTTGACTTCATGGTTGCGTAGCTTTTTGATTTCAGTTCCTACGATTCGAGTTGGAACTCTCCTCACAGTTTCTTCACGTTCCACTTCGGCTTCTTCTATAATGCTTGGCTCCACCACTTCCGCGGATTCATGTAGACATTTTCGGAGATGAGAAACGTGAAAGACGTTGTGAATTCCAGCCAGCCTTTCGGGCAGCTCTACTCTATAAGCCATCTTCCCAATCTTCTCGATGATAGGGAACAGTCCTACAAATCTTGGTGCTAGCTTTCCTGTGGATCCAAAGCGAACGACGTTCCTTAAAGGAGATACCTTAAGGAAAAACCTGTCCCCAACCTCAAACTCAAGGTCGGTCCTTCTTTTGTCGGCGTAGGATTTCTGTCTATATTGGGCAGTCTTCATCCTCCTTCGTATCAAGTCTACTTTTTCTGAAGTCTCTCTAATCATGTCTGGCCCAAGTATAAGCTTGTCAGTGGACTCCCACCAACAAGTTAGTGATCGGCACGGTCTTCCATATAGAGCTTCGAAGGGCGCCATACCGATGGTGGCTTGGTAACTGTGGTTGTAGGCGAATTCCACTAAAGGAAGATGGTCCTCCCAAGTCCCTCCGAAGTCAAGAACGCATAGTCTCAAAAGATCTTCTAATACTCTATTCACCCTTTCTGTCTGACCATCAGTTTGGGGGTGATAGGCCGCGCTCAAGCATAACTGTGTGCCTACAGCTTCTTGCAGACTCCGCAAAAACTCACTCGTAAAGATGGGATCTCTTTCACTCACTATGCTGGAGGGTATTCCATAGAGTCGAACTATTTCCTTGAGACAAAGAGAAGCTAGAGACGAGTCAGTCCTTCAACTCTTGATAGGTATAAAATGGGCGCATTTAGTGAGCCTGTCCACTATTACCCAAATGCTAGTATTGCCCCTTCTTGACCTAGGCAACCCATCAATGAAGTCCATTGAAATGCTGTCCCACTTCCATTGCAGGACTTCTAGAGGATGAAGCAGTCCTCCAGGTTTCTTTTGTTCTGCCTTGACCTGTTGGCATGTCACGCACTTAGAAACGAAATCTGTCACGTCCTTCTTCATGCCGCTCCAATAGAAAACTCTCTTTACGTCCTTGTACATCTTGTCCCCACCTGGGTGTATTGTCATCTTGGAATGATGTGCTTCCTCGAGAACCATCTTTACTAAATCCCTTGCTTGTGGGACGCATAGTCTTCCATCCTGTCTCAGCCAACCCTTATCATCGATGGAGTACCTATTGAGGTGACTGGAAGTTTCACCCCTAATTAGTTTATCAATCACATCCACAAGCTGAGGGTCTTCACGTTGCGCGACCCCTATTGAGTCTAAAAGAATGGGTCGTACTTCTAGGGATGCCAATAAACCAGGTACAAAATCAGAGGAGGGCCTAATGTCAAAATTGGCTATATACTCCAAGCTTTGCCTTTCTACAAAGAGACGACTTAAGGTTAGTTTCTTTCTGCTCAACGCGTCTGCTACTACGTTGCCTTTGCCAGGAGTATAGGAAATCTCAAAATCATACGAGGCAAGGAACTCCATCCATCTTTGCTGTCTCAAGTTAAGATCCTTCTGCGAGAAAAGATACTTCAACGATTTATGGTCAGTATATAATTCGAACTTCTCACCTAGGAGATAATGGCACCAAGACTTAAGCACAAAGACGATGGCGGCTAACTCAAGATCGTGGGTTGGGTAGTTCTTTTCATGAACTTTCAATTGTCTTCCACCATAAGCTACTACCCTCCCTTATTGCATCAGAACAACGCCTAGTCCCGTACCATAAGCATCCGTGTATACGGTGAACATCTTGCTTCCATCTGGCAAAGTCAGAACTGGGGCTGTTGTGAGAGCCCTTTTTAATCGTTGGAAAGCAAACTCGCAATCCAAATCCCAAGCAAACGCCAGATTCTTCTTTGTTAGCCTTGTGAGTGGAGCTGAGATTTTCGCGAAATCCCAAATGAACTTCCGGTAAAAACCTGCTAGCCCGAGAAAGCTTCGGACTTCGGTTGCATTTCTTGGTGTCTTCCAATCTTGCACTGCCACCACTTTCGCGGTGTCTACAGCTAACCCCTCTTTGGACACTATATGTCCAAGAAATCTTACTTCTTCTCTCCAAAAGTGGCACTTGGAGAATTTGGCTTTTAGCTGATGAACTCGAAGAGTTTCCATGATCTCCTTCAGATGCTGAGCATGTTCTTCCTCATTCTTTGAGAAGATCAAAATATCATCTACGAAGACCACCATGAACTTATTGAGGAATTCTCTGAACACCCTTCTCATTAGGTCTACGAAATAAGCGGGTGCGTTTGTCAAGCTGAAAGGCATGACAAGCCACTCGAAGAAACCGTCTGGGGTTCTGAACGCCGTTTTATCAATACTATCTTCAGCTACCCTTAGCTGATGGAACCCAGTAGCCAGATCAAGTTGGGAGAAGACCGACGCACCTACATGCTGATCAAACAAATCGTCTATTCTGGGAAGCGGGTGTCTATTCTTTTTAGTCAGCTTGTTTAGCTCCCTTAGTCCACATAAAGACGTAGTGAACCATCTGCTTTGGTGGCGAACACCACTAGAGCACCCCATTCCGAGATACTCCTCCTTATAAACCCTTTCTCGAGAAGCTCCTTAACTTGCTTACTGAGCTACTTTCTCTCCTTTGGAGCTATGTGTCTAACAGGCAGAGCTACGGGCTTTGCATTATCAACAAGATATATGCGGAAGTCTATTTCCCGCTTCGGAGGTAAGCCCTATACCTCTTCAAAGACATCCGGATATTCCCGGACCACTCTAACCAACTGCAAATTCTCAACAGAAGCGTCAAGCGACTCTAGATAACTAAGCATAACAACATTCAAGGGATTACAAGAAATTTCTAGAGTGTTACCGAGCCGAGTCAAGAGTCTAACCACTCTTTTCTCACAATCAAGAATGGCACCATTACTGGATAACCAGTCCATGCCTAAGATCAGTCCATATCCCGAAAAGCCCAAAACAAAGGCACTACATCTAAATTCAACACTTAGAATAGAGATTTTCAAATCCAAGCAAACCATCGACAAATAAGCCGAGCCCCCAATTGGATTTGAAACAACCAAGGGATCTTCTACCATACTAGTGTCTAGGTGCAGAGATTCTACTAAAGCAGATGAAATAAAGGAGTGTGATGTACCCGAATCAAAGAGAGTGCGAACTGGATGATCATAGAGATAAACTAAGCTTTCTACAGAAACATTTCTACCTCGTTCTTATGGAAGTGCCATCAGCGCGTGAACCTGTCCCCCTGAGGTGGATCCAGTCCTCTGTCCCTGCCCCCGCTTCTTTGGGCAGTCCTTAGCCAAGTGTCCAGTCTTGTCGCAATTGAAACAACCACCATTCATCTTCGCCTTCTTCTTTCTGCAGTCTTTCGCTATATGTCCAACAATGCCACAGAAATTGCACTTTCTCTTTTCACGGGATTTGTCGTTCTTCCCGCCTTTCTTAAAGTCTGTTTTCTTAGCCTGTAAACCCTCTTTCTTTTCTTGAGCCACTTCCACCTTTGCCTCTTTCTTGCCTTTATCTTCCTCGTGTAGCAGCGCCATGTCCACCAAGCTTTCATAGGTCGCTCCCATGGGTATATGGGTCATAGCAAGGCTGTGTAGAGGTTCATTCAGACCTTTGACGAAGCGAAGGACCTTCTTGTGTTGGGTGTTTACTAAATCCATCTCAAATCTGGTTAGCTGATTAAACTGATTGACGTACTCCTTGATTGTCATACTTCCTTGTTTAAGAGTTAGGAACTTTTCCATCTGCAGGCTTCTTTCAGCTTGGGAGAGGAATTTCATCTCAAACCTCGTCCTGAAATCTTCCCAAGTTTCCACTGGCCTCTCAACATGGGTAATTTCCCACCAATAAGAAGCTTCATCTTTGAGCAACCATACTGCTAGCTGTATCTTTTGCCTGTCGTCAACTTCGAAGATAACGAATAAATCTTCGGTCTCCTTCAGCCAGTTCCTTGCTACCACAAATGATTCAGTTCCATAAAAGTCCTTTCCTCCCATAGCCTTGAAGTCTCTACACGTCTTAGCGAAAGTATTTCCACGAGGAGGAGGAGGAGGAGGAACCACTACCACTGTGGGAGGAGGAATGTTTGCTGCGCCCGCACCATTGGCCATAGCCTCTAGGTACCTTCAGAACCAGCCAAAGATTGGTACTCCTTCTAGAAGGTTAAGAACTTCAGACATGCTAGAACAAAAAGGAAAGTATTCAAGACAAAAGGATTGAGAGATAGTGCATATGGCTTTGGGGAATTATGCCTTTTAAAAAAAACGCTTTTTCTTGAAAAAGAATGCTTCTTTAAACTTCCTTTTGAAAATAATTTCAAATTTTTTATCTAATCTGGTAAATCTGTGCTTTGATACCAAGTGAAACACTCCACCTCCATTAAGGTCACTCACAAAGGGAATGCCTTAACTTTAGTGGAGGTTTTTAAGTAAAAGTCACAGATAAACACAAGACATATATATAAACACATATATATAAGCAGCGGAAAACAAACAGACTTTTTATTTCATAAATACGTGTTCATACAAATCATTTCCACAACTGTCACATAATAGCTTCCAAAACATTACATCGTCATTTCTGTCTTGGTTATTAAATAAAGATGCATAAAACATAATTAAAACTGCATAACTCCCCATAGAGCGTGTCCAACAGCCATTGCCAAGGAAAGAGAGTCCAAACCGTACACCTACTATCTTGAAGCTTGCAAAGGGTTTGACTAAGCTGGGTTGTTTCCTCCCTGTGGACCTGGGGAGGGACGGAAGAAAAGAAGACGAAAGAAAATAGGATCAGACATAAAGCCTGGTAAGTCTAGTGACTCTTCAGTATGAGAATAAGAAAAAGGGCATGATAGGTATAAACTGGAAATAGGAAAGTATCATAAACTAAGATAAAGCAGTTCGAATCGAATACACTATCGCACCCCACACTATATCTCTGCACCTACTTGTACTGTCTTAACTGGCACCCCATGATCGGGGTGAAGTGATCCCCTTTTTAAAGATTGGCTCCTACTCGCATAATCATCTATGTCTTATGGCCTCCAAAGATTGTAGATACCTATGCTGGTCCCACCATGGGGTGTACCAAGTCCCATGGTGGCGGCCCGACACAATATTAGAATGCATAGGTTATACTATTGGTGCCCCCAGTGCCCTGTTTGTCTGCTCCGAAGTTTGTGCACGCCCGCACTACGTTAGAACCCACACTGTTGCACCCACCGCCATCGCTTTTGACCGCTTACAATCAACCCAGTAATCGTGCCCCACCCTGCCTAGTTTCAGGGTACCATGATACCTAATTGGGTTAATGCTGAAATGGGTCCTCGTTACTAGGGTTTTCTAGTCAAACATGTTAAGTGGTTAAGTGTCTGTATTTACCTAACCCCACACATCAGTTTAAATTTAACATGTTGAATTGGTTAAGTGTTTTAGTTAACTTAACCCTACCATCCTGACTTGTCTGTCCTTAGCTTTTTAAAGCACCGACCACTCACATTAGATAGGTATTGTTACGGTTACTGGATGTGCCAGTCGGTTCCGTGCAGGTTTACACCGTAACTCAGTCTAACCTCAGGTCCTTATTGGGCTCAATGCTTAACCACCCACATTGGATAGGTATTGTTGTGACTACTGGACAGCCGGGCGGGTCCGAGCAGGTTTACATCACAACTCAATCCAACCTCGTGTTAAGCATACTCGTATTTTCTAAATTTACATATTTGTATTTATTACTTGTTATATGTAAATTTGTTAACGATTAAATGTTATGGCCCACTTTCCAAGTTTAACATTTTTGGTATAAGAATTTATACCATTCAAGTGCCACCAATTTTGGCATGTGACAAACATGCCAATACATATATTTTTCACCAATTTATGTCAAGTTTCCTATAATTACCAATTTTTTCCAACGTTACCCCGTCTAAGTATTAGGCTAACAATCTTAGCCTAATTTTACGTTTGCATGATTTTTAACATATAGTATTAGGCTAAAAACTTAGCCTAATTTTGCGTACATAAAATTGGCATAAAGAAATTCATTAACATAAACATGACATAGGTGTAAACTTGGCATTCTTGGCATAGTCAATATGAACATCATAGGTGTGAACTTGCAAAATAGTCAACATACATATATGTGAATTTGCAACATAGACTGAATCATGGGTTTCAACTTGTCATGTGAACTTGCATTAAAAAGGGGAATCTAACTAAACAGGTGTCACATGAATTAGCATATGATTTAGACAACATAAGCCTAAACAGGTCTAGATTTAGGCATAACATCAAACATCACTAGCTTATGACAAGAATATGACATGTCCATAAAGTATGAATAATTTCATCGCAAGTGTGAACTAGATCCAAGCATATGTCTAATTACAACATGAAACATGTATTAAAGTGGATCATGGCATGGATCCAATTATGAACTTTGCAACTTTTGTATAAACATATGAGCATGTATATGAACTTAATCATTTAGGCATAGAGGTTCTATTGTACAACATATAACTTGTCCTAATCACCTAAACATATAGGTGTAGATATGAACCAAATAACTTGTATGTGAATTTGAATAGATCCAACATCAACTAGATTAATCCACAAACATTCTAATGGATCCAACATCAAATCAATTATACCACAAACATCACAATACCATTCACAACAAACTCATTACAACACATAGGTATGAATTAACATCGTCGTTATACAATAACACAATTCCATTTCCATTTTACATCGAATCAAATCCTAACTTTTATTCACATCGGAAAAATCACTATACTTACAACAAACGACGGTCTTGTTTTCTGATTTCTGAGTTCTGAATTTGAAATGCTTTCCTTTGGGTAGATAAACGTTGTTTGATTCTTGATTTACTTTAGTTTTGGCTCGTCTCCAGGCTTTCTCTAACTGACGGCTACTCTTAGTTTCCTCCCAACAGCATGACGACTCTAGTTCTATATTATTTGTGTGAATTTAGGTTGAGTCTAAGGTTGTTTATGTAGATTTTCAAACTAATTAGAGCCGTCGATGAAGCTAGAGTTAATCAAGGCCATCCATCTCAAGAGAAGCCAACCAGAAAGCGATAAGTCAGCCCTAGTGACAAGCCAGAGCTCAGAAATTCAACTAGAACCCGACCAGGCCAGTTAGAGCCAAACCAGGTCGACTGGGCAGGTCGACCCCCAGGTCTACCCCCAGGTCGACCCTATGGTCGACCTGGTCACCCAGGTCGACCCCCCGGTCGACTTGGTGCCTGGGCGGGAATTTTCCTGCCCAGCCCAGTTTGGGTCTGTTTTTCGAATTTTGAACTGAATTTGAATTTTAAATTGAATTCTGAAACTTCCGGAGGTCATAACTCCTTCATACGGAGTCCGATTCACGCAAACTCGGACTCTATCTCACGCAGAATTCCGAGACGAGCGTAATGGCGTATCCCGTTTCCCTTAATTATTTCAATTAGAATTAATTATACTTTAATTTGTTAATTTACAATTAACAGAGAATTCGGGGTGTTACACTTTTAGCATCACATGGTGGTATTGTGCTAAAAGCACCCAATTTTGTACTTTATAATACCACTCATGGTATTAGGAAGAAGAAATTTGGGTGCTTTTAGCAACACACTAGATAATTGATACTGGAGCTAATGATCATATGGCTTCCAATTTAGCACTTTTTGCTTCACTAAAGAAACTTAAAAATCCAATAAAAGTGTTTTTGCCGATGGTTCTGCAGTTTTTGTCAATCATATTGGAACTGTATACTTAAGTCCAGGTTTACAATTACAAAATGTTTTCTACACTTCTTCTTTCAAAAATAATATGTTGTCAGTGGGAAAACTACTTGATAACAATAAAATTGTTGCAAATTTCACACAATCTTCTTGTTTCTTCCAGGACCTTGAATCAAAGCAACTTCATGCTATTGGATCAAGGCTTTCTGGACTATAAATTTTCTTCTTCCCCTATTTCAGAAATAGCTCCATCTTCTCAAGCTATAGATATGAATAATTGTTTTGTTCTTTTAATCTACAATACTATAACATCTTGTAATACACCTAGTACAGATATTTTACATGCTAGGTTAGGCCATCCTTCTTTTAGCAAAATGAAATATTTGTCAAATTCTGTTTCAAGCAAAATACTTAATAAAGAGTTTGTGGATTTTTCTTGTGAAGCATGTGTGTTAGGGAAGCATCATAAATTCCCTTTTTCACATTCTGAATCTTATGCTAAGTCTCCTTTTCATTTAATTCATGTTGACTTATGGGATAAATACCATAGACCAGCCATTAACGGTGAAAAGTATTTTTTTAACCATACTTGATGACCATACTCGCACTACTTGGACTTATTTGCTTCATTCTAAACTGCAAGTATTTCCAGTTCTCACTGAATTCATTGAATATGTTCTAACTCAGTTTGATACAAAGGTTAAAGTAGTTAGAACAGATAATGGAACTGAAATTGTTCAGGATTCATGTAGACAATTTTTTGCAACAAAAGGTATAATTCATCAACGATCTATACTTGGTAATCCTCAACAAAATGGATGTGTTGAGAGAAAACATAAACATTTATTGGAAACTGCGAGAACAGTTCGAATACATGCCGGTTTACCTTGCAAATTTTGGGGTGATTGTATTCTTGCTGCTACTCATCTAATTAATCTCATGCCAAGTTCAGTTTTAAATTGGAAAACACCAGTTGAATTGTTGATGAAAAAGATTCCTTCTTATGATCATCTTCGAGTTTTCGGTTGTTTATGTTTTCCTCTTCAAAAATTGGGTGATAAATTTGCTGAAAGGGCTAAAAAGTGTGTTTTGATTGGATATCCTTATGGTAAAAAAGGTTACAAACTCTATGATCTACCAACACACAAAATTTTTTTTAGCACAGATGTTCACTTTGTTGAAAATTCTTTTCCTTTCAAAAATTCATCATTATTGGACTCTTCTTCTATTACTTCTTCATCTCCTCATTCTTTACCTTTAGCTAATCCAGCTTTGGATCAAAGTTCTTCTACATTTTCTCCTCAAATTTCTTCTCAGCAAAATAATTTTTCAGACCCGTCATTGCAAATTGATCATTCATCTTCATCAAATCATCTAACTACTTCTTCTTCTAATAATGACCAGTTACTGATTTCTAATCAGAATTTTCCACAAAGAACATCTACTAGACCTTCTCATATACCAAAGAAATATGATGATTTTGTTACTGGAAAACTTCCTTCACGAAATACTCATGAATTACAAGCTGAAAAGTCTGTTTCTTTCAATATTTTTGCTGAACCAACACTTGTTCATTTGAATATTGATTCTTTACATAGTCTTGCAAATGTTCTTTCATTTTTTGAGCCATCTTCTTACAATCAAGCAAAAGAACATCCAGAATGGGTTCAAGCTATGGAAAAAGAATTGACAGCTTTGGAAGAAAATGATACTTGGGAATTGACAGATCTTCCTTCAGGTAAAAAACCTATTGCTTCTAAATGGGTTTTTTAAAACAAAATTCAAACCAAATGGTGAAGTGGAAAGTTGCAAAGGTAGGGTGGTTGCACGAGGAGATAAACAAATATCTGGCAAGGATTACAAGCATACATTCAGCTTGGTTGCTAAATTAACTACAGTTAGAGTTGTCATGGCTTTAGTAGCTGCAAAACAATGGGATATTCAAAAATTAGATATTAACAATGCATTTTTACATGGATATCTACAATAGGAAGTATACGTGACCCTTCCACTAGGTTATACAAAAGCAAAAAACTTGTCAAGTTTGCAAGTTAAAAAAAATCGATTTATGGTTTGAAATAGGCCTCTAGATGTTGGAATCAAGAACTGAGTAAGTTTTTAATTAATTTTGGATTTACTCAATCTAAACAAGATTATTCCATGTTCACTTTGAAAAAGAATGCTGATTTTACTGTCGTAGTTGCATATGTAGATGATCTTTTGATCACTGGCAGTAATGTTTCAATCATTTCTGAGTTAAAAACTGCATTGCATAGAGCTTTTACAATTAAAGATTTGTGTGCAGTCAAGTATTTTCTTGGTATTGAGGTTTCTCGAACAACTTCTGGAATTCTTCTAAATCAACGAAAGTATATTTTAGATCTTTTAAGAGATCATCACATGGAAGGATGTAAACAGGCTAATTTTCCAATGACAAAAGGTTTAAAACTCAGAAATCATGAAGGTGACATTCTTTCAGATCTAGAAATTTATAGAAGAATAATCGGAAAACATCTATATTTAAATTTGACAAGGCCAGATATTTCTTACGCTGTTCAGCAATTAAGTCAGTTTCTTCAGCTTCTTCGTGTTCCTCATCTTGCTGCTGCAATGCATGTTTTGAGATATTTGAAAGGTTCAGTCAATTTGGGTATGTTTTTTCCTTCAAAAATTGATTTAGCTCTTACTGGATATTGTGATGCTGATTGGGGAATGTGCGATGATAGTTGTAACAACCCGGAATTTTGGGGCCAATTTAAAATTTTTATTTTAGAAATTTTAGTGGATTTTAATGTTTAAAATAATTTATTTTAAATAATAACGACTAAAAATTTATTTTAAAACGAATAAATTTAATTTAAGTATAAAAGGAGTTTAAAATAGCGCTGTAGTTTGAAATTTTGAATTTGAACTTTGACTGAATGTACATGATTCATTTTAAATCAGAATTGAGCGAAACAAGAAATATTTAAATCTGTTTAATCATATCTTTCTAACGAATCTGAAAAACTGAAATTTCACTTTAAAAATAGAAAGTTATGTCCAGTTTAAAATTTAGAAAAGTCGCTGTAGAATTTATATATATTTATATATAATATATTGGCCTTAAAAATAGCCATTTTGCAAACGACCTCGGTTTTCGATGAAACCACTTTTGTTGGAACCGGAATGTCAAATTATTGTTAATTTTAATTTTCTAGAATTTTCTGAGTTAATATGTGAGCGTGGCAAAGGAAAACGTGTTTTGACCATTTCAGTCAAATTTAATCGACTACAAAATAGCCATTTTTCAAACAGCCTCAGGATTCGACGAAATTAATTTTGTTAGGACCGTATCGTCATAACGAAGCCAAATATTTTTTTTGGAATTTTCTGAGTGCATATGTGGCCCCGGTAAATTTAAATGTACGATAGAATTAAATAAATAAATGTTTTATATTTTAATTTAAAGAAAAACATATCGTAACAGTCAAATAGGGTTACGAGGCATATTCCATTGCGTTCGGAAGGGGGGTATTTGCCAAGGGACAACACTTGTTGTGTTCGATTTGGAATACGTGACATTAAATTGGAATTATATGAATTAAAATATATAAATAATACGAAAATACAGTATAAATACGGTCAGAATACGTTAAACCCTAACATCATATTACAGCCGTCGTTCTTCAGTTCTATGGCTGAAATCGTCCCCCTTCTTCTTCAATTTCCGACCAATCAAAACAATAATTGCAGACACTTCCAAATACCAAATTGAAGAGCATGGCGAGGTCAATGTTATCAACGGTCGAGATGGAGTTTAAGGTCGTGGATGGTGAGGACTTGGGGCTCAAAGTGGCGGCGGTTTGTGGCGTTTGCAGGCCACGTGGAGGCGCCGAGTTTGCTATGGTCACTGGCGAGGGGAGAGTAGGTGATGGCCGACGGTTTGGCGTTCTCCAATGGGGTCCAAGTCGACTGGGGTGATGGCGGTGACGGTGGGAAGCGTTTGAAGAAGCAACGGTTTTGTTCCAGGGAGAATGACGAGAAGTAGAAGAAAGGAGGGGCGGCCCCGAGATCAGAAATCAACGGTAGATCATAGATTAGAGGATAATTAATTATAATTAATTATTTAATAATGTAATCAATATTTAAACGATTATAACTTGTTCAAATCTTAACGAAATTCAGTGAAACGAAAAGCGTTGGAATCAGAAAAACGAGATCTGCGCGATGGAACTGACGTGAACTGATTTAGAGATCGTCTAAATTTTGGCAAAATGGAAAGCTACTGGTGAGATTTCTTATTTTAAATTTATAATTAAAATAATTGTTATGTGTTGTAAATCATTATTTATTCGTTGTTTAGATTCATATGGATTGTGTATTGTACGTAATTTGAGGTGAAACATCTTGTTTGTATAGATCTGTAATTGGGTGGTATTGTGATATAATGGTATGGTTGAAACAAATTTATCATTTTTATAATAAAATTGTTGAAACATATAGATTATTTTTGTGGTAATAAAATTAGTGGAACGAAAATAAAAAGGCATTATTTTTATCATTTTGTTGAATTAGAATTTTCAACGAAAATATACTAGTTGAACTGAAGTGCATTATTTGTCTACTTCGTTTAGTTCAAACCAGAATTAACCTTTTGCTAATTAAAATTGAATTAAACCAAATTTTCATTTCTAATGGAAATGTAACAATCTCATTCTTTTAAAAATGGAGTAAAATATTTCTTTTGGACATTTTGTAAGAATGAATTAAAAACATTTCTTTGTGGTCATTTTAAAAAGAATTAAACAAGATTTTCATTTCATTCTTTTTCAATAAAAAGAATAGACTTTTATGTAAAATCCTTTTAAAAAAAAAGGAATTATGGTTTTATTGTCATAAGAAGCGTAGAATTAGAAATATTCATTTTTGTTAAAACATGATTAGTTGAATTAGAAATAAATTTTTTATGTTAAACATGTTAGTGAGATAAAAATGACAGTTTGTCACCTTTAAAAGAATGAGAAGAAAAAGACACATTTTGTTATTTAATAAGGATTATAAAAGATTTACAATTTTTGTTCAAAACTTGATTAAGGAAAAATAATCAACATTTTTGTCAAAATTTGATTAAGGAAAAATAATCAACATTTTTGTCAAAATTTGATTAAGGAAAAAAAATCAACATTTTTGTCAAAATTTGATTAAGGAAAAAGAATTAACATTTTTTGGTCAAAACTTGGTTAGTGAAATAGAGTAACATTTTTGACTAGAAATTTGTTAGAAAAATAAAAACAACGTTTTGATTTGAAAATATATTATGCATATAAAATAGACATTTTTATGCATTGAAAAGAATTAGTTAAAGGTATATATTTTCATACATTAAAGAGTGAATTTAAAATACACTTTTTGTCAAAAGCATGATTTGTGAAATAAAAATCACCTTTATGTTGAAACTTGTTTTATGAAAGAAAAATATACATTTTCATCAAATGTAAAAGGAGAAGGAAAATATTCATTTTTGTCAAATGTAAAGGATGAAATAAAAACATTCTTTTTATCATTTAAAAAGAGTGACGTAAAAATACTCATTTTGTTTACATTGAAATGAATTAGATTTAAATATAATTTTTGTTAGGATAAAAAGTACATTTTTCTAGAAAATGAAAATTAGAATAAAAGGTACATTTCTGTTAGAAAATGTAAATTAAAATAAAAAAAGATCATTTTTGTCACATTAAAAAGAATGAACTTGAAATGTATATTTTCTATACATTAAAAAAGAATGAACTTGAAATGTATATTTTCTGTACATTAAATGAACTTGAAATGTATATTTTCTATACATTAAAAAGAATGAACTTGAAATGTATATTTTTTATACATTAAAAAGAATGAAGACAAAAATAACATCTTTTGTTTACTTGAGAAGAATTAGACAAAATTGTCATATTTTGTACATTAAAAATGAATTAGACAAAATTGTCATATTTTGTACATTAAAAATGAATTAGACAAAATTGTCATAATTTGTACATTAAAAATGAATTAGACAAAATTGTCATATTTTGTACATTAAAAATGAATTAGACAAAATTGTCATATTTTGTACTTTAGAATGAATTTGACAAATTATCATGTTTTGTACATCGAAATGAACTAGACAAAAATACTACATTTTTGTCACTTGAAAGGAACTAGAATAAAAGAGACATTTTTATCACTTTAAAAAGAATTGAAATGAAAGAGTAGATTTTTATTGTCATTTGTTCACAATAAAAAGAATTGAAATTTATGTCCGTGAGGTTGATGTGTTAATTATAATGTTGAGTATATCCAAACTGAATATTACACTTCCATTTACAAGTCATCCGACTTGTTTATGTGATTGGGTCGATAATTTTCACACATATTTAATTTAAGATTATTAAAAGTTTTCAATTATATTTAGTGATTGAAATAAGAGGAATGTGAGTTGGGTTTATTGTGAACTATGTTTTTAAGCGACATTTGTTCTTTAACTCAACTGACAGTGAGAATATGATTTGGAATTTATAAATCTTTTATTAAGATTTAAATGAAATTTTTCCAAAAAGTAAAATTTTCCAATTGGACCGTAGGGAGTGCACACGTTTCTTTCTAGCTATTGGTAGTGTCAGTGCTTAAACTGGCTGGCATTTTACTTATGTGGATGATGGATTTTGAGGCGCCTCAGATTATAGGCCGTTAGTGGTCATACTATAGGTTCAAAGGAACGGGGAAGCGTGTGTTCAGACATAACTAATCCACTGCCGATAGGCGGGGACCGGCCCTACCGCTCCAAGGGTTCACTGTGGGGGATCCTGAGGCATTTGCTAGAGTGTCTCGAATCGGAGAGGAGCTTGCCCCTAGCCTCGACTCATGATGGAAATCCAATTTCCAATATGACCTTGCGGTTTTGATTGTAGAACTAGTATGGCGACATAGTAGGATGGGGTACTATGCCGTCTATGATTGATATTTATGATTGAAATTGTTTTTAAATTATATACACACTAATATCAAATCCGTTTTATCGTATCAAGCATCTTTTGACCATTATAAGGTAAAACCCTATCCTCCGGTTTGCGTTGCATTGTGTGATGGGACTTGGGTCTTATAATGGTTTCATTTTTTCTAAAAAGCATTGCGTTGTCTAACGTTTTATTTTATGCACTGGCAATCCAATGGAGTAAACCCGTTCCGCGTTAGCGGCGTGGTCCTGTGATTAGCCTTATTATTAGATAGTTAAGTTAAGATTTATCATACCAGTCCCATGACTGACCTGTAGTTTGTTTCACTGGCAAACTCGGGTGCCCTTATTTTCCACACAGGCAGTCGATTAGCTTTTTGTAGATATATTTACAGGATCCTGGCTTACAGCTGAAGCGGTATTCGGAAAAGCTCTGTATCCGTTTATTCCTTTCAGTTGTATATTTGTATTATTTTTCCGCTGCTATTTAAATGTAGTTTAAAACTCTGATATTATTGTATTTCTATTTTTTTGTAATAAGTATTCATACTCTGTTACATTCTTGTACTCCGATGTAATTGTTGTAATCAGCAATAAAAATGTTCCTCAGTTTGTGTTCTGATGTGCATTGTTCTCAAAGCAATACAGTCTTTCCTTTACTGGGAAGTTTGGGTCGTCACATTTGGTATCGGAGCTTTGGTTTACAGAGCTCGAGAACAAGACACATTAGAACCGAACGAAAGAATTCATCAGAGATTGTATTAGTATTATCCAATAAGAATGACTCGTTAGAGATAGGATCAGTAGTATCCTAGAACGAGTGTAAAGAGTATTATTTTCTTTAAAATAAAAGTAAAAACAAATTTAGTTTTGAAAATTTTATCTTAAAGTATGTATTTGAGTATATTATTATATTTTAATGTGGACAATCGAGTATATAAGGATTTTGAATATACGAGTAATTAACGGATATTCGAAGTTTTAATATACTGGATAGATATAGAATCACACTCTAGTCGCCCGGAGGTAACTCTGGTGATTGGTCGACCATCACCAGTATTTATGTTCGAGTCTCGAAGGTGGGATTTCTATATATTTCCATTGACTGGTATGAGAACCAAAACTTAGTTAGTACACATTGCTGTGATTTGCACTAAAAATATGGTTTTTGATTATATATAAAAGTTATATATATTTGAAAAGTTAATCACCGAATGGATTGTTGGTTGTGTTGTTTGATTATTAGTTTAACAAATAAAGTATAGAAATGATAATTAATTTAACTAACAAAATTATGTAAACCAATAAAGTTGAGTTGGTTAAATTAAACAACTTTTAGCTTCGTTCCCTTTCGAGGACGAAAAGATTTTAAGTGGGGGCGATTGTAACAACCCGGAATTTTGGGGCCAATTTAAAATTTTTATTTTAGAAATTTTAGTGGATTTTAATGTTTAAAATAATTTATTTTAAATAATAACGACTGAAAATTTATTTTAAAACGAATAAATTTAATTTAATTATAAAAGGAGTTTAAAACAGCGCTGCAGTTTGAAATTTTGAATTTGAACTTTGACTGAATGTACATGATTCATATTAAATCAGAATTGAGCGAAACAAGAAATATTTAAATTTGTTTAATCATATCTTTCTAACGAATCTGAAAAACTGAAATTTCACTTTAAAAATAGAAAGTTATTGTAACACCCCGTAATTTGAACATAAAAATTCACAAATTAAAGTATACTTAATTAAGTGAAATGTGTTGCGCAGAGAAATATATATATATTGATATATATATATATATAATTGAAAATTTAATAAATAAATATGCAAAAATGTTCAAAACAGCGAATTGGGAGAGGGGAATAACCGAACCGGCCGATTTTTGAGGTCGACTCGAGCTCGCTGGGTCGACTAGGGGTTAATCCAGGGTGTTTGGCTGTCACCCGTGGGCCGATTCGCTCGAATGCAGATTTTGCATTTGAATGGTTCTCATGGTTCAGCTTTAATCTAAAGGCCCTAAATGGTTCCTACATGTGACTTCTTCCCCAAGACATGCTTTAAAGGCTAGGATTGGTTCTAGGGTTTATCCTATGGCTAAAACTATCCTAGTCTTCTATAAAAAGACCCCTAACCCTCTCCTAAAACCCTCATAAATTGATCCTACAACTAAACTATGCCAAAATGATTCCTCATCATGGCCTCCACTTCAACCCATGGCCTCCATCTTCTTCTTCATGATAGCTTAAGTGTTCTAAGCTAGTTTCAAAGTAAAGGAGCCTCTTTTCTTCATTCATGAGAGATTCTATGATCATTTGAGTGATTTCATGTTTGTATGAGAGTTCATAAGTTGCATTCTAGCCAAAGTTGCAACCTTTTCTTGACCAAAAAGCAAGGATCTTGCATGAGAGCTCATAAGCTTCATTCAAAGCCAAAGTTGAAACCTTTCTTCTTCAAAGCAAGGATTTTTATTGATATTTGCTCAAGGGTTTCATTTGGAGCTTGTTCTTTTGGGGTTTTTGGGTGATAGCATGAATGGCTTCGTCTCAATCTTTGTTTTATATGTTGATTTGTGCCTTCATAGCATTGTAAGCCCCCTCCTACTCTTAGATATTAACTATAAAGTTAAATGAATGTTGCAAGTTTGGGTTTGATCATTAAGTATGATACATGCTATCATGTTATGCAAGTCTATAAAGTCATTACCTTGATCTTGTGGGTTAAAAGCTATAACCTTTATGTTGAAATGTTGCATTATGCAACATAACCTTTAGGTTAACTTGCATATGAAGTCATAACCCTTATGTGATGTTATATGCGAGTTACTTGTCATCATTTCATGTCATCTATGACCATGTATCACCTATTTGCCAAGTTTGAATGTTATGCATGTTTTTGAGGCTTGACAATGTAACATGCAAGTTTGTGAGCACATTTATGCCTCATTTCCACCATGTTTAACTTGTGGCCTTATACCCTTTTTGTCATGCCTTTGCCAAGTTCCTTCTTTAAATCCATTATGCGTTGTTGTGAATGTATATGCGAGTTTAAAAGCGTTGGGGTTAGGTTATGGGGAAACTTTAATGACATGAAACATGATTTGGGTAAGTTGGTATAAACGTGACAACATGTAACTTTGGCTATGAGCATGGGACTTGGAAACTTGACACGTATGGGTTGTAAGTGTAACAAGACACTAGACCAAACATGAAAATGGCCAACTCGAGGTTGGGTTGAGTTTGTAGCATAAATCTACCCGGACCCGCCCGGCTTAACTAGTGGCTACAAACAATAGGATCCAATGTGAGAAGTTGGTCATGTCGCGCTTAAGACCCGAGGTTAGACTAGGTTGTGGTGTAAATCTACCCGGACCCGCCCGGCTTAACTAGTAACCACAACAAAGTCTAATGTGAGAGGTTGACAGTGCATTAATTAAATTGATGCCACATGATAAGGTTAAGTAAATTTGACTAATGACACTTAACCGATATGACACAAATGGGTAGGTTAAGTGGGACCGGGCTTGATTTCTTAATGACACTTAACCATACAAGACAGTTAGGGGATGGGGTTAAGTAATTTACGCTTAACTAATCTAAACACGGTAATTAGTTGGGGTTAAGTAACTAAGACTTAACTAATCTAAACACGGTAATTAGATGGGGTTAAGTAACTAAGACTTAACTAATCTAAACACGGTAATTAGATGGGGTTAAGTAATCTATACTTAACTAATCTAAACACGGGAATTCGATGGGGTTAAGTTAAACACTTAACCAATCTAAACTTGGTTATTCAATGGGGTTAAGTAACCAATACTTAACCAATTTAACATGATAATTTAATGGGGTTAAGTAACTTATACCTAACCAATTATACGCGATGATTTGATGAGGTTAAGTAACCTATACTTAACCAATCTAATAGGTGGACCTGATAAGGGTTAAGTCACAAGACCTTTTAAGATTAGGTTTAACCATTGTAATACGATTAGTGGATGGGGTTAAGCTAACCCATACTTAACCAATCCGACTCGATAATCTGATGGGATTAAGATAATCCATGCTTAATCAAACTAACATGAAAATCTGATAGGGTTAAGGCAAATAAATACTTAACCAATTTGACTTGATAGGGTTAAGTCATGAGCTTCTTGGTACACTTAACCAACTCGTATGGCTAAGCCTTGAACTTGAGTACTTAGCCAATCTTGACATGATTTGTAGGCGGGTCAAGTCACGAACTTGGATAACAACACTTAACCCATTTGACAAAACCCTAGCTCAAAGGACTAGGTTGGAAATCGTAGTTAACAAGGATAGCGGAAAGAGGGCCTAAGTGGTAAACCTTAGTTAAGGGTAACTAAGTAATAATTCTTAGCTAAGGACATGGGATTAGTTCATAAAGAGATGAGTAACCTGGTACGGTAGGTCATCGCTTAGTATACGAGGAGGAGCAAGTTATCTGACTAGGATAAAAGCTCCAGCGAACTGGGTGACGAAGTGAAAGCTTCGGGGAACATGAGGGTACTCTTGGTATCCCTCTGTGAGGTGGCGAGTGGTCCATGAAACCCGGCCTCACAGGGGTTAAGGTCTGCGGTAGAAGAGCCAAGAGTATGCCTTGGTTGCTATGCGAGCGACCTAAAGACTGGGATGGATTAGCGTGGAGTCGACGATACTTGATTTTGCCCCGGGATAGCATGTCGCCGACTACCTACCATCTTTAGTCAATCGTGTACGTACGGAAAGGCAGGGAACTCCCAAAAGACCATATACTAGCTATCAAGTTATGGGTGAGGTTGGCTATCTGGAAGTGGGCATCGATGGGCCTTAGTGTAGTTCTCATACATGATTTTTCTTAGATTGCCTTTCAGTAGTTGAGGGAGGGGTCACGTGGGACCATAGCCACGGGTTCAAAAACAGACCTTGATATCTGCATCAGCAGACGACTTAAAGCTCCCGACCGAGTCCCGTATATCTTGATTTGCCCTGGCACGGAACTCGGATGGCACATTGAGGAACATGTGCATTTAGACATGGAAAACGATTCACGATACATACGTGGGATAAAGGGCACGGTTGACGGGTGGCATAATCCCTAGTGGCCCTAGGTGACTGAACCCAAACCGAGACACGGAAACGTTCATTAGGTAGCATAATCCCTAGTGGTCCTAGGTAGCATAAATCTTAAGTGGACACGCGATAGTTCATGGTAAGAAAACATAACTAGATCAAGGGTAGCAGTCCAAAATAACTTCAAGGATAAGACGTTTACATGGGAAAGCCCGTATGGCCTACGGCAAAGGACTAAACTTATACATGGAAAGAAACATACGAGTTGGGAAAACCTACATATGCTATATATTAGGTTGACATGGACCATTACGTGGCGTTGGGCAAGGGACATTCATAGTTAACACATGACGTGGGTTGGGATACTAGTACGAGGGGTGCAGAGCAAATATACATGATATATACCTTAGGATGTTATACATGATAAATACCTTGGGATAGTATACTTGATAGAAACCCGACGATGTGGTACCTTGATTTATCTTGACACCGTAGTTTATCATGACACACTCGTTTATTTTGGTACCGCAGTTCATCCTGTTATTTTGGTTTAGCTTATCTATCTTGTCATCATACTTATGTTCATCTCAGTTCCTCATGCCAGTTAACTTTACTAGTTATATACTGATAGTAGATAGGGCTTACCAGTCTTTATGACTGACCCCGTTTTGTTTCTCCTCTTGTCTTCCGTTTCCCCCCAGGTTACAGGGAGGAAATGCTATTGTTAGTTTGGACTTCTTCTGTTTGAAGGTCATCACGCATGGCTTGGACTTCTCTTGGCTATGGCTACTTTACTGTTTTACTTGGGGAATAATTTATGAAATGGTTTTATGCTTCTTTATTATTGCAAGACAGGTTTTGATGTATTTTGATGTAAAAGGATTTTTGACCTTATTTTATAAGGTAATGAAATTTGTTTTACTTCCGCTGTTTTATATATATATGTTCTGTCTTGTAATATTTCTGTACATGTTTACCAATAATACCCCTCTAAAGCTAGTGCATTCCTTTGCGAGTGACCCTAGCGGAGGTGGGGTGTTACATTTGGTATCAGAGCTAGGTTACCAGACTGGGCAAAAGTTTTTAAAAACCTTCTGAAAACTATTTGAGAAACCGTTTACAAAGAAGCATTTTTCAAGAAAAGTTTTTAAAGGCTATTCCCCAAAAGCCATTAGCATTATCCTTTGTTCCCTTGATCGAATCTCTTTTCCCTTTCTTTCCTCCATCTGGAGTCACAGTAGTTTTAACTGCGACTAATCCTTGTCTAGCTACGTAAGTGTTTTCCCGTGCGATGGAGGAAGTTCTCGAGAGACCGGTTACCGAAGTTATAAGAAGGGATAATAAGAACAAGGATAAAGGACGCGAGCTTAAGGATAAGCAACTGTTGCTATGGCTTAGTCCATCAAGGAGGACAAGGACAAGATCATCATAGAGGGCAATTGTACGCTCCCATTTCTAGGGTCCCTAAAAGAAATGGTACCGTTTCTGGTAAAGGTTTAGTCGTTCTTTTCTATCATCCCGTCCAGACTTTGTCTTGACCATCGTATCATTTAAGTCTGCTTGGATAGTTGAGTCTCTGCACCTTAGTACTAGCATGGTAGAGGATCCCAGTTTTTGTCCCAAAATCTGGTTGGAGAGTCGGTCCATTTATTCATGACTTGTTGGATTTGAGAACGTCTATGCCAAGTGTTGAGAATAGAAGCAATACTTCTATTGTTGAGCTATGGATGGATTCTAGGGGTAAAGTGGTTATCCAGTAAGGGATACCATTCTCGGTTTTGAAAAGAGGGCAGTCAGACTCTTGGCTTGCTTTGGTAATATCTTCGAAGTCTCGTGTAACCTTTTAGGTTCTGTCATGGTTAGTTACCTAGAATCTCTTGATGCATTTATCGGAAATCTCTGATCCAATCGAGTAACGTCCGCCAATAAGACGGATGGTTCATTCCGCTTAAGCATGGGTTATAAGAATCACCCTAGTAAGTGCACGTGGTAACATAAATTGTCATTGGTAAACGAGATCCAGAATTCACTAGTGAATTTTGGAGAGCTTGCATGAGTACGTAGATATGGTTGAGCCAAGTATACTAGGGAAAGAATAAATGAAAGTGGAACGAGAGGCGACAGTGAAAAGAGTTCCGACTCATACCTTGGAAATAGGAATCAAGGAGCTACGAAACCATGAAGTCAAAGGCGGTCAAGGCACAATGGAATTAAGTTCGTGGAAATGCGGCTCAGACGCGCGCATCATGTCTCTTTTTAAGAGTGTATCTTTGATCCTTGGTTCACCTGTAGAGCTTACTTGCATGCTATCGCTTGGTGGATATCCTCTCGGTCCTATTTCTGTTACAAACCCCGTAAGGAGTTTGTCTTGTTTATCTCCTCGATCTTATCTTGGGAACCTTAGATAGAACTCTATGGATGTAAACATGTATTTGAAACATGTTATGATTGATATGGTTGCAAATGGTTGCAAGTGGTTGCTCGTGGATGCGCGAATACACATTAGATACTAGATTGACGCGGTCACGTTTCATGTTGCATATGCACGAGTATTTATACTTGTTTATGGATGAAATTGAATGTGTTATCATGCGGATGTTGCATATGAATGAATGTTTGTGCACGCATATAGTACTTATATGACTAGGACTATTCGCATACATGTTGGACTCATGGCACTAAACATATTTTGCATTAGAAAGATCATTCAGGCCTGATCATTAGCATTAGCTAAGGAGCATATACACACACGTTCTGCATATGTTCATATGGCATTAGAAATCGTCTAAGGACAATGATGCCAGTGTTTGATGGTTTAAGTAGATGGTTGTTTGGTTGGTAGGATACGTTCTTCTTGACTTAGAGATTTCGGGGACGAAATCCTTTAAGGAGGGGAGAATGTAACACCCCGTAATTTGAACATAAAAATTCACAAATTAAAGTATACTTAATTAAGTGAAATGGGTTGCGCAGAGAAATATATATATTGATATATATATATATATATATATATATATATATATAATTGAAAATTTAATAGATAAATATGCAAAAATGTTCAAAACAGCGAATTGGGAGAGGGGAATAACCGAACCGGCCGATTTTTGAGGTCGACCCGAGCCCGCTGGGTCGACTAGGGGTTAATCCAGGGTGTTTGGCTGTCAACCCGTGGGCCCATTCGCTCGAATGCAGATTTTGCATTTGAATGGTTCTCATGGTTCAACTTTAATCTAAAGGCCCTAAATGGTTCCTACATGTGACTTCTTCCCCAAGACATGCTTTAAAGGCTAGGATTGGTTCTAGGGTTTATCCAATGGCTAAAACTATCCTAGTCTTCTATAAAAAGACCCCTAACCCTCTCCTAAAACCCTCATAAATTGATCCTACAACTAAACTATGCCAAAATGATTCCTCATCATGGCCTCCACTTCAACCCATGGCCTCCATCTTCTTCTTCATGATAGATTAAGTGTTCTAAGCTAGTTTCAAAGTAAAGGAGCCTCTTTTCTTCATTCATGAGAGATTCTATGATCATTTGAGTGATTTCATGTTTGTATGAGAGTTCATAAGTTGCATTCTAGCCAAAGTTGCAACCTTTTCTTGACCAAAAAGCAAGGATCTTGCATGAGAGCTCATAAGCTTCATTCAAAGCCAAAGTTGAAACCTTTCTTCTTCAAAGAAAGAATTTTTATTGATATTTGCTCAAGGGTTTCATTTGGAGCTTGTTCTTTTGGGGTTTTTGGGTGATAGCATGAATGGCTTCGTCTCAATCTTTGTTTTATATGTTGATTTGTGCCTTCATAGCATTGTAAGCCCCCTCCTACTCTTAGATATTAACTATAAAGTTAAATGAATGTTGCAAGTTTGGGTTTGATAATTAAGTATGATACATGCTATCATGTTATGCAAGTCTATAAAGTCATTACCTTGATCTTGTGGGTTAAAAGCTATAATCTTTATGTTGAAATGTTGCATTATGCAACATGAGAACCCTCATAACCTTTAGGTTAACTTGCATATGAAGTCATAACCCTTATGTGATGTTATATGCGAGTTACTTGTCATCATTTCATGTCATCTATGACCATGTATCACCTATTTGCCAAGTTTGAATGTTATGCATGTTTTTGAGGCTTGACAATGTAACATGCAAGTTTGTGAGCACATTTATGCCTCATTTCCACCATGTTTAACTTGTGGCCTTATACCCTTTTTGTCATGCTTTTGCCAAGTTCCTTCTTTAAATCCATTATGCGTTGTTGTGAATGTATATGCGAGTTTAAAAGCGTTGGGGTTAGGTTATGGGGAAACTTTAATGACATGAAACATGATTTGGGTAAGTTGGTATAAACGTGACAACATGTAACTTTGGCTATGAGCATGGGACTTGGAAACTTGACACGTATGGGTTGTAAGTGTAACAAGACACTAGACCAAACATGAAAATGGCCAACTCGAGGTTGGGTTGAGTTTGTAGCATAAATCTACCCGGACCCGCCCGGCTTAACTAGTGGCTACAAACAATAGGATCCAATGTGAGAAGTTGGTCATGTCGCGCTTAAGACCCGAGGTTAGACTAGGTTGTGGTGTAAATCTACCCGGACCCGCCCGACTTAACTAGTAACCACAACAAAGTCTAATGTGAGAGGTTGAGAGTGCATTAATTAAATTGATGCCACATGATAAGGTTAAGTAAATTTGACTAATGACACTTAACCGATATGACACAAATGGGTAGGTTAAGTGGGACCGGGCTTGATTTCTTAATGACACTTAACCATACAAGACAGTTAGGGGATGGGGTTAAGTAATTTACGCTTAACTAATCTAAACACGGTAATTAGATGGGATTAAGTAACTAAGACTTAACTAATCTAAACACGGTAATTAGATGGGGTTAAGTAACTAAGACTTAACTAATCTAAACACGGTAATTAGATGGGGTTAAGTAATCTATACTTAACTAATCTAAACACGGGAATTCGATGGGGTTAAGTTAAACACTTAACCAATCTAAACTTGGTTATTCAATGGGGTTAAGTAACCAATACTTAACCAATTTAACATGATAATTTAATGGGGTTAAGTAACTTATACCTAACCAATTATACGTGATGATTTGATGAGGTTAAGTAACCTATACTTAACCAATCTAATAGGTGGACCTGATAAGGGTTAAGTCACAAGACCTTTTAAGATTAGGCTTAACCATTGTAATACGATTAGTGGATGGGGTTAAGCTAACCCATACTTAACCAATCCGACTCGATAATCTGATGGGATTAAGATAATCCATGCTTAATCAATCTAACATGAAAATCTGATAGGGTTAAGGCAAATAAATACTTAACCAATTTGACTTGATAGGGTTAAGTCATGATCTTCTTGGTACACTTAACCAACTCGTATGGCTAAGCCTTGAACTTGAGTACTTAGCCAATCTTGACATGATTTGTAGGCGGGTCAAGTCACGAACTTGGATAACAACACTTAACCCATTTGACAAAACCCTAGCTCAAAGGACTAGGTTGGAAATCGTAGTTAACAAGGATAGCGGAAAGAGGGGCTAAGTGGTAAACCTTAGTTAAGGGTAACTAAGTAATAATTCTTAGCTAAGGACATGGGACTAGTTCATAAAGAGATGAGTAACCTGGTACGGTAGGTCATCGCTTAGTATACGAGGAGGAGCAAGTTATCTGACTAGGATAAAAGCTCCAGCGAACTGGGTGACGAAGTGAAAGCTTCGGGGAACGTGAGGGTACTCTTGGTATCCCTCTGTGAGGTGGCGAGTGGTCCATGAAACCCGGCCTCACAGGGGTTAAGGTCTGCGGTAGAAGAGCCAAGAGTATGCCTTGGTTGCTATGCGAGCGACCTAAAGACTGGGATGGATTAGCGTGGAGTCGACGATACTTGATTTTGCCCCGGGATAGCATGTCGCCGACTACCTACCATCTTTAGTCAATCGTGTACGTACGGAAAGGCAGGGAACTCCCAAAAGACCATATACTAGCTATCAAGTTATGGGTGAGGTTGGCTATCTGGAAGTGGGCATCGATGGGCCTTAGTGTAGTTCTCATACATGATTTTTCTTGGATTGCCTTTCAGTAGTTGAGGGAGGGGTCACGTGGGACCATAGCCACGGGTTCAAAAACAGACCTTGATATCTGCATCAGCAGACGACTTAAAGCTCCCGACCGAGTCCCGTATATCTTGATTTACCCTGGCACGGAACTCGGATGGCACATTGAGGAACATGTGCATCTAGACAAGGAAAACGATTCACGATACATACGTGGGATAAAGGGCGCGGTTGACGGGTGGCATAATCCCTAGTGGCCCTAGGTGACTGAACCCAAACCGAGACACGGAAACGTTCATTAGGTAGCATAATCCCTAGTGGTCCTAGGTGGCATAAATCCTAAGTGGACACGCGATAGTTCATGGTAAGAAAACATAACTAGATCAAGGGTAGCAGTCCAAAATAACTTCAAGGATAAGACGTTTACATGGGAAAGCCCGTATGGCCTACGGCAAAGGACTAAACTTATACATGGAAAGAAACATACGAGTTGGGAAAACCTACATATGCTATATATTAGGTTGACATGGACCATTACGTGGCGTTGGGCAAGGGACATTCATAGTTAACACATGACGCGGGTTGGGATACTAGTACGAGGGGTGCAGAGCAAATATACATGATATATACCTTAGGATGTTATACATGATAAATACCTTGGGATAGTATACTTGATAGAAACCTGACGATGTGGTACCTTGATTTATCTTGACACCGTAGTTTATCATGACACACTCGTTTATTTTGGTACCGCAGTTCATCCTATTATTTTGGTTTAGCTTATCTATCTTGTCATCATACTTATGTTCATCTCAGTTCCTCATGCCAGTTAACTTTACTAGTTATATACTGATAGTAGATAGGGCTTACCATTCTTTATGACTGACCCCGTTTTGTTTCGCCTCTTGTCTTCCGTTCCCCCCCAGGTTACAGGGAGGAAATGCTATTGTTAGTTTGGACTTCTTCTGTTTGAAGGTCATCACGCATGGCTTGGACTTCTCTTGGCTATGGCTACTTTACTGTTTTACTTGGGGAATAATTTATGAAATGGTTTTATGCTTCTTTATTATTGCAAGACAGGTTTTGATGTATTTTGATGTAAAAGGCTTTTAGACCTTATTTTATAAGGTAATGAAATTTGTTTTACTTCCGCTGTTTTATATATATATATATTCTGTCTTGTAATATTTCTGTACATGTTTACCAATAATACCCCTCTTAAGCTAGTGCATTCCTTTGCGAGTGACCCTAGCGGAGGTGGGGTGTTACAGTTATGTCCAGTTTAAAATTTAGAAAAGTCGCTGTAGAATTTTTATATATTTATATATAATATATTGGCCTTAAAAATAGCCATTTTGCAAACGACCTCGGTTTTCGACGAAACCACTTTTGTTGGAACCGGAATGTCAAATTATTGTTAATTTTAATTTTCTAGAATTTTCTGAATTATATGTGAGCGTGGAAAAGGAAAACGTGTTTTGACCATTTCAGTCAAATTTAATCGACTAGAAAATAGCCATTTTTCAAACAGTCTCAGGATTCGATGAAATTAATTTTGTTAGGACCGTATCGTCATAACGAAGCCAAATATTTTTTTTGGAATTTTCTGAGTGCATATGTGGCCCCGGTAAATTTAAATGTACGATAGAATTAAATAAATAAATGTTTTATATTTTAATTTAAAGAAAAACATATCGTAACAGTCAAATTGGGTTACGAGGCATATTCCATTGCGTTCGGAAGGGGGTATTTGCCAAGGGACAACACTTGTTGGGTTCGATTTGGAATACGTGACATTAAATTGGAATTATCTGAATTAAAATATATAAATAATACGAAAAATACAGTATAAATACGGTCAGAATACGTTAAACCCTAACATCATATTACAGCCGCCATTCTTCAGTTCTATGGCTGAAATCGTCCCCCTTCTTCTTCAATTTCCGACCAATCAAAACAATAATTGCAGAGACTTCCAAATACCAAATTGAAGAGCATAGCGAGGTCAATGTTATCAACGGTCGAGATGGAGTTTAAGGTCGTGGATGGTGAGGACTTGGGGCTCAAAGTGGCGGCGGTTTGTGGCGTTTGCAGGCCACGTGGAGGCGCCGAATTTGCTATGGTCACTGGCGAGGGGAGAGTAGGTGATGGCCGACGGTTTGGCGTTCTCCGATGGGGTCCATGTCGACTGGGGTGATGGCGGTGACGGTGGGAAGCGTTTGAAGAAGCAACGGTTTTGTTCCAGGGAGAATGACGAGAAGTAGAAGAAAGGAGGGGCGGCCCTGAGATCAGAAATCAACGGTAGATCATAGATTAGAGGATAATTAATTATAATTAATTATTTAATAATGTAATCAATATTTAAACGATTATAACTTGTTCAAATCTTAACGAAATTCAGTGAAACGAAAAGCGTTGGAATCAGAAAAATGAGATCTACGCGATGGAACTGACGGGAACTGATTTAGAGATCGTCTAAATTTTGGCAAAATGGAAAGCTATTGGTGAGATTTCTTATTTTAAATTTATAATTAAAATAATTGTTATGTGTTGTAAATCATTATTTATTCGTTGTTTAAATTCATATGGATTGTGTATTCACTACAACAAAAACAGCCTATTACAACGTTAATTTTACAACGAGCGTTGACTGACCGTTGTAAAAGAGCGCTATTACAATGGTCATTTCGAGGACCGTTGTAATAGATGTCTGTACAACACCTTTTTACATCGGGCATAGACTGCCTGTTGTAATAGAATCCTATTACAATGGTCGTTTCTGGACACTTGTAATAGATATCATCTACAACACTCTTTTTACAATGGGTAATGATTGCCCGTTGTAATAGAATATTGTTACAACGGTCATTTCATGCCCGTTGTAATATATGTCTATTTTACAACAGTCACAAAATGCCCATTGTAATAGGTGCTAATTTTCGACGGTCAATAATTAATAATTATAATACTTCCATAAAATTAATACTGATTATTTTTTATTATTTAAAAATTAATCATATATTACTAATTATTAACTATAATATTATATTACTAATTACTAATCATTAACAATATTATATTATTTATTAATATTTAATAATTAATCATTAATAATATTATATTAATCATTTATAACTTATAATAATTAATGATTATTAATAAATAATCTATAATTACTAATTATTAGATATAATTAGTACTCCAACATGCTTAATTTTACTTTCCTATTATAAGTAACTAATATTGATCATTAATATTAAATATAATAATTTATAATTAACATTAAATTATAATTAATATATATGAAGTAACATATGATAATTAACTTTACCAATTATACAATAATCATAAAATCCCCGTTGTAATAAACGTCAATTGTCAATTTTTGACAATCAATAATTATAATTTGTGTTTGAAAGAGGTATTTTTATGAATAAATTAATTATTTGTTATTATAAATTGATAATTAAGATGAATAACTTTTGCTTAATTAAGATGAATATTTAATATTGATAATTAAGACTTAGTATTTTGTGTTTTACAATTAATAATTTGTAACGAACTAGAAATTTTGGCATTTAAAATTTTAAGTTAATTTAATTTTAGTGTTGAGAATTCTATATTTATACATGATATTTGATTTTTATTTGAAATCTAGTTTATTCAAGCTTGAGTTGAATTAATTTATAAGTGTGAATTTAAAATTTTAATCTGAATGGTTTTATTTAAATTAAGCGTTATTAGTATTTTAATCTAGTTGTTTTAATATTTGTAAACTTTGATTCAACTTTATTTGATATGTTATAAACTAATTTATTTTATTTGTTTTGAGTTTTAAATTAATTTAACCTGAGAATTTATTTAATTTAATTAGATTTGAATTCGGTTATAAAAATTTAATTTGAAATTGGACTTGAAAATATAAGTATACTAGTATGGTTTGTATGTATATAGTAGTATAAATGTTATTTATATTTGGAATTTTTTTATTTATTACTTATTTTACCACTTGTTAAGATGGTTGAAGATTGTTTACACTTGTACAAAATATCCTGTAATGTTTAACGCGTGTCCACCATTACTTTTTCCCCCGACCCCTTCTATTTTATTGCCATCCCTTCGCATCCGTGCTCAGAAAATCCTTTTCCCCAAAATTTTCATCTTCCTCAAATTGTTTTTCCATGGCCACCGTCTGTAACCCCAAATTGAGAAAATCGATCCACACCTGACCTTGCACCACCGCGCCCTCAACGCCGCTTCCACCTTCCACAACGCAACTGCCAGTGACTACTTCTCTCTCCATCGAACTAGAGAACCGATCGTCGAAGCCGACACCATAGTCGCCTCATGTTCCCTCCGTTCGTGAGCCACCGAACCGCATTGACCTCCTCATCGTGTCAGCCTCCGCTACCAGCCGAAGCCTAAGCCATCCTTCAAAATCCGCTCAATCAAACCACCAGATGCCGCCTTGATGCTGTTGCATGCAACACAGCATGTCTCCTTGCTTTCTTCGACTGGCGTTGCAGTCCGCCGCCTGTCCGCACCTAATTCCAGTGTCCTGGTCATGTTGTGGCATCTCCAGTGAGCCAAAAACGGGTTGCCAATGTTTCCAGCTCGTTAAGGTCAGGGACCGCTGCCGTTCTTCTTTTGCCATCGACTCAAGGTAAGTTTCAACTTACGATTAGCTTAATTCAAGAAATTTAATTTTAACAGGAAAATTAATTAAAATAGTCGCCTTGAAGAGACGAGGTGAATGATTCTGCCTTGGCCTGGGATGTCATTTATGCTGTCTGAGGGATTGATGGCAGGTATGTCATTTATGTTAACGTATACCTTGAAAGTTATAAATGGTTCAGCGTATACATTCAATTGCCTGTGAATTTCATAAATAAATAGTTGCACACAAGTGTTGGTTGACTTAATTTGCTGACTTGTGCATTTTATCCAGTCTGCAAGTGCATTTTTATGGAACTAATGAAAGCCTTTGTTTCTTTGGAGAGACTCTATGCACCTGCCATGTTTATTAATAAAGGTGAGCCCTTCTTTGTAATATGTATAATTCTTTTTGCTGCACATGTTGTGTGCCATCAATATCATTTTTACATTCTGCATGTTTAACCCTTCATTTAAAATGTGTATTTTCCTCTTTGCTTCACATGCTCTGCACCAGTTCATTGTAGTTACGTAACCACACTATGTAATATAGCTGATATGATAACCATGGATTTTAGAAACTATTTTCTACTGAATTGCAGCATGAATGGGGTATCTCTTTTAAACAGATTGAATGCCTACCAAGTGTCGATATTGCATCTACATCAATATGTGTTTAGTGTGGTAGACAGCTCAATCCGGAAGGTTATGATATTTAATCACATCTAAAATTTTAGACTATATACATTTATTTGGATTGCAGGGCTAAGATTTCTGGACATGTACAAATAGCCTGCATTTGGTAGTCCTCATTAAAAAATCGTTTTGATAAGGTAATTTATCTCCTTCGTTCAAGACAATTACAAGTATACGAATTATCAATTATAGTTCCATCCAGAGGTATTGCCATTTTTAGATCCAGCATAAGTAGCTTAAATTATCAAGGATCGATGATGACGACATATTGTTTGGCTTTGTCCTTTATAGTGCAGGCATGCGCTTATTATATTAACGTTTGCTTATTCTAAACCAGGGAGCCAGTCACAGATGCTTCAGGTGCAAATCCGGAAACTTCTTGAGAGAAAACCAATGACCAGTCTGGAAGTCTGGTCAGCGAAGTTTCTTCTCATTCTGATTCGTCATTTTTTCCAGTGTTGAGGTTGAAACTTGAGCTCTCTTTTTTTTCCTGAATTTTGGTACATCATTTGATTATGATGCTGTACCAACTTTATTATTATTTTTAGTTGGCAAAACGTGGTACATTCTATTTCAACCCAGCAATGTGCTGAGTAGCCCCCCAGAAGTTGAAAAAATGGATATACCCCCAATTTTGCTGAGTAGCCCCCCGCTAATTTTAAAAAAAGCCAAAAATACCCTTCCACGTGAGGTGACTGCGTGGTTTTACTGTGTACCTCGTAGTAGCCCTACGTGGTTCCTTAGAGTACCACGTACTGGCTTTACGGGGTACACTAAGAAACCACGTAGGACTACTACGAGGTACACCATGAAACCACGTAGGACTACTACGGGGTGTGCAAAAAACTGGAAAAAAATATAATAGAGAAAGGGTATTTTGGTCTTCGTATTTTTTGGATAAAATGGGGGGCTACTCAGCATTTCTTTGGGTTGAAATAGAATTAGCCTTATTCTGTTTGCACTTTAAAGCAACATCGAACAAGTCACTATTCAAGTTAACCAGATTTACCTCCAAAGCGTTTCTGTTATTATAACTATAATGATTGCTGTTAAAAAATAAATTATAAGCTTCTAAAGAAGAAAAAAAGGAGGAAGTAGTTCAACGTTCTTCTTTTGAAATTTATACCTTTAAAATCAACTTTATTTGATAGCACAAAATCAAGTTCAACATTCTCATAAGATTAGGTTCATATTTTAATTGTAAGTAGCATGAGAAAAATCATGTGGATATAGTTTTACACATTCAATGGCATTCATATCTTTTTTGTTGAAATGAATCTACAACCATTCTTCTCTTTTACTAGCCATATAATACTAATGTTTGTTGTTTGTCCTTGATCCGATGAACTGAGTAAAAGTATACTATTAGCTACTAAATGTTGCTGAACTGGTTGATTAGAATTAATGTTTTGAAGAGATGTATAATTTGTCACGGGACTCAAACACTTTTTATGTTAATGAGGGTTCTTTGCTTTATGTTAAAAAAAGCTGAATAAGCATAAACTTCAAATTGCAAAGTAATATTCTGATTAATGATCAAACATTTTACTACACAAGGAGACCAAACAAAAAAAAATAACACAAGCGAAGCATATAGATTCAACATATTGATTTCATTACCTGATTTTTGGCACGTGTTACTTCCTCTATTGATACTTGAGAAGCTAATCTCCTAAGCCCTTTCATAATTGTGCTTGACAACATGTGCACAGAACCGGGCTGCACTCATAAAGACATATGGTATGTCCTCAACAAAAACTAAAGGTCAAAAGAAGTAAAATGAGAGTTAAAGCAACTACAGGGCACAGAGCATAGTTAACTAACAAGAGCAATGGCATATATGCCAAATAATCCTGTATCCCAGTTATTGGTACTAAAAGACTTGAATCCCTCAGCCAAGTTATCCTGGAAGACTCGACGTGCTAATTTTGATCTATTTTTTTTTATTAAAAAGCATACTGAACCCATTAACATTGAATATGTAAGTCTACACGTAAAAAGCTAGACTTGATTGCAAAAGACACCATACTGAATATGAGAATCTGAAAATTTATTATTATTTTCTTGAATTTTGGTATGTCATTTGATTATGATGTTAAATTTTGGTATGACATTTGATTTGATTAGGTTACTGAAAGGTATATGTTCTGTTTGCTGATAGTGGATGTAGTACAATAGTTTATTTTCGGCATTTTCATAATAAAGATCAAGTCGAGTAACATGAATCACAACAATCAGATGCAGATGAAAATTGCAGACTTCTCGACATTTGGCGTTTTTAATAGCTTGACAAATGAGGATTACCAGCAATGTTTGTATTGCATATAAGGTGTCAATCGCCTGATGCTGATCTAGTAGGCAAATGAATCCTAGAACTGGGACATGAACAATACTCGATAATAGAAGCCAAACGACATGAACAATGTTCAATAATAGTGGAAACATGGTTGTGGAGTGCATACTATATCTAGGAATGAAAATTGATTTTGTATGTTTTTTATGCAGGCTAAGCTTGCTACGCTGAAATTGGCAGGGCTGAGCAATTGATTTTGGTAGAGAAATGATGCACCTTGGCTCTAAAATGGATGTTATAGCATTGCTAGCATGAAAGACCAAAAAATTTGAATCAGGACAATTCCTGGAACGTATGAATTATTTTACAGTGGGATATCGAAGTAAGTTATGTACATATGTTATATGCTATGTTGCCTGAATTATTTCATGGAATCATTTGCTTCTTTTATATGTTTTGTATTTACTTGAGCTTATTGATGAAGTGGCTATTCAGAACCTTCAAAGTTGCATAGAAAATAAATTTGTAGATGAGTGACTGTGTACGTGTATATGAGTGAATATGTGTGTAGTGAGGAGTCAATGTATACGAGTGAAATATAGTGAGGAAGTGTATGTACAAGTGATTGTGTAAATAGAGAGGTAACACTATGTGTATTATTTGAAAGTGTAATAAATATTTTTTTAAAAATAATTTTTGAATTAAATATTCAATTCTTGTAAATATTATTAACATAATGTGCAATATTCTAATCCATTGCAACTTTCAGCATTTTACAACGGGCATTACTTGTTGTTATAGAAGATATAACAACGGTCAAAAACCATTGTAATATACTGTATTACAACGGGCAAAAGCCGCTTGTAATTTATTAGCTATTACAACGGGTTAATAACCATTGTCATAGAGTCATTGCACATGACAGAGCAAGTTATTACAACGGTCTTTTACAACAGTCATTGCCCGTTGTCAAATAGTCAGCAGCTATTACAACGACGCATGTTAAGACGGGCATATGCCCGTTGTGAAATGCATATTACAACGGTTTTTGCCCGTTGTAAAAGGACTGTTTTGTTGTAGTGATTGTACGTAATTTGATGTGAAACATATTGTTTGTATTGATCTGTAATTGGGTGGTATTGTGATATAATGGTATGGTTGAAACAAATCTATCATTTTTATAATAAAATTGTTGAAACCTATAGATTATTTTTTTGGTAATAAAATTAGTGGAACGAAAATAAAAAGGCACTATTTTTATCATTTTGTTGAATTAGAATTTTCAACAAAAATATACTAGTTGAACTGAAGTGCATTATTTGTCTACTTCGTTTAGTTGAAACTAGAATTAACCTTTTGCTAATTAAAATTGAATTAAACCAAATTTTCATTTCTAATGGAAATGTAACAATCTCATTCTTTTAAAAATGGAGTAAAATATTTCTTTTGGACATTTTGTAAGAATGAATTAAAAACATTTCTTTGTGGTCATTTTAAAAAGAATTAAACAAGATTTTCATTTCATTCTTTTTCAATAAAAAGAATAGACTTTTATGTAACATCCTTTAAAAAAAAAAGGAATTATGTTTTTATTGTCATAAGAAGCGTAGAATTAGAAATATTCATTTTTGTTAAAACATGATTAGTTGAATTAGAAATAACATTTTTATGTTAAACATGTTAGTGAGATAAAAATGACAGTTTGTCACCTTTAAAAGAATGAGAAGAAAAAGACACATTTTGTTATTTAATAAGGATTATAAAAGATTTACAATTTTTGTTCAAAACTTGATTAAGGAAAAATAATCAACATTTTTATCAAAATTTGATTAAGGAAAAATAATCAACATTTTTGTCAAAATTTGATTAAGGAAAAAGAATCAACATTTTTGTCAAAATTTGATTAAGGAAAAAGAATCAACATTTTTGTCAAAATTTGATTAAGGAAAAAGAATTAACATTTTTTGGTCAAAACTTGGTTAGTGAAATAGAGTAACATTTTTGACTAGAAATTTGTTAGAAAAATAAAAACAACGTTTTGATTTGAAAATATATTATGCATATAAATTAGACATTTTTATGCATTGAAAAGAATTAGTTAAAGGTATATATTTTCATACATTAAAGAGTGAATTTAAAATACACTTTTTGTCAAAAGCATGATTTGTGAAATAAAAATCACCTTTATGTTGAAACTTGTTTTATGAAAGAAAAATATACATTTTCATCAAATGTAAAAGGAGAAGGAAAATATTCATTTTTGTCAAATGTAAAGGATGAAATAAAAACATTCTTTTTATCATTTAAAAAGAGTGAAGTAAAAATACTCATTTTGTTTACATTGAAATGAATTAGATTTAAACATAATTTTTGTTAGGATAAAAAGTACATTTTTCTAGAAAATGAAAATTAGAATAAAAGGTACATTTCTGTTAGAAAATGTAAATTAAAATAAAAAAGATCATTTTTGTCACATTAAAAAGAATGAACTTGAAATGTATATTTTCTATACATTAAAAAAGAATGAACTTGAAATGTATATTTTCTATACATTAAATGAACTTGAAATGTACATTTTCTATACATTAAAAAGAATGAACATGAAATGTATATTTTTTATACATTAAAAAGAATGAAGACAAAAATAATTTCTTTTGTTTACTTGAGAAGAATTAGACAAAATTGTCATGTTTTGTACATTAAAAATGAATTAGACAAAATTGTCATAATTTGTACATTAAAAATGAATTAGACAAAATTGTCATATTTTGTACATTAAAAATGAATTAGACAAAATTATCATATTTTGTACATTAGAATGAATTTGACAAATTATCATGTTTTGTACATCGAAAGGAACTAGACAAAATTACTAGTCACTTGAAACGAATTAGAATAAAAGAGACATTTTTGTCACATTAAAAAGAATTGAAATGAAAGAGTAGATTTTTATTGTCATTTGTTCACAATAAAAAGAATTGAAATTTATGTCCGTGAGGTTGATGTGTTAATTATAATGTTGAGTATATCCAAACTGAATATTACACTTCCATTTACAAGTCATCCGACTTGTTTATGTGATTGGGTCGATAATTTTCACACATCGCCCAAGTGCACAAATAATTTATCATTTGTTTGTTGGATGAAACCCCACATGGGTGTTGGGATGATATTGACCTACACGAGTCCCAAAATGTAGTGTAGAAACCACTTTGGGTGTCATTTGGATGCTTGATAGTTATTTTTCATCAATCTCATGCAATATATGGATGTTGATTGAGTCACATTCCAATGAAGATTGTTCTAGAAAAGAATATTTTAGAAAATATCTTTGAAAAAGAATATATTTTAGAAGAATATATTTTTATTGAAATGAACTAGTTATTAACTAGAATAAATCATTAAATTTAGATTTAATGAAGTTTTCCAATTTGTTAATATATTTAATTGAAATTAAATTAAATAAATTGGATTTGGGTTTGTCGTGAATAGTGTCTTAAATAACACTGTTCTTAAACCCCATATGAAAAGTATAATCTTTAATTTAAGATTATTAAAAGTTTTCACTTATATTTTGTGATTGAAATAAGAGGAATGTGAGTTGGGTTTATTGTGAACTATGTTTTTAAGCGACATTTGTTCTTTAACTCAACTGACAGTGAGAATATGATTTGGAATTTATAAATCTTTTATTAAGATTTAAATGAAATTTTTCCAAAAGTAAAGTTTTCCAATTTAAGGTATTAAATTGGAATTGAATGGAATTCGAGTTAATAATAACCGAGATAAGTTTCTGTAAAAGAAGATCGATACTACATATGGAATTTAAGAGGCTTTGCCGTTATTCCATTTATATTATTGCTCGGATACAGAAATTTATAACGATTATATATTGATTTGATTTCTGTGAAGATTCCATATTTAATGGAAGTCGATTTTGGGTTTATCGTGAACGGTGTTTTAAAATGACATTAGTTTTTTAACCCAGTTAAAGATAAGATTTATTTCTTAAATTTAGATAATCATTGAATAGTGATTTTTGATATTTAAAACCAAATTGGGTTTTTAATAAATCTTTTAAAAAAATATGATTTAAGAATAATTTTAAAGAGATAATCTTTGATAAAATAATGCGAATATTTTATTAGAAGAATATTCTGAATTGGAATGAGGCGTTGGATGTGTTTTTATAGTACTCGATTTTTAATTATAAATACGTGAGTTATTCGGGAAGACCGGGTTTAACCCATTCCGAATAATTACTACGACGATGAAGAGTCGAAGATGAAGACGGTGGTTGAAGACCGACATTCTTCACATTGAATGGATGTGTTGCTACAGAGAACCTTGATGGGAGTAGCTACCTTGAAGGGGCTTCAGTGGTGGCCGTCCGGACTATTGTTGATTGTTCGGATTTGGTTTACGCTCAGACCCAGAGCATAAGCTAGTAAATGGATGCGTGTCTGACATGGATTTCTTTTCATGTGAATTAAATCGATTTCTATTAATGTATGTCTGTTTGGTGGTAGGGAATTTATTCTCTACTTAACACCCGGGTATATATTAATAGTGATTGATCGCATGGCGTGAATTGTCAATGTGGCACGCCAAGATGCAATTGATCAAGGCTTTTGTTGAAAAGCAGGGCCTTGTGGGATGATCAAAGCATAGCCTATTACGGCATAGCTTTGTGTATATCGTGACTTCGCGAGCCTCACACCCCGGTATGAGTCAAAAACGGGATATGGACCGTAGGGAGTGCACACGTTTCTTTCTAGCTATTGGTAGTGTCAGTGCTTAAACTGGCTGGCATTTTACTTATGTGGATGATGGATTTTGAGGCGCCTCGGATTTTTATAGGCCGTTAGTGGTCATACTATAGGTTCAAAGGAACCGAGAAGCGTGTGTTCAGGCATAACTAATCCACTGCCGATAAGCGGGGACCGGCCCTACTGCTCCAAGGGTTCACTGCGGGGGATCCTGAGGCATTTGCTAGAGTGTCTCGAATCGGAGAGGAGCTTGCCCCTAGCCTCGACTCATGATGGAAATCCAATTTCCAATACGACCTTGCGGTTTTGATTGTAGAACTAGTATGGCGACATAGTAGGATATGGTACTATGCCGTCTATGATTGATATTTATGATTGAAATTGTTTTTAAATTATATACACACTAATATCATCGTATCAAGCATCTTTGGCCATTATAAGGTAAAACCCAATCTTCCGGTTTGCGTTGCATTGTGTGATGGAACTTGGGTCTTATAATGGTTTCATTTTTTCTAAAAAGCATTGCGTTGTCTAACGTTTTATTTTATACACTGGCAATCCAATGGAGTAAACCCGTTCCGCGTTAGCGGCGTGGTCCTATGATTAGCCTTATTATTAGATAGTTAAGTTAAGATTTCTCATACCAGTCCCATGACTGACCTGTAGTTTGTTTCACTGGCAAACTCGGGTGCCCTTATTTTCCACACGGGCAGTCGAGTAGCTTTTTGCAGATATATTTACAGGATCCTGGCTTACAGCTGAAGCGGTATTCGGAAAGCTTTGTATCCGTTTATTCCTTTCAGTTGTATATTTGTATTATTTTTCCGCTGCTATTTAAATGTAGTTTAAAACTCTGATATTATTGTATTTCTATTTATTTGTAATAAGTATTCATACTCTGTTACATTCTTGTACTCTGATGTAATTGTTGTAATCAGCAATAAAAATGTTCCTCAGTTTGTGTTCTGATGTGTATTGTTCTCAAAGCAATCCAGTCTTTCCTTTACTGGGAAGTTTGGGTCGTCACATTTGGTATCGGAGCTTTGGTTTACAGAGCTCGAGAACAAGACACATTAGAACCGAACGAAAGAATTCATCAGAGATTGGATTAGTAATATCCAATAAGAATGACTCGTTAGAGATAGGATCAGTAGTATCCTAGAACGAGTGTAAAGAGTATTATTTTCTTTAAAATAAAAGTAAAAACAAATTTAGTTTTGAAAATTTTATCTTAAAGTACGTATTTGAGTATATTATTATATTTTTATGTGGACAATCGAGTATATTAGGATTTTGAATATACGAGTAATTAACGGATATTCGAAGTTTTAATATACTGGATAGATATAAAATCACACTCTAGTCGCCCGGAGGTAATTCTGGTGATTGGTCGACCATCACCAGTATTTATGTTCGAGTCTCGAAGGTGGGATTTCTATATATTTCCATTGACTGGTATGAGAACCAAAACTTAGTTAGTACACATTGCTGTGATTTGCACTAAAAATATGATTTTTGATTATATATAAAAGTTATATATATTTGAAAAGTTAATCACCCAATGGATTGGTGGTTGTGATGTTTGATTATTAGTTTAACAAATAAAGTATATAAATGATAATTAATTTAACTAACAAAATTATGTAAACCAATAAAGTTGAGTTGGTTAAATTAAACAACTTTTAGCTTCGTTCCCTTTCGAGGACGAAAAGATTTTAAGTGGGGGCGATTGTAACAACCCGGAATTTTGGGGCCAATTTAAAATTTTTATTTTAGAAATTTTAGTGGATTTTAATGTTTAAAATAATTTATTTTAAATAATAACGACTGAAAATATATTTTAAAATGAATAAATTTAATTTAATTATAAAAGGAGTTTAAAACAGCGCTGCAGTTTGAAATTTTGAATTTGAACTTTGACTGAATGTACAGGATTCATTTTAAATCAGAATTGAGCGAAACAAGAAATATTTAAATCTGTTTAATCATAACTTTCTAACGAATCTGAAAAACTGAAATTTCACTTTAAAAATAGAAAGTTATGTCCAGTTTAAAATTTAGAAAAGTCGCTGTAGAATTTATATATATTTATATATAATATATTGGCCTTAAAAATAGCCATTTTGCAAACGACCTCGGTTTTCGACGAAACCACTTTTGTTGGAACCGGAATGTCAAATTATTGTTAATTTTAATTTTCTAGAATTTTCCGAGTTAGTATGTGAGCGTGGCAAAGGAAAACGTGTTTTGACTATTTCAGTCAAATTTAATCGACTAGAAAATTGCCATTTTTCAAACAGTCTCAGGATTCGACGAAATTAATTTTGTTAGGACCGTATCGTCATAACGAAGCCAAATATTTTTTTTTGGAATTTTCTGAGTGCATATGTGGCCCCGGTAAATTTAAATGTACGATAGAATTAAATAAATAAATGTTTTATATTTGAATTTAAAGAAAAACATATCGTAACAGTCAAATTGTGTTACGAGGCATATTCCATTGCGTCCGGAAGGGGGGTATTTGCCTAGGGACAACACTTGTTGGGTTCGATTTGGAATACGTGACATTAAATTGGAATTATCTGAATTAAAATATATAAATAATACGAAAAATACTGTATAAATACGGTCAGAATACGTTAAACCCTAACATCATATTACACCCGTCGTTCTTCAGTTCTATGGCTGAAATCGTCCCCCTTCTTCTTCAATTTCCGACCAATCAAAACAATAATTGCAGAGACTTCCTAATACCAAATTGAAGAGCATGGCGAGGTCAATGTTATCAACGGTCGAGATGGAGTTTAAGGTCGTGGATGGTGAGGACTTGGGGATCAAAGTGGCGGCGGTTTGTGGCGTTTGCAGGCCACGTGGAGGCGCCGAGTTTGCTATGGTCACTGGCGAGGGGAGAGTTGGTGATTGCCCACGGTTTGGCATTCTCCGATGGGGTCCAAGTCGACTGGGGTGATGGCGGTGACGGTGGGAAGCGTTTGAAGAAGCAACGGTTTTGTTCCAGGGAGAATGACGAGAAGTAGAAGAAAGGAGGGGCGGCCCTGAGATCAGAAATCAAAGGTAGATCATAGATTAGAGGATAATTAATTATAATTAATTATTTAATAATGTAATCAATATTTAAACGATTATAACTTGTTCACATCTTAACGAAATTCAGTGAAACGAAAAGCGTTGGAATCAAAAAAATGAGATCTACGCGATGGAACTGACGGGAACTGATTTAGAGATCGTCTAAATTTTGGCAAAATGGAAGGCTATTGGTGAGATTTCTTATTTTAAATTTATAATTAAAATAATTGTTATGTGTTGTAAATCATTATTTATTCGTTGTTTAGATTCATATGGATTGTGTATTGTACGTAATTTGATGTGAAACATCTTGTTTGTATAGATCTGTAATTGGGTGGTATTGTGATATAATGGTATGGTTGAAACAAATCTATCATTTTTATAATAAAATTGTTGAAACATATAGATTATTTTGTGGTAATAAAATTAGTGGAACGAAAATAAAAAGACACTATTTTTATCATTTTGTTGAATTAGAATTTTCAACAAAATATACTAGTTGAACTGAAGTGCATTATTTGTCTACTTCGTTTAGTTGAAACCAGAATTAACCTTTTGCTAATTAAAATTGAATTAAACCAAATTTTCATTTCTAATGGAAATGTAACAATCTCATTCTTTTAAAAATGGAGTAAAATATTTCTTTTGGACATTTTATAAGAATGAATTAAAAACATTTCTTTGTGGTCATTTTAAAAAGAATTAAACAAGATTTTCATTTCATTCTTTTTCAATAAAAAGAATAGACTTTTATGTAACATCCTTTAAAAAAAAAAGGAATTATGTTTTTATTGTCATAAGAAGCGTAGAATTAGAAATATTCATTTTTGTTAAAACATGATTAGTTGAATTAGAAATAAAAATTTTATGTTAAACATGTTAGTGAGATAAAAATGACAGTTTGTCACCTTTAGAAGAATGAGAAGAAAAAGACACATTTTGTTATTTAATAAGGATTATAAAAGATTTACAATTTTTGTTCAAAACTTGATTAAGGAAAAATAATCAACATTTTTATCAAAATTTGATTAAGGAAAAATAATCAACATTTTTGTCAAAATTTGATTAAGGAAAAAGAATCAACATTTTTGTCAAAATTTGATTAAGGAAAAAGAATCAACATTTTTGTCAAAATTTGATTAAGGAAAAAGAATTAACATTTTTTGGTCAAAACTTGGTTAGTGAAATAGAGTAACATTTTTGACTAGAAATTTGTTAGAAAAATAAAAACAACGTTTTGATTTGAAAATATATTATGCATATAAAATAGACATTTTTATGCATTGAAAAGAATTAGTTAAAGGTATATATTTTCATACATTAAAGAGTGAATTTAAAATACACTTTTTGTCAAAAGCATGATTTGTGAAATAAAAATCACCTTTATGTTGAAACTTGTTTTATGAAAGAAAAATATACATTTTCATCAAATGTAAAAGGAGAAGGAAAATATTCATTTTTGTCAAATGTAAAGGATGAAATAATGAAATAAAAACATTCTTTTTATCATTTAAAAAGAGTGAAGTAAAAATACTCATTTTGTTTACATTGAAATGAATTAGATTTAAACATAATTTTTGTTAGGATAAAAAGTACATTTTTCTAGAAAATGAAAATTAGAATAAAAGGTACATTTCTGTTAGAAAATGTAAATTAAAATAAAAAAAAGATCATTTTTGTCACATTAAAAAGAATGAACTTGAAATGTATATTTTCTATACATTAAAAAAGAATGAACTTGAAATGTATATTTTCTATACATTAAATGAACTTGAAATGTACATTTTCTATACATTAAAAAGAATGAACTTGAAATGTATATTTTTTATACATTAAAAAGAATGAAGACAAAAATAATTTCTTTTGTTTACTTGAGAAGAAATAGACAAAATTGTCATATTTTGTACATTAAAAATGAATTAGACAAAATTGTCATATTTTGTACATTAAAAATGAATTAGACAAAATTGTCATATTTTGTACATTAAAAATGAATTAGACAAAATTGTCATATTTTGTACATTAAAAATGAATTAGACAAAATTATCATATTTTGTACATTAGAATGAATTTGACAAATTATCATGTTTTGTACATCGAAAGGAACTAGACAAAATTACTAGTCACTTGAAACGAATTAGAATAAAAGAGACATTTTTGTCACATTAAAAAGAATTGAAATGAAAGAGTAGATTTTTATTGTCATTTGTTCACAATAAAAAGAATTGAAATTTATGTCCGTGAGGTTGATGTGTTAATTATAATGTTGAGTATATCCAAACTGAATATTACACTTCCATTTACAAGTCATCCGACTTGTTTATGTGATTGGGTCGATAATTTTCACACATCGCCCAAGTGCACAAATAATTTATCATTTGTTTGTTGGATGAAACCCCACATGGGTGTTGGGATGATATTGACCTACACGAGTCCCAAAATGTAGTGTAGAAACCACTTTGGGTGTCATTTGGATGCTTGATAGTTATTTTTCATCAATCTCATGCAATATATGGATGTTGATTGAGTCACATTCCAATGAAGATTGTTCTAGAAAAGAATATTTTAGAAAATATCTTTGAAAAAGAATATATTTTAGAAGAATATATTTTTATTGAAATGAACTAGTTATTAACTAGAATAAATCATTAAATTTAGATTTAATGAAGTTTTCCAATTTGTTAATATATTTAATTGAAATTAAATTAAATAAATTGGATTTAGGTTTGTCGTGAATAGTGTCTTAAATAACACTGTTCTTAAACCCCATATGAAAAGTATAATCTTTAATTTAAGATTATTAAAAGTTTTCACTTATATTTTGTGATTGAAATAAGAGGAATGTGAGTTGGGTTTATTGTGAACTATGTTTTTAAGCGACATTTGTTCTTTAACTCAACTGACAGTGAGAATATGATTTGGAATTTATAAATCTTTTATTAAGATTTAAATGAAAATTTTCCAAAAGTAAAGTTTTCCAATTTAAGGTATTAAATTGGAATTGAATGGAATTCGAGTTAATAATAACCGAGATAAGTTTCTGTAAAAGAAGATCGATACTACATATGGAATTTAAGAGGCTTTGCCGTTATTCCATTTATATTATTGCTCGGATACAGAAATTTATAACGATTATATATTGATTTGATTTCTGTGAAGATTCCATATTTAATGGAAGTCGATTTTGGGTTTATCGTGAACGGTGTTTTAAAATGACATTAGTTCTTTAACCCAGTTAAAGATAAGATTTATTTCTTAAATTTAGATAATCATTGAATAGTGATTTTTGATATTTAAAACCAAATTGGGTTTTTAATAAATCTTTTAAAAAAATATGATTTAAGAATAATTTTAAAGAGATAATCTTTGATAAAATAATGCGAATATTTTATTAGAAGAATATTCTGAATTGGAATGAGGCGTTGGATGTGTTTTTATAGTACTCGATTTTTAATTATAAATACGTGAGTTATTCGGGAAGACCGGGTTTAACCCATTCCGAATAATTACTACGACGATGAAGAGTCGAAGATGAAGACGGTGGTTGAAGACCGACATTCTTCACATTGAATGGATGTGTTGCTACAGAGAACCTTGATGGGAGTAGCTACCTTGAAGGGGCTTCAGTGGTGGCCGTCCGGACTATTGTTGATTGTTCGGATTTGGTTTACGCTCAGACCCAGAGCATAAGCTAGTAAATGGATGCGTGTCTGACATGGATTTCTTTTCATGTGAATTAAATCGATTTCTATTAATGTATGTCTGTTTGGTGGTAGGGAATTTATTCTCTACTTAACACCCGGGTATATATTAATAGTGATTGATCGCATGGCGTGAATTGTCAATGTGGCACGCCAAGATGCAATTGATCAAGGCTTTTGTTGAAAAGCAGGGCCTTGTGGGATGATCAAAGCATAGCCTATTACGGCATAGCTTTGTGTATATCGTGACTTCGCGAGCCTCACACCCCGGTATGAGTCAAAAACGGGATATGGACCGTAGGGAGTGCACACGTTTCTTTCTAGCTATTGGTAGTGTCAGTGCTTAAACTGGCTGGCATTTTACTTATGTGGATGATGGATTTTGAGGCGCCTCGGATTTTTATAGGCCGTTAGTGGTCATACTATAGGTTTAAAGGAACCGGAAAGCGTGTGTTCAGGCATAACTAATCCACTGCCGATAGGCGGGGACCGGCCCTACCGCTCCAAGGGTTCACTGCGGGGGATCCTGAGGCATTTGCTAGAGTGTCTCGAATCAGAGAGGAGCTTGCCCCTAGCCTCGACTCATGATGGAAATCCAATTTCCAATACGACCTTGTGGTTTTGATTGTAGAACTAGTATGGCGACATAGTAGGATGGGGTACTATGCCGTCTATGATTGATATTTATGATTGAAATTGTTTTTAAATTATATACACACTAATATCAAATCCGTTTTATCGTATCAAGCATCTTTTGACCATTATAAGGTAAAACCCTATCCTCCGGTTTGCGTTGCATTGTGTGATGGGACTTGGGTCTTATAATGGTTTCATTTTTTCTAAAAAGCATTGCGTTGTCTAACGTTTTATTTTATGCACTGGCAATCCAATGGAGTAAACCCGTTCCGCGTTAGCGGCGTGGTCCTGTGATTAGCCTTATTATTAGATAGTTAAGTTAAGATTTCTCATACCAGTCCCATGACTGACCTGTAGTTTGTTTCACTGGCAAACTCGGGTGCCCTTATTTTCCACACGGGCAGTCGAGTAGCTTTTTGCAGATATATTTACAGGATCCTGGCTTACAGCTGAAGCGGTATTCGGAAAGCTCTGTATCCGTGTATTCCTTTCAGTTGTATATTTGTATTATTTTTTCGCTTCTATTTAAATGTAGTTTAAAACTCTGATATTGTTGTATTTCTATTTTTTTGTAATAAGTATTCATACTCTGTTACATTCTTGTACTCTGATGTAATTGTTGTAATCAGCAATAAAAATGTTCCTCAGTTTGTGTTCTGATGTGTATTGTTCTCAAAGCAATCCAGTCTTTCCTTTACTGGAAAGTTTGGGTCGTCACAATAGTGGTAAATCTTTAACTGGATATTGTGTTTTTCTTGGAGGAGCTTTAATTTCGTGGAAAACAAAGAAGCAAAAAGTTGTATCTAAAAGTAGCACTGAAGCTGAGTATAGGAATATGGGTTACACAACTTGTGAAATTGGTTGGCTTGAGCGATTATTGGCTGATTTGGATGTTGATATCTCTACTCCAATTGTTCTTCACTGCTATAATCTTTCAGCAATGCATATTGCTCAAGATCCTTGTTTTCATGAGAAAACCAAGCACATGCGAACTAAACACCAGAAATTGGATGCACATTATGTTAGAGAAAATGTTTAGTCTAGTTTTATTTGTACTAAGTACGTCAAGTCAGCCTTGCAACTTGCTGATATTATGACCAAACCACTTGGAGCTGGTCAACACAAAACTCTTGTGCAAAACTTGGACTGGTTCATCATGCTTAAGTTCATGATTGGTCTTCTACTTCTGCTGATGCCAATCTTGAGACGGGATGTAGAGAATATAATACTATTTCAGTCATGTGTTGTACATATACCATCATCACTACAAGAACATGTCCATTTTGTTACGGACCGTAGCGACGGCTGGTGATGGCTAAAAAAAGCGGCCCTCACCAGCCGTCGCCCAAAAAGATAAAACCGCGAGGCTACAACAACAATTCTCATTCCATGGCTACTCCCCCAAAACCACCCAAATAAAAAAATAAAAACCCTAACTCGGCGCGCCACCATCCCTGCCACCACCCTGCCGTCGCCGCTCGTTGCCGACCGTCGCCGCTGATCATCTCCCCCCTTCTCCAGCGTCTCCCCTTGCTTTTCTCACATCTAAAGGTATAAATTATACCATAATTTCTTAATTTAATTAATTAATAGTTATTTAAATGTATATGTTATGTGATTAGGTTATGATTGTTGAATTATTGTTGATTTAGTAATGATTGGAAACCCTAAAATGTCGATTTAGTTGTTTATCGATGAAAATGTGGATTTAGTTGATTTTGTGCGTATGTATGTGTTAATGAATTGTATTGTGGAAATTATTGGAGTGCAATGACTTTGTATGGCGCAAGCCAAGGCCTAGGTTAGTATGTATGAACCACTAGAATTTAGAAATCTCATATATTAGGTTGTAGACGGAGTTTAGAAACTCCGGACACCCGTCGTCCACAAACCATGGACGACTTGTTTGAGTCGTGATGTGAAATTTGGTGAGTATTACGAATGGTTGATTGTTGATTATGGTTGAAACCAAATAGGATTAGTTTGCGGAAAAAAAATCGTCTGCGTACGAAGTAGATTATTGAAATCCTCTTTGTCAAAAGTCGCGAGGCTTTAAGGTAGTGTGAGGAGCCGTACATCGGGACGGTGCCGGTTTTAATTACCCTGTCGTTATGCTGCTGAAATTTTCATAAATATTCATGTGTTTGAATTATTTTCATATGTTGAAGTATATCCATGTGTTGATAATTTATTCATGATAGAAATAAATTGCTTAGATAATAAAAATTACATTTTCATTATGTATGAACCACTAAAAATATTCATGTGTTTGAATTATTTTCATATGTTGAAGTATATTCATGTGTTGATAATTTATTCATGATAGAAATAAATTGCTTAGATAATAAAAATCACATTTTTATTATGTATGAACCACTAAAAATATTCATGTGTTAAATAAATTCTTTGAACAATAAAAATCACATTTTTATTGTATGTATGAACCACTAAAAATATTCATGTGTTGAATAAATTATTTAAACAATAAAAATCACATTTTTATTATATGTATGAACCACTAAAAATATTCATGTGTTGAATAAATTCTTTGAACAATAAAAATCACATTTTTATTGTATGTATGAACCACTAAAAATATTCATTTGTTGAATAAATTCTTTGAACAATAAAAATCACATTTTTATTGTATGTATGAACCACTAAAAATATTCATGTGTTGAATAAATTATTTGAACAATATAAATCACATTTTTTATTGTATGTATGAACCACTAAAAATATTCATGTGTTGAATAAATTCTTTGAACAATAAAAATCACATTTTTATTGTATGTATGAAGCATTAAAAATATTCATGCATTGAATAAATTCTTTGAACAATATATGTATGTGTTATAGAAATCACTAACATATATTTTTGAATCAGGAAAAATGTTCGATTATTACATTGACCGTAGTTGAATGTATGAAGTTAGAATTGGAATAAAAGGCTCAGTGAAAGAACATTTCTTTAATGGTGTAAATGAATTTGTTAAATTTGCAGTATCTAATAATCAAAATTACGAGGAGCTTCGTTGTCCGTGTAGTAAGTGTAAACTGATGAGATTTCATAAACCAGACATCGTTAAAGTACGTTTGTATAAATCAGGTTTTGTGCCAAATTATTATTTATGAGATCGTCATGGAGAACTTGTTGCGCCTACAGTAAACCTGCAGCGTCGGAGGTCGAATTAGTTATGACGAATCCAATAGAAGATATGGTGGAAGATGCAGCACGGTCAATGTTCCCTACCGGCCAGGTTGACGACGACGACGTCAATACTGAAGAAGAACCGAACACGGAAACTAGAAAAATATATGATTTATTGGCTTGGTTGTGAAAGTGGAACTGAATTATCGGTAACCGCTGAGTACATCACCATGAAATCAAAATTTAACCTTACAGAAGCAGCATTTAAGCGGTTGTATAAGCTGAAAAAAGACATATGCCACCCGATAACCTGATGTGCGATAGTCATTACAAAGTGAAAATGTAACGGAGCATTTACATATTCATCTTCCATCCGAAGCTATTCTTCGAGGTCCAGTGAAATATGGATGGATGTATCCTTTTGAAAGGTAAAATTTATGCTTACAATTCAAAGTGACATTAGTGCATATAAATTGAATTAATTTTATTTTAGGTAGTTGAATCATCTGAAGAAAAAAGTACGACAAAAAGCAGGAGTTGAAGGATAGATTTGCAAATCTTATCTTGAAGAAGTAGCTTCGTTCTTTTTTCTCATTACTTCAGTGATCATGTGAACCTATCATTTGTACATGGTCCTTAGCATTTGTAATAATTTGTATTTCACATTGTTATTTTGAAATTGAATATTTAATGTATTCCATAATTGTCCGCTATCGCAGGACAAATACAGGGCGGCCTTAGATGCTCGAGCGACGCAGTTAGGTCAAGAGCCTGACGTGGAGGAGTGAAATCGCATCTGGAACAAAATCATCGACCCGCCTACCAGGGGTAGACGCTAAGGCTTTGGAAACATAGAGGTAAAGCGTTTTATTAAAGGATTTAAATATATCCAAGTGCTATTAATTAATATCACTTAGGTACTCAATCCACGTAAACAAATATCACATATTAATTTATCTCTTACTGGCATGAATAATTACTTTAAATTTATGTCATATTAATACCATTGAAATATTAATTTATCACATATTAATTAGGGTGCGTTTTTTACAGGTCCCTATAAAGTTTCTAAATAAAAAAAACCCGATGATAAAAACAATACAAAAAACATTCCTATTTTTGAATTGCGGAAGAAAAAATTCCGCTTATACCCATTAGTATTTCATAAACCTCTCAGTAACGTTTCATTATCATTTAATTCGTCAAATCGTTTAGCAAATTTCTATCAAAACCCTAAATCCACGAATCCTTAGAAACCTAAATCGATTAGTCGATCTTTGTACTCAAAAACCTAATTTTCATCATTCTAATTAGGATCGTTCTCTTGTTTTCCGAAATAGTTGTTGTCGTCGGCATCAAATTACTCTAAATGGCGAGAACGAAGGTATTAATCTAATAGTTTTATTTCATTTTCGACTTTTGCTACTATCTTGATGTAATATATTGTAAGAAGATTAAATCAAACGTTGTAATGAGTGCAGGCTGTTTATATGAATGTTTGCATGATTTTAAGATGTTAATAAGAAAGTTTAGATGACTGTATGATGTTAATTAGAATTGTAGAAGGACTGCATGTTGTTATTATGAATTTAATACTTAATTTTTGCACATCAGTATGCAGATATATGGTATTGTTATATGATTGAATGGTTATTCAGTAATTTTTCGTACTGAACTATATTTTTTCTGAGTTGGTTATTTTTTGGGTGAATTAATTTATAATTCTTGGTTAATTGTGTATTTATATCCTCAGTAGTTGCTTGCTCATTTCAAAATATTTACAAAATTAAATTAAGAGTTCTTGCATGATCAAAAAATATTGTTATAAATATTTGCAAACATAAATATTAAGATTTCCGAACCTATGCATAATTACTGTATGCATTTTATTAAAATTGTATGTTGATTGTGCATTATTAATTTCATTTATTTTGAAATGTTGCATACAAGTTTGCAACTATAAACAGGTAGATGCATAATAGTATTTATTGAATAACAATTGTTGCATCTAATTGTGCAAATAACTACCTATTGCTGAATATTTGTATGCAGTTATCCAAAACTGTTTCATCAATGTATGATTTTATAGCATGATTATTGCATAATTATATGCATTTAACTAGAAATGTTGCATGCAATACTGAAACAATGGAAATATTCATGCGTAATACTATGCATTTATTTATAATACGTGCACCCTAGTGTGTTAATTTTTGTTCTTTTGCTCAATACTTTGATGTTATTATGAACGATTGTAGTGTTGTGTGCTTATGTTCGTAATATTTGTACACATGTTTAAATTTATTCTATATAGTATCACAAATGTGTGTTATTATTAAAATTGAATGCTTTGTTCGCTATTTGCCTGTAATTGTTTCTTAGTTGTAGGCAACTATGAAGATTATTTGCACTTGTTTGTGCATGTATTTAAAATATTTGCAAACTTATGTACAAATATTTGGAATTAATAACTGAGAACTACATCTATCAATTGAATTTGGTAGGAAAAGTTTCATTTTGTTATACAGATGTTACATAAATGTTGCTTGATTATATTCTTTTTTTTTGAGTTTTTGGATGCAAGTCTGCAATAATCAACAGATAGTTTCATGGTTATGTGCAGTTAATAATACATTTTGCATGCTATTGTGCAATTTTTACATGCTAGTTGCATGAATCCATGCATGCAGTAATTACTGTTTCTTAAAATTGTTCGTATATCCTCTGAATGTTTCTTAATTATATGCATTTAATCATAGTTATGTTAAAATATTCTATGCTTTTTGTTGCAGAGACCAAACGTAGCACAAGATTATGTAGATGGAAATGAGTTTGATAAAGCTTTAGTCCCATAGGATAAACCGACGGAATCTATGCATATAAAAAAAGAAAAAGAAAAACGAAGATAAACCCAAATTTCCAAGGAAACAGGAGGTTGACTGCTTTTTTTTTTTTTTTTGAGCAAAGTGGACATGGTTATGTAGGGTGTAAACTGAATTACTTTGTTATTTTGGGCACTAGATTAGGTTCTTAAAGTTGTGCATGAAATTATGAACTGATGCTTTCATGTGTGCAATTTGTTATAATATTTTGCATACTTATATGGATTTTTTTAATATATTTGTTGTTATAAACGCAAAAATTTACACCATTACTCCAGATGTTGTGAATTTTTTTTGATTGAATATTGAGTATACGAACTAGAGTTTATAATATTTCAGGAACAAATTAAGAAATTATAAACGTAGAATTTGATGATTAAATTAAAAAAATGAAGATAATAAATGATAAATTAGTCAAAGTTACAATAGATTATAAAATAAATTCTAACTTTTGTATAATTTCATGCAAATAATAAGGATAGTTGCATACTTCTATGAAACAATGAAGAATAATATATGCAGTATTCATTTACGAAAATAATTTCTTCCTTGAATGTAGTGCTGGAGGATTTTTTAATACATTTAATAATATATGTGAAATACTAGCAAAGTAGATACAAATATTATGTAAAACTGCATACATTTATGCAACTAAGCAAAATAAATTGCATACATCTATCAAACTATACAGAATAATTGCTTAAACAAAAGTTATGACATACATAACTGTTAAAAACAAAGATTTAACATTAAATTAATGAAAAAAATCCGAAACAGCAAGTTACATTTCTTTGCATTATACTATGTAACCAAGTTTATAAAAAAAATTGACAAAAAAACAACTACTTGTGTACTGAAGAGCATGTCCATTTATTATGACCCAACTTCTTGCATAAAGCACATCTAGTAGTCTTTGTAAATTCACCTTGAGATTTCAACCTTTTAGACGAGGATGGACGACCAGGCATTCGTCTACATTTTGGAGGAGCTATAATTGCATCTTCAACAAAAAGACGGATAGAACAACTATCATTCCCAAACTTCAACAACACCAATACACTACTATTTGCAGGACCACTGTTTGAAAAATAAAAAAAAGGCTAAACTTAATCAGACTAATCCACATAAATCAAATAAAATTACAAAAACATATTCAAATAGTTATAACAAGGTGCATACATCTACGCAAATAACAGTAATATCTGCAAACTTACATGCAAAATTTTAGAATATTTCCACATATTTTATTAAAACATATATCCTGAACATTTGTACTATAATTATATTAAGAAGATATTCCTAGATGTACGCTATTTATCATCAGGAAAGCAAACAAACAAAAATTAAAAATACTTAAATATTTGTATGCATATATACAGGAAATTAGCATACTTATACTTTTCAGAATAATTCCGTATACACGTATTTTACTGATAGTTGCATTTGTATATGCTAATATTCACAATTTAAGCATATTTTTATACATTTATACAAAATAGATGAAAAAACATGCAATTAATATATACGGTTGTACAACCCTTAAAAATAACTTTATAAAATAATTAAACTATGCATCAACTAAACTAGACAATTAAACTAGTTCAGAATAATGAATCAACATAATTCGACTGCAAAAGTGAAATTATTATACAGAGTTAAAAAAAAAGTAAAAATTACCTTGATGAAGACGCATACATTTAATCAACAAAAACTCGATCAAATTCAATCTCTGAAAATAGAAGCTCGATCAAAATAAATAAGTGAAAAAATTGTCGATCAGAAATTCAGAAAGAATAAGCCGCCGCCATTAACACAGAAAATTACGTTTAAGAATAAATTAAATGAATAATACAAAATATCGGATCTGATGCAATACTAAATATCGGATCTGATGCGATAATTATGGCCGTAATATTTAGTTTGGGCAATTCTGGAAAAAATATTCGGCTAATTTAAAAACAAGGATGAAATTTATATTTTTCAAAAGGGGAGGATGTGAGCCTAATTAAGTTTAGATTTAAGGATGTGAGCCTAATTCTCACTATTAATTACTGGCATGATTAATTACGACAAATTGGTTTCATTAATTGGTGTACATTTGATATCGACAACTCTATTACAATTATTGTATAAACCATGTATATATAGTCCAAATTTTTTTTTGACAATGGTTTCTAAATATTTTAATATAATGTACATGGCAATACCATTGGAATATTAATTTATCTCATACACACTTATAATATGATAATTACAGATAGCAGGGACTCAGGCCTTTTATACGACGTGTCAGGACGAGGAGGAGATCATCATGCTTCGACAGCAGGTTGTAGCTTTAAAGGATTTTCAGAAGAATAAGCTCAAGATCGTGTTGGATGCGCGGATTGCTGTATATCTTCAGGAGCATGGGGTTATGCCGCCGAGTGAGCCTGCTACCGTGGAGGAGGAGGACGAGGACGAGGATGAGGACGACAAGGATGAGTAGGTAGGTACTTGTCCTTTTTTTTTGGACTTGGTTTGTAAATACAAACTACTTGTTGGTGTTGAACTTGAGATGTTTGTGGTGTTTTGTGGTGACGATGATGGTATTTTGGACTTGGTTTGTTTGATGTGGACGTGTTGATGGTTTTTGAATTGTTTATCGTTTATATTTATCGTTTATGGTTATATTTAGTGGTGTATGAGTTGATTTATAGCATTTATGAGGTGATTGGATGTGAATTTAAGGTGATGGAATGTGAAACTGATTGTGTATGAGTTGGTGTGGTTTGATGGCTTGTTAGCTGCTGAAATATAAAAAAAAGTTACAGTTTAGCGACGGCTGGCGACGGCTTAGTGATCCCGTATGACGACGGCTAGTGAGGGTTTATTGCACAGTTTTTGCCACGAATGAGGCGGTTGGCGACGGCTTTGTGATGACGGCTAGTGATGACTTTCTGCCGTTTGTAAGAAATATAACCGTTTGTTCATATGGCACATTTGCCGTTGGAGCCGTCGCCAAGCTCGACGTTATTTGCTTAAGTCTACATAATTAGTGACGGTTATTAGCGACGGCTGACTACGGTTAGCGACGACCGTCGACGGTTTTTTGCCGTCGCTAAATGAGCCTGCTCTTGTAGTGCATATACTGTAAAGACTTTTTACTTTTGGTTTTACAGCCTGTCACAGCAGGTAATAAAGATTTCATTTTTCCGATGTAAGAAATAATGGAGACCTAGTTCTTCCTTCTTCTTCTCAAGTCTGCTTAGGTTTTCCACGAATTTTCATTTAAATATCAATTCAGGTTTTTTAAAATCCGCTCTGCTCTCAAATTGAACAACAGATGTAAGAATTGCTCTCTATCATTGTGCGATAAGCTCAAGTGTGGGTATAGAAGTTGATTTATATATACGTGATAATAATTGAAGTATACGGTACATAAACTAGGAAACTCAAGCATGTGTTTCACATATCATATCTCACACATTTTTGTTTGTAAACAATTAGAAAATAAATAAGATGAATATTTTTATACAGCCGGAGTCAACAATAATGTTATAGAAGAACCAGAAGGAGGAGAAAAGAAATCAGTCGGCTGGTGTGAATACAAAACTTTCTTTTTATTCCAAATGCTACCCAGAAATATTCGTATTTAAATAAAAGACATATAAGACCAACCCCAACGCGGGGTTGGTTGGGGAGCAACCGACCCCCAACGGGTGGTCGGTAAGCCCCATCTGGGTTGCCTTGGCAACCCCGAAGGTTGCCAAGGCAACCCAGCGGGTTGCTTTAAACGTAAGCCATATCCGGCTTATTAAAAGCCGGATATGGCTTATACGGCTTATTTAAAGCCGCATAAGAGGGAAATTCATTTCCCCCTTATACGGCTTTAAATAAGCCGTATAAGGGGGTGGACATTTAATTCTGTCCACCCCCTTATAAGGGGGATTTTTTTTTTATAGAAGTGTTATCCGGCTTTTATAAAGCCGGATAAAAACAAATTTTTTATCCGGCTTTTTAAAAGCCGGTTAATCCCTAAAAGCAACTCACCCCGTTGGGGTGAGTTGCTTTCCCAACCAGCGTGATGGGATGTCCCCCAACACGCTGTGTTGGGGATGCTCTAAGTGAATCCTAAAGTTGCGTATGGCAGTGACATATGCTGATCTGATCATGCTTTAGAAATCAAAGTACAGTAGGCTTTATTAAAACAAAAAGTCATATACTATTTTATAGTCGTAGACTTAACGCAAAAGCCGGTCTTTAAGAAAAGGAACACGCACCAACTTTGCCCGTAACAAAGTACAGGAAATTGCACAAGAAATAGCGACATAATTGACGGGTATTGTTCAAGCCAACCTATAAATAGAACTATACCAGCAGCTGAAACGATCGTAACCCTTGATGCAGATAAGATTACTGATCGAGATAAGAAACAATGACTAGAGACTTAAACAGTGGAAATACTGCTGGCAGATTCATGTGCAGCGCCTACAGTATAAACGATATCCAAGGTTCATCACTGCTATTCATGGCTGCGTTTATTGTTTGCGTGGTGTTTATTCTATGTGGTAGGAGTAGGAGTAGGAGGAGGTGGTGGTGGCCGTTTTGGTGGTGTATGTGGTGGTGGCAGCTTTGGTTGCTGTGGGTGCTCCGACCAAATACAATGCAGAAACACTGTCTTTGTGAAATCTAGAATGTCAGTGAAGATTCCATATTATTATTAGTAGGGAAGAAGGCTATGTATATATCCTTCTACTTATTGCTGTGTATAGTCCTAGTGCTTGTTTTATCTGGTTGAATGTATTGTAATTAAACAGTAGACATATCTTTAAAAAAGGAGAGTTGATGAACCAAAAAAACAGACTGATCATATGATGAACTGAAGCTTCCCATGAGCCATGAATAAATGACCAACTATTACTTTTGATTGCCATTGCTACCATGGTACTATGTGGTTTCTTTTAATGCAGTAATTAATTTTTTAGCTTGCATCTTCTTCTTCCCATTAGACCACTATGGTATGGCTCCCTTCGCGCACTTGGTTCCCACTTCAGCTCTGGCCATCTTACAGCAAAGTTCCTTCCGACCACGGAGTGGCTTCTTCTGCTGCCCAAGATGCCATCTCATCTACCACTCCTGTTCTCCAAATTTCCCAAATTTATCACTAGAAATCAATTCAAATATGCCTTCCTCACAATTTCGTAACTGCATCAAACTCGGATGCTGCAGACTTCTTCTCGGCTTCTATGGTTTCATTCTGGCATATTGTTTTTTGTAGTCTTTATTTTTTTACAGTGATATCAGAGTCGATCTGCAGTGATAAATTTACGTCCGTCTGACAGCTGACGCATGGCTATGCCTAGAGATTTTGTGTTTCATAGTAATAATATTGGCAGGCTTGTGGGATGAGTTAAGCATTTAAAACCCATGACCATGATTTTACCTTACTTTTAATTCACTGAAGCCTACTAGTATTACCGTACAACTGTGAAAAAACCGACCGTTAAAGCGTTAAAGATGTTCAATATGAAATATAAAATTAAAATAAGAACAACTTCACTTGTTTTCTGGACAAGTGAAATTAATATTCTCTATAGAGATACTCTATAGGTCAATGACCATCTAAATCCAAGCTTAATTGAGTGGACTAATTCAACATAATAACAGAAAGTAACTTGTTTATTTTTTGTTTGAAGTGATTAATTGTCCAGTAGAATGAGGCGTTTTCCTTTGCCATGCAAACTTGCAACATATATATAACAATTGATCAGGCATTTGTATAATTGTATTTGCTCTTGCTAATTTATTTGTTTTAATCAGGGGTATGAGTATTTCTGGGTGTAGCAGTTTCGTCCTTTTTTTTTTTGGGAAAAAATTTTTAGCCAATAAAACAAATGTTTGGAATAATGCCCTCCCCACCCCCCCCCCCCCCCTCAACAAAAAAAAGAGGTTTGAAATAATCCAAGTGATATCAATCATATTAGTTTGTCAATTTAAATGCAAGATAGCTGCGCCAAAACTGTTTACTGCATCACACCAATTATTTTCTTGATAGATAGTTTTCGGTAAATCCGAGTTTCACTAGAGTTTTATGAAAATTTCAATAAATTTGAGTTTTCAGTGTACTATAGATATTGCTAATGATGAAAGAAAGTGATCAAAATGTATTAAATTTGAATATGCTCTGTGCACTTCAGTTTTAAATATTTCACCTTCTACAACAATTTTTGATGAATGCAATTATTTTGTCTTAACAGTTAAACCCAAGGAGGTTATATCACCAATTTCACTACAATTTAAGAGGTAACACCTGCTTTTGTTAAGCCAAAAAATAGTACCCACGGGAAGAACATAAATATTTTTGCTAAATTATTTGTATTCGGTTCAAAATGATGGTATTGATTCTTTTAGGCTGTGTAAAATGACTGCTGTATTCCTTGTGTTTGGCCAAACTATCTTGTGGTAAATCTAATTAAGCAACATAGCATCAAAATTGCTCCTCATTTTGGTCTGCCGAAAGGCCGGGAGCTTGGTAATGCAACTTTGTGTACATATCCAGGCTGATGGTGAACTGTTTCAGACCATTCATTGATTTCTATTTGATTTGCAATTTTCTGGTTACCTTCTTTTGTATATGTTTGTTGCATTCCATTGTCCAGTAGACTGAGGCGTTTTGTAATGTCATGGTATAACAAGAAGCACAAAAATCAATTAAGCTAGATGATAGGGTGAAATCTTTAAGTTAATTCACACGTGGATTAACATACAAAATAGTTGTGGATTAACTTATTAAAGTAAAACTGTGGATTAACTAATTAAAATCGTGGATTAGAATAAAAATTACCTATATAAAACTATCAAAAGTAATATAAAAAATAACATGTAAATCCTTGGTTTTTTCTTACACATGTATTTCTGAAGCCTCAACAGATCTGAGATGTAGGTGGGGTCTATGACTTTTACGTGGACCTAGAGCCTGGCGTCGCGAATCTAAAGTGGGCGAAGCAGGCGACCAGATCTGGAGCCTAAAGCCACGAATCATAAGCGGGTGACCGAATCGCTAAATGCAGTGCAAAAAATGAAAGAGGTAGATTGGATCAGAAGTTTAGGACGGGCGTGGAATTGGAGCATTGGCATTCAACAAGGGGTTGAATTTTCTGTCATGACATGTCTAAAATATTTTTGCTAAGATGTTCTATAGGTATTGAATTAAAAAGACTCAAGCAAAATTATTTTCATCCTGCATAAATTTTCAACTTATTGGTTCCTACGATGGAAGAACGTGCTACTCTGTTATGTTTAGTCTATTTATGTGAAATAATAAATGATTAAGACCGTCTACGATATAGAAGACAAATGAAGAGTTTCATGTTTAGACAATTGCACCATAGGAATAATTGCACTTTGTTTAGTAGGAAAGAGGCAGGATATTACTTAATAATGTGTGTAGTGCATTGATATTTTAAGAAGCAGGACATTCCAATACGTAGAACATTTGATTATTGTAGAAAACTACAATATTTCGGATATGATGGTAAAATTGAAGTTTACGGTTAAAAGATTGAATTGGAAAAATGTGCAAATATTTGATTTTGCATCCAAATTTCAAGAATACAAAATCGAAATCTGCCATTGTATTATACTATTATTACTTCTAAAAGTAAAACTGGGTCATTAATTATTAAATATTAATAAATAATATAACATTATTAATGATTAGTAACTGGTAATATATTATTATATTTAATAATTTGTAACATATTACGATTAATATATTATTATTTAATAATTAATTATTAAATGATAAAAAAATCAATATTAATTTTAAGAAAGTATTATAATTATTAATTATTGATTGCCAAATTGGTAATAGACATTTATTAAACAGACATTTTATTATCATTGTAAAATTAACATCGGTAAAAACGGGCATTACCTGTTACAGAATCTTCTAATTTTCTATTCAGAGATATGTATATATTTGAATCTATTCGTGTTTATACATATCGTCTTCATAGCCAAATGGGCATTACCACATAAAATTCAACTTTATATAGCCAAAACGGGCATGTGCTAGTACAATGGGTGTTTTGTGAACCTTGTAAAATATGCATCTTTATATTCAAAGATATGGTAAAAATGGGCATTACCACGTAAAATTCAACTTTATATAGCCAAATGGGTGTTTTGAGAACCTTGTAAAATATGCATCTTTTACAACGTGTGTTTTTCGAACGTTGTAAAATTAACATCTATTACAACAGGTCTGAAAGACAGATGTAATAGTGTTCCAGTACAACGGGTAATTCATGCCCCTTGTAAAAAAGGTGTTGTAAAGAACGTCTAATACAACGGTCCGAAAATCACCGTTGTAATAACATTCTATTACAACAGGCAGTCCTTGCCCGATGTAAAAAGGACGTTGTAATAGGGCATTTTTGTTGTAGTATGTCCAGGCATAATAAATTCAGTAAAAGAAATTAAAGACCTATAATACATGCAACGGTAAAGGATACCCTTTCCTTGTTCAAATCTGTATTAGTGCTATTTTCAGTTTGTTGCCTTGTAAAATCCAAGTAATTAAACGTCAACTTAAAAAAAAAGGTGTTTCATAAAACGTAGTCTAAATCAATTCTGCTAGGAGTGTTTGCTACTTTGCTTTTTAAAATTATCACAATAAGTTTATATTGCTGCTAATAATAGATAATGCAAGTATTTAAAAATTATTCACAATTATGAAAATATTAAAGCTTTAATGATATTTCAATTGCATGATGGTGCAGTAAATGCTTCTTTGATAGAATTTATCATTATAGGATATGGATGATTTATTAATGCAACTACCATGTTGTAATCCTTGATGTCCATGAATATATATGAATCTATTTTTGTCAAACATAAAATCTTTCTTTTATTTTCTGCCTTACTGAATGATATTTCTGTGTACGTCACCGGCTTTAATACCTTATGTTTTTTTCATTATACGTGATAATAATTGAAGTATACAGTACATAAACTAGGAAGCTCAAGCATGTGTATCACATATCATATCTCACACATTTTTGTTTGTAAACAATTAGGAAACAATTAAGACGAATATTTTTATACAGCCAGAGTCAATAATAATGTTATAGAAGAGCCGGAACGTGGAGAAGAGAAATCAGTCGGCTGGTGTGAATTCTAAACTTGCTATTTATTCCTAACGCTACCTAGAAGTAATCTATTTAAATAAAAGACATATAAGTGAATCCTAAAGTTGCGTATGGCAGTGACATGTTGATCTGATCATGCTTTAGAAATCAAAGTACAGTAGGCTTTATAAAAACAAAAAGTCATATACTATAGTTATCGTCGTAGACTTAACGCAAAAGCGCCAGTCTTTAACAAAAGGAACACGCACCAACTTTACCCGTAACAAGGTACAGGAAATTGTACAGGCTAGGAAATTGCACAAGAAATAGCCACAATTGACAGATATTGTTCAAGGCTTCAAGCCAACCTATAAATAGAACTATACCAGCAGCTGAAACGATCGTAACCCTTGATGCAGATAAGATAACTGATCGAGATAAGAAACAATGACTAGAGACTTAAACAGTGGGAATACTGATGCCAGATTTATGTGCAGCGCCTACAGTATAAACGATATCCAAGGTTCATCACTGCTATCAATGGCTGCGTTCATTGTTTGCGTGGTATTTATGTTATGTGGTAGGAGTAGGAGTCGGAGGAGGTGGTGGTGGCCGTTTTGGTGGTGTATGTGGTGGTGGCAGCTTTGGTTGCTGTGGGTGCTCCGACCAAATACAATGCAGAATCACTGTCTTTGTGAATTCTAGAAGCTCAGTGAATATTCCATATTATTATTAGTAGGGAAGAAGGCTATGTATATATCCTTCTACTTATGCTGTATATAGTCCTAGTGCTTGATTTATCTGGTTGAATGTATTGTAATTAAACAGTAGACATATCTTTAAAAAAGGAGAGTTGATGAACCAAAAAAACAGACTGATCATATGATGAACTGAAGCTTCCCATGAGCCATGAATAAATGACCAACTATTACTTTTGATTGCCATTGCTACCATGGTACTATGTGGTTTCTTTTAATGCAGTAATTAATTTATTAGCTTGCATCTTCTTCTTCCCATTAGACCACTATGGTATGGCTCCCTTCGCGCACTTGGTTCCCACTTCAGCTCTGGCCATCTTACAGCAAAGTCGTCCTTCCGACCACGGAGTGGCTTCTTCTGCTGCCCAAGATACCATCTCATCTACCACTCCTGTTCTCGGAGAGTGAAAAATTTTCTCACTAAAATCATGTTTTCCCTGAATTATTATTTGGAAGAAGACCGAATATATTCTTATATACATTGTTTTATTTTCATTTGTCTGGATTATTGGGATGCACATCAAAAGCCCATATATTGCATTATATAACAGCCGCGTTAAAATACTAATACTTTACATTTTCCGTTGCCATATTTATCTTATATGGTATCAGAGGCTTAACAACAAATTTTCCATCTCATCAAAATTTCAAAATTCAATCACCTGATATTGTGTTTTCCTCCTCCCAACGTCTGATCAATCTTGGCAATCAAGATTGAATCATCATCTGATTGTGAGCCATCCAGAGAAGATATATCAGTTGCTACATCATCCTCCACCACCTCGGTTGCTTCTCCTGACCATAAGTTTTCAGCTTCTCAGAAGCCATCCAAGAATCTGTGTTGAAGTTTCTTCTGTTTCTGTTTCGCACTTTTTTCGGTCATTTCCATCATTCTAGATCGGTAATCAGTTCAAAATGGTTGAAGGAGATATCACCGTATCTCCATCGTCATCAACTGCAAGAACAACAAATCAGTCGCCACCGACACTACAAAAGAACCTTCCTCTAAAGACTCAAAAATCAATGACTGATGTTTTTCAGTTCTTAACTAAATACTAAACAAGAACAGGTAAATCGGTTTATAAATTCTAGATCTAAAGACTGAAATTCAGTCATTAAGCAGTTTTTATTCATTTAAACTGTTTAATTAGTGATATTCGCCATTAATATTTACTTTAGGTAAATTTTATTCTAATTCACAATATTAGTATGTTAATCCACCCTATTTTATAGGATCTTTGGCTTTTGCTAACATTTTAATTTTAATCAGTACTTCCACCAAAAAAACGTACGTCTCTTCTTCTCAATCTTTTTCCGTGTGTTTTCCGTGGTTCTTCTCGCTTCTGGAATCGTAGCATCTAAATCCAAGCTTAAGCGTTAAGCGGAGTAATTCAACACAACAGTAAGTTTTTTTTTTTTTTTTTTCTTTTTTTTTTTTTGAAGTTGATTAACTGTATACAAAATTGTATTTTTTTAATATTACCTTATCACATATAATTATAGGTAGTTATTTTCTGAAATCTTGAAAATTGATAGAAATATGTCTAGAAAGAGAAGTCATTTACATCTTAATGAGGGAGATCATTGTTACAGTACTAGGGAAATTGTAGGAAATCAAGAGTTTTATTCAAGACTAATAAATAATGATGATGACGACGAGTGACTAGTTGAAGCCGTGAAAGAATAAAACAAAACATGATGGTTGATTAGAACAACCTTCGCACAATCCTGAAAAATCAAATTTTGATATGGTAATCAAAAATTATATGTGGTTATTAGACTTGCTACATAACTTAGCTTTATATTTACTATTGTACTACTATTCAGAATAGTGACAATTAGATGATTAAATACTTGAATCGGATTGCACATCCGCATTCCAAAATAGTAAGGTACAATTTTCAAATTTTTCCCTCTATAAATAATACATGTATATGTGAATGTGAGATTGACGAGCAATTTCATTGTATACAATGATTTAGATATTCAATTCCCGTGACGAACTTACAGAATGGTGCAAAACAATTGGAAAATCTTGTGGGATAGTCGTAACTATCAAACAAAGTGAAAATGCAAAAAATGGTCGTAAAGGTCGAATATCATATTGGTGTGAAAGAAGTGGTTTTTATGTTGAGAAGAAAGGAAATAAAGCCATCAACGTTCATACAAAGGCTAAAAAGACGGGAACTAGAAAATGTGGATGTTCATTCTTGCTAAAATGGGGTTAAACTACCCATGTTGGATCAATGGAGGGTGGAAGTTATTTGTGGACTCCATAATCATCAATTGGAAAAGAAAAAAAAGCGAAGTTTGTTCAATTTTTTTTAAGTTTTCATAAATTTATACCAAATTAATATTATTATTTTTTTCCGTTAAATAGTGTTATATTTTCTAGAAAGGTGAACAATATTACTTTATGGTGCTTATTGAATCAAATTAATAAAGATTTATGTTTCTACATGCTTATGCAATATTTTTTTTTATGTAGGAATTGTTGAAAAGTGTATCTTCCTTTGTGCCATAGTAGGCATAACTAGATGTGGCCTATTATTTAAGAAGTGGAAGAATTATATTTCGGAAGACACATTGCTTGTTTTTGAAAAAAATAATTCAGAAGATACGTTGCTTGTTTCAAATGTAGATATCTTTCTTAGTATTGATTCAAAGTGTTATTGAAAAAAATGTCGGACGATAGATTGCTTGTTTCAAAGTGTTATTCAAAAGGCTTGGTTAAGAGTATTATGTTTTATGTATTGCTTTATTCGTGCTGAGTGTTAAAAGTCAGTTTAATGTGGCTTGTATGTTCATTTGGAAATCAAGAAGCATTTTAATCATGTGATTATTAGAACTTAAAAGGGGCGTATGACTTTTATTCCCATGTTTGTGTAATTTTGGAAATATATATGACTTATACATATTTTCCTGAGTAAAAGCAATAGGCTGTAGGTATTTAAATTGCTAAAGTGACCTGTTTATTGTTAGCTTCATTTTTGTTGAACCTATTGATGTTTTGATCCATTGTCTGTTTATTTATAGCAAGGATTTCTTGTTTGTCCCTCACCACGTCATTTGGATTTTTATGCATACGTATACTAGCATGTATGAATGACTAGTATGAGTGGCTGCACAAGTTAGCATATACAGCAAGAGAACTTAGTTACCAAATAAAAATCTTATTAATTGACATGTCGGTATAATTTATATAAGAAACATGTTGCATACTATAAATTTATATGTTATCTATGTCACATTACGATATAATGTGTATTTTTTTCCTCACATAATTAGTCTGGTATGATATCTTAATTTTAGGCTAGTTGGATTATTATTATTAATCTGATATGGTAATTGTGAAATAACACAGAATTGTGAAACAAGAAGCACAAAATCGATGGTTAGATATATAATAGGGTGAAAATTTTAAGTTAATCCACTCGTGGATTAACTTACAAAATAGTTGTGGATTAATTTATTAAAGTGAAATGGTGGATTAACTTATTAAAATCGTGGATTAAAATAAAATTACCTTTACTTTAAGATGGACTTTAACTACATACATTTTTGACGGTCAAGATGTTCTTTTTTATAAATCAAAAGGCTAGAATTAGCAATCCAATGTGATGCTAGGTGGAATAAATAAACAAAAAACAATTCAGCCACTAACTCTAGTCATGCACATCCCACTTTCCACATTTCAAACATTGCGCAGTTTATCACTTTATAAATTATAGGCATACCACGCGGTTATCGTGACCGGATCCGACCTCCGTCGGACCGTCATTAACCGAGGACCTTCAATCACCACGGCCCAGAGCTCAGTTTCCGATCTAAAAAGTAAAAACTAGATCTAAATCTCTAAGTTCTTCAGTCTCGATCTTTTTTTTCAATCGAAGACAATGGAAGAACCTTAAACCAATCAGAGGGATAGGCGTCAGCTGAAGATGTAGCATTAACGACGGTTGCGACGACAACGATTATGTCAAGTGATCTTGTGATTTTGTAACATTTTTGTGTACATGTTGATCCTTCATTTTTTAATTTTTATCAAAAAATAACATACACGGTTCTTACGATCCGACCAGTTCGACCTTGAAAACCTTGAACATTGGGAAATCACGGTTCGGTTGAAGGTCCGGTCATGATAAATTGGTTATAGGTCTTCTTTTCTCGTCTAAAAAAAATAAAAAATAAATTTACTTTCTTCTTATTTCATGGTCGGTCCACCGAAAGCAACAAAAGAAAAAGAAAAAAAGAAAAGCATTTAATACAGCAACAACAAGTACATTATTTGATTTGTAAAAACTCTCCTCATGAAGCACTCTTTGGATAACGGAAGCTGCCAATATTTGAAGAAGTAGAAACAACCTTTCATAAACTATTATGAAGTGAATTTGGGATTGGTGATCTATGCTTCGAGCGATGGTATTTGAGATTGGTGATATGAATTCTAGAGAATGGAAGTTGGAAGAGTGAGGTGCGCAAAAACACAACGGTAATGAACTATTCTAAAGTGTTATGCAAGGTGGTGTAGTTGCAATTTGAAGGAGAGAGTATTGTTGAAGTGTGATTGTTGTGTAGTCGAAGAGGGTGAGGTGATGCAGTTCCTATCTTCTATTGAAGGGGTTTGGAAACTGAGTTTGTGTGTTGGAGGTGATGCACTGAATGTGATTAGAAAGTCGCTGATAGCAGGGTGTCAAGCATCTTCAATGCACATAGAATCTAGTGCCTAATTAATCATATGTGTTCGCAAGGTGAAATCAATGTTATACGAAATATTTGAAAATTACAACAAAAATGAAAAATAACTGTAATATTAATGTGTCCATAAAAAATAATTAGCTTATGTGTACCAATCAAATTATAAATAAATAGAAGTATTATATTAAAATAATTAATAACATATGCATTTATTTACTTCACATTGTGAAGTACAATGTCTAGAATTAGACATTGCACTTGACAATGTGTAGTGAAATTTGTGTCATGTCATCTTCACATTTAGGGTCCATTTGATTTTGAATGGGAAGGGTTGTTTTAAAAGGGTATTTGAAGGGGAATTGTTGTGAATGAGGAATGTGTTTTTTTTACGAAAGGGGCATATTGGAAACGACAGAGTTATTATTTTATTGTTTTTGTATATATTATTTTTAATTGTTTGTGTGTGTTTATTGTTGAACAGAATAGTAGAACGCGGGATACAAATTGCAGAACTAAAATTACATAATTGCAAAATACAAATTGCAAAATTTAAAATACAAATATAAAATACAGAATACAATGAAACTTTTTAATGCATTCCCGTGGCAACTAGTTCGTTTCGTATATTGTTTCGTAATATCGCCATGGTGGATGTTGATCTGGTTCTTTGAACGGGTTCTCGATCTCTGTTTCCGCGATTTGATATACTGTAATATTCTTCGAGGTATTCATCTGGCACTAAATCAGGGTCGTCATCATATGGCATAAAATCGTGACCGCCAGCATTGTATTTTCTGATGTAGTTGTGAATAGCCATTGTTGCAGTAACAATTTGTACTTGAACATGGTATTGATACGTCTGCATGTTACGTAAGATGGCAAATTTTTTCTTCCAAATACCAAATGTTCTTTCAATTGCCATACGCAAACTAGAATGATAGTAGTTGAAAAGTTCATTTTCTGACTTCGGTTCATTCTGTGTATCATTAAAGTCTAGTATATAATATCTCACGGATCGGTAAAGAGTTATATATCCTTCCACTAGTGGATATCCTGAATCCACTAAATAATACTATCCGGCAGGAGGATAAGGGAAATTAAGATCCAAATTATTTATAGCTTCCCAAAATACTATGACAACGGTCTGCGTGTCCGGCAGGAGGATAAGTATGGTGATGTAGAAATGGGTGAGATATAAATAAAGAGAGGGAAGAGAGAAGGGGAAAAAAAATCTGTCGCGTCCGACGCGAAAGCTAAGTTTCCAACTGTTCGTCTTGAAGGGGTAAATGAGTGGGTCCCATTGTTGATGCGTCCGATGCAGACGCGAACGTAAACTCTTCAATTGGAAAATCAAACAATACCATAATATAACATTACTATTGGAGATTGGTTTTCTAATGTAATACAAAATTGATGATGTGTAAACGACTTTACATTAAAATCTTGGGAGGGTTGAAGATGCTCTTAGTGTGGCGGACTTTGCAGTGATTGCAGATTTGTTGTATTTAGTGTATGAAGTATGAACTGTCGTGGAGTTGGACTTTTTTTTTCAAGTCGATTATTTCAGTTCTTACATATAAATGGCAGCAAAGTTGCAAAGATGCAATACCATTTTTAATTTTCTGTCATAACGCAATGTTGTAACTCTGTCCATGTTTCCTTATTGCATTATATATATGAAGATTATCAAAAAAGAAAAGACATTAAATTTGCAGGCCATATTTGCCATTTAGTTTTTCAGTTGAACTTGAAGATGACATCATCTCTATAACCTTTGAGATATGACAATATTTTTGCATTTCTTTTGTTCAAGCTTCAGCAACTCCTTACGTTATCAATAGTGGGATCAAGCAATATAAGTTGGTTACATATATTTTGAACCATCTATTTCAACTAGCAAAATAACATGTTATTCGAATATATTATATAAAATTAAAATAATTCAAAAAGCTAAAATGAGGGTGGAAGAGAAGCTTTTTTGTATTTTTTTAATAGAATTTGAAACTCATTTAAGACTGCATTTTGGTTACAAGAATTCAGTCTCTGAAAATTTCTAAGACTGAAATTTCAGTTTTTAAATTTTAAAACTAAAATTTCAGTCATAAATATTTTTGCGACTAGAGAATAAGAGATTTAACGTTTCAGTCATTGATCGGTCTTTGCTACTTAGTTAAATACTGAATTATGTTGTAAGAGAATGATTTTTTCTGTCTTTATTTCATTATTTTTTTGTAGTGCGATAGCACTCAAGAACCCATCAAAGCAATAACCAAATCACAAAGCCAACTCATTCCTATACAACTCGATGACTCAAATCATTTACTGTGGAAATTACAGATAGAGACTACGGTAAAAGGGTACAGACTTGAAGAATACATCTATGAAACAAAACTGGCTCCATCGAAATTTACTAAAGACAGCGAGAAAAACTCATGCCCAGGCAAGAATACTTATCGCAATAGAGGCAAGATAACCTGGTGAGTGTCTGGCTCATGTCATTACTGGGGCCAACTTTAGTGCCTTAACTAATTGGGTGCAAAACATCTTACAAAGTCTGGACAACTTTAGAAAAAGCATTTACATCTCAATCGACTGCTAGAGTACTGCGCTATAAAAAAACAATTTCAGAACATCAGAAAAGGAAATCAGAGTATGAATGAATATCTTATGAAGATAAAAAACCGGCGTGATCCGTTAGCCTGTGCTAGTAAGAAAATTGATGAGTTAGAACCAGTGTTCTACATTGTAAGCGGACTTGACAACGAAAATGAAGCTGTTGTAGCATTTATAACATCTATTGTACCTCCACCTTCTATTCAAAGTGAGATGAAACAAAAACAAGAAACAAATCTAGACTTTGTAAGAACCCATACCTTTAATTCAAGGTAGTATAAGAATACTCTACTCTTTTAGCCCATGAGGAAAGGATATTACAAAAACAAGAAATATATACTCAGTTAACTACACTTTTAATACCAGATTCAAGAACCAAGACAAGGGAAATAATGAAAGAAATTAGATTTGTAATAATTACCGGAGAGGAGCATTTTTTGACAGAGGCAGAGGCAGATCTGGGAAATGGAATCCCAACAATAGGCCAAAATGCAAAAATATGAGACAAGATTGGTCAAACAACCAACATGTGCTATTTAGATTCAGCAACAACTTCAATGTGAGCCAACAAAACAACAATAACAGGAATAACCAGCCAAATACAAATCTAATCAGTAGTCAAAGTGATAGCAAAAGCACTCAAGAAGGCACACCAGATACAGCTGAGCTTGAAGATATATAAGTTGAAGCATGGTACCTGGATTCAGGAGTCACTCATCATGTGACAAACAATCTTAGCAACCTTAATCTTGGGAATAGAGTGTAAAAAGGTAAACAATAGGTATTGGCAAGTCATTTTTTATCACACAGTCACTGCTCATGCAAGTATAAAAGGTGCTAAAAACTTTATTTAAATAATTTTATAGGAGCACCGCACATAAAGAAAAACTTTATAAGTGTGTCACAATGTGCAAGTGACAATATTGTGTTTTCTGAATTCTACCCCAAATATTGTCTTGTCAGAGACATACTAAGAAAAGAACTGCAGGGTAATGAAAATAGTGGATCATGCAAATTTGACTTTGCAAACTCAAGAAACCCAAGATTTAAGGTAAATTGTTGTAATGTATGTGAACTAAACAAAAGTGAAGACTGTACAACCTTTGAGATGTGGCATTTTAAACTTGGTCATCCAAGTCTGAAAGTTGCAAGACAAATTTTAGATGATAATATAATTGTGGCTATTGTCCCCAAATCATACATATGTTCATACTGTCAAATGGGAAAGAGCAACAAGTTGTTGTTTTCCAACTCTGAAACTAATTACAGTGTCCCGTTAGAATTAATAGCTACTGATCTATGGGGACCAATACCCATTGCACTGATTATTGTTATAAATATTACATTTTTTTGTAACGTCCCGCAAATCCGTACTATCTGAGTTGACTAATAACACCACACATCCAACTCAAATTGCACAGAAATACGAATCATTATTAGAAAGAAGTTAGAGGATGAGAAATAGAAAGAAAGAAAAGTTAGAATAGAAGAAAAACGAAGAACACAAATCTCACAGCGGAACGAATAAAATATATCAAATAACATAACTTTCGAAATACAAATCAGTAACTGTATTTACATACCATTATCGGAGCACAACAGTTATTCCTGGAACAATTATAAACACCTGTTTCCAGATACACATAGCACACAGCGGAAATATGATAGTCTATAGCTAACTGGTGAAGCCTCCTGCTTCCAGCTCTTCCAAGTGAATCTGAAAAATCCCGACTACTTAACTGCCCATATAAATTTGGGCACCCAAGAGTTTAGGGAAAACAAAAACAAAATAAACTCTGGGTCAGTCATGAGACTGGTGTGTAACAACCAAGAATTTTGGGGCCAATTTAAATTTTTTATTTTAGAAATTTTAATGAATTTAGAGTATTTAAAATAGTTTATTTAAAATAATAACGACTAGAAATTTATTTTAAAACGAATAAATTTAATTTAATTATAAAAGGAGTTTAAAATAGCGCTGCAGTTTGAAAATTTGAATTTGAACTTTGACTGACTGTACCGGATTCAAAATAAATCAGAATTGAGCGAAACAAGAAATATTTAGATCTGCTTAATCATATCTTTCCAACGAATCTGAAAAATCTAATTTTCACTTTAAAAATCAAAAGTTATGTCCAGTTTAAAATTTACAAAAGTCGTTGTAGAATTTATATATATTTTAATATAATATATTGACCTTGAAAATAGCCATTTTGCAAACGACCTCGGTTTTCGATGAAACCACTTTTGTTGGAACCGGAATGTCAAATTATTGCTAAGTTTCAATTTTCATAATTTTTCGAATTAATATGTGAGCGTGGCAGAGGAAAATGTGTTTTGACTGTTTCATTCAAATTTAATCGACTAGAAAAATGCCATTTTTCAAATAGTCTCAGAATTTGACGAAATTTGTCTTGTTAGAACCGTATCGTCAAAACATAGCTAGAAATAATTTTTCTGTAATTTTTAGAGGTTATATGTGGCCCCGGTAATTTAAAATGTACGTTTGAATTTAATAATTAAATGATTTATAATTAAATTTAAAGAAAAACATATCGTAACAGCCGAATTGGGTTACGAAACATGTTCTATTGTGTCCGGGATGGGGGTTATTAACTAGGGGCGACACTCGTTGGGTTTGATTTGGAGTTAGCGGTGATAAACAAATAAAAATTGGAAATAAATAAATTAAAATAAAATTAAAATACGCACAATACACTATAAATACACCTAATATACGGCCAACCCTAATTCCCATTTGACCAGCCGCCATTCCCTGATATCGATGGCCAGAACGCAGCCGATTTGAAACTTTAAAATCTCCCAATTCTCCTCAAATTAATTTCAACCTTCAACACAGAAATCGAAGAGTAAAGTATGGTCTATGATGCCAACGGTGGAGATGGATTTTTATAGTCTAAATTTCTCGAATTTCGTGTCCAAAACAGCCGACTTTGGAGGGGGTTTCGAGGCGGAACTGACCACCGAGATGGCCCAGGGTTACGGCGCAGGGTGGTGGCACTGGTGGCTTCGACGTGGTGATGTGATTGGTCTCCGGGTCCTTAGTGGCGCGTGCGTTCTGGGGTGTTTGAGTCGGGCGATGGGTTTCCTGTGTAGAACGACGGGATGAAGAAGATAAAGAGTAAATGGGGAAGTTAATTAATTTAATTATAATTTAATTATCCTTTTAAATATTCAAATCTTTAAAACAGCGTAACTTCTTCATACAGAAGCGAAATCTAACGAAACTGATTGCGTTGGATTCGTATTTTCGAGCACTACAACATGGGACAAACTAGATCTGCAACAGAGCAAATCAAAATTCAAGGAAAATTCAGATCTGAACTGTACAGAATTAAACCATCGGTGAGATTTCTTTGTTTATAAAAATAATTAAAATTTAATTATCTTTTATTGTTTCAATTCCATATATGTATGTTAACTGAATTCAATTCTGCGATGTATGATATTGTATTTGTTGTTTGTTGATGATGATGGTTGTTGTGGTATGTGTTAATTAGATTATGTTAAGCAATTTTGTGTTAATTAGATTATGTTAAACAAATCTAACACTTTTGTCAATTAGATTTTGTTAAAACATTCTTTTGCAAAAAAAAAGAACAGATTTTTAAGTACCATTTTTTTCAATAAAAAGAAATCATGTTTTATTGTCATATTTGTTTACAATAAAGATTAGAATTATAAAGGATTTTCATTTCTGTTTACATTTAAATAGATCAAACAATTATTCACATTTTTGTGAATAAAATCAACATTTTTGTCAAAATTTGATTAGTGAATAAAATCAACATTTTTGTCAAAATTTGATTAGTGAATAAAATCAACATTTTTGTCAAAATTTGATTAGGGAATAAAATCAACATTTTTGTCAAAATTTGATTAGTGAATAAAATCAACATTTTTGTCAAAATTTGATTAGTGAATAAAATCAACATAATCAACATTTTTTTCAAAATTTGATTAGTGAATAAAATCAGCTTATTTTCGTCAAAATATGATTAATGAATAGAACAACATATTTCTGTCAAAATATGATTAGTGAATAGAGTTTTCATTTTTGGTCCAGATTTGATTAGTAAGTAGAATTAACATTTTTGTTAATTAAATCTTGTTAGATCAAAATTAACATTTTTGTTAATTAGATTATGTTAGATAAAAACAACATTTCATTTGAAATGTATTATGCATATAAAGATGACATTTTTGATTTAAAACATGTATATAAATAAAATCACATTTTTATTTGAAATGTGTTTTGCAAACAAAAATATACATTTTTGTCATATTTGAAATGATGAATAAGAACAGTCATTTTTGTCAATTTAAAGAAGTGTATTGGAAACATTTATGTTTGTCAATTTAAAGAGATGAACACTTTTGTCAAAGAAAGATTAGCGATAAAATAACACTTTTGTCAAAGAAAGATTAGCGCATTATTGTCAAAAGGAATGGTTAGTGAATCAAAAAAAAAAATGAATATCTTTGTTCATTAAAAAGGAATTATACAATTTTTTTTTATATACATTTAAAAGTATAAATTGAAAATGTATATTTTTATACATTAAAAAGGACAAAAATAACATTTTGGTTAATTGTATGATAAAAAAGACATTTTTGTTTAAAAATGTTAAATATGATAAACGGACATTTTTGTCACTTTGAAATGAATGAAATTAAAAGAACATTTTGTCACCTTAAGATGAATGAAATTAAAAGGACATTTTTTTTGTCACTTTGACATGAATGAAATAAAAATGTATATTTTTATACATTAAAAAGACTGAGTTAAAAATGTATATTTTTATACATTAAAAAGAATGAGTTAAAAATGTATATTTTTATACATTGAAAAGAATGAATTAGTAATGGACACTTTTGTCACATTAAAAAGAATGAATAAAAATACACATTTTGTCATTTATAAGGAATGAAACCAAAACATTTATTCTTGGTCATTTAATAAGGAATTTTCAAAAATACTCATTTTTGTTGTATAGGAAACCAGTGGAAAAAATTAATATTTTTGTTGAATATAAATAGATTAAAAAAAACCATCATATTTTGTTTAAATAAATAAAAATGACATTTTGGTCAAAACTTGATTTATGAAAAAGAATAACATTTTTGTCTAAACTTGATTAGTGAAAAAGGATTACATGAAATGAACATTTTATATATTAAGAAGGATCAAATAAAAATAAACATTTCTATGCATAAAAAGAGTTTAACCAAATTTTACATTTTCGTTCATTTAGAAGGAAGATTACATTTTGATCATTAAAAAGGATTAAAGAAAAATTAGCATTTTTGTTTACTTTAAAAGGATGAAGACAAAAATGACATTTTTGTTTACATTGAAAAGAATTTAACAAAAGTATCATATTTTGTACATTAAAAGGAATTAGACAAAATTACAATTTTTGTCACTTTAAAAAGTACATTTTTGCTAGAAAATTTATATTAGAACAAAAAGTACATTTTTGCTAGAAAAACATACATTTTTGCTAGAAAATGTATATTAGAACAAAGAGTACATTTTTGCTAGAAAATGAATATTAGAATAAAAAGTACATTTTTTTTAGAAAATGTAAATTAAAATGAAAAGGACATTCTTGTCACTTAAAAGGATTTCATCAAAAATATTCAAACTTGGTCATTGAAAAAGGATTACACAAAAGATTAGAAATAAAAGTTAAGATTTTTATTGTCACTTGTTAACAATAAAAAGAATGGGAATAAAAGACTAGATTTTTATTGTCATTTGTTCACAATAAAAATAATTGAAATATATATTTGTGATGTCGGAATGTTTGATGTGTTAAAGATAATGTTAGTATATTCAAACTGAATATTACACTCCCATTTACAAGTCATCCGACTTGTTTATGTGATTGGGACGATAATTTTTACACATCGCCCAAGTGCACAAATAATTTATTATTTGATTATTGGATGAAACCCCACACGGGTGTTGGGATGATATTTGATCTACGCTAGTACCAATATCTAGTTGTAGAATCCACTCTGGCTGCATTTGGATGTTTGATAATTATTTATCATGATGATTGATTTCATGCAATATATGGTTGTTGATTTAGTCACATTCCAATAAAGAATATTCTAGAAAAAAAGAATATTTTAGAAAATATCTTAGAAAAAGAATATTTTAGAAAAATACATTTATTGATTTGAACTAGTTATTAACTAGAGTAAATCATTAAATTTAGATTTAATAAAGTTTTCCGATTAGTTAATATTTAATTGAAATTAAATTGAATAAATTGGATTTTGGGTTTGTCGTGAATAGTGTCTTAAATAACACTATTCTTAAACCCCGTATGAAAAGAATAATCCTTTAATTAAGATTTTTAAAGCTTTCAATTATATTTAGTAATTGGAATAAGATGAAACGTGAGTTGGGTTTATTGTGAACCATGTTTTTAAGTGACATGTGTTCTTTAACCCAACTGACAGTAAAAATATGATTTGGAAATTATAAATCTTTTATTAAGATTTAAAAGGTAATTTTCCAAAAGTAAAGTTTTCCAATTTAATATACTAAATTGGAATTGAATGGAATTCGAATTAATAATAACCGAGATAAGCTTCTGTAAAAGAAGACCGATACTACATATGGAATTTAAGAGGCTTTGCCGTTATCCGATTTATATTGTTGGTTGGATATAGAAATTTATAACGATTATATATTGATTTGATTTCTGTAAAGATTCCATATTTCCTGGAAGTCGATTTTGGGTTTACCGTGAACTATGTTTTAAATGACATTAGTTCTTTAACCCAGTTAAAGATAAGATTAATTTCTTAAATTTAAATAATCATTGAATAATGATTTTTGATATTTAAAACCAAATTGGGGTTTTAATAAATCTTTAAAAGAAAGATTTAAGAATAAATTTGAAGAATTTATCTTTGATAAGATAATGTGAATATTTTATTTAAACACAACACCATATTGCCAGTTTTGCCACACACAAATGCGAAAGAATTGCCACAGTCTAAAGTCGGGGCAATTTTGGAATGACTTATAGCCGTGACAAAATAGTATAGCATGGTTCTTGACCATGGCAATTTTGGAATGGGCTTGGCCCGTTCTAATATTAAGCCAAAAATTACATTGTCACCGTACCCAGTGTCTCCTTTATTTCATGTCTCTCCGTGCCAAAACAAAAGATAAAAAAGCCCCCATCCCAAACTAAATCAGATCTCCTTCCTGCTACGATTTCGTTCGAAGCAATTAACCGCCGCTTCAGTTTCACCAATCTCTTCGTCCAACTACTTCGCGTTTTCCTCTCAATTCTAATTTTTCATGTATACTAAATCGAAACCCTAACTTTGTGGCGATTTAGGCATTATTTATTTTGATTGAATTGAAAACAAGTTCCATTAGAATGTTAATTATTGTTTACGCTTACTGTTTCTTCGTATCGTTTCTTCTTTCTGCATTAGTTTTTTTTCTTGTGTATTATAGGAAATTAGTTGTGTATTGATAATCTCCATTCACTGAATTTTGATTAAATTGAAACTTCGCTATTGTAGATTATTGTTATCCTTCAATTTCGATTTGTTATTGACATAGGAATCTTGGGTTTTCCTCTTTTAAACCGTCCAATAATTTCATAATTTGAGTTCTGTGTTCCTGTTAACCGTTGTTACCTTTTTCTGCCATTTCTGCTAATTTTTCAAACCTTTTTTATCATTGCTTACTTCATATACTTTCATTTCTGCTAATTTTTCAAACCTTTTTTTATCATTGTTTAGTATTTCTCCTTTTAGTGGGAGATAACAATTTTCTGATTGTTTTGTATTATATAAACTTGCATTTTAAATGTGCACCCTCAAAATATCAGGAGTTGAGAAATCGATGTATGCCAATCCATTCTCAAATATCTTGTTTTCTTCTTCACTCCATTTTTCACTTTTCCTCTCACCAAGAATCCATTTTTGTGTTGAAAAGTAGTCTGAGTATGTAGCTACAACCTCCATCCAAGAGTTTGCTTTTATTACAATAAGAGTTTTTTATTACAAACAAACTAAATTACAATACTAGAGTAAATTCTGATATTGCAGAAGAATGTTAAGGAAAACAAGAAGAGTCCTTTATTAAAACTTGGACTGTACTCTGAAGAGAAGAGTTGTTATGAGAAAAAGAGGAAGATCTTAAGGAAATGAAGGTATATATATTCTACTAGCATTTCTTTTCAGTTTAGGAATGAGTGGGAGAGCTTTTTGTCAATTTAGTCCAACTTTACTTATTTATTTAATAATTATTTGTTCATTTTTTTATTTTCTCACTTCTGTTGGAATCTCAAGAGAGTGGTAGAAGAGATGGGCGCTTCTGATTGGACCTTAGTGGAGGTTGGTGACCACTGGACCCAAATAAAAAGTTATCATTTTCCAATCATAAATCGTTTGTACTAATTAATTGATTATTGCTTTCAATTTTGGAAGTCACTGTCAGAAGCTTGTTAATGAACAATAAATATATAGATTAATTGTTTATTTAATCAAGTGGTTATCATTCTTCTGGCTTCCTTATAATTTAATTAAGGACTGATTCTTTTTATTTATGAACATACAAGGAAAATGATGTGTTTACATGTGTTGCCAAGAGCTGCATGCTAATTTGTACAGGTTAAATCGGATATAGCTGGAATCGAAGAACTAATCCTTGTCAAGAATGGGAGGACACCTGATTGATGCGCAAGTAATACTATCTAATTTATCCATGTATCATGCTTCCTATTATACATGATAATACCTGGTTCAAAAGAGAATATCATTGCTGTTTGTCTTATATTTTCTTTTGGACTTTTTTCCTTCAGGTTTCAAGCAAACATTTAAGTTTATCGAAAATTGATCGCAAAATCAACATATGACAAACAATTAGATAGTGGAAAAGGAACACTTCTACATTTGTGTGATGATGTGATTCAACAGGACGTAAGAGACACTTGGAGTATGCAGCGTTGTTGATGAAATATTCGCTTTTAACCAGATTAGGCTTTAAGTTTACCAATTAAAATGGCGATAATTTCCTATTTTTTTCTAATGCAGCAAGGGAAGGCCACACTGGAAGTATGTCTTAAATTCTTTCTATTTCGTGACAAGTAAGCAATTAATCGTCGAACAATGACCAATTCTTTTTGTGTGCAAAAGCTGTTCAAGTGTTTAAATGTGATGTAGAATTAAATTTTGATCATCATATTTATTTTGTTATTAGGTTACATACCTCTATGATTTGGATGTTGATGGTGTGTGTTCTATTCAATGGACGCAATAGGAAACTCATTTGGCAGTGGGAACAATTACTGGGAAAGCTCAGGTAGGTTTCTAATTTTATTTCTCTTTTACCTTGCATGATATTTTCGTTTGTTTCCAAATCCGTGTCTCTGAATTGAAACACTTGAATGATTAACGTTTGGATGGCTAAGCTTTACACATAGTTTTGGATGAAAAACAGTTGATCTGAAGTGTTATACATGTTATCTATTAACCTGAATAAAAAATGAAATGATAACTTGTAGATAAGTAGAGAGAGTGGATGGTAAGGAAAGCAGATGAATAACAAGAACCATAGAAGACATGTTTTAGAATTTATGAGACCCAGTATTTGTAAAATAACAGCTTGTAATCATAAATGACATAAGGACCATGTAGCTGTCTATAATTGTTTAATGGAGTGATAAAAGGTATTCCTTTTAGGTAATAGATATTACACTGCTTTTACATTTTCCATTCATAGTATTTTCTGTTTACTCTCCCCTAGGTTATTAGAAAACTGTTATTTGATGTATGTGAATTATAATAAAATGTATACTCAAACATTATGCTCAGGGGTCTTATATTCTTGTACAACCTTTAAGCATATGGTAAATCATGAAGTAGCAATAATCCGTTGTATGATGTCTTCCTACGTAGTGTTGTCAGGCGCCATAAGTTAAGCATTTTATGTCTTTAAGTAAAAAAGTTGAGTGATTTATGAATTTGACATGGTAAAGCTTTTTTGCATACACTAAACATATCCCATAATTCAATGCAGGAAGCATGGAAAGAAGCTACAAGGGATATTTTTGACACATGCCATTATTCCTAGTAAAATGTGATGAGAGTTCAATATAGCAAATCAGTTTTCCTTAGGTTGCACTCAAATTTAGGGAACACAATGTAATATTAAATTGTGATTTTGTATAACAGCTCATTGTACTATATAATATATTCAAATATTGTGATCATCATTCTAGTTAAGAATGGTTTTGACAAGGGAAGATGATCAGCCTTGTTTTAAGCATTTTCGAACTTTGTATTGTTTTAATCTGAAATTCATGATTATTGTACTATGTTTTTTTTTTAAAATGTACATTTAATTTGCCATGGCAAATTTTCATTTTGCCATGGCTAATTTTTATTCAGTCACAGCTTATTTTTTATTTTGCCACGCCCTGAGCCGTGGCAGAAATTTTGCCACAGGTCATTTTGCCACGGTCAAGAGCCGTGGCAAAACAGCTTTTTTGGTGTAGTGAAAAGAATATTCTGGATTGGAATGAGGCGTTGGATGTGTTTTTATAGTACTTGGTTTTTAATTATAAAATACGTGAGTTATTCGGGAAGACCAGGTTTAACCCATTCCGAATAATTACTACGACGATGAAGAGTCGAAGATGAAGACAGTGGTTGAAGACCGACGATCTTCACATCGAATGGATGTGTTGCTACAGAGACCCTTGATGGGAGTAGCTACCTTGAAGGGGCTTCAGTGGTGGCCGTCCGGACTATTATTGATTGTTCGGATTTGGCTTTCGCTCAAACCCAGAGCATAAGCTAGTAAATGGATGCGTGTCTGACATTGGATTTCGTTCCATGTGAATTAAATCGATTTCTATTCATGTATGTCTATTTGGTGGTGGAGGATTTATTCTCTACTTAACAGCCTGGTATATATTAATAGTGATCGATCGCATGGCGTGAATTGTCAATGTGGCACGCCAAGATGCAACTGATCAAGGCTTTTGTTGAAAAGCAGGGCCTTGTGGGATGATCAAAGTATTGCCTATTACGGCATAGCTTTGTGTATATCGTGACTTCGCAAGCCTCACACCCCGGTATGAGTCAAAAACGAGATTAGGACTGCAGGGTGTACACACGTTTCTTTCTAGCTGGGAGTGGTGTCAGTGCTTAAACTGACTGACATTTTACTTATGTGGATGATGGATTTTGAGGCACCTCGGATTTTTATAGGCCGTTAGTGGTCATACTATAGGTCCAAAGGGACCGGAAAGCGTGTGTTCAGGCATAACCAATCCACTACCGATAGGCGGGGACCGGCCCTGAAGATCCAAGGGTTCACTGCGGGGGATCCTGAGGCATTTGCTAGAGTGTCTCGAATCGGAGAGGAGCTTGCCCCTAGCCTCGACTCATGATGGAAATCCAATTTCCAATACGACCTTGCGGTTTTGATTGTAGAACTAGTATGGCGACATAGTAGGATGGGGTACTATGCCGTTTACGATTAATACATTATGATTGAAATTGTTTTTGAAATATATATACCCACAGATATACACACTAATACTAAATCCGTTTTATCGTATCAAGCATCTTTTAACCATTATAAGGTAAAACCCTATCCTCCGGTTTGCATTGCATTGTGTGATGGGACTTGGGTCTTATAATGGTTTCATTTTTCTAAAAGGCATTGCGTTGTTTAACATTTTACTTTATTTTATGCACTGGCAATCCAATGGAGTAAACCCGTTCTGCGTTAGCGGCGTGGTCCTGTGATTCGCCTTATTATTAGATAAGTTAAGTTAAGATTTCTCATACTAGTCCCATGGTTGACCTGTAGTTTGTTTCACTGGAAAACTCGGGTGCCCTTATTTTCCACACGGGCAGTCGAGTAGCTTTTGCAGATATATTTACAGGATCCTAGTTTACAGCTGAAGCGGTATTCGGAAAGCTCTGTATCCGTTTATTCCTTTCAGTTGTATATTTGAAATATTTTTCCGCTGCTATTTAATTGTAATTTAAATCTCTGATATAATTGTATTTCAATTGTGTAATAAGTATTCATACTCTGTGATTTTCTTGTACTCTGATGTAATTGTTGTAATCAGCAATAAAATGTTCTTCAGTTTGTGCTCTAATGTGTATTGTTCTCAATGCAATCCAGTCTTTCCTTTACTAGGAAGTTTGGGTCTTCACATGTGGTATCAGAGCTTTGGTTTACAGAGCTCGAGAACAAGACACATTAGAACTGAACGAAAGAATTCATCAGAGATTGGATTAGTAATATCCAATGAGAATAACTCGTTAGAGATGTGATCAGTAGCATCCTAGAACGAGTGTAGAGAGTATTATTTTCTCTAAAAATAAAAGTAAAAACAAATTTAGTTTTGAAAATTTTATCTAAATATACGTATTTGAATATATTATATTTTAATGTGGACAATCGAGTATATAAAGATTTCGAATATATGAGTAATTAACGGATATTCGAAGTTTTAATATACTGGATAGATATAGAATCACACTCTAGTCGCCCGGAGGTAATTCTGGTGATAGGTCGACCATCACCAGTATTTATGTTCGAGTCTCGAAGGTGGGATTTCTATATATTTCCATTGACTGGTATGAGAACCAAAACTTAGTACACATTGCTATGATTTGCACTAAAAATATGATTTTTGACTATATATAAAAGTTATATATATTTAAAAGTTAATCAACTAATCGATTGCTGGTTGTGATGTTTGATTATTAATTTTACTAATTGAAACCAATAAATAAAAATTTAAAGTTGACTTGGTTAATTAAACAACGTTTAGCTACGTTCCTTTTCGAGGACGAAAAGAATTTAAGTGGGGGCGATTGTAACAACCCGGAATTTTGGGGCCAATTTAAAATTTTTATTTTAGAAATTGTAATGAATTTAGAGTATTTAAAATATTTTATTTTAAATAATAACAACTAGAAATTTATTTTAAAACGAATAAATTTAATTTAATTATAAAAGGAGTTTAAAACAGCGCTGCAGTTTGAAAATTTGAATTTGAACTTTGACTAACTGTACCGGATTCAAAATAAATCAGAATTAAGCGAAACAAGAAATATTTAGATCTGTTTAACCATATCTTTCCAACGAATCTGAAAAATCTAAATTTCACTTTAAAAATCAAAAGTTATGTCCAGTTTAAAATTTAGAAAAGTCGCTGTAGAATTTATATATATTTTAATATAATATATTGGCCTTGAAAATAGCCATTTTGCAAACGACCTCGGTTTTCGATGAAACCACTTTTGTTAGAACCGGAATTTCAAATTATTGCTAAGTTTCAATTTTCATAGTTTTTCGAATTAATATGTGAGCGTGGTAGAGGAAAATGTGTTTTGACTGTTTCAGTCAAATTTAATCGACTAGAAAAAGGCCATTTTTCAAATAGTCTCAGAATTCGACGAAATTTTTCTTGTTAGAACCGTATCGTCAAAACATAGCTAGAAATAATTTTTCTGTAATTTTTAGAGGTTATATGTGGCCACGGTAATTTAAAATGTACGTTTGAATTTAATAATTAAATGATTTATAATTAAATTTAAAGAAAAACATATCGTAACAGCCGAATTGGGTTACGAAACATGTTCTATTGTGTCCGGGACGGGGGTTATTAGCTAGGGGCAACACTCGTTGGGTTTGATTTGGAGTTAGCGGTGATAAACAAATAAAAATTGGAAATAAATAAATTAAAATACGCACAATACACTATAAATACACCTAATATATGGCCAACCCTAATTCCCATTTGACCAGCCGCCATTCCCTGATATCGATGGCCAGAACGCAGCCGATTTGAAACTTTAAAATCTCCCAATTCTCCTCAAATTAATTTCAACCTTCAACACAGAAATCGAAGAGTAAAGTATGGTCTATGATTCCAATGGTGGAGATGGATTTTTATAGTCTAGATTTCTCGAATTTCGTGTCCAAAACCGCCGACTTTGGAGGGGGTTTCGAGGCGGAACTAACCACCGAGATGGCCCAGGGTTACGGCGCAGGGTGGTGGCACTGGTGGCTTCGACGTGGTGATGTCTGATGGGTCTCCGGGTCCTTGGTGGCGCGTGCATTCTGGGGTGTTTGAGTCGGGCGATGGGTTTCCTGTGTAGAACGATGGGATGAAGAAGATAAAGAGTAAAGGGGGAAGTTAATTAACTTAATTATAATTTAATTATCCTTTTAAATAGTCAAATCTTTAAAACAACGTAACTTCTTCATACAGAAGCGAAATCAAACGAAACTGATTGCGTTGGATTCGTATTTTCGAGCACTACAACATGGGACAAACTAGATCTGCAACAGAGCAAATCAAAATTCAAGGAAAATTCAGATCTGAACTGTACAGAATTAAACCATCGGTGAGATTTCTTTGTTTATAAAAATAATTAAAATTTAATTATCTTTTATTGTTTCAATTCCATATATGTATGTTAACTGAATTCAATTCTGTGATGTATGATATTGTATTTGTTGTTTGTTGATGATGATAGTTGTTGTGGTATGTGTTAATTAGATTATGTTAAGCAATTTTGTGTTAATTAGATTATGTTAAACAAATCTAACACTTTTGTCAATTAGATTTTTTTAAAACATTCTTTTGCAAACAAAAGAATAGATTTTTAAGTACCATTCTTTTCAATAAAAAGAAATCATGTTTTATTGTCATATTTGTTTACAATAAAGATTAGAATTAAACAGGATTTTCATTTCTGTTTACATTTAAATAGATCAAACAATTATTCACATTTTTGTGAATAAAATCAACATTTTTGCCAAAATTTGATTAGTGAATAAAATCAACATTTTTGTCAAAATTTGATTAGTGAATAAAATCAACATTTTTGTCAAAATTTGATTAGGGAATAAAATCAACATTTTTGTCAAAATTTGATTAGTGAATAAAATCAACATTTTTGTCAAAATTTGATTAGTGAATAAAATCAGCATATTTTTGTCAAAATATGATTAATGAATAGAACAACATATTTCCGTCAAAATATGATTAGTGAATAGAGTTTTCATTTTTGGTCCAGATTTGATTAGTAAGTGGAATTAACATTTTTGTTAATTAAATCTTGTTAGATCAAAATTAACATTTTTGTTAATTAGATTATGTTAGATATAAACAATATTTCATTTGAAATGTATTATGCATATAAAGATGACATTTTTGATTTAAAACATGTATATAAATAAAATCACATTTTTATTTGAAATGTGTTTTGCAAACAAAAATATACATTTTTGTCATATTTGAAAGGATGAATAAGAACAGTCATTTTTGTCAATTTAAAGAAGTGTATTGGAAACATTTATGTTTGTCAATTTAAAGAGATGAACACTTTTGTCGAAGAAAGATTAGCGATAAAATAACACTTTTGTCAAAGAAAGATTAGCGCATTTTTGTTAAATGGAATGGTTAGTGAATCAAAAAAAAGAATATCTTTGTTCATTAAAAAGGAATTATACAAAAATATTTTTTTTATATACATTTAAAAGTATAAATTGAAAATGTATATTTTTATACATTAAAGAGGACAAAATTAACATTTTGGTTAATTGTATGATAAAAGTACATTATTGTTTAAAAATGTTAAATATGATAAAAGGACATTTTTGTCACTTTGAAATGAATGAAATCAAAAGAACATTTTGTCACCTTAAGATGAATGAAATTAAAAGGACATTTTTTTTGTCACTTTGACATGAATGAAATAAAAATGTATATTTTTATACATTAAAAAGATTGAGTTAAAAATGTATATTTTTATACATTAAAAAGAATGAGTTAAAAATGTATATTTTTATACATTGAAAAGAATGAATTAGTAATGGACACTTTTGTCACATTAAAAAGAATGAGTAAAAATACACATTTTGTCATTTATAAGGAATGAAACCAAAACATTTAATCTTGGTCATTTAATAAGGAATTTTCAAAAATACTCATTTTTGTTGTATAGGAAACCAGTGGAAAAAATTCATAATTTTGTTGAATAGAAATAGATTAAACAAAACCATCATATTTTGTTTAAATAAATAAAAATGACATTTTGGTCAAAACTTGATTTATGAAAAAGAATAACATTTTTTTCAAAACTTGATTAGTGAAAAAGGATTACATGAAATGAACATTTTATATATTAAGAAGGATCAAATGAAAATAAACATTTTTATGCATAAAAAGAGTTTAACCAAATTTTACATTTTTGTTCATTTAGAAGGAAGATTACATTTTGATCATTAAAAAGGATTAAAGAAAAATTAGCATTTTTGTTTACTTTAAAAGGATGAAGACAAAAATGACATTTTTGTTTACATTGAAAAGAATTTAACAAAAGTATCATATTTTGTACATTAAAAGGAATTAGACAAAATTAAAATTTTTGTCACTTTAAAAAGTACATTTCTGCTTGAAAATTTATATTAGAACAAAAAGTACAATTTTGCTAGAAAAAAAATACATTTTTGCTAGAAAATGTATATTAGAACAAAAAGTACATTTTTGCTAGAAAATGAATATTAGAATAAAAAGTACATTTCTGTTAGAAAATGTAAATTAAAATGAAAAGGACATTCTTGTCACTTAAAAGGATTTCATCAAAAATATTCAAACTTGGTCATTGAAAAAGGATTTCACAAAAGATTAGAAATAAAAGTTAAGATTTTTATTGTCACTTGTTAACAATAAAAAGAATGGGAATAAAAGACTAGATTTTTATTGTCATTTGTTCACAATAAAAATAATTGAAATATATATCTGTGATGTCGGAATGTTTGATGTGTTAAACATAATGTTAGTATATTCAAACTGAATATTACACTCCCATTTACAAGTCATCCGACTTGTTTATGTGATTGGGACGATAATTTTTACACATCGCCCAAGTGCACAAATAATTTATTATTTGATTATTGGATGAAACCCCACACGGGTGTTGGGATGATATTTGATCTACGCTAGTACCAATATCTAGTTGTAGAATCCACTCTGGCTGTATTTGGATGTTTGATAATTATTTATCATGATGATTGATTTCATGCAATATATGGTTGTTGATTGAGTCACATTCCAAAAAAGAATATTCTAGAAAAAAAGAATATTTTATAAAATATCTTAGAAAAAGAATATTTTAGAAAAATACATTTATTGATTTGAACTAGTTATTAACTAGAGTAAATCATTAAATTTAGATTTAATAAAGTTTTCCAATTAGTTAATATTTAATTGAAAATAAATTGAATAAATTGGATTTTGGGTTTGTCGTGAATAGTGTCTTAAATAACACTGTTCTTAAACCCCGTATGAAAAGAATAATCCTTTAATTAAGATTTTTAAAGCTTTCAATTATATTTAGTAATTGGAATAAGGTGAAATGTGAGTTGGGTTTATTGTGAACCATGTTTTTAAGTGACATGTGTTCTTTAACCCAACTGATAGTAAAAATATGATTTGGAAATTATAAATCTTTTATTAAGATTTAAAAGGTAATTTTACAAAAGTAAAGTTTTCCAATTTAATATACTAAATTGGAATTGAATGGAATTCGAATTAATAATAACCGAGATAAGCTTCTGTAAAAGAAGACCGATACTACATATGGAATTTAAGAGGCTTTGCCGTTATCCGATTTATATTGTTGGTTGGATACAGAAATTTATAACGATTATATATTGATTTGATTTCTGTAAAGATTCCATATTTCTTGGAAGTCGATTTTGGGTTTACCGTGAACTATGTTTTAAATGACATTAGTTCTTTAACCCAGTTAAAGATAAGATTAATTTCTTAAATTTAAATTATCATTGAATAATGATTTTTGATATTTAAAACCAAATTGGGGTTTTAATAAATCTTTAAAAGAAAGATTTAAGAATAAATTTGAAGAATTTATCTTTGATAAGATAATGTGAATATTTTATTTAAAAGAATATTCTGGATTGGAATGAGGCGTTGGATGTGTTTTTATAGTACTTGGTTTTTAATTATAAAATACGTGAGTTATTCGGGAAGACCGGGTTTAACCCATTCCGAATAATTACTACGACGATGAAGAGTCGAAGATGAAGACAGTGGTTGAAGACCGACGATCTTCACATCGAATGGATGTGTTGCTACAGAGACCCTTGATGGTAGTAGCTATCTTGAAGGGGCTTCAGTGGTGGCCGTCCGGACTATTGTTGATTGTTCGGATTTGGTTTTCGCTCAGACCCAGAGCATAAGCTAGTAAATGGATGCGTGTCTGACATTGGATTTCGTTCCATGTGAATTAAATCGATTTCTATTAATGTATGTCTGTTTGGTGGTGGAGGATTTATTCTCTACTTAACACCCTGGTATATATTAATAGTGATCGATCGCATGGCGTGAATTGTCAATGTGGTACGCCAAGATGCAATTGATCAAGGCTTTTGTTGAAAAGCAGGGCCTTGTGGGATGATCAAAGTATAGCCTATTACGGCATAGCTTTGTGTATATCATGACTTCGCGAGCCTTACACCCCGGTATGAGTCAAAAAGGGGATTAGGACTGCAGGGAGCGCACACGTTTCTTTCTAGCTAGGAGTGGTGTTAGTGCTTAAACTGGCTGACATTTTACTTATGTGGATGATGGATTTTTAGGCGCCTCGGATTTTTATAGGCCGTTAGTGGTCATACTATAGGTCCAAACGGACCGGGAAGCGTGTGTTCAGGCATAACCAATCCACTGCCGATAGGCGGGGACCGGCCCTGAAGATCGAAGGGTTCACTGCGGGGGATCCTGAGGCATTTTCTAGAGTGTCTCGAATCAGAGAGGAGCTTGCCCCTAGCCTCGACTCATGATGGAAATCCAATTTCCAATACGACCTTGCGGTTTTGATTGTAGAACTAGTATGGCGACATAGTAGGATGGGGTACTATACCGTCTATGATTAATACATTATGATTGAAATTGTTTTTGAAATATATATACCCATAGATATACACACTATTACTAAATCCGTTTTATCGTATCAAGCATCTTTTGACCATTATAAGGTAAAACCCTATCCTCCGGTTTGCGTTGCATTGTGTGATGGGACTTGGGTCTTATAATGGTTTCATTTTTCTAAAAAGCATTGCGTTGTTTAACGTTTTACTTTATTTTATGCACTGGCAATCCAATGGAGTAAACTCGTTCCGCGTTAGCGGCGTGGTCCTGTGATTCTCCTTATTATTAGATAAGTTAAGTTAAGATTTCTCATACCAGTCCCATGACTGACCTGTAGTTTGTTTCACTGGCAAACTCGGGTGCCCTTATTTTCCACACGGGCAGTCAAGTAGCTTTTGCAGATATATTTACAGGATCCTGGTTTACAGCTGAAGCGGTATTCGGAAAGCTCTGTATCCGTGTATTCCTTTCAGTTGTATATATGAAATATTTTTCCGCTGCTATTTAAATGTAATTTAAATCTACGATATTATTGTATTTCAATTGTGTAATAAGTATTCATACTCTGTGATTTTCTTGTACTCTGATGTAATTGTTGTAATCAGCAATAAAATGTTCTTCAGTTTGTGCTCTAACGTGTATTGTTCTCAAAGCAATCCAGTCTTTCCTTTACTAGGAAGTTTGGGTCTTCACATGGTGTGAGTAAACTCCAAACATTTGTTTAACTTTAAAAATCCTTTCGAAAGAAATGATGATCGTAAGACCGATCCACACATAAACACAGATGGTTTTTACCATAAGATAACCAAAAATAATTTTGATATCAAATCCAGTGATATTATAATAATGTCTACATCAAATAAGTAGAATCTAGTGGAACGCTTGCATCTCACGCTCCATATATAATATAAAATCAAAAGTCGCAAGGCGCTTATTGGAGACTGGATTTCCAACATGACGAGGTATGGAACCACCTTTTGATAGTGTATCTCTAGAGAGGAATACACTGAGTTCAACAAGAACATCTTGCAACCGGGCCCACACATGACCGACCACTCATTTTGCTTGAGTGTATTGAATGTATATCACCAACGGTTGGGATCAGCAACCGTTTCCCGAAAAGGGACAACATTGATAGATTAAAGAAGCAAATGAAATTTCTCTAGATAGGTGATTATACACTCTAATGGGAGCGACCCACATAGCCACGCTGCCTGCCCGATTTATTTCATTTCCCGGTTGTTGAGGCCTGAGGCTACAATTTCTTATCATTCATTGATAGCACAATCACTTTGAATGCCACATTGTCGGATCCGTTAATCACTAATTGATTTGCACAAATACATTTTGGATATTATGCTAAGAGAATAAATTCTCCGCCACCACATATATCTATACAGACCAACATATGTGATCATTGGAAATACTCTGTCAGACACTCGTCCATATACATTCGTTCTGGGACAGAACAAAACCGAAGGCACGATTTCTATTAAAAGAAAAAGTCCTTGCACTTTACTCCGTCTTCGATTATCTTCATATAATCTGATTCGCAACGCTACTGTCAACATGGAGTGGTTCTCGGATAATAATCCAACCAGTCTCTCCATATTGACAACGGTATTGGCAAATACTTCGATAGTCAGTTATTTAACTATCGAAGAAAAACAAACAAACATTCCAACCATCAAACAAATCATTGGGCCTCTTAATTAATATTTCATTAATTAAATCACTTCTTCATTTCCTACCAATATTTGTTAACCAAATATTTTCAATAATCATCTTGGTCTCTTACGCTGTTGGGGAAAACATTTCCGTATTTCTCCATCTTTTATTTTCTATACTTAAGAAAATATTTTCTATTAATAATTGGAATTATTCCAATTACTTCTCTGTTTCACGACCCTTCATTTCTATACTTAGGAAATATTTATTATTATATTTCCAAATTTCCACTTACTTGGGTTAAAACAAATGTTATGTAAAACATCGCTACAACAACCCAAAATACTGCATTTGACTAAATTTCTTTAAACATTTCTCTTCGAGACTGAATCTTACTGTTTATCAGCCAATAATGAAATCAATCGAGTTGGGGTATAATTGCCTCTCAAACCTTGACTGAAAATATTATTAACTTCAAAACAGACAAGACCGCCAACTCGAATTCTATATATATCGATACATTGATTTCTAACTATCAAATTTCTTAAAAATATTCTAACCCCTTAAATTTCCGGAAAATTTCGCCATAACCTCCTTTGTACCGGGAGCATCGGGAAAATCCCCAAACCGCCACACAGGACCTCTCCATTCAAAAAGAAAATTAAAATGCCAAGCGGCTTGCCAATACGGCGCATAAAACCTCATATGGAATTTAAACATGTACCTTTTTGTCGGGCACTAAATTATAATCTCCATATACTTCATTCCATACCTGTCTAACACATGTTCACCTGCTTTCAATTCAATTCAACTCAATCCAATCATTTGAATTCAGTTTCGCCCATTTATTCTTTAATTAGCTTCTTAGCCTATTTCACTTGTTATTTGAACGTATCATGTTCGTATGTATTTTAGTTTGCTTATAAATCAATTGAATCCCATTTTCATTTCAGGTTTCATATTCGATTTCGAATATGAAATTCACAAGTCTCATTTACTTATCAAAAGGAATATCTCAATCTAAAATTCGATTAACAAATTATTCTTCCACTTAGTTAATTCTATTCAAATATAAATAACTGATTTTGTTTCAAAAATCAATCCATTTACTCCACTCGAGTTCATATTTATTTTATAACTCAAGTCCAGATTTTTCAAATGGAAATTCAGATTTTTATTTATTTATATAAACCATTATGGTTTTTACACGATTTTGGCGCGGCTTTTCTGAAAATTTGATTTTGACATAACTCAAAATCTATCAGACGAAATCCAGATTTTTTTTTTCTTCCACTAGAAAACTATTATTAAACCGGTCCCGACGATTCTTTTTTTCAAATAATTCCGACTTAAATTGAGTTCTATATAGTTTAATGAAGTTCGAAATGCTAATTCACGAACTACCGCGCTGCGGCAAGTTCGTTTAAATTATATTTATATATATATAAACTTTCAAACTTTGTTTAAAATAAATTCAACTACATTCTGATATATTTTTAATATATATCAAATCAAATTTTCTAGTTTAACATAATATTTCCGATTTTCTAAAAAAATTCGATTTTTCCTAACTCGGAAATAAATTTATTTATACTTCGATCTTCTATATTAAATTCCAATTCCTTTGACAAATTATAAATCCTTTGGATTTATTTCTATTCTGTTTAAAAATCCACATTCTGAAATATATTTCGTTGTTCCCATTTCGAAATGATTTCAACTTTCTATTTTCAAATTCTATTTTCGATTTCAGTTTGAATTTTCTATATTCAAAATCCATTTGAATTTTCTATATTCAAATTCCATTTGAATTTTCTATATTCAAATTCCATTTGAATTTTCTATATTTAAATTCCATTTTTAAATTCACATTTGAATTTAAATAATCAAATTATCTCTTGATAATTAATTCATTATATTCATAAGCACTATTTTATAAATTTCCTTGTTTATATTTAAACAAGTCTATTTCGAAATATATTTAAAACCAAAATCTTATTTTGGAGATTTCTATTTATAATAACTTATATATATAACACCCAATTTATTTTCATATTCAATCTAACTTCTATTTAAACAAATTCGAATTGATCGAATTCAAATCATAAATCCTTACGGATTTATTTTAGTTCAATTTATATTCTGAACATCAGAATAAATTCCATCGTTTATTTCTTTAAAACGATTTCCCATTTCTATTTTTAAATTCACATTTGAATTTAAATTTAAATGATAATTTTTCCACTTCATTTATAAACATTGTTCATAAATTCATTTCAACTCCCTGATTATACAATCAAAATCACTCAATTTTATTTATAAAAATCGTTTATAATTTACTTCAATTCCCTGGTTATTTAATTTATAACCATCGTTTATAAATGCAATACTTGTTTTAATTTATTTTCAAAACAAGTAAATATATTTAGCTCATTCTAAATTCAAATTCTATTTTAGAAAAATTGAACTTTCCTTTTTAAATTTCATAGCCCTATTTACGATATTTCTATAAATTACCATTTAGGTCCAGTGATATTTCAAACATCCAAAATACCAAATTATCAAATCACGGGTTTTATAACACATCATATATGATAATATATATGTGAAAACAAACAGTAATAAATTTTGAGGAATCCAGTTGGATTCCTCCAACCTGTTTTGCCTGCATCCACAGACGTTAGCCAACATAAATAATACTCATACTGCTTCGAGGCAGGATATTGCGGTATGAAGGTCATCCGCTATTATAGCGTGGGGCGTATAGGGTCATCCGCTAATGATACTGCGGGCATCCGCTAATGGTACTGCGGGAACTATCCAATCACCAATATATATATATATATAATATCCACAACTAAGCCTAAATAACTAATATATAATAACCACAAAAATAATTTAAACGCATCCAAGCAACCAACAATTTATTTTTAACGATAAAGATAAATTTAAATAAATTTCTGAATGAGAATTACTCGCCTGATTTTCACTGATGGAAATCACGATTTTTGATTAAATTAAACAAAAGTTTAATTTAATCAAAACTTCCAACGATCTCTAAATCCCTCCAATATAATTCCATTTGCATAGTCTTTATCAATATGATTTTGATGTGTCTTGAGTTTAAAATCTGTTATTGTTTGCGTTAGAAAATCCCTTTTATAAATGACCTTATTATCCAAATATGATTAAAATTAAATTTCTTAATTTAAGATAATTACCTTATGATTAGCATTGTCAAAGAATTAACCCATGATCAAACCACAATTACTGCAGTATTCCATCGAACAACTGCTGCTCACCGATCCCTTCTTCATCGTTCATTGCCAAAAACACTCGCAACCAACCCCTGAGCCAAATTCACGTCCACCTCCTTCCTTCCACTTCAACTTCATCACAAATTCTGGAAACTTGAACTCCCTGAACCCACCGCGTCTTCGACCACGGACCCGTGCCCCTCACGAATCGATCGACACTTCCTATCACAAAATCTCACCAGAAATCACCAACCGCAAACTGTTATTTCAACGCGACGTCCTCCTAATTTCCGAGTGTTTCAAGCTGTTTCGAGCTCCTGGATTCGCGATTTCGAAGTCATATCGCTGTCACAGCTCGTTACAGCTAAGTACTGGACGCCGCTAACCCACCGCGACTTCCATTCTAGCCTCCAAATATCCATCGCAGCTTCGGATTCTAACTCACGATTATCAAATCGTTATTTCTGATTTCGCTCTCTTTCTTTTCCTTTTTAGTTGCGGGTTTCGATTCTGTTCTGAATCGTTCGCACTCGGGATTAGGTCTTAGACCTCAGAAATCGAACTCGATTTGTTTAGCAGTGATTAGGGATTTGACTCGGTTTTAGTTTGAAAAGAAAATAACTAAGTGAATGTAGAGGAATTTATTTGATTTTGGTTTTTAAGGACCGAAAATGAGAATCAAGAGGAGAGGAGTCGTGCGCGACTTTATAGAGAAGGAATGGCCATTTTTATTGTATTGAAGTTACCGATTTTGCTAAAGAAAATAGCAGACGATGTCGCGTTTATAAAGAAGTGGAGAGGGGACCAAAAGTACACGAGTAATAAATATTTTGTCGGCTAAGTACATAACAAATCTTTTATTTCTTTTTTTAAAAGAATTTTGATTTGATTATACATTAATACGATGTGATATAAAGATATTTTTAGTCTATTTAAACTGATATCGATTTGATTTCAAGCTTATCCATTAAAAATATATCGGGGTACATAAACTCAACATCACTAACCGCTATTTTAACCTACCTACCGACCGACGTTTCAACGTAATTACACTATTCTGGCCTCAACAGAATAGACTATAAAATTTAATTCGGACGTATATACAAAATAACCATATTAAATTGATGTAATACAATTTAAATTCAAAACAAATAAATTCTTCGAACATAAATTATTATTACCGTCGTCTATATTCAAATAGAATATATATTGATCATCTGAATTGTTTTGATTCAGTTTTAACTTCAATTTCAATTATATTTCGTATTTAATATTATCAATATTAAATAGAAATCAGTTTTTAAGTCGATAACTTAATATAAAAATTCATTTATATTATCAACTCAATATTTAAAACGATACTAAATATTAAAATAAATCAATCAAAAATCCGGGTCGTTACATTCTTCCCCCCTTAAAAGAATTTCGTCCCCGAAATTACTAAGGTAGAAAAAATGGTACAAACCCATTAGCTTTCAAAACCCACTTATGCTGAAACTAAACTCTTCATATTTCAACAATTTTAATTCTACCAAAACTTTTGGTTTCCATTTACATAACGCATCATATATGCTCACATTCATTTAATCTGAATGATTTACAATCAATTCATATTCCATTCAAATTGATTTTGATTAATTATTCATTTCGATCCATTTAACTTGCTTAAGTTAAATTTAAATTCCAGAATTCAAATTCCTGGTTTTCATTTCAAATCCTTCTGAAATCACATAAATATACACATATATATTTATTCCCATTTCAAATTCAAAACATTTGAATTTTCAAATCAACTAGTTTTCTTTCAAATAAATTTCCATAAAACCCTTCTAAGGTAGCAATCCATCACTTAGAAACTCGAAAATGACACTGATGATGCTGCAGTTATCATCAGAATTATTTTCCAGCCACTGAAGTGAGTTCCGTGCTTTAACACTTTCAGAATCCATTCAAAATGATTTTTATTCAAAAATCCTTCTGAAACAAAGCTATATTATTTTAATATACTTCAGAAAATATTTTCTAAACACCCAGGATTTAAATTCTAGTTTGAATTCAATTTTAATTCATCTCATTGGTATATATTTCATTCTTATACAAATTCTATTTGGTTATAAATAACCATTTAAATTTTATAATCTCATATGATTATAATAATAACATCCAACACATCCATATATTATAATTTCAAGGAATTATTCATTTCCATATAAAAATAGAATTTTGGGTAAAATTATTTCATTTACCCACATTAAAACAATATCGTGTCGAAATTTTCTGTTCAAGTATTTAGAAATTCCTATCGACTTCGTGGCGTCCCACGATTCGATCAGAATTCATAAACCACTCAACAGACTAACCAACACAATATAAAACAATTTTTATATCAATTTACAAATATGCGCTCTCGTATATATACAATCAACTCATTCTAGGTACAACTGACCCTATCTCTATTGAGCACATCCCACCAAAGCCTAGATATTCGCTCAACCTAAGCTCTGATACCAACTGTAACGGGTCTAGGCTTTTCAACCATCAATCACTGGACTAACCTCCCAGCGTGGCACTACAGAGATACCTCAGAACTACTTTTACGGCCAGCCTCGTGACTCGACTAACCCTCATTGTCGGGACATATAGGGGTAAGAGTCTCCCGTTCGCCACCAAACGCGAAGCGAGAACCCCTATCATGCGTACCAATTAAGCAACCAACTCTGATACCAACTGTAATGTCTCGCAAATCCATACTATCTGAGTTGACTAATAACACCACACATCCAACCCAAATTGCACAGAAATACGAATCATTATTAGAAAGAAGTTAGAGGATGAGAAATAGAAAGAAAGAAAAGTTAGAATAGAAGAAAAACGAAGAACACAAATCTCACAGCGGAACAAATAAAATATATTAAATAACATAAATTTTGAAATACAAATTAGTAGATGTATCTACATACCATTATCAGAGCACAACAGTTATTCCTGGAACAATTATAAACACTTATTTCCAGATACACATAGTACACAATGGAAATATGATAGTCTATAGCTAACTTGTGAAGCCTCCTGCTTCCAGCTCTTCCAAGTGAATCGGAAAAATCCCGACTACTTGAATCCCCGTATGAATTTGGGTACCCAAGAGTTTAGGGAAAACAAAAACAAAATAAACTCTTGGTCAGTCATGGGACTGGTGTGAGTAAACTCCAATCATTTATTTAACTTTAAAAATCCTTTCGAAAGAAATGATGATCGTAAGACCGATCCACACATAAACACGGATGGTTTATACCTTACGATAACCACAAATAATTTTGATATCAAATCCAGTGATATTATAATAATATCTACATCAAATAAATAGAATCTAGCGGAACGCTTGCATCTAACGTTCCATATATAATATATAATCAAAAACCGCAGGGTGCTTATTGGAGATTGGATTTCCAACATGACAAGGTATGGAACCACCTTCCAATAGTGTATCTCTAGAGAGGAATACACTGGGTTCAACAAGAACATCTTGCAACCTGGCCCACACATGACTGACCAATCATTTCGCTAGAGTGTATCGAATGTATATCACCAACGGTTGGGATCAACAACCGTTTCCCGAAAAGGGACAACATTGATAGATTAAAGAAGCAAATGGAATTTCTCTAGATAGGCGATTATACACCCAAATGGGAGCGACCCACATAGCCATGCTGCCTGCCCGATTTTTGTCATTTCCCGGTTGTTGAGGCCTGAGGCTACGATTTCATATCATTCATTGATAGCACAATCACTTTGAATGCCACAATGTCAGATCCGTTAATCACTAATTGATTTGCACACATACATTTTGGATATTATGCTAAGAGAATAAAATCTTCGCCACCATATATATCTATACAGACCAACATATGCGATCATTGGAAATACTCTGTCAGACACTCGTCCATATACGTTCGTTCTGGGACTGAACGAAATCGAAGACACGATTTCTATTAATAGAAAAAGTCCTTGCACTTTACTCCGTCTTCGATTATCTTCATATAATCTGATTCGCATCGTTACTGCTAACACGGAGCGGTTCTCGGATAATAATCCAACCGGTCTCTCCATATTGACAACGATATTGGCAAATACTTCGATAGTGGGTTATTTTACTATCGACGAAAAACAAACAAACATTCCAACCATCAAACAAATCACTGGGCCTCTTAATTAATATTTCATTAATTAAATCACTTCTTCATTTCCTTACCAATATTTGTTAACTAAATATTTTCAATAATCATCTTGGTCTCTTACGCTGTTGGGGAAAACATTTCCATATTTCACCATCTTTTATTTTCTATACTTAAGAAAATATTTTCTACTAATAATTGGAAAGTATTCCAATTACTTCTCTGTTTCACGACCATTCATTTCTATACTTAGGAAATATTTATTATTATATTTCCAAATTTCCCTTTACTTGGGTTAAAACGAATGTTATGTAAAACATCGCTACAACAACCCAAAATACTGCATTCGACTAAATTTCTTTAAACATTTCTCTTCGAGACTGAATCTTGCTATTTATCAGCTAATAATGAAATCAATAGAGTTGGGGTATAATTACCTCTCAAACCTTGACTGAAAATATTATTAACTTCAAAACAGACAAGACCGCTAACTCGAATAATCAACACCATATTAAACCAATTTTCCATTTCTTAACACCTATACGCTTCTCTTTCTATTTTTAACAAATATAATTTATAGATTTCCTTTTCGTTTATAACATTTTAATTTTAAGTTCATTTCCTTATCGAATTCTATATATATCGATACATTGATTTCTAACTACCAATTTTTCTTAAAAATATTTTAACCCCTTAAATTTCCGGAAAATTTCTCTATAACCTCCTTTGTACCGGGAGCATCGAGAAAATCCCCAAACCGCCACACAGGCCCTCTCCATTCAAAAAGAAAATTAAAAAGCCAAGAGGCTTGCCGATACGGCGCATAAAACCTCATATGGAATTTAAACGTGTACCTTTTTGTCGGGCACTAAATTATAATCTCCATATACTTCATATACTTCATTCCATACCTGTCTAACACATGTTCACCTGTTTTCAATTCAATTCAATCCAATCGTTTGAATTTAGTTTCACCCATTTATTCTTTAATTAGCTTCTTAGCCTATTTCACTTGTTATTTGAATGTATCATGTTCGTATGTATTTTAGTTTGCTTATAAATCAATTGAATCCCATTTTCATTTCAGGTTTCATATTCGATTTTGAATATGAAATTCACAAGTCTCATTTACTTATCAAAAGGAAAATCTCGATCTAAAATTCGATTAACAAATTATTCTTCTACTTAGTTAATTCTATTCAAAAATAAATAACTGATTTTGTTTCAAAAATCAATCCATTTACTCCACTCGAGTTCATACTTATTTTATAACTCAAGTCCAAATTTTTCAAATGGAAATTCGGATTTTTATTTATTTATATAAAACATTATGGTTTTTACACGATTTTGGCACTGCTTTTCTGAAAATTTGATTTTGACGTAACTCAAAATCTATCGGACGAAATCCAGATTTTTCTCTTCCATTAGAAAACTATTATTAAACCGGTCCCGACGATTCTTGTTTCAAAGAATTCCAACTTAAATTGAGTTCTATATACTCAAATGAAGTTCGAAATGCCAATTCACAAACTGCCGCGCTGCGGCGAGTTCGTTTTAATTATATTTATATATAAAAACTTTCAAACTTCATTTAAAATAAATTCAACTCCATTTTGATATATTTTTAATATATATCAAATCAAATTTTCCAGTGCAACATAATTTTTCCGATTTTCTAAAATTTGTCTAATTTTCCTAACTCAGAAATAAATTTATTTATACTTCGATCTTTTATATTAAATTCCAATTCCTTTGGCAAATTATAAATCCTTTGGATTTATTTCTATTCTATTTAAAAATCCGCATTCTGAAATATATTTCATTGTTCCCATTTTGAAATGATTTCATCTCTCTATTTTCAAATTCTATTTTCGATTTCGATTGAATTTTCTATATTCAAATTCCATTTGAATTTTCTATATTCAAATTCCATTTGAATTTTCTCTATTCAAATTCCATTTTTAAATTCACATTTGAATTTAAATAATCAAATTATCTCTTGATAATTAATTCCTTATATTCATAAGCACTATTTTATAAATTTCCTTGTTTATATTTATACAAGTCCATTTCGAAATCTATTTAAAACAAAATCCTATTTTGGAGATTTCTATTTATAATAACTTATATATAACACCCAATTTATTTTCATATTCAATATAACTTCTATTTAAATAAATTCGAATTAATCGAATTCAAATCATAAATCCTTACGGATTTATTTTAGTTCAATTTATATTCTGAACATCAGAATAAATTCCATCGTTTATTTCTTTAAAACGATTTCCCGATTTCTATTTTTAAATTCACATTTGAATTTAAATATACAAATTATCAAATAATAATATTTCCACTTCATTTATAAACATTGTTTATAAATTCATTTCAATTCCCTAATTATCCAATCAAAACACTCCATTTTATTTATAAACACCGTTTATAAATTTACTTCAATTCCCTGGTTATTTAATTTATAACAATCGTTTATAAATGGAATACTTGTTTTTATTTATTTTCAAAACAAATAAATATCTTTAGCCCATTCTAAATTGAAATTCTATTTTATAAAAACAGAACTTTCCTTTTTAAATTTCATAACCCTATTTACGATATTTCTATAAATTACCATTTAGGCCAGTGATATTTCAAACATCCAAATTATCAAATCACAGGTTTTATAACACATCATATATGATAATATATATGTGAAAACAAACAGTAATAAATTTTAAGGAATCCAGTTGGATTCCTCTAACATGTTTTTCCTGCATCCACAGACTTTAGCCAACATGAATAATACCCATCCTGCTTCGAGGCAGGATATCGCGGTATGAAGGTCATCGACTATCATAGCGTAGGGCGTATAGGGTCATCCGCTAATGATACTGCGGGCATCCGCTAATGGTACTGCGGGAACTATCCATTCACCAATATAAATATAATAGCCACAACCAAGCCTAAATAACTAATATATAATAACCACAAAAATAATTTAAACGCATCCAAGCAACCAACAATTTTTTTTAACAATAAAAATAAATTTAAATAAATTTCTGAATGAGAATTACTCACGTGATTTTCACTGATGGAAATCACAATTTTTGATTAAATTAAACAGATGTTTAATTTAATCAAAACTTCCAACGGTCTCTAAATCCCTCCAATATAATTCCACTTGCATAGTCTTTATCAATATGATTTTGACGTGTCTTGAATTTAAAATCTGTTATTGTTTGTGTTAGAAAATCCCTTTTATAAATGACCTTATTATCCAAATATGATTAAAATTAAATTTCTTAATTTAAGATAATTACCTTATGATTAGCATTGTCCAAGAATTAACCCATGATCAAACCACAATTATTGCAGTATTCCATCGAACAACTGCTGCTCACCGATCCCTTCTTCACCGTTCATTGCCAAAAACACTTGCAACCAACCCCTGAGCCAAATTCACGTTCACCTCCTTCCTTCCACTTCAACTTCATCACAAATTCTGGAAACTCGAACTCCCTGAACCCACCGCGTCTTCGACCACGAACTCATGCCCCTCAGGAATCGATTGACACTTCCTGTCACAAAATCTCACCAGAAATCACCAACCGCAAACCGTTATTTCAACGCGACTTCCTCCTAATTTTCGAGTGTTTCAAGCTGGGTTTCTAGCTTCTGGAATCGCGATTTCGAAGTCATATCGCTGTCATAGCTCGCGACAGCTAAGTACTGGACGCCACTAACCCACCGCGACTTCCATTCTAGCCTCCAAATATCCATCGCAACTTCAGATTCTAACTCGCGATTATCAAATCGTGATTTCTAATTTCGCTCTCTTTATTTTCCTTTTTAGTTGCAGGTTTCGATTCTATTCTATATTGTTCGCACTCGGGATTATGTCTTAGACCTCAGGAATCGAACTCGATTTGTTTAGCAGCGGTTAGGGATTTGATTCGGTTTTAGTCTGAAAAGAAAATAACTAAGGGAATGCAGAGAAATTTATTTGATTTTGACTTTTAAGGACCGAAAATGAGAATCAAGAGGAGAGGAGTTGTGCGTGACTTTATAGCGAAGGAATGGCTATTTTTATTTTGTTGAAGTTTCCGATTTTGCTGAAGAAAATAGCAGAGGATGTCACGTTTATAAAGAAGTGGAGAGGGGACCAGAAGTACACGAGTAATAAATATTTGGTCGGCTAAGTACATAACAAATCTTTTATTTCTTTTTTTAAAAGATTTTCGATTTGATTATACATTAATACGATGTGATATAAAGGTATTTTTAGTTTATTTAAACTGATATTGATTTGATTTCAAGTTTATCCATTAAAGATATATCGGGGTTCATAAATCAACATCACGAACCGCTATTTTAACCTACCGACCGACGTTTCATCGTAATTACACTATTCTAGACTCAACAGAATAGACTATAAAATTTAATTCGGACACATATATAAAATAACCATGTTAAATTGATATAATATAATTTAAATTCAAAACAAATAAATTCTTCGAACATAAATTATTATTACCATCGTCTATATTCAAATAGAATATATATTGATCATCTGAATTGTTTTGATTCAGTTTTAATTTCGATTTCAATTATATTTCGTATTTAATATATTCAATATTAAATAGAAATCGATTTTTTAAATCGATAACTTAATATAATAATTCATTTATATTATCAACTCAATATTTAAAACGATATTAAATATTGAAATAAATCAATCAAAAATCTGGGTCGTTACGTTTTTATTGATGCTCACTTTAGATATGTATGGTATACTTTCCGAAATCTAAATCTTAGACTGCTAATGTTGTTATATGGTTTATAACTTGTGCAAAGAAACAACTAAATCACAATGTTAAAGCACTACAAACTGATGGAGAAAAAGGAATCTTTACCCCTGAAAATTTACTTAGGAGAGAAAGGCATTGTGCACATATTAACTTGCCCACACACATCTGAACAAAATGGTCTTATATAGAGGAAGCATAGCTATATAGTTTAATTTGGGTTAACACTACTTGTACAAGCATCACTAACACTAAAATTCTGGTCTGATGCTTTTTCCAAAATAGTGTATCTAATAAACAAGCTACCAACAAAGGTGCCACAATTAAAGATTCCTGCAGCGGTTTTAACTAAAGTTAAACAAGACTGTAATAAATTGAAAATGTTTGGATGCCTATGCTTCCCTCATATATAGCCATTTGAAAAACTAAAACTAAATTATAGATCTTCTCCTTGCAATTATCTTGGGTACTCTACTAATCAGAAGGGATACAAATGCCTTGACAACAGTTGTTAGACCATAATTTGGTACTGACACCCAAATGCAGTGTGAAGTCCTCACAATCACATATCACAGAATGCAAAAAATAGTAAATAATAGGGGACATACGAGATTTTTATAGTGGTTCGACTGTTGATGCAGTCTACGTCCACTTTATAATCTTATTATTATACTGATAGATTACAAGAATCAGTTACAAGAAGACACACAATCTGTGTGTTGAACGAGAATACAAGAATTTATACACGTAATTTATGTGTTAATTTAGTTTTTAAATGAAGTGCAATATCCCTGCGTTGTTATAATGGAGGCCGATGGTGAGAGTCGCCAATAGATCCCTTAATTTGCACTCAGTTGGTATATTTATAGCAGCAGGCGGGTTCCGGTTCGGATGCCACTTGGCGGGCATCCCCTTAATCTCGAAATCTAGTGGAAGCAGTGGATAGATTGTAACGGCTGGAAATTTCCGACTCCTCGAGAGTCGGAAATTCCGAGACGTTAGTGAAAGAATTTAGAAGGTGAGAAAGAAAAGATAGAACTAATAGAATAGAAGAAGAAGAAGAACATTAGAATCATCAGAGTAACACAAATCTCACAGCGGAACGAATAACATATAATATATAACATAGCTTTGAAGTAAACAGTTATATATATACAATAGCACTTATCAGAGTACAACACTTACAACACAGCGGAAATAACTATAGCTATAAAATCTTGCAGCCTCCTGCTCCAAGCTCTCCAAGTATATCTGTAAATCCCGACTACTTGACTGCCCGTACAAATTTAGGCACCCAAGAGTTTAGGGAAAACAACAAAGTAAACTCCGGGTCAGTCATGGGACTGGTATGAGAAAAATAGTTTAAAACAGGTATAGGATATCTCATAAGACCACGCCGTGAATACGGAACGGGGTTTTTCCCTTATGAGTATCTGAACAACTTTGACAAGCAATATCATTGTGATATTATAATAATGTCTAAGTACAAATAGGTATCAATATAGCATAAACGCTTGCATCTCACGTTCTACATATATAGTATAAAATCATAAACCGCAGGGCGCTTATCGGAGAATGGATTCCAACAGACAAGGTATGGGAGCACCTTCTGAATAGTGTACTCTAGAGGTGATACACTCAGGGTTCAACAAGAACGTCTTGCAACCCGGCCACACATGACCGCTCACTCATTTAGCTTGAGTGTCGCGAATATATTGCCACCACGGTTATAGGCCATCAAACCGTCATCCGAAGATACAGAATCAAAAAGAAGTATAAATATGAATATTCCCTAGATCGGTGACAATACACCCTGCTTGGGGATGACCCAACTAGCCATGCTGCCTAGCCCAACTTTTGTTACTTCCTGGTTGTGAGGCTAGAGGCTACGTCTATCTTCAGAACATCTGATCACCATTCACTTTGAATGCCACATCGTCATACCCGCCAAATCACAAATTGACTTATCCAAAAATAACACGGGTATACAGCTAAGAGAAACGAATTCCTCCGCCACCAAACGTGAATACGTTTGAACAGATCAACTTACGCGATCCATTGGATATACTCTGTCAGACCTTCTTCCATATACGTTGTCCTGGGACTGGACAAACCGAAGGCACTATTCAGTATATCCATCTTAGTCACTGTTATCTAAGACTTATACAACAGCCCTTGCACTTTACTCCGTCTTCAATTTATCTTTGGCATATATTGCTCGCAATGCTTATGCCGATACAGAGTGGTTCTTTGGATAATAATCCAACCGGTCTCTCCATATTAACAACGTTAAAATGGTAAAAACTTTGATAGTCTGTGATTCAACTATCAAATGAAAACATGTCGGTGTACAAACAACGATCTTATTTCCAAATGGAAATTCGATCGATCAATCATCATATGTTCATATTTCCTTATTTCATATATTTAGAAAATATATGTTATTAATCATTGGAAAACATTTCCATAGCTTATTTTCACATCACCATTATTTCGCAACTATCAGTCCCTAACTGTAACTAGTATGAGAACAATTCTCTAAGTATCAATCCGGAAGGTCGAAACCAACATCAGATCGTCACTTAGAAAACCGTTCAACTTACCCTCTCCAGTCAGTTTCTGAATTTGCTTAACTCTATTTCTTAAATTCTTATCATGAAAACATTTCATTTTCTATGTTTAGAAAACATATCTGATTATATTTGGAAAACGTTCCCAAAACTCATTTACGGATTTCCAATGAACGTTGTATAAAACATCGTTTCGCTTAATCCATTTATCGCTTATTCCTTAACTTTCTTCCTAATCAACCTTTAAGATCGAACCACAACTATTCCTTTGTCAATTCTGAAGTCAATCAAGTTGGGGTATAATTAGCTCTCAGACCTTAATTGAACAACGTCCTTTACTGTGAAATAGATGAAGCTCGTCACTCACTTTTTACAATCATCTGTTTACGCAAATTCTCGGATTCAGGTAGCGAATCCACTTCTTATATGACAGTGTTTGATTATAACTATAACGTTATAATTCCTACTTCTGAAATGTCTAACCTAAATTATAACTTTATCTCCAAACTCGAATAATTTAACAGACACCTAATTTCTAAATCAATAACTAAATCTTGATTTAAACCCTGGAAAGTAAATAGTACTTTCCCGAATTCGCTATAATCGAATTCGACGTATAACTCTCCTTCGAGTAATCTCTATTTGATTAACTCTTCTTCGAATAACCTATATTCGATTTTCTCTCTTCGAATAACTCATATTCGAAATCTCTCTCTTTCGAATAAACAATATTCGATCTCTTTCTTTCGAATATGCTATATTCGAAAATCTCCTTTCGATTTACTAATCGATAACTCCTTTCGATCAAACTAAAATCGATAACTCCTTTAACTCTATTCGAATAATTAATATTCGACTAACTCTTTTGGATCGACTCATTTGATTAACTCCTTCGAATAATTAATTCGAATAACTTACCTTCGAATAACCAATATTTGATTTACTCTAACTCGATTAACTTAATTCTAATCGATTTACTCCATTTCGATTCAACTTAATTCAAATCGATTAACTTAACTCAAATTGATTTACTCCTTTCGAATAACTAAATTCGATTTAACTCTTCTCGAATAACTAAATTCGATTAACTCCAATTGAATAACTAATATTCAATTAACTCTTACATGTTTAACTCTATTCGAATAAGTAATTCGAATCACTCTAATGTGTTTAACTCTATTCAAATATCTAATTCGAATAACTCATTTCAAATAACTAAATTCGATTAACTCTTTTAACTTTACTCGAATAACTATATTCGATTAACACCTTCTTTCGAATAACTATATTCGATTAACTCTTCGACTAACTCCTTTGGATTAACTAACTTTGAATACTCCTTTGGATTAACTAACTTCGAATAACTCCTTTGGATTAACTGACTTCGAATAACTCCTTTGGATTAACTAACTTCGAATAACTCCTTTGGATTAACTGACTTCGAATAACCAATATTCGATAACTACTCTTCGAATAAATAATATTCGGTAACTCTTCTCAAATGAATAACATTTGATTTCTCCACTCGAATAAACTATATTCGATTACTCTTCCCTCGAATACACTATATTCGATAACTCTACTTCGGATAAGTGATATTCGACAACTCTACTCGATTAACTCTACTTGGATAACTCTAACCGGTCAACTCAACTGGTTTAACCTAACTGGTTAACTCTAACTGGTTAACTCTAACTGGTCAATTCTAACTGATTAACTCAAATGGTTTAACCTAACTGGTTAACTCGTCTCGATTAACTGAACTAATCCACTTAGTTTAACTTAGCTAATTCACGTTGATTAACTCTAACCGATTCACTTAGTTTAACTCAACTAATTCACTTCGATTAACCACTTAGTTAACTTAACTAATTCACTTCGATTAACCACTTAGTTTAACTTAACTAATTCACATCGATTAACCACTTAGTTTAACTCAACTAATTCACTTCGATTAACCACTTAGTTAACTTAACTAATTCACTTCGATTAACCACTTAGTTTAACTTAACTAATTCACATCGATTAACCACTTAGTTTAACTTAACTAATTCACATTGATTTACTCTAACCGATTCACTTAGTTTAACTTAACTAATTCACTTCGATTAACTCGACCAATTCACTTGGTTAACTCCTATTTATTTAACAAATAAATATCTCCTTTAGTTTAATTCTATTTATTTAATCTCTAAATAAATATCCTTTATATTTCTTTTAACGAATACAATTCCTTTATATTTTGATTAACAAATATATCCCCTTATATTCGATTAACATATATATCCCCTTGCATTTGATTTACAAATATAATTCTTTTATATTTGTTTTACCAACTATATTCCTTTATATTCAGAATCCTTTTTCTTATATATATATATATAATCCCTTGATTTTATATAAATAAACTATTTTCAAAATATACTTTGAAAACCCCTCTCCTACATTTTGGTATTTCTCATGGTATTTAACACGCCATATAACAACGATAAATATCGTCCCACCACACAAAATCACACAGATTATATACATCACATTATATATCACAATATAAAAATCACAGTAAAATAACTGTTGAGGAATCCTGTTGGATTCCTCCAACCTGTTTCCCTGCATCCACAGATGTTACACAATAAAATATATATCAATTTCATTCCAACATGAAATATACTGATGAACTGAATCAATATTTGATTGTCGTTTATATATATAACTATATCTATGTTTCAATCAAATCTACTTAACAGTCCAAACTATCAATACACAGCAATCAAATCATTTAACACAGTTTATATAAAAATATAAACTGAGGAGAGTTAGTGAGTTTTACTCACTTTGACGCGTTAACCGTTAAATAATCGGTTTGCGTTATTTGACTGTGACGGACAATTTATTTTTCCATAAATTGTAACGAGCTCCATTCCACTCTCGGTCAGTTCCAGTGCGTAGTGTCCGTCCATACGATCCTAACGGATCTTGTTTCGCTGAATTTCGTCCACGTACGAGCAAGTTATGGTCATTTCAAGTTAATACAAATTTAACTTAAAAATAAAACTTAATTAAAACTTCCAATGGGCTTTACCCACCCTTTCCGGCCCACTTACCCCTCAAATACCCAAACCGTAATTCCTTCTCCTCCAGACTCCACGTCGTGCCTTCAGAACCCATTCTCGTGGCCGATAGTTCACCAACCACTCCTCTTTTCCATCACCATTTGCAAAACCGAAACCACCATGATGCCCCTCTCACCGATGTCCTTCCTCCGGTTAATAACGTCAGCCATTCCCCCACTTGCTTCTCACATGCAGGCACCTCCTTCACGTGTCGTACTACACTGCCCAAAACAAACCATGCACACACATACGTTCATGCACCCCCGTACAAGCTACAACGCCTTCACTTATTTGAAACATGCTTACCAGAGGACTCAACCCAACTGCCGAGTCCAAACATCAAGTCTCTACGTCCAGTATAGGGCGCCGGTCTTCTCTGCAGTTGTATTTTGCCAAACCAGGTCTTCGGACCTCTCTGGATCTCGTTCGTGCCTAGAGCTACTTAGGAGCTCCAAATTATTTCTGTCGCAAGCCTAGGTTTACTGGAGAATTTTCCGGACTCTAGAATATTGATCGCGATTTGCTTAGGAGGAAATTAACGAAGGCGTCTTGGGTATTTGATCTTGTTTTATTTTGTGAACCGAAAACAATTGAACGATGATAACAGTGTGTATTTATAAAGGGTGTTCGAATGTTTTTAACTGTTGGAGTGTGGGATCACTTGAGCCATTCCTTTCTGTTTGATGTGGGATTACTTTAGCCATGCCTTCCGTTGAAATGTGGGGTTACTTTAGCCATTCCTTTCTGATGAAAACGTGGGATTACTTTAGCCATGCTTTCCTTTTTAATGCTTCAGTATTGTTCACGGATTTCTATCGACGGAAATAAACATACTGTTGTGATAAGAAAGACGCCACGACTCCAAAAATATAATAATACCGGTAGACGGTCTCATATTTTGAAACTTCAAAATGTTGATTACAGGGTGCAAAATACTCCAAATAAAAAGTTGCTTATTTAATTAATTAAAAATTACAGTAAAATTCTAAAAATTATTTTATTACTGTTTCTCAAAAGAACCTTGTTTTAATTCTAACCCGATCTCTAGTTATATCGAATAACCCGTTACGGTCGATAAACGATTCTATAGCGACTATTTCAAAATTTGATTTGGACATATCTCAAAATCTATACAATGAAATCCCGCAGTTTCTCTTCCACTAGAAAGATATACTCCACCAGCTCCACACGTTTCTTGTTTCACTGAAATCCGGCTTAAAATGAATCATGTACATTCAGTTGAAGTTCAAATCGCCAAATTGCGAACTGCCGCGACGTTTCAGGTTCGTTTTAATTATAATTATAAATTATAAGTTCGAACGTTTTATTTTAAGTTATCGATATCGCCAAATCGATATATATATAATTAAATAAATTAATTATTCGACAGCTAACAAAACGCGCCATTACAGACTTCCCCCCTTAAAATAATTTCGTCCTCGAAATTGCTAAGTTAGAAAATGCTACTAACTCTACTAACTAGATTTAAAAATCTTTTTAGTTTACTTCTCAACTCCAGTTTCAACTGAACCATTAAAATTTCAATTAAATTATTAATTCATTCTGGCTAACTGAATTTCCATAAATCATGAGAATGTTCTAACGCCTGGAATTTTCGAAAAATTTCGCCATAACCTCCTTTGTATTGGTCAATATGACAAACCACCCCTCGCCTCTCTAGGCTTTCTCCAACCCAAAAGAAAATCAAACAGCCAAGCGGCTTGCCAATTCGGCTCAAAAATCCAAACTCATATATGATATAAACTTGTACCTTTTTGTCGGGTATTTAACTCTATCCCTTTCATCTGCTACCACTTCAACATATACCAATGTTATCCATTCCAATTGATCTCCAATCAGTTCATATCCTCAAATCCAAATCGAATTTCATTCGACTCTAATATCAAATTCCAAATTATTGACTTATCAATTTGGTTCCATTCTAGATTATCTCTAATCCAATTCAATTTTATTTAACTCGATTCAAGTTAAATTTCAATCTATTTTTACCATCTCATTTTATTTAACTTCATTAGTTAAATTTTAATTCCAGAACTTAAGTTCCTGGGTTTCTTTCAAATCAATTTGAAATCATAATGCTAATTCAAAACCTTTGAATTTCTAAACAACTTGTTTTCTCAAAACAATTCAAAAACAAAACCTTTGGTAGTAATTTGTCTCTTAGAACTCGAAAATGAATACTGATGATGTCTAGATTCATCATCAGAATCTATTTTCCAGCTATCGAAGTGAGTTCAATACTATATCATTTTCAATTTGAAAAACATTTTCAAAATCTCCCAGGAACTTAAAATTTCCTTATTTTAAATTCCAAATTCTGATTTAGATTCATATTTAATTCAAACTATTTCATATATTACATTCATATGAATTCTGATTGGTCATTTATAACCATTTCACCCTTTTATAATCTTATTCGATTATAATAACAACCAACACAATCAATATACTATAATAATTTCAAGATATATATTTCTTCTATAAACAAATATAATTTGGGAAAAATTATTTCATTTACCCTCTTTCAAAACATACCATGACGGTTCATCGTATTCGAGTGTTTAGTAACCCTTATCGATACAGTGGATCAACTGATCGACCAGAATTCATAAGCCACTCAACCAATGAGTCTCCACAATATAAAACCATTTTATATTGAATAACAATTACGCGCTCATATATATACACTCAAACTCAATCTAGGATATTACTAATCCCATCTCTATCGAGTTATGCCACAGAGCCAAGGTAATCACTTAACCTGGCTCTGATACCAACTGTAACGGCTGGAAATTTCCGACTCCTCGAGAGTCGGAAATTCCGAGACGTTAGTGAAAGAATTTAGAAGGTGAGAAAGAAAAGATAGAACTAATAGAATAGAAGAAGAAGAAGAACATCAGAATCATCAGAGTAACACAAATCTCACAGCGGAACGAATAACATATAATATATAACATAGCTTTGAAGTAAACAGTTATATATATATACAATAGCATTTATCAGAGTACAACACTTACAACACAGCGGAAATAACTATAGCTATAAAATCTTGCAGCCTCCTGCTCCAAGCTCTCCAAGTATATCTGTAAATCCCGACTACTTGACTGCCCGTACAAATTTAGGCACCAAAGAGTTTAGGGAAAACAACAAAGTAAACTCCGGGTCAGTCATGGGACTGGTATGAGAAAAATAGTTTAAAACAGGTATAGGATATCTCATAAGACCACGCCGTGAATACGGAACGGGGTTTTTCCCTTATGAGTATCTGAATAACTTTGACAAGCAATATCATTGTGATATTATAATAATGTCTAAGTACAAATAGGTATCAATCTAGCAGAAACGCTTGCATCTCACGTTCTACATACATAGTATAAAATCATAAACCGCAGGGCGCTTATCGGAGAATGGATTCCAACAGACAAGGTATGGGAGCACCTTCTGAATAGTGTACTCTAGAGGTGATACACTCAGGGTTCAACAAGAACGTCTTGCAACCCGGCCACACATGACCGCTCACTCATTTAGCTTGAGTGTCGCGAATATATTGCCACCACGGTTATAGGCCATCAAACCGTCATCCGAAGATATAGAATCAAAAAGAAGTATAAATATGAATATTCCCTAGATCGGTGACAATACACCCTGCTTGGGGATGACCCAACTAGCCATGCTGCCTAGCCCAACTTTTGTTACTTCCTGGTTGTGAGGCTAGAGGCTACGTCTATCTTCAGAACATCTGATCACCATTCACTTTGAATGCCACATCGTCATACCCGCCAAATCACAAATTGACTTATCCAAAAATAACACGGGTATACAGCTAAGAGAAACGAATTCCTCCGCCACCAAACGTGAATACGTTTGAACAGATCAACTTACGCGATCCATTGGATATACTCTGTCAGACCTTCTTCCATATACGTTGTCCTGGGACTGGACAAACCGAAGGCACTATTCAGTATATCCATCTTAGTCACTGTTATCTAAGACTTATACAACAGCCCTTGCACTTTACTTCGTCTTCAATTTATCTTTGGCATATATTGCTCGCAACGCTTATGCCGATACAGAGTGGTTCTTTGGATAATAATCCAACCGGTCTCTCCATATTAACAACGTTAAAATGGTAAAAACTTTGATAGTCTGTGATTCAACTATCAAATGAAAACATGTCGGTGTACAAACAACGATCTTATTTCCAAATGGAAATTCGATCGATCAATCATCATATGTTCATATTTCCTTATTTCATATATTTAGAAAATATATGTTATTAATCATTGGAAAACATTTCCATAGCTTATTTTCACATCACCATTATTTCGCAACTATCAGTCCCTAACTGTAACTAGTATGAGAACAATTCTCTAAGTATCAATCCGGAAGGTCGAAACCAACATCAGATCGTCACTTAGAAAATCGTTCAACTTACCCTCTCCAGTCAGTTTCTGAATTTGCTTAACTCTATTTCTTAAATTCTTATCATGAAAACATTTCATTTTCTATGTTTAGAAAACATATCTGATTATATTTGGAAAACGTTCCCAAAACTCATTTACGGATTTCCAATGAACGTTGTATAAAACATCGTTTCGCTTAATCCATTTATCGCTTATTCCTTAACTTTCTTCCTAATCAACCTTTAAGATCGAACCACAACTATTCTTTTGTCAATTCTGAAGTCAATCAAGTTGGGGTTTAATTACCTCTCAGACCTTAATTGAACAACGTCCTTTACTGTGAAATAGATGAAGCTCGTCACTCACTTTTTACAATCATCTGTTTACGCAAATTCTCGGATTCAGGTAGCGAATCCACTTCTTATATGACAGTGTTTGATTATAACTATAACGTTATAATTCCTACTTCTGAAATGTCTAACCTAAATTATAACTTTATCTCCTAACTCGAATAATTTAACAGACACCTAATTTCTAAATCAATAACTAAATCTTGATTTAAACCCTGGAAAGTAAATAGTACTTTCCCGAATTCGCTATAATCGAATTCGACGTATAACTCTCCTTCGAGTAATCTCTATTTGATTAACTCTTCTTCGAATAACCTATATTCGATTTTCTCTCTTCGAATAACTCATATTCGAAATCTCTCTCTTTCGAATAAACAATATTCGATCTCTTTCTTTCGAATATGCTATATTCGAAAATCTCCTTTCGATTTACTAATCGATAACTCCTTTCGATCAAACTAAAATCGATAACTCCTTTAACTCTATTCGAATAATTAATATTCGATTAACTCTTTTGGATCAACTCATTTGATTAACTCCTTCGAATAATTAATTCGAATAACTTACCTTCGAATAACCAATATTCGATTTACTCTAACTCGATTAACTTAATTCTAATCGATTTACTCCATTTCGATTCAACTTAATTCAAATCGATTAACTTAACTCAAATTGATTTACTCCTTTCGAATAACTAAATTCGATTTAACTCTTCTCGAATAACTAAATTCGATTAACTCCAATTGAATAACTAATATTCAATTAACTCTTACATGTTTAACTCTATTCGAATAAGTAATTCGAATCACTCTAATGTGTTTAACTCTATTCAAATATCTAATTCGAATAACTCATTTCGAATAACTAAATTCGATTAACTCTTTTAACTTTACTCGAATAATGAAACGACCCGAAACTTCCCCGTAAAGGAAAGCGTCGGATAGTTCGAGAACAAACCATAACAGAACGCATATAAAAGAACATTTCATTGTATATTACAACAATGCATCAGATTACAAGAATATACAGAGTATGAATGAATATTACACAGAAATATCAGAGATTTAAATTACATTTAAATACATAGCAGCGGAAAATAATACAATACACAACTAGAAGAGATATACGGATACAAAGCTTTCCGGATATCGTTCCAGCTGAAAACCGGGATCCTGTGAATATAAATCTGCAAAACCGAAACTACTAGCTGCCCGTGTCAAAATAAGGGCACCCAGAGTTTAGGTTAAAACAATAAACTCCAGGTCAGTCATGTGACTGGTGTGAGAACTAAAACAGTTATTAATCTTTATTTTTAAAGTTTGGTAAATCAAGGGACCACGCCGTATAACACGGAACGGGTTTCCTCCCAAGAATACCAGTGCATAAAACAAACAGCGCAATGCTAAATAAAGAAAAATGAAGCTGTTATAAGACCCAGGTCCTATCACACAATGCAACGCAAGCCGGGGGATAGGGTTTTTACCTTATAACAGCCAAAGAATGCTTGATACGTTTAAAACAAATCATTTGATACTATTTTAAGTGCATAGTGTATAAAACAACTTCAAATCATAAGTATCAATCATAGGCGACATGAGCGTCCCATGCCACTATGTCACCACATATAGGTTTACAATCAAAACTGCAAAGTCACGTATTTGGAAATTGGGTTTCCATCTATGAACCGAGGCAAAAGATAGTCCTCAACCGATTCGAGACAATCTAGCCCATGTCTCAGGATCAGAACGCATCAACCCTTTAGATCGTCAGGGCCGGTCCACCGATGTGGATTATTATGCCTGAACACTACGTTTCCCCACCCTATGAGGTGTAAGTGAGCCAACTAAATGACTCCATCGGTTCGAGAACGACCGATCAATCCGAGGCGCCTCGCAACAGCAACAACCACATAAGTCAAACTCGTCAGGGCGTGTAAAACCACTGACGCCACTTCTAGCTAGAAAGAAACGCAAGTCCTCCCTGATGTCCTCTCCCATTTTTGGTTCATACCGGGTGTGAAACTCGCGAAGTAAACGTTACACAAAGCTACGCCACAAAGGCCGTGCTTTGATCATCACCACAAGACTTTGCTTTTCAACAGAAGCCTCGATCAATTGCCACTTAGGCATGCCACACAGGCAATTCACTCCATGCGTTTGATAGCCATCAATATATAACCCCTGAGCTCGTACGTCTCAGAGAAGGGCGTTAAGCAAGAGAATAAATTCTCCGCCGCCAAACAGATATATATTTAATAGAGATCAATCACACGGACTAAAATCCAATGTCAGACACACAGTCCATTTACAAGTTCGTTCTGGGTCTGAACGAAACCGGAGGCACCTAGTACCCCGCATATCCATCGATCTCCAAGCACGTCTGGACGATCACTAACTGTTTCCATCTTTTTGGGTGTACAGCCCAATCAAGATCATCAGTAATTACCCAAACGACGTGAAGACTTCTGGTCTTCGACCACCGTCTTCATCTTCGACACCACGTCGAATCAGTTATTCAGAATGGGATAAACCCGGTCTTTCTGAATAACTCGCGTATATATTATAAAAGTGTTACACAAACACAACATACGCCTCATTCCAATTCAGAATATTCTTTTATCCAAATATTCCTATACTTTGGGAAAAGTTCCCATTAATTTTATCCAAGATAAATTCTTTAAATTTATTCTTTAATCTCCTTTGAATATCAATTCAAACTAGTCGGGATTATCGAACCACACCGAAGTAATCATTTATTTTCCCAATCCCAACCTATTCATCCCATGAAGTAAAACTGGTAGTACTTCATATCTAACACCACAGTGTTATCGGTAATTCAATTACCATTTCACGTTCAAATCTAATTAAAGATTTAACTATCGCTTGGAGTAAAACTGGTGATACTCCATTCTCGATCCTTTCAATCTATTTAAAGATTCATTAAAACTCCACTTAGTTTTAATCTTTAACTGGGTTGAAGAATCAGTGTCATTTAAAAACACAGTTCACGGTAAACCCAAAACCACATTCATTAATTATCGGGTTAAAGAACGAGTGTTGTTTAAAACACTGTTCACGATAAACCCAAAAATCAATATCAATTCAATTCCAATTAAATATTATTTAATTGGCACACTTCATTAAATCTAAATAAAAAGATTTAATCTTTTCTCAACTGGGTTCAAGAACAGTGTTAGTGAAGACACCACTCACGACAAACCCAAATCACATTCGATATTCAATACAAGGCTCTGAATAGAAAATATATCGGCTTATATTCAATATCGAATTCTACGACTAACAAATGTCGTATTGGAAATAACGATATAAATATATATCTTTCAAATTTCCATAACAACATCCGTATAATCACGAATTCCAACATCGAAATATTCCGAAGACAATTTCGATTCAATTCCACTCCAATGCAATCATTGGATATTCTGGTTATTTTTAAAACCATTTCAAATTCAATTTATTTATTTAAAAATAAATAGAATTATAATTCTAGCTCAAAACTAGTTCATTTCGATAAAAATCTATTTTTATCTTTTCAAATATGGAGTTTCTCATCCCAAATCTTCACAAATCATTTCTTATGATTCTACACAAATTATTACTATTTTTAATAATTTTATCAAGGCCCGTACAGTCGATTTCCATCAATGGCCATCGAACTGCACTTACAGCGACCTTTTTCAAATTTGATTTGGACATAATTCCAAATCCAACCGTTAGATTTCTAATTTCTCACATTCGTTAGAAAGCTCTCTTCGATACGAACCCAACGGTTCCGGTTTTAGGAGAATCCGACGGTCGGATCTCCCGTAATGTCCGTTTGAAATAAATGGTCGAAATTCACGAACTGCCGCGGCGCGTTCTATTCAGGCCATTATATTATATATATATAATATATATAATATATATTTCGTCGATTTCTATTTAAAACGAATTATAGTTTTAAAATTCGTTTCAAAAGCAATTTCAACTTCCATTTCAATTCAAATCAAAATTGAATTCTTCTTTATAAATTCGTTTTAAAATTCATTTCTATTCAATTCAAATTTCAATTCAATTTGAATTCATTTCAATTCAATTTGAATTCGTTTTCAATTCATTTCCTTTCGAAATCGTTTTCAATTCATTTCCTTTCGAAATCGTTTTCAATTCAATTCATTTCGAAATCGTTTTCAATTCAATTCATTTCGAAATCGTTTTCAATTCAATTCATTTCGAAATCGTTTTCAATTCAATTCATTTCGAAATCGTTTTCAATTCAATTCATTTCGAAATCGTTTTCAATTCAATTCATTTCGAAATCGTTTTCAATTCAATTCATTTCGAAATCGTTTTCAATTCAATTCATTTCGAAATCGTTTTCAATTCAATTCATTTCGAAATCGTTTTCAATTCAATTCATTTCGAAATCGTTTTCAATTCAATTCATTTCGAAATCGTTTTCAATTCAATTCATTTCGAAATGAATAAAATCGATATAAATATCGTTCACGTCAAAATGGCGTCAATCTAATCAACACGGCTTCATATATTGATATTTTCAAATATTCCATTTCGAATATTTCTATTTCAAATATTTCTATTTTAAAACTGGAATGAGGCCCAATCAATTACCATATAAAGTTAATTATATGGATTTTCATACAACACATGTACATAATAGCAACGATAAATAATCAACCATCAACCAAAGTGCACTACACCGTATAAGCATCAAATATAGATATCTAATGCTTATAACAGCCTGTCAATCAATCGATTGACATATTTAATCAATCAGGACGAGTGAACTTCAAATTTCATCCCAACACCCGTGTGGGGTTTCAAACAATCAAACACAGATTTTTATTCGTGCAGTTGGGCGATGTGTAAAATTTATCGACCCAATCAATGTCCTTCAAATAGGTGTACATAAACAAACCGTCTGGTTTGTAAATGAATATTTTATTTTATTCACTTTCACTATATTCATATTCACGTTAAAAATTATATTTTTAACGATAAAACATTTTATTCCAACATATGAATTTCTATTATTCATTTACACAATAAAATGATATTTTTATTTTCTAACATATTTTAGAAAATTTCGGCGGCATAACGGCACGATACTAGAAACGGGACGAGGCCTAGCCTTATCCCCGGTCTAGTGAAGGCCCACGCCATTCACACATCAATCAAATCCATTCATTTCACCAATCAATTCAATTTCAATCAAATAATCTAACTAATTTATGCAACCAAACAAACAAGTCCATGGTCTGTGGACGATTGTGTCGGGTGCTACTAAGCACCGTCTGCATCCTAGTATATAAATATAACTAGAAAAATTAAATTGAAAGGTGAGAAATTCTCACAGATAGCTATCCTAGCTCCACGGCACTTCATTGATAGAAATCTTCATTGCTATCGCATGTTCGTCATCTTCGTTGTCCGCTTTCACTACCTATGTAAAAATCGAATTTTTACTTCGCTATTCCATATATAAAAATTGAATTTTTTATTTCGAAGTTCAATATATAAAAATCATATTTTTATTTCGAAGTTCAATATATAAAAATCATATTTTTATTTCGAAGTTCAATATATAAAAATCATATTTTTATTTCAAAGTTCAATATATAAAAATCATATTTTTATTTTTCCTATCATTTTAAAATTATATTTTTATTCTTTCTATTAATTAAGAGAAATCTCATCTTTTAACATTATAAAAATTCAATCTTTTATCTATTAAAAATTTAAACTTTTCCATCTTAAAAATATGGTCTTTAATCATTTTTAAAAATCTGGCTTTAATCAAATTAAAAATCTGTTTTTAACATCAAATGAAATTCTGTTTTTAACATCATATGAAATTCTGTTTTTAAATGAAAATAAATAAATAAATAAATAAATAAAACAAAACTTACAGTGGAAACGGGAAGACGGGGCCATTACCGGAGGTTGGGGGGTTTAAATCGAGAAAAGGGGGAGGGGTCGGCACTGATGGTCGGCGGTCTGGGGACGGGAGCGGTGCGGCGAACGGACGGCGGACGTTGGTCGAGCGACGGGCTGGAGTGTTCGATGCGCGAGTCTGCGGTGGCGTGGTGGGCTCTGAGGTGCTCCGTCGCTGGTGGTAGGGTTTGGAGGGGGAGGGGTCTGAAGTGGCGGCGGCGGCTATGCAACCGGAGGGCGATGGCGTGGTGGAGCAGCCTCCGCCCATTTCTTCTTTGTTTTTTTTTTGAACGATCTGTAGAAATGAAGAATTGGGGGGGGGGGGGGGGCAGAACCAATAAAGGGGAAAAAATTATATATTTTTATTTTATTTTATTTTAATTATTTAATTCGAAAAAAGGTTTGACCTTTAAATACGAACTCGAAACGAGGCCCACCGCCTGACGTCCTTAGTATTTTACCCCCATTCCGAACACAATGGGATATGTATCGTAGGCTGATTCGACTGTTTGAATCAGTTTCCATTAAATTTAAATTTAAATCACTATATTGAATTTTAAACGTACATTCCAAATTACCGGGGTCACATACTAACCCTAAAAATTCTCTAAAAATATTTTCTAGCTTCGTATTGACGATACGGTCCTAACAAAACTAGTTTCGTCGAATTCTGAGACCGTTTGAAAAATGGCCAATTTCCAGTCGATTAAAATCAACTGAAACTGGTCAAACACGTTTTCTTTTGCCACGCTCACATATTGATTTGAAAAATTATGAAATTTGGAATCTAGCAATAACTTGACATCACGGACCCAACAAAACTGGTTTCGTCGAAATCCGAGGTCATTTGCAAAATGTCCATTTTTAAGGGCCTGAATTCCATAGCGACTATTCAGAATTTTCAACTGGACATATCTTTTGATCCCCGCTATGAAATTTGGGTTTTTCGGATTCGATAGAAAGATATTATCAATTAGATCCTATCATTTTTGGTTTCACTAAATTTCGAATTGTTTTGCACCCGGTACATTCAATTGAAGTTTGAAATCGAATTATCGAACTACCGCGCCATTTTCAATTCTATTTATAATTATATATAATTATTTATATTCTAACGACGACGTATATAATATATACGTTCTAATTATATTCAAAATAAATTTCTCGTCGATATTATTTAAAATAATTCATTTTAAATATCCAAATTCGCTAAAATTGCCAAAATAAAAAAAAATTAAACTGGCCCAGATTTTCGGGTTATTACAATCTCCACCACTTAAAACTTTTCGTCCCCGAAAAGGAACAAAGTCGAAAGTGGTTTGATTAATCAACTCTACGTTCGATTTGGCTTTCATTCTCTAACTTTTCAGTTTCTGAGAATTTTCAAAATTTCAAAAATTTGGCTAACACCCTAAATTTTTGAAAAATTTCGCCATAACCTCCCCTGCACCGGGAGCATCGGGGAATTTCAAATAGCTTCCCCGGTCCTTCAGATCTCAAAAAGAAAAAGAAAAAGCCAAGCGGCTAGCCAATAGGCTCATAAAATCATCATCACCCAAACAAAACAGTAAATTATGTAGTAAACATGTACCTATTTGTCGGGCAAACAAATTTTATTCTCTGCTCTAGCCTCCTTGCTATGACCTGTTCAATGTGAGTACATATATACGCAAGCATATGCGACCAATTTCAATACAATCCATTATTTGATCAAATTAGGCATAATGGTTCAAAATTATCAAACAATTAAACAAACAACATAAACAGCAATCAATTAGTGAATTAGAGTTTCAAATTCATAACTTTGATATATATAAAGAAAATCATGTTTTGATGCCAAATCACAATAATAGGCCCTATCTAATTTTGGTTCTCACACCAGTCAATAGGAAATATATAGATATCACACCTTCGAAACACGAATACCAATTCTGATGATGTTCGAACTATCATCAGAATCATCTTCGGGCGACTAGAGTGTGATTCTATATCTATCCAGTATATTAAAATTTCAAATACATGTGGATCAGACGTATACGCAAAATATTTATATACTGGACTGTCCATATCAATATAAATAAATAATCAAATACGAATAATTGATTTAAATTTTCAAAACAAAATTGTTTTCATTTTCAAAAATATACTCTTCACACTCGTTCTAGGATACTACTGATCCCATCTCTAACGAGTCACTCTCATTGGATATTGTTAATCCAATATCTGATGAATTCTTTCGTACGGTTCTAATGTGCCTTGTTCTCTGCTTTGTAAACCAAAGCTCTGATACCAAATGAAACGACCCGAAACTTCCCCGTAAAGGAAAGCGTCGGATAGTTCGAGAACAAACCATAACAGAACGCATATAAAAGAACATTTCATTGTATATTACAACAATGCATCAGATTACAAGAATATACAGAGTATGAATGAATATTACACAGAAATATCAGAGATTTAAATTACATTTAAATACATAGCAGCGGAAAATAATACAATACACAACTAGAAGAGATATACGGATACAAAGCTTTCCGGATATCGTTCCAGCTGAAAACCGGGATCCTGTGAATATAAATCTGCAAAACCGAAACTACTAGCTGCCCGTGTCAAAATAAGGGCACCCAGAGTTTAGGTTAAAACAATAAACTCCATGTCAGTCATGTGACTGGTGTGAGAACTAAAACAGTTATTAATCTTTATTTTTAAAGTTTGGTAAATCAAGGGACCACGCCGTATAACACGGAACGGGTTTCCTCCCAAGAATACCAGTGCATAAAACAAACAGCGCAATGCTAAATAAAGAAAAATGAAGCTGTTATAAGACCCAGGTCCTATCACACAATGCAACGCAAGCCGGGGGATAGGGTTTTTACCTTATAACAGCCAAAGAATGCTTGATACGTTTAAAACAAATCATTTGATACTATTTTAAGTGCATAGTGTATAAAACAACTTCAAATCATAAGTATCAATCATAGGCGACATGAGCGTCCCATGCCACTATGTCACCACATATAGGTTTACAATCAAAACTGCAAAGTCACATATTTGGAAATTGGGTTTCCATCTATGAACCGAGGCAAAAGATAGTCCTCAACCGATTCGAGACAATCTAGCCCATGTCTCAGGATCAGAACGCATCAACCCTTTAGATCGTCAGGGCCGGTCCACCGATGTGGATTATTATGCCTGAACACTACGTTTCCCCACCCTATGGGGTGTAAGTGAGCCAACTAAATGACTCCATCGGTTCGAGAACGACCGATCAATCCGAGGCACCTCGCAACAGCAACAACCACATAAGTCAAACTCGTCAGGGCGTGTAAAACCACTGACGCCACTTCTAGCTAGAAAGAAACGCAAGTCCTCCCTGATGTCCTCTCCCGTTTTTGGTTCATACCGGGTGTGAAACTCGCGAAGTAAACGTTACACAAAGCTACGCCACAAAGGCCGTGCTTTGATCATCACCACAAGACTTTGCTTTTCAACAGAAGCCTCGATCAATTGCCACTTAGGCATGCCACACAGGCAATTCACTCCATGCGTTTGATATCCATCAATATATAGCCCCTGAGCTCGTACGTCTCAGAGAAGGGCGTTAAGCAAGAGAATAAATTCTCCGCCGCCAAACAGATATATATTTAATAGAGATCAATCACACGGACTAAAATCCAATGTCAGACACACAGTCCATTTACAAGTTCGTTCTGGGTCTGAACGAAACCGGAGGCACCTAGTACCCCGCATATCCATCGATCTCCAAGCACGTCTGGACGATCACTAACTGTTTCCATCTTTTTGGGTGTACAGCCCAATCAAGATCATCAGTAATTACCCAAACGACGTGAAGACTTCTGGTCTTCGACCACCGTCTTCATCTTCGACACCACGTCGAATCAGTTATTCAGAATGGGATAAACCCGGTCTTTCTGAATAACTCGCGTATATATTATAAAAGTGTTACACAAACACAACATACGCCTCATTCCAATTCAGAATATTCTTTTATCCAAATATTCCTATACTTTGGGAAAAGTTCCCATTAATTTTATCCAAGATAAATTCTTTAAATTTATTCTTTAATCTCCTTTGAATATCAATTCAAACTAGTCGGGATTATCGAACCACACCGAAGTAATCATTTATTTTCCCAATCCCAACCTATTCATCCCATGAAGTAAAACTGGTAGTACTTCATATCTAACACCACAGTGTTATCGGTAATTCAATTACCATTTCACGTTCAAATCTAATTAAAGATTTAACTATCGCCTGGAGTAAAACTGGTGATACTCCATTCTCGATCCTTTCAATCTATTTAAAGATTCATTAAAACTCCACTTAGTTTTAATCTTTAACTGGGTTAAAGAATCAGTGTCATTTAAAAACACAGTTCACGGTAAACCCAAAACCACATTCATTAATTATCGGGTTAAAGAACGAGTGTTGTTTAAAACACTGTTCACGATAAACCCAAAAATCAATATCAATTCAATTCCAATTAAATATTATTTAATTGGCACACTTCATTAAATCTAAATAAAAAGATTTAATCTTTTCTCAACTGGGTTCAAGAACAGTGTTAGTGAAGACACCACTCACGACAAACCCAAATCACATTCGATATTCAATACAAGGCTCTGAATAGAAAATATATCGGCTTATATTCAATATCGAATTCTACGACTAACAAATGTCGTATTGGAAATAACGATATAAATATATATCTTTCAAATTTCCATAACAACATCCGTATAATCACGAATTCCAACATCGAAATATTCCGAAGACAATTTCGATTCAATTCCACTCCAATGCAATCATTGGATATTCTGGTTATTTTTAAAACCATTTCAAATTCAATTTATTTATTTAAAAATAAATAGAATTATAATTCTAGCTCAAAACTAGTTCATTTCGATAAAAATCTATTTTTATCTTTTCAAATATGGAGTTTCTCATCCCAAATCTTCACAAATCATTTCTTATGATTTTACACAAATTATTACTATTTTTAATAATTTTATCAAGGCCCGTACAGTCGATTTCCATCAATGGCCATCGAACTGCACTTACAGCGACCTTTTTCAAATTTGATTTGGACATAATTCCAAATCCAACCGTTAGATTTCTAATTTCTCACATTCGTTAGAAAGCTCTCTTCGATACGAACCCAACGGTTCCGGTTTTAGGAGAATCCGACGGTCGGATCTCCCGTAATGTCCGTTTGAAATAAATGGTCGAAATTCACGAACTGCCGCGGCGCGGCGCGTTCTATTCAGGCCATTATATTATATATATAATATATATAATATATATTTCGTCGATTTCTATTTAAAACGAATTATAGTTTTAAAATTCGTTTCAAAAGCAATTTCAACTTCCATTTCAATTCAAATCAAAATTGAATTCTTCTTTATAAATTCGTTTTAAAATTCATTTCTATTCAATTCAAATTTCAATTCAATTTGAATTCATTTCAATTCAATTTGAATTCGTTTTCAATTCATTTCCTTTCGAAATCGTTTTCAATTCATTTCCTTTCGAAATCGTTTTCAATTCAATTCATTTCGAAATCGTTTTCAATTCAATTCATTTCGAAATCGTTTTCAATTCAATTCATTTCGAAATCGTTTTCAATTCAATTCATTTCGAAATCTTTTTCAATTCAATTCATTTCGAAATCGTTTTCAATTCAATTCATTTCGAAATCGTTTTCAATTCAATTCATTTCGAAATCGTTTTCAATTCAATTCATTTCGAAATCGTTTTCAATTCAATTCATTTCGAAATCGTTTTCAATTCAATTCATTTCGAAATCGTTTTCAATTCAATTCATTTCGAAATCGTTTTCAATTCAATTCATTTCGAAATGAATAAAATCGATATAAATATCGTTCACGTCAAAATGGCGTCAATCTAATCAACACGGCTTCATATATTGATATTTTCAAATATTCCATTTCGAATATTTCTATTTCAAATATTTCTATTTTAAAACTGGAATGAGGCCTAATCAATTACCATATAAAGTTAATTATATGGATTTTCATACAACACATGTACATAATAGCAACGATAAATAATCAACCATCAACCAAAGTGCACTACACCGTATAAGCATCAAATATAGATATCTAATGCTTATAACAGCCTGTCAATCAATCGATTGACATATTTAATCAATCAGGACGAGTGAACTTCAAATTTCATCCCAACACCCGTGTGGGGTTTCAAACAATCAAACACAGATTTTTATTCGTGCAGTTGGGCGATGTGTAAAATTTATCGACCCAATCAATGTCCTTCAAATAGGTGTACATAAACAAACCGTCTGGTTTGTAAATGAATATTTTATTTTATTCACTTTCACTATATTCATATTCACGTTAAAAATTATATTTTTAACGATAAAACATTTTATTCCAACATATGAATTTCTATTATTCATTTACACAATAAAATGATATTTTTATTTTCTAACATATTTTAGAAAATTTCGGCGGCATAACGGCACGATACTAGAAACGGGACGAGGCCTAGCCTTATCCCCGGTCTAGTGAAGGCCCACGCCATTCACACATCAATCAAATCCATTCATTTCACCAATCAATTCAATTTCAATCAAGTAATCTAACTAATTTATGCAACCAAACAAACAAGTCCATGGTCTGTGGACGATTGTGTCGGGTGCTACTAAGCACCGTCTGCATCCTAGTATATAAATATAACTAGAAAAATTAAATTGAAAGGTGAGAAATTCTCACAGATAGCTATCCTAACTCCACGGCACTTCATTGATAGAAATCTTCATTGCTATCGCATGTTCGTCATCTTCGTTGTCCGCTTTCACTACCTATGTAAAAATCGAATTTTTACTTCGCTATTCCATATATAAAAATTGAATTTTTTATTTCGAAGTTCAATATATAAAAATCATATTTTTATTTCGAAGTTCAATATATAAAAATCATATTTTTATTTCGAAGTTCAATATATAAAAATCATATTTTTATTTCAAAGTTCAATATATAAAAATCATATTTTTATTTTTCCTATCATTTTAAAATTATATTTTTATTCTTTCTATTAATTAAGAGAAATCTCATCTTTTAACATTATAAAAATTCAACCTTTTATCTATTAAAAATCTAAACTTTTCCATCTTAAAAATATGGTCTTTAATCATTTTTAAAAATCTGGCTTTAATCAAATTAAAAATCTGTTTTTAACATCAAATGAAATTCTGTTTTTAACATCATATGAAATTCTGTTTTTAAATGAAAATAAATAAATAAATAAATAAATAAAACAAAACTTACAGTGGAAACGGGAAGATGGGGCCATTACCGGAGGTTGGGGGGTTTAAATCGAGAAAAGGGGGAGGGGTCGGCACTGATGGTCGGCGGTCTGGGGACGGGAGCGGTGCGGCGAACGGACGGCGGACGTTGGTCGAGCGACGGGCTGGAGTGCTCGATGCGCGAGTCTGCGGTGGCGTGGTGGGCTCTGAGGTGCTACGTCGCTGGTGGTAGGGTTTGGAGGGGGAGGGGTCTGAAGTGGCGGCGGCGGCTATGCAACCGGAGGGCGATGGCGTGGTGGAGCAGCCTCCGCCCACTTCTTCTTTGTTTTTTTTTTTTTTTTTGAACGATCTGTAGAAATGAAGAATTGGGGGGGGGGGGGCAGAACCAATAAAGGGGAAAAAAATATATATTTTTATTTTATTTTATTTTAATTATTTAATTCGAAAAAAGGTTTGACCTTTAAATACGAACTCGAAACGAGGCCCACCGCCTGACGTCTTTAGCATTTTACCCCCATTCCGAACACAATGGGATATGTATCGTAGGCTGATTCGACTGTTTGAATCAGTTTCCGTTAAATTTAAATTTAAATCACTATATTGAATTTTAAACGTACATTCCAAATTACCGGGGTCACATACTAACCCTAAAAATTCTCTAAAAATATTTTCTAGCTTCGTATTGACGATACGGTCCTAACAAAACTAGTTTCGTCGAATTCTGAGACCGTTTGAAAAATGGCCAATTTCCAGTCGATTAAAATCAACTGAAACTGGTCAAACGCGTTTTCTTTTGCCACGCTCACATATTGATTTGAAAAAATTATGAAATTTGGAATCTAGCAATAACTTGACATCACGGACCCAACAAAACTGGTTTCGTCGAAATCCGAGGTCATTTGCAAAATGTCCATTTTTAAGGGCCTGAATTCCATGGCGACTATTCAGAATTTTCAACTGGACATATCTTTTGATCCCCGCTATGAAATTTGGGTTTTTCGGATTCGATAGAAAGATATTATCAATTAGATCCTATCATTTTTGGTTTCACTAAATTCCGGATTGTTTTGCACCCGGTACATTCAATTGAAGTTTGAAATCGAATTATCGAACTACCGCGCCATTTTCAATTCTATTTATAATTATATATAATTATTTATATTCTAACGACGACGTATATAATATATACGTTCTAATTATATTCAAAATAAATTTCTCGTCGATATTATTTAAAATAATTCATTTTAAATATCCAAATTCGCTAAAATTGCCAAAATAAAAAAAAATTAAACTGGCCCAGATTTTCGGATTATTACATAACTATATTCGATTAACACCTCCTTTCGAATAACTATATTTGATTAACTCTTCGACTAACTCCTTTGGATTAACTAACTTTGAATACTCCTTTGGATTAACTAACTTCGAATAACTCCTTTGGATTAACTGACTTCGAATAACTCCTTTGGATTAACTAACTTCGAATAACTCCTTTGGATTAACTGACTTCGAATAACCAATATTCGATAACTACTCTTCGAATAAATAATATTCGGTAACTCTTCTCAAATGAATAACATTTGATTTCTCCACTCGAATAAACTATATTCGATTACTCTTCCCTCGAATACACTATAATCGATAACTCTACTTCAGATAAGTGATATTCGACAACTCTACTCGATTAACTCTACTTGGATAACTCTAACCGGTCAACTCAACTGGTTTAACCTAACTGGTTAACTCTAACTGGTTAACTCTAACTGGTCAATTCTAACTGATTAACTCAAATGGTTTAACCTAACTGGTTAACTCGTCTCGATTAACTGAACTAATCCACTTAGTTTAACTTAGCTAATTCACGTTGATTAACTCTAACCGATTCACTTAGTTTAACTCAACTAATTCACTTCGATTAACCACTTAGTTAACTTAGTTAACTTAACTAATTCACTTCGATTAACCACTTAGTTTAACTTAACTAATTCACATCGATTAACCACTTAGTTTAACTCAACTAATTCACTTCGATTAACCACTTAGTTAACTTAACTAATTCACTTCGATTAACCACTTAGTTTAACTTAACTAATTCACATCGATTAACCACTTAGTTTAACTTAACTAATTCACATTGATTTACTCTAACCGATTCACTTAGTTTAACTTAACTAATTCACTTCGATTAACTCGACCAATTCACTTGGTTAACTCCTATTTATTTAACAAATAAATATCTCCTTTAGTTTAATTCTATTTATTTAATCTCTAAATAAATATCCTTTATATTTCTTTTAACGAATATAATTCCTTTATATTTTGATTAACAAATATATCCCCTTATATTCGATTAACATATATATCCCCTTGCATTTGATTTACAAATATAATTCTTTTATATTTGTTTTACCAACTATATTCCTTTATATTCAGAATCCTTTTTCTTATATATATATATATATATAATCCCTTGATTTTATATAAATAAACTATTTTCAAAATATACTTTGAAAACCCCTCTCCTACATTCTGGTATTTCTCATGGTATTTAACACGCCATATAACAACGATAAATATCGTCCCACCACACAAAATCACACAGATTATATACATCACATTATATATCACAATATAAAAATCACAGTAAAATAACTGTTGAGGAATCCTGTTGGATTCCTCCAACCTGTTTCCCTGCATCCACAGATGTTACACAATAAAATATATATCAATTTCATTCCAACATGAAATATACTGATGAACTGAATCAATATTTGATTGTCGTTTATATATATAACTATATCTATGTTTCAATCAAATCTATTTAACAGTCCAAACTATCAATACACAGCAATCAAATCATTTAACACAGTTTATATAAAAATATAAACTGAGGAGAGTTAGTGAGTTTTATTCACTTTGACGCGTTAACCGTTAAATAATCGGTTTGCGTTATTTGACTGTGACGGACAATTTATTTTTCCATAAATTGTAACGAGCTCCATTCCACTCTCGGTCAGTTCCAGTGCGTAGTGTCCGTCCATACGATCCTAACGGATCTTGTTTCGCTGAATTTCGTCCACGTACGAGCAAGTTATGGTCATTTCAAGTTAATACAAATTTAACTTAAAAATAAAACTTAATTAAAACTTCCAATGGGCTTTACCCACCCTTTCCGGCCCACTTACCCCTCAAATACCCAAACCGTAATTCCTTCTCCTCCAGACTCCACGTCGTGCCTTCAGAACCCATTCTCGTGGCCGATAGTTCACTAACCACTCCTCTTTTCCATCACCATTTGCAAAACCGAAACCACCATGATGCCCCTCTCACCGACGTCCTTCCTCCGGTTAATAACGTCAGCCATTCCCCCACTTGCTTCTCACATGCAGGCACCTCCTTCACGTGTCGTACTACACTGCCCAAAACAAACCATGCACACACATACGTTCATGCACCCCCGTACAAGCTACAACGCCTTCACTTATTTGAAACATGCTTACCAGAGGACTCAACCCAACTGCCGAGTCCAAACATCAAGTCTCTACGTCCAGTATAGGGCGCCGGTCTTCTCTGCAGTTGTATTTTGCCAAACCAGGTCTTCGGACCTCTCTGGATCTCGTTCGTGCCTAGAGCTGCTTAGGAGCTCCAAATTATTTCTGTCGCAAGCCTAGGTTTACTAGAGAATTTTCCGGACTCTAGAATATTGATCGCGATTTGCTTAGGAGGAAATTAACGAAGGCGTCTTGGGTATTTGATCTTGTTTTATTTTGTGAACTGAAAACAATTGAACGATGATAACAGTGTGTATTTATAAAGGGTGTTCGAATGTTTTTAACTGTTGGAGTGTGGGATCACTTGAGCCATTCCTTTCTGTTTGATGTGGGATTACTTTAGCCATGCCTTCCGTTGAAATGTGGGGTTACTTTAGCCATTCCTTTCTGATGAAAACGTGGGATTACTTTAGCCATGCTTTCCTGTTTAATGCTTCAGTGTTGTTCACGGATTTCTATCGACGGAAATAAACATACTGTTGTGATAAGAAAGACGCCACGACTCCAAAAATATAATAATACCGGTAGACGGTCTCATATTTTGAAACTTCAAAATATTGATTACAGGGTGCAAAATACTCCAAATAAAAAGTTGCTTATTTAATTAATTAAAAATTACAGTAAAATTCTAAAAATTATTTTATTACTGTTTCTCAAAAGAAACTTGTTTTAATTCTAACCCGATCTCTAGTTATATCGAATAACCCGTTACGGTCGATAAACGATTCTATAGCGACTATTTCAAAATTTGATTTGGACATATCTCAAAATCTATACAATGAAATCCCGCAGTTTCTCTTCCACTAGAAAGATATACTCCACCAGCTCCACACGTTTCTTGTTTCACTGAAATCCGGCTTAAAATGAATCATGTACATTCAGTTGAAGTTCAAATCGCCAAATTGCGAACTGCCGCGACGTTTCAGGTTCGTTTTAATTATAATTATAAATTATAAGTTCGAACGTTTTATTTTAAGTTATCGATATCGCCAAATCGATATATAAATAATTAAATAAATTAATTATTCGACAGCTAACAAAACGCGCCATTACATAGATCTTCTCTAATTCGTGCCATGCCATGTGGAAGCCGATCCATGCGAGTAGGAGGCAGTTACACCTTAAGAATCAGTCAAAGTAGTTGCATAGGAGTAGGTCGAGGCGGTTCAGTTCGGTGCCGATCCGAACCGGAGCATTGTCTTCAAACAGAAGCCGGGGTGCTCTTCTAAGCAGCAAAGACAAAGCGGATCGGGCCGGGTTTCCTATTCTGATCCGAACTGAAACTTGCATGCTGAAGCTAATGCCAAGCTAAAGCGTTCCATCGCATGCCACCTGTCCGGGTCCTCTCCCATCTGAACCGGATATACCCGAACCGACCCAGAGTCTTGGTCCGATCTGGGACTTTACCAATGCCATAAATCCAAGTTTCCCAGTAATCCCAGTTCTACGAGCGTTCACGGAAACGGGAGTGACTTCCAAACCGTAAGTCCGTTTTTGATCAAACAAAAGTTTACCTGGAGCTGATTCAGAGGGCTACAAGAGTTACCATGCAAGGCACCGTAATTAATGTTTTCGGGCCCAAAAGAGGTCATCTGTTATGACTTTTGGGCCATTCTATGTTTGCGAAACGACTTCAACCAAATCACTGCTTTTCTCCTGACGATGTTCCCAATACTTGAGCTTATTGTTAACCAAATATTTCACGTGTGACAGTTTTGACCAAAAAATTCGACAATAACAGTGAAAGAAAAATATATATATACCTAGACATGTTACATTCAATGAAAAAGTATCCCCTTTTGTAACTCTGAATATAAAAAAACCAAAAAAAAAATCTTAATCCAAAGCTCTCTATTCAACCTATTCCAATTAATATAGATGATATTGTATATGTGCAACATTCAGGTAACAACAAGACACAAACACATGCATCAAGTCTCATCTCCACACCTCTACAAAAAGTGTCCAACAATGGACTAGGTCAAGAGTGTGATAGGTCAACTAAAAACACTGATATTATATTTTCACAACAATCTGACAATGTAAATCAAGATTCTACAACGTCAGATGTACAAAAACAAGGAACAAGGGACAATAACAATCAAGTTCAAAATGTGCTTAATATGGTGACTAGAGCCAAAAGTGGTATCTTTAAACCAAAAGTTTACTATACAGATTTGAAACCTGAAGAACCATCAACTTATCACCAAGCAGTGCTTGATGATAAGTGGAGGACAACAATAAGAGAAGATCTAAATGGCCTACTCAAAAACCAAACATGGTGTCTTGTTCCACTGCCCAAAAACAAAAATATCATTGGGTGCAAGTGGACATACTGAATTGAAAGGAATGCAAATGGTAGACTATCTAAATACACGGCAAGATTAGTTTCAAATGGGTATTCCCAATAGTGTGGAATCGATTTCAATGAAACATCCTCACCTAATGTGAAACCAACATCTATTAGAATTATACTAACAATTTCCTTATACAAGGACTAGACCATCAAATGATTAGATGTAAATAATACTTTTTTTAAATGGTATGCTGCACGAAGAAGTCTATATGGAGCAGCCTCAAGGCTTCAAAGAAAAAGGAAAAGAAGATTTCATGTTCAAATTAAATAAATCTGTCAATGGTCTCAAACAGGCACCCAAAGTGTGGTTTGAAAAATTTAGGTCAACAATGTGCAAGCTTGGCTACAGCTCCACAAAATCCCATAACTCTTTATTTGTCATGTTTATTTCTAACACTGTAACCTACATATTAATTTATGTTGATGATTTTTTAATTAAAGCAATAGTGAGGATAAGATCAAGTGCATCGCTAAATGCCTAAACAGTGAGTTTTCTATCAAGGACCTAAGGAATCTGTCTTACTTTATGGGAATTGATGTAACAAAAACTGCTGACAATGAACTACACTTATGTCAAAAAAGTACATCTTTGAGATTCTCATCAAGTCAAAAAAAGGACAAAGCCAATTCACTTTCAACACCTACGGCAACCAACCTACATCTTAGTAAAGAAAAAGGAGAGCTAATACTTAATGAAAAGCAATGTAGAAGTATTGTTGGTGCACTTCAGTATGTGCCAACTACAAGATGTGATATCTCATTTAATGTAAATAAAGCAATCCAATTCATGCAAAGATCTTTGAGTGAACACTGGAAAGCACTTAAAAGAATTTTAAGATATCTCAGAAGAACAATAAATCAGAAACTTGTTATGAAACAAAGCAACAGACTCAATATTTATAGATACTTTGACCCTGACTGGAAAAATGACTATGATGGCAGGAAGTCTACTTTAGGGTACCGTATATTTTTGGGAGAAAACCCTATTTCATGATGTGAAGAAAAACAAAGCACTGTCTTGAGATCAAGTACCGAAGCCCAATATAGAAGCATAGCTAGTACTGCAGCCGAAATAACGTTGGTGCAATCATTATTAAGTGAATTAAAGGTTCGGACCAACAACAAAGCAACTTTATGTTGTGATAATCTTAGTGCCGTCACATTAACAACCAACCCGGTGTTGCATTTGAGAACTAAACATATGGAATTATACATATAGATTGTCAGATAAATGGTTTTAAAAAGAATCTGATCGTAAATCGTGTACCTTAAACATACCAAGTTACAGATATTATGACGAAGCCCTTATCAAAGATGAGATTTGAGATGCTTCGCAACAAGCTCTACATAACTGAAATTACCAGATCTAGCTCTCCAATAAAGTCAGATCGAGGTACAGGAACTTCGTTAGAACCTCCAGATCTAGGATCCTAACATAATTGAAACAACTGTAACTGATCCATCACTTACACCAACAGATCTGCCACAGAGATCGATGAAGGCTTCAAATATAACAAATTGAAGGAGTGCTGAGAGGATTGGAAATTATTTTTGAATTACCATTTCTTAGTAGCCATTTTTATTCGTCTTTCACAAGCCCTAACCTCTCGATTATGTTTGAGAATATACTCTTTTGTAAACTGTTTTATTTTCATTGGGCTAAGTTCTTGGGCTTCACATCAAAAGCCCATATATTACATTATATAACAACTGCTACTATCTCAATGTTAAGAAAATGTTTCAATTCAAATAATACTTTACATTTTCCGCTTCCATTTATCTTATATTGTTGTTGTTGTTGTTGTTGTTATTATTATTATTACAATAAATAATTTCCGTAGAACCTACTTTTGTCAAAATTTCATTGGTTAGTGTGGGTTTATGCAGTGCTCTTTTCTAGAATTTCAATTACTTTTCTATTCAATCATTTAATTTACCAACAAAATACATTTTTACATCCGACAATACCCATTGTAATAGGTATTTCACAACGGGCAACCATATTGTTATGCGAGTAATAATAAATCAAAGGGATTACATGACTTTTCAAAGCCACTTTAAAAATCCGTTGCAGTAAAAGCTTTTTATGTATCTTTATGACAATTGCAATAGTCTTTTGTAATCGTTTTTATTTGTTGTAACAGATTTATTTATAAAAAAAATTAAATGTCGTAATAGATGTTTTTAAGACTATTTTTGTTCATTGTTAAAAAGATGCAAAAATTTAAAAGTAAAAAATAAATAAAAGGCTGCTAACTCTTCTCTTCAATATCAGGAGATATATCATATAAAGCGGGTCATGCCCAAGTTCAAGCAAATATGAACCGAAGCCCAGCAAGCCGAAGCCCAAGAAGAATAAATCAATGTACATATAAATACTGTATCATCGACTGGAATAAATGTATCAATTCATTATCATAACTAGTTTGTATTCATTATTCTCAATATTGTATTCAATCAAAACATTCATCATTAAAAAAAATTCATCATTTTGAAATCATTGTATGATCAAATTTTAACATGGTATCTGAGCTCAACGCTTAACAACAATTGTATGATCAAATTTTAATATGTCGCCCCCAATCTGAGATAAATCCCACCATATGAGATTTGATTTAGTGTTAATGTTCAAGGGTATCACTAGAAAAACTTTTGACTGCATTAAGATTAGTTATCACTGAATCCAAGCAAAGAAAACCTCAGAAAATCACATGGAAAATCATTAAGAACTCAAGAAATCAGTTTTAAAAACTGTCATACCAAGGAAATTCATCAAAAACAAAATCATTACCTAAAAATCCATCTAGTTGCATAAAACCTGAATTTAAAATCCATCCTTCAACATTTCACTAGTAATTTTGTAGCCTCTTACTACCTGCATTTCATCCTTTCTCGAAAATTCTAATAGCCTTTTTTGCTAGCTTTGTTGAATCATGGATAACAATGTAACATCAACATCCGTAGATAACTCCCTTAACCAATATTCTCAAACTGTCAATTTTGTTGATCAACTAGTAAAGACTACCTAAAAAGTCAACTTATTATAGTTAAACTAGAAGAAATAAACTAAATTTTATGGAAATTCCAAATTGAAACTGCCATTTAAGAGTATGGCCTAGAAAGATTCATCTATGATACTCTAACCATCCCACCATTATATGTAATTGATTAACAAATCGACTCATAAATAATGAGAAGTATGTAAATTAAATATAATAAGCAAAACAGACTGATAAGTGCATGGTTACCATCATCAATATTTTGTAACAATTTAATATCACAAGTCATTGGGTGCAATATTGCCGATGAGATATGTATAATCTTGAAAAGAATTTCAATTCATAGTCTATAATCAAGATTATAGATTATAGAAGGCAACTACAGAATAAAAAAAAGATAACTATAGCGTGAGAGAATACCTATTAAAGGTTAAAACATTGTGTAATTAACTTAGGGAAATTGGGCACAAAATATCTAATTCTAAATAAGTATTGAAAGTATTAAATGGTTCAAGTGATGAATATGAGGCAGTTGTTGCAATAATTTATTCATAGAAAGTTACACCTCATATGGAAGAAGTTCGCTTAATTCTTTTATTTCACAAAGCGAGAATAGAAATAAAAAGATATCAAGAATCAGATTTGTCGATCAAATATGCCAATAGTTACGAAAATAAAGATCAAAGGTCAAACCACCCAATACAAAGGGGTGGATATAACAATAGGTCAAAAGGCATAGGTAGAACAAACAACAACAATAGACTAAAATGCCAAATATGCGAAAAAGTGGGTCACATTGCATTTAAGTACCACATCAGATTTAGCAGAACTTTTCACCTAACTAGATCGCCGACAGTCAAAGAAATATCAACCTAAATGCTAACATAGCACAAGTTCAGCATGATCAAGGTGTGTAGGTTGACAACAAAAAAACTCTCAATTGAAATGAAGTAACCAAAATTGATTACATAGTGGTGAACATTGGTACCCAGATATACGGGCTACAAATCATCTAACTAACAAGCTTGATAACTTGAATCTTAGATGCAATGAATACAAAGGTAAGCCATCCGTGTGCATTTGAAATGGTAAGCCAATAAACATCACTCATACTAGTAATGGTCATATAAAAGGAACTAAACAGTTAATCATTAATAATTTGTTAAAGGTTCATGATGTAACGTCCCGGAAAAAGCCGATCTTGGTTATTCGATATACAACACATATCTAACATCCAAGGATCAAAAATACCGGTAGTTAATGAAAGAAATTAGAGGGTGAGGATAGATAAGATAGAAACTTAGAATAGAAGAAGAAGAAGAACATACAACATCAGAGTAAACACGAATCTCACAGCGGAACAAATAAATAAATTTCATAACATAACTTTGAAATATAAATCTGTACTTGAATATAAATATCATTTCCAAAGTACAGCACTTACAACACAGCGGAAAAACCATAGCTATATAATTCTGAAGCCTCCTGCTCCAGCTCTTCAAGTATCCGTAAATCCTAACTACTTGACTGCCCATACAAAATTGGGCACCCAAGAGTTTAGGGAAAACAAAACAAAATAAACTCCGGGTCAGTCATGTGACTGGTGTGAGTAAACTCAAATTATTTGATTTAACTTTCAAAATACTTTTGAAACAAAGGATAATCATAAAACCGATCCACACATAAACACATATGGTTTTTACCTTACGATAACCTAAATCATTAGTAAAACAATATTATCCTGATATTATAATAATGTCTAACACAAGTAATATCAGTCTAGTAGAAACGCTTGCATCTAACGTTCTACATATATAATATACAATCAAAACCGCGGGCTCTTATTTGGGGAATGGATTCCAACTACGACAAGGAATGGATCCACCTTCCGCTCAGTGTACTCTAGAAGCGATACATTGGAGTTCAACAAGAACATCTTGCAACTCGGCCACACATGACCGACCACTCATTTCGCTTGACTGTATCGAATATATTGTCACCTTATGTTTGGTGAACCAACATAACCATTCCCGGGAGATACAGAATTGAAAGAAGTAACGAATATGAATATTCTCTAGATGGTGACAATTTACCCTACTTGGTTACGAACCACTTAGCCATGCTGCCTGCCCGATTTCTGTCATTTCCCAGTTGATGAGGCTCGAGGTCAAAACGTATCTTTGAACAGACACTCCCCCATTTACTTCGAATGCCACATCATCATACTCGTCAAATCACAAATTGATTTCCCCAAAAATACCACTGGTGTAAGCTAAGAGAAATGAATTCCTCCGCCACCAACGTAAATATGTTTGAAACGATCAACTTACGTGATCTACCAGATATACTCTGTCAAACATTCGTCCATTCAAGTTGTCCTGGGACTGGACAAACCGAAAGCACCATTCCGTACACCCATCCTAGGCAATCTCTACCTAGGACTTATACAATAGCCCTTGCACTTTACTCCGTCTTCAATTTGCCTTCGTTCTATTTGATTCGAAATGCTAACGCCCATACGGAGTGGTTCTTCGGATAAGAATCCAACCGGTCTCTCCGTATTGACGACGGAAAAATGGTCTAAACTTTGATAGTCTGTGATTTAGCTATCAAAGAAAAACACGTGCGCAAACAACGATATTATTTCCAGATGGAAATTTTATCGATCAATCATCATTTAACATTTTATCTCTTTAGTTCATTAATTTACTTATCTCCTGTTTCCATATATTCTAGATTCTTATTTTCTGCTATTAAAAAACATTTCTGATTCTTATTTGGAAAACATTTCCAAAACTCCTTCACTGGATTTAAACTGATGTTTAAATCAAACATCGACATGCCAACTCAAACCATTTCACTCATTAACTAAATTCACTTAACCATCATTCACTATCAAACCTTACCATTCCTTAGTTAAGAAGGAAGTCAATCAAGTTGGGGTATAATTACCTCTCATACCTTAACTGAACAACGTTTTAACTTCGAAATAGTCAAAGTTTATCTTTTAAATCTTTAACAAACTTCCTTACGTAACTCTCTTTCGAATAAATCTCTATTCGATAACTCTTTCCTTCGAATAAACTATATTCGATAATCTCTCTTCTTCGAATAACCTATATTCGAATAACTCTATTCAGTTAACACTATTTGATTAACTCTAATCGATTTACTCTTATAAGTTAGCTCTATTTGATTAACTCAATTCTATTAACTCTATTTGATTAACTCTATTGGATTAACTATATTTGATTTACCCTACTAGATTAACTCTATTCAATTAACTCTAACTAATTTACTCTTATCAATTAACTCCTTTCGAATAAACTATATTCGATTAACTCCTTTCGAATAACTAATATTCGATTAACTCCTTTCAAATAACTAATATTCGATAATTCCTTTCGAATAAATAATATTCGATAATTTCTCTCGAATAACTAATATTCGATAATTTCTTTCGAATAACTAATATTCGATAATTTCTTTCGAATAACTAATATTCGATAATTTCTATTGAATAACTAGTATTTGATAATTTCTTTCGAATAACTAATATTCGATAATTTCTTTCTCTATTCGAATAAACTATATTCGATTAATTCTCTTATTCAATAACTCTTTCTTCGAATAAACTATATTCGAATAACTCTAATCCGACTAACTCTAATTCAATTAACTCTATTCGAATAACAAATATTCGACTGACTCTTGTTCGATTAATGTGAAAACAAGGAATTCCGCTTGATTTGAATCAATCGCTAAATGGTCAAGACCGTTGGAAACCCCTGATTGCTTTGAGAACACGACAGATCTGAATGCAAACAGAAGAACATTTCATTGTTAATTACAACAATTTCATCAGAATACAAGAATATACAGAGTATAAATCAATATTACACATTCGATAAATATCAGAGATTACAATACATTACATAGCAGCGGAAAATAATACAAAGCACAACTGAAGGAGATATACGGATACAGAGCTTTCCGGATATCATTCCAGCTGTAAACCAGGATCCTGCGAATATAAATTTGCAAAACCAAAACTACTAGCTGCCCGTGTCAAAATAAGGGCACCCAGAGTTTAGGTTAAAACAATAAACTCTAGGTCAGTCATGTGACTGGTGTGAGAACTAAAATAGTTATTAATCTTTATTTTAAAGTTAGGTAAATCAAGGGACCACGACGTATAACACGGAAAGGGTTTCCTCCCAAGAACACCAGTGCATAAAACAACAGCGCAATGCTAAATAAAGAAAAATGAAGCTATTATAAGACCCAGGTCCCATCACACAATGCAACGCAAACCGGAGGATAGGGTTTTAACCTTATAACAGCCAAGAATGCTTGGTACGTGAAATTTCATGTTTATTATATCTATAAGTGTAGAGTGTATAAAACAACTTCAAATCATAAGTATCAATCATAGACGACATAAATGCAACATACCACTATGTCGCCATATATAGGTTTACAATCAAAACCGCAAAGTCACGTATTGGAAGTTGGGTTTCCATCTGTGAACCGAGGCCAGGGATCGTTCTCTGCCGATTCGAGAGCCTCTATCCCGTCCCTCAGGCAAGCGCGCAGACAAGCCTTGGATCGTCAGGGCCGGTCCACCGATGTGGATTATTATGCCCGAACACTGCGTTTCCCCTCCCTTTGGGGCGTAAATGAGCCAAATGACTCCATCGGCTCCACATAGTCACCGATATATCCGAATCGCCTCGCAACAGCAACAACCAAACAGGTGAAAATAATATAAATGTCAGGGCTGGTAGGTCACTGACACCACCCTAGCAAGAAAGAAACGCATGCCCTCCCTGATGTCCTATCCCGTTTCTGGTTCACAACCGGGGTGTGAAGCTCGCGAATCAACACTACATAAAGTTATGCCACACAGGCGGTGCTTTGATCATCAACCACAAGACTCTGCTTTTCAACAAAAGCCTTGATCATTTGCCACTTAGGTATGCCACACAGGCAATTCACTCTATGCGATTGATATCCATCAATATATAACCCCTGGGCTCGTACGTCTCAGAGAAGGGCGTTAAGCAAGAGAATAAATTCTCCGCCGCCAAACAGATATATATTTAATAGAAATCAATCACACACAATAAAATCCAATGTCAGACACACAGTCCATTTACAAGTTCGTTCTGGGTCTGAACGAAACCAGAGGCACCTTGTACCTCGCATATCCATCGATCTCCAAGTACGTCTGGACGATCACTAACCGATTCCCTCCTCTTAGGTGTACAGCTCAATCAAGATCATCAGTAATCACCCAAACGATGTGTTGACCTCCGGTCTTCGACCGCCGTCTTCATCCTCGACACATCGTCGAATCAGTTATTCAGAATGGGATAACCCCGGTCTTTCTGAATAACTCGCGTATATAATAAACAAGTGTTACATAAACACAACATACGCCTCATTCCAATTCAGAATATTCTTTTATTCAAATATTCTTATAATTTGGGAAAGGTTCCCATTAATTTTATCAAAGATAAATTCTTTAAATTTATTCTTTAATCTTCTTTTGAATATCAATTCAAACTAGTCGGGATTAGCGAACCACACCGAAGTAATCATTTATTTTATTTCCCAATCCCAACCTATTCATCCCATGAAGTAAAACTGGTCATACTTCATATCTAACACCACGGTGTTATCGGTGAATTCAATTACCATTTCACGTTCAAATCTAATTAAAGATTTAACTATCGCCTGGAGCAAAACTGGTGATACTCCATTCTCGATCATTTCAATCTAATTAAAGATTCATTAAAACTCCATTTGGTTTTAATCTTCCCAAAATTCAATATTAATGATTGTTTAGCTTGGGAAATCATATCCTGTCTTTAACTGGGTTAAAGAACCAATGTCATTTAAAACACCGTTCACGATAATCCCAAAAATCAATTCCAACTCAATTCCAATTAAATATTATTTAATTGGTATACTTCATTAAATCTAAATAAAAAGATTTAATCTTTTTCTCAACTGGGTTTAAGAGCAGTGTTAATAAAGACACCATTCACAACAAACCCAAATCTCATTTGATATTAAATACAAGGCTCTGAATAGAAAATATATCGGCTTATATTCAATATCAAATTCTTCGACCAACAAATATCGTATTGGAAATAACGATATAAATATATCTTTCAAATTTCCATCACAATATATGTATAATCAGGAAATCCAACATCGAAATATTCCAAAGACAATTTTGATTCAAATCCATTCCAATTCAATTATTGGAAATTCTGGTTACTTTTAAAACCTTTTCAAATCCAATTTATTTATTTCAAAAATAAATGGATTATAATTCTTGTTCAAAACTAGTTCATTTCAATAAAAATCTATTTTTATCTTTTCAAATTTGGAATTTTTCATCTCAAATCTTCACAAATCATTTCTTATGATTTTACACAAATTATTACTATTTTTAATAATTTTATCAAGACCCGTACAGTCGATTTCCATTAACGGCCATCGAACTGCACTTACAGCGACCTTTTCCAAATTTGATTTGGACATAATTCCAAATCCAACCGTTAGATTACTAATATTCTTTAGAAAGCTCTTTTCGATACGAACCCAACGGTTCCGGTTTTAGGAGAATCCGACGATCGGATCTCCCGTAATGTCCATTCGAAGTCAATGGTCGAAATTCGCGAACTACCGCGGCGCGTTCTATTCAGGCCATTATATATATAATATATATATATATTTCTTCGATTTCCTTTTAAAATGTATTTTATAAATCGTTTTAAATTCGTTTTCGAAACGATTTCAACTTCATATTCAATTTCTAATCAAAATTGAACATACGATATCATTAATCTATAAATGATAATATTTTCAAAACGTTATATTTTGAAAGCACTTCCTTTTCTGTATTCATTATAAAAATGAATAAAATCGATATAAATATCGTTCGTGTCAAAATGGCGCATATCTAACCAACATGGCTTTATACATTTCAATAACTTTATTATTCTATTCAACAAATGAATATTTTCTTCAACACATGAATATATATTTTTATTCAACACATGAATATATATTTTTATTCAACACATGAATATTTATTCTATTCAACACATGAATTTATATTCTATTCAACACATGAATTTATATTACTATTCAACACATGAATATTTATATTATAATATTCCTTATATTCCATATTGGAATGAGGCCCAATCAATTACCATATAATGTTAATTATATGGATTCTCTACAACACATGTATATAATAGCAACGATAAATCACCAACTATCATCCAAAGTGCACCATGCAACTGCATAAGCATTAAATACAAATAATTAATGCTTACACAGTCTGTCAACCCATCGATTGACATACAACTAAATAATCGGGATTAGTGTACGTCGAATATCATCCCAATACCCGTGTGGGGTTTCAAATCAACAAACATAGATTTTACTTGTGCAGTTGGGCGATGTGTAAAATTTATCGTCCCAATCAATATCAGTCAAACGGGTGTACATAAACAAATCGTCCGATTTGTTTATAAATATTTATTTTATACACATGTTAAAAATTATATTTTTAACTATAAAATATTTTCCACTATGAAATATTTTATTTCATTCCACATCACATAATCAAATTTCACAACACAGCAATCAAACAAACAAGTCATCCATGGTCTGTGGACGACGGGTGTCGGGTGCTGCTAAGCACCTTCTGCATCCTAGTATATATATTTCAACTAGAAAATAAATTAAAAGTGAGGAGTTCTCACCGATTAGCTAAACCAAACGCAACGACTCATCATATGTAGGAAATCTTCGCCGTTCTCGCCTTTTGTCACTTTCGTCTACCGTATCCACTACATATATAAAAATCGCATTTTTATATTGTTGTCATGTCTATAAAAATCACATTTTTATACTGATACTATATAGATAAAAATTCTATTTTTATACCGCTACTATATAGATAAAAATTCTATTTTTATAACGGTGTTTATATAATAAAGATCATATTTATATCTCGTTAATCCATATATAAAAATCCTACCTTTCATGTATGATAAAAATTTTACCTTTCATATTATAAAAATCCAACCTTTATACAATAAAAATTATAACTTCTTGTTTTAAAATTCATAAAACTCAGATTTTTAAATTGGTTAACCTAGACTGAATATTTAAATTAACTAAGACAAGACAAAATAAAATGAAATGAAAAGAGCTTTGCTGGGTTTAAGATGTGCAGAAGGTGGTCGGGGGAGGCTCTGGCCGGCGGACGCCTGCGGGTGGCGTTGGGGTGCGCCATAGTGGCAGTTTTCTGCTGTGGGGGCGTTGGGGTGCGGATTCTTCAATCGGGAGAGGAGTAGGAGATGGAGGATGAAGGGGATCAGAAGGAGGAGCGATGGGGGGGAGGGGGGTTTCTCGCCGGAGGCGGCGCGCGAGGGGGAGGGCTGACGTGGCTAGCGGCGCTAGGGTTCGAGCGTTCCCTTTTTTTCTTTTTCTGTAAAACAATGGGAGGGAGAGAAGTAGAGGGGAGAGAGAAACCAAGGGGGTGTTTATAAAAAAAAAAATATTAATATTTTATTTAATTTATTTTATAAAGGGGTTGGCTTATTGTTCGGACTCCAATCGAGACCCAACGACTGTCGGCCCTAGATAATTACCCCCATTCCGAACACAACGGGATATGTTTCATAACCCAGTTTAGCTGTTACGCTCAGTTTCCGTCAAAATCAAAATATAAATCTATATATTGAATTTGAACGCACATTTCAATTTACCGGGGCCACATACGGACTCTAAAAATTACAGAAAAATTATTTCTAGCTTCGTATTGATGATACAGTCCTAACACAACTAATTTCGTCAAATTCTGAGATTGTTTGAAAATGGCCATTTTCCAGTCGATCGAAATTGATTGAAATTGACAAAACACGTTTTACTTCGCCACACTCACATATTGATTCATAAAATTACGAATTTTCAAACCTAGCAATAATTTGACATCACGGATCCAACAAAAGTGGTTTCATCAAAAACCGAGGTCGTTTGCAAAATTTCCATTTTTAAAGGCTAGAATTCCATAGCGACTATTCTGAAATTTCAACTGGGCATAACTTTTTATCCCCGCTATGAAATTTCAATTTTCCGGATTCGTTGGAAAGATATTCTCAAATAGATTCAAATATTTTTGGTTTCACTAAAATCCGGTTTATTTTGAATCATGTACATTCATTTGAACTATGAAATCGAATTTTCGAACTACCGCGCATTTTTAATTCCTTTTATAAATTAAAATAAATAATTATATTCTAACGATGATTCAAATAAATATTTTCATTCTAATTCTATTCAAAATAAATTTCTCGTCGTTATTATTTAAAATAATCCATTTTAAATATTCAAAATTCATTAAAATTGACAATTTTTTTTTAATTGGCTCAGATTTCCGGGTTATTACAATCTCCCCCACTTAAAACTTTTCGTCCCCGAAAAGGAATGAAGCCGAAAGTTGTTTTACAAATCAACTCAACTTTCATTATTTTCATTATGGCTTAAGTTCTTCAACTTTTCAGTTTCTAAGAACTTTTCAAATTTTTTCAGAAATTTGGCTAACACCCTAAATTTTCGAAAAATTTCGCCATAACCTCCCCAGCATCTGGAGCTTTGGGATATTTCAAATAGCCTCCCATGGCCCTCACCAATCCAAAAAGAAAAAGAAACAACCAAGCGGCTAGCCAATCGGCTCATAAAATCATAAAATCCCCAAGAAATACAATAAACATGTACCTATTTGTCGGGCAAACAATTTTATTCCTATTCTCTAGCCTCCTTGCTATGACCTGTTCAATGTAAGTACATGTATATGCATGCAAATGCGACTAATTTTCAATACAACTCAATATCTGGTTCAATTTGGCTAAAGGTTCAACATTTAATTAATCAAACAAAAATCAAACAACACAATCAGCAATCAATTAGTTGATTAGCTTTTCAAATTCATAACTTGGATATATAGTCAAAAAATCAGATTTTTTATGCCAAATCACAACAATAAGCCCTACCTAGCTTTGGTTCTCACACCAGTCAATTGGAGATATATAGTTATCCCACTTTCGAAACTCGAACACAACAGTGATGATGGGTACTCATCATCAGAATCATTCCCGGGCGACTACAGTGCGATTCTATATCTATCCAGTATATTAAAACTTCAAATACACGAGGATCAGACGTATGCGCAAAATATTTATATACTAGATTGTCCAAATCAATATAAATAAATATTCAAATACGAATAATTGAATTAAATTTTCAAAAAAAAAACTTGTTTTCACTTTTATTTTTAAAACACTACTCTTAACACTCGTTCTAGGATACTACTAATCCCATCTCTAACGAGTCATTCTCATAGGATATTACTAATCCAATCTCTGATGAATTCTTTTGCTTGGTTCTAATGTGTCTTGTTCTCCAAGCTCTGTAAACCAAAGCTCTGATACCAAATGTGACAACAAGGAATTCCGCTCGATCCGAATCAATCGCTAAACCGACCAAGACCGTTCAAAACCCCTGATTGCTTTGAGAACACGACATATCGGAACGCAAACAGAAGAACATTTAATTGTTAATTACAACAATTCCATCAGAATACAAGAATATACAGAGTATAAATCAATATTACACATTCGATAAATATCAGAGATTACAATACATTACATAGCAGCGGAAAATAATACAAAGCGCAACTGAAGGAGATATACGGATACAGAGCTTTCCGGATATCATTCCAGCTGTAAACCAGGATCCTATGAATATAAATCTGCAAAACCAAAACTACTAGCTCCCCGTGTCAAAATAAGGGCACCCAGAGTTTAGGTTAAAACAATAAACTCCAGGTCGGTCATGTGACTAATGTGAGAACTAAAACAGTTATTAATCTTTATTTTAAACTAAGGTAAATCAAGGGACCACGCCGTATAACACGGAACGAGTTTCCTCCCAAGAACACCAGTGCATAAAACAACAGCGCAATGCTAAATAAAGAAAAACGAAGCTATTATAAGACCCAAGTCCCATCCCACAATGCAACGAAAACCGGAGGATAGGGTTTTTACCTTATAATAGCCAAGAATGCTTGGTACGTGAAATTTCATGTTTTATAATTACTATAAGTGTATAGTGTATAAAACAACTTCAAATCATAAGTATCAATCATAGACGGCATAAGTGCCCCATACCACTATGTCGCCATATATAGGTTTACAATCAAAACCGCAATGTCACGTATTAGAAGTTGGGTTTCCATCTGTGAACCAAGGCCAGGGATTGTCCTCTACCGATTCGAGAGCCTCTAGCCCGCCCCTCAGGCAAGCGTGCAGACAAGCCTTGGATTGTCAGGGCCGGTCCACCGATGTGGATAATTATGAACACTGCGTTTCCCCGCCCTTTGGGGGCGTAAATGAGCCAAATGACTCCGTCGGCTCCACATAGTCACCGATATATCTGAGGCGCCTCGCAACAGCAACAATCACACAGGTGAAAATAATATAAATGTCAGGGCTGGTAGGTCACTTACACCACCCTAGCTAGAAAGAAACGCATGCCCTCCCTGATGTCCTCTCCCGTTTCTGGTTCACAACCGGGGTGTGTGGCTCGCGAATCAACGCTACACAAAGCTATGCCACACAGGCAGTGCTTTGATCATCAACCACAAGACTATGCTTTTCAACAAAAGCCTTGATCATTTGCCACTTAGGCATGCCACATAGGCAATTCACTCTATGCGATTGATATCCATCAATATATAACCCCTGGGCTCGTACGTCTCAGAGAAGGGCGTTAAGCAAGAGAATAAATTCTCCGCCGCCAAACAGATATATATTTAATAGAAATCAATCACACAGAATAAAATCCAATGTCAGACACACAGTCCATTTACAAGTTCGTTCTGGGTCTGAACGAAACCGGAGGCACCTTGTACCTCGCATATCCATCGATCTCCAAGTACGTCTGGACAATCACCCACTGATTCCCTCCTCTTGGGTGTACAGCCCAATCAAGATCTTCAGTAATCACCCAAAAGATGTGAAGACCTCCGGTCTTCGACCACCGTCTTCATCCTCGACACATCGTCGAATCAGTTATTCAGAATGGGATAACCCCTGTAATAACCCGGAAATCCGAGCCAATTAAAAAATTTTATTTTGGCAATTTTGATGAATTTTGATTATTTAAAATGAATTATTTTAAATAATAACGACGAGAAATTTATTTTGAATAGAATTAGAACGTATATATTTATATAGATCGTCGTTAGAATATAAATATTTACTTTAAATTATAAAAGGAATTGAAAATGGCGCGGTAGTTTGAAATTTCGATTTCAAAGTTCAAACGAATGTATAGGATTCAAAATAAACCGGATTTTAGTGAAACCAAAAATATTTGAATCTATTTGAAAATATCTTTCCAACGAATCCGAAAAATTGAAATTTCATAGCGGGGATAAAAAGTTACGTCTAGTTGAAAATTCAGAATAGTCGCTATGGAATTTTGGGCCCTTAAAAATGGAAATTTTGCAAACAACCTCGGTTTTTGACGAAACCACTTTTGTTGGATCCGCGATGTCAAATTATTGCTAGGTTTCAAAGTTCATAATTTTCTGAATCAATATGTGAGCGAGGTGAAGTAAAGAGTGCTTTGTCAATTTCGATCGACCAGAAAATGGCCATAATTGGACGAAATTAGTTTTGTTAGGACCGTATCGTCAATACGAAGCTAGAAAATATTTTTCGGGAATTTTTAGAGTAAATATATGGCCCTGGTAAATTGAAATGTGCGTTCAAATTCAATATACATTGATTTATATTTTGAATTTGATGAAAACTGATTGTAACAGCCGAATTGGCTTGCGAAACATATCTCATTGTGTTCAGAATGAGAGTAATTAGCTAGGGGCAACAGTTGTTGGGTTTGATTTGGAGTTCGGATATAGAACCCTACTTTTTCAAATTTAAATTATTATTAAATAATTATATATATGCCCTTATCTCTAAGTCAAAACCCTAACCGACGGGCCAAAATTATCCATCGTGGTCAACCCTTCTTCCAATGCCCCCCTTTCTAATGATCGATCATGAACCCTTGATTGTTATCCCCTCAAAAATGCCGATCCATTCATCATCTCAGAGGGTCTTCAACGTAGAGCCTCTCGAGCTCGTCCAGCTTGTTACGTTGACCGACGATGTCGAGGTATCGACGAACGAGGTGGCCTGGAGCTCCATTGGAAGCCTCGTCATTCTAAGCCAGAGAACAGGTGGAGAAGACCACCGAGCTGCTCCCTCTTTCAGGTGAAGGAAGAGGATGGAACGGTGGTGTGGGGGAAGGCCGCCGATCATCTTCATGTGGCCTTGGCTGTCGTTGGCGAGGAGAGAGAACGGATGGTATGGGTTGGGGCGACTTCAGAAAATTAACAGTAAGTATATTTTCTTTTGTTTTTCAATTTTAAAAAATGTCATTAACAATGGTTTAAAATCAGATTTTAATGTATATTCATTATTTTGAAAATATAAAATACTTTGTTTTGAAAATATAAAATACTTTTATTTGAAAATATAAAATACTTTGTTTTGAAAATCAAATAGTGAGCAGCATAAAAATATGATTTTTATATTATAGAAAGAATAAAAATATGTTTTTTATATTATAGAAAGGATAAAAATATGATTTTTATATTATAGAAAGAATAAAAATATGATTTTTATATTATAGAAAGTATAAAAATATGATTTTTATATCGGTAGAATATTAAAAATATGATTTTTTTATGTATAGAACCTCATATTAAAAATGTGATTTTAATATGAACAGCGTGGAGAAGACTGCGTTGGAAGTGCGGGCAGATCCAGACTGTTCTGAATTTCAAAAATAAAACGGCGGAGTGGAACCCTCTGTGAGAACTTCTCACCTTTATTTATTTCTAGTTTGAAATATATACTAGGATGCAGACGGTGTTTAGCAGCACCCGACACCCGTCGTCCACAGACCAAGGACGGCTTGTTTGTTTAATTTCTGTGTTGTGAAATTTGATTGTGTGGTTTGGAATGAAATAAAATATTTTATAGTGGAAAATATTTTATAGTCAAAAATATAATTTTTAACCTGTATATGAAATAAATATTTATAAACAAATCGGGCGATTTGTTTATATACACTGATTTGACTAATATTGATTGGGACGATAAATTTTACACATCGCCCAACTGCACAAATAAAAATATGTGTTTGTTGATTTGAAACCCCACACGGGTATTGGGATGATATTTGACGTACACTAATCCCTATTGTTTAGTTATATGTTAATCAATGGGTTGACAGACTGTGTAAACATTAATTATTCATATTTAATGCTTATTCAGTTATGTGGTGCACCCTGGATGATGGTTGATGATTTATCGTTGCTGTTATATACATGTGTTGTAGAGAATCCATATAATTAACGTTATATGGTAATTGATTGGGCCTCATTCCAATTTGGAAAATTAGAAATATAAATTGATGTGTTGAATTGAAAATAAATTCATGTGTTGAATTCAAAATAAATATTCATGTATTGAATAAAAATATATATTCATGTGTTGAAGAAAATATTCATTTATTGAATAGAATAACGAAGTTATTGAAATATATAAAGCCGTGTTGGTTAGATATGCACCATTTTGACGTGAACGATATTTATATCGATTATATTCGTTTTTATAATGAATATAGAAAACGAAGTGATTTCAAAATATAACATTTGAAAATATTATCATTCGTATATCGATGATGTGGAATATTCAGTTTTGACTAGAAATTGAATATGAAGTTGAAATCGTATTTAAAAACGAATTTAAAACGATTTATAAAATACGTTTTGAAAGGAAATCGACGAAATATATATAATATATATATATATTATACATATAATGGCCTGAATAGAATGCGCCGCGCTGCGGCAGTTCGCAAATTTCGACCATTGTCTTCGAATGGATATTACGGGAGATCCGACCGTCGGATTCTCCTAAAACCGGAACCGTTGGGTTCGTATCGAAAAGAGCTAGAGATTTGAAATCTAACGGTTGTATTTGTAATTATGTCCAAATCTAATTTGGAAAAGGTCGATGTAAGTGCAGTTCGATGGCCGTTGATGGAAATCGACTGTACGGGCCTTGATAAAATTATTAAAAATAGTAATAATTTGTGTAAAATCATAAGAAATGATTTGGGAAGAATTGGGATGAAAAACTCCATATTTGAAAAGGTAAAAGTAGATTTTTATCGAAATGAACTAGTTTTGAACTAGAATTATAATTCTATTTATTTTTAAAATAAACAAATTGGATTTGAAATGGTTTTGAAAATAACCTGAATTTCCAATAATTGAATCGGAATGGATTTGAATCGAAATTGTCTTTGGAATATTTCGATGTTGGATTTCGTGACTATACAGATATTGTTATGGAAATTTGAAAGATATATTTATATCGTTATTTCTAATACGATATTTTTTGGTCGTAGAATTTGATATTGAATATAAGCCGATATATTTTTTATTCAGAGCCTTGTATTTAGTATCAAGTGTGATTCGGGTTTGTCGTGAATGGTGTCTTCATTAACAATGTTCTTAAACCCAGTTGAGAAAAAGATTAAATCTTTTATTTATATTTAATGAAGTGTACCAATTAAATGGTATTTAATTGGATTTGAATTTGAATTGATTTTTGGGTTTATCGTGAACAGTGTTTTAAATAACACTTGTTCTTTAACCCGATAATTAATGGAATGTGATTTTGGGTTGTCGTGAACGGTATCTTCAATAATACTGTTCTTATACCCAACGGAGTTAAGAGAATCAGAAACTAACTGGAGATTAGTTAAGTTGAATGGTTTCTTGGGTATTGATCTGATGTTGGTTTCGGCCTTCGGGGTTAATACTTAGGGAATTGCTCACTTGCTATTTTACGGTTAAAGGCTGATAGAATGGAATGTTATTTTGGGGTTTATCGTGAACCGTGTATTAAATGACATCGGTTCTTTAACCAGTTAAAGATTAGAACTAAGTGGAGTTTTAATGAATCTTTAATTAGATTGAAAAGATCGAGAATGGAGTATCACCAGTTTTGCTCCAGGCGATAGTTAAATCTTTAATTAGATTGGAAAGTGAAATGGTAATTGAATTTACCGATAACACCGTGGTGTTAGATATGAAGTATGACCAGTTTTATTTCGTAGGATGAATAGGTTGGGTTGGGAAATAAAATAAATGATTACTACGGTGTGGTTCGCTAATCCCGACTAGTTGAATTGATATTCAAAAGAAGATTAAAGAATAAATTTAAGGAATTTATCTTTGATAAAATTAATGGGAACCTATCCCTAAGAATGTGAAATTTAGCAACTAACTGAAGATTAGTTAAGATGAATGGTTTCCTGGGTATTGATCTGATGTTGGTCTCGGCCTTCGGGGTTAATATTTGGGGAATTGTTCCCTTACTAATTTACGGTTAGTGACTGATGAATTGGAATGAGGCGTATGTTGTGTTTGTGTAACACTTGTTTATTATATACGCGAGTTATTCGGAAAGACCGGGTTCATCCCATTCTGAATAACTGATACGACGATAAGTCGAACATGAAGACGGTGGTTGAAGACCGGAAGTCTTCACGTCGTTTGGGTGATTACTAATGATCTTGATTGGGCCGTACACCCAAGAGGAGGGAATCAGTTAGTGGTCGTCCAGACGTACTTGGACATCGATGGATATGCGAGGTACAAGGTGCCTCCTGTTTCGTTCAGACCTAGAACGAACTTGTAAATGGACTGCGTGTCTGACATTGGATTTTATTCTGTGTGATTGATTTCTATTAAATATATATCTGTTTGGCGGCGGAGAATTTATTCTCTTGCTTAACGCCTTTCTCTGAGACGTACGAGCTCAGGGGTTATATATTGATGGATATCCAACGCATGGAGTGAATTGCCTAAGTGGCATGCCTAAGTGGCAATTGATCAAGGCTTCTGTTGAAAAGCAAAGTCTTGTGGTAGATGATCAAAGCACAGCCTGTGTGGCATAGCTTTGTGTAACGTTGATTCGCGAGCCTCACACCCCGGTTGTGAACCAGAAACAGGAGAGGACATCAGGGAGGGCATGTGTTTCCTTCTAGTTAGAAGTGGCGTCAGTGGTTTGACACGTCCTAACGAGTTTGACTTATGTGGTTGTTGCTGTTGCGAGGCGCCTCGGATATATCGGTGACTATGTAGAGCCGATGGAGTCATTGGTTGGCTCATTTACGCCCCAAAGGCGGGGAAACGTAGTGTTCAGGCATAATAATCCACATCGGTGGATCGGCCCTGACAATCCAAGGGGCAGTTGCGGCTGTTCCTGAGGGGCGGACTAGAGGCTCTCGAATTCGGTGAGGACTATCTTCTGCCTCGGTTCACAGATGGAAATCCAACTTCCAATATGTGACTTTGCGGTTTTATTAGTAGAGCCTAGTATGGCGACATACTAGGATGGGGCGCTTATGCCGTCTGTGATTGATACTTATGATGTGAAATTGTTTTGACACTATACACTTATAGTAATAATAAAAGATGAAATTTCACGTACCAAGCATTCTTGGCTATTATAAGGTAAAAACCCTATCCTCCGGCTTGTGTTGCATTGTGTGATGGGACCTGGGTCTTATAATAGCTTCATTGTTCTTTATTTAGCATTGCGCTATTGTTTTATGCACTGGTATTCTTGGGAGGAAACCCGTTCCGTGTTATATGGTGTGGTCCCTTGATTTACCTAACTTTAAAATAAAGATTAATAACTGTTTTAGTTCTCACACCAGTCACATGACTGACCTGGAGTTTATTGTTTTAACCTAAACTCTGGGTGCCCTTATTTTGACACGGGCAGCTAGTAGTTTTGGTTTTGCAGATTTATATTCACAGGAACCTGGTTTACAGCTGGAATGATATCCAGAAAGCTTTGTATCCGTATATATCTTTCAGTTGTGTTTTGTATTATTTTTCCGCTGCGATGTATTTAAATGTAATTTAAATCTCTGATATTTTCTGTGTAATATTTGTTCATACTCTATATATTCTTGTATTCTGATGGAATTGTTGTAATATACAATGAAATGTTCTTCTGTTTGCGTTCTGATGTGGCTTGTCCTCAATTCAATCTGTGCTTTCCTTACCGGGGAAGTTAGGGTCGTCTCAACCCCGGTCTTTCTGAATAACTCGCGTATATGATAAACAAGTATTACACAAACGCAACATACGCCTCATTCCAATTCAGAATATTCTTTTATTCAAATATTCTTATACATTGGGAAAGGTTCCCATTAATTTTATCAAAGATAAATTCTTTAAATTTATTCTTTAATCTTCTTTTGAATATCAATTCAAACTAGTCGGGATTAGCGAACCACACCGAAGTAATCATTTATTTTATTTCCCAATCCCAACCTATTCATCCCATGAAGTAAAACTGGTCATACTTCATATCTAACACCATGGTGTTATCGGTAAATTCAATTACCATTTCACGTTCAAATCTAATTAAAGATTTAACTATCGCCTGGAGCAAAACTGGTGAAACTCCATTCTCGATCATTTCAATCTAATTAAAGATTCATTAAAACTCCACTTGGTTTTAATCTTCCCAAAAATCAATATTAATGATTGTTTAACTTGGGAAATCATATCCCCACTTTAACTGGGTTAAAGAACCAATGTCATTTAAAACACCGTTCACGATAAACCCAAAAATCAATTCCAATTCAATTCCAATTAAATATTATTTAATTGGTATACTTCATTAAATCTAAATAAAAAGATATAATCTTTTTCTCAACTGGGTTTAAGAACAGTGTTAATAAAGACACCATTCACAACAAACCCAAATCCCATTTGATATTAAATACAAGGCTCTGAATAGAAAATATATCGGCTTATATTCAATATCAAATTCTACGACCAACAAATATCGTATTGGAAATAAAGATATAAATATATCTTTCAAATTTCCATCACAATATTTGTATAATCACGAAATCCAACGTTGAAATATTCCAAAGACAATTTCGATTCAAATCCATTCCAATTCAATTATTGGAAATTCTGGTTACTTTTAAAACCTTTTCAAATCCAATTTATTTATTTCAAAAATAAATGGATTATAATTCTAGTTCAAAACTAGTTCATTTGGATAAAAATCTATTTTTATTTTTTCAAATTTGGAATTTTTCATCTCAAATCTTCACAAATCATTTCTTATGATTTTACACACATGATTACTATTTTTAATAATTTTATCAAGACCCGTACAGTCGATTTCCATCAACGGCCATCGAACTGCACTTACAGCGACCTTTTTCAAATTTGATTTGGACATAATTCCAAATCCAACTGTTAGATTTCTAATTTCTAATATTCGTTAGTAAGCTCTTTTCGATACAAACCTAAGGTTCCGGTTTTAGGAGAATCCGACGGTCGAATCTCCCGTAATATCCGTTCGAAGTCAATAGTCGAAATTCGCGAACTGCGGCGGCGCGGCGCGTTCTATTCAGGCCATTATATATATATAATATATATATATATATATTGATTTCCTTTCAAAATGTATTTTATAAATCGTTTTAAATTCGTTTTCGAAACGATTTCAACTTCATATTCAATTTCTAATCAAAATTGAACATTCGTTATCATTAATCTATAAATTATAATATTTTCAAAACGTTATATTTTGAAATCTCTTCCTTTTCTATATTCGTTATAAAAATGAATAAAATCGATATAAATATCGTTCACGTCAAAATGACGCATATCTAACCAATATGTCTTTATACATTTCAATAACTTTGTTATTCTATTCAACAAATGAATAATTTCTTCAACACATGAATATATATTTTTATTCAACACATGAATATATATTTTTTGTAACAACCCGGAAAATCTGAACCAGTTTGAAAATTTTAAATTGGCTATTTTAGTGGATTTTAAATATTTAAAATAAATATTTTAAATAATAACGACGAAAAGTAAGTTTGAATCGACGTTTGAAAATAAATATAATTAAATTCTAATTATAAACAAGGCCTGAAATGGCGCGATAGTTTCAAAATTTGAATTCAAACTTTGACTGACTGTACCGGGTGCAAAACAAAACGGATTTGAGTGAAACCAAAAATATTTAAATCTTTTAGTGAATATCTTTCTAACGAATCTGAAAAATCGAAGTTTCGTAGATGGAAGCAAAAGTTATGGCCAAATGAATTTTCAGAAAGGTCGCTATAGAGTTTATATAGACCGTGAAAATGGCCATTTTGCAAACGACCTCAGAATTCGACGAAACCACTTTTGTTGCATCCGGGATGTTAAATTATTGCTAGGTTTCAAATTTCATAATTTTTGAAGCTAGTATGTGAGCGTGGCAAAGGAAAATGTGTTTGGTTGATTTCTATTAAATTGGATCGACCAGAAAAGGGCCATTTTTCAAACGACCTCAAAATTCGACGAAACTAGTTTTGTTGGGACCGTATCGTCAAAACATAGCTAGATTTATTTTTCGGGGATTTTTTAGAATCAGTATGTGGCCCCGGAAAATTGAAATGTACGTTCAAAATTAAATATTGAATGTTTTATATTTTAATTTGAAGGAAAACTGACTGAAACATTCGAATGGGCCTTCGAAACATATCCCATTGTGTTCGGAATAGGGGTATTTGGCTAGGGACAACAGTCGTTGGGTTTGGATTAGTGTTCTGTGTGAAAGAGGGTATTTTAGAAATTTAAAAATATATAAATTAATAAAAAATATCATTGGTCAAACTATTCTTTCTCTCTCCCTGACAACAGCCGATCGACGACGGAAAGCATCCAAACCTTCCCCCTCCGATTCCTCCTCCTACACGCAGTAAAAAACCATGCTCCTTTGGAGATTTTTGTAGTGCTATCAACGATCTTCAAATCCATATATAGTTTGTATTTTTTCGTGACCTATAGAGCTCGAATCGAGCTCGGGAAGTTCGAGGCTTTCAGCCACCGCCGCCGACAGCTGGTACCACCGTGTGGGCCCACTTCCCCCGGCGCCAGAGCACCTCTTCTCCCCCTTCGACACTGCATTGCCCGATCCTCTTCAAGCTTCACGGATTTGGAGTAAAATCGATCCCTAGTTTTGAAAAAATCAGCTGAGGTACGGCCTAATTTAATTTCATCTATATTATAGCACTTTAAAGCGCTACGGTTTTTGATTTCACTGTAAAAATCATATCTTTTTCGTTTGTTGACGAAATTCAGTGAAACAAAAGACAATGGACTCGTGTGGACGCCTTCTGCATTCTCGAAGAGACCGCATATTTTTCTGAGCCTTCTGCTATTTTTGGTGGAGTGGAACCCAATGTGAGATTTCTAAATTATAAACGATATGGAAAACGATGATGTATAAATTATATAGTCGATGTATGAGTTATATAAGCGTTGTACACATCTTGTATAAGCGTTGTATAAGTTGTACGGTCGATGTATAAGTTATATATGCGTTGTAAAAATTATATATGTGTTGAATAGAAGTGTAATTTACTTATATAAATTAATAAATATATATACGCCCCTTGTTCACAAACCATGGACGATATCTATTGGTTGTGATTGGTGTAAAAATTGGTTGATAGCGAATGATTGATTAGAATTGTTTGTGGTTGAAATTGATTGATTGTGGTTGAAAAACACCCGTTTGTGGTTGAGAATTATTTGGTTGAAACCACATAGGATTAGTTTGTGGAAATTGAAAAAAAAATATACATGTCGCCTACGTGCGAATTAGATGCATGAAATCCCTATTGTCAAAAGCTGCGAGGCTTTAAGGTAGAGTTAAGAGCCGTACTAGAGACGGCCCCGGTTTTAACTACCCTGCCGTTATGCTGCCGAAATTTTCTGAAATATTCATGTGTTAGAATTATTTTCATTTGTTGAAATTATTTCATATGTTGAAACCACCTTCATGTGTTGAATAGAAATTCATTCGTTGAATAGAAATTCATGTGTTGAATGGTATTCGTGTTTGAAATAAATTGTTTTATAATAAAAATCATATTTTTATCATCTATATGAACTATATAAAATAGTCGTGTTTTGAAAAAAATTGTTTTGCAATAAAAATCACATTTTTACTATATACATGAATCGTTATAAATAGTGAAGTGTCGAAATAAATGTCAGTGGGATAAAAATATCATTTTTATCAAATGTATGAAAAGAAAATAGTTTTGAAATCGAAGAATTGATTATATTTTTATATATATATAATTGAAATATATCGAATAACGAAGCTGCTGTTCATGTTTTGAAACCGTGATTTCAAACGATTAGTGCGGGAGATCCGACCGTCGGATTTTCCCGAAACCGAAACCGTTGGGTTCGCCTTGGAAATATCTTTCCAACGACACTCACTTTGTGATTATCCAACAGTTGGATTGTATGGAATGTTTAATTCAAATCTGAAGAAAAATAGCACCAGAATCGATTAAATTTATATACATATAAATATAATCATATTAAATCGAATAACGACGCTGCAGTTCGTATTCTGAAATCGAAACTTCAAACGAGTGCACCGGGAGATCCGACCGTCGGATTTTCCCAAAACTGGAACCGTTGGATTCGTTTTGAAAAGATCTTTTTAATGATGTAAAATTTGTGAAGATCCAATGGTTAGATTTTCAGATATGTGTAAATTAAATCTGAAGAAAAACAGCGCTACGGCCGCGTTATGGCCCGAAGCGTCGTTTGAATGAATTGGCTATAAATAAATAAATAAAAATAGCGATAAATCGTTATAAAATATTATAAACGAAATGGAATGGAAATAAACCGAATTTACCCGGTTTATTGAATATTTGATGGATGAATGTGAAATTTATAAACTAACTGGAGGTTAGCTAAGTCGGATGGTTTCCTGGGTTTTGATCTGATGTTGGTTTTGGCCTTCGGGGTTAATATTTGGGAAATCGTTCTCTTACTAATTTACAGTTAGTGAATAATGAATTGGAATGAAGCGTATGTTGTGTTTGTGTAGCATTTTTAATTATATACGCGAGTTGCTCAGAAAGACCAGGTTTATCCCATTCTGAATAACTGAATCGACGATAAGAAGTCGAGGAAGAAGACGGTGGTTGAAGACCGGAGATCTTCACCTCGGTTGGATGATAACTGATGTCCTGATTGGGAGGCATCCCGAAATATGGATAATGAGTGGTGATCGTCCAGACGTACGTGGAGATCGATGGGTATGCGAGGTACATAGTGCCTCCGGTTTCGTTCCGACCCAGAACGGACTTGTAAATGGACTGTGTGTCTGACATTGGATTTCATTCTGTGTGATTGATAGCCATTAGTTGCATGGTGTGAATTGCCTGTGTGGCATGCTAAGATGCAGTGATCAAGGCTTCCGTTGAAAAGCAAAGTCTTGTGGTTGATGATCAAAGCACCGCGTGTGTGGCATAGCTTTGTGTATAACGTGAATTCGCGAGCCTCACACCCTGGTATGAACCAGAAACGGGAGAGGACATCAGGGAGGGCTTGCGTCTCTTTCTAGCTCGAGGTGGTGTCAGTGCTTGAATTGGCTGATATTTATACTATTTCCACCTGTGTGTTTGTTGCTGTTGCGAGGCGCCTCGGTTTTATCGGTCGATCCGAGACCGATGGAGTCATTCGTTGGCTCGTTTGCGCCCCATAGGGCGGGGAGACGTATTGTTCAGGGTTTAAGTTTAATCCACATCGAGTGGACCGGCCCTGACGATCCAAGGGTCACTCGAGCTCTGACCCTGAGACATGGTAGGCTAGATTGTCTCGAAGTCGGTAAGGACTATCTTTTGCCTTGGTTCATGACGAAAATCCAATTTCCAAATACGACATGTGCGGTTTTGATTGTATACCTATATATGGCGAAATGATATATGGTACCCATGCCATCTATGATTGATACTTATGATTTGAAATTGTTGTTGAAACGTATTAACACTAGTAATAATATCAGATTCTTTTGTTTTATTCGTATCAAGCATGTTATAAGGTAAAACTCTATCCTCCGGTTTGCGTTGCATTGTGTGATGGGAACTGAGTCTTATAATGGCTTCATTTTTATAAAAAGCATCGCGATGTTTAAAAGATTTACTTGTTTTAAAGCAATGGCAATCCAATGGAGTAAACTAGTTCCGCGAAAGTGGCGTGGTCCTGTGATTAGCCATAGTATAAAATGTGTTAAGTAGATTTCTCATACCAGTCCCATGACCGACTCGTAGTTTGTTTCACTTACAAACCCGGGTGCCCCTTTTTCTACACGGGAAGCCTTGTGTTCAGGTTTTAGCAGGCTCTTTCTGGATAGCTGGAGCTGAAGATGGATTCTATCATTTATCTCTTTTATGCTGTTCAGCTCCTATTGTACATATTATGTTTGTTTTCCGCTGTAGACATTTATGTATAGCTGAACTGTATTTGTACTAGTTATGATCCTGTATACTGCGTAACTCTGATGATTATGTTTTTCCAGTGTATTATTTGTACATTATCTGGTGTATTTATTTATTTTTGTTCTGCTATTATCTGTTTATGTGTTATATTCCAAAGATTACCCTTGTCACCGTTAGTACGGGATTTGAGGACGTCACATTTTTATTCAACACATCAATATTTATCTATTCAACACATGAATTTATATTCTATTCAACACATGAATTTATAACGGTGTTTATATAATAAAGATCATATTTTTATCTCGTTAATCCATATATAGAAATCTTACCTTTCATGTATGATAAAAATCTTACATTTCATATTATAAAAATCCAACCTTTATACAATAAAAATTATAACTTCTTGTTTTAAAATTCATAAAACTCAGATTTTTAAATAGATTAACCTAGACTGAATATTTAAATTAACTAAGACAAGACAAAATAAAATGAAAAGAGCTTACAGCGAAATGGGGGGGAGGGGGTTTAAGATGCGCAGAAGGTGGTCGGGGGAGGCTCTAGCCGGCGGACGCCTGCGGGTGGCGTTGGGGTGCGCCACAATGGCGATTTTCTGCTGTGGGGGGTTGGGGTGCAGATTCTTCAATCGGGGGAGGAGTAGGAGATGGAGGAGGAAGGGGATCGGAAGGAGGAGCGATGGGGGGTTTCTCGCCGGAGGCGGCGCGCGAGGGGGAGGGCTGACGTGGCTGGCGGCGCTAGGGTTCGAGCGTTGCCTTTTTTTTCCTATAAAACAACGGGAGGGAGAGAAGTGGAGGGGAGAGAAAAACCAAGGGGGTGGTTATAAAAATATATATATTAATATTTAATTTAATTTATTTTCCAAAGGGGTTGACTTGTTGTTCAGACTCCAATCGAGACCCAACGATTGTCGCCCCTAGATAATTACCCCCATTCCGAACACAACAGGATATGTTTCGTAACCCAGTTCGGCTGTTACGCTCAGTTTCCGTCAAAATCAAAATATAAATCTATATATTGAATTTGAACGCAAATTTAAATTTATCGGGGCCACATACGGACTCTAAAAATTACAGAAAAATTATTTCTAGCTTCGTATTGACTATACGGTCCTAACAAAACTAATTTTGTCAAATTCTGAGATCCTTTGAAAAATGGCTATTTTCTAGTCGATCGAAATTGACTGAAATTGACAAAACACGTTTTACTTCGCCACGCTCACTTATTGATTCAGAAAATTACGAATTTTGAAATATAGCAATAACTTGACATCACGGATCCAACAAAATTGGTTTCGTCGAAAACCGAGGTCGTTTGCAAAATTTCTATTTTTAAGGGCCAGAATTCCATAGCGACTATTCTGAAATTTCAACTGGGCATAACTTTTTATCCCTGCTATGAAATTTCAATTTTTCGGATTTGTTGGAAAGATATTCTCAAATAGATTCAAATATTTTTGTTTTCACTAAAATCCGGTTTATTTTGAATCCTGTACATTCATTTGAACTATGAAATCGAATTTTTGAACTACCGCGCCATTTTCAATTCATTTTATAAATTAAAATAAATAATTATATTCTAACGACGATTCTAATAAAAATATTCATTCTATTTCTATTCAAAATAAATTTGTCGTCGTTATTATTTAAAATAATCCATTTTAAATATTCAAAATTCATAAAAATTGCCAAAATAAAAATTTTAAATTGGCTCAGATTTCCGGGTTATTATAATTAACTCTATTCGAATAACTCTAGTTCGATTTAACTCTAATCGATTAACTCAAATTGATTAACTCTAACTGGTTAACTATAACTCTAATCGATTAACTCTAACTGGTTAACTTTAACTGGTTAACTCTAACTCTCGATTAACTCCTCTAACTCATTTTGATTAACTCATTTTGATTAACACCTTTGATTAACTCTACATCCATATTCAGTTTCAACTGTCGATGTTGAAATCGATTCTTACTTCTCTATATAAGCCCTGACTTATATATTCTATTTATCCAATGATAAATATTTTATTTTATTTATAAAATATTATTTATAAATTAATATTCTTAATCTATTGGTTACAACAGATTCTATTTAAAATCTTTGCTTTAAATCCATATCATGTTATACCCGTATGCGAAGCACGGGTCTAAACTTTCCTGATGTAGAATTCTATTCATTTGCCAAATATTTCCTTATATGACATTCTTTTCATTTCCCAATAAATCCCTTTTATAACTCTATTTATTTCCTAAATAAATATTTCCTTTTTATAACTCTATTTATTTTTCTAAATAAATATTTCCTTTTTAATTCTATTTGTAAATGTTTTACAAATAACTCCTTTTTAAATCTATTTGTAAATGGTTTACAAATACTCCCTTTTCAATTCCATATATTTATTTTTCTAAATAAATATTTCTTTTCCTATTTGTTTCATAATATTTTCCTTTTATATTTGTTTCACAAATATTTTCCTTTTATAACTTATCCTTCGATTTTATAATTATTTTCTTTAAAAAATCCTTTTCCTTTTATGTATAAAATCCATTGATTTCATAAGAAACCCCTTTTATTTTCCGAATATTTCTTTTTCTATTTATTTTACAAATATTTCTTTTTCTATTCTATTTATTTCTAAATAGATGCTTTTATAATATCCTTTGATGTTATAAATATTCTCTTTGCAAAGTCCTTTGATTTTATAAACATTTCATTTTCAATATACGTTTTTGAAAATTCCCTTTTATCATTCTGGTATTTCTTATGGTATTTAATATACCATATAACAATGATAAATATTATCCAAACACACATAATCTACAACAGATTATATATCACATCATATATCACAATATATGAATAACAGTAAAATAAATGTTGAGGAATCCAGTTTGATCCCTCCAACCTGTTTCCCTGCATCCACAGATGTTACACAATATAATTCACATCAATTTCATTTCAATATGAAATATTTCTGCTAAACAGAATCAATATTTGATTAACGATTTATATATATCGTTATCTATAATTTCAACCAATACATAAGCAATTCAACTAAATAGTTAACACACATCAATCAACAGATAATTACTAGCTCTAAGAATACGTTATAAAAATATAACTGTTCAGAGTTGGTGAGTTTTACTCACATTGGTAGTTCATCGTTAAATAATGATAAATTGTTGTTTGATCCAGTTCAAACAATTTATTTCGCCATAAATTCAATTGAGCTCCAATCCACTCCCCGTCAGTTCCATTGGGTAGTGTCCGTCCATATGATCCCAACGGATCCAGTTTTGTCCAGTTCTGATATCGTATGGCGAAGATATGATATTTACAAGTTAAATACACATTTAAATTATATTTAAACTAATATTTATTTAAAACTGGGCTTAACTTGATTATCCGACCCATTTCCTTTACCCACTCGCTCCCTTAAAGCCCACCGAACTTCTTTTTCTACCCAGACTTTACCTCGTCCTCTTCTCATCAGTTCCACTGCCATTTCCCAAAACTTTAACCCCCGTTCTCTTCCAATTTTCACCATCGTTTGCCGATTTTCATTTCTCTTCCCACTCATACCATTTTTGATCAACTTGCACCCTCCTCCCTGCTTGCGTCGACAGCCTTAGATGGAGCTGTACAGGTATCGTGCGTCACTTATATCCCCCAAACACCACAATAAAAACAAAATCGAGCTAAACTCCACCACAATCTCCAAACCACACTCGAATTCATGAATCAAATCGTCAAACATCCAAAAAATCGAACCCTAGGTTGACTGTACAAAAGTCGAACCACCGAAACTGAAATCGCACCCTTCAAAACTTATGTGGGAATGAAGTGAATAACATCAGAAGCTCAAACATACGAGTTAGGAGATTTTTAGGTTTTTCTTGGATTTGATTTTGATTTTTTTTGTGTTTGCCATTTTCTTTTGCTGGAAGATCAATACCGCGGAAGTTTATTTTGACTTGTGGAGGAATGTATTAGGTTATCAGGTTAGGATATTTTATTGTGTTAGGGTGTAGATATTTATGGGAAGATATTTTGGGATATATATTCATTTTATATTCGTTATTGCCCTCTAAAATTCATGTGATCCCACACGATACCCAAAAATCACAAATCTGGACATGCAACTGCATTTCGACATTACGGACCCAACGAAACTGGTTTCGTCGAATTCCGACTTCGTTTGCTCTCACAGCGTATTTTTAACCATCCAAATACTGACTTTTTTCACATTAAAAATCCGTACGGCCACACACTGATTTCAAAAATCACGGAAATTGAAATCTAACAATAATTTAATATTGCGGATCCTACAAAATTAGTTTCGTTGAAAACGGAGGTCGTTTGCAAAACTGGCTATTTTTAAAGCTCTAAATAAACCATTTAATTATATAAATATATTTTAAAATAATTAAATTAAATATTTAAAAATAAATATTACCGTATATATTCATAATAGAATATCGTACAGCTCCACTAGGATTTATAACTCGATATTCCAAATCCAGTGTTACATCGATATTCAATTTGTATTAAAAATCCATTTCGAAAATATAAGTAAATCGATATAAATTATAAACGAATTCCATAGAGACTTTTCTAAAATTTGATTTGAACATAAATCAAAATCTTCACAATGAAATCCCGATTTTTCTCTTCCATTAGGAAAATATACTTTACCAGCTCTGAATGTTTCTTGTTTCATGGAAATCCGATTTAAAACGGCTTCTGTATACTCAACTGAAGTTCGAATCGCCAAATAGGGAACAGCTGCGCCATTTCGAGCTCGATTTTAATTATAATATAATTATACATTCAAACTTTCATTCGAATAATATATTCGTTATTCTAATTCAAATTCTAAGCTGAATTAAATATTTTGAATTTGCCTAATTCACATTATATTGTCAATGCACTATTTCTGACTATTTCAGAAATTAAATATATTATTATATTTTTTAATTTAATTAAATATTCAATATTATTTAATTAAACAACCTTTAAATTTCTAATTCACTATTTAAATAATTAATTAAATTAATTATATATCACTGAAAAATACGGGTCGTTACATTCTTCCCCCCTTAAAATAATTTCGTCCTCGAAATTGCTAAGGTATAAAATGAACCCTCCTAGCTAATTAGAACTTATTTATTCACTCCTTAACTTTACTTTCAACTGAACCGGTAAATTCTAATTAAATTATTAATTCAACCCGATTAACCAAAAAAATTCAAAAATTTTGAAAACTTTCTAACACCCTAAAATTTCGAGAAATTTCGCCAGCACCTCCTTTGTACTGGTCAATAGCTCAAACTCCAACTCGCCTCTCTGGGCCATCTCCAACCAAAAAGAAAATCAAACAGCCAAGCTGCTTGCCAAACAGGCTCATAAATTCCATACTGAATGAAACATGTACCTTTTTGTCGGGCATATCATTATATCATTTCAATCTGCTATCAACTCAGGATATACCAATGTCATCCCAATCAAACTCCAATCAATTTTACCCTCAAACCAGTCATCCACTTATACCAAGTCAAATTCCATTTCAAATTCAAGTTCCATTCTCAATTTCAAACTCTAACTCACCAATCCAATACCATTTCAGATTCATATCTCACAATTCAAAATCTGATTCCCCTTGATATGTTATATTCCAATTCAATTTCCAGTTAATTGGTTTCAATTCATATTTGCTTTTACAAATTCTAATTCAATTTGTTTTTAATCTAAACAGTCTTTTCTGGGAATTTTAAACAGTTTTGCTTTTCTAAAACCAAACTTTCCTTTTTAGGATTTCGAACAACTTGTTTTTCTCCAAACAATTCGAAAATGAAAATCTTTGGTAGTAATCCATCACTTAGAACTCGAAAATGAGCACTAATGATGTCGCGATTCATCATCACAGTTATTTCCTAGCTATCAAAGTGAGTTCAATACTATATCACTTTAAAAACCATATCTAAAAACTTCCACTTTGAAATACATTTCAAAACACCATTTTCAATGCTTGTATAACAATTTAAAATCTCCCAGGATTTTAAAATTCTCATATATTTAAATCAATTCAATTTACAAACACTTCTCCAACTTTTAATTCCAATTCTGATTCTAAAGTCAGATTTACTTCATCTTATTTCCTGTATTATATTCATATGAATTCTGATTGGCTATTTACATAACCATTCCAATTATAATCTTATTCGATTATAATTACAACTAGCACATTCAATAATAATATCAACATAAATCATCTGTTTATATCAAAAATATATTTTCGGTAAAATTATATCATTTACCGTCTTTTCAAAACATACCATGTAGGTTCATCGTATTCGAGTGTTTACAAAATCCTACCGATACAGTGGATCAAACTGATCGACCAGAACTCATAAACAACTCAACCAACAAATCTCCACCATATAAAAACCATTTCATATTGAATAACAAATACGTTCACTCGAATATATACACTCAACTCAATCTAGGGTATTGCTAACCCCATCTTTACTGAGTCACGCCACAGAGCCAAGGTAATTACTTAACCTTAAGCTCTGATACCAACTGTAACGTCCCGGAAAAAGTTGAGTAGGCTTTTCAACCATCCTCTCATCCTCCAAGGCAGAGGGTTACCGTCCCCCCGTGGTTTATATTGGTGCCCCAACTCCATGCTTTACGGCCAACCTCTCGACTCGACTAACCCGCTATATTGCAGGACCTGTAGGGATAAGAGTCTCCCGTTCGCCACCAAACCGCGAAGCGAGAACCCCCTATCAGACGTACAAGTTAAGCAACATGGACTGGTGTGAGTAAACTCAAATTATTTGATTTAACTTTCAAAATCCTTTTGAAATAAAGGATAATCATAAGACCGATCCACACATAAACACAGATGGTTTTTACCTTACGATAACCTAAATCATTAATAAAACAATATTATTCTGATATTATTATAATGTCTAACACAAGTAATATCAATCTAGTAGAAACACTTGCATCTAACGTTCTACATATATAATATACAATCAAAACCGCGGGCTCTTATTTGGGGAATGGATTCCAACTATGACAAGGATGGATCCACCTTCCGCTCAGTGTACTCTAGAAGCGATACACTAGAGTTCAACAAGAACATCTTGCAAATCAGCCACACATGACCGACCACTCATTTCGCTTGAGTGTATCGAATATATTGTCACCTTACAGTTGGTAAACCAATATATCCATTCCCAGGAGATACAGAATTGAAAGAAGTAACAAATATGAATATTCTCTAGATGGTGACAATATACCCTACTTGGTTGCGAACCACTTAGCCATACTGCCTGCCCGATTTCTGTCATTTCCCAGTTGATGAGGCTCAAGGTCAAAACGTATCTTTTAACAGATCACTCCTCCATTCACTTCGAATGCCACATCGTCATACCCGTCAAATCACAAATTGATTTCCCTAAAAATACCATGGGTATAAGCTAAGAGAAACGAATTCCTCTGCCACCAACGTAAATACGTTTGAAACGATCAACTTACGTGATCTACTAGATATACTCTGTCAAACATTCGTCCATTCAAGTTGTCCTAGGACTGGACAAACCGAAGGCACTATTCCGTACACCCATCCTAGGCAATCTCTACCTAGGACTTGTACAACAGCCCTTGCACTTTACTCTGTCTTCAATTTGTCTTTGATCTATTGGATTCGAAACGCTAGCTCCCATATGGAGTGGTTCTTTGGATAAGAATCCAACCGGTCTCTTCGTATTGACGACGGAAAAATGGTCAAAACTTTCATAGTCTGTGATTTAACTTTCAAAGAGAAACACATGTGCAAACAATGATATTATTTCCAGATGGAAATTTTATCGATCAATCATCATTTAACATTTTATCTCTTTAGTTCATTAATTTACTTATCTCCTGTTTCCATATATTCTAGATTCTTATTTTCTATTATCAAAAAACATTTCTGATTCTTATTTGGAAAACATTTCCAAAACTCCTTCACTGGATTTAAACTGATCTTTAAATCAAACATCGCCATGCCAACTCAAACCATTTCACACATTAACTAAATTCACTTAACCATCATTCACTATCAAACCTTACCATTCCTTAGTTAAGAAGGAAGTCAATCAAGTTAGGGTATAATTACCTCTCAGACCTTAACTGAACAACGTTTTAACTTCGAAATAGTCAAAGTTTATCTTTTAAATCTTTAACAAACTTCCTTACGTAACTCTCTTTCGAATAAATCTCTATTCGATAACTCTTTCCTTCGAATAAACTATATTCGATAATCTCTCTTCTTTGAATGACCTATATTCGAATAACTCTATTCATTTAACACTATTCGATTAACTCTAATCGATTTACTCTTATCAGTTAGCTCTATTTGATTAACTCAATTCTATTAACTCTATTTGATTAACTTTATTGGATTAACTCTATTTGATTTACCCTACTGGATTAACTCTATTCAATTAACTCTAACTAATTTACTCTTATCAGTTAACTCCTTTCGAATAAACTATATTCGATTAACTCCTTTCGAATAACTAATATTCGATTAATTCCTTTCAAATAACTAATATTCGATAATTCCTTTCGAATAACTAATATTCGATAATTCCTTTCGAATAACTAATATTCAATAATTCCTTTCGAATAACTAATATTCGATAATTTCTTTCGAATAACTAATATTCGATAATTTCTTTCGAATAACTAATATTCGATAATTTCTTTCTCTATTCGAATAAACTATATTCGATTAATTCTCTTATTTGAATAACCTTATTTGATAGCTCTTTCTTCGAATAAACTATATTCGAATAACTCTAATCCGACTAACTCTAATTCAATTAACTCTATTCGAATAACAAATATTCGACTAACTCTTGTTCGATTAACTTTATTCGAATAACTCTAGTTCGATTTAACTCTAATTGATTAACTCTAATGGATTAACTCTAACACTAATCGATTAACTCTAACTCTAATCGATTAACTCTAACTGATTAACTCTAACTGGTTAACTCTAACTCTAATCGATTAACTCCTCTAGCTCATTTCGATTAACACATTTTGATTAACTCCTTTGATTAACTCTACATCCATATTCAGTTTCAACTATCGATGTTGAAATCGATTCTTACTTCTCTATATAAGCCCTGACTTATATATTCTATTTATCCAATGATAAATATTTTGTTTAATTTATAAAATATTATTTATAAATTAATCTTCTCAGTCTATTGGTTACAACAGATTCTATTTAAAATCTTTGCTTTAAATCCATATCATGTTATACCCGTGTGCGAAGTACGGGTCTAAACTTTCCAGATGTAAAATTCTATTCATTTGCCAAATATTTCCTTATATGTCATTCTTTTCATTTCCCAATAAATCCCTTTTATAACTCTATTTATTTCCTAAATAAATATTTCCTTTTTACCATTCTATTTATTTTTCTAAATAAATATTTCCTTTTTAATTCTATTTGTAAATGCTTTACAAATATCTCCTTTTTAAATCAATTTGTAAATGGTTTAAAAATACTCCCTTTTCAATTCCATATATTTATTTTCTAAATAAATATTTCTTTTCCTATTTGTTTCACAATATTTTCCTTTTATATTTGTTTCACAAACATTTTCCTTTTATAACTTATCCTTCAATTTTATAATTATTTTCTTTTAAAAAAATCCTTTTCCTTTTATATATAAAATCCATTGATTTCATAAGAAACCCCTTTTTATTTTCCAATTATTTCTTCTTCTATTTGTTTTACAAATATTTCTTTTTCTATTCTATTTATTTCTAAATAAATCCTCTTATAATATCCTTTGATGTTATAAATATTCTCTTTACAAAATCCTTTGATTTTATAAGCATTTCATTTTCAATATACGTTTTTGAAAATTCCCTTTTATCATTCTGTTATTTCTTATAGTATTCAACCTACCATATAACGATGATAAATATTATCCAAACACACATAATCTACAACAGATTATATATAACATCATATATCACAATATATGAATAACAGTAAAATAAATGTTGAGGAATCCAGTTATATCCCTCCAACCTGTTTCCCTGCATCCACAGATGTTACACAATATAATTCACATCAATTTCATTTCAATATGAAATATTTCCGCTAAACAGAATCAATATTTGATTAACGATTTATATATATATCGTTATCTATAATTTCAACCAATACATAAGCAATTCAACCAAACAGTTAACATACATCAATCAACAGATAATTATCAGTTCTAAGAATACGTTATAAAAATATAACTGTTCAGAGTTGGTGAGTTTTACTCACATTGGCAGTTCATTGTTTAAAAACGATAAACTGTTGTTTGATCCGGTTCAAACAATTTATTTTGCCATAAATTCAAACGAGCTCCAATCCACTCCACGTCAGTTCCATTGGGTAGTGTCCGTCCATACGATCCCAACAGATCCAGTTTTGTCCAGTTCTGATATCGTATGGCGAAGATATGATATTTACAAACTAAATACACATTAAATTATATTTAAACTATAGTTTGTTTAAAACTGGGCTTAACTTGATTATCCGGCCCATTTCCTTTACCCACCCGCACCCTTAAAGCCCACCGAACTTCTTCTTCTAACCAGACTATACCTCGTCCGCTCCTCATCTGTTCCACTACCATTTCCCAAAACTTTAACTCCCGTTCTCTTCCAATTTTCACCATCGTTTGCCGAAAGAAAAACACCAACGACCTCCTTTTTCATTTCTCTTCCCACTCATGCCATTTTTGATCAACTCGCACCCTCCTCCCTGCTTGCGTCGACAACATTAGATTGAGATGTACAGGTATCGCATGTAACTTATATCCCCCAACACCACAATAAAAACAAAATTGAGCTAAACTGCACCACAATCTCCCAACCACACTCGAATTCATGAACCAAATCATCAAACATCCAAAAACTCGAACCCTAGGTTGACTGTACAAAAGTCGAACCACCGAAACTGAAATTGCACCCTTCAAAACTTATGTGGGAACGAAGTGAATAACATTAGAAGCTCAAACATATGAGTTAGGAGATTTTTAGGTTTTTCTTGGATTTGATTTTGATTTTTTTATGTTTGCCATTTTCTTTTGCTGGAAGAACAATACGGCAGAAGTTTAGTTTGACTTGTGGAGGAATGAATTAGGTTATCAGGTTAGGATATTTTTTAGTGTTAGGGTGTAGATATTTGTGGGAAGATATTTTGGGATATATATTCATTTTATATTCGTTATTGCCTTCTAAAAATTCGTGTAATCCCACATGATACCCAAATATCACAAAACTGGACATGCAACTGCATTTCAACATTACGGACCCAACGAAACTGGTTTCGTCGAATTCCAACTTCGTTTGCTCCCACATCGTATTTTTAACCATCGAAATACTGACTGTTTTTCACATTAAAAATCCGTACGGCCACACACTGACTTCAAAAATCATGGAAATTGATATCTAACAATAATTCAATATTGCGGATCCAACAAAATTAGTTTCGTCGAGAACGGAGGTCGTTTGCAGAACTGTCTATTTTTAAAGCTCTAAATAAACCGTTTTAATATATAAATATATTTAAAAATAATTAAATTAAATATTTAAAAATAAATGTTATCGTATATATTCACAATAGAATATCATACAGCTCCACTGGGATTTATAACTCGATATTCCAAATCCAGTGTTATATCGATATTCGATTTATATTAAAAATCCATTTCAAAAATATAAATAAATCGATATAAATTATAAAGGAATTCCATAGCGACTTTTCTAAAATTTTATTTGGACATAAATCAAAAATTTCACAATGAAATCCCGATTTTTCTCTTCCATTAGAAAAATATACTTCACCAGCTCCGAACGTTTCTTGTTTCATAGAAATCTGATTTAAAACGGCTTCTGTATATATAATTGAAGTTCGAATCGCCAAAAAGCAAACTGCCGCGCCATTTCAAGGTCGATTTTAATTATAATATAATTATATGTTCAAACTGTCGTTCGAATAATATGTTCGTTATTCTAATTCAAATTCTAAGCTGAATTAAATATTTTGAATTTGCCCAGTTCACATTATATTGTCAATTCACTATTTCTGACTATTTCAGAAATTAAATATATTATCCTATTATTTAATTTAATTAAATATTCAATATTATTTAATTAAACAACCTTTAAATTTCTAATTCACTATTTAGATAATTAAATAAATAAATTATGTATCGCTGAAAAATACGGGTCGTTACACGTGAAATGAAGAAAACTTAAATGTATCTCAGTTAGCATAAGATAATTAAGTTTACTTTGAATTCTATCCAAAATATTGCTTAGTTAGAGAGACTCACAAAAAATGTTTTGCTGTAGGACAATTAAATTCTATACAAGCTTAATCTAACCAATTCCAGCAAAACTAGTAAAAGCAAAGTGTACTAAAATTTCAGTGAGAATAAGTCGGGATGAGAGAAGAGTGTATTTGGCTAGTGGCATAACAAACTTGGTCATCTATGTGCTAGTGTTGTAAAACAAGTTTTTGCCGAAAACAATATTACTATTGATGATATTTCTTTATCTTACTTGTGCACTTATCATGGCATCCCACCTCTACACTCACGGTAGCCAAGTACGTTTACGATGACCCGAATTTTTGGTACCCTTTGAGCGGACCAAAACAACACCAATCCAGCCCAAATTGTATTGGAAACCTAGATGCCAATCGAAAGAATTTAAAGGATAAGATAAGAAAGAAATATTAGAGTAGAAGAAATAAGAAGAAGAAAACACAACAGAATTAGAATCTCACATCGCAGTGGAAAAAATATATATTATAGAAGCATAACTTTATTGAAAGCTTGAAATAAACTTACAATCATCAGAGTACATCACCATATCTGGACAATTATAATAATCTGCCCTTATATACAATATACATCGGAATAAATACTAATATGTCTGAACTCCTCCAGCTCGTCTCTTTTAGAATCCGATAACCTGAACCTGTACAACCCGGTCTAACCTGAGCATTACAAATACCGGGTCAGTCTGGTGAACCAGAGTGAGAACAAATCGCAAAGTTTAAGGGGAATCATCCAACTTAATTTTAAAGTTCAGAAATCTTTTCAAAAGAAAAGGATAATCGTAAGACCAAATCCACACATAAATACAGACGGTTTTTACCTTACAATAACCCAAAACATTTTGAAAACATATACATATATTCTGATATTATAATAATGTCTAAATACAAGTAAATATCAACCTAGCAGAACGCTTGCATCTCACGCTCTACATATATAGTATATAATCGAACCCGCGGGCGCTTATTGGAGATTGGATTCCGACTATGACAAGGTATGGAACCACTTGCCGATAGTGTATCTCTAGAGTCGAATACACTGGGTTCGACAAGAACGTCTTGCAACCCGGCCCACACATGACCGACCACTCATTTCGCTTGAGTGTATCGAATGTATATCACCAACGGTTGGGATCAGCAACCGTTTCCCAAAAGGGACAACATCGATAGATTCAAGAAGCGAAAGGAATTTCTCTAGATAGGTGACTATACACCCTAATAGGAGCGACCCACATAGCCATGCTGCCTGCCCGATTTTTGTCATTTCCTGGTTGATGAGGCTTGAGGTCAAAATTCTTCTTTCCCAAATAGCATGCCACTATTCACTTTGAATGCGACATCATAAGATCCGCCAAATCACTACTTGACGCAGACAAAAATAACCTGGGTGTTAGCTATCACCAACAGGAGTACGTTTGTAAAAATCAATGTACGTGACTCTTAAGAAATATTTTGTCAGACATTCGTCCATACAAGTCATCCAGGAACAGGATGAACTGAAGGCACCCTCTTACTATATCCAATATAGGAATCACCCCATGGATCAGTAGCGAGAAGTCCTTGCAATCCGTAGATCCCAATCACGACAGAATCACAATTTATCTTTGGCCGCTAAACTAGAGATTAGGAGTAATCCTTCTGCTTATGAGGATCCACGGTCTTCAATTGCTCCATCTTGATCAACACCAAATATCTTCAACTGTTTACGTATTTGTTGGTCAGAATGGTTTTCAAATATAAATTCGATTCCGGTCTTTCCGTTCCAGCAATCGTAATGGTCAGATTTGATATTCGGTGATTTAACTATCAAATAATAAATGTGTGAATATAATGAGTTCATTGGTTCAGTACTCAGCATCATTTGTCCCATTTCATTTATAAATAAATTAACCAATGGTTAATTTAAAACTCCTAAAAATATTTCATATTTTTAAACATGATATTAAATTCTCATTTCAATACATTAATCTTCTGGAAACCCTTTCAATCTAATATTTAGAAAAATATTTACTAACCGTATCCAATTTCTATTTCACTATTATTACAAAACATTAATTTCAACATCATTTATTATTTAAATCGATTCAAATCGTCATTTGTAAAACAATTGTTTCGACCTTTCCTTTGGTTTTCCTCATTTGAACACTATACTCGTCACTTATCCTTTTAGAATAAACCCATTCTAAATTTTATCTTCTTACTGTGGAAACATCATTATATCTTCACGAATCTCCTTTATTTCCTTTTATATGAAAATATTATTACATATTCTTAAGCCCGTTTTAATTTCCTTTTTATTTTGGAATCCATATATACATATTTCCAATTTCTTCAAATAACATTACATTCCTATTTCTTAAAATAAATTCCTTTTTACATGTTCACCATTACACTAATATCATCCCATTATATTCTACTTCTAATTCATCTAACCTTTTCCTCTTTGAAGATCTCGTTTCAAATTCCATTGTTACATAACGTTAAATTAAAGTTTAACGTTTTCGCCTTACGCCCCTTTTATAAACATCGTTTATACGACTTTGATTTAATATAAACACTTTACCCCGCTTTCATTACTCTTAGCTTAAACATTTAGTATAACATTCATTTTAGACTATCACATTGGCTAAAAATCTTTTTTTATTTTAACTTTGTTATATAAACTCAGTTTTAAATATAAAACCATTCATCAACCCTCTTCAAAAATCCAAATATAATATCAACTTTGATTTCTAACCCTAATAAATCTCATTTACTCTAGAATCACTTAAATCATGATTCATTCAAAATCATGATCTATAGCATCATTAACTATTGTAGAAATAGTTAATTTCTTGTTTAACTCAATTAAATAGTAAATTCTTTTTAAAATCTTATTAAAGTTAAAATAAATGTTTGTTAAACTGTTTTATTTGAAAAATAAATAAATAAATAAATCAAATAACTAATTTCAATTCAAATTAGTTTACTTCGTTAGCTCAAACCATGATTATCTTATTATTAAACTTTAATTAGTCATCCTTTCAAACTAATTAATGATATAATTAATTTAAATAATTTCATTTAATTGTTCCTTTTAAATGATTAATCCCATTTCTTAATCATTTTGGTTAATTTCTGCTCATCTGGTTACAAATCTTGTTACATTAAAATTACCATTACAAAATTATTTAATAACTTCTTAAAAACTTAAATAATAAATAGTACACATAAATTTCCTTTTTATTTAAAACCTTTATTCAAATATATTGATTTCAAAATCCTTTTTCAGTTATAAAATAAATTGATAACTGCATTAACGTCGATTCACTTGACGGTAATCAGTATTGATAAAACAATTCATTTTTAGGCCAACTGTTGCTAATTACTCAACCAATACTATCCATTGGTTAAAACAAAACAAACGTTGAATTTAAATTCAATAATCACTGATCAAATTAATCATCCAATCATATCAGTTAAACAGTTCATATAATTGTAATATGGAAATAAAATAAAATTTGAGGAATCCAGTTGGATCTCTCCAATCTGTTTTCCCTTCATCCAAATATGTTATTTCAATAGTATCATTTTTTTTCAATAATCCGATATAATATTCAACCATCAAACAATAATAGGAATCCAAATATTCATCTATAAATGTAACACGTTTATATTATTATAAACTTGACCAATGAGGTAAGTTACCTCCATTGGTTACAACCGGAAAAAATAATGATTAATTAAAATTAAATTAAACGAACGTTTAATTTAATCGGCTCAGTCACCGCATATATATTCAGCATCCATCAACCAAATAACAATCATAGCACAAAAATATTTAAACCGGATTTATATAAAATATAAGTAGGGTAAAACTGAGTGAGTTGAACTCACCTTGTCGTCGTCAAAACGGTTTGTTTCACTGGCTTCTGGCTGTGTTTAACTTCGTCCGTTCTAACGCTCCTTGTTTGATCCAATGCTGCGTACGTATAAACAAATTACATAATCTAATTTAACCAATATGTTTATTCATTTATGTCTTTATAATTCTATAAACAGGTTCACTTAATTCTTAATTAAAAACTAACCGATATACTAACCCATTAAACGCCCGAACTACTTTACACCGGTAAGTAACATACCTGATAGATATTAAGGCATGTTAAACATGCCCAGGCATTTTCAACATCCTACGCGTTATAAATATATATATATTATACATTAAAACTTAATACATGGATACTTTACATTTCCCAATGGGTCACGTTATAGCATCCCTGTACCACATTATATACTGTATACATACCTATAATAGCCAGGCAAGTTGTAAACAAAAATTGGTATAACGTAGCAATAAGTTACACACATTAATTATTTGTTTAGTCAATTTTAACGAAGTTTAGACGTAATAAACTGATTTGGTGTATATACCTCACTGTGCATCGTCTCCCATTTGTATACACCCCATGCCCCTCATCGAACACTGTGCCACCCTTCGACCTCGCCCTGCACCGCCACTTCTCCTCTGACACCAACTGCCCGCCTGTATCTCCCCTGCAAAACGTCCGAGAATTTCACCAAAGCATTAAACTCACGCCAATACTCTCACTACTGTGTTAAACTCCCCTCCCACTCTTCTTTTTATATTTATCTGCTCCAAAGAGAAGCCGCTCACCCTATCACGTATTGCTGCTCCGCCTCTCCTTAGCAAACCGCACTATTCTCCCATACATACATTAAAATACCCCCATTCACACAGACTTCCCCCACGCATGAGCATGAGCCTCCCCATGCATATACTTCTGCCACATCAAAAGGTATTCCCCCTTTTTTTGTTCCCCATGCATCACCTACCCCATGCGGATTTGATTTTCCATTTTTGGTTCTGCCTTTATATTTTTTTTCTTTTCTTTCGTTGGTATTTTCGTTTGACATTAGAACTTATCTACATGAATGCCTGAGGGAAAAAGTGAACCAGTGAAGTATTTATAGGCGTAGAGACTTGGCACTCAAGATTTAGGGTTGGTAGGCAACATAGATAGGTGAAGTCTGTGTTGTATTTTCTTTTCAGTTGAGTTTACAATACAATGGTGAATATATATGGTACGCCTTTAGCTTTGCAGGTAGGTTGTAGACACATAGTAGGCTTCACTAAATCCTCTTTATAGTTCTATAGGGTAGCCTGTATCTATTAAATTTTAGTGTGTATCTAAATCCTTAAGTGTGAAGTTTTCTCCTATATAAACAGTAGCTTGTCCTTATAGGAAGGCAACCGTCAAGTCTTAAGGTTGCCAACCGCTTCCAACTCGTTCATATTTCTTATTTTCAGGGATGAAGTCTTTCAGCCGAATGGTAGCAGGAAGTAGGTGGCTCTTTGGATTGAGTTTTCACTTCGTAAAAGTTGAGTGATTGTGAAAATACAAGTCATGGCGATGGTGCATTAAAAATACAAAACTGCAGGGTACAACATGTGTGAAATCTTAGTGCAGCAAAACACAGGGTAGTATTGTATATTTAGGGTAGACTGTGAGTATGTTGATAGCTAGATATGCAGGGGTTTAGTCGCTTAGGCCTTAAGATATAGAACAGTATAACAATACATATATGGTTGTGTGCCTTTGATGAAGACGTTGCATATATTTTTAGGTTCTGCAGAAGATTGGATAGCATTCCCTTTTGTCAGTTTCTCAGAATTAGACTTCAGCGTATATTTTTGGACAGGCAAAGGTTGATATGTATATTCCTTTGGGCTAAGTATGTTGAAGACATGCTAGTCAAGCACTTCATTAGATAGACTGTGCATACATTGATTTGAAAATTTCGTGAGAACTGAACAAATTGTATGTTCGGAATGAAGAAATAGTTTAAAGCGACAAAACATGAGGAAGTATTGACTATTTATCAGATGGTGTAGGTTGAAGTTATCAGGACTGGGACCGAAAACATAGCATGGTGTGTTAAATTTATGTGGGAGTTGAGGCGTTAAAGAAAAGTGAGGTACGTATGGACTCTTGGTTTGCGTAGGCTGCTTATACCATTCGATAAATGCTTATTATTTGTCAACAAGTGTTGTATCCACTTTCATATAGCTAGCCATCTATCGATACTAGGATGAGAGGAAAATTTAGGTTAGCATGAGCTTAGAGGTGTATTTATTTCATAATATTTTGTTTTAGTATGGTATTTAATCCTACCGCAATTACCGTTATTTAGCGATAACCGTCAAATATACGTACTGTACATACAAACTCCAAATACCATAAAGACATACCGCTTACATCTCAGCATTCCGGTCCCAATGGAATTTGTTTCGTCGAAAACGTAGGTCGTTTGAAAAGAAAACTATTTCTAAGGCCTGTATAATATATCAAACAATTTTCCGTGTGCGAAGCACGGGCCTTATCATAAGGTAAACAACGCATTGATTTGAACGTTCAATTTCGTATAATTATTTAATTCCATTGTCAATTGTCGTTGAGCGTTTTATACCCGTATCGATGTACACGAATTTCAAATCGTACTTTACGAAATGCCACGATGTTCCAAGTTCGTTTTATAATTATATGCTTAGACATCATTTAATAAACGAATTATAATTTATAAATCTATTTATAAATAACAAATCAGTATTTTAAATAATAACTCAAATTAAATATTGACCACCAAAAATACGGGACGTTACATTCCTTCTCCCTTAAAAGAATTTCGTCCCCGAAATTACTCAAGTAAGAAGAATGTTTCAATCCCCAAATTAATTTCAAAATAATTATTATCAAAATTCTAAGTTATATAAATTAAAAAAATTCGCTAGCACCTCCCTGCACTGCTCGATCAGACCAACTACAAATGCCACTCTAGGCCTCACATCTTATCAAAGAAAACTCAAACCAAACGGCTATCCAACTCAGGCGTATAAAATCAATCGCCAATCCATATAATTAAGGTTTACCTTTTTGTCTGGCATCCAAACTCAAATTCCAAAGCATAGCCATTAACAACTCATCCTTCTTCAATCAACCTGTGCTCAACTCATTTCCAATGCCAGAATAAATACATTGTTATTCAGTTTTATTTCCTAATCGAATTTTATTCAGATTCATTATACTAGAATTTAGTTTCCAATTCATTTAATTCTATTATTAAGCCATTTATGAATAATATTCAATCCTTCTAACAAACTGTAATAACCCGGAAATCCGAGCCAATTTAAAAATTTTATTTTGGCAATTTTAGCGAATTTTGAATATTTAAAATAGATTATTTTAAATATTAACAACGAGAAATTTATTTTGAGTAGAATTAGAGCGTATATATTTATATATATCGTCGTTAGAATATAAATATTTATCTATATTTATAAAAGGAATTGAAAATGGTGCGGTAATTCGATTTCAAAGTTCAAATGAATATACCGGGTGCAAAATAAACCGGATTTTAGAGAAACCAAAAATATCAGAATCTATTTGAGAATATCTTTCCAACGAATCCGAAAAATTGAAATTTCATAGCGGGGATAAAAAGTTATGTCCAGTTGAAAATTCAGAATAGTCGTTATGGAATTCCGGCCCTTAAAAATGGAAATTTTGCAAACGACCTCGGTTTTCGATGAAACCACTTTTGTTGGATCCGTGATGTCAAATTATTGCTAGGTTTCAAAATTCGTAATTTTTCGAATCAATATGTGAGCGTGGCAAAGGAAAACGCATTTGACCAGTTTTAGTTGATTTTAATCGACTGGAAAATGGCCATTTTTCAAATGGTCTCAGAATTCAATGAAATTAGTTTTATTAGGACCGTATCGTCAATTCGAAGCTAGAAAATATTATTCGGGAATTTTTAGAGTATGTATGTGGCCCCAGTAAATTGTAATATGCGTTCAAATTCAATATATAGAGTTATATTTAGATTTTGACGAAATCTGATCGAAACAGATGAATCAGCCTACGAAACATATGCCATTGTGTTCGGAATGGAGGTAATTAGCTGGGGACGACAGTCGGTGAGTTCCATTTGGGGTTCGAATTTTAAAGTTACTTTTTGAAATTAAAATTAAAATAAAATATTCACCCCTTCATCCCTAAACCCCCGTACCCCCCCCCCCCTCTTCTCAAATCAGAAACGAAATGAAAGAAAAAAAAGAAACCCTAACTAAGCCGTCGCCCCCCTCCCAGCGGCGACGCCGCAGCCATATCCTCCCACAGTCCCCCTCCATCGCCTGCTCCTCCCCCGCTTCCTCCCTCTCTCCTCCTTCCTCGCACTGAAACGCGCCGAACCCGTTTAGCCCCCCCTGAAACCCTCGACCACGGTAGAAACCCCTAAATCGAGAAAAAAGAAGCCGCCACCCCTTGTTTCGCCACCACTGGCTCACCGCCCGCCTGAGCCGCCTCTAACCACGTCTAGACCCCGACGCGCCCCTTCCTCAGCCCCTATAAACTTTTATCTTTATTTTTCTACATTTACGATGTTAAAATTTTGATTTTTAATTTGTATAACATAGGAATTTGGTTTTTAAATGATAGAATAAAATCAGATTTTATATATTTAAACAATAAAATCAGATTTTATATATTGAAACAATAAAATTTTAGATTTTTATAAATACAAAGATTAGATTTTTGACATGAGAAAGGATTAATTTTTATATGTTATAAAAGTTTGAATGTTTATTTAAAGGAAAGTTTGATTTATATAAAGCAAAAGAAACGATTTTTATATAGTAGAAATAATAAAAATATGATTTTTATATTATATAGATAATGAAAATTCGATCTTCATTATGTACGAGATATAAAAATATGATTTTTATTCATGTAGAGTAATAAAAATATAATTTTTATTATATTTCTAGCAGGATAAAAATATAATTTTTATCATGGAAGTAGCGTTGTAGAGGAGTGATTTTTACATATGTAGCAATGATATAAAAATATGATCTTTATATATAAAAATATAATTTTTATATAGAGAATAGCATGATAAAAATATAATCTTTATTATATGAACACCGTTGTAAAAATAGAATTTTTATCCATATAGAGTGAATATAAAAATGTGATTTTTATATACATAGCAACAATATAAAAATGTGATTTTTATATATGTAGTGGCTACGGGCAATATAATTGACAAAAGGCGAGCACGACTAAGATTTCTACATATGAAGAGTCATGGCGTTTGGTTTAGCTATTCGGTGAGAACTCCTCACTTTTATTTTTATTTCTAGTTGAAATATATACTAGGATGCAGACGGTGCTTAGTAGCACCCGACACCCGTCGTCCACAGACCATGGATGACTTGTTTGTTTGATTGCTGTGTTGTGAAATTTGATTGTGTGATGTGAAAAGAAATAAAATATTTTATAGTGGAAAATATTTTATAGTTAAAAATATGATTTTTAACGTATAGATAAAATAAATATTTATAAACAAATCTGCCTTGACTGATATTGATTGGGACGATAAATTTTACACATCGCCCAACCGCACAAATAAAATATGCGTTTGTTGATTTGAAACCCCATACGGGTATTGGGAAGATATTTGACGTACACTAATCCCGATTGTTTAGTTGTATGTCAATCGATGGGTTGACAGACTGTGTAAGCGTTAATTATTTATATTTAATGCTTATCCAGTTGTGTGGTGCACTCTGGATGATGGTTGATTATTTATCGTTGCTATTATATACATGTGTTGTAGAAAATCCATATGATTAACATTATATGGTAATTGATTGGGCCTCATTCCAATTTAGAAAATATATTCATGTGTTGAATAGAAATATATTCATGTGTTGAATAGAAAAATATTCATGTGTTGAATAGAAAATAAATATTCATGTGTTGAATAGAAAATATAAATTCATGTGTTGAATAGAAAATATAAATTCATGTGTTGAATAAAAATAAATTCATGTGTTGAATGGAAAATAAATTCATGTGTTGAATTGAAAATAAATTCATGTGTTGAATTGAAGCCGTGTTGATTAGATTGACGCCATTTTGATGTGAACGATATTTATATCGATTTTATTCATTTATATAATGAATATAGAAAAGGAAGTGATTTCAAAATATAACATTTTGAAAATATTATCATTTATAGATTAATGATGTTGAATATTCAATTTTGATTAGAAATTGAATATGAAGTTGAAATCGTTTTGAAAACGAATTTAAAATGATTTATATAATACGTTTTAAAAGGAAATCGACGAAATATATATAATATATATTATGGCCTGAATAGAACGCGTCGCACCGCGGCAGTTCGTGAATTTCGACCATTGAATTCGAGTGGACATTACGGGAGATCCGACCGTCGGATTCTCTTAAAACCAGAACTGTTGGGTTCGTGTCGAAAAGAGCTTTCTAACGAATATTAGAGATTTGAAATATAACGGTTGGATTTGGAATTATGTCCAAATCAAATTTGGAAAAGGTCGCTGTAAGTGCAGTTTAATGGCCGTTGATGGAAATCGATTGTATGGGCCTTGATAAAATTATTAAAAATAGTAAAAATTTGTGTAAAATCATAGGAAATGATTTGTGAAGAATTGAGATGAAAAACTCCATATTTGAAAAGATAAAAATAGATTTTTATCGAAATGAACTAGTTTTGAACTAGAATTAAAATCAATTTGGTTTTGAAATAAATAAATTGAATTTAAAATGGTTTTAAAAGTAACCAGGATTTCCAATAATTGAATTGGAATGGATTTGAATCAAAATGGTCCTTGGAATATTTCGATGTTCGATTTCATGATTATACAGATATTTTTATGGAAATTTGAAAGATATATTTATATCGTTATTTCCAATACGATATTTGTTGGTTATAGAATTTGATATTGAATATAAGCCGATATATTTTCTATTCAGAGCCTTGTATTTATTATCAAATTTGATTTGGGTTTGTCATGAATGGTGTCTTCATTAACACTGTTCTTAAACCCAGTTGAGAAAGAGATTAAATCTTTTTATTTAGATTTAATGAAGTGTACCAAATAAATGGTATTTAATTGGAATTGAATTTGAATTGATTTTTGGGTTTATCGTGAACGGTGTTTTAAATAACACTTGTTCTTTAACCCGATAATTAATGGAATGTGATTTTGGGTTGTCTTGAACGGTATCTGCAATAATACTGTTCTTAGACCCAACTGAGTTAAGGAAATCAGAAACTAACCGGAGATTAGTTAAGTTGAATGGTTTCTTGGGTATTGATCTGATGTTGGTTTCGGCCTTCGGGGTTAATATTTAGGGAACTGTTCTCTTACTAATTTACAGTTAGAGACTAATAGAATGGAATGTGATGTGGGTTTATCGTGAATCGTGTTTTAAATGACATTGGTTCTTTAACCCAGTTAAAGATTAAAACCAAGTGGAGTTTTAATGAAACTTTAATTAGATTGAAATGATCGAGAATGGAGTATCACCAGTTTTGCTCCAGGCGATAGTTAATTCTTTAATTAGATTTAAACGTGAAATGGTAATTGAATTTACCGATAACACCGTGGTGTTAGATATGAAGTGTGACCAGTTTTACTTCATGGGATAAATAGGTTGGGATTGGGAAATTAAAACAAATGATTACTTCGTTAAGGTTCGTTAATTCCGACTAGTTGAATCGATATTCAAAAGAAGATTAAAGAATAAATTTGAGGAATTTATCTTTGATAAAATTAATGGGAACCTATCCTTAAGAATGTGAAGTTTAGCAACTAACTGAAGATTAGTTAAAATGAGTGGTTTCCTGGGTATTGATCTGATGTTGGTTTCGGCCTTCGGCGTTAATATTTGGGGGAATGTTCCCTTACTAATTTACGGTTAGTGACTGATGAATTGGAATGAGGCGTATGTTGTGTTTGTGTAACACTTGTTTATTATATACGCGAGTTATTCGGAAAGACCGGGTTTATCCCACTCTGAATAACTGATACGACGATAAGTCGAAGATAAAGACGGTGGTCGAAGACCGGAGGTCTTCACGTCGTTTGGGTGATTATTGATGATCTTGATTGGGTCGTACACCCAAGAGGAGGGAATCAGTTGGTGATCATCCAGACGTACTTGGAGATCGATAGATATGCAAGGTACAAGGTGCCTCCGGTTTCGTTCAGACCCAGAACGGACTTGTAATTGGACTGTGTGTCTGACATTGGATATCATTCTGTGTGATTGATGAATATCGGTTGCATGGAGTTATTTGCCGGTGTGGCATGCTAAGATGCAAATGATCAAGGCTTCTATTGAAAAGCAGAGTCTTGTGGTTGATGATCAAAGCACAGCCTGTGTAGCGTTGATTTGCGAGCCTCACACCCCATTTGTGAACCAGAAACGGGAGAGGACATCAGGGAGGACATGCGTTTCCTTCTAGCTAGAAGTGGCGTCAGTTGTTTTACACGCCCTGACGAGTTTGACTTATGTAGTTGTTGCTATTGCGAGGCGCCCCGGATATATCGGTGACTAGGTGAAGCTGATTGAGTCATTCGTTGGCTCATTTACGCCCCAAAGGGCGGGGAAACGTAGTGTTCAGGCATAATAATCCACATCGGTGGACCAGCCCTAATGATCTAAGGCTTGTCAGCGCGCTTGCTTGAGACTTGAGCTAGACAGTCTCGAATCGGTAGAGGACTATCTTTTGCCTCGGTTCACAGATGGAAATCCAACTTCCAATACGTGACTTTGCAGTTTTATTTGTAGAGCCTTGTATGGCGACATAGTGGGATGAGGCGCTTATGACATCTATGATTGATACTTATGATTTGAAGTTGTTTTATACACTATGCACTTATAATAGTATCAAATGATTTGTTTTAAACGTATCAAGCGTTCTTGGCTATTATAAGGTAAAAACCCTATCCTCCGGCTTGCGTTGCATTGTGTGATGGGACCTGGGTCTTATAATAGTTTCATTTTTCTTTATTTAGCATTGTGCTGTTGTTTTATGCACTAGTGTTCTTGGGAGGAAACTCGTTCCGTGTTATACGGCGTGGTCCCTTGATTTACCTAATTTTGAAAGTAAAGTTTTAAATAACTGTTTTAGTTCTCACACCAGTCACATGACTGACCTGGAGTTTATTGTTTTAACCTAAACTCTGGGTGCCCTTATTTTGACACGGGCAGCTAGTAGTTTTGGTTTTGCAGATTTATATTCATAGGATCCTGATTTATAGTTGGAACGATACTCGGAAAGCTCTGTATCTGTGTATTACTTCTAGTTGTGTTTTATATTATTTTCCGCTGCGATGTATTTAAATGTAATTTAAATCTCTGATATTCTTTGTTGTATAATATTTATTCATACTCTGTATATTCTTGTATTCTGATGGAATTGTTGTAATAAACAATGAAATGTTCTTATGTCTGTGTTCCGATGTAGCTTGTTCTCAACTTAATCCGGGCTTTCCTTACACGGGAAGTTCGGGTCGTAACAGCTTGGTATCAGAGCTTTGTTTTACAGAGCTCGGAGAACAAGACACATTAGAATCAAACGAAAGAATTCATCAGAAATTGGATTAGTAATATCCAATGGGGAATGACTCGTTAGAGATGGGATCAGTAGTATCCTAAAACGAGTGTGAAGAGTATATTTTTAAAATGAAAACAAGTTTTGTTTTGAAAATTTAAACTTTATTCAACGTATTTGAATATTTATTTGTATTGAATTTGGACAATCCATATATAAAGATTTTGCATATACATCTGATCCACGGGTATTCGAAGTTTTAATATATTGGATAGATATAGAATCACACTCTAGTCGTCCGGAGATGATACTGATGATTTACATATCATCATCAGTGTCTATGTTCGAGTGACGAAAGTGGGATTTCTACATAATTCCCATTGACTGGTGTGAGAACCAAAATTAGATAGGGCTTATTGTTGTGATTTGGCACCAAAAATGTGATTTTTGACTATATATCAAAGTTATGAATTTGAAACGATAATCAACTAATTGATTGCTGGTTGTGTTGTTTGATTACTGTTTGATTAATTAAAATGTCGAACCTTTAGCCAAATTGAACCAAATAGTGGGTTGTATTGAAAATTAGTTGCATTTGCATATATGTACATGTGCTTACATTGAACATGTCATAGCAAGGAGGCTAGAGAAGAGGAATAAAATTGTTTGCCCGACAAATAGGTACATGTTTACAAATTTATTGGGATTTGATAATTTTATGAGCCGATTGTCTAGCCGCTTGGCTATTTCTTTTTCTTTTTGGATTGATGAGGGCCATGGGAGGCTATTTGAAATATCTCGAAGTCCCCGATGCAGGGGAGGTTATGGCGAAATTTTTCGAAAATTTAGGGTGTTAACCAAATTTTTGAGAAATTTGAAAAGTTCTTAGAAACTGAAAAGTTGAAGAACTTAAGCCGTAAAGAAAATAGTGGGAGTTGAGTTGATTAGTTAAACAACTTTTAGCTTCGATCTTTTTCGGGGACGAAAAGTTTTAAGTGGGGGAGATTGTAATAACCCGGAAATCCGAGCCAATTTAAAATTTTTATTTTGCCAATTTTAGCGAATTTTGAATATTTAAAATAGATTATTTTAAATAATAACGACGAGAAATTTATTTTGAATAGAATTAGAATGTATATATTTATATACGTCATCGTTAGAATATAAATATTTATCTATATTTATAAAAGGAATTGAAATTGGCGCGGTAGTTCAATAATTCGATTTCAAAGTTCAAATGAATGTACCGGGTGCAAAATAAACCGAATTTTACTGAAACCAAAAATATTAGTATATATTTGAGAATATCTTTCCAACGAATCCGAAAAATTGAAATTTCATGGCGGGGATAAAAAGTTATGTCCAGTTGAAAATTCAGAATAGTCGCTATGGAATTTCAGCCCTTAAAAATGGAAATTTTGCAAATGACCTCGGTTTTCGACGAAACCACTTTTGTTGGATCCGTGATGTCAAATTATTGCTAGGTTTCTAAATTCGTAATCAGAATTCAACAAAATTAGTTTTGTTAGGACCGTATCGTCAATTCGAAGCTAGAAAATATTTTTCGGGAATTTTTAGAGTCCGTATGTGGCCCCGGTAAATTGTAATGTGCGTTTAAATTCAATATATAGAGTTATATTTTGATTTTGACGAAAACTGATCGAAACAGACGAATCAGCCTACGAAACATATCCCATTATGTTCGGAATGGGGGTAATTAGCTAGGGACGACAGTCGGTGAATTCCATTTGGGCTTCGAATTTTAAAGTTACTTTTTGAAATTAAAATTAAAATAAAATAAAATAAAATATTCACCCCTTCATTCCTAAACCCCCGTACCCCCTTTCTCAAATCAGAAACGAAATGAAAGAGAAAAAAATAAACCCTAACTAAGTCGTCCCCCCCCAGCGGCGCAGCCGCATCCTCCCACAGCCCCCCTCCATCGCCTGCTCCTCCCCCGCTTCCTCCCTCTCTCCTCCTTCCTCGCACTAAAACGCGCCGAACCCGTTTAGCACCCCCCTGAAACCCTCGACCACGGCATAAACACCAAAATCGAGAAAAAAGGAAGTCGCCACCCCCTTGTTCCGCCACCACAGGCTCACCGCCTGCCTGAGCCACCTCCGACCACGTCTAGACCCCGACGTGCCCCTTCCTCAGCCCCTGTAAGCTTTTATCTTTATTTTTATTCATTTACGATGTTAAAATTTTGATTTTTAATTTGTATAACATAGGAATTTGGTTTTTAAATGATAGAATAAAATCAGTTTTTATATATTTAAACAATAAAAAGTTTAGATTTTTATAAATACAAAGATTATATTTTTAACATGAGAAAGGATTAATTTCTATATGTTAGAAAAGTTTGAACGTTTATTTAAAGGAAAGTTTGATTTTTACAAAGCAAAAGAAATGATTTTTATATAGTAGAAATAATAAAAATATGATTTTTATATTATATAGATAATAAAAATTCGATCTTTATTATGTAGGAGATATAAAAATATGATTTTTATTCATGTAGAGTAATAAAAATATAGTTTTTATTATATTGCTCGCAAGATAAAAATATAATTTTTATCATGGAAGTAGGGTTGTAGAGGAGTGATTTTTACATATGTAGCAGTGATATAAAAATACGATCTTTATATATAAAAATATAATTTTTATATAGAGAATAGCGTGATAAAAATATAATCTTTATTATATGAACACCGTTGTAAAAATAGAATTTTTATCCATATAGAGTGAATATAAAAATGTGATTTTTATATACATAGCAACAATATAAAAATGTGATTTTTATATATGTAGTGGCTACGGGCAATATAATTGACAAAAGGCGAGCACGACGAAGATTTCTACATATGAAGAGTCGTGGCATTTGGTTAAGCTATTCGGTGAGAACTCCTCACTTTTATTTTGATTTCTAGTTGAAATATATACGAGGATGCAGACGGTGCTTAGTAGCACCTGACACCCGTCGTCCACAGACCATGAATGACTTGTTTGTTTGATTGCTGTGTTGTGAAATTTGATTGTGTGATGTGAAAAGAAATACAATATTTTATAATGGAAAATATTTTATAGTTAAAAATATGATTTTTAACGTATAGATAAAATAAATATTTATAAACAAATCGGACGATTTTTTTATATACGCTGATTTGACTGATATTGATTGGGACGATAAATTTTACACATCGCCCAACCGCACAAATAAAATATGTGTTTGTTGATTTGAAGCCCCACACGGCTATTGGGATGATATTTGACGTACACTAATCCTGATTGTTTAGTTGTATGTCAATCGATGGGTTGACAGACTGTGTAAGCATTAATTATTTATATTTAATGCTTATGCAGTTGTGTGGTGCACTCTGGATGATGGTTGATTATTTATCGTTGCTATTATATACATGTGTTGTAGAAAACCCATATGATTAACATTATATGGTAATTGATTGGGCCTCATTCCAATTTAGAAAATATATTCATGTGTTGAATAGAAATATATTCATGTGTTGAATAGAAAAATATTCATGTGTTGAATAGAAAACAAATATTAATGTGTTGAATAGAAAATATAAATTCATGTGTTGAATAGAAAATATAAATTCATGTGTTGAATAAAAATAAATTCATGTGTTGAATGGAAAATAAATTCATGTGTTGAATTGAAAATAAATTCATGTGTTGAATTGAAAATAAATTCATGTGTTGAATTAAAGCTGCGTTGATTAGATTGACGCCATTTTGACGTGAACGATATTTATATCGATTTTATACATTTTTATAATGAATATAGAAAAGGAAGTGATTTCAAAATATAACGTTTTGAAAATATTATCATTTATAGATTAATGATGTGGAATATTCAATTTTGATTAGAAATTGAATATGAAGTTGAAATCGTTTTTAAAACGAATTTAAAATGATTTATATAATACGTTTTAAAAGGAAATCAACGAAATATATATAATATATTATATATATATATAATGGCCTGAATAGAACGTGCCGCGCTGCGGCAGTTCGTGAATTTCGACCATTGACTTCGAGTGGACATTACGGGAGATCCGACCGTCAGATTCTCCTAAAACCGGAACCGTTCGGTTCGTGCCGGAAAGATCTTTCTAACGAATATTAGATATTTGAAATCTAACGGTTGGATCTGGAATGATGCCCAAATCAAATTTGGAAAAGGTCGCTGTAAGTACAGTTCGATGGCCGTTGATGTAAATCGACTGTACGGGCCTTGATAAAATTATTAAAAATAGTAAAAATTTGTGTAAATCATAAGAAATGATATGTGAAGAACTGGGATGAAAAACTCCATATTTGAAAAGATAAAAATAGGTTTTTATCGAAATGAACTAGTTTTGAACTAGAATTAAAATCAATTTGGTTTTGAAATAAATAAATTGAATTTGAAATGGTTTTAAAAGTAATCAGGATTTCCAATAATTGAATTGGAATGGATTTGAATTGAAATGGTCCTTAGAATATTTCGATGTTGGATTTCGTGATTATATAGATATTGTTATGGAAATTTGAAAGATATATTTATATCTTTATTTCCAATACGATATTTGTTGGTTGTAGAATTTGATATTGAATATAAGCCGATATATTTTCTATTCAGAGCCTTGTATTTAATATCAAATGTGATTTGGGTTTGTCGTGAATGGTGTCTTCTTTAACACTGTTCTTAAACCCAGTTGAGAAAGAGATTAAATCTTTTTATTTAGATTTAATGAAGTGTACCAATTAAATGGTATTTAATTGGAATTGAATTTGAATTGATTTTTGGGTTTATCATGAACGGTGTTTTAAATAACACTTGTTCTTTAACCCGATAATTAATGGAATGTGATTTTGGGTTGTCGTGAATGGTATATGCATAATACTGTTCTTAGACCCAACTGAGTTAAGGAAATCAGAAACTAACTGGAGATTAGTTAAGTTGAATGGTTTCTTGGGTATAGATCTGATGTTGGTTTCGGCCTTCGGGGTTAATATTTAGGGAACTGTTCTCTTACTAATTTACGGTTAGAGACTAATAGAATGGAATGTGATGTGGGTTTATCGTGAACCGTGTTTTAAATGACATTGGTTCTTTAACCCGGTTAAAGATTAAAACCAAGTGGAGTTTTAATGAATATTTAATTAGATTGAAATGATCGAGAATGGAGTATCACCAGTTTTGCTCCTGGCGATAGTTAAATCTTTAATTGGATTTAAACGTCAAATGGTAATTGAATTTACCGATAACACCTGTGACAGCCCGCCTCGCACCAGCCTGCGTTTCCTCCAAAAGTGCGCTGTACACATGCCCGACTAGCACAAGACGGTCGTCATAAGAAAGGAAAGAAGGGAATGAGCTAATCAAAGAAACCTGCAGAATGTCTCACAGCGCATGGAATAAAATATAATAATAACATACTTGACACAAAACAGGCGAGACAGTGCATAAGCTGATAACTAAAATCAACATCAATCATCAAAGCAGCGGAAATCCAAATACAGCTTATTACAATTTTCCAAATTTACTGTCTCTAAACAAAAGAAAGCTGAAGTAGAAGATACACCAACAATGCCCAAGCAGTGATCTTCAATAACACAGGGAGAATACTAAATATATATATCACGTGGAAGCCTCCTGCTCGTCTTCGGATCATCTACCCGCGCATCACCAGCTAACCTGTCTCTAGTCTGCTCGTGTGAGCACCCAGAGTAATAAGAAGAGACATAAAACTCTGGGTCAGACATAAAGCCTGGTGTGAGCGATAAGCAGCTAAACAAAACAGAACAATAACAGGTATAATCCAATCATACCTGAACCTGGACCTGCAACCAAAGAGTTAACACTACATACCGTACAATACTCTAAGGTGCCGCTAACCATATGGTGTAAAGAATACGGGGGTGGGGGTGTGTATGTCATAGTGATGTCAAACAATCAAGCATAACAACCATCCTCACTTCTCTCTCTCAGTGCGTAAAGCATACGATATCCACTACTTTGGTCACCTAATACTTTGGGCCATGGCGGAATCCAATCCCGTGTAACTATCACTACAAGCCCACTATCCATCTCTCAGTGGTGAACCAAAGTTATGAATACTGACAACTCCTTAGCACACGTCCCGCAGCAAAGCCCAACCATGAAGTGAACTCATTGGTTCCCATCCGAATCCTGAGCTCTAACTTCTCACTTGGACTTCCTTTGCATCTCGGGTTTGGTCGAATTGGAGTGGGTCTTCAGGAAAGTTGTCGCGCAGTAACAGTCCTAGAACCCGGTTCGGTTCGGTAGCGTCGGTTCGGGTCGGTCCTCCATCCTTGCCATCTTCCATTCGATTCGGGTCGGGTGCTTCACTCCGGGTCGGGTCGGGGTCCTCCTCCTCCGGGTCGGGTCGGGGTGCTGTCCTCCTTCGAGTTCACGCTCCTCCTTCGATCAGCTTCCTCGTTTTCCATCTACTCCGATCCGATCCGATCCCTTCGTCTTGCTCCAGTCGTAGCCTCCCATTCGTGAGTCGATCCGGTCTGGCCTCTATTATGCTTCCGATCCGATCCGCTCTCTCCTACTCCGATCCGATCCTGCTCCATAGTTCCGATCCGATCCTGTTCCATAGTTCCGATCCGATCCCCCTGTCCACTCCAACTCTAAGTAAACGGCCTTCCTTTTTGCCAAGTCTCTTATGTGCCAAACTCCAGTTCGGTTCGGATTACCTTGCCCAGTTCACATGTCCGATCCGAGCCCCCCATCCGATCCGATCCGAAGCTCTGCACAGCTTTCTGCAACTTTTTCCAGCGAGTGTTTACGCCATTCGACGACGTTTTCGACCATTCTAACTATTGAAATCAATCACAAAGCATTTCATACAGTCATAGCAACATGCATAATCAACCACAAACACCAAAACAACAATATGATAGGTTAAAACGGATCAAACATACCCAAAAATCCATATTTTCCCCTTAAGCATGTTTAAGAACAACTACTGATAGGATTAGTAAAACTTAACCAAATTAGCCAGATTTTCTAACAGAGGTCTAAAACAATGTTTATGAATTTCTGAATATTTTTCCAGAATTTTGTCACGCTTAATTTCGCTAATTAACACTAATCACCCCTTAATCCCCTAAAGCATGGTCTAACCATACTATTAGCAAAACATGTCCAAATTAACCCAAATTTTTATCAGAGCCGTAAATTATTATTTTAGAATTTTAGGAATTTTTCTAGATTTTTCTGAGCCATAATTTCGCTAATCTTCGCTAATTACCCTAATTAGCCGTAATTAGTGAAAAACAATGCAAATCACTCACCTTGGCCACAAATGAAATTCTCAGAACTGAAACTCCTCTGATTTGGGGCGAATACTGATGTCTAACAGCAGCTCTAACCTTGCTTTGGTGCTTTTTCTCCTTAATTTGGTGTTGCTAAGCCTAATCTTCAATTAGAGAGTGATTTGGGGTGTTTTAGATGTAGGAAGCCATTACTAAGGTCTCAAGGAGGTTTGTGGCGGCTCAAAACTGAAATGAAAGTGATAACCTAACCCTATTCAGTCCTCCTATACCTCTAAACCCGAAATTCCCCTTGGGCCTAACTGCTAATCACCCGGTTAAGCCCAATTAAGCTGTCTTTCACCATCTGAAACTTGTTTCAGCCATATCTCCCAAACGGTGAGTCCGTTTGGCTAATGTGACCACTCTACGGAAAGAGAAACTATCATTCAAAGCCAATGGAAGTGGTTTCAGGTCAAAATTCATTTCCAGTCAAAAGTTATGGCCAAAACAGTGCCAACTAGGGGTAAAATGGTCATTTAAAAATCGGGAAAAATCATGAACATGGGAAATGACCCCAATAGTCGTCTCCCAAAGTTACATGACCATACGACTTCGTATGTGAAAGAAATAAATATTCTACGATCCTATGATGCGCAGAATGCGGGTCGTTACACTCTCCCCCCCTTAAGAAATTTCGTCCCCGAAATTCCTTAACCCCAAAACATACACAGGATCCCGCATGCCTAACACCCACATACAAAAATCAAACATGCAAAGCAAGTAAACAAGTCTATCCTAGCATGCGGAAAACTAACAAGGGAAGAACCATCGCCCCTTGGACTTTCACTAATTTCGCCGTCTCTCTTCGTAATTTCTTCGTATCGTCCTCGACAATGCGAATCGGTCTCGCGGTTCCCAACCGCCTTGGGTTCTATTTCGATATCGTCCAACCGGTATGGCGAACTAGCTAAATCAAAATCATGCATAAACTTCCTTAACTGAGAAACATGAAATATGTCATATTCTCTTGGCATCTTTTTAGGTAACCCAACCCTATCCATCAAATTACCAATTACATTCCAAATGTCCTTTCAAGTCTAACCCAAATCTTGCCTACATCCATACTGCATGTCCAACGTATATTCACCTCCTAGAGGCAAACTGGATCCATCCAATGACCCTAGGCACTACATCCATATCTGTACTGTACGTCCAACGTACATTCACCTTCCAAAGGTGAACTAGACCCATCCAATGAATCCAGGTACTCCACCTATATCTGTACTGTACGTCCAACGTACATTCACCTTCCAAAGGTGAACTAGACTCATCCAATGAATCTAGGTACCCTACCTATGAGTCCAAGTCCCACTTGAAACTCCTATATCCACTGAATCTCCAAGACCAACGGACGCTCCACAATTCCCAAACATACTTCAAGTGTGACAGCCCGCCTCGCACCAGCCTGCGTTTCCTCCAAAAGTGCGCTGTACACATGCCCGACTAGCACAAGACGGTCGTCATAAGAAAGGAAAGAAGGGAATGAGCTAATCAAAGAAACCTGCAGAATGTCTCACAGCGCATGGAATAAAATATAATAATAACATACTTGACACAAAACAGGCGAGACAGTGCATAAGCTGATAACTAAAATCAACATCAATCATCAAAGCAGCGGAAATCCAAATACAGCTTATTACAATTTTCCAAATTTACTGTCTCTAAACAAAAGAAAGCTGAAGTAGAAGATACACCAACAATGCCCAAGCAGTGATCTTCAATAACACAGGGAGAATACTAAATATATATATCACGTGGAAGCCTCCTGCTCGTCTTCGGATCATCTACCCGCGCATCACCAGCTAACCTGTCTCTAGTCTGCTCGTGTGAGCACCCAGAGTAATAAGAAGAGACATAAAACTCTGGGTCAGACATAAAGCCTGGTGTGAGCGATAAGCAGCTAAACAAAACAGAACAATAACAGGTATAATCCAATCATACCTGAACCTGGACCTGCAACCAAAGAGTTAACACTACATACCGTACAATACTCTAAGGTGCCGCTAACCATATGGTGTAAAGAATACGGGGGTGGGGGTGTGTATGTCATAGTGATGTCAAACAATCAAGCATAACAACCATCCTCACTTCTCTCTCTCAGTGCGTAAAGCATACGATATCCACTACTTTGGTCACCTAATACTTTGGGCCATGGCGGAATCCAATCCCGTGTAACTATCACTACAAGCCCACTATCCATCTCTCAGTGGTGAACCAAAGTTATGAATACTGACAACTCCTTAGCACACGTCCCGCAGCAAAGCCCAACCATGAAGTGAACTCATTGGTTCCCATCCGAATCCTGAGCTCTAACTTCTCACTTGGACTTCCTTTGCATCTCGGGTTTGGTCGAATTGGAGTGGGTCTTCAGGAAAGTTGTCGCGCAGTAACAGTCCTAGAACCCGGTTCGGTTCGGTAGCGTCGGTTCGGGTCGGTCCTCCATCCTTGCCATCTTCCATTCGATTCGGGTCGGGTGCTTCACTCCGGGTCGGGTCGGGGTCCTCCTCCTCCGGGTCGGGTCGGGGTGCTGTCCTCCTTCGAGTTCACGCTCCTCCTTCGATCAGCTTCCTCGTTTTCCATCTACTCCGATCCGATCCGATCCCTTCGTCTTGCTCCAGTCGTAGCCTCCCATTCGTGAGTCGATCCGGTCTGGCCTCTATTATGCTTCTGATCCGATCCGCTCTCTCCTACTCCGATCCGATCCTGCTCCATAGTTCCGATCCGATCCTGTTCCATAGTTCCGATCCGATCCCCCTGTCCACTCCAACTCTAAGTAAACGGCCTTCCTTTTTGCCAAGTCTCTTATGTGCCAAACTCCAGTTCGGTTCGGATTACCTTGCCCAGTTCACATGTCCGATCCGAGCCCCCCATCCGATCCGATCCGAAGCTCTGCACAGCTTTCTGCAACTTTTTCCAGCGAGTGTTTACGCCATTCGACGACGTTTTCGACCATTCTAACTATTGAAATCAATCACAAAGCATTTCATACAGTCATAGCAACATGCATAATCAACCACAAACACCAAAACAACAATATGATAGGTTAAAACGGATCAAACATACCCAAAAATCCATATTTTCCCCTTAAGCATGTTTAAGAACAACTACTGATAGGATTAGTAAAACTTAACCAAATTAGCCAGATTTTCTAACAGAGGTCTAAAACAATGTTTATGAATTTCTGAATATTTTTCCAGAATTTTGTCACGCTTAATTTCGCTAATTAACACTAATCACCCCTTAATCCCCTAAAGCATGGTCTAACCATACTATTAGCAAAACATGTCCAAATTAACCCAAATTTTTATCAGAGCCGTAAATTATTATTTTAGAATTTTAGGAATTTTTCTAGATTTTTCTGAGCCATAATTTCGCTAATCTTCGCTAATTACCCTAATTAGCCGTAATTAGTGAAAAACAATGCAAATCACTCACCTTGGCCACAAATGAAATTCTCAGAACTGAAACTCCTCTGATTTGGGGCGAATACTGATGTCTAACAGCAGCTCTAACCTTGCTTTGGTGCTTTTTCTCCTTAATTTGGTGTTGCTAAGCCTAATCTTCAATTAGAGAGTGATTTGGGGTGTTTTAGATGTAGGAAGCCATTACTAAGGTCTCAAGGAGGTTTGTGGCGGCTCAAAACTGAAATGAAAGTGATAACCTAACCCTATTCAGTCCTCCTATACCTCTAAACCCGAAATTCCCCTTGGGCCTAACTGCTAATCACCCGGTTAAGCCCAATTAAGCTGTCTTTCACCATCTGAAACTTGTTTCAGCCATATCTCCCAAACGGTGAGTCCGTTTGGCTAATGTGACCACTCTACGGAAAGAGAAACTATCATTCAAAGCCAATGGAAGTGGTTTCAGGTCAAAATTCATTTCCAGTCAAAAGTTATGGCCAAAACAGTGCCAACTAGAGGTAAAATGGTCATTTAAAAATCGGGAAAAATCATGAACATGGGAAATGACCCCAATAGTCGTCTCCCAAAGTTACATGACCATACGACTTCGTATGTGAAAGAAATAAATATTCTACGATCCTATGATGCGCAGAATGCGGGTCGTTACAACACCATGGTTTTAGATATGAAGTGTGACCAGTTTTACTTCATGGGATGAATAGGTTGGGATTGGGAAATTAAAACAAATGATTACTTCGGTAAGGTTCGTTAATCCCGACTAGTTGAATCGATATTCAAAAGAAGATTAAAGAATAAATTTGAGGAATTTATCTTTTATAAAATTAATGGGAACCTATCCCTAAGAATGTGAAGTTTAGCAACTAACTGAAGATTAGTTAAAATGAGTGGTTTCCTGGGTATTGATCTGATGTTGGTTTCGGCCTTCGGGGTTACTATTTGGGGGATTGTTCCCTTACTAATTTACAGTTAGTGACTGACGAATTGGAATGAGGCGTATGTTGTGTTTGTGTAACACTTGTTTGTAATATACGCGAGTTATTCGGAAAGACCGGGTTTATCCCATTCTGAATAACTGATACGACGATAAGTTGAAGATGAAGACGGTGGTCGAAGACCGGAGGTCTTTACGTTATTTGGGTGATTATTGATGATCTTGATTGGACCGTACACCAAAGAGGAGGGAATCAGTTGGTGATCGTCCAGACATACTTGGAGATCGATGGATATGCGAGGTACAAGGTGCCTCCAATTTCGTTCAGACCCAGAACGGACTTGTAAATGGACTGTGTGTCTGACATTGGATATCATTCTGTGTGATTGATGGATATCGGTTGCATGGAGTGGTTTGCCGGTGTGGCATGCTAAGATGCAAATGATCAAGTCTTCTGTTGAAAAGCAGAGTCTTGTGGTTGATGATCAAAGCACAGCCTGTGTGGCATAGCTTTGTGTATCGTTGATTCGCGAGCCTCACACCCTGGTTGTGAACCAGAAACGGGAGAGGACATCAGGGAGGACATGCGTTTCCTTCTAGCTAGAAGTGGTGTCAGTTGTTTTACACGCCCTGGCGAGTTTGACTTATGTGGTTGTTGCAAGGCGCCTCGGATATATCAGTGACTAGGTGAAGCCGATGGAGTCATTCGTTGGCTCATTTATGCCCCCAAGGGCGGGGAAACGTAGTGTTCAGGCATAATAATCCACATCGGTGGACCGGCCCTGACGATCCAAGGCTTGTCTGCGCGCTTGCCTGAGACTCGGGCTAGACAGTCTCGAATCGGTAAAGGACTATCTTTTGCCTCGGTTCATAGATGGAAATCCAACTTCCAATACGTGACTTTGCGGTTTTATTTGTAGAGCCTAGTATGGCGACATAGTGGGATGGGGCGCTTATGCCGTCTATGATTGATACTTATGATTTGAAGTTGTTTTATACACTATGCATTTATAATAGTATCAAATGATTTGTTTTAAACGTATCAAGCATTCTTGGCTATTATAAGGTAAAAGCCATATCCTCCAGCTTGAGTTGCATTGTGTGATGGGACCTGGGTCTTATAATAGCTTCATTTTTCTTTATTTAGCATTGCGCTGTTGTTTTATGCACTGGTGTTCTTGGGAGGAAACCCGTTCCGTGTTATACGGCGTGGTCCCTTGATTTACCTAACTTTGAAAGTAAAGTTTCAAATAACTGTTTTAGTTCTCACACCAGTCACATGACTGACCTGGAGTTTATTGTTTTAACCTAAACTCTGGGTGCCCTTATTTTGACACGGGAAGCTAGTAGTTTTGGTTTTGCAGATTTATATTCACAGGATCCTGATTTACAGCTGGAACGATACTCGGAAAGCTACGTATCCGTGTATTAGTTCTAGTTGTGTTTTATATTATTTTCCGCTGCGATGTAATTAAATGTAATTTAAATCTCTGATATTCTTTGTTGTATAATATTTATTCATACTCTATATATTCTTGTATTCTGACGGAATTGTTGTAATAAACAATGAAATGTTCTTCTGTCTGCGTTCCGATGTAGCTTGTTCTCAACTCAGTCGGGCTTTCCTTATCGGGGAAGTTCAGGTCGTAACACAAACAACGAACAATCAATGCCCAACCATAAACAACGAACTTAAATAAACCCAATCAATTTACATTTTCCTTGGTTTCTAAATTCTAAATTGATTTCATTTAACTCTAAATCCATTTTAACTCCAATATACCTTTCTTAAGTTATTTAACCAAGTTAAGCTTCAAATCCATATTCAAACAGCTATTAAATTTTCTTATTTATTAATCTCCATTTCAAATTGGAATTCTGATTTTATTCCAAAATCATTCGTTTTTTCTTTATTAACTTAGCTCTGAGCTAAATTCTGATTCATATAATTTCTATTTAACTTTTATTAGTTAAATATCAACTCATTCAGTAATAAATTCTTATTCGCCAATTTCATATATGAAATCTTTTTGTTATACTAAACCAGTTCAAATTTTAATCCAATTTGAATTCAATTTGAATTCCATCCAAATCAATCAAATACATCAATATCTCAATAATTCGATACAATTACGGTTTTATACATAAAAATATAGCTTGGGCAAAATTATTTCATTTGACCCTCTTTACAAAACAATATTGTATTAGTTGTCAGTTCGATATTGAACCAATCAAATAACACAATATAAAACATTTTATACAATTTACAGATACGCGCTCTCAAGTTGCGCCACAGAGCCAAGGTTATTACCATCTCTTGAGTTACGCCACAGATCCAAGGTTATTACCAAACCAATTTCTCTGATACCAACTGTGATGACCCGAATTTCTAGTACCCTTTGAGCTGACCAAAACAACAACAAGCCAACCCAAACTGTACTGGAAACCCAGATGCCAATCGAAAGAATTTAGAGGATGAGATAAGAAAGAAAGAAATATTAGAGTAGAAGAAATAAGAAGAAGAAAACACAACAGAATTAGAATCTCCCATCGCAGCGGAACAAAAATATATTATAGAAACATAACTTTATAGAAAGCTTGAAATAAACTTACAATCATCAGAGTACATCAACATATCTGGACAGTTATAATAATCTGTCCTCATATACAATATACAGCGGAATAAATACTAATATGTCTGAACTCCTACAGCTCGTCTCTTTTAGAATCCGATAAACTGAACCTATACAACCCGGTCTAATCTGAGCATTACAAATACCGGGTCGGCCTCGTGAACCAGAGTGAGAACAACTCGCAAAGTTTAAGGGGAATAATCCAACTTAATTTTAAAGTTCAAAAATATTTTTAAAAAGAAAAGGATAATCATAAGACCAAATCCACACATAAATACGGACGGTTTTTACCTTACAATAACCCAAAATTTTTTGAAAACATATATATATATTCTGATATTATAATAATGTCTAAATACAAGTAAATATCAATCTAGCAAACGCTTGCATCTCACGCTCCACATATATAGTATACAATCAAACCCGCGGACGCTTATTGGAGATTGGATTCCGACTATGACAAGGTATGGAACCACCTGACGATAGTGTATCTCTAGAGGTGTATACACTGGGTTCAACAAGAACGTCTTGCAACCCAGCTCACACATGACTGACCACTCATTTCGTTTGAGCGTATCGAATGTATATCACCAACGGTTGGGATCAGCAACAATTTCCCGAAAGGGACAGCATCGATAGATTCAAGAAGCAAAAGGAATTTCTCTAGATAGGTGATTATACACCCTAATGGGAGCGACCCACATAGCCATGCTGCCTACCCGATTTTTATCATTTCCTGGTTGATGAGGCTTGAGGTCAAAATTCTTCTTTCCCAAATAGCACGCCACTATTCACTTTGAATGCCACATCATCAGATCCGCCAAATCACTAATTGACGCAGACAAAAATACCCTGGGTGTTAGCTATCACCAACAGGAGTACGTTTTAAAAAATCAATGTACGTGACTCTTAAGAAATATTCTATCAAACATTCGTCCATACAAGTCATCCAGGAATAGGATGAACTGAAGGCACCCTCCTACTGTATCCAATATAGGACTCACCCCATGGATCAGTATCGAGAAGTCCTTGCAATCCGTAGATCCCAATCACGACAGAATCACAATTTATCTCTGGCCGCTAAACCAGAGATTAGGAGTAATCCTTCAGCTTATGAAGATCCACGGTCTTCAATCGCTCCGTCTTTATCAGCACTAAATATCTTCAACTGTTTACATATTTGTTGGTCGGAATGGTTTTCGAATATAAATTCGATTCCGGTCTTTCTGTTCCAGCAATCGTATTGGTCAAATTTGATAGTCGGTGATTTAACTATCAAATAATAAATGTGTGAATATAATAAGTTCATTGGTTCAGTACTCAGCATCATTTGTCCCATTTCATTTATAAATAAATTAACCAATGGTTAATTTAAAACTCCTAAAAATATTTCATATTTTTAAACATGATATTAAATTCTCATTCAATACATTAATCTTCTGGAAACCCTTTCAATCTAATATTTAGAAAAATATTTACTAACCGTATCACATTTCTATTTTACTGTTATTACAAAACATTAATTTCAACATCATTTATTATTTAACATCGATTTAACTCGTTATTTGTAAAACAATTGTTACGACCTCTCCTTTGGTTATCCTCATTTGAACACTATACTCGTCACTTATCCTTTTAGAATAAACCCATTCTAAATCTTATCTTCTTACTATGGAAACATCGTTATATCTTCCCAAATCACCTTTATTTCCTTTTCTATGAAAATATCATTTCATATTCTTAAGCCAGTTTTAATTTCCTTTTTATTTTGGAATCCATATATACATATTTCCAATTTCTTCTTATAACATTACATTTCTATTTCTCAAAATAAATTCCTTTTTACATGTTCACCATTACACTAATATCATCCCATTATATTCTACTTCTAATTCATTTAACCTTTCCCTCTTTGAAGATCTCGTTTCAAATTCCATTGTTACATAATGTTAAATTAAAATTTAATGTTTCACCTTAGCCCCTTTTATAAACATCGTTTATACGACTTTGATTTAATATAAACACTTTATCCCGCTTTCATTACTCTTAGCTTAAACATTTAGTATAACATTCATTTTAAACTATCACATTGGCTAAAAATCTTTTTTTATTTTTACTTTGTTATAAAAACTCAGTTTTAAATATAAAACTGTTCATCAGCCCTCTTCAAAAACCCAAATATAATATCAACTTTGATTTCTTACCCTAATAAATCTCATTTACTCCTAAATCACTTAAATCGTGATTCATTCAAAATCATGATCTATAGCATCATTAACTATTGTAGAAAAAGTTAATTTCTTGTTTAAGTCAATTAAATAGTAAATTCTTTTTAAAATCTTATTAAAGTTAAAATAAATATTTGTTAAACTGTTTTATTTGAAAAATAAATAAATCAAATGAATAATTTCAATTCAAATTAGTTTACTTCATTAGCTCAAACCATGATTATCTTGTTATTCAACTTTAATTAGTCATCCTTTCAAACTAATTAATGATATAATTAATTTAAATAATTTCGTTCAATTGTTCCTTTTAAATGATTAATCCCATTTCTTAATTGTTTTCGTTAATTTCTTCTCATCTGGTTACAAATATTACATAAGAATTTACCTTTACAAAATCATTAAATAACTTCTTAAAAACTTAAATAATAAATAGTACACATAAATTTCCTTTTTATTTAAAACCTGTATTCAAATATATTGATTACAAAATCCTTTTTCAGTTATAAAATAAATTTGATAATTGCATTACCGTCGATTCACCTGACAGTAATCAGTATTGATAAAACAATTCATTTTTAAGCCAACTATTACTAATTACTCAACCAAGACTGTCCATTGGTTAAAACAAAACAAACGTTGAATTTAAATTCAACAATCACTGATCAAATTAATCATCCAATCATATCAGTTAAACAGTTCATATAATTGTAATAGGGAAACAAAATAAAATTTGAGGAATCCAGTTGGATCTCTCCAATCTGTTTTCCCTTCATCCAAATATGTTATTTCAACAGTATTTTTTTTTTTTCAATATCCAATATAATATTCAACCATCAAACAATAACAAGAATCCAAACATTCAACTATAAATGTAGCACGTTTATATTATTATAAACGTGACCAATGAGGTAAGTTACCTCCATTGGTTACAACCGGAAAAATAACGATTGATTAAAATTAAATTAAACGACGTTTAATTTAATCAGCTCAGTCACCGCATATATATTCAGCATCCATCAACCAAATAACAATCATAGCACAAAAATATTTAAACCCGACTTATATAAAATATAAGTGGGGTAAAACTAAGTGAGTTGAACTCACCTTGTCGTCGTCAAAACAGTTTGTTTCATAGGCTTCTGGCTGTGTTTAACTCCGTCCGTTCTAACGCTCCTTGTTTGATCCAATGCTGCGTATGTATAAACAAATTACATAATCTAATTTAACCAATATGTTTATTCATTTATTTCTTTATAATTCTATAAACAGGTTCACTTAATTCTTAATTAAAAACTAACAGATATACTAACCCATTAAACGCCCGAACTACTCTACACCGGTAAGTAACATACTTGATAGATACTAAGGCATGTTAAACATGCCTAGGCATATTCAACATCCTACGTGTTATATATATATTATACATTAAAACTTAATACATGGATACTTTACATTTCCCAATGGGTCACGTTATAGCATCCCTGTACCACATTATATGCTGTATACATACCTATAATAGCCAGGCAAGTTGTAAACAAAAATTGGTATAACGTAACAATAAGTTACGCATATTAATTATTTGTTTAGTCAATTTTAACCATGTTTAGACATAATAAACCTATTTGGTGTATATACCTTACTGTGCATCATCTCCCATTTGTATACGCAGCACGCCCCTCGTCGAACACTGTGCCACCCTTCAACCTCGCCCTGTACCGCCACTTCTCCTCTGACACCAACCGCCCGCCTGTATCTCCCCTGCAAAACGTCCGAGAACTTCAAAGCATTAAACTCACGCCAATACTCTCACTACTGTGTCAAACTCCCCTCCCACTCTTCTTTTTATATTTGTCTGCTCCAAAGAGAAGCCGCCCACCATATCACGTATTGCTGCTCCCCCTCTCCTTAGCAAACCGCATTATTCTCCCATACATACATTGAAATGTGAACCCCCATTCACACAAACTTCCCCCACGCATGAGCATGAGCCTCCCTATGCATATACTTCTGCCACATCAAAAGGTATTCCCCCTTTTTTGTTTCCCATGCAGCACCTACCCTATGCGGATTTGATTTTCCATTTTTGGTTCCGCCTTTATATTTTTTTTTCTTTTCTTTCGTTGGTATTTTCGTTTGACATTGGAAGTTCTCTTCATGAATTCCTGAGGGAAAAAGTGAACCAGTGAAGTATTTATAGGCGTAGAGACTTGGCACTCAAGGTTTAGGGTTGGTAGGCAACATAGGTAGGTGAAGTCTGTGTTGTATTTTCTTTTCATTTGAGTTTACAATACGATGGTGAATATATATGGTATGCCTTTAGCTTTGCAGGTAGGTTGTAGACACATAGTAGGCTTCACTGTATCTTCTTTATAGTTCTATAGGGTAGCCTGTATCTATTAAATTTTGGTGTGTATCTAAATCCTTAAGTGTGAAGTTTTCTCCTATATAAACAGTAGCTTGTCCTTATATGAAGGCAGCCGTCAAGTCTTAAGGTAGCCAACCGCTTCTAGCTCGTTCATATTTCTTATTTTCAGGGATGAAATCTTTCAGTCGAATGGTAGCAGGAAGTAAGTGGCTCTTTGGATTGAGTTTTCACTTCGTAATAGTTGAGTGATTGTGAAAATACAAGTCATGGCGATGGTGCATTGAAAATACAAAACTGCAGGGTACAGCATGTGTGAAATCTTAGTGCAGCAAAACACAGGGTAGTATTGTATATTTAGGGTAGACTGTGAGTATGTTGATAGCTAGATATGCAGGGGTTTAGTCGCTTAGGCCTTAAGATATAGAATAGTATAACAATACATATATGGTTGCGTGCCTTTGATGAAGACGTTGCATATATTTTTAGGTTCTGCAGAAGATTGGATAGCATTCCCTCTTGTCAGTTTCGCAGAATTAGACTTCAGCGTATATTTTTGGACAGGCAAAGGTTGATATGTATATTCCTTTGGGCTAAGTATGTTGAAGACAGGCTAGTCAAGCACTTCATTAGATAGACTGTGCATACATTGATTTGAAAATTTCGTGAGAACTGAACAAATTGTATGTTCGGAATGAAGAAATAGTTTAAAGCGACAAAACATGAGGAAGTATTGACTGTTTGTCAGATGGTGTAGGTTGAAGTTATCAGGACTGGGACCGAAAAACACAGCATGGTGTGTTAAATTTAAGTGGGAGTTGAGGCGTTAAAGAAAAGTGAGGTACGTATGGACTCTTGGTTTGCGTAGGCTACTTATACCCTTCGATAAATGCTTATTATTTGTCAACAAGTGTTGTATCCACTTTCATATAGCTAGCCATCTATCGATACTAGGATGAGAGGAAAATATAGGTTAGCATGAGCTTAGAGGTGTATTTATTTCATAATATTTTGTTTTAGTATGGTATTTAATCCTACCGCAATTACCGTTATTTACCAATAACCGTCAAATATACGTACTGTACATACAAACTCCAAATACCGTAAAAATGGACATACCGCTTACGTCTCAGCATTCCGATCCCAATGGAATTTGTTTCATAGAAAACATAAGTCATTTGAAAAGAAAACAATTTCTAAGGCCTGTATAATATATCAAACAATTTTCCGTGTGCGAAGAACGGGCCTTATCATAAGGTAAACAACGCATTGATTTGAACATTTTATTTTGTATAATTATTTAGTTCCATTGTCAATTGTCATTGAGCGTTTTATACCCGTATCGATATACATGAATTTCAAATCGTACTTTACGAAATGCCGTGACGTTCCAAGTTCGTTCTATAATTATACGTTTAGACATCGTTTAGTAAACGAATTATAATTTATAAATCTATTTATAAATAACAAATCAATATTTTAAATAATAACTCAAATTAAATATTGACCACCAAAAATACAGGACGTTGCAACTATACAAGTAACGTTATCAACTAACCCAAAGAATAAGGCTGTTGAGGAGCGGCAGTCTATATAGTAGCTTTGAACGATTGTTAAACATGGCGGATAATGTGGTTTTACTTTTCAAATCTCAAGAGGAAATTCGATATATCTAGTTCAAGTTCAAACCACGACACAATGGCTATATATACTTTGAAAACAATATAAAATAACATAACAATATAATCAAAGTCAGACACAGATATTCGCACCATTATGGCGGAAGTAGATATGGATATAAGATGAAAATGTAAATAGAGAAATAGTGTCATACTTGATCCACTATACAACAAAAGAATATTTACAAGTTCTAGCCAAAAAAATATGTATACACATAAGTCTCTATCTCATATATATATATATATGTATATGTATATATAACCCAAAATACTACAATGCTAGTATAGTTGTCAAAAGTCAAGAGATGGTCCCTGCTAGAAGTCACAAAGAAGCATTTGTAATACCTCAGTTTGACCCCAAGTATTATTTATAAGAAAATGAACAATAAACTGATCAGTCTTGTTGTACTTATCGTAATAAACTGAGATAGGTTAAGGGACATATACAGATAATGATACATGGACAATAACTACAATGTTCACATGTAAATGTGAAACCCCAAGAATGTGCACACAATATCTTAAAAAATCTCAAAGCTATGAAAGAATATCACATCCTAAATAATATAACTACTCAAAAGAAATGATTTTCCCTATCAAATCAACATGAAATTGGAACACGATATCAAACACGAATACGGTCCTAGACCAAAATGGTATGAAGATGTTAACAAGATGGGAGATTGAAAATCCATGAATAGAAGTTCCTAAAAATGATCTGAAAATCCTCACAATGATCCAAAGATCATCAAAATGATCTGAAGATCCACCAGAGCCAAACTTCCTCGAAATAATGCGAAGATCGTCAAAAGGATAAGAAGATTCACAAGAACCGAAGTTCCGCGAAATGATATGAAGATCGTCAAAATGATCCAAAGATTCACTAGAACCGAAGTTCCTCGGGATGATCTGAAGATCAAGGATAATGTAAATTACTCCAAACTGGTTCATATAAGAGTTGAGCTACATGTCCCATGACCATTTTCTCTACTGAAATATTTACGAATAAGTTGTATATTCTACTAGAAACACAAAATTATCGTTCCCACAATTTTCAATTGAACGATTTAAAGAATTAACCGTCGAAGAAAACACGAGCGTTTCATACCACTCGTTTTACTAAGGCGTTTAATTGGATTTCTCATACGAGTGAGGAAAAGGTTTATAACATACATACAAGTAGATTGGAAAATAATTTGCAAAATAACTTCATATAACGAAGTACGATCAGAAACCCATTTTAGTTAAAGATTTTGTATCTACTAATAATATAAAATCCTTTTATAGTTTGATGTGGCAAATCTCATAAAATATCGGTTGTAATAACAATCGGTCTCAAAATTCATGTTTTAATAACGTAAATCGAACCCCATGAATATCGATTATAAATTCATTCATCATCAATAAATCGAAATTCCATCCAACCAAGCGCTGAAAAACATAGATTAGAGCAACCGAGCAGTCAGAGGTAAAGAGAAAATGGCCCGAAACACGGTCGGAAAAAGCCTGAAACAACCTAAACTGTTGATTGTGGTCTCCACTTGTCAATAGTAAAAACAAGTTCAATCGGTTGAATGAAGATGTTCAATTGACTGACTTGTACAAAATAACGTATACAACGCATGTACAACAATTCAGTTGGCTGAATAACTCCATTCAGTCGACTGGTTGGTCATTTAGTCGACTGAATGGAGTATTCCAATCGACTGAAAATGATCCAAAATGAACTCGAAAGCAACCAATGATTCAGTCGACTTGTTATGATAATTCAGTTTACTGAATTTATGCCTGGGCACTGGTTCGCCTAGGCAATGAACACTTAACGATTTTGGACGAATTGGTGGAGGCTTATATCATAGTTCAAGTGGAAATGAAACTTCTACAACTTGACGAAATAACTAAGAACACCAAGACAAACCACAACAAAGATTTACACTAGAATTCATACAATCGAATTCAAAACCCAAAAATTGGAATGTTCACACACAAACATTCCAAATCACACAATGCACACAATCAACATAAATGTGCCAATGGCACACTAGCCAGCCTATAGGCTTATGTCATAAATGTGAGTTCGCAAACCCACCTTTGATTTTTAGAAGCCAAGAGAGACTCTAAAACCAAGCAAGTTCAACTTCTCTTCAGTCAGTGCTCTAAAATCTTCAATCTAGACACATATACATAAGATTCCTAGGAGTTAGGTATTAGGAAATCACAATGATTAAAGAAGAGCTGAGTTGGACAAGATAGAGGTTGAGCTTACCTCTCTTCTCTACGAATTTGCACTTGATCTCTATAAGAATTGGAGTTCCTAAGAATCAAGTAGGGCTTAGGAAATTTAATTTCCCTTTCCCGTCACCATTTTCTATTTTTGTTGAAGTAATAGGAATGAAAGAAGGAGAGGAGTAGTCAAGTGGGATATAAGAGTGGGCTAATGGGTTATGTCTACTTACCTAATCCCTTACCCGAAGTCCCAAATTTCACTAACTCCAAACATATCGATGTTTATAGTTTTAAATATCATAAATGACATTACTTAATAGAAGTGGTTTCGAGTTTAAATTCATCCCTTTGCAAAAAGTCATAAATCTCGGGTTTTAAACTGAAGACATGGTATGATATTTAGTTAAATTTCTTAATTAAATAATCGTGAATTATGCGAATTTTTACAGTCTTCCCTCCTTAAAGAAATTGTGTCCCCGCGATTATTTAAGAAATAACTCAAAAAATAACAACCAAGCATCACAAATATTTATATAGAAATGGATTAAGTCATGAAATTCACCTTCATTTTCTGATTTAGTATAGCCTCCTTATGCTATGATCATTTGTGAATAATTTCATAAATTTTTAACTTTGAGTTATAAATAATTAAATAACTTAAGTCTATACATGTACAATGCTCCAATAAAACTCATGAACATATATAGCAATTAATTCATTTTTATCATAAGTGTTTTCGACAAATTAGAATTTTTCTTACTTAAATTATAAATTTTCTAAATCTCCAATTCATTAATTATATTAATTTTAAATCGCGAATTACAACACCGATATTTTTTTTGAAAATTTGATTTAGATACATCTCAAAATATGCAAGATGAAATTTAAATCTTTCCCTTTCTTTAGAAAATTATAATCCAATAGATATGCATGATTCTTATTTCAAAGAATTACGACTTATATTGGATCCTATATGTTCATTTAAAAGTCAGTTCTCAAAATCACGAACTGCCACTACATGATAGGCTCAATGTAATTAATTCATTTCGCGTTCAAAAAGTTTATAAATTATAAATCTGTTATCTTATGTTATCAACATAAACTAGTTAAACGTTTAAATTCGTCTTGGGAGTATATTAACTATCCAAAATCGTCGAACATTACCTATCAAATTTTAGCTAGAGAATTTATCCCTTAAAATTTCTCAAAAATATTCTAGCTCATTATTTTTTTCTTAAAAAGAAAAGGAGGTATATGATTGTAACACCCCACGTCCATTAATGTCACTTACAAAGGGAATGCATTAACTTCTATGGAGCATTTTAAGTGTGTATAGAACAGAAACTTAACAACAAGACAGATATAAATAGTACTTAAAAATTTAAAACTTTATTCATTGCAGTTGTAAACACATAAGTTTGATTACATCATCAAAAACCAGAGTCAAAGTACATAATATCCATCTTGGCTAAGTCAAAGTACATAAATTGAAAGACATAACCCCAGTTCAAAATAGCCATAAATAAGAGAGGCTGAACATCACTTCAGTGATCCAGGCAACTTCTAAAAGCAGAGATATAGCTGTCCAAAATCAAGCTCCACTGGTGCTAGTTCCAACCTGAGCACCTAGGGGGGGAAAGGAAGAAAAGAGGAGGAAACAAAGAGGGTCAGACATAAAGTCTGGCGAGTTCGATAACTTTAACAATATAATTACCAAAATAACTAGGCTAAGGCATAAGTTGGAAAATAAGGAAATGACTGTGAACAGTTGAGTAAGACAGAGTAAACAAGGAAACAAGATGAACGAAGATAATGTTAAAGCACGCCTAAACCACTATAAGATAATTACTATACTGCATCACCACTAGTCACCCTAAGGTTGATCCCGCCTACAAAACTTAATAATGATAATGGTAGTTTCGTGCACCCCTAGTTGCCTTCATAGGTGCCGCCTGCCCCTATCTCCACTTGGTGTACCCACTACCCCCAAGCGATCGGCTCCCTAACTCGTAGATACCCGTGCTGGCCCCACAGTGAGGTGTATCACTCCCCAAAGTGGCAACCCGATACCACCAATGATGCACGGCTTATACCTACACGATGCAACAACGTCTTACCTACCAGCCCGGGTCCACACACGCATATGAACCCGTTGGACTTGCCTTGCCACCGCTCACCCGGTTTGCCCTCTTACAGTCAAGCCCAGTATGTGTGTCTCGTCCTCGACTTGGGTCGAGCCCACAAAGATACGTATGGGTTACTGGTTGAAACGGGCCCACATTACTTGACACAAGCTATCCACCTAAGCTTGGTCCCCTTTAGTACATCCCACTTAACCCTCTTCTTAGTCATGTTCACTTACATGTTTCAATTTTGGTTAAGTGTTTCTAATCGTATTTCCAATGCCACCCAGGGCACCCACCAAATTCCACATGCCACCCAAGGCACCCACTTAACCCCCTGTCCCACTACATGTTTATCGGGTTAAGTGTTTCTTAATTCATTAAGACCGTAACCTTATAAAGATCTCCCACATTAGACTGGCATTTGTGGCAGCTGGATTTGCTGGGCGGGTCCGGGCAGTCTTACACCACAAAAGAGCCTAACCTCATGTCTTTACAACTATCACGTATTTAATTTATACCTAAGACCTCCTACATTATACTGGCATTTGTGGCAGCTGGATTTACCGGGCGGGTCCGGGCAGTCTTACACCACAAAAGAGCCTAACCTCGTGTCTTAGACGATTAATTACACCTAATTAATCATTCCCCAATTTGAATTAATTTCCCTATTCAAATTATCAATCAATTCCAAATTTAACTATGGCCATAATTGACTCAATTATGTCCATCTATTTATGGTATGCAAAATCAAACCAATTTTCATCACAATTTATTTTATGCCATTTAAGGCATTTATGCCAAATTCTGAATATTAAATCTTTTAATATTATCCCAGTACCCCATGTTGTACATTCGTTCGTTTAACGTAAAATATACGTTAGACTCGAATAGTCAAACTCATGGAATAAAGAGAAAACATCACAAAATACATACAGATAAAACTTGATCTAAGCATAAGGGGTGAACTTGCATGTGTGAATGAGGTTCTACATCTAAAACTTGCATAAAACTACATATGTCATAGATCCAAATCTAAAGGTGTGAACTTGTTTAGGCAATAGTCATAAACTTGCATAAATCATGTATGTCATAGATCTACATCTAAAGGTGTAAACTTGCATAGGCAATAACCTCAAACTTACATAACATGATTCATACTCCAAACACATATATTTATATAAACTTGCATATGTGATTTATGCAACATAACGATGGTGTAAACTTACATCTAAACATATAAACTAGCATGTAAAATTTAGCATATAACTCACACATGTCATAGCCTAACTTTAGATCTAAAATAGATGTCATGAAACATGTAAGGTTATGCATAAAATTTTCACTAACTTGCATATGATCTATGTCTTAATTAACATCCTAACTTGCATACATACATGTGATTCATCATATGAATTAGTTCCAACAACATAACCAAACTAGCATATGAAACATCATAATGAATTGATTATATATAATCATAGAATTACAACATGGATGATAACATCACAACTTTACAACATAGATGATAACATCATAGAATTTACAACATAAATGATAACATCACAAATTTACAACATAGATGATAACATGCGGTCAATAATTCACAACATAACCATATAATCCGCATCATAGATTAATCCAATTAAATCATTAGTTATTTTATTAAAGAAATCCAACTCACAAGAAGAAGGTCTTGCGTTCTTAAATCTGAGTTCTTAAATCGATTAAGCTCGCCCATTGTAGTAGATTCGTTGTTGTTTAGATTAATGTTGAATAGAACTGAATTGATTAGTTGTTCTTCCTCTCTAATTGGTGGTGGCTACTCTAGGTTACAAGTTGACAACATGATGGCCATAGGTTCAGTTTTTATTTTGATTTAGGGTTTGAGTCTACCCATGTTTATATAGAATTTTAATTTAATTATAGTCGTCGGATGATCTTTGGGTTAATCAAAACCATTCAGTCGGGATAGGGTGACACCTCAGCCCTAATGACTCAGCAAGGATTCAGAAAGGACTCAGCAATGAGTCACAACACGGATCAGACTGAACCAGAAAGCTGTGTAGGCTTGCTTCTCGGCCTGGGCGCACCTGGAAGGTGCACCAGTGCAAATTTGTACTGGTGCACTTCCCAAGTGCGTCAGTGCAATTTTTTTCTTGTTTTGCCGCCTAACTTCATTCGTCCATATCTCCTTCATTCGGTATCCATTTCCCGCAAACTCGGACTCTATCTCAACCAGAATTCCGAGACGAACAGAATGGCACAACCCATTTCCCTTAATTCTCACGTCTGAGATGAATTATTCTTTAATTTAGTTAATTCGATTATTCAAAAATCTGGGGTGTTACATTCTCCCCTCCTTAAAGGATTTCGCCCCGGAAATCTCCAAGTTAAGGAGAATGCATATCCTAACATCCAAACAACCATCTACTCGACCATCAAACATAGGCATCCATTGTCCTTATTAAATTCCTAATGTTTATGAACATATGCAAGAAGTGTTTGTATATGTTCCTTATCTAATGAAAAATCAGGCGGTCTACTGATTCAGTTGACCTCCTTAATGCAAACCATGATAGTGCCATGGATCCATTATGTATGCGAAAGAATCCTATCGATACATATTATTTCTACATGTATGCACAACCACTCACAAAAATGCAGCATCCATGTGATAACACAACCATTATACATCCATTACTTAATTATGTACACACATTTATATGCAATATGCAATATGAAGTAACTGAGCCGATCTAGTGCCTAAAGTGTGTGTATATGCATCCACGAGCAACCACTAGCAACCACTTGCATCCACATGCATACATCATACATAACATGTCTCACACATGTTTCAACCATAGGACTACTCTATCTAAAGGTCAAAGATACTAGCGAGAGGACATACTAAAGATAAAACAAGTACAAGCTAAGCGATAAAGGAGAAATTAAAAGACATACCCTCGAAAAGAAAAGGGTACAATGAACGCATCTTCTCTTCCATCTCCCAAGTAGCGTTGCTCTCATCATCTCCCCATTGCACTTTGACTAGCTTGACCTCTCGATTCCTCAACTTCTTAATCTGCAACCCAAGAATGCACGTAGGATCTCGTCGAATCGTCGCATCACACTCAATCTCCACCTCTCTAAGCAAGCTCGGCTCTACCACTTCCGCGGTCTCATGCAAGCACTTCCTCAAATGTGATACATGGAATACATCGTGTACACCACTAAGTCTCTCGGGCAACTCCACTCTATACGCCATTTGTCCAATCCTCTCCTTAATAGGAAACGGCCCTACGAACCTTGGTGCTAACTTCCCAATGAACCCAAAGCGAACCACATTCCGTAATGGAAACACCTTGACAAAGACCATGTCCCCAATATTAAACTCAAGATCTGTCCTCCTCCTGTCCGCATACGATTTCTGCCTATCTTGCGCCGTCTTCATCCTCCTTCGAATCAGATCGATCTTCTCCGAAGTCTCTCTAATCATATCGGGTCCAAGCAAGATCTTATCTGTAGATTCCCACCAACATGTAGGCGAATGACACGGCCGTCCATAAAGAGCCTCGAACGGTGCCATGCCAATGCTAGACTGGAAGCTATTATTATATGCGAACTCTACCAACGGAAGATGTTCCTCCCATGTACCTCCGAAGTCTAAGACACACAACCTCAACAAGTCCTCTAGAATACGATTCACCCTCTCGGTCTGGCCGTCCGTCTGAGGATGATATGCGGTGCTCAAACATAACTGAGTCCCTACCGCCTCTTGCAAGCTTTTCCAAAATTCGCTAGTAAAGATAGGATCGCGGTCGCTCACGATGCTAGAAGGAACACCGTGCAAACGAACTATCTCTCGAATGTATACGGAGGCTAACCATGGAGCAGTCCTCTTACTCTTCACGGGAATGAAATGGGCGCTCTTAGTAAGTCTGTCTACCACGACCCAAATCCCCGTATTACCCTTCCTCGATCTCGGTAATCCGTCAATAAAGTCCATCGAAACACTTTCCCACTTCCATTGTGGGACCTCCAATGGGTGAAGCAATCCACCGGGCTTCTTTTGCTCTGCTTTTACTTGTTAGCACACCAAGCATCTAGCGACAAACTCGGCCACATCCCTCTTCATACCGGTCCAAAAATAAACTCGTCTCATGTCCATGTACATCTTGTCCCTGCAGGGATGGATGGTCATCTTCGAACGATGTGCATCATCAAGAACGGTCTTCCTCAAATCCTCGTCCCGTGTTACACAAAGTCTACCGTCCCTACGTAACCAACCCTTATCATCTAGGGTATACCAACTGAGATGGCTCGATGACTCCCATCTTTTGAGCTTCTTTACCAACTCAACAAACTGTGGATCATCTCGTTGTGCCTCACCAATCCGTCCCAAAAGCGTAGGTCTGACCTCTAAGGATGCTAGCAAACCGGGTACAAAGTCAACGGAAGGTCTAAAGTCAAATGTAGAGATGAACTCTAAGCTTCGCCGCTCAACAAACAACGAACTCAAGGATAACCTTTTCCTACTTAAGGCATCTGCCACCACGTTACCCTAAGAATCGCACTTCCTTCCTCCAAAAGTGACATTTAGAAAATTTAGCTTTAAGGCTATGCACTCGAAGGGTCTCCAACACTTCCCTAAGATGTAGGACATGCTCTTCCTCGCTTTTAGAAAAGATTAAGATGTCGTCCACAAAGACTACCACGAATTTATTATGGTACTCCCTAAACACCCTACTCATCAAGTCAACAAAGTATGCGGGGGCGTTTGTCAAACCGAAGGGCATCACCAGCCACTCGAAGAAACCGTCTGGAGTCCTAAAGGCAGTCTTGTCTATGCTATCCTCAGCCACTCTCAACTGATGGAAACCAGTGGCTAAGTCCAACTGCGAAAACACAGAGGCGCCAACTAACTGATCGAAGAGATCGTCAATTCTCGGCAGTGGGTGCCTATTCTTCTTAGTAAGCTTATTAAGTTCTCTATAGTCCACACAAAGTCTAAGGGACCCATCTGCCTTTGTGGAAAATACTACTAGAGCACCCCACTTCGATATACTATGTCTGATGAGCCCCTTCTCAAGAAATTCTTTCACTTGCTTACTGAGTTCTCTTCTCTCTCTTGGAGCCATGTTGCGCACTGGCAATGCAACTTGCTTTGCATTATCTACTAGATATATTCGAAAGTCTATCTCGCATTTTGGGGGTAAACCACTCACCTCATCAAAGACATCAACATATTCACGGACTATACGAACAGTAGGTAAATCATCATCGGATGCATCAAGGGATTCTAGGTAGCTAAGCATTACTGGACCTCTAGGGTCACAAGAAATACCAAGGGTCCTTCCACAACGAGTCAACAATCTAACTACCCTTCTTTCACAATCTAGGATGGCCCCGTGTCTAGTTAGCCAATCCATACCTAGAATCAAGCCGTAGCCCATAAAGCCAAGAACAAAGGCGTTGCATGCAAACCCAATACCCAAAATAGACACTCTCTAATCCCGACAAATCATAGAAAGATGAGACGAACCACCAATAGGATTTGAGACTACTAAGGGATCTTTAGCTAAACTAGTATCTAGGTGCAGTGTTTCAACTAATGATGTAGAAATAAACGAATGTGATGCACCAGAATCGAATAAAGTACGGACAGGATGATCAAACAGAAAAACTAAACTTTCAACGAAAATTTCTCTACCTCGTTCTTGCAGCGGTGGGACCACGAGAGCCTGAACTTGTTCCCTTGCCTGCCCTGGTGCCATGAGAGCCTGCACTTGTCCTCCCGAGGTAGACCCTGCCCTCTGCCCTTTCCTTGGGTAATCCTTAATCAGATGTCCCGCTTCGCCACAGTGGAAACAACCAGTCTTCTTTTTCTTCCTACAATCTTTGCTTAGATGGCCTGGTGTCCCACAGTTAAAGCATCTCTTCTTTCCCTTACCATTGTTGCCTTACCACCTTTCTTGTTCTGTTGCTGCTGTTGTGGTTTCTTTTGATCCCCTTTCTTCTCGGGTGCCTTATTAGCATTGGCGCCCTTCTCCTCTTCATGCATAAGCGCCATGACAACTAGTCTCTCAAAGGTAGCCCCCATGGGGATGTGGGTCATAGCTAACCCATGAAGCGGCTCGTTCAAACCCTTAACAAATCTCAGGGCCTTCTTTTCTGGTGTATTCACCAAGTCCAAGCCAAATCTCGCCAACTGATTGAATTTGTTGACGTATTCTTTTACTGATAGATTCCCCTGCTTCAATGCTAGAAACCTTTCCATGTATAGATTCTCTTCAGCCCGTGAGAGAAACTTCGTCTCAAACCTCCGCCTGAAATCTGACCATGTACCAACTGGACCCTCTCCGTTAGTGACCTCCCACCAAAATGAGGCCTCATCCATTATTAGCCAGGCAGCTAACTAGACCTTTCTTCCATCTTTCACTTCAAATATCCCAAATAATTCTTCCACCTCCTTTAGCCAGTTTCGAGCTTCAACAAATGTCTCTGTCCCGTGAAAAGGTTTTCTACTCATTGCTCAAAAGTCCTTACATATCTTCGCAAAAGTATCGACGCGAGGAGGAGGAGGGGGAGGAGGAGGAGCATTTGCTGGACCTGCGGTGGTGGCCCTAGTCTCCAAATACCTCCTAAACCATCCTGGTATCGTTATCCCCTCGGGTATCTCGGGAATTCCAGACATGCTGAGACGAAAAAGGAAAGATTCAATACAAAAGAAACGAAGGAAAGATATATGGCTCTTGGGGTTATGCTTTCTAAAATAAGCTTTTCTCTTGAAAATACTTTCCTTAAAACGTACTTTTGGATGAACTTCTTTATAAAAGTTGTTTTTTCAAAAACATTTTTTCAAAATTCATATCTGTTCTGGTAACCTTCAGCTCTGATACCACGTGTAACACCCCATATCCATTAATGTCACTCACAAAGGGAATGCATTAACTTCTATGGAGCATTTTAAGTGTGTATAGAACAGAAACTTAACAACAAGACAAATATAAATAGTACTTAAAAATATTAAACTTTATTCATTGCAGCGGTAAACACATAAGTTTGATTACATCATCAAAAACCAGAGTCAAAGTACATAATATCCATCTTGACTAAGTCAAAGTGCATAAATTGAAAGACATAACCCCAATTCGAAATAGCCATAAATAAGAGAGGCTGAACTTTACTTCAGCGATCCAAGCAACTTCTAAAAGCAGGGATATAACTGTCCAAAATCAAGCTCCACTGGTGCTAGTTCCAACCTGAGCACCTAAGGGGGGAAAAGGAAGAAAAAAGGAGGAAACAAAGGGGGTCAGACATAAAGTCTGGCGAGTGCGATAACTTTAACAATATAATTACCAAAATAACTAGGCTAAGGCATAAGTTGGAAAATAAGGAAATGACTGTGAACAGTTGAGTAAGACAGAGTAAACAAGGAAACAAGATGAACAAAGATAATGTTAAAGCGCACCTAAACCACTATAAGATAATTACTATACTGCAGCACCACTAGTCACCCTAAGGTTATTCCCGCCTACAAAACTTAATAATGATAATGGTAGTTTCGTGCACCCCTAGTTGCCTTCATAGGTGCCGCCTGCCCCTATCTCCACTAGGTATACCCACTACCCCCAAGCGATCGGCTTCCTAACTCGTAGATACCCGTGCTGGCCCCACAGTGGGGTGTATCACTCCCCAAAGTGGCAACCCGATACCACCAATGATGCACGGCTTATACCTACACGATGCAACAACGTCTTACCTACCAGCCCGGGTCCACACACGCAAATGAACCCGTTGGACTTGTGTTGCCACCGCTAACCCGGTTTGGCCTCTTATAGTCAAGCCCAGTATGCGTGTCCCGTCCTCGACTTGGGTCGAGCCCACAAAGATACGTATGGGTTACTGGTTGAAACGGGCCCCCATTACTTGACATAAGCTATCCACCTAAGCTTGGTCCCCTATAGTACATCCCACTTAACCCTCTCCTTAGTCATGTTCACTTACATGTTTCAATTTTGGTTAAGTGTTTATAATCGTATTTCCAATGCCACCCAAGGCATCCACTAAATTCCACATGCCAACCAAGGCACCCACTTAACCCCCCTCATGTCCCACTACATGTTTATCTGGTTAAGTGTTTCTTAATTCATTAAGACCGTAACCTTATAAAGATCTCCCACATTAGACTGGCATTTGTGGCAGCTGGATTTGCCGGGCAGGTCCGGGCAGTCTTACACCACAAAAGAGCCTAACCTCGTGTCTTTACAACTGTCACGTATTTAATTTATGCATAAGACCTCCCACATTAGACTGACATTTGTGGCAGCTGGATTTGCCGGGTGGGTCCGGGCAGTCTTACACCACAAAAGAGCCTAGCCTCGTGTCTTAGACGATTAATTACACCTATTTAATCATTCCCCAATTTGAATTAATTTCCCTATTCAAATTATCAATCAATTCCAAATTTAACTATGGCCATAATTGACTCAGTTATGTCCATCTATTTATGGTATGCAAAATCATACCAATTTTCATCACAATTTATTTTATGCCATTTAAGGCATTTATGCCAAATTCTCAATATTAAATCTTTTAATATTATCCCATTACCGCACGTTGTACGTTCTTTTGTTTAACGTAAAATATATGTTAGACTCGAATAGTCTAACTCATGGAATAAAGAGAAAACATCACAACATACATACAGAAAAAACTAGATCTAAGCATAAGGGGTGAACTTTCATGTGTGAATGAGGTTCTACATCTAAAACTTGCATAGGACAAAGTTACAAACTTGCATAAAACTACATATGTCATAGATCCAAATCTAAAGGTGTGAACTTGTTTAGGCAATAGTCATAAACTTGCATAAATCATGTATGTCATAGATCTACATCTAAAGGTGTAAACTTGCATAGGCAATAACCTCTAACTTACATAACATGATTCATACTCCAAACACATATATTTATATAAACTTGCATATGTGATTTATGCAACATAACGATGGTGTGAACTTACATCTAAACATATAAACTAGCATGTAAAATTTAGCATATAACTCACACATGTCATAGCCTAACTTTAGATCTAAAATAGATTTCATGAAACATGTAAGGTTATGCATAAAATTTTCACTAACTTGCATATGATCTATGTCTTAATTAACATCCTAACTTGTATACATACATGCGATTCATCATATGAATTAGTTCCAACAACATAACCAAACTAGCATATGAAACATCATAATGAATTGATATACATAATCATAGAATTACAACATGGATGATAACATCACAACTTTACAACATAGATGATAACATCATAGAATTTACAACATAAATGATAACATCACAAGTTTACAACATAAATGATAACATGCGGTCAATAATTCACAACATAACCATATAATCCGCATCATAGCTTAATCCAATAAAATCGTTAATTATTTTATTAAAGAAATCGAACTCACAAGAAGAAGGTCTTGTGTTCTGAAATCTGAGTTCTGAAATTGATTAAGCTCGCCTTTGTAGTAGATCATTGTTGTTTAGATTAATGTTGAATTGAACTGAATTGATTAGTTGTTCTTCCTCTCTAATTGGTGGCGGCTACTCTAGGTTACAAGTTGTCAGCATGACGACCATAGTTTCAACTTTTATTTTGATTTAGGGTTTGACTCTACCCATGTTTATATAGAATTTTAATTTAATTATAGCCGTCGGATGATTTTAAGGTTAATCAAAACCATTCAGTCGAGATAGGGTGACACCTCAGCCCTATTGACTCAGCAAGGAGTCAGAAAGGACTCAGCAATGAGTCACAACACGGATCAGACTGAACCAGAAAGCTGTGCAGGCCTGCTGCTCGGCCTGGGCGTACTTGGCAGGTGTGCAAATTTGTACTGGCGCACTTCCCAAGTGCGCCAGTGCAATTTTTTTTTCTTGTTTTGCCGCCTAACTTCGTTCATCCATATCTCCTTCATCCGGTATCCGTTTCCCGCAAACTCGGACTGTATCTCAACCAGAATTCTGAGATGAACACAATGGCGCAACCCATTTCCCTTAATTCTCACGTCTGATATTAATTATTCTTTAATTTAGTTAATTCGATTATTCAAAAATCCGGGGTGTTACAATGATGGTCATATATATCCCATTCACAAGGATAAGTGATCCCGTTCGGGAAATGTAATAGCCCGCCATTTTGACCGTCCCCAAGCCAGTGATTAAGCCAACTTGAACAGTTCAAAATGATGGATTGTTATTGGCTTATAGGGTTTAGAAATGGAATTTAACACCGAATCACAAACACAGAAAACAACAGTGTCTCATATGAGAGTTTTATATACAAAAAATTTATCAGAGTTAATGCAACATTTATGTTTTATATACAGCGGAAGATTAAATTATACATACATTAATTAAGTAAAAAACGGAAGAATGAACCAAACGAGCACGTCTTCACGTGCTTCCAATCCAGTCCAGTCATCTTCATACCTGTCACAGATACACATAGTAAACTTGAACAAGAATAGATTTAAATACAAGCGAAATGTAAATTTATTTTATTTGCCTTAGAATTTCAGTGTGTTTCTCATCATTTTTCATGACTTGATCTGATTCTTATATATCTATCTGGATCTAGACGGCTTGTGATATCCACAGTAGTACACGGTAAATACCACAAGGTAGACTAGAGGTATATACATATTACAGTGCAGGGACATGAAAATTATTCTGATTGGCTGCATATACACACGTGTATAAATATAACTTCGTGCATTGCCTCGCTAATCAAATTACAACAGAGGAGTAGTCACGTGGACCAACTCGATCCAGTGCAAGTGAAAATGAATACATTACAACATGGTGAAACAAACAAGTCAAGGCAGTCCAACAACAATGGCCAGTCAGCAGCATATATAAGAATGTGTAAGAGCACAAGCCAACAATGGTTCAGCAAAGATCAAAGCATGGTCAGGAAATATATTTACATGAATGGTCAATAGTGGCAAGTAAATACAGTATGGTCAAGCCATTTTTTTTTATTTTTTTCAAGTATATAAAGGATGAATAAAGACATGCAGCTTCAACATTATGACACAAGCATCATGAAACATGGCATGACATGGCAAGTGTTTCAGCATGATTAGGGTAAAACAACAATGACACAACAAATGTGAACAAGGAGGTGACATACATAAGGTATAATGACAAAACAATAATGGCCGAGGCAACAATACAAAAACAAGCTTGATATGGTAGGATAGTACATAGCCAAAATTCACACAAAACTCAAGTCAGCTAAGCAATGGTAAAGCAAGTGCACAAACTGTACAAGGCAGCAAATGTAGAATGTATGGTGCAAACAGGAAAGTCAAGTAGAGATGGACAAGAATACAACATGAAGCTACATACTCATATGTCAAGCAGACCAAATATAAGTGTGCTATAGGTTGAAGGATGCAGCATGTTACAAACTGATGAACACAGCATGAATACACAAACATGTTATTTCATGTTCACTACAAACTGGCTCAATGTCACAATGGTGCAGACAAGAAGGCTAGTAATCATGCCTAAAAACAGTGGTACAACAATACATATGAACAAGCAGGTGATCAATCCAAGACTGATGCATGCACAAATAATGGTAAAGAAAAAAAAAGAAAAAAAGAAAATAGGTCAAACTCAAGCATGGATGTGTGCCAAACATAACGTTCAACACTGCAGCCAAGAAAATGCAAAAAAATACATTGGACAAGCCAAAAAATTTTGTTTGGAGACTCAACTCGACAACAAAGTCAAATGTTTATCTGGCAAAGTTTCATTACAGTCATAAAGATATAGTGGAATCTAATATTCAATTTTGGATATTTAATTACACAGTGGACCAAAGAAAAACAAATCATTGAATCATATTGGGAAAGGATCACGGATTTATTTCCAAAAATACATAGAAATCATTTTATTCTATTTTCTCTCAGAAATCACGCATGGAAAAAAAATTGTTTCCGGAATTTGTCAAGCTAAAGGAGCAAGTACTATTTTAGAAATGGAAATTTTTCTCAGGAATCATTCGTCTATCATGTAGCTCTTCAAGGCCGAGTATTTAGTGAACAAATAAAACAATTAAATGCAACAGTGAATCAATTTTTTCCAGAAATAATCAAATTTATAAAGGGAGAGGAAATCAAGGTCAGAAATTACACAAGGGACAAATTCGTTTTGGGGAATCGTTGAAGTCCAGAATAACATCCAGATTCATCACAATAAATCACGGCAATTCATAGTGCAATCAAAAGAATAAAATCACACAAATATCAATTTTTGTCGAAGAAACAAAAAGGGAAACACAGGCAACATTCACGTAATCTGACCGAGTCATTTGAGGAAATCAGAGTGTGATTAGGTTTCCTAAACCCTATAAATTTACACCTATATCATCATTGGCTTGCATCGAGTCCAAAAGCAACAATTTAAAGCATAGAATAAATTTAGAGAACTCACAAATCTTTTAGGGATTCGATCAGCACTCGAATTGATTGAACAATATAGTGGATGCATTGAATTAATCATCGAAGACATGCAGAATCATTTCCAGAAGCAATAGAATCCGATTTGGGTGTATTCCAGAAAACCCTCATCCCCAAATTAAGAAGCCGCCATTGTTTTCTTTTTTTCAGGAAAGAGGAATTGGACATATATAAAATGAAATGGTCTGGCCATTTTTTTTCTTATTTGGGTCCAAAACGTCCCTTTGAATTTGGATAAAGAGAAAAATAAATTGATCTCAGAATTTTCTGTAGAAGAGAAAAGAATGGGTAAAATAAAGAAACAGGGGACAGTGAAACGAGAAAGAGGACACGCGTTATACCATATCACAACCAATTGGACAAATGGCATTTAATTCTATCTCAAAAGGGCAAGTGTAAGACAAATAAATTTCCCAATTGTATACAATTTTAATACAGTGTGTATATATTTCCAAATACAACTCTTAAATATAAATGTAGAACCATTTCAACAAAACAAATTTATTTACATCGACACACTCCTCTGACTAAATTGAATTGAAAATTCAAATTCAACATTTCTCAAACAATACATTCAATTGGTTCTAAGACATTAATATCGTTTTGAAGTTTAACACTATTAGATTCCAATATAATGTTTTAAATTTATATTTGCAAATTAATTCAAAATTAAGTTGGGAATACATTAAAGTCTCACGTTACAAGTAAATTTCTTAATGTAAGTTTAATTTCCAAAACAAAGTTTTAAATTCTGAATTAACAATCAATTATAAACATAAATTTTCAACATTGACCCCTATGCGAAGCACGGGTTCCAAACTAGTATTTGTTGGTAACTCTAACTTTGGCAAAATGTTCACACTGAGGTTACAAAAGCATTTTCATTTCAAAAATAAAGATTACATTCAAAAATGGATCGATGTCCAAATCCCAAATACAAACATTTAATTTCAACGATTAAATCTTAATTTAATTTATTTATAAACGCCAAAATTTTCTGAGCTATTACAACCCTTTCCAAAATCCAGTTAGTTACAGGAAACAAGGTCACATAACAAAATCCGGGTTAAATCCCCCCACCCCAAAAGTTAGAAATATTAGCACGTCCTCTAATATTTCAAAAAATTAAAATGGAGCTTTAGGCTTCCAATTAATCAGTAATATTTCAAAATTAAAATATCATCATGTCCTCTAATATTTTAAGAACAAATTCTAAATCATATAAACATGATAAATGGTAGAAGTTGAAAGAATTACACAAAATTTGAAATCGTTGGTTTTCAAATACACAAAAATATCACCAACAAAGATGAGGTTAAACCAGTCGGGGTTCATTAAGGCTAACAAAATGAACTAGAATATTTGTTAACCCCCAATCACGAAACCTCGGAGTCAAGAATCAAAACCCGTAAACAAGAGACTAAGATCAATAAGCAAAATATAGCTTATTACTTTTCAAAAGAATATTTGAGATAATTTTCAATGAAAACTCGAATCACCCAAAGAAATTTAGAAGAATATAAAATGGAAAGACACTCGTACCATGAAAAGTGCAAGCGTACAACCCCATAAACCACAATCACAGATGGTTCCCATAACATCTAAGTGGACGCACACAAAATTCCATACAACATAGATGAGTGCATCTCACCATAAATGAACACATAAGAAATTTGTGTCATAAATAATAAAAAGAACCGCATGAATCACTGAAATCACCATATAAGCACAAATACTTCGATAGCTTGAAGCAATATATATACTTATATATAAACAGTAGTAGTCATCACGAAAGTGGTGAAATCATAAGTGACACAGAAGAAAACCAACAACATGAGGCGAATCTGCACATATTACACCTCTCCAAGCAATTTTGCCTCAACGACAAGGTTGCCGACACCTAATGGCCTCGACAAGGCCGTTGGCACCTCTCGAAGAAGTTTCAAACAACAAGGTAGATGACACCTCCCAAGCAATTTCGTCCGCCACGACAACGTCGCTAATACCTTCTAAGCTCAAGCGGTTTCTCCATTTATCCACAGAGTACGTCACAAAACTAGAAAACTCAAATTCTCTATGATTGATCAAAACATCAAAACCACAAAATGATAATCAGATCAACAAGAAAAGCGTAATTTACATTAAGTTAGTAATTAGGAAAGTTTAGCCAAATGTCCGATAACTACTGAATTAACTCAAGTATTTGCGAACAAATGGCAAAATTCACTATAAATCATGAATGAGCGCACGACTCCGTAGATGAACACATAACAAATATGTGTCACAAATATACACGTAAAAATACATGTAGTCCATAAATGGTCACTCATCAAGGAAACAGTTTGAACATCCATGAAATGCAGAAATATCCAAAAGAAAGAAATGGATGATTCAAATTTAAAAATCACCAAATAAATTAGTATTAAACTTGGTGGAGGGATAAACAATTTTGTTCATAACAAAGTTGAAATTTATCACATGGATCTTTTTGTCTTTTGACAAGATGGTCTGTCACCGCAAAGAAGTTGACTAAGCACTTCGTCTCGCGACAATGTGGCTTCACACCTAACTAAGCTTTTCGTCTCGTGACAAGGTGGCTTCACACCTCACTAAGATTTTCATCTCAGTGATAAGGTAGCTTCATACCTTACTAAGATTTTTGTCTTATAATGTGGTGGCTTCACACCGCAAAGAGATTCGCCTCACGATGTGGTGGCTCCATACCTCACTAAGCTTTTCATCTCATCGACATGGTCGTTTCACACCTCACTAAAATTTTCATCTCACGACGTGGTGGCTTCACACTGCAAAGAGATTTGACTATTTTGTCTCACGACGAGGTGGCTTCACACCTCACTAATGTTTTCGTCTCACCGACAATATGGCTTCACACCTTACTAAGTTTTTCGTCTCATGACGTGGTGGTTTCACACCGCAAAGAGATTTGACTAAGAGTTTCGTCTCACGACGAGGTAGCTTCATACCTCACTAAGCTTTTTGTCTTACTGACAAGGTAGCTTCACACCATAAAGAATTTTGAATAAGCATTTCGTCTCACGATAAGGTGGCTTCGCACCTCACCAAGCTTTTCGTCTTGCGACAAGGTGGCTTCACACCTCAAAGAAATTTGGCTTCAAGGAAATAAAATTTTCAATCAATTAAGTCCAAAATTTATCAGACAAAGTAAACGCAAGTGTTTTAAACCACTTGTTTTACTAAGACATTTAATTTAATTTTTTTATACGATTGAAACACGAATGAAGCCTCTTATTACAATCAAGTAAAATGCCAAAGTGAGTATTGAAAAACTTACTCATCCATTACCAAAAGGAGAGCTAAAAAATTGTAATTGCAAGATATATGGGTACCATAAAACATCAGTTTTGAAAATCACATACTTATATATAATACAAGAACCCTGTAATATCTAAGGGCATAGTGTCCCCAAGTTCAAGAATATAGACGATCACAATTCAAAAGAACTCATTTGAGATGTTCACGGAAATCAACAACAAAAAGAATAGAGAGAATGGTACCATGTTAGGCATTAGTTTTCTTTCTAAAATAAGATATTCCAAACTTCATAGTTAAAATTCTAAATATGCAAAGCATAAAGATATATATGATGGTCATATATCCCACTCTCAAATCATTATCATATTAAAATCCCTAAGGAGAACCTAGGAAACGATGTCCCATTATTTCCTTAAATATATCAAGGTTACCATCCAAATGTTGCAATTTAACAATTAATATTAATGATTTTCCTCACCATAGATTTATATCAAATTACTAATGTTAAGGTGCAATGGCGATGTACATCATTAATATTTAATACAAGTGTTGTGTTAGAATTGTCTCATCGGAGTGATCAGAAACTCCTATCGATATCGTGGCATCCCACCTTCTGATTAGATTTCTAATGTACTCAATGGGAAACTCAACACAATAAAACAAATTACGCCTAAACAGGGGTGCAAGTTTGTAAATAAATAATCAGAGGTGCAATTTATTCATGAATTAAATTTTTAATCAAAAAAAATAAACAAACATTTCATAGTGCTTAGCGGAAATAACTTATTCGCTTTTGCCATGCAAAGCCAATCTCAAACGGATTAGTATATAGCTTCGCCAAAATTATTTTATTAAACCATCTTACAAAATAATTTAGAATTCTTCCTAACTAAGTCCCAAATGGTTATTTCAAATCAACAATATGAAATAATATGAATTCCTTGTCACAAAAGGGATTGGACTCTATGTTTTTCTAGGCTAAGTTTCTACAAAGATAAACTCAAATAAATATAGATCGGATAGTATGGGTCCTAAGACTCAAGTTAAATCCTAAACATGATTCTCTAAAAGAGACTTAGGACAATTATATATCCTTGCCATAATATCTTATATTTTTGTCGAACTTGGCTCTGATACCAAGCTGTGATGCCCCACCTCTATACTCGTGTTATCCAATGACATTACAAGTAATGTTGTTAGCTAACCCAAAGAATAAGGCTATTGAGGAGCGACCATTTGTATAATAGATTTGAACGAGTGTTAAACATGCCGGATAATGTGGTCTTACTTTACAAATCTCAAGAGGAAATCCGACATATCTAATTCAAGTCAAAACCCACTACATAACGACTATATATAATTCGGAAACAATATAAAATAACATAACAAAATAATCAAAGTCAGACCCAGATATCTGCAACATTAAGGAGGAAATAGATATAAGTATTATACATATGTGTAAATACAAAGATAGTGGTAAGACACAATCCACTATACAACAAAAGAATGGAAACAAGTTCTAGCCAAAAGAATATGTATACATAGAAGTCTTTGTCTCATATATATATAACCCAAAAGACTATAATGCTAAAGTTGTAACACCCCAAATAACAAAACAATACTTATATACAAAAAGGGTAATAGACTAAATATTAATCAGAATAAACTCCAAAATTGGACGATGGGACTAGTACCACCAGATCCGTTGTAATTTTCTGATGAATTTAAACACTTGGTTTGCTGAAAACAAAGTTAAAATAAATAAGTAATGAATTAAAAAAGATAAGCAAAAATCAGAAAACATAAATATAAAAATATATTGAATATATTGTCAAGGGGAACATGCCCACTTGGGACGATCTAGTGTCGACCCATGGGTCCTTGGGTTGACCTTGTGTCGACCTAAGACATGGTTGGGTCAATCCAGGATGTTGTTTCAGCGTGCTTTGGAGCACATGTATCTGCAGAAAACATTTATTAATTTTCAAATGTTATTTTCTGAGCAGGCTTAGTTTTATTGTTTCATTTTGAACCAGAGGCTGACGTGACGTTTTCTAGATTGGTCTAGTGAGATGGCTGGCCCAGATTTGATCCTAAACTCCAACGACTGAGGACACCTAGTAAACCCTATAAATAGACCAGTAAAACCTCTCTTATTTCTTCACTTTCATTCTTTCTCTCACTTCTTCTTCTTTCCCGGGTCTATCCACAAAATTAGGAAGGGCCAAATAATTAAATTTTTACGGGGATAAAGAAGTTCTATACTTTTAAATATTTTTTATAGGTACCTCTTGAGATATAGGTTCTTTTGGAATAAGAAAGGCCACGGGGAAGCTCTATACGTCAGATCTGTGAATGCTTATGTGATTTCTAGATTAGTAATTTATGTAGGAAAGTTTTAGAAAGTTAAATTGTTTAAACTTCAAAGATTAATGTTTACAGTATTTACAGTATTTATGCGTTTAGTTTTTCTGTAAAGTTACTATAATTTATTTACTATCTATGCCAATTTCTTTTCAGTTGTTAACTATTTATTAGGGCTTCAATGGGTCGTGCCTGGTTAGGTCGAGTCAACTCAGGTTCGGGTTGATTTATAAAAGGGTCGGGTCAACTTGTTTATTAAACGGGTCATTTTTTCCCAACCCAAACCTGACCCATTTATAAACGGGTTGACCCAACCCTACCGTTTAACCCATTTAACTAAACGGATCGTGTTAGGTCATGCTGGGTTGGGTTTACATGTTTGACCCATTGACAAATATTGCCCATTAATATAAACAGCAAAAGAACCAAATCACCAACATGCAACACTTTTATATAATCACCAACATGTAGCAAGTTACAAACTCGCCAATAGGTAAAAAGTTACAAAATCACCAATAGGCAGCATATATATAAAGCTTGAAATCGCTATATCCAAAAATCATTCTTCATACATAAGAATATATGAGCATACTGCATAGATAAAAGACTAAAAGCATGAAAGAGATATAGTTGTTATTAGTTAAATATTACTATAATCATACAAGAATAAATTAGTAAAATGTAACAGCTTACACAAGAATATATGAGCATACTGATTACGGCATACATAAAAGACTAACACTAACAACACACATAAAAAACTAACATTATGAAAGAGATACAACATATTTTCGGGTTTTTCGGGTCAAAATCAGGTAAGCGGGTCAACCCTAAGCCCACCTGTTTATAAATGGGTCAAATTCGGGTTTACGTGAAAATGACCCGCTAAATAAACAGGTCGGTTAACCTGCTAATTTCCATGTAGGTTTCGGGTCGTATAGAAAATAGACAGCCCTACTATTTATAAGTAATTCTCCTTCTCCTATCCCATTTTCAGTTATGGTTTTATTTACAGTTCGAGTTATGCCCTACTATTTTTTAGTTTAGTCCCTTTGAATAGCCTAGACCATTTCCCTTTTTCTTTTACGACGGTGCCTACGCCCAAATAAAGCCTAGGTCTTTATCATTATTTTGCATTAAAATTTTAATAATATTGGAACTGAATAAAAAGGGATAATTTTGCATGTTAGAACTGATTAAATATTATAATCAATATTGGACTGCAAATTAAGGATAAACATAACATGTAAGTAGAGAACATGCAAACATATAAACTGGAATATGTAACTTAGTTGGATGCTAAGTAACATGGGTTTGGGTTGTATAAAAGAATAAACATTAATTAGAAATGTTCAATAAAACCTAGTAATATAACGTGAGGTTATATGGGGCTTATTAGTATATTTAAGTTGTGTTAAGTTAAATTAAAGATAAAATTAATAAGCTAAGATAGTGGAGTCCATTTCGGTAGCATGGGGATGATTAGGGTAACTAAGTGGCTTGTAGGTTAGGTCAGCTCCTGCATTGTGGAGCTAAATAGGGAAAATAAGAGACCTAATAAAATAATTAAATTGTAGTGGGAGTTCGTTGCTACAGCGTAGGGATGATTGGGGAAAATAAGTGGCTCGTAGGATAGGTCCGTTCTGGCAGCGTGGGGCTGATTAGGGAAAATAAGAGGCCTAATAAAATAATAAAATTGTAGTGGGTGTCCGTTCTGGTAGAATGGGGTTGATTAGGGAAAATAAGTGGCTTATAGTTTAGGTCCGTTATAGGGCTGATTGGGGAAACAAAGTGGCCTAATATAAAAATTAATGGGGATCAAGTCTAGGGTGTGACTTATGTCAATTGCATATTTGGTTGGGGACTCGTATAAGGCAGTATCCTTACTGTCATTTACGGAGGTCTCACACTAGGTAGAGGTGAGGGCACGCTTTACTAAATGGATAGTAAGAGGTCCAAACGAGGTGGGTACGGGAGCGCTCCGACGGGACGATCAACGTGCATCATGTCGATTGGGGAAAATAAGCTGCTATAACACCTGTGATTAATGGCTATGTCCTTTTAGTTGATGGTTCGGGGTTGATAACTCTAAGTTCCATTATTGGCATAGGTTATCACATTATGGTTAGGGGTCGATCAGCTGGTAAAAATTAGATAAAGCCTAATTATTATTTCTTTGGTAAGTTAGTACAGTAATCTTGGATATGAATGAGAAGCCAATCTTTATTTGTTCTTAACTTTGTTTACTACTTTATACCTTCATGTCTTATGTCCTCAAAACTATTCATCTGTCTAATGTTTTCTTAACTTATGCTCAAGCTAGAAATTACTAGAACTCACCAGACGTATGTCTGACCTACTTTGTTTTCTCTTTCTCTCTTCCTTCCCCCAAGGTTCGCAGGGTGGAGGGTCTCAGCAGCGATTCTTGATTTTTCAGTTCAACTTAGATTTAGACTCATTTCTGACTCATGTACTGGTTCATTTCTCATTTTATGATTTTGTACTGACATTGAGAGGGATGGTTTTACTTATGTACTCTGATATTATAGTTTTCCACAAGACGATGTATTTGGTTTTATGTTGATAACTATTTGGTACTTTTGAAATGTAATAAGAACCGTGATTTGACTTGCTTTATTAAATGTTGTTTAAAAATTTCCACAGTGTTTTATACTTCTGTCTTGAAAATTTTAGTCTCTGTGTTGTTAATTATACCCAACCGTTTCATAAACCTTAGAGCATCCGTATATGGGTGATGTTAGGGGTGTGTGTATTTTATTTGGTATCAGACCCTAAGCTTAGAATATTAGAGAAAAGTTTTTGGAAAAGTGTTTCCAAAAGTAAAGTATTTCCCAGTAAAATTGTTTTTGAAAAACAACCCCTCAGGTCAATAATAATATTCCCATGATTCCTTCTTTCGAATCCTTATCTCTTTTTTTTCAACATTTCTGGGGTTACCAATCCAAAGGGTATTCCCATCCCGGCATAGTTCTGTAGGTATGTTGAAACTACAACGTCTGCTAAAAGGCAAGGAAATGTCCAATCTCCAACTATAGCCCTAGTAGTTCCACCATGTCCAGCGGCTAATTTTTCTAAGCTCTATTATGTTTTTTCTACTATAGGCGACAAGTCATTTCTTAGATAGGAGAATTTTGTTGATGCTTATAATTGGCTTAGAGAGAACGATCGTGCATTTGGATTATTAGAGCTTGATGACAGAAGGAGGATTCAGTTGGCCGCCTAGCAACTAAAGGAAAGGCATCGTACTGGTGGGAAGTGGTTGATGCAAAGCAGGTCGTGAGGACATGAGATGAGTTCAAGGATAAGTTCAACAATTTTTTTTTAATCACAAGTTGAAGAAGGGATGTAGTTGGAGATTCTTGAGTCTAAGACAGGATGATATGCAAGTTAAAGAGTATGTGAATAGCTTCAATGAGATGGCGAGATTGGGCTTGGATTTGGTTCATACTGCGCATAAGAAGGCATTGAGGTTTGCGAAGGGGATGAACGAAGAGCTAGCACAGACACATTTCCTATGGGTGTGAATTTTTAGGCTCTGGTGGAGATGGATCTTTTGCACGATGATGGAAAGGATGGTATATAAGAGGCTAAGACTGAGGTGGTCAAGAAAGGTTTTGGAAAGAAAAAGTGATGGCCCAAGAAAGGTGGAAAGAAAAAGGGAGAGAAGCCGGATAAAACAGAAATCAAGATGGAAGTGAAGTGTCATGGGTTTGGTATGATGAAGAATTTCTTAGAGATTGCGAGAAGACAACTAAGAAAGGTGCTTGCTTTCAGTGTGAACAGATGTGACACTAGGTAGTGCCCTCATAGGCAGGGACAATGAGCAGGTTCATCCGGAGCACAGGTTCATGTGCTTGATGTGGCTTAGATCTATGGTAGCGGTCAGGAAATAGGTAGGAAGGTCAGTGCAGAAGGTTTGATCTCTCTTTTCAACTTACCTATAAGGACATTGTTCGATTCTAGTGCTTCTTATTCTCTCAAATCCATTTCTGTTTTTGATAGTTTGTACCTAGATACTTCTATAGTTTCTGATCCGGTAGTTGTCTCAACCTTATAGGAGGTCCGTCTCACTACTCTATGATGTGTAGGGTTTTGAGAATTTCTATTCTTGGCATCGCGTTTGATTGTGACGCGTATGTATTGGGTTTCATGGTTACAGGCTTATTCTAGGGATGGATTGGCTGGTCATGTATGGTGACATACTTGACTGTGAAAGGAGAGTGGTGAGGCTTTTGATGTGCCATGGTAGGACTCTCAAGATTTTTTGTAATCCGCAAGGGTCAGCCATGCTCAGTTTCTTGGATTCCCTATATGGTTCTGTAGAAGATCTCAGTTTGGTGCCTATAGTTAGAAACTTTCTGGATGTATTCGAGGAAGTGAGACGGCTACCTCCAAGGCGTGAGATTGATTTCCGGATATACTTGGTGGAGAATTCTAATCCTGTTGCATTGTTAGTGAGCTATATGGATCCGAGAGAGAGGAGGTAGCTTTATAAGCAGGTGGGTGAGTTGTTCGAGAAAGGGTTTATTAGAGCGAGTATTTCTGAGTAGGAAGCTCTAGTCGTCTTCGCGACTAAGGCAGATGGCTCTCTTTGTCTATTTATGGATTACGGAAAATTGAACAAGCTCATGAAGAAGAATAGACACCCACTCCCTCGGATAGATGACTTGTTCGATCAGTTAGTAGGCGCTTCAGTATTCAAGCAGTTGGATTTGGTTACAAGTTTTCATCAACTTAGGGTGGCGGATGATAGAATAGAAAATATTGCCTTTAAGACTCCGAAAGGATTCTTTGAGTGGTTGGTTATGCCTTTTGGGCTGACCAATGCACCAATGTATTTTGTTGATTTGATGAGCCGCGTATTTAGGGAGTTCCTAAATAAGTTCGTGGTAGTGTTTACTGATGTTATCTTGGTGTTCTCGAGGAGCGAGGGTGAGCATGCCTTGCACTTAGGAGAGATCCTCTGCACTCTCTGTGCACATCATCTGAAGGTGAAGTTCCCTAAATGCCACTTTTGGTGGGAGGAGGTCAGGTTCTTAGGGAATGTTGTCTCTAGAGATGGTATAGAGGTAGATCCCGCTAAGGTTGTCGTAGTGCAGGATTGGAAATCCACCAAGAATGTGATCGAGGTTAGGTGCTTTCTAGGTTTAGCAGATACTATCAGAAGTTCATTAAGGATTTTGCATAAATCTCATCTCCACTTACCCGCCTTACGAAGAAAACCTGGTATTTTTCTTGGGAAGTGGATAGCGAGAATTCATTGTTGAGGTCGAAGAAGGTTCTCACAACAGCTCCAGTACTAACTCTTTCTGATGGTATGAAGATGTTCACTATGTATACTCACGCTTGTGGCATAGGAATAGGTGTGGTGGTTATACAAGAGGGTAGGGTTGTTTGCTATGGGAGTAGACAGCTGAGAATACATGAGTGGAATTACCCTACCCATGATTTGGAGCTAGCAGCGATAGTGTTTGTACGTAAGTCTTGAAGACATTATTTATTAGGTGAGAGGTTTGAGTTATACACCGACCATAAGTGTCTCAAGTACTTGTTTTCGCAAAAGGATCTTAATTTGCGACAACAACGCTGGATGGAGTTTCTTGCATCCCATGACTTTGAGATATCATATACTCAGGGAAATGAGGAATGTAGTTGCGGATGCACTGAGTAGGCAGAGTATGACTTTGATTCAATTGTTCGTAGAGTGTCAGAGTTTGGATTTTACCTCATTATTCGATTTTAGACCATCTACGGATTATGCATCAGGATTATTTGCACCATTGGAGGTGCAACCTACTCTCTTAGAGCGCATTGGATCTAGTCAGTGCGAGGATCAGCAATTAGCAGATATCATGGGCCGACTCAGTAGAGGAGAGACCTCTAGTCATCTTTCTAAGTATTTTTGGATGAGAGAGGGTGGCTACATTGTGATAGGAGATTTTGTGTTCCTCGAGTTGATGATTTGTTGAGATCGGTTTTAGAGGAGGCTCATTATTCTCGGATGACCATCTATCCGGGAGGTGATAAGATGTATATAGACACAAGGAGAGTCTTTCTTTGAACAGGGATGAATAAGGACGTTATAGAGTATGTGGCTAGATGTATGACTTGTCAAAGAGTGAAGGATGAGAAAAGAAAGTCTGGCAGATTGCCTCAGCCTTTAGATGCGCTATAGTCGAAGTAGGAGAGTGTCTCGATAGATTTCATAGATGGGTTGCTCAGATCGAGGAAGGGCAACACCAGTATTTGGGTTATAGTCGATAGGTTGACTAAGAGTACTCATTTCTTCCTAGTTAAGAGCAAGCGGATGGCAGCTTGGTTGACAATGTATCTTAGAGGGTTCATCTGATTTCATGGAGTTCCCTTTAGTATTGTTAGTGATAGAGACCCCATCTTTACTAGCGAATTCCGGAGGAGCCTACAGGAGGCATTGTGGACACAACTATGACTTAGCACTGCCTATCACCCTCAGATTGATGGACATACGGAGAGGGTTAATAGGATTCTTGAGGATTTATTATGGCTGTTTATCTTGGACTTCAGAGGGACTTAGGAGGAATATCATCCATTAGTAGAGTTCGCATATAATAACAGGTACCAGACCGGCATAGGGATGGCTACCTTCGAGGCATAGTATGGGTGGCCCTGCAGATCACCTACTTGTGGTTGGGAGACCAGGGATAGACTTCTACTTGGGCCTCAGATAGTTAGGGAGACCTTAAAGAAGAGATTTGATTCGGAGGCGGATAAAGGCAACTCAGGATAGACGGAAATCATATGCAGATCAGTGGAGGATAGATCTAGAGTTCGAGGTAGGAGATTTGGTTTTCATTAAGGTGTCACCCTTGAGGAGTGTTGTTAGGTTCCGCTCAGTGGGGAAGATGTCGCCGAGATTTGTATGACCACTCCCTATAGTAGAGAGGATAGGTCAGATGGCTTATAGGGTTAGACTACCGGAGATATTTGCAAGATTTCATGATGTATTCCATGTTTCGCACTTTTGAAAATGTTTACATGATTCTGCGGTAGTGGTGGAGCCGAGTACCCTAGAGAAGGTCGAGGTAGAGAGGGAGGCATCGGCTAGGGGAGTTCCTACACAGATACTAGGATCTGAGGTGAAGAAGTTGTGGAATAAAGAGATCAAGCTTGCTAAGATTTAGTGGGGAGAGGAAAACGATGATGCAACTTGGGAACAAGATAATAGGAATCGCGCTTCTGTGTTGTTTCTCTTTGATAGTACGCTCTTAATCCTTTCCTAAGTTTTTTGAACTTGAATCTATTTTTTCTATCATCTGAATTATACGCCTTAGGTAGAAGCCTATGTATGGTAGGAAATGGTTTAAAGCATGTTAATAGAACATGTTATGATTGAATGTGTTCGCGTGGATGCAAGTATTTGCTAGTGGATGCATATACACACACTAGGCACTAGTTAGAGATTGGCAAACTAGGGTACTTCATAATTTCATATGGATCTGTGTGCATTCTTAATTTATTTTAATATAGATGAAAAATGGCTGAATCATCACTAGAATGTTGCATTTTGATGAATGGTTATTGTACGCATATCGAATTATATGTATTATTAGGATTCCTTTACATGCATATTGGATGCAAGACACTAACATGAAATTGCATTAAGGAGATCAACTAAATCAATGGATCGTCTGATTTTTGCATTAGCTTAGGGACATATACACTACATCTTCGCATATGTTCACGAAAAGCATTAGAAAACCTTAGGATAATGGATGCAAATTGTAATTTTCTGATGAATTTAGGCACTTGTTTGCTGAAAACGGGGTTAAGATGAATTAGTTATGAATTAAAGAAGAAAATATACAAATCAGAAAATATAAATATATACTGAATATACGGTCAAGTAGGACGACCCACTCCCACTTGGGTCGACCTAGCGTCGACCAAGGGGTCTGTGGGTAGACCTTGTGTCGACTCAAGACGTGGTTGGCTCGACCCAGGATGTTGTTTTAGCATGCCTTAGAGCACATGTATCGGCAGCGAACGTTTATTATTTTTCAAACATTATTTTCTAACCAGACTTAGTTTTATTGGTTCATTTTGAAGCAGTGGCTGACATGGCGCTTTCTGATTGGTCTAGTGACATGGCTGGCCCAGTTTAATCCTAAAAGTTGACGGCTAAGAACACTTAGTAAACCCTATAAATAGACCAGCAGAGCCTCTCTCATTTCTTCACATCCATTCTTTCTCTCTCTTCTTCTCCCCCAGGCCTATCCTCAAAATTAAGAAGGACCAACTAATTAAAATTTTACAAGGATAAAGAAGTTCTATACTTTTAAACATTTATTTTTATAAATACTTCTAGAGGTGGTGGTTATACTAGAATAAGAAAGGCCACGGAGGAAGCTCAATTCGTCAGATCTGTGAGTTTTTATGTGATTTCTAGATTAGTAATTTATGTAGGAAAGTTTTAGACAATTAAATAGTTTTAATTTGCAAGTTTAATGTTTACAGTATTTATGCATTTAGTTTTTTAGTAAAGTTACAGTAATTTAATTACTATTTATGCATATTTCTTTCCAGATGTAACAACCCAGATCTTTAGAACAGGGTTGTAAAGGCTCAGAAAATTTTGGTGTTTAGAAAATGAATTAAATTGGGATTTAAATAGAAGTTATATTTGAAATTCAGATTTAAACTTGAATTTTTATCCCTTGAAAGTAGTTTGGATATGTTTTAAATGGTTTCTTTCATAAATACGAGCGTTTTGTCGGAAGCAATTAACAGTGAGTCGCTAGCTGATTTGGATTCACTTGAATATTCGAAAATGTAACCTTGGAAATAAATCCAAAGTTGGAATATTGACAAAATGAAAAACAAATTTGTTTATATTTAAATTGGGTATTAAAGATTTATTTATAATATATTTTAAATTTTGAATTGGTTTATTATAACAATTTGAAATTGTACTTGAAATGGTATAGATACCTCAATTATGTTTGTATAAGATATGTATACATATGATATAATAAATAGTATTTTCTCTTTGGAAAAATATATATAGTTAATTATTTACACTTGTTAATGTGTGCTGAATATCTTTTAACACTTGTCTTTGTAAAAATATTTGTTCATCACGTGTTCACCGGCATCTGAAAACAACACCATGTGTGTCCTCCATTTGTTTTGCACCGCACTATTCCCTAAGGTATATTTCAGGGTGATTCCTCAGCAAAAGATTTTCCCCAAAAATTTATTCTAAAATCAGTTCCTCCAAATCGATGCTTCGCTGAGGAAAAAAAAAACGTTTCTTCTCTTCATTTAGTTCCCCCTCCGTCATCAGTCGCCCTAGCGACGCAGCTGCCTGACCTTCGCCCAAACAAGCGTGCCTCCAATCGTACCACTTCAACATCCGTGACCACCAGATGGCTTCGCAAATCCAATACCGCTGCTGTCGCCATCGCAAGGCCGCACCCACTTCTCTGCATCACCACACGCTGCCAAGCTCGCGCCTTTGGCCTCCGTCTTGCGCTAGCTACCGTCGTCAAGAAAATGTAAGTTTATCTTATGGTTGAACTTGTTAAAAGTACGCGACTTCGTTCACTGAATATGATGGGATTAAGGGATTTTTTTTTTTTTTTTTTCAATCGTTTTGATCTGCTGTTTTGATTTGGATGTGGCCTTGCTTTAGTTACTGATACGTTGAAATAAGCCATTAGTTATATTGTTTATCCAATATCAGTTCCAATTTTCCTAAAATAAAAATATTGGTGAAAACCAAAAGGAAAATGAAAGGGTTTCCGTAAGATTTTGTCTAATACGTACGGTGAAGCAACATAAAAAATTTGATAAATTAATATAGCAGACATTTTGCTGTTAGTTAATAGATGGATGAGTAAAAGTGCTCATTTTATAATGGCATGCGCATGACATATAAAATAGTTGTATACAGTTATATTTGATTTGAAGTTTTAACATGCTATGACAAGTAAATATGGGATTTTGATTAGCAAATAAAAATAATAATTTACAGTCTTGTTACCATAAAACAATTTGAAAAATGTATACAACTATGACATAAGCTAATATGTTTTAGAACTCATGGTTTGATGTAAGAGACCCATGTGGTATACATGTACAGGTATGTGAATTTTATGGGTGCATAAACTTCCTATATACATGTAGCACATGTTGTGACCGCATATAAAAATATATATGAATTCAAATGGAGTAATTTAGTTTAAAGGAAAAACATTTTAATATTTTATAAAGCGCGGACGTAAGTTTCAGAAATTAGGCTGAAGGACATAATCGTCTCCACCAAGCCTTCGCAACCGCCATTCCCATCGTAGCTGTCGCCCCAAGCCGCCACCGCCTCAACCCTAGCTGCCGCTTTCCAAGCCGCGGCCTCACTAAGCCGTCACCTTCGCCTTAACCTCCGCTTCCGTCGCCGACGTCATGCCCTAGTCGCTCCAAGCCATCACTACCGTCCAGTGCTATAGCCGCAATCGCCGCCGTCCAACTCGTATATGTCATCGCCGTCCACGTCCCCTAACCATCGGTATTCAAGTCATTCAACGCGCTGCAGCTATTGTTTTTTTTGTTTTAATAAATGTTATGCTATATTCTCCTGTCATTTCGTATTCTGCTTATGCAATGCATCCTAACGTATTTCAATATTTTCAAATGCAATATTCAGATATCATTATGTATGCAATTCATATTGTTTAAGTAAAAAATTCAAATAATACAATCAATTATCATTCATCATATGAAATGCATGCATTTGTAATTCAAAATATGAAATGATGATATATGCAACTATCACTCTTCAATATACAATGCATGTTGCAATATTTCAACAATTATAATGCTATATTCATTTAACATTTTTCCTTTGCAACCCATGCTCTTGTATTTGACAAAAAATGCAAATGATATATGCTAAAACATTTATTATATTTTATACATGCTAGTTCATTTTGTTAAAACAATGCTATATTCAAACATTGTTTTGCAAACTCTACACATGCTAACTCACTTCAAAAAAAAAAAAAAAAAAAAAAAACAAATGACAAATTCAACTATCATTTATTATAATTTATGTATGGTAGCTAACTTTAGAAATACAATGCTATATTAAACTATCATTTAGCATATTGTACATCTATTTCACTTTAAAAAATACAATTCTAAATTCAACTATCATTTATCATATTTTATACATGCTAGTTCACTTTACGAATATAATGTTATATACAACTATCATTTTTCATATTTAATTAACTTTAAAAATACAATGCTATATTTGACCATCATGTAACGTATTTTGCACATGCTAATTCAATTTAAAAATACGATGCTAAATTCAACTATCATTTATAATACATTATACATGTTAGTTCATTTTTTTAATCCACTTTTAAAGAAAATGCAATTCTAAATTCAACTACATTTATTATATTTTGTACGTGCTAGTTCATTTTACTAATATAATGTTATATTCAAACATTATTTTGCAAACTCAACACGTACTAGTTCACTTCAAAAATACAAATGATAAATTAAACAATCATTTATTATATTTTGTACATGGTACCTTACTTTAAAAATACAATGCTATATTCAAATATCATTTAGCATATTGTACATATGTTATTTCACTTTAAATAGTACAATGCTAAATTCAACTATCATTTATTGTACTTTATACATGTTAGTTCATTTTTTAATATAATCTTATATTTCAACCATTATTTAGCACACTATGCATGATGCTCTCTACATATTTTTATAATATAATGTTATAAACGTGCTAGTTCTTTTTTTAATATAATCATATTCAACTATTATAATGCTAGTTCACTTTAAAAGATGCAATGCTAAATCCAGCTATCATTATTCATATTCTATAGTACTACTTTAATGTACGAATATAATGTTATATCCAACTATCATCACAATGAATGAATGATAGTAAAAAATATTTCAAAAATGAATGAAATATAACGAATTATAGGTAAGAATATCATTTATATTTTTAATTGCATTAAAATATATCCAAAGTACAAAATGATAGTTTGATATAACATTTGAGTAATGAAGTCCAATCTTATTTTTAATATAGCATTTCAGTAATGAAAGACATACATATCACTGAAAAGAATGATAGACAAACATAGCATGATAAATGCATTATAGTACATCTATATCTTAATGTAACATTCTAATATGCACATCTATATCTTAATGTAACATTTTAATTATGAAGTTCACCATCATGTGTATGATATTAAAAAAATAGTTTAGTATAGCATTTTTAACAAAGTGCATTAGTATGTTTAGAATATTTAAAATGATAGTTTAATATAGCATTTTAGTTATGAAATACATTTCCATTTGATTTATGATATCTACAATATACAAATTAAAGAAACTCAATGAGCAAGCAAACAAACAACTGATGCATTATATTTTATGCACAGTTTATCATTTTTTGAAACATATATGTAATTTTATCACATTAAAATCAAATGTACACATAACAAAAGAGCACAATCATCATGAAACAACATGATATAGCAGTGACACAAATGATGCAACAACAGCAACAAAACAGAATATAACGTTCAGTTATACATTATACATATAGAATAAAATGATAAGTTCATATAGCATTTGTTTTTGAGTTCATTTCAAAACAACCTAGTTAATCGTCATTGCTACCTGTAGCAACACCATCATCGATCTTAACCTCCACTCCACTGCCGTTGTTCATCTGAAATCGGCTATCAACATCATCCTTGAATAATCGTCGTCCTACAATCCAGTCGCTACCACCTACAGTCCATCGTCTTCGTCAGAGACGACCGTCACTTTCGCCTGAATGAGCACCGCCGAAGCCTGTGGTGGCGCTGCCGTCGCCTGTTCTTCTGATGTGCCGCCCCTTATTCAATTGAAGCCGCCTCTGTTCGACTGAAGACGGACGATTTTTTTTTTTTTTCTATTTGTTTCCTTCTGCCGAAAATTTAGTTTGCGCGTCCTTCTAATGGAAAAAATAATGCCGCGTCTTTCATTCTAAAACCGGACAGATGTTCTTCCTTCTGCCTATTTTCCTGATTCAAATGTATGTACACAGGTGTATTGGGACATATTTGTGTAGCTGCACATACATGATTTCTCCGTTTTCCCTTTTTGAAGCTAAACCCACGTAAAAAAACCCGTGCCCATACTTGGGTTGATATTCTAAGAAGCTAAAAGGTTTTCTAAAATTTGAATCATCCACTTAAAGCATAGAAAAACAATCGAATACATTCCGATGCATGTTGGAGTTGGGTACGATGAGCTAAATTATGTGAATTGAAGATAAGGCAATCTGCGGTTAAGATAGGGGTCTGTTATTGTGATAGAGATTTTACAGTTGTTGTTTGCACAAGTTATCAAGGACTTTTCTTAATGATATGTTTTTTTTTGGTTGGATTGCTGGATGTATGAAAGTTAATTAACTTGGCTGTAATACTGATATATGCTTAGGTGGAAGTGTTCATCTTAACATTCCTTTGTAATCTTTGTTTTAAAAAAAGTATATAGGATCTGCATGTTTGTAATAAACAAGTGTTTTGATCGCAACTTATGTCCTTCCAATGTAGATCTCACTCCCATTTTACTGGAAATTGTCAGAAGAATGACAATACTTGCAATTTCAAATCTTGAAACAATACTTGCAATTTCAAATCTTGAAATTGCTCATTATTTATAAGATATATGCTAGTATGAATGATCACAGTAAATATTCACTGTTAATTGGAGCGTTTATAAGTGCCTGTAATGTTCCAAATTTTGGTACTGACATGAGATAACACTTTAAATACATGTCAATTATCAACCTGCCATGTGTTGAACTAGGATGTAGCATTTTAATTCCCTAAATACACTTGGTTGCCTTGTTTACATGAGGCAAGCCCAAGCCTGGCTGTTTAACCTTGAATGCATGTTTCTAATGCATAGTTTTATTTGCAGACCCTGTGATACTTGTCCTTGAACGCATACACAAATTATATGTCGACTATGAATGCTTGCAATTATCCAGAAAGTTAGAATTGCGTATAAAAGTTAGGGTTCACGACTATATTTTATTATCGAAGTCGATTTACTTGAAATAAGTTTAATCCTGACCTGCATGTTTTGTGTTTTTGCATGGAACACTTGGGTCAGATCTCGTGTTACAGATGCAAAGGTTTTAGCTCTTAAAGAGGAGAGGTGCAAGAAGATGCATGTGCGCACAAGCCTGACAAAAAGTGTAAACTTTAATTTTTAAAGATTTTTGTATATATTTTATTTACTTCGGCTGTACAAGTCTTTTGTAAAACTCTTATTTTTATGTATAAAATTTCCGCTGTGAGATATTGATATCTTTTGTGCCGCGATTCTGTGTTAAATTCCATTTTAAACCCTGTAAGCCAATAACAATCCGTCATTTTGAACGTTTCGAGTTGGTTTAACCACCGATTTGGGGCTGTCAAAATGACGGGCTGTTACACCAGATATTTACTATTTATAAGTAATTCTCCTTCTCTTATCATATTCTCTATTGTGGTTTTATTTACAATTCGGGTTATGCCCTATTTTATTTGTTTTGTTTATTTTCTAGTCTAGGCCCTACAAGTAGCCTAGACCATCTCCCTTTTTCTTTTAGCATTGAGCTTGGGCCTAAGAGAGCCTAGGCCTTTTATCATTATTTTGCATTAAATTTGAATGATATTGGAATTGAATAAAAAGGGATATTTAGGCAAGTTAGAACTGATTAAATATTATAATAAGTATTGGACTGTAAATCGGGGATAAACATAATATGTAATTGGAGAACATGCAAACATATAAACTAGAATGGATAACTTAGTTAGATGCTAAGTAACATGGGTTTGGGTTGTATAAAAGAATAAATATTAATTAGAAACGTTCAATGCAACCTAGGAATATAATGTCAGGTTATATGAGGATTATTAATAAACTTAAATTGTGTTAAGTTAAACTAAAGATAGAATTAATAAGCTAAGATAGTGGAGTCTGTTCCAGCAGCATGGGGCTGATTAGGGAAAATAAGTGGCTCGCAGTTAGGTTCGTTCCGATAGTGTGGATCTGACTGGGGAAAATAAGAGGCATAATAAAATCATTAAATTGTAGTAGGAGTTCGTTCCGGCGGTATGGGGATGATTAGGGGAAATAAGTGGCCCGTAGGTTATGTTTGTTCCGGCAGCGTAGGGCTGATTGGAGAAAATAAGAAGCCTAATAAAATAGTAAAATTAGTGAGAGTCTGTTCTGGTAGTATGGGGATGATTGGGGAAAATAAGTGACTCGTGGTTTAGGTCTGTTTCGGCAGTGTGGGGCCGATTAGGGAAACTAAGTGGCCTAATAGAAAAATGAATGAGGACCAAGTCTAGGGGGTGACTTGTTTCAATTGCATATTTGGTTGAGGACGCGTATCAGGTAATATCCCTATAATCATCCATGGAGGTCTCATACTAGGTAGAGGCACGAGCACGCTTTACTACACTTGATAGTAAGAGGTCCAAATGAGATGGATACGGATGCGTTACGACAGGGCGATGAGCGTGCATCGTGCCGATTGGGCAAAATAAGCCGTTGTAATGCTTGTGATTAACGTATGTGTCCTTTTAGTTGATGGGTTGGGACTAACAACCCCGAGTTCCATTGATGGCATAGGTTATCACATTGTGGTTATAAGAGCCGATTAATGAGTAGAAATTAGGTAAAGCCTAATTATTATATCTTTGGTAAGTTGGTATAACAATCTTGGATATGAATGAGAAGCCAAACTTTATTCGTGCTTAACTTTGTTTATTACTTTATACCTTCATGTATTATGTCCTTAAAACTATTCATCTTCCTAATGCTTCCTTATCTTGTGTTCATGCTAGAAATTACTAGAACACAATAGACGTATATTTGGCCTACTTTATTTTCTCCTTCTATCTTCCTCCCCCTAGATTCGTAGGGTGGAGGGTCTCAGCAGTGATTCTTGATTTTCCAGTTCATCTTGGATTCTAACTCATTTCAGACTCATGTATTCGTTCATTTCTCATTTTCTGATTTTGTACTGGCATTGAGAGGGATGGTTTTACTTATGCACTATGATATTAGAGTTTCCAACGAGATAGTTTCTTTGGTTTTATGTTGATGACTATTTGTACTTTTGAAATGATTTGACATGTTTTTATTAAATGTTGTTTTAAAATTCCTACTATGTGATCTGTCTTGTGAATTTTTGTCTATGTGTTGTTACTTAATACCTAAATGCTTCATAAACCTTAACACATCCTTATGTGGGTGACGTTAAAGGGTGTGGGGTGTTTCAAATTTAGTTGCCAAAATTCAAGAGATGGTCCCCGTTAGAAGTCACAAAAGAAGCACATGTAATACCTCAATCTGACCCGAGTATTATTTATAAGAAAATAAACAATAAACGGATCAGTCTAGCTGTACTTATCACAATAAACCAAGATAAGATAAGTGATATAAACAGATAATGACATATATACAATAACAACAATGCACATGTAAATGTGAAACCCCAAGAATGTCCACACAATATCTTAAATAAATCTAAGTGCTATGAAAGAATATCACATTCTAAATTATATAGCTACTCATAAGAAATTATTTCCTCTATCAAATCAACATGAAATTGATAACATGATATGAAACAAGATTACGATCCTAGACCAAAACGATATGAAGATCGTCACAAGGCAGAAGATTGAATACTCCATGAATAGAATTTGCTCAAAATGATTTGAAGATCCTCAAAATGATCTAAAGATCCACTAGAACCGGAGTTCCTTGAAATGATATGAAGATCCTCAAAATGATCCGAAGATCCACTAGAACCATAGTTCCTCGAAATGTTCCAATGATCATCAAAATGATGAGAAGATCCACTAGAACTGAAGTTCCTCGAAAGGATATGAAGATTGTCAAAATGATCCTAACATCCACTAGAACCAAAGTGCCTCAAAATGATCTGAAGATCGAGGATAGTTTAAATTACCCCAAGCTAGTTAATACAAGAGTTGGGCTACATGTCCTATAATCACCACTCAAATATTTACGAATAAGTTGTATATTTCAATAGAAACACGAAATGAACATTGCCATAGTTTTCAACCGAAAGAATTCAAGAATTAGCCATCAAAGAAATAGCGAGTGTTTCATACCACTCGTTTTACTAAGGAATTTAATTGGATTTCTCGCACGAGTGAGGAATTTTTTTAACATACGTACTATTAGATTGGAAAACAATTCGTAAAATAACTTCATATAATGAAGTAGGATTAAAAACCATTTTAGTAAAATATTTGGTATCTACAAATAATATAAAATCCTTTATAGTTTGAAGTGCCAAATCTCTTAAAATATTGATTGAAATAACAATCACTCTCAAAATTCACATTTTAATAACGTAAATCAAATCCCATGAATATTGATTATAAATTCGTTCACCACGAATAAATCAAAAGTCCATTTAACTGAGCTGCTAAAATACGTAGATTAGAGCAATTGAAAGGTCATAGAAAAAGAGAAAACAACTCGAAACTCGGCTGGTAAAACTTAAATTGTTGATCGTGGTTTCCACTAGTCAACAACAGAAAAAAGTTTAGTCGACTGAATAAAGACGTTCAGTCAACTGACCTATACAAAATAATGTGTACAATGCATGTACAGTAATTCAGTTGACTGAATAACTCCATTCAGTTAACTAGTTGGTCATTCAGTCGACTGAATGGAGTATTTTAGTCGATTGAAACTGGTCCAAAATGAACTGACAGCAACCAATGATTCAGTCAACAGGTTATGAAATTCAGTCAAATAAATTTATGCTTGGGCACTGGTTTGCCCAGGCAATGAACACTCAATGATTTCAGACAAACTGGTGAAGAATGATACCATTATTCAAGTGGAAATGAAATTTCTATACCTAGCTGAAACAACTCATGAACACAAACACAAACAACAACAAAGATTTACACTAGAATTCATATAATTGAATTCAAAACTCATAAATTGGAACGTTCACACACAAAAAAATCCACATCACATAGTGCACACACCCAACATAAACATGCCAAGAGCACATTACCCAAGCCTATGGGCTTGTGTCATAGATATAGATTCGCAATAACTCACCTTTGATTATTAGAAGCCAAGAGGGACTCTAAAACCAAGCAAGGTCTACCTCTCTTCAGTCAATACTCTAAAATCTTCAATTTAAACATATATACATAAGAATCCCAAGAGTTAGGTATTAGAAAATTACAAGTATTGAAGAGGAGTTGAGTTGGAGAAGATGGAGATTGAGCTTACCTCTCTTCTCTATGAATTTTCACTTGATTTTTTTATAAGAATTGGAATTCCTAATTATCAACTAGGGCTTAAGAATTTTAATTTCCTTTTCCCTCCCCCATTTTCTATTTTTGTTAAAGTTTTAGGAATGAGTGAAGGAGAGGGGTGGTCAAGTGGGATATCAACGGGTTATGTCTACTAACCCAAACCCCTACCCGAAGTCCCAAATATTACTAACTCCATACATATCGATGTTTACAATGTTAAATATCAGAAACAATATTTTGAACTAAATGGAAGTGGTTCGAGTCCAAATTTATCCGTTTGCAAAATGTCACAAATCTTGGGTTTTAAACCAAAGACACTGTACGACATTCAATTAAATCTCTTAATTAAATAATCGTGAATTATGAAGGTTGTTACACTTACTATCAAATCGGCAAAGGCCACAAATTAACTTTCTCCGATTCTACTATAGAATATACAAAGCCTTTAGAAATGGTTGGTACTAACCTTTGGGATCCAGCACTAAGTCATTTTGACTATGGGTATAAATACTACATTTCACTTGTAGATGTATATAGTAGACACATATGGATATATTTCTTAAAGTCCAAATTTGACACTCACAACATTATGATGCACTTTATAACACTAGCAAAAAAACAAGACAATTCACATGTAAAAATTATTCAATCCAATGGTGTTGAATATAAGTCATTAAAATATTACTTCCAAAAGAAAGCAATAGTTCATAGAACTACATATCCATACACTTTAGAAAAAAATGGGCTTGTGGACTAAAAGCATAGAATATAGTTGAATCTAGACTAACATTATTAGCATAAGGAAAAAATGCCACTAAATTTATGGCCTGATTCCTTGAGTATTGTAGTGTATTTGATAAACGAACTATCAACAATGGTGCTTAAAGGAATTAGCCCTTATGAAAAGCTATTTAGTGCTATGCCAAATTATAGCTTTATAAAAACTTTTGGGTTTTGTGTTATCCTTACGTAAGAACCTATAACAAATAAATACTCGAATACAGGTCCAAACCATGTATATTTATAGGAAATGCATCAAATCAAAAGAGATATAAATGATTGAATGATAGTGTAAGAGTATTCATAAGTATGTATGTTATGTTTAATGAGAAAGTTTTCCCTTTTAGCAGTGAATGTGTCAAATCATCAAAGAAAATACATGATATAAAAATATCAATTCTACGATTACCTATGTATTTAAAATTTTCAACCGTCAGGAAAACTGAGTAGACAATTGACAATACAACATGACATCAAATAAAAATGGATGAAACTATAAAATCATCAAGTCAACATAGTCAATTACCTGCAACAAACATAAGTCAAGGTAAAATGTCAGTGGCGAGTGCCCAAATAGTCAGAATGATGCACAAATAACACATGTGAAGAAAAACAACCTTTCTCTCAACAATAAGTCAAATCAACTCACCCAATGACTACAAGAGCAAAGATTGGGATATTCAAGTAAAAAACATAAACAACTTTTACTTTGAATGATGAACCAAATACTATTGAACAAGCAAACGATAACTATAGCTCGAGAGAGGCAATAGACATTGAATACCATGCACTTATAGAAAAAAAGACATATGAGCTAATCAAACCACTAAAACATAAAAATATAATTGGATGCAAATGGACATACAGAATAAAAAATGTCTAGATGGGTCAATTGATAGGTATAAAGTCAGACTTGTTGCAAAAAGATGCACACGTCAGTAAGGGTTTGACAAACAAGGAAACCTTTTCACCAGTGTTGAAATCATCAACTATAAGAGTAGTGCTCATTATTGCAATAAGCAAAGGATGGCAACTCGGATAACCTGATGAAAACAATGCTCTTCTGAGTGGCCTTCTTAAAGAAGATTTATATATTGACCAACCGCAAAGATGCATACAAATTTCAGAATGTATGTGCAAGCTCAACAAGGGAATATGTGTCTTAAAGCAAGCACCAAGATTATGGTTTGACAGAAAAACACATTAGTTAACCTGTGTTTTCGATCTACTATACCAGATAACTCTTTATTTACAGAAATTAAGATTGCTCAACATTATGTATAATAATATATGTTAATGATCCCATTATTACAGTAACAATAACACAGAGATCAACAAACTTGTTTAATACTTGAACAAGAAACTTTTAATCAAAGATCTGTGAAATTTAAGCTATTTTTGGGCATTGAAGTCAATATGAAATCATCAATAGAGATCTTATAATAAAAAGTATATAATTGAGCTACTTATCAGAACCAAAATAGATGGAGCAAAGGGAAAACCTACACCAATGATCAGTAGTCAATACTATTCCAAAAATATGGGAGAACCCATAACTAACCCTAAAAAATATAGAAGAGTAGCTGGTGCTCTACAATATGCAACTATAACAAGACCAGATATAGCATCCTATATTATAAAATTGTGTCTTATTATATAGGAACCACTGGACACACACTGGAAAATAATATAAAGAATTCTAAGAAATCTGAATGCCACACTGGACTATGGACCATCAATCAAAGACATCGAAAATCTCAACATCACTGGATTCACTAATGCTGACTGGGCATTTGAGCCAGATGACAAAAAGCCAACAACGTGGTACTATATATACATTGGAAATAATTTGGTGCCATGGTGCTTAAAGAAATAGTTTACAATATCAAGCTCAAGCACTGAAGCAGTGTATCGTAGTGTAACAATTGCTACCGCTGAAGCAATGCAGCTACAATCACTACTCATGGAACTAAATATCAAATTAGATGGAAAATTAATATTATGGCGTGATTATCGAAGTGCATTATACGTGTCTGCCTGTCCCATACTTCACGCAAGAATAAAGCATATAGAAATTGATATATAGTTTGTAACAAAACAAATATTAAAAGAAAATTTGAAAGTCAGACATGCATCTACCACTTAACAACGTGCTGACATACTTACTAAGGCTTTATTTGCCGAAAATTCCAAAAGGTTTCGAAGTGATCTAAGGCCATCCCCAACGCGGGGTGGGTCATGGAGCAACCCACCCCCAACGGGGGGCCAATACGTCTCATCCGAGTTGCTTTAGCAACCCTGGAGGTTGCCAAAGCAACCCGGTCGGTTGCTTTGCTAAAGCAACCTTATTCGGCTTTTTTAAAGCCGAATAAGGTTATTTGGCTTTTAAAAAAATGGATACGGTGGAAAAAGTTTCCACCGTACTCGACTTATTTAAAGCCGAATAAAGGGGTTGGAATTGATTCCTTCCCCCCTAGCCAGCTTTAAATAAGCTGGCTAAGAGCAATGACTATTTTAATAGTTGTTGCTCCCTTCCCGCTCCACTCTTCCTTACCCCTTTCTTCTATATATATACAGCCTTTATTCAATTTCAATTTCAATACACACAAATTTCTCCTATTTTACTCAACCTACGAACTACTATAATATACATCATCGAATTGCAATGTTGAAGAATTTGAGCAACAAGGATACCAAAGGAAAAACAAAGTTGTCGCCACAAATCAATCCGAATTCGTACCATTTTCTCCAAGAGCAGCAAGATTTTCCGACGCAAATTTCTTACCAGCGCATTGAACATTTTAATTCAGGTACATTGCAAAACATTTTAAATTGTTATCTTCCGCAAAAGAATCAGAACTTCTATCAGTCACAGCAAAATTCAAATCATTTCCAAAACACTCAAGTTTCTACCTATGGCCATAACCCCACATTTCAATAATCCCATTGAAATCAACCTTATTCGTCTCCTAGCAGCCAACAACAATCGACCTTTCCAAATACTTCTCCCAATCTTTCCATAAATTTGAACTTGTTATCTGGTGATAATAGCACTGAAAATGACGGAATGCAGAATGATATCAATGAGATTCCCGACAGATTTACTACTTGCCCGGCGGAAAAGTTTGCGAAAATGGTAAAATGGTCACCGCTTGAACAAGCTGAATTGGCTTTTTGTTGGGTTGAGTGTTCCAAAGATAACCGGAAAGGCACAAGTCAAAGTGAAAGTTCGTTTTGGAATTCGGTTTGTAAATTATTCAGTGGTCGAAGTCCGCATAAGCCTCCTAGAACGGTTGACTCTTTGAAGCAGTCATGGATGAGAATCAACGCTAGTTGCCAACGTTGGAACGAGATAATGGCCGCGTTGACCAGTAGACAACAAAGTGGAGCAAATGACATGGGTCTGGTACAAAATCATAAAAAGTTTTTTTGTTTCTCTTGTTTCACGGTATTTTCGTTTACATTAATTTATATTATGCAGTTTAGTAAAGCAAATGAATTGTATATGGCCAAATCAAAGAACCAACCGTTCAATTTGCACAATTGTTACGACATACTTTCTCGGGAAGAAAAATGGAGCAATGTGCGTCAAGAGCAAACAACACAACGATTTATGCCACTTAGACCGACCGAAGAAGTTAGCCCTGGAAACTTAAGTTCACAAGAAGACACCTCTTTTACGACCAGTTCAGGTGGTGGGCCACCTGGAAAGTACAAAGCGAAAAAATGACCACGAAAGATTACAGCCAGTATTACGAGCAACTTGACGGACGTATGGTAGATGCGCAGGAATTGACTAACCAGTACATGGAAACAAAGGAAGCATCTAAAATAGAGAGAAGAGAGAGAGAGAGAGAAGAGGAAAGACAACAACAACATGAAGAGCTTCAGCAAACGAGAATCAATGAATTGGAGTTAAAAAGAGCCGAGTTAGTCCGACAACAAAGTGCAGACGATTTTGCTCTTATGAGTGTCAAGCTAGATGATCTAAATTCAAAACAAAGGAGGTATATGGAAAAGCGGCTTGGGGAGTTCGAGAGATGTAACGCAGATTAGGCCGTTTCATTGTTAGAGTATGTTGCAGTTTCATTTCAGTTGAGTTGTAGATGTTGTTGTTTTAGTTTTTTAGTTCCGTTGTTTTAATTCATGTTATTAATTAAGTTGTATTATAGCAGGTGTACTGCTTAAAGTTGAATGAACATTTAGGTGTATCTATATTACAAAATTGTCATAACAAACCAAGATAAAGAAGTAGTGCTTACAGTAAAACAAAGCATACAATCACTGATATAAAATAAAATAGAAACGACGCATACGTACTGACACTTGAACTTCGTTAGCAAGGGTTTGACTCTAAACATTAATTGCTTAATGAACTATTGGTTTCCCGCATGTTCCCATTAGTTCTCTACTAGCTCTTCTCATAATTCTAGATAAGCTTGTGGATCTCGGGCCTCTTCCAATTGTGCCAAATATTCTGCAAATGTATTTGGGTCCTTATATGGTTTTTTCGTAAATTCAACTGCAATGTCCGGGTAGTTTCGAAGCTGGAGATCATATCCTCCGCATTCTTCTTCAACAATCATATTATGTAAAATAATACAATAGTACATGAGGTCAGCTATAACTACTTTATCGTGGTACTGTACTTCCTTCCGAAGTATATAAAACCTACCTTGCAGGATTCCAAATGCTCGTTCAACATCTTTCCTCAGACTCTCTTGCTTTTTTGTGAACAAAGCTTCTTTTGCGTTGTTCGGTTTCTTGTATGCTTGCACGAGTGTCTTCCATTTTGGATAAATTCCATCTACAAGATAATAACCAACATAATGATCCTTGTCTCCAATTTTATAGTTGCACGGAGGTGATAGGTCATTATACAAATTGTTAAATAAATATGACTGTCGCAATACATTAATACCGTTTAGAGAACCAGGAACGCCAAAAAATGCATGCTATAAGTAAAGGTCGAACGAAGAAACGACTTCTAACACCATCATAGCCTTTTTCATATAACCCTTGAATTGTCCTTACAATGCCACAGGAAAGTTTTTCCATGTCCAGTGCATACAATTCAAGCTACCCATTATACCTGGAAATCCACATTGACCTCCCATTGCTAATAGTCTCGCAATGTCATGAGGTGTTGGAGATCTAAGATACTCTTTACCGTACTCACGTACGATAGTTTTGCAAAATTGTTTCATACATTCTACTGACGTTGACTCCCCAGTTCTTATTTTGTCGTCCATTGAATCAGCAGAACTACCGTAGGTCTCATATGTAAAATTGTTTCATACATTCTATTGCCATATGTAAAGGCTCTCCACACACGTCTCATTCTTTTTTTATTACGGGTGAAATAGGGTTTGGGGAAGGAAAAGGCGGCAGAATGGAAGACTAAACTGATGGGTTTGGAGAAGGAAGAGGCGGCAGCGGGAAGGAAGAGTGAAGAAGGGTTTGAAGAGGAAGAGGCGGCGGGTTGAAGAGAGAATAGGGTTCCACCGGGTTAACAAAAACCGATTTTAAAGGATTTTTGATTTTCCGGCTTTAATAAAACCGGATTAAACTTTATCTGGCTTTATTAAATCCGGACAATCCTGTGGTGTGGAATTCATTCCACACCATAACACGGATCGCAATCCAGCGGCTGGGGATTGCGATCCGTGTGGTTACTTTATCCGGCTTATAAAAAGTCAGATAAAGTAACCAAATCAACTCCCCCGCGTTGGGATGAGTTACTTTGGTGATAGGACTGACTTGAGGCATCCCAACCGATAACGTTGGGGATTCTCTAAAGGCAACAAAAAGAAAAGGGGAAAACTCCTTAGTTAAAGCTTCTAGAAGCAAATCAAAGCTTACGAAAAGCCAAGGTAATCTAGGAAGAAGATTCTTCAATCTCAAAACCACGAGTCAACCTCAATCAAATGGTGAAGAACAATGCTCAAACGAACTCATATCTAGTGTGAACAACAAAGATCTGAATTGATCCAAGACCGGTGAAGGAATAAAAGCTCAGTTTCTCCCATTTGATTCACTAGATTAAGGGCAAAAAGATCAAATCGTCTTTATTCTCCATGGTGAAAAACCTAATTCTAATACCGATTTGAGAGGGAAATAAAAGGCTGCCAACTTTTCTCTTCAATATCAGGAGATATATCATATAAAGCGGCTCATCAAGTTCAAGCATATGCGGACCAAAGCCCAAGAAGTACAAATCAATACACTGTTAAATACTACACCATCGACTGAAACAAATGCATCAACTCATTATCAAAATCAATTTGTATTAATTCTTCCCAGTATTGTATTCAATTAAACATTCATCAATAAAGAACTTTCATCTTTTCGAAATCATTGTAAGATCAAATTCTAATAAAAATAAAGCATTGGGACAACATATTTAAACAAATAATATTTATATACACATCATACTTAATGATGAAGTAATGTACGACACTATAATAAATCCTCATCTATCTATTAAATAATAGTAAAGCACAATCTTTTAAAGTTCTCTCCTTAATTTTAGGAGTTTTCTCTCTTCTCCTTAACTCTCTCCGAGTATTTTGTTTTTAAATTAGTTTAACATTTTACACTTATTTACAGTTTCTCCCAATTATTTTAGTTCTTCAATCATTTTACGTTTTAATATAGACATTTTTAATTACATAATTATTTATTAATTTTTAGCTTCTAACATTTTATATTTATGTCCACATATCTAAATTAATTACAAAACCCAAAATTTAAGTAGTTTAAATAAATTCAATTAATTAATATTTCCTGTATATACTAAAAATGATGAAATTATGTTTTTGGCTTCAAATACCTACACTTCAAATTTTGTATAGTAATTTAAGTCTCTCTCAATTCATTTATAATTTTACATTTAGTATTATAATTTATAATTAATTATGTAATATTAAAACTATTTAAATAGCTTTAGCAAACTACTATCCATTGATTCGCCTAATAAATCAAATCAAGATTAACCATATTTTTATTAACAAAAATGAAAAAAAATCAAATATATAAACAAGCCTGAAAAGATTTAATGCAAAAGTAATAATAATATTATTCAGAATAGGTTTACAATATTGATTGTAGCCTAAATTACAAAGACGGCTTGAACAATAAAGGATAATACTCTATTTATAAGCTTTTGGTCAATTGTGACCGTTACTCCTTATTGGGCTTCGGTCCAATTTACATTGGTATTGTGTATATCGGGCTTGACCCGTTTGTAATATTGCCTAATATCATTTGTGTATTTCGGGTAACTTCTAAACTCTCTATTTCACCCCCCTCAAATCAAAGCTAGGGTTAGGTTTTGAAGCTTTACCTCTGTAGCGATTCGATGAATTGTTCCATTTCCAGCTTGAAGGATTTTGATAATTGATAGATCTAGCTTCCCTACTGATTTTGTGCTGATTTTAGATGATTATGTCGGTGAATGTTGCCTAACATTTGATTTTCCTTATCTGGGTTGATGTTACTATTTCCTTCGTCTTTATTGATGATCTCTGAGTTGGATCTCTCACCGGTTGGTTGCAATTGCTTTGCTTGGTTGTATACCTTTGCTACTTTCAGTTCTTCTCTGAATTTTGTGAAATTTGGAGTCGATAATGCCTTGGTAAGTGTGTCAACTCTCTGGTAAGTTGCATATATGTGCCTTACCTTAATATTCCCTTTTGTAAATTGATCCCTAACGAGGTGTAGGTCTATTTCTACATGTTTTGTCCTGGAATGTAACACTGGGTTTTCGGTCATGTAAATTGCAACTTTGATTGTCGCACTACAGTATTGATTTATTTGTTTGTAGTCCTAATTATAAAAGTAGTGATTTGAGCCACATTATCTCTACTGTTGTATTAGCTATTCTCTGTATTTTGCTTCAGTACTTGATTCGGAGATTGCAGATTGCTTCTTTAACACCACGATACTATGTTGTTTCCACATAGATGCGATGTCCCGTGGTAGATTTTCTATCATTAGGATCTGATGCCCAATCTACATCTACATATCCAGTAATATTGTAGTTGTTGCATGCTGTGATGATGAGTCCAAAGTCTAGTGTTGCATTTAGGTATCCCATAATTCTATTTACTGCCTTCCAGTGATTTTTTAGGGATTCCTGCATAAACTAACACACTTTGTTAACACTGAAAGTTATATATGGTCTGGTAATTGTTGCATATTATAATGCACCAACTACACTGCTACATTCTTTTGAGTTAAATATAGGTTCCTTCCTGTGTTTAGAGTAGTTTTGACTGCTGACTGTGGGAGTAGGCTATTGTTTAGCTTCATTCATCTTCGTTTTGATTAGGAGCTCAGATATATATTTTCTTTATGCCAAAAATTTGTCTCATGATCAGTTGGTTTTTACCTATTCCAAAGAAGTAGTTTAATTCCCCTACGTCCTTGATTGAGAAGTGTTTGTTTAAGTGATGCACCAACTTGTTGATTTCTGTGCTGTCATTGCCTGTAACTATGAGATCATCAATATAGATTAAAACATATATTATTAGTTGATCAGTAAGCTTGATGAATAATGAAGTGTTTGATTTTTGTAGACTAAAATCCAAGTGTAACTAATGTAGCCTTCAGTCTATCAAACCAGACCCTTGGTGCTTGTTTTAAGCCATATATTGCTTTTTTTAATTTGCACATAAGGTTGGAATTTTGCACATATCTTGGTGGTTGTTCCATGTACACTTCTTCGTCTAGAATGCCATTCAGGAAAGCATTATTGACATATAGTTGTCAAAGTTGCCATCTTTTACTTGTCGCAACAGTGAGTATAACTCTAACAGTTGATGGTTTGACTACATGGGAGAATGTTTCCTTATAGTCAAATCCATGTTGTTCGGTGAATTCTTTTGTTACAAGTCTGGATTTGTATCTGTCAATAGAACCATCTGGTTTTCTTTTTATCCTGTAAGTTCATTTGCATCCCACTATGTTTTTGTTTAGTGGAGCTTTGACTAATTCCCATGTATGATTTTGTATGAGACCTTGATATTCTATGTCCATGGCCTTGGTCCAATTTTCATTGGATTTGGCCTGGTCATATATGTTGGGCTCTTCATTGTCTAGATATGATGTATATGCCTTTGGTTTGAAAATTCCACTTTTGGCCCTGGTGATCATTGGATGAGTTGACTGTATTGGTTGCTGAGCGCTTGGTGAGTTTTCTTCTTCTGAAGCTTCATTTATGTTGTCTTGTTCATTGTTTTGAGAATTTTTTACACTTTCTTCCTCATTATCTGATTCAGGTGAGGTTCTACTCTGGCTTGATGATTTAACTATATCATCACTTGGTGGTGCAGTCCATTCATAAGTCTTGCTGGTTTCACCTGCACTCAAGTAATCTTCATACACAGATAATGGTGGTATTGATATTCTTACATCATACAGTTTCTTAGTGGTTCTTATATTTTCATACTTGAAAGGAAAAATCCTTTCATTGAAAATTACATGTTTTCTTATGAACACATGACCATTTTTATCTAGACATTTATACCTTTTATGATCTTGAGCATATCTTGTAAAAGTACAGGGCTTTGACCTAAAATCAGGCTTGTGCTTGTTGTATGGTCCTAGATAAGGGTAACATAGACAACCACATGTTCTCAGAAAGTTGTAGTCCGATTTAACATTAAATAATTTTTCTTGTGGGTTGATTCCCTTAAGTACTTTTGTTAGCAGTTTGTTTATTAAGTAAACTGCAGTACCGAGTCAGGCCAAAACTTAAGAGGCATTACAGCTTGTGCTAACAGTGTTAAACTTGTTTCTACAATGTGTTTGTGTTTCCTCTCCACTAGTCCATTTTGTTCAGATGTGTATGGACAAGTAGTTCTATGAATTATTCCTCTATTAGTCAAATAATCCTTCAGAGTTTTATATTCCGTACCACCATCACTCTGGAAGATTTTTATTTTGGAGTTTGTTTGTTTTTAGCTTGTTTTATAATGTGTATAACAATATTGTGAATGTCAGATTTAGACTTTAAAAAATATATCCATGTGAACCTGCTATAAGCTTCTACAAATGATACATAATATTTGTACCCATAATAAGAGTTAACTGGGGCAGGTCCCCATAAATTAGAAGTAATAAGATGTACAGGTTAGGAATATTCAGTGGATAATTCAGAAAAAGGCAGTTTGTGGTTTTTCCATTTGACAAAAAGTACAAATATAGGGTAAAGATATATCATTATGACTAATATTATTTTCTACTAATTTTTTTTGACTACACTAGTACTAGGGTGTCCTAATTTACTATGCCAAATTTCAAAACCTTTATCAGATTTTTCTATTTTGTTTTCTATATGGTTGCAGCTTATTATTCCTTCTCCATAATTGTTGCAGCTTGGCTGATTGAATTTGTACAATCCTTTCACCTCATTGCCCTGCCACAACACATTTTAGTGAATATGTCGATTAATAAACAATGTTTAGGATAAAATTCAAAGTATACATGATAATCATGAGAAAATTGACATACACTTAACAAGTTTTTCTTTATATCTGGAACCATCGGTAGGTTTTTAAATAATAAGTGCTTGTTATTATTTAAGTGTCCACTACTTGTGTGAGTGATGCTTATTGACTTACCATTTCCCATGCTAACCAGTTGTTTACCTCTGTATTCCTTGTATCTAAGGTTTAAGTTGTCCAAGTTGTTGGTTAAGTGATTTGTTGCTCCTGATTCTAGATACCAGCTTTCATCATTGATGTGTTTAGTTTTGGCAGCTTCATCTCTGATTTCTGGTTTGTTTTTGTTTTGATTTTCATGAATCTGTTGTACTTGTTTCATGTTTGCATTGGGGTTGTTTCCTCTTTGATTGTTTGAGTTTTGGTTGGGTGTGTAGTTCCGATTATACCTGAAATAGCATTTAAAAGCTGTATGTCCAACTCTCTCACAAATCTGACACTTTAGCCAATTATTGTTGTTGAATTAACCACTGCCCGTACCTCTTGACCTGTTACTGAAACCTCCTCTTTGAGTGAATTGAGTAGGCCTTTGGTCCATTCCTTTAAATCCTGCTGCATAGTTGGCTATTATGTCTGTCTCTTGAAGATTCTTACTTTCAAGTCTCGCTTCATGAGCTAGTAATATTGAGTGCACTTCATCTACTGGTGGGGTGACTCTTTGGGATGATAATACAGCTTCAACTGCTTTATATTCATTGCTAAGGCCATTTAGCACTATTAGTACTTGTTCAGACTCTGGGACTTTATTTCCTGCAGCTTCAAGTTGATCATATAATGACTTTACTTTTGACAAGTATTCTCTCATTTTGTTCTTGTCCTTCCTTATGTTATGTAATTGCCATTTGTAGTGCATTATTTTGGCAGAGGATTGCGAGCTGAAGTTTCTTTCAATATTTACCTATATTTCATTGGCAGTTTTGCAGCCAATGATTTGTGGGATCAAGTTGTTGTTGATAGAAGATAGTAACCAAGCACTGATTAATTTGTCTTGTCTTTGGTATTTCAGGTATTCATCATTACTGACCACATTATTATCTTGGTTTGTGGTGAAGTCTGGAGGAACAAGAAGGGTACCACAGATGTTCCCTTCTAGACCATAGCCATGTATGACTATTTCAACTTTGAAACTTCCACGGTAGATAGTTGGTTTCAACAAGTTTAACGATGATCAGTTGACTTTGATGGCTGATAACAATTTTTATGAGTTGATCAGCTGGAGAAACAACAGTGGTTGACTGACTTTGAGATAATACAGACACAGATCCAAGAGAGGTGTCAACCATGGTTTTAGTATGTTTGAAATCGAAAGAGATGACCAAGTAAACAGCAAAAAGGAAGATCTTGACACAAATTCAGGGTGCCAGATTAGGTGGTGATTCAGTAGGGAGTTTGCAATCAAAGGACTATCAGATGATGAGATAGACTTTGATGATTGTCCCTGGTATGGAAGCTTTTAAATTGAATTCCTTGATATTATACTTCAGAATTTGCTTTCTTGGTCTTTGATTTGCTATATAGATGATTCAATGAGTTGCAGATGCAGCCAGTATTGAATTGCTTGGCATGGGACTAATTCGATGATCATTAACAACTCTCAGACGGCAGGCTTGGCTTTGATGGGAGGAGAAACCTAGAAGATGAAGCTTTTCTGATGGATTTGTTGTAACCACTTGAAGTTTTGTCATGGCTCTGATACCATGAAAAGATTTAATGCAAAAGTAATTTTGTTATTATTTTTAGAATTGGTTTACAATATTGATTATAACCTAAATTACAAAGACAACTTGGACAATGAAGGATAATACTCTATTTATAAGCTTTTGGTCAATTGTGACCGTTACTCTTTATTGGGCCTTTGGTCCAATTTACATTGGTATTGTGTATATCGGACTTGACCAAATTTTAATATTGCCTAATATCTGTAACACCCCATGATTTGAAATATTAAAAATTAAAGAATTTAAGTATACTTAATTTCAAATGTGAGAATTAAGGGAAACGGTTTACACCATTGCGTTCGTCTTGGAATTCTGCTTGAGATAGAGTCCGAGTTTGCGTGAATTGGACTCCGTATGAAGAAGTTATGGCCTTTCGAAGTTTCAAAATTCAAATAAATTGAAAACAGTTCGAAATTCAAATTCAGACAAAGGAGAAGGCTGGGCGGGAATTCTCCCGCCCAAGGGCCAGGTCGACCAGGGGGGGTCGACCTAGCCATACAGGTCGACCTAGGGGTCGACCTACCCCCCCCCCCTCCGGGCAGATCTGAAAGATGACGCTGTTTCGACTTATTGCTGAGTCATTAGGGCTGAGGTGTTATTCTATTTTGACTGGATGGTCTTGATTGCTTCTAGGGTTAATCTGACGGCTCTAAATTAACTAAAATTCTATATAAGCAACCTAACTCTCAACCTAAAATCACACTAGTTCATACTAAGAGTCATCATACCGTCAATGGAGAACCTAGAGTAGCCGCCGTTCTCTTTCAACTCAAAAACAAGATAGAAGCAAGAATCAAAATCAAATCTAATCTAAATTAGGATAACAATTAGTCTACATCAAAGGTGAGCAATTCAGTTTCAGAATACAGATCCCAGAAAAACAAGACCGTTCTTTTGTTGTGAGTATAATTTCTTTCATAAAATAATTAATTAATTTAATTGTAATAAGTTATAATTGGGATTATGAGAATATGACTTTGAATCATGTGATGTTATCGTTGGCAGTTGTGTTATTGTGGATCTATTTCATATGTTGAATTGTATATGTTTAACTTGATTCATCTTATGCAAGTTTGGGATGTTAAATCATATGTATATGAATCTTATGCAAGTTTGGGATGTTAAATCGTATGCTAGTTTATGAATCTTATGCAAGTCTGTAGGTGGATTATACACAAGTTCATATGTGAATCATGTAGATACATATGCTAGTTTATATGCAAACATGTGACATTAATCTACATCCATATGCAAGTTCACACCTTTGTGTTTAGATCTATATTTAGATCCATGGCAGTACATAGTTATGCAAATTTATGTTCTATATGCCCATTGCCTATGCTAGTTTTGTATGTGAATCATATGCTAGTTTGAATGAAATTCATATGCAAGTTATAGGAAAACCATATACATATATGCAAGTTCATGATTACATGTTTAGATCTATATTTAGATCCATGATAGTTTATGCAAATTTATGTATATCCATTACCTATGCAAGTTATTGGCTATGCAAACTTATGTCATGATTCTTAGATCTATTTTATGTGTTGTTATGTTGCTTTTCTTTTTTGTAAGTTAGACTATTTGCGAGTCTAACATATGTCATATTAAAACGTACAAATAGCGTAGGGACAATGGGAAAAGATTAAATATACATAATTGTGAATTGGCATAAAATGCCCTTAAAGGCATACAATTAATTTGAGACATTAATTGGTATAAATTTGTATACCTGAAATTATGGACATAATTTAGGTGACAATTATGGATATAAATTAATTTGGAATTTATTGACAAATTTGAATAGGGATATTAATCCAATTTGGGGTTAAATAATTATGTGTAATAATTAACCGCTTAAGACACGAGGTTAGACTCGTTTGTGGTATAAGACTGCCCGGACCCGCCCGGCAAACCCAGCAACCACAAACGGTACTCTAATATGAGAGGTCAAAGGCACAAATTAAATGCGTTACGATTGTAAAGACACAAGGTTAGGCTCGTTTGCGTTATAAGACTGCCCGGACCCGCCCGGCAAATCCAGCAACCGTAAACGGTAGTCTAATGTGGGAGGTCTTTACAAGGGTACGGTTCTAATGAATTAAGTAACAATTAACCAGAATGGTGGGACATGGGGGTTAAGTGGGTGGCCTGGGTGGCATGTGAAATACGATTAGAAACACTAAACCAAATTTAAACATGTAAGAAGACATGAATAAGAAGGGGTTAAGTGAGAAGTTCTAGTGGGACCAAGCATAGGTGGAAAGCTTGTGTCAAACATGGGGACCCTTTTCAAACCAGTAACCCATTAAGTATCTTTGTGAGCTCGAGTTAGATCGAGGACGGGACACGCTTACTGGGTTTGATTATAAGAGGTCAAAACGGGTAAACGGTGGCAACGCAAGTCCAATGGGGTTATGTGCATGCGTGGGCCACGGCTGGTAGGTAAGACGTTGTTGCATTGTGTAGATATAAGCCGTGCATCTTTAGTGGTATCAGGTTGCCACTTTGGGAAGTGATACACCCCATTGTGGGACCAGCACAGGTATCTACGAGTTGGGGAGCCGATCGCATGGGGGTAGTGGGTACAACTAGTGGAGATAGGGGCAGGCGGCACTTATGAAGGCAACTAGGGGTACACGAAACTACCATTATCATTATTAAGTTCTGTAGGCGGGATCAACTTTTAGGGTGACTAGTAATGGTGCAGTATAGTAATTATCCTATAGTGAATAGGAACGAGATTAACGCCAGAATATTCCTCTTGTTGCTTTGTCTTGCCCACTTGTTTCACGGTCATACCTTGTTTTACCAGTTTATGCCTTATCCTAATTACTTTAATAATTATATTGTTAAAATTATTATACTCGCCAGACTTTATGTCTGACCCCCTTGTTTTCGCCTCTTTTCTTCCTTTCACCCCCTCCCAGGTTCTTAGGGTGGGACTAGTACTAGTGGAGCTTGATCTTGGATCGCTTTTTCTCTCTTTTGGAAGTGCTTGGATTACTGAAAGTAAAGTTCAGCTCATCTTTTTGATGGCTACTTGTGATTGTGGTTATGCTTTTTATTTTATGTACTCAGAAAACAATTTGTCACGATGGTTACTAAGTGTACTTGGTTTTTCTTTTGGTTTATGAAGTTGTTGCAATCAAACTATTTCTCCGCTGCAATAAATGTTGTTTTGAAAATTTTCAAGTACCAATATATGTATCTGTCTTGTTGTATTCTGTTCTATTCACCAATAATACTCCATGAAAGTTAATGCATTCCCTTTGAGAGTGACATTAATGGACGTGGGGTGTTACACGTGGTATCAGAGCTGAAGGTTAACAGAACAGATAAGAGATTTCAAAAAACTGTTTTTCAAAAGCGTTTTATAAAGAAATACTTTCAAAAGTATGTTTTAAAGAGAGTATTTTTAAGGGAAAAGTTTGTTTTAAAAATATAACCCCCAAGAGCCATATATCTTTCCTTCGATTCTCCGTTTTGAATCTCTTCCTTTTTCTTTTTCAGCATGTCTGGAGAACCTGAGATACCCGAGGGCATACCGATACTAGGTTGGTTTAGAAGGTATCTGGAGGCTAGGGCCACTGCCGCAGGCCCAGCAAATGTTCCTCCTCCCCCAGCTGCTGTAACACCCCGCCTCCGCTAGGGTCACTCGCAAGGGAATGCACTAGCTTTAGAGGGGCATTATTGGTAAACATCCACAGAAATATCACAAGACAGAACATATAAAAATAGCGGAAGTAAAAACAAACTTTCATAACATTAATAAATGAGGTCAAAAGCCTTTTTACATCAGAGTACATCAAAACCTGTCTTGCTGAAATAAAGAAGCATGAAACCTTTTTCATAAATTATTCCCCAATTAAAACAGTAAAGTAGCCATAGCCAAGGAAAGTCCAAGCCATCCAAGATGACCTTCAAGCCGAAGAAGTCTGAACTAAACAATAGTATTTCCTCCCTGTAACCTGGGGGGGGAAACGGAAGACAAGAAGCGAAAGAAACGGGGTCAGTTATAAAGACTGGTAAGTCCTATCTACTTCCAGCATAAAAATAGATAAAGGTGACATGACATGCATAAACTGAAAGTAAACACAAGGATGATGTCAAGATAGATAAACTGAACCAAAATAACAGGATGAACTACTGTACCCAGATAAACTAAGGTGTCATGATAAATTACGATGTCAGATAAAACAAGGTATCAGGCCATCAGGTTCCTATCAAGCATCACGTCCCATGGTATCTATTTAGTCTAACGTTCTATGGAATTTTTCATATATATATATATATATATATATATCTTTACTGGTTTTTACATGTATATTTGCTCTGCACCCTCCGTACTAGTATCCCAGCCTTGTTATGTGTTAACCATGAATGTCCCTTACTCAAAGTCGTGTAATGGTCCATGTCAACCTAATATATCGCATATATAGGTTACTCAAATCATATGTTTCTTTCCATGTATATAAGTTCAGTCCTTTGCCGTACCTCGTACGGGCTTCCTCATGTCGTATTATCCTTGAAATCGTTTGGACTGTCACCCTTGTTCTAGCTAGGCTCTTCCATATGAATCATCGTTTGAACTACTAGGACTTACGCCACCTAGCACCACTAGGGATTACGCTTACCTATTGCACGCTTTCGTATTTCGGTTTGGGTTAAACCACCTAGGCCACTAGGGATTACGCTAACCCTCAACCGCGCCCTTTTTCCCACGCATTCATCGTGAATCGTTTTTTTTTATATAACTGTATGCACATGTATCACATCGTGCCATCCGAGTCCTGTCACAGGGCAAAACAAGAAATACAAGACTCGGTCGGGAGCTTTAGATTTATCTGCCGATGCAGATACTAAGGTCTGCTTTTCTACACGTGGCTATGGTCCCACGAGACCCCTCCCTCAACTAGTGAAAGGCAACACAAGAGAAAATCTTGCTTGAGAACTACACTCCGGCCAGCCCACATCCAACGGCCTACCTCACCCATAATTAGATAGCAATTATGGTCTGTTGGGTGTTCCCTGCCTTTCCGTACGTACACGCTTGACTCAAGATGGTAGATGATCGACGAACTTGCTATCTCGGGCACCTTATGTATTCGTCGACTCACTGCTATCCACCCCAGTCTTTAGGTCGCTCGCATAGCAACCAAGGCATATTCTTGGTTCTTCTACCGCAGACCTCAACCTCTCGTGAGCCTAGTATAATGACCTGGCAGCTCACAGAGGGATCCCAAGAATATCCTCACGTTCCCCGAAGCCGCTGCTTCGTTACCCAGTTCGTTGGAGCCTTTATCTAAATCAGATAGCCTGCTCCTACACGCATACTTAAACGTTGACCTAACGTATCGGGTTACTAATCTATCTAAGAAATGGTCCAAATTTCCTTGACTAAGAATTATTACTTAGTTTCCCTTAACTAAGGTTTACCACTTAGCCTTATTTCCATAATCCTTGTTAACTATGGTTATTTACCTAATCCTCCGAATTAGGGTTTATCTAATGGGTTAAGTGTCACTTAAGTTCATAACTTAGCTCGTCTACAAACCATGTCAAAATTGGCTAAGTATCCAAGTCCAAGACTTAACCCTACAAACCATGTGTCAAGTTGGCTAAGTATATTAAGCAATCCATAACTTAACCTCGTCTAATTATCATTTTAGATTGGTTAATTATATAAATTAACTTGACCTTGTCAAATTACCGAGTCAAATCGGTCAAGCGTATTCAAGTGATTCGTGACTTAGCCTTATCATGTTTTCACGTTAGATTGGTTAAGTATAGGTCACTTAACCACATCAAACTAACGAGTTGGATTAGTTAAGTGTAAATTAACTTAACCCCGTCCAATTACCATGTTTAGATTAGTTAGGTCTGAGTTGACTTAACCCCATCCATTAACTGTATTAAACGGTTAAGTGTTACTAAGAAAATTTACCTAACCTTATCAAGTTATCGTGTTGGATTGATTAAGTGTTGGTTAACTTAATCCCGTCCCCTCGTCGTATAAAAATGGTCAAGTGTCGTTAGGCAAATCAAGTTACTTAACCTACCCAACCGTGTCATGTTTTGTTAAGTATCATTAGCCTAATCAAATTACTTAACCCATTTGTCCATGTCATATTTGGTTAAGCCTCATTAATCAAATTAACTTAACCCTATTATGTGGCATTAATTATTTAATGCACCCCAACCTCTCACATTAGACTTTGTTGTGGTTACCTAGTTAAGCCGGTGGGTTCCGGGTAGATTTACACCACAACTTGGTCTAACCTCGGGTCTTAGGCGCGACATGACCAACTTCTCACATTGGATCCTATTGTTTGTAGCTACTAGTTAAGCCGAGCGGGTCCGGGTAGATTTATGCTACAAACTCAACCCAACCTCGAGTTGGCCACTTTCATGTTTAGCCTAGTGTCATGTTCATGGTCAAGTTTTCAAGCAATTGGGTAGACCTAACTTAATAGGTAAATTCCCAATGGGTAGACCTAACTTAATAGGTAAATTCCCAAGCCCATGTTTTTATGCATATTTACATGTTAACTTCCATGTTTATATTTCAAGTCATATTTTCAAGTATAAACACATGTCATATTCAAGTTAAGATTTCGCGACATGTTCATGTTTATCTAACTACCCAAAATCGTGTTTTCCCAACGCAAGCAAAACGAGTCAACATAGTAAGGATACTATGTCACATATTGGTCTCAAAACATGCATGATGCCAAAAAGGGCTTGGCTTCCACATGCATAACATCATAAAGGGATTGGCCATAAACATGCATAGTGTCATAAGGTAATTTGACCACAAACATGCATAGCATAAAAGGGGATAACTTGCATAAGTGTTCATGTCATAAACCTATCATGAAGGGATAAACATGCACATGTCACTTATGTCATAAGAAGGGGTTGGTTTTATGTACATGCATAAGCTCCAAAGTTCAACTTATGCAACTATTTCACAAGTCAAAGTGGCTCTAAGTGTTCATGCTATCGTACTACAAGTAAAGGTCCAATCTTGCATGGCAAACTAAGTCCAATGCAACATGAATAACATGGTTTAGTCGCTACAACATCACCCAAAGTCATATGTTCATGTTAAAGAGGCAAACTAGGTTCCCATAGGCTAACATACTCATGTTACTTTGCATTTTATCCCATGTCACATCAAAATCATCGTTTAAATCTACAAGTAGCTAGAACTTACATAGGCAAGGCTTAGGAAAGGGATCATGCATCATCTTGACGAAGAAAGGTGGCTCCTTTGAAGAAGAACCATCATGAAACTCGCATAGCAATGTTGATTTGGCCTCTATTTGGTGTAGCAAGCTTGCATCTTTTGATTTGAACCCGATTTGAATGCATAGGCTCTAGGGATTGGAGATGGAGGCCATGATCAAAATTGATTTTGGCAGCACTTAGTTGCTAGGTTTGATTTTTAGGGATTTAGGTTAGGTTTAGGGTCTTTTTATAGAGATTAGGATAGTTTTAGGCCCTTAGATTAACCCTAGGATAGATCAGGACCATCAGATCTCGGAAGCTTCCAGAACCAGCCCAAGAACAAGACCAGGTGAGACAAACAGGTGCGCCAGGCAACTTGCCCCGGCCACCCCCTGTCGACAGGCAAGTCGACAGGGCTGTCGACTTGGTCTGGGCCCAAGTCGACAGGCCTGTCGACAGCCCTGTCGACGTGGCCTAGGCGGGAAACTTCCCGCCTAGCCCCAGATCTGATTTTCAAAGCTATTTCCGAAGTTCAAATTTCCAGAAATCTTCTTTGGGCCTTTAACGGGTCATACGGACTCCGATTCTCGAAAACTCGGACTCTATTTCGCGTATTTTTCCGAGACGAACGCAATGGCACAGACCGTTTCACTTGATTCAGAATTTATAATTTAATTCTGTCTTGATTCTTGATTTAACGTGTTGTAAAAATTCGGGTTGTTACATTCTCCCCTTCTTAAAGGATTTCGTCCCCGAAATCTCAAAGTTAGGAAGAACATATCCTACCATCCATCATCCATCTACTCAAACCATCATCCACAAGCAACCATTGTCCTTAGACGACTCCTAATGCTTTATGAATGTATGCAAAACGTGTGTGTACATGTTCCTTAGCTAATGCTAATGATCAGGCCTGAAAAATCTTTTGAATGCAAAAATATGTTTAGTGCTATGAATCCATCATGTATGCAAATAGTCCTAGTCATATACACTATATGCGTGCACAAACATTCAACCATATGCAACATCCGCATGATAACACATTCAATTTCATCCATAAACAAGTATAAATACTCGTGCATATGCAATATGAAATGTGACCGAGTCGAGCTAATATCTAATGTAAATTCGCGCATCCACGAGCAACCACTTGCAACCATTTGCAACCATATCAACCATAACATGTTTCAAATACATGTTTACATCCACAGGGTTCTACCTAAGATTCCCTGAAACAGGGTCGAGAAGATAAACAAAACAAACTCCGTACGGGGTTTGTAACAGAGACAGGACCGAGAGGATATCCATAAAAGATAGCCTACAAGCAAGCTCAACAGAAAAACAGGGATCGAGGATATATTCCCAAAAGAGATATCATGCACGTATTTAGTCTTCAGTCTCCTGAGTCGCATTACCTTGAGCTTAGTTCCATCGTGCCTTGACCGCCCCTTTTACTTCACGATTTCGCAGCTTCTTATTTCCTGTTTCCATAACATGAGTTGGAACTCATTTCCTCGTCGCCTCTCGTTCCACTTGCACTTATTCTCCTTCTAGAATACTTGGCGCAAACAGGACTGCGTACACATTATTCCATGCGAGCCCTTAAAATTCACTAGTGAATCCTGGACCTTGTACCATAAGGTATTCCACGTAGAAAAACTTTCTCTTGAAAGTAAACAAGTTACCGTGCGCACTTACTAGGGTAATTCCCATAACCCATACATAATCGAAGTAAACCATCCGTCTTATTAGCGAACACCATTCGATCGGGTTTCTAATTTCCAACAAAGGCATCTAGGAATTCTAAGTAACTAATCATGACAGAACCCAAAAGGTTACGCGATACTTTAAGGGTATTACCAAAGCAAGCCAAGAGTCTAACTACCCTCCTTCTAAAACCGAGAGTGGCACCCCTTACTGGATAACCACTTCATCCCTAGAATCCATCCACAACTTATAAACATAAGCATTATTTCCAAGCTCAACACTTGATATAGACATTCTCAAATCCAAACAAGCCATGAGTAAATGGACCGATCTTCCAATAGGACTTGAGACAAAAACGGGATCCTCTACTACGCTAGTACTAAGGTGCAGAGACTCAACTATCGAAGCGGACTTAAAAGATGCGGTGATCAAAACAAAGTCCCGACAGGATGATAGAGAAGAAAAGCTAAACCTTTAACAAGATCGTTACCCTCCTTCTGAGGTACCCTAGAAATGAGAGCATACTATTGCCCTCCGAATGATCTTGTCCCTGTTCCATGATACTTAACTATCCGTCCCGTTTCACCATGCCAAAGGTACTCTCTCGTCATGGGTTTCATTGTTCATCTTTCTCCCTCCTTTTAGGACTCAGCCATACCAACATGTTGCTTATCCCTGAGCTCGTATCCTTTATCCTTGTTCTTACTATCCTTTCATGCATAACTCTGCAACGGTCTCTCGAGAACCACCTCCATCGTACGGGAAACACTTACGCAGCTAGAAAGACTAGTCGCAGTCAAAACCACTGTGACTACAGATGGAGGAAAGAAAGGAAAAGAGATTCAATCAAGGAAACAAGGATAATGCTAATGGCCTTTGGGGAATAGCCTTTTTCTTTTTAAAAGAAAATTTTCTTGAAAAATGCTTCTTTGTAAACGGTTTTTCAAATAATTTTCGGAAGGTCTTTAAAAACTTTTGCCCAGTCTAGTAACCTTCTGCTCTGATACCAAATGTAACACCCCGCCTCCGCTAGGGTCACTCGCAAGGGAATGCACTAGCTTTAGAGGGGCATTATTGGTAAACATCCACAGAAATATCACAAGACAGAACATATAAAAATAGCGGAAGTAAAAACAAACTTTCATAACATTAATAAATGAGGTCAAAAGCCTTTTTACATCAGAGTACATCAAAACCTGTCTTGCTGAAATAAAGAAGCATGAAACCTTTTTCATAAATTATTCCCCAATTAAAACAGTAAAGTAGCCATAGCCAAGGAAAGTCCAAGCCATCCAAGATGACCTTCAAGCCGAAGAAGTCTGAACTAAACAACAGTATTTCCTCCCTGTAACCTGGGGGGGGAAACGGAAGACAAGAAGAAAGAAACGTGGTCAGTCATAAAGACTGGTAAGTCCTATCTACTTCCAGCATAAAAACAGATAAAGGTGACATGACATGCATAAACTGAAAGTAAACACAAGGATGATGTCAAGATAGATAAACTGAACCAAAATAACAGGATGAACTACTGTACCCAGATAAACTAAGGTGTCATGATAAATTACGATGTCAGATAAAACAAGGTATCAGGCCGTCAGGTTCCTATCAAGCATCACGTCCCATGGTATCTATTTAGTCTAACGTTCTATGGAATTTTTCATATATATATATATATATATATATATATATATATCTTTACTGGTTTTTACATGTATATTTGCTCTGCACCCTCCGTACTAGTATCCCAGCCTTGTTATGTGTTAACCATGAATGTCCCTTACTCAAAGTCGTGTAATGGTCCATGTCAACCTAATATATCGCATATATAGGTTACTCAAATCATATGTTTCTTTCCATGTATATAAGTTCAGTCCTTTGCCGTACCTCGTACGGGCTTCCTCATGTCGTATTATCCTTGAAATCGTTTGGACTGTCACCCTTGTTCTAGCTAGGCTCTTCCATATGAATCATCGTTTGAACTACTAGGACTTACGCCACCTAGCACCACTAGGGATTACGCTTACCTATTGCACGCTTTCGTATTTCGGTTTGGGTTAAACCACCTAGGCCACTAGGGATTACGCTAACCCTCAACCGCGCCCTTTTTCCCACGCATTCATCGTGAATCGTTTTTTTTTTTTATAACTGTATGCACATGTATCACATCGTGCCATCCGAGTCCTGTCACAGGGCAAAACAAGAAATACAAGACTCGGTCGGGAGCTTTAGATTTATCTGCCGATGCAGATACTAAGGTCTGCTTTTCTACACGTGGCTATGGTCCCACGAGACCCCTCCCTCAACTAGTGAAAGGCAACACAAGAGAAAATCTTGCATGAGAACTACACTCCGGCCAGCCCACATCCTACGGCCTACCTCACCCATAATTAGATAGCAATTATGGTCTGTTGGGTGTTCCCTGCCTTTCCGTACGTACACGCTTGACTCAAGATGGTAGATGATCGACGAACTTGCTATCTCGGGCACCTTATGTATTCGTCGACTCACTGCTATCCACCCCAGTCTTTAGGTCGCTCGCATAGCAACCTAGGCATATTCTTAGTTCTTCTACCGCAGACCTCAACCTCTCGTGAGCCTAGTATAATGACCTGGCAGCTCACAGAGGGATCCCAAGAATATCCTCACGTTCCCCGAAGCCGCTGCTTCGTTACCCAGTTCGTTGGAGCCTTTATCTAAATCAGATAGCCTGCTCCTACACGCATACTTAAACGTTGACCTAACGTATCGGGTTACTAATCTATCTAAGAAATGGTCCAAATTTCCTTGACTAAGAATTATTACTTAGTTTCCCTTAACTAAGGTTTACCACTTAGCCTTATTTCCATAATCCTTGTTAACTATGGTTATTTACCTAATCCTCCGAATTAGGGTTTATCTAATGGGTTAAGTGTCACTTAAGTTCATAACTTAGCTCGTCTACAAACCATGTCAAAATTGGCTAAGTATCCAAGTCCAAGACTTAACCCTACAAACCATGTGTCAAGTTGGCTAAGTATATTAAGCAATCCATAACTTAACCTCGTCTAATTATCATTTTAGATTGGTTAATTATATAAATTAACTTGACCTTGTCAAATTACCAAGTCAAATCGGTCAAGCGTATTCAAGTGATTCGTGACTTAGCCTTATCATGTTTTCACGTTAGATTGGTTAAGTATAGGTCACTTAACCACATCAAACTAACGAGTTGGATTAGTTAAGTGTAAATTAACTTAACCCCGTCCAATTACCATGTTTAGATTAGTTAGGTCTGAGTTGACTTAACCCCATCCATTAACTGTATTAAACGGTTAAGTGTTACTAAGAAAATTTACCTAACCTTATCAAGTTATCGTGTTGGATTGATTAAGTGTTGGTTAACTTAATCCCGTCCCCTCGTCGTATAAAAATGGTCAAGTGTCGTTAGGCAAATCAAGTTACTTAACCTACCCAACCCTGTCATGTTTTGTTAAGTATCATTAGCCTAATCAAATTACTTAACCCATTTGTCCATGTCATATTTGGTTAAGCCTCATTAATCAAATTAACTTAACCCTATTATGTGGCATTAATTATTTAATGCACCCTAACCTCTCACATTAGACTTTGTTGTGGTTACCTAGTTAAGCCGGTGGGTTCCGGGTAGATTTACACCACAACTTGGTCTAACCTCGGGTCTTAGGCGCGACATGACCAACTTCTCACATTGGATCCTATTGTTTGTAGCTACTAGTTAAGCCGGGCGGGTCCGGGTAGATTTATGCTACAAACTCAACCCAACCTCGAGTTGGCCACTTTCATGTTTAGCCTAGTGTCATGTTCATGGTCAAGTTTTCAAGCAATTGGGTAGACCTAACTTAATAGGTAAATTCCCAATGGGTAGACCTAACTTAATAGGTAAATTCCCAAGCCCATGTTTTTATGCATATTTACATGTTAACTTCCATGTTTATATTTCAAGTCATATTTTCAAGTATAAACACATGTCATATTCAAGTTAAGATTTCGCGACATGTTCATGTTTATCTAACTACCCAAAATCGTGTTTTCCCAACGCAAGCAAAACGAGTCAACATAGTAAGGATACTATGTCACATATTGGTCTCAAAACATGCATGATGCCAAAAAGGGCTTGGCTTCCACATGCATAACATCATAAAGGGATTGGCCATAAACATGCATAGTGTCATAAGGTAATTTGGCCACAAACATGCATAGCATAAAAGGGGATAACTTGCATAAGTGTTCATGTCATAAACCTATCATGAAGGGATAAACATGCACATGTCACTTATGTCATAAGAAGGGGTTGGTTTTATGTACATGCATAAGCTCCAAAGTTCAACTTATGCAACTATTTCACAAGTCAAAGTGGCTCTAAGTGTTCATGCTATCATACTACAAGTAAAGGTCCAATCTTGCATGACAAACTAAGTCCAATGCAACATGAATAGCATGGTTTAGTCGCTACAACATCACCCAAAGTCATATGTTCATGTTAAAGAGGCAAACTAGGTTCCCATAGGCTAACATACTCATGTTACTTTGCATTTTATCCCATGTCACATCAAAATCATCGTTTAAATCTACAAGTAGCTAGAACTCACATAGGCAAGGCTTAGGAAAGGGATCATGCATCATCTTGACGAAGAAAGGTGGCTCCTTTGAAGAAGAACCATCATGAAACTCGCATAGCAATGTTGATTTGGCCTCTATTTGGTGTAGCAAGCTTGCATCTTTTGATTTGAACCCGATTTGAATGCATAGGCTCTAGGGATTGGAGATGGAGGCCATGATCAAAATTGATTTTGGCAGCACTTAGTTGCTAGGTTTGATTTTTAGGGATTTAGGTTAGGTTTAGGGTCTTTTTATAGAGATTAGGATAGTTTTAGGCCCTTAGATTAACCCTAGGATAGATCAGGACCATCAGATCTCGGAAGCTTCCAGAACCAGCCCAAGAACAAGACCAGGTGAGACAAACAGGTGCGCCAGGCAACTTGCCCCGGCCACCCCCTGTCGACAGGCAAGTCGACAGGGCTGTCGACTTGGTCTGGGCCCAAGTCGACAGGCCTGTCGACAGCCCTGTCGACGTGGCCTAGGCGGGAAACTTCCCGCCTAGCCCCAGATCTGATTTTCAAAGCTATTTCCGAAGTTCAAATTTCCAGAAATCTTCTTTGGGCCTTTAACGGGTCATACGGACTCCGATTCTCGAAAACTCGGACTCTATTTCGCTTATTTTTCCGAGACGAACGCAATGGCACAGACCGTTTCACTTGATTCAGAATTTATAATTTAATTCTGTCTTGATTCTTGATTTAACGTGTTGTAAAAATTCGGGTTGTTACAGCTGCTATCGCTCCTCCTCCTCCCTCGCCTCGCGTTGATACTTTTTCAAAGATATGCAAAGACTTTCGAGCAATGGGTGGAAAACCATTTCATGGATCAGAGACGTTTGTTGAAGCCCGAAATTGGCTTAAGGAGGTGGAAGATCTATTTGGTATTTTCGAGATAGAAGATGGAAGGAAGGTCCAATTGGCCACTTGGTTAATGAAGGACGAAGCCTTGTTTTGGTGGGAGGACACGAATGGAGAGCGTCCAGTAGAGACGTGGATGGATTTCAGACATAGGTTTGAGATGAAATTTCTCTCACGAGCAGAAGAGAATTTATGCATGGAAAGATTCTTGGCACTGAAGCAGGGGAATTTATCAGTAAAGGAGCACATCAACAAGTTCAATCAGTTGGCGAGGTTTGGCTTAGACTTGGTGAACACACCTGAAAAGAAGGCCCTGAGGTTCGTTTAAGGTTTGAATGATTCGCTACATGGGTTAGCTATGACCCATATTCCTATGGGGGCTACCTTTGTGAAACTAGTTAACATAGCACTTATGCATGAAGAGGAGAAAGGCGTTAACGCTAATAAGGCATCAGAAAAGAAAGGGGATCAAAAGAAGTCACAGCAGCAACCTAAGAAAGGTGTTAAGGACAACAATAGCAAGGGAAAGAAAAGGTGCTTTAATTATGGGACACCAGGCCATCTGAGCAAGGACTGTAGGAAGAAGAAGAAGACTGGCTGTTTCCATTGTGGAGAGGCAGGACATCTAATTAAAGACTACCCGAGGAAACAGGGGCAAGGGCACAGAACAGGGTCCACTTCTGGACGGTAGATCTAGGCTCTCATGGCGCTAGGGCAGGCAAGAGGGAAGATTCAGGCTCTCATGGCACCAGGACAGGAGAGAGGTAGAAACATTTCTGTTGAAAGTTTGATTTTTCTGTTTGATCATCCCGTTCATACTTTATTTGATTCTGGCGCTTCACACTCGTTTGTGTCTTCTTCGTTAGTTGAAACACTGCACCTAAATACTAGTCTAGTTATGGATCCCATAGTAGTCTCAAATCCTATTAGTGGTTCGGCTCATCTTTCAATGATTTGTCGAGATTTGAGAGTGTCTATTTTGAGCGTTGAGTTTGAATGCAACGCCTTCGTTCTTGGCTTCACGGGCTATGGATTGATTCTAGGCATGGATTGATTATCCAGTAATGGTGCCATCCTCGATTGTGAAAAGAGAGTGGTTAGACTTATGACTTGCCTTGGCAACACTCTCGAAATCTCTTGTAACCCCATACATTCTGTTATGCTTAGTTACCTAGAATCTCTTGATGCGTCTGTTGAAAACTTGCAGTCTGTTAGAGTAGTCTGTGAATACTCAGATGTATTTGAAGAGGTGAAGGACTTACCTCCAAAGTGGGAGATAGACTTCCGCATATACCTTGTTGATAATGCAAAACCCGTAGCTCTACCCATTAGACACATGGCTCCTAAGGAGAGAAAAGAGCTCAGTAAGCAAGTCAAAGAGCTGCTCGAAAAGGGGTTTATAAGGCGGAGTATTTCTGAATGGGGTGCTCCAGTAGTATTCGCAACCAAAGCGGATGGTTTACTTCGCCTATGCGTTGATTATAGGGAGCTAAACAAGCTGACCAAGAAGAATAGGCACCCACTTCCTAGAATAGATGACTTGTTTGATCAGCTTGTAGGTGCGTCTATTTTCTCCCAACTAGATTTGGCTAACGGGTTCCATCAGCTAAGAGTAGCTGAAGACAGCATTGATAAGACGGCGTTCAGAACCCCGGATGGTTTCTTCGAATGGCTTTTCATGCCTTTCGGCTTGACAAACGCACCCGCTTACTTCGTTGACTTGATGAGTAGGGTGTTTAGAGAATTCCTTAATAAGTTTGTGGTGGTCTTCGTAGACGACATTTTGATCTTCTCGAAGAATGAAGAAGAGCATGCTTTGCATTTAAGGGAAGTCATGGATACCCTTCGTACACATCAGCTGAAGGACAAATTCTCCTAGTGCCATTTCTGGAGAGAAGAGGTGAGGTTTCTTGGACATGTGGTGTCCAAAGAGGGGTTAGCTGTGGACCCCACAAAAGTAGTTGCGGTGCAAGAATGGAAGGTTCCACGTAATGCAACCGAAGTCCGGAGCTTTCTCGGGCTAGCGGGCTTTTACCGAAAATTCATTAAAGACTTTGCTAAAATCTCAGCCCCACTTACAAGATTAACGAAGAAGAACCTAACTTTCGCTTGGGATTTGGATTGCAATATTGCTTTCCAACGTTTAAAAAGGGCTCTAACAATAGCCCTAGTACTGACATTGTCAGATGGGAGCAAGATGTTTACCGTATACACGGATGCATATGGTATGGGACTAGGTGCTGTCTTGATGCAAGAAGGGAAGGTAGTAGCTTATGGAAGTAGACAGTTGAAAGTACATGAGAAAAACTATCCAACCCACAATCTAGAGTTGGCTGCCATAGTCTTTGCGCTTAAGTCTTGGCACCATTATCTCCTAGGTGAGAAGTTTGAATTATATACTGACCATAAATCGTTGAAATACCTTTTCTCGCAGAAAGATCTTAACTTAAGATAGCAAAGGTGGATGGAATTTCTGACCTCTTATGATTGTGAGATTTCCTATACCCCAGGGAAGGGCAATGTGGTAGCGGATGCCTTAAGTAGGAAGAAGCTTACCTTGAGTCCTCTCTTTGTAGAAAGGCAAAGCTTGGAATATATAGCAAACTTTAATTTTAGACCCTCCTCTGAAATTGTGCCTGGTCTGTTAGCATCACTAGAGGTGCGGCCTACTCTTTTGGACTCAATAGGAGCAGCGCAACGAGAAGACCCTCAACTAGTTGATATGATGGAAAAGCTAGTTAGGGGTGAGACTTCTATTCACCTTAATAGATACTCCATCGATGATAGGGGTTGGTTGAGACGGGATGGAAGGTTATGCGTCCCACAAGGATTTAGTGAAGACGGTTCTCGAAGAGGCGCACCATTCCAAACTGACCATGCACCCAGGCGGAGACAAGATGTATAAACATATCAAAGGGTTTTCTTTTGGAATGGCATGAAGAGTGATGTAGCTGAGTTCTTCGCTAAGTGTTTGATATGCTAGTAAGTCAAAGCGGAGCAGAAGAAGCCCAGTGGTCTGTTTCATCCTCTCGAGGTCCCACAGTGGAGGTGGGATAGCATTTCGATGGACTTTGTTGATGGGTTGCCTAGGTCAAGAATGGGCAATACCAGTATTTGGGTAATAGTGGACATGCTCATTAAAAGCGCTCACTATATACCTGTTAAAAGTAGAAGGACTGCCTCGTCCCTAGCGTCCATTTATCTCAAAGAAATAGTTCAACTCCATGGGATACCCTCCACCATAGTGAGCGAACGAGATCCTATATTTACGAGTGAGTTTTGGAAGAGTTTGCAAGAGGCAGTAGGCACCCAATTATGCTTAAGTACGGCCTATCACCCCCAAACCGATGGTTAGACGGAAAGGGTGAACATGGTATTAGAAGACCTCTTGAGATTGTGCATTCTTGACTTTGGAGGGACATGGGAGGATCATCTTCCTTTGGTGGAATTCGCCTACAACAATAGCTACCAATCCACGATAGGAATGTCACCCTTCGAAGCTTTATATGGAAGACCGTGCTGATCACCAACTTGTTGGTGGGAGTCTACAGACAAGCTCGTACTTGGGCCAGACATGATTAGAGAGACCTCAGAAAAGGTGGACTTGATAAGAAGACGGATGAAGGCTGCACAAGATAGACAGAAGTCCTACGCAGACAAAAGAAGGACCGACCTTGAGTTTAAGGTTGGAGATAGGGTGTTCCTTAAAGTATCTCCTTTGAGGAATGTCATTCGCTTTGGGTCCGTAGGAAAGCTAGCACCAAGATTTGTAGGTCCATTTCCTATCATTGAAAGGATTGGGACGATGGCTTACCGAGTAGAGCTACCCGAGAGACTAACTGGAGTTCATAATGTTTTTCATGTTTCTCAACTACGAAAGTGCTTACATGAATCTGCGGAAGTGGAGCCAAATATACTAGAGGAAGTAGAAGTGGAATGAGAAGCGACTGTAAGAAGAGTTCCAACTCGTATCTTGGGTACGGAAGTCAAAAAGCTACGCAACCGTGAAGTCAAGCTTGTTAAAGTTCAATGGAGTGATGCTGAGGAAGACCGACTTGGGAAACTGAGAGGAAAATACGCGCAGTCTACCCTTTTCTCTTTGAGGGTACTTCTTTGATCTCTTTTCCATAAGTTTATTCATGCTTATATCTATCTTTCAAGTATATCTCCTCAGTCCTATTCTTTATCCTTAGGTAGAAACCGATGGATGTAAACATGTGTTTGAAACATGTTATGATTGATGGTTGCGAGTGGTTGCAAGTGGTTGCTAGTGGTTGCTCGTGGATGCATGTACACACACTTTAGGCACTAGATTGGCTCAATCACTTTCATATTGCATATAAATATGTGTGCATATTTAAACTAATGGATGTATAATGGTTGTGCTATCATATGGATGCTGCATTCTGATGAATGGTTGTGCACACATGTAGAAGTAATTTGTATCATTAGGATTCTTTTGCATGCATAATGGACGCATGACACTATCATGAGTTGCATTAAGGATGTCAACCGAATCAGTAGACCGCCTGATTTTGCATTAGATAAGGAACATATACACATACTTTGTGCATAGGTTCATACGACATTAGAAATCTTCTAAGGATGATGGATGCCTGTGTTTGATGGTTGAGTAGATGGATAATTGGATGTTAGGATATACATTCTCCTTAACTTGGAGATTTCGGGGGCGAAATCCTTTAAGGAGGGGATTATGTAACACCCCATGATTTTAAATATTAAAATTAATGAATTTAAGAATACTTAATTTCAAATGGGAGAATTAAGGGAAACGGGTTACGCCATTGCGTTCGTCTCTGAATTCTGCTTGAGATAGAGTACGAGTTTGCGTGAATTGTACTCCGTATGAAGAAGTTATGGCCTTCCGAAGTTTTAGAATTCAAATAAATTAAAAACAGTTCGAAATTCAAATACAGACAAGGGAGCAGGCTGGGCGGGAATTCTCCCGCCCAAGGTCCAGGTCGACTAGGGGGTCGACCTACCCATACAGGTCGACCAGGGGGTCGACCTACCGCGCCCCCCCGGGCAAATCTGAAAGATGACGCTGTTTCGACTCATTGTTGAGTCATTAGGGCTAAGGTGTTATTCTATCTTGACTGGATGGTCTTGATTGCTTCTAGGGTTAATCTGACGGCTCTAAATTAATTAAAATTCTATATAAGCAACCTAACTCTCAACCTAAAATCACACTAATTCATACCAAGAGCCGTCATGCCGTCAATGGAGAACCTAGAGTAGCCGCCGTTCTCTTTCTACTCAAAAACAAGATAGAAGCAAGAATCAAAATCAAATCTAATCTAAATTAGGATAACAATTAGTCTACATCAAAGGCAAGCAATTAAGTTTCAGGATACAGATCACAGAAAAACAAGACCACTCTTTTGTTGTGAGTATAATTTCTTTCATAAATTAATTAATTAATTTAATTGCGATAAGTTATAATTGGGATTATGAGAATATGACTTTGAATCATGTGATGTTATCGTTGGCAGTTGTGTTATTGTGGATCTATTTCATATGTTGAATTGTATATGTTTAACTTGATTCATCTTATGCAAGTTTGGGATGTTAAATCATATGTATATGAATCTTATGCAAGTTTGGGATGTTAAATCATATGCTAGTTTATGAATCTTATGCAAGTCTATATGTGGATTATACACAAGTTCATATGTGAATCATGTAGATACATATGCTAGTTTATATGCAAACATGTGACATTAATCTACATCCATTTTCAAGTTCACACCTTTGTGTTTAGATCTATATTTAGATCCATGGAAGTACATACTTATGCAAATTTATGTTCTATATGCCCATTGCCTATGATAGTTTTGTATGTGAATCATTTGCTAGTTTGAATGAAATTCATATGCAAGTTATAGTAAAACCATATCCATATATGCAAGTTCATGATTACATGTTTAGATCTATATTTAGATCCATGATAGTTTATGCAAATTTATGTATATCCATTACCTATGCAAGTTATTGGCTATGCAAACTTGTGTCATGATTCTTAGATCTATTTTATGTGTTGTGATGTTGCTTTTCTTTTTATAAGTTAGACTATTTGCAAGTCTAACATATGTCATATTAAAACGTACGAATAAAATGGACACAATGGGAAAAGATTAAATATACATAATTGTGAATTGGTATAAAATGGCCTTAAAGACATACAATTAATTTGAGACATTAATTGGTATAAATTTATATACCTGAAATTATGGACATAATTTAGGTGACAATTATGGACATAAATTAATTTGGAATTTATTGACAAATTTGAATAGGGATATTAATCCAATTTGGAGTTAAATAATTATGTGTAATAATTAACCACCTGAGACACGAGGTTAGACTCGTTTGTGGTATAAGACTGCCCGGACCCGCCCGGCAAATCCAGCAACCACAAACGGTAGTCTAATGTGAGAGGTCAAAGGCACAAATTAAATGCGTAACGATTGTAAAGACACGAGGTTTGGCTCGTTTGCGGTATAAGACTGCCCGGACCCGCCCGACAAATCCAGCAATCGCAAACGGTAGTCTAATGTGGGAGGTCTTTACAAGGGTACGGTTCTAATGAATTAAGTAACACTTAACCAGATAAACATGTGGTGGGACATGGGGGTTAAGTGGGTGGCCTGGGTGGCATGTGAAATACGATTAGAAACACTTAACCAAATTTAAACATGTAAGAAGACATGAATAAGAAGGGGTTAAGTGGGAAGTTCTAGTGGGGACCAAGCATAGGTGGAAAGCTTGTGTCAAACATGGGGACCCTTTTCAAACCAGTAACCCATTAAGTATCTTTGTGAGCTCAAGTTAGATCGAGGACGGGACACGCTTACTGGGTTTGATTGTAAGAGGTCAAAACGGGTAAACGATGGCAACGCAAGTCCAACGGGGTCATGTGCGTGCGTGGGCCCGGGCTGGTAGGTAAGACGTTGTTGCATCGTGTAGATATAAGTCGTGCATCTTTATGGTATCGGGTTGCCACTTTGGGGAGTGATACACTCCACTGTGGGACCAACACGGGTATCTACGAGTTAGGGAGCCGATCGCATGGGGGTAGTGGGTAAAACTAGTGGAGATTGGGGCAGGCGGCACCTATGAAGGCAACTAGGGGTACACGAAACTACCATTATCATTATTAAGTTCTGTAGGCGGGATCAACTTTTAGGGTCATTGGTAATGGTGCAGTATAGTAATTATCCTATAGTGAATAGGAATGAGATTAATGCATTCCCTTTGAGAGTGACATTAATGGACGTGGGGTGTTACAATATCATTTGTGCATTTTGGGTAACTTCTGAACTCTTCATTTAAGTTAATCACATAACTTAAATTATACACATAAATAACTATCACAAGTTCAAAGTAATTCATTTACATCAATATATTTACTGTGTATTGCATTATAATATTAATGTCAACGTCTACATTTTAAAATTTATTTAGTTATTTATAAAGCATTGCGTAATATTACTTAACATTGTACATTTAAGTCAATTTGTTTAAATTAATTACGTGATTTTGGATTTAACAAATGAATTCAATCAATAAATTGTTATTAATTCATCTTATTAACGCTAGGTGTGATGTTTTAAAATACACCTTGTCCATCTCAATGAAAATGACAAAATTAGTTTTTTATCCCAAATACAAAGTTAAATAAGTCACATAGTGTAACACCCCGCATTTTTAACTCAAGATAATAAAATAAGAATAACTTAACTAAATATTAGGAATTAAGTAAAACGGACTGCGCCATTGCGTCCGTCTCGAAATTCTGGTCAGAATAGACACTGGTTTGAATCGGACACCATATGAAGAAGTTATTAAGGTTCGAAGTTCGTATATCCATAGGGAGAATATATATATCAGGTTCAGAATTCAAAAATGGGTCTAGAAATTCAAAAATCGGTTCAAAATTCGAATTTTCAGAAGGCAACAGATTTCTCTCTAGGAGGTGTGGATCCACTCAAATGGGTGTCGACCCCGGTGTTGACCCCGTCAAAGCGGTGTCTACCCACCTACGGTTGATTTTGGCAGATTAGGGTTTTTTATATTTTGACGATTCAGATGACATTTGGGAAAATCTGAGTGCAACAACCCAGAAAATCAGAACCAATTAAAAAAATTTATTTCGGTAATTTTAATGAATTTTGAATATTTAAAATGAATTATTTTAAAAAATAATGACAAGAAATTATTTTGAATAGAATTAGAACGTATATATTTATTTGAATTGACGTTGGAATATAAATATTTATTTTAATTATAAAATAAATTGGAAATGGCGCGGTAGTTTGAAAATTCAATTTCAAATTTCAAACAAATGTATAGTATTCAAAATAAACCGGATTTTAGTGAAACCAAAAATATTAGAATCTATTTGAAAATATCTTTCCAACGAATCTGAAAAATCAAAATTTCATAGTGGGAATAAAAAGATATGTCCAGTTTAAAATTCAAAAAAGTCGCTATAGAATTTATATATATTTTAATATATATATATATGTATAGCCCTTAAAAATAGCCATTTTGCAAACGACCTCCGTTTTTGATGAAACCACTTTTGTTGGATCCGAGATGTCGAGTTATTGCTAGGTTCCAATTTTCATAATTGTTGGAATCAATATGTGAGCGTGGCAAAAGAAAACGTGTTTTGACAGATTCAGTCAATTTGGATCGACCAGAAAATGACCATTTTTCAAATGGTCTCCAAATTTGACGAAATTAGTTTTGTTAGGACCGTATCGTCAATACGAAGCTAGAAATAATTTTTTTGGAACTTTTAGAATCAGTATGTGGTCCCGATAATTTAAAATGTACGTTTAAATTCAATGTATATTGATTCATATTTTAATTTTGACGAAATCTGATTGAAACAGACAAATTGGGTTACAAAACATATCCCATTGCGTTCGGAATGGGGGTAATTAGCTGGTAACGATACTTGTTGGATTCAGATAGGAGTTCGTATCAATAAACTAGAATTTTTGGGGAAATAAAATAAAATAAATAATATTATTATAAAATATAAGGCCCCTAAGTCTACCTCTACTTTACCTTCCTCCCCCGACAGTTTTCAAAACAAGAAATAAAAAAAAGAACGGAGCAGCCACCGCTGCCAGAGCCCGTCGCTCCCCTCTCCCCGACCGCCGGAGGCTGGCGCTCCGCCCCCCTCGCCTCCCGCTCTCTTCCCCCTGCCTGCATCGAAGAGCCCAACCCTAGAACCGCACCCTAGCACCTCGAATCAGCAACCGCCAACACCATCTCGCAACACCTCTGTCCATTGCAGTGCACTCAGCCGCCATCTCCAGAGCCTCCTCCAACTCGACATAGGGAGCTCGACGCATTTGTTTTCGCGGGTTTCAAAGCGGCTCAGGCCTTCGAGTTGGGCCGGATTCAGGTCGACGCCAGCTGATGCCACTGGGGTTCGGGAGGCGCTCGCGGTGGTTAACGTTGGTCGCCCTCCGACGATCAGAAATGAGAAGACAGTGAGCTTCCCTCCTTCGAGCAAAAACAGTGAGTTTTTAATATAAAGAAAATCTTATTTTCATGATAGGAAACAAAATCTGATTTTTATCTTAGCAAAAAATCTGATTTTTATCTTAGCAAAAAATCTGATTTTTATCTTAGAAAAGGTACGATTTTTCTATATGAAAAGGTTTGATTTTTAATTAGCTAAAGGTACGATTTTTAACATAGAAAGGTTATGATTTTTATAAATATAAAGCTATGATCTTTATTTTAGTAAGGGTATGATTTTTAATTGTATAAAGGTAAGATTTTTTTGTTACATAAAAATATGATTTTTAGTAAGCTAAAAATACGATTTTTGGGAAGGTAAAAATATGATTTTTTATTTTATCAGTAGCACTATAAAAATATGATTTTTATATAGAAAACTAAGTAGTAAAAATATGATTTTATATATATATATATATATATAACGATATGATAAAAATATATTTTTTAACGAAGTAAAAATATAATTTTTAGAACTGAAATAAAAATGTGATTTTTACTATGAACAGCGTGAAGAAGATTGTGTTGGAATTTCAGTCATGTCAGCACTGTTCTGAAATTCAGAATAGAATGGAGGAGTGGATCCCAAAGGTGAGAACTTCTCACGAAAATTATTGTTATACAGTTATTTATTTTATAACTGCATATACGAACTGCTCCCCGTCGTCCACAAACCATGGACGATTTGTTTGATTGTTTGGTTTGGATGATTTATTTGTTTGGATTGGCTTGGGATGTGAAATGAATTGGTATGATTTGGGTTGCGTATGGCGCAAGCCATTATTGGGAGAAGGATAAGGCTAGACCTTATCCCGGTTCTAGTATCGCGCCGTTATGCCTCCAAAATTTTCCAAAATATGTTGGAACAATAAAAATATCATTTTTATTGTGTAAACGAATTGAATAAATATTTTATCGTTAAAAATCTAATTTTTAATGTGTATATGAATAAAATAAATATTCAGTTACAAATCGGACGATTTGTTTATGTACACACATTTGACTGATATTGATTGGGACGATATATTTTACACATCGCCCAACTGCACGAATAATATTCAGTATTTGTTGGGTGAAACCCCATATGGGTATTGGGATGATATTTGACGTACACTAATCCCAATTGTTTAGTTGTATGTCAATCGATTGGTTGACAGACTGTTGTAAGCGTTAAATATTTATATTTAATGCTTATGCAGTGTAGAGTGCACTCTACATGATGGTTGATTGGTTATCAATGTTGTTCTATACATGTGTTGTATGAAATCCATATAAATAACATTATATTGTTATTGACTGTGTCTGGTTCTAGTTCAGAAAGAAGGAATATTTTAAAATAACGATTATTTTAAAATGATGAATATTTTAAAATAATATTCATTAAAAAAAATCAAAACCTGATTTTGATGTCCGATTTGGGATGGACACGAAAATATTTAAATATATAAAGCCGTGTTGATTAGATTAACGCCATTTTGACGTGAACGATATTTATATCGATTTTATTCATTTTCATAATGAATATCGAAAATAAAATGGTTTCAAAATCTGATATTTTGAAAATATTATCATTTATATATTATAATGATAAGGAAAATCCAATTTTGATTTAAAATTGAATATGAAGTTGAAATCATTTTTAAAACGAATTTAAAATGATTTATAAAATATGTTTTGAATTGAAATCGACGAAATATATATAATATATATATTATATATATTTAATGGCCTGATTAGAACGTGCCGTGCCGCGGTAGTTCACGAATTTCGACCATTGACTTCGAATTGACGTTACGGGAGATCCGACCGTCGGATTCTCCCAAAACCAGAACCGTTGGGTTCGTATCGAAAAGAGCTTTCCAATGAATATTATAGATTTGAAATCTAATGGTTGGATTTGGAATTATGTCCAAATCAAATTTGGAAAAAGTCGCTGTAAGTACAATTGGATGACCGTTTATGGAAATCGACTGTACGGGCCTTAATAAAATTATTAAAAATATTAATAATTTGTGTAAAATCATAATAAATGATTTAGAAAGAATTGGGATGAAAAATTCCGTATTTGAAAGGATAAAAATATATTTTTATCGAAATGAACTAGTTATGAACGAGAATTATAATCCAATATTTTTAAATAAATAAATTGGATTTTAAATGGTTTCAAAAATAACCGGAATTTCCAATATATGAATTGAAATGGATTTGAATCGAAATTATCTTCGGGATATTTCGATTTTGGATTCCGTGATTACATGGATATTGTGGAGGAATTTGGACGATATATATATCGTTATTCCAATACGATATTTGTTGATTTCAAAATTTGATATTGAATATAAGCCGATATATTTTCTATTCAGGGCCTTGTGTTTAATATCAAATGGGATTTTGAGTTTGTCATGAATGGTGTCTTCATTAACACTGTTCTTAAACCTAGTTGAGAAAAGATTAAATCTTTTTATTTAGATTTAATGAAGTATACCAATTAATTAATATTTAGTTGGGATCGAATTGAAATTGATCTTTGGGTTTATCGTGAACGGTGTTCTAAATAACACTTGTTCTTTAACCCGATTAACAATGGAATGAGATTTTGGGTTTGTCGTGAATGGTATCTTTAATAATACTGTTCTTAAACCCAATGGAGTTAGAAAATTAGAAACTAACTGGAGATTAGCTAAGTTGAATGGTTTCCTGAGTATTGATCTGATGTTGGTTTCGTCCTTCGAGATTAATACTTAGGGTATTGTTCTCTTACTAATTTACGGCTAGAGACTGATGGAATGTGATTTTGGGTTTATCGTGAACCGTATTTTAAATGACATTGGTTCTTTAACCCAGTTAAAGATAAGATTAATTTCTTAGCTTTGAATAATCATTAATATTGATTTTTGGGAAGATTAAAACTAAATGTAGTTTTAATGAATATTTGATTAGATTGAAAAGTGAATGTGATAATTAAAATTATCAATTCAAGAAAATGATCGAAAATGGAGTGCCACCAGTTTTTTCCAAGCGATAGTTAAATCTTTAATTAGATTTGAACGTGAAATGGTAATTAATATTTTCCGATAATACCGTGGTGTTAGATATGGAGTATTACCAGTTTTGCTCCATAGGATGAATATGTTGGGATTGGAAAATAAAATAAATGATTACTTCGGTGTGGTTCGCTAATCCCGACTAGTTTGGAAAACCTTAGTATGGTTTGAAATGATATCCAAAGGAAGATTAAAGAATAAAATTTAAAGAATTTATCTTTGGTAAAATTAATGGGAACCTTTCCCTAAGAATTTGAATATTTGAATAAATGAATATTCTAGATTGCAATGAGGCGTATGTTGTGTTTGTGTAGCACTTGCTTATAATATACGCGAGTTATTCGGAAAGGCCGGATTTATACCCATTCTGAATAACTGATTCGACGATAAGTTGACGATGAAGACGGTGGTTGAAGACCGGAGGTCTTCACATTGTTTGGATGATTACTGATGTCTTGATTGGGCTGTACACCCAAGACGAGGTAATAAGTGGTGATCGTCCAGACGTACTTGGAGATCGACGGATATGCGAGGGCCTCTCTCCTCTATTGGACATATGGGACGAGGAATAAGGTGCCTCCGGTTTCGTTCAGACCCCGAATGAACTTGTAAATGGATTGTGTGTCTGACATTGGATTTTATTCTATGTTAATTGATTTTTATTAAATATATATCTGTTTGGCGGCGGAGAATTTATTCTCTTGCTTGACGCCCTTCTCTGAGACGTACGAGCTCAGAGGTTATATATCGATAGATATCAGTCGCATGGCATGAATTTCCTGTGTGGCATGTTGAGATGCAGTGATCAAGGCTTTTGTTGAAAAGCAGAGTCTTGTGGTTGATGATCAAAGCATAGCTTTAATATAGCGCCGCTTTGTGTATAGCGTTAATTCGCGAGCCTCATACCTCGGTATGAGTCAAAAACGGGATCGTGATTGCAGGGAGTGCACGACGTTTCTATCTAGCTATGGGTGGTGCCAGCGTTTTACAAGCCCTGACATTTATATTATTTTTACCTATGTGGTTGTTGGAACGCAAGGCGCCTCGGATATATCAGTCTCTACGGAGCCGATGGATAGTTCCGATAGGACCGAGAAACGTGTGTTCAGCAATAACTAATCCTCAAACGTAACGGAGGACCGGCCCTGAAGATCCAGGGGTTGCCCAGAGTGTGCAGTTCTGAAACATTTGCTAGAGTGTCTCGAAGCGGTGAGGAGCCATCCCTGACCTCGACTCATGACGGAAATCCAATTTCCAATACGTGACATTTCGGTTTATTTGTAGAGCCTAGTATGGCGACATAGTGGGATGGGGCGCTATGCCATCTATGATTGATACATTTATATTTGAAGTTGATTTCTTCACTTATAGTAATAATAAAAGATTAAATTTCACATATCAAGCATTATTTGGCTGTTATAAGGTAAAACTCTATCCTCCGGCTTGCGTTGCATTGTGTGATGGGACCTGAGTCTTATAATAGCTTCATTTTTCTTTAATTAGCATTGCGCTATTTGTTTTATGCACTGGTACTCTTGGGAGGAAACCCGTTTCGTGTTATACGGCGTGGTCCCTTGATGTATCCAACTTTAAAATCAAGGTAATAACTGTTTTAGTTCTCACACCAGTCACATGACTGACCTGGAATTTATTGTTTTAACTTAAACTCTGGGTGCCCCTATTTTCCGCACGGGCAGCTAGTAGTTGGGTTTTTATAGATTTATATTCATAGTATCCTGGTTTATAGTTGGAATGATATCCGGAAAGCTCTGTATCTCTTTCAGTTGTGTTTTGTATTATTTTCCGCTGCTATGTAATGTAATTTGAATCTCTGATATTTTTCAAAAGTATAATATTTATTCATACTCTATATATTCTTGTACTCTGATGTAAATTGTTGTAATAAGCAATGAAAAGTTCTTTTGTTTGTGTTCTGCTTTGTCGTGTTCTCATTACAATATGGGCTTTCCTTTATGGGGAAGTTCGGGTCGTTACATCTTGGTATCAGAGCTTTGGTTTACAAAGCTCGACAACAAGACACATTAGAACCAAACGAAAGAATTCACCAGAGATTGGATTAGTAATATCCAACAAGAATGACTCATTAGAGATGGGATCAGTAGTGTCCTAAAATGAGTCGGAAGAGTGTTATATTTGAAATAAAAATGGAAACAAATATTGTTTTGAAAATTTAAACCATTTCATATGCATTTGAGTATTTATTTGTATTGAATTTGGGCAATCCAGTATATATAGATTTGCATATATGCCTAGCTAGCTATATACGAAGCCTCCAATATACTAGACAGATATGGAATCACACTCTAGCCGTTCGGGGATAATTTTGATGATGAAGCTTCATCATCAATGTTTATGTTCGAGTGTCGAAAGTGGGATATCTATATATTTCCAATTGACTGGTGTGAGAAACAAAACTAGATACGGCTTATTGTTGTGATTTGGCATCAAGAACAGGATTTTGAATATTTATACCAAAGTTATATGATTGAAAAATTAACCAACTAATTGATTGTTGGTTGTGTTGTATGATTATTGGTTTGATTAATTAAAATTTTGAACAATTAGCCAAATCGAATCAAAATATTGAACTGAATTGAAAATTGCTTGAAATTGCATGCATGTACATATATATGTGTGAACAAGTCATAGCAAGGAGGCTAGAGAAGAGGAATAAAATTGTAAGCCTGACAAATAGGTACATGTTTACTAATTTATTGGGTTTGAATGATTTTATGAGCCGATTGGCTAGCCGCTTGGCTAGCCGCTTGGCTTTTTCTTTCTCTTTTTTAGATGAGAGGGCCTGTGTGGCAGTTTGGGGATTTTCCCGATGCTCCCCGTACAAAGGAGGTTATGGCGAAAATTTTCGAAAATTTAGGGTGTTAGTCAAATTTTTGAAAAATTAGAAATTCTTAGAAACTGAAAAGTTGAAGAATGAAAGCCAAACTGAAAGTTGAGTTGATTAGTAAAACAACTTTCAGCTCCATTCCTTTTCGAGAATGAAAAGATTTTAAGTGGGGGAGATTGTAACAACCCGGAAAATCAGAACCAATTTAAAATTTTTATTTTGGCAATTTTAATGAATTTTGAATATTTAAAATGAATTATTTTAAATAATAACGATGAGAACTTTATTTTAAATAGAATTAGAACGTATATATTTATTTGAATCGACGTTAGAATATAAATATTTATTTTAATTATAAAATAAATTGGAAATGGCGCGGTAGTTTGAAAATTCAATTTTAAATTTCAAATGAATGTAAAAGATTCAAAATAATCCGGATTTTAGTGAAACCAAAAATATTAGAATCTATTTGAAAATATCTTTCCAATGAATCCGAAAAATCAAAATTTCATAGCGGGAATAAAAAGATATGTCCAATTTAAAATTCAGAAAAGTCACTATAGAATTTATATATATTTTAATATATATAAAGCCCTTAAAAATAGTCATTTTGCAAACGACCTTCGTCTTCGACGGAACCACTTTTGTTGGATCCGAGATGTCAAGTTATTGCTAGGTTCCAATTTTGATAATTATTGGAATCAATATGTAAGCGTGGCAAAAGAAAACGTGTTTTGACAGTTTCAGTCAATTTGGATCGACCAAAAAATGGCCATTTTTCAAACGGTTTCTAAATTTGACGAAATTAGTTATTTTAGGACCGTATCGTCAACACGAAGCTAGAAATAATTTTTATGGAATTTTTAGAATCAGTATGTGGTCCCGGAAATTTAAAATGTACGTTTAAATTCAATATATATTGATTTATATTTGATTTTGACGAAAACTGATCGAAACAGTCGAATTGGGTTACGAAACATATCCCATTGCGTTCGGAATGGGGGTAATAGCTAGTAACGATAGTCATTGGATTTGGATAGGAGTTCGTATCAATAAAAAAAAATTTGGGAGAAATAAAATAAATAAAATAATATTATTATAAAATATAAGGCCCCTAAGTCGACCTCTACTTTACCTTCCTCCCCCAACAGTTTTTAAAACAAGAAACAAAAAAAAAGAACGGAGCAGCAGCCGCCAGAGCCCGTTGCTCCACTCGCCACGACCACCGGAGGCTGGCACTCCGCCCCTCCCCCGCCACCAGCTCTCTTCCCCCCACCTGCATCGAAGACCCCAGCCCTAGAACCGCGCCCTAGCCCCTCGAATCAGCAACCGCCACCACCATCTCGCAACACCTCCGCCCACTGTAATGTGCTCAGCCGCCATCTTCAGAGCTGTGACGGCCTGGAATTTCGCTCGATCCGAATCAGTCGTTAAACCGATCTAGACCGTTCGAAACCCCTGAACGTTGAGAACAGGACAAATCAGAACACAAACAGAAGAACATTTCATTGTATATTACAACAATTCCATCAAATACAAGAATATACAGAGTATAAATAATAAATTACATTCGATAAACATCAGAGATTACAATAAATTACATAGCAGCGGAAAATAATACAAAGCACAACTGAAGGTGATATACGGATACAGAGCTTTCCGGATATCATTCCAGCTGTAAACCAAGATCCTGTGAATATAAATCTGCAAAACCAAAACTACTAGCTGCCCGTGTGGAAAATAGGGGCACCCAGAGTTTAGGTTAAAACAATAAACTCCAGGTCAGTCATGTGACTGGTGTGAGAACTAAAACAGTTATTTAAAGCTTTACTTTAAAAGAAAGTAATTCAAGGGACCACGCCGTATAACACGGAACAGGTTTCCTCCCAAGAATACTAGTGCATATAGAATAAACAGCGCAATGCTTTTTCGAAAAATGAAGCTATTATAAGACCCAGGTCCCATCACACAATGCAACGCAAGCCGGAGGATAGGGTTTTCCCTTATAATAGCCAAACATGCTTGGTACGTTTAAAAACAAATCATTTGATACTATAATAAGTGTATAGTGTCAAAACAATTTCAATCATAAATATTAATCATAGACGGCATGAGTTCCCCATACCACTATGTCGCCATACTAGTTCTACAATTAAAGCCGAAATACACGTATTGGAAATTGGATTTCCGTCATGAGTCGAGGCAAGGGGCAAGCTCCTCTCCGCGTTCGAGACACTCTAGCAAATGTCCCAGGGCTACGCACTCTGGGCAACCCTTGGATGCTTCAGGGCCGGTCCTCACTTACGTTAGAGGATTAATTATGCCTGAACACACGTTTCCCGGTCCTTACAGACCTATAATCGAGGCGCCTCATCCAACAACCACAAAGGTGAAAAGTATATATATGTCAGGGCTGGTAAGTCACTGACACCACCAAAGCTAGAAAGAAACGTCGTGCTCTCCCTGCAGTCCGTATCCCGTTTTTGACTCATACCGAGGTGTGAGGCTCGCGTATTCACGTTATACACAAAGCTGCCACGTAGGCGTGCTTTGATCATCAACCACAAGACTTTGCTTTTCAACAGAAGCCTTGATCATTGCAACTTAGCATGCCACACAGGCAATTCATGCCATGCGACTGATGTCCATCGATATACAACCTCTGAGCTCGTACGTCTCAGAGAAGGGCGTTAAGCAAAAGAATAAATTCTCCGCCGCCAAACAGATGTATATTTAATAGAAATCAATCAACACAGAATAAAATCCAATGTCAGACACACAATCCATTTACAAGTCCGTTCTGGGTCTGAACGAAACCGGAGGCACTTTCCTCGCATATCCATCCATCTCCAGGTACGTCTGGACGACCACCAACTATTTCCATCCTCTTGGGTGTACAGCCCAATCAGGATCGTCGGTAATTATCCAAACGATGTGAAGACTTCCGGTCTTCGACCACCATCTTCATCTTCGACATATCGTCGAATCGGTTATTCAGAATGGGTGTAAACCCGGACTTTCCGAACAACCCGCGTATATTAAAAACAAATGTTACGCAAACACAACATACGCCTCATTCCAATTCATTAGTCACTAACAGCAAATTAGCAAGAGAACAATTTCCCAAACATTAACCCCGAAGGCCGAAACCAACATCAGATCAATATCCAGGAAACCATTCTTCTTAGCCAACCTACAACTAGTTTCTAAATTCCGCATTCTTAGGGAAAGATTCCCATTAATTTTATCCAAGATAAATTCTTTAAAATTTATCCTGTAATCTTCCTTTGGATGTCGTTTCAAACCAAATTATGGTTCTTCTAAACTAGTCGAGATTAGCGAACCACACCGAAGTAATTATTTATTTTATTTCCCAATCCCAACCTATTCATCCCATGAAGCAAAACTGGCGATACTCCATATCTAACACCATGGTGTTATCGGTAAAATTAATTACCATTTCACGTTCAAATCTAATTAAAGATTTAACTATCGCTTTGGAGCAAAACTGGTAATACTCCATATCTTGCTCATTTGTCAAATTTGATAATTTAGATTATCAATTCGAATTTCAATCTAATTGCAGATCCATTAAAACTCCTTTTACTGGGTTAAAGAACTAGGTGTTATTTAAAACACAGTTCACGACTGTAACGACCCGGGAAAAAGCGACCTTGGTTATCCGATATACAACACCTATCGAAAAATCAAAAGTCGAAATTACCGGATAGTCCAAGAAAGAAATTAGAGGGTGAGGATAGATAAGATAGAACTAATAGAATAGAAGAAGAAGAAGAAGAACACCTCAACATCAGAGTAATACGAATCTCACAGCGGAACGAATAAAATATAATATACAACATAACTTGAAATCGAAAGCAGTGTATATATATATCAGAGTACAACACTTACATCACAGCGGAAATAACAATGGTTATAAAATCCTGAAGCCTCCTGCTCCAAGCTCTTCACGCATACCTGTAATCCTGACTACTTGACTGCCCGTACAAATTTGGGCACCCAAGAGTTTAGGGAAAACAAAACAAAATAAACTCTGGGTCAGTCATGGGACTGGTGTGAGTAAACTCAAATCATTTGGTTTAACTTTCAAAATCCTTTTCAAAAGAAAAGGTAATCGTAAGACCAATCCACACATAAACACGGATGGCTTTTACCTTACGATAACCCAAAACACTTGTGGAAATCATATATTATCTGATATTATAATAATGTCTAATCACAAGTAATTAGCAATCTAGCAGAACGCTTGCATCTCACGCTCTACATATATAGTATATAATCAAAAACCGCGGGCGCTTATTGGAGATTGGATTCCAACTTGACAAGGTATGGGACCACCTTCCGAACGTGTATCTCTAGAGGCAAATACACTGGGTTCAACAAGAACATCTTGCAACCCGGCCCACACATGACCGACCCCTCATTTCGCTTGAGTGTATCGAATGTATATCACCGACGGTTGGGATCAGCAACCGCCTCCCGAAATGGGACAGCATCGATAGATTTAAGAACAAAAGGAATTTCTCTAGATAGGTGATCATACACCCTACTTCGGAGCGACCGACTTAACCATGCTGCCTGCCCGATTTTTGTCCTTTCCTGGTTGATGAGGCTTGAGGTCATAACGTATCTTTTGACAGATCACACCTTCATTACTTTGAATGCCACATCGTCATACCCGCCAAATCACAAATTGATTTCACCAAAAATACCACGGGTATAAAGCTAAGAGAAACGAATTCCTCCGCCACCAAACGTAAGTACGTTTGAAGAGATCAACTTACGCGATCATTTGAATATACTCTGTCAGACATTCGTCCATACACGTCTGTCCTGGGACTGGACAAACCGAAGGCACTATTCTGTAAACAGGATAGCCCTTGCACAACTCCGTCTTCAAAATATTTCAGCATACTTGATTCACAACGCTTATGCCAATACGGAGTGGTTCTCTGGATAATAATCCAACCGGTCTCTCCATATTAACAACGTAAATGGTCAAAACTTTGATAGTCGGTGATTTAACTATCAAATAAAACATGTCGGTGTGCAAACAACGATATTATTTCCCGAAGGAAATTCTATCGAACAATCATCATTTCATTCATTCGTCCATTCCCCTATTCCTGTTGTTTTAATGTTTCTTATTCACTATATTTAGAAAATATATATCATTATCATTGGAAAACATTTCCATCTCTTGTTTATATATTCAGAAAACAATTCTGCTTCTCATTTGGAAAACATTTCCAAATCTCTTTCATTTGATTAAACAGATGTTTGAATAAACATCACTATGCCAAATCTCCTTCATTTGGTTTCCACTTAACCACTTTTCACCATCGAATCTTAACCATTTCTTAGTTAAAAACGAAGTCAATCAAGTTGGGGTATAGTTACCTCTCAGACCTTAACTGAACAACATTTCTAACTTCGAAATAGGCAAAGTTCATCTTTCTAAATCTTTAACACTTCTTTACGACATTCTCGGATTTTATTTACAAATCCGCTTCTCGTACGGAAAAACACTTGATTATAACAATGGTGTTATAATCCCCTGCATCCGAATTATAATGACTTTATAAATACTTTGATTTTCTAACTCGAATAAATAACGAGCTAAATTATTAACTCATACTCGGTTAACTCTAAGCTATAACTCTTATTCAATTTACTCTTATTCTATTTAACTCTCACTGGACTAACCCTTGTTCAGATAACTCGGTCTGATTTACTCATTTTGACCCACTTACTTGATCAGTTCAACTGGACTAACTTAGCTTAATTAACTCGACTAAATTGCTTTTATCAATTAACTAATATTTGACTTGACACCATTCGCTCGACTCTAGATCGCAGCGATCACAATGGTTACGCCTGATTCCCTCAGGAAACATCTGTCCGCCTTAGGCTATCTGCAGCCCTGCGAATTACGCTAGCAGTCGTGCTCACTGGTAGCTTATCTTGAATGACTACTTCTGTTTAACTCTATCTCGAATAACTAAATTCGAGCAAATCTAATTGATTAACTGATATTCCATCATCCCTCATTCGATTACTATATTGGATAACTCTAGTTCGATTAGACTCTAATCGATTAACTCTAACTAATTAACTTTAATTGGTTAACTCTAACTAACTAACTCTAAATGTTTACTCCAACGGTTTAACTCTACGGTTTAACACTAACGGTTTAACTCTAACAGTTCAACTCTAACAGTTTAACTCTAATGGTTGATCTCAATATATTTATTCTATTCGATTAACTCTATTGGATCAACCCATTTCAAATAACTAATATTCAATAAACTTCCTTTCGAATAAACTGATATTCGATAACTTTACTTCGAGTAACTCTTATTCGATAAATTCTCTTTCATACAAATTCAGTTTCAAATATCGATGTGGAAATCGATTTTTACTTCTCTATATAAGTCTTGACTTATATACTCTATTTATCCCAAAGATAAATAACTAAATTAATTTATAAAACTTTATTTATAAATTAACCTTCTCACTTTATCTGTTAAAACAGATCTCTCTTAAATTCTCCCTTCGAATTCATATTCTGTTTACCCGTGTGCGAAGCACGGGCCTAAATTCTTCCTAGTGTAAAATTCTCCTTTTATACCCTTCTATCCATTTTCAAGTATTTCAATATTCTATTTATTTTCTAAATAAATAATCCCTTTTTATAACTCAGTTTATTTCTCTAGATAAATATTTCCTTTTAGTCTATTTGTAAATGTTTTACAAATATTTCCTTTTCTATTTTATTTGTAAATGTTTTACAAACAATTCCCCCTCTCTATTTGTTTTACAAATATATTTCCTTTATTGCTTTGATTTTATAAAATGATTTCTTTTATAAATCCCCTTTTTTTTCCTTCATATATAAAATCCGCTGATTTTATATAAATAATCTATTTTCAAAATATACTTTGAAAATCTCCCTTTTCACTTTCTCGTATTACTTATGGTGTAAAAATATCAAATCAAACTGATCGGTCATCATCCAAACACACAGAATCAATAATGGGGAATATAACACATCATATATCAAAATATATGAAAATCGGTAAATAAATGTTGAGGAACCCAGTTGGGTCCATCCAACCTGATCCCCTGCATCCACAGATGTTAGTCAACATATATAGCATGAAGGTAAAATATTCTGATAATCAGAATCAATATTTCGATACGATTTATATATATCGTTATCGATGTTTTCAATCAACTGACTAGCAGTTCAACCAAACAGCCAATACACAGCAAATCAGCCAATATTTATCAATTCTAAAAATACTTTATATATAAAAAAATAAAGTGTTCAGAGTTCGTGAGATTTACTCACATTGGTTCGATGATCGTTAAATAACGATATGCGTTCATTTGACAGCGACGGACAATTTATTTCACCACAAATTGTAACTGGCTCCATTTCACGCGCGGTTAATCTCATCGTGAAGCTCTCGACCATACGGTCCCAATGCAACTTACGGTTCGTCAATCTGATTTCGTATGGCGAAGTTATAACGGTTACAAGTTTATAAACATTGAATTTAAATAAAAATTAGAATTATATTTTCTAATGGGCCCTTACCTATTAATCATACCGGCCCAACAGCCCAGATCCGCTCGTTCTTAAAACCGATGGCCTGCTCCAATCTCAACTCCTTCTTCCACGTTTTATACACAGAAGCTTCGAATCACCATTTCCATCAATTCGCATTCCTCCTGCTCCACCATTCCTTCACGGTCTTCAAAAGCAACCACACCATAATACTCCTCTTCGATTTCTCTCCCTATTCATGCCATCAACATCATACTCGAACTCAGCATGCTCGTCGCGACTTAGGTGCCTCCACAGTACAGGATGCGAACCAATTCGAACGGAATCCCACAAAAAAAACTAGATAGGTGCTAAATTCCTTCCTGAACCCAAATATCCAATCGATTTCATGAATCAACAGTCAAAAATCGAGAATTCTGCAGCCCTAGTTTTACTGTCGAAAACAGGCAGCGCAAAAATGGTGCTCGATCCAAAGGAATTGGGTATAGAATTGAAGATCTTACCATAAGGATTCCAAAAATGCTCCTTTTACAATTTATTGAAATTTACAGGAATTGCTTTGATTTTTAAGAAGCGGTTTTGCTCACGTTTTGTTTTCTGTGGTGGCGGCGTAAGAAGTTTTGACCTCGCTGAAAGGTCTGTAGGGTTAGAAAATAGGTTGGGATATTTATAGAGGAGAAAAATTATTTTTATATTCGAGTTTGATATTATTTTTTTTGCTATCGTTGTTTACAGATGTGTTTAAAAATCCTTGTGCTCACATACAATACCCAAAAATTATGAAAATGGACGTGTCACTAGAGTTTGACATTACGAACCCAACGAAACTGGTTTCGTCGAATTCCGACTCCGTTTGCTCACACAGCGTATTTTTAATTGTCCAAATACTGATTGTTTCTCACTCTAAAAATCCGTACGGCCACACACTGACTCTAAAAATCACGAAACTTGAAATCTAGCAATAATTTGACACTGCGGATCCAACAAAATTAGTTTCGTTGAAATCCGACTTCGTTTGCAAAAGTGGCTATTTTTAAAGTCCTAAATAGCCCCTTTTAAATAAATAAATATATTTAAAAACAATTAAATTTAATATTTAAAAATAAATATTATCGTATATATTCACATACGATATACCACAGCTCTAAAATAATCATATCAGAGTTTTATAATTCGATATTCAAATTTCAGTATTAATTCGGTATTCAAATTATATAGAAAATCCATTTATAACGTAAATAAAGCGTTGCAAAATATAAAGGAATTCCATAGCGACTATTATAAAATTTGATTTGGACATAAAACAAAATCTACACGACGAAATCCCGATTTTTCTCTTCCACTAGGAAGATATACTCCACCAGCTCCACACGTTTCTTGTTTCACAGAAATCCGGCTTAAAACGGCTCCTGTATATCCAATTGAAGTTCGAATCGCCAAATAGCGAACTGCAGCGCCATTTCGAGCTCTATTATAATTATAATATAAATTATACGTTCAAATGGCGTTTATAAATATATTCGTCACTATAATTCAATATAAACTGAATTATATATATTTTATATTGCCCATTCACACAATATTGTGAATTCCACTATTTCTGACTATTTCAGAAATAATTATATTATTCCCTTATTTAATTTAATTAAATATTCATTATAATTCAATTCAACGACCCCTTAATTATCTAAATCACTATTCAAATAATTAAATTAATTAATTATTTTGTTGCTGAAAATGCGGGTCGTTACATTCTTCCCCCCTTAAAATAATTTCGTCCTCGAAATTGCTAAGATAGAGAACAACCCTATTAACTAGTTTCAAATTATTCGTTTACTTCTTTAATTTCAGTTTCAACTGAATTTATTTATTTCAATTAAATTATTACTTCATTTCTATAAACGAAAATTTCAAAACCCCTGAAAATTTTCTAACATCCGAAATTTCCAAAAAAAATTTCGCCAGCACCTCCTTTGTACCGGGAGCATCGGGAAAATCCCCAAACCGCCACACAGGCCTCTCCAATCCAAAAGAAAATCAAACAGCCAAGCGGCCTGCCAATTCGGCTCATCAAAATCTCATCAAACTCATATGAATATAAATGTGTACCTTTTGTCGGGCATTCCTTACATTACTTCCATCTGCTGCCAATCCAACATATGCAACTGTCATCCCAGTCAACTCAAATCACTTTTATCTTCAACACACCCATTCGCTTATCCAAGCAAAATTCCAACCAAACTGCAATTCCAATCTCGATTCAAATATCTTACTCAATAATTCATTTCTATTCTAGATTATCTCTAATCCAACCCAATTCTACTTGATACCATTCTAATTCAATTTCAGTTCAATTTCGAATTTGCTTTCACAAATTTCTATTTAATTTGTGTTTGTTTCAAATAATCTGTTTCTGGGAGTTTTAAACAGCTTAGCCTTTTCAAAAAATCAAATTATTTATTTGGAATATCAAACAACTTGTTTTCTCAAAACAATTCAAAAACAAACTCTTTGGTAGTAATCCGTCACTTACAAACTCGAAAATGAACACCGATGATGTCCGGATCATCATCGGAATCTATTTTCCAGCTATCGAAGTGAGTTCAATACTATGTCATTTTCAAAACCATCTCTAAACATTTTTCATTTTGAAATTCATTTCAAAATATCCCTTTCAAAGCCTGTAACAAATTTAAAATCTCCCAGGATTTTAAAATTCACATATATTTAGCCAGATTCATTCTACACACTTCACATTTTCAGAGTTTTAATTTCATTTCTGATTTAAATTCAAATTTAATTCATCTGATTTCATATATTTCACTTATATGAATTTTATTTGGTTATTTATATAACCATTTCACATTTTATAATCTTATTCGATTATAATAACAACCAACACATCCAATATATGATAATATTTCAAATATCTATACTTTGCTTATATCAAAATATAATTTGGGTAAAATTATTTCATTCACCCTTTTTCAAAACATACTGTGTCGGTTCATCGTATTCAAGCGTTTAGAAACCCCTATCGATACAGTGGATCAAACTGATCGACCAGAATTCATAAACAGCTCAACCAATAAATCTCCACAATATAAAATCATTTTATATCAAATAACAAATACGTTCACTTGTATATATACACTCAAACTCAGTCTAGGGTATTACTAACCCCATCTCTACTGAATCACGCCACAGAGCCAAGGTAATACTTAACCTTCAGCTCTGATACCACTGTAACGACCCGGGAAAAAGCGACCTTGGTTATCCGATATACAACACCTATCGAAAAATCAAAAGTCGAAATTACCGGATAGTCCAAGAAAGAAATTAGAGGGTGAGGATAGATAAGATAGAACTAATAGAATAGAAGAAGAAGAAGAAGAACACCTCAACATCAGAGTAATACGAATCTCACAGCGGAACGAATAAAATATAATATACAACATAACTTGAAATCGAAAGCAGTGTATATATATATCAGAGTACAACACTTACATCACAGCGGAAATAACAATGGTTATAAAATCCTGAAGCCTCCTGCTCCAAGCTCTTCACGCATACCTGTAATCCTGACTACTTGACTGCCCGTACAAATTTGGGCACCCAAGAGTTTAGGGAAAACAAAACAAAATAAACTCTGGGTCAGTCATGGGACTGGTGTGAGTAAACTCAAATCATTTGGTTTAACTTTCAAAATCCTTTTCAAAAGAAAAGGTAATCGTAAGACCAATCCACACATAAACACGGATGGCTTTTACCTTACGATAACCCAAAACACTTGTGGAAATCATATATTATCTGATATTATAATAATGTCTAATCACAAGTAATTAGCAATCTAGCAGAACGCTTGCATCTCACGCTCTACATATATAGTATATAATCAAAAACCGCGGGCGCTTATTGGAGATTGGATTCCAACTTGACAAGGTATGGGACCACCTTCCGAACGTGTATCTCTAGAGGCAAATACACTGGGTTCAACAAGAACATCTTGCAACCCGGCCCACACATGACCGACCCCTCATTTCGCTTGAGTGTATCGAATGTATATCACCGACGGTTGGGATCAGCAACCGCCTCCCGAAATGGGACAGCATCGATAGATTTAAGAACAAAAGGAATTTCTCTAGATAGGTGATCATACACCCTACTTCGGAGCGACCGACTTAACCATGCTGCCTGCCCGATTTTTGTCCTTTCCTGGTTGATGAGGCTTGAGGTCATAACGTATCTTTTGACAGATCACACCTTCATTACTTTGAATGCCACATCGTCATACCCGCCAAATCACAAATTGATTTCACCAAAAATACCACGGGTATAAAGCTAAGAGAAACGAATTCCTCCGCCACCAAACGTAAGTACGTTTGAAGAGATCAACTTACGCGATCATTTGAATATACTCTGTCAGACATTCGTCCATACACGTCTGTCCTGGGACTGGACAAACCGAAGGCACTATTCTGTAAACAGGATAGCCCTTGCACAACTCCGTCTTCAAAATATTTCAGCATACTTGATTCGCAACGCTTATGCCAATACGGAGTGGTTCTCTGGATAATAATCCAACCGGTCTCTCCATATTAACAACGTAAATGGTCAAAACTTTGATAGTCGGTGATTTAACTATCAAATAAAACATGTCGGTGTGCAAACAACGATATTATTTCCCGAAGGAAATTCTATCGAACAATCATCATTTCATTCATTCGTCCATTCCCCTATTCCTGTTGTTTTAATGTTTCTTATTCACTATATTTAGAAAATATATATCATTATCATTGGAAAACATTTCCATCTCTTGTTTATATATTCAGAAAACAATTCTGCTTCTCATTTGGAAAACATTTCCAAATCTCTTTCATTTGATTAAACAGATGTTTGAATAAACATCACTATGCCAAATCTCCTTCATTTGGTTTCCACTTAACCACTTTTCACCATCGAATCTTAACCATTTCTTAGTTAAAAACGAAGTCAATCAAGTTGGGGTATAGTTACCTCTCAGACCTTAACTGAACAACATTTCTAACTTCGAAATAGGCAAAGTTCATCTTTCTAAATCTTTAACACTTCTTTACGACATTCTCGGATTTTATTTACAAATCCGCTTCTCGTACGGAAAAACACTTGATTATAACAATGGTGTTATAATCCCCTGCATCCGAATTATAATGACTTTATAAATACTTTGATTTTCTAACTCGAATAAATAACGAGCTAAATTATTAACTCATACTCGGTTAACTCTAAGCTATAACTCTTATTCAATTTACTCTTATTCTATTTAACTCTCACTGGACTAACCCTTGTTCAGATAACTCGGTCTGATTTACTCATTTTGACCCACTTACTTGATCAGTTCAACTAGACTAACTTAGCTTAATTAACTCGACTAAATTGCTTTTATCAATTAACTAATATTTGACTTGACACCATTCGCTCGACTCTAGATCGCAGCGATCACAATGGTTACGCCTGATTCCCTCAGGAAACATCTGTCCGCCTTAGGCTATCTGCAGCCCTGCGAATTACGCTAGCAGTCGTGCTCACTGGTAGCTTATCTTGAATGACTACTTCTGTTTAACTCTATCTCGAATAACTAAATTCGAGCAAATCTAATTGATTAACTGATATTCCATCATCCCTCATTCGATTACTATATTGGATAACTCTAGTTCGATTAGACTCTAATCGATTAACTCTAACTAATTAACTTTAATTGGTTAACTCTAACTAACTAACTCTAAATGTTTACTCCAACGGTTTAACTCTACGGTTTAACACTAACGGTTTAACTCTAACAGTTCAACTCTAACAGTTTAACTCTAACGGTTGATCTCAATATATTTATTCTATTCGATTAACTCTATTGGATCAACCCATTTCAAATAACTAATATTCAATAAACTTCCTTTCGAATAAACTGATATTCGATAACTTTACTTCGAGTAACTCTTATTCGATAAATTCTCTTTCATACAAATTCAGTTTCAAATATCGATGTGGAAATCGATTTTTACTTCTCTATATAAGTCTTGACTTATATACTCTATTTATCCCAAAGATAAATAACTAAATTAATTTATAAAACTTTATTTATAAATTAACCTTCTCACTTTATCTGTTAAAACAGATCTCTCTTAAATTCTCCCTTCGAATTCATATTCTGTTTACCCGTGTGCGAAGCACGGGCCTAAATTCTTCCTAGTGTAAAATTCTCCTTTTATACCCTTCTATCCATTTTCAAGTATTTCAATATTCTATTTATTTTCTAAATAAATAATCCCTTTTTATAACTCAGTTTATTTCTCTAGATAAATATTTCCTTTTAGTCTATTTGTAAATGTTTTACAAATATTTCCTTTTCTATTTTATTTGTAAATGTTTTACAAACAATTCCCCCTCTCTATTTGTTTTACAAATATATTTCCTTTATTGCTTTGATTTTATAAAATGATTTCTTTTATAAATCCCCTTTTTTTTCCTTCATATATAAAATCCGCTGATTTTATATAAATAATCTATTTTCAAAATATACTTTGAAAATCTCCCTTTTCACTTTCTCGTATTACTTATGGTGTAAAAATATCAAATCAAACTGATCGGTCATCATCCAAACACACAGAATCAATAACGGGGAATATAACACATCATATATCAAAATATATGAAAATCGGTAAATAAATGTTGAGGAACCCAGTTGGGTCCCTCCAACCTGATCCCCTGCATCCACAGATGTTAGTCAACATATATAGCATGAAGGTAAAATATTCTGATAATCAGAATCAATATTTCGATACGATTTATATATATCGTTATCGATGTTTTCAATCAACTGACTAGCAGTTCAACCAAACAGCCAATACACAGCAAATCAGCCAATATTTATCAATTCTAAAAATACTTTATATATAAAAAAATAAAGTGTTCAGAGTTCGTGAGATTTACTCACATTGGTTCGATGATCGTTAAATAACGATATGCGTTCATTTGACAGCGACGGACAATTTATTTCACCACAAATTGTAACTGGCTCCATTTCACGCGCGGTTAATCTCATCGTGAAGCTCTCGACCATACGGTCCCAATGCAACTTACGGTTCGTCAATCTGATTTCGTATGGCGAAGTTATAACGGTTACAAGTTTATAAACATTGAATTTAAATAAAAATTAGAATTATATTTTCTAATGGGCCCTTACCTATTAATCATACCGGCCCAACAGCCCAGATCCGCTCGTTCTTAAAACCGATGGCCTGCTCCAATCTCAACTCCTTCTTCCACGTTTTATACACAGAAGCTTCGAATCACCATTTCCATCAATTCGCATTCCTCATGCTCCACCATTCCTTCACGGTCTTCAAAAGCAACCACACCATAATACTCCTCTTCGATTTCTCTCCCTATTCATGCCATCAACATCATACTCGAACTCAGCATGCTCGTCGCGACTTAGGTGCCTCCACAGTACAGGATGCGAACCAATTCGAACGGAATCCCACAAAAAAAACTAGATAGGTGCTAAATTCCTTCCTGAACCCAAATATCCAATCGATTTCATGAATCAACAGTCAAAAATCGAGAATTCTGCAGCCCTAGTTTTACTGTCGAAAACAGGCAGCGCAAAAATGGTGCTCGATCCAAAGGAATTGGGTATAGAATTGAAGATCTTACCATAAGGATTCCAAAAATGCTCCTTTTACAATTTATTGAAATTTACAGGAATTGCTTTGATTTTTAAGAAGCGGTTTTGCTCACGTTTTGTTTTCTGTGGTGGCGGCGTAAGAAGTTTTGACCTCGCTGAAAGGTCTGTAGGGTTAGAAAATAGGTTGGGATATTTATAGAGGAGAAAAATTATTTTTATATTCGAGTTTGATATTATTTTTTTTGCTATCGTTGTTTACAGATGTGTTTAAAAATCCTTGTGCTCACATACAATACCCAAAAATTATGAAAATGGACGTGTCACTAGAGTTTGACATTACGAACCCAACGAAACTGGTTTCGTCGAATTCCGACTCCGTTTGCTCACACAGCGTATTTTTAATTGTCCAAATACTGATTGTTTCTCACTCTAAAAATCCGTACGGCCACACACTGACTCTAAAAATCACGAAACTTGAAATCTAGCAATAATTTGACACTGCGGATCCAACAAAATTAGTTTCGTTGAAATCCGACTTCGTTTGCAAAAGTGGCTATTTTTAAAGTCCTAAATAGCCCCTTTTAAATAAATAAATATATTTAAAAACAATTAAATTTAATATTTAAAAATAAATATTATCGTATATATTCACATACGATATACCACAGCTCTAAAATAATCATATCAGAGTTTTATAATTCGATATTCAAATTTCAGTATTAATTCGGTATTCAAATTATATAGAAAATCCATTTATAACGTAAATAAAGCGTTGCAAAATATAAAGGAATTCCATAGCGACTATTATAAAATTTGATTTGGACATAAAACAAAATCTACACGACGAAATCCCGATTTTTCTCTTCCACTAGGAAGATATACTCCACCAGCTCCACACGTTTCTTGTTTCACAGAAATCCGGCTTAAAACGGCTCCTGTATATCCAATTGAAGTTCGAATCGCCAAATAGCGAACTGCAGCGCCATTTCGAGCTCTATTATAATTATAATATAAATTATACGTTCAAATGGCGTTTATAAATATATTCGTCACTATAATTCAATATAAACTGAATTATATATATTTTATATTGCCCATTCACACAATATTGTGAATTCCACTATTTCTGACTATTTCAGAAATAATTATATTATTCCCTTATTTAATTTAATTAAATATTCATTATAATTCAATTCAACGACCCCTTAATTATCTAAATCACTATTCAAATAATTAAATTAATTAATTATTTTGTTGCTGAAAATGCGGGTCGTTACAACGACAAACCCAAATCACATTCTGTTTGTTATCGGGTTAAAGAACTAGTGTTATTTAAAACACCGTTCACGATAAACCCATTTCAAATCCAATCAAATATATTAGAAATTCCGATTATTTAAAACCCCTTTTTAAATCTAATTTATTTATTTAAAAATAATTAGGTTTTAAATTTAGTTCAAAACTAGTTCATTTCGATAAAAATCTATTTTTATCTTTTCAAATATGGAGTTTTTCATCCCAAATTTTCCCAAATCATTTCTTATGATTTTACATAAATTATTACTATTTTTAATAATTTTATCAAGGCCCGTACAGTCGATTTCCATCAACGGCCATCGAACTGCACTTACAACGACCTTTTTCAAATTTGATTTGGACGTATCTCCAAATCCAACCGTTAGATTTCAAATTTCTAATATTCGTTAGAAAGCTCTTTTCGATACGAACCCAACGGTTCCGGTTTTAGGAGAATCCGACGGTCGGATCTCCCGTAATGTTCGTTTGAAATAAATGGTCGAAATTCACGAAATGCCGCGGCGCGGCGCGTTCTATTCAGGCCATTATATTATATATATAATATATATAATATATATTTCGTCGATTACTATTTAAAACGAATTATATAGATAGTTCTCAATTCGTTTCAAAAACAATTTCAACTTCCATTCCAATTCAAATTGGTTTTCTATTCGATTCAGTTCAAATTGGTTTTCTATACGATTCAATTCAAATTGGTTTTCTATTCGATTCAATTCAAATTGGTTTTCTAATCAATTTAAATCAAATTGGTTTTCTAATCAATTTAAATCAAATTCGCTTTCTATTCCATTCCTTTCGAAATCGTTTTATATTCAAATTCTATTCAAATCAAATTCGTTTCGTTTTCTATTTGAATCAAGTTCATTTCGTTTTCTATTTGAATCAAATTCAAATTTCATTTTCTATTTGAATCAAATTCAAATTTCATTTCAAAATATTCTATTTCGAAATCGCTTTTTAATATTCACTTTAAAATGAATAAAATCGATATAAATATCGTTTACGTCAAAATGGCGTCAATCTAATCAACACGGCTCCATATATTTCTATTTTCAAATGTTCTGTTTCAAATATTTCTTTTTCAAATATTTCGATTTCAAATATTTCGATTTCAAATATTTCAATTTCAAATATTTCTATTTTCAACAAATGAATATTTATTTTTGTCAACACACGACTAATCTCAACGAATGAGTACTATCCACGTGTGACTATTTTTGTTAAATTATTTTGTTCAACACATGACTAATCTCAACGAATGAGTGCAGTCAACACATGAACCTTTATTTTATAGTGATAAAGATGTAAATTTTATTATTAAAATATTTCGTTCAACACATGACTAATCTCAACGGATGAGTACAGTCAACACATGAACCTTTATTTTATAATATTCTTAATTTTCTAAATTGGAATGAGGCCCAATCAATTACCGTATAAAATTAATTATATGGATTTTCATACAACACATGTATATAATAGCATTGAAAAATAATCAACCATCAACCAAAGTGCACTACACTGTATAAGCATCAAATATAGATATTCAACGCTTATAACAGCCTGTCAATCAATCGATCGACATATTTAATCAATCAGGATGAGTGAACTTCAAATTTCATCCCAACACCCGTGTGGGGTTTCAAACAATCAAACATAGATTTTATTTGTGCAGTTGGGCGATGTGTAAAATTTATCGACCCAATCAATGTCATTCAAATAGGTGTACATAAACAAACCGTCCGGTTTGTAAATGAATATTTTATTTTATTCACTTCACGTTAAAAATTATATTTTTAACGATAAAACATTTTATTTTAACATATGAATTTCTATTCAGTTCTTTCTTTAAATAAAATGATATTTTTATTTTTCTAACTTATTTTAGAAAATTTTGGCGGCATAACGGCACGATACTAGGAACGGGACGAGGCCTAGCCTTATCCCCGGTCTAGTGAAGGCCCACGCCATTCACACATCAATCAAATCCATTCATTTCACCAAACAATTCAATTTCAATCAAATAATCCAACTAATCTATGCAACCAAACAAACAAGTCCATGGTCTGTGGACGATTGTGTCGGGTGCTACTAAGCACCGTCTGCATCCTAGTATAAATATATAATTAGAAAAGAAATTGAAAGGCGAGAAATTCTCACCGATAGCTATCCTAGCTCCACGGCACTTCATTGATAGAAATCTTCATCGTTCACGCCTCTTTCATCACTTTCTTTGCCCGTATCCTCTACATATGTAAAAATCGAATTTTTACTTCGTTATTCAATATATAAAAATCGAATTTCAAAAATATAGATTTCGCCTTTATAAAAATAAAGATTTCGCCTTTATAAAAATAACATTATAAAAATCACATTTTTATTTTGCTACATATACAAAGATGATATTTTTAATATTCCTATCATGTAAAAATTTTGTTTTTTAATTTTCTACCTAACCAAAAATCATATTTTTACATCTTCTATATAGTAAAGATTATATTTTTAATACTTTAAAAATATAAAAATCATATTTTTAATCCTTTAAAAATATAAAAATCATATTTTTAATACTCGCCTTATATAAAAAGCATATTTTTATTTTAAATATCTTATCTACTAATTAAAAATCTCTCCTTTAACTGATTAAAAATCTAACCTCTAACTAACAGCAAAGATCATATCTTTATCTCAGCAAAAATCATCTTTTTATTTCAGCAAAAACCGATGTATTTTCATATATAAAAATATATATATATATATAAATACTTACAGTATTTTTCAGAGGGAGGAGGGAGAGAACGGAGGAGGGTGGTGGAGCTGAGGGGCGCGCGGCGGTGGAGGGAAAAAAGAGGGGGGGGGGGCTCTCACGCGTCGGCGCTGTCCGTCGGGGGGGGGGGGGGATATCGCGATCGTCGCGCCGCCGGGGGGGCGGGGGGCTCTCGCGCGTCGCCTCTGGCGCCTGGGGGGGGTCTTCGCGTGGCGGCGATCGACTGGGGGAGGGCAGCGGGTTTTCGTTCGTTTTTTTTTCTTTTTATTTTCTGATTTAAGAAATCGAATGGGGGGGGGCAGAGAGAAATAGGGGGAGAGGGAGAGAGAGTTCTTTTTTATTATTTAATTATTTTATTTTTTGAAAAAGTTGACTTTTACATATGACCTCTAAACGAGGCCCACCGCCTGTCGTCCATAGCGTTTTACCCCCATTCCGAACACAATGGGATATGTATCATAAGCTGATTTGATCGTCTTGATCAGTTTCCGTTGAATTTACATCTAAATCGCTATATTGAATTTTAAACGTACATTTCAAATTACTGGGGTAACATACTAACTCGAAAAATTCCCGAAAAATATTTTCTAGCTTCGTATCGACGATATGGTCCTAACAAAACTAGTTTCGTCGAATTCTGAGACCGTTAGAAAAATGGCCATTTTCCAATCGATTAAAATCAACTGAAACTGGTCAAACGCGTTTTCCTTTGCCACGCTCACATATTGATTCGAAAAATTATGAAATCTGAAACCTAACAATAATTTGACATTGCGGATCCAACAAAAGTGGTTTCGTCGAAATTCGAGGTCGTTTGCAAAATTCCCATTTTTAAGGGCCTGAATTCCATAGCGACTATTCAGAATTTTCAACTGGACATATCTTTTGATTCCCGTTATGAAATTTTGATTTTTCGGATTCGTTGGAAAGATATTCTCAATTAGATCCTAATGTTTTTAGTTTCACTAAAATCCGGATTGTTTTGCACCCGGTACATTCAATTGAAGTTTGAAATCGAATTATCGAACTACCACGCCATTTTCAATTCTATTTATAATTATATATAAATATTTATATTCTAACGACGACGTATATAATATATACGTTCGAATTATATTCAAAACAAATTTCTCATCAATTTTATTTAAAATAATCTATTTTAAATGTTCAAAATTCGCTGAAATTACCAAAATAAAAATTTTAAACTGGCTCAGAATTTGCGGGTTATTACAAGAGCCACCTCCAACTCGACACAGGGAGCTCGACGCATCTGTTTCCGCGGGTTTCAAGGCGGCTCAGGCCTTCAAGTTGTGCCGGATTCAGGTCGACGCCAACTGACGCCACTGGGGTTTGGGAGGTGCTCGCGGCGGTCGACGTTGGTCGCTCTCCGACGATCAGAAATGAGAAGACAACGAGCTCCCCTCCTTCGAGCAAAAACGGTGAGTTTTTAATATAAAGAAAATATGACTTTTATGATAGGAAACAGAATCTGTTTTTTATCTTAGAAAAAAAATCTGATTTTTATTTTAGAAAAGGTATGATTTTTCTATATGAAAAGGTATGATTTTTCTATATGAAAAGGTTTGATTTTTAATTACTAAAGTTTTGATTTTTAACATAGAAAGGTTTAGATTTTTATAAATATAAAGCTATGATCTTTGTTTTAGTAAAGGTAAGATTTTTAATTACATAAAGGTAAGATTTTTTATTACATAAAAATATGATTTTTAGTAAGCTAAAAATACGATTTTTAGGAAGGTAAAAATATGATTTTTATTTTATCAGTAGCATTATAAAAATATGATTTTTATACAGAAAACTGAACAATTAAAATATGATTTTTTATATATATAATGATACGATAAAAATATAATTTTTAGCGAAGTAAAAATATAATTTTTAGAATTGATATAAAAATGTGATTTTTACTATGAATAGCGTGAAGAAGATTGCGTTGGAATTTCAGTCAAGTCAGCACTGTTCTGAAATTCAGAACAGAATTGAGGAGTGGATCCCAAACGTGAGAACTTCTCACCAAAATTGTTGTTATACAGTTATTTATTTTATAACTGCATATATGAACTGCTCCCCACCGTCCACAAACCATGGACGACTTGTTCGATTGTTTGGTTTGGTTGATTTATTTGTTTGGATTGGTTTGGGATGTGAAATGAATTGATATGATTTGGGTTGTGTATGGCGCGAGCCATTATTGGGCGAGGGATAAGGCTAGACCTTATCCCTGTTCTAGTATAGCGCCGTTATGCCGCCAAAATTTTCCAAAATACGTTGGAACAATAAAAATATCATTTTTATTGTGTAAATGAACCAAATAAATATTTTATCATTAAAAATATATTTTTTGACGGGTATATGAATAAAATAAATATTCATTTACAAATCAGACGATTTGTTTATGTACACACATTTGACTGATATTGATTGGGACGATATATTTTACACATCACCCAACTGCATGAATAATATTCAGTATTTGTTAGCTGAAACCCCACACAGGTATTGGGATGATATTTGACGTACACTAATCCCAATTGTTTAGTTGTATGTCAATGAATTGGTTGACAGACTGTTGTAAGCGTTAAATATTTATATTTAATGCTTAGCAGTGTAGAATGCACTCTACATGATGGTTGATTGGTTATCATTGTTGTTCTATACATTTGTTGCATGAAATCCAAATAAATAACATTATATTGTTATTGACTATGTCTGGTTCCAGTTCAGAAAGAAGGAATATTTTAAAATAATGACTATTTTAAAATGATAAATATTTTAAAATAATATTCAGTAAAAAAAAAAATCAAAATCTGATTTTGATGTCCGATCTGGAATGGATACGAAAATATTTAAGTATATAACGCCGTGTTGATTAGATTAACGCCATTTTGACATGAACGATATTTATATCGATTTTATTCATTTTCATAATGAATATCGAAAATAAAATGACTTCAAAATATGATATTTTGAAAATATTATCATTTGTGTATTCTAATGATAAGGAAAATTCAATTTTGATTTTAAATTTAATATGAAGTTTAAATCATTTTTAAAATGAATTTAAAAGGATTTATAAAATACGTTTTGAATTGAAATCGACGAAATATATATTATATATAGTTAATGGCCTGAATAGAACGCGCCACGTCGCGGTAGTTCGCGAATTTCGACCGTTGACTTCGAATTGGTTGGGATTGGGAAATAAAATAAATGATTACTTCGGTGTGGTTCGCTAATCCTGACTAGTTTGGAAAACCTTAATATGGTTTGAAATGATATCCAAAGGAAGATTAAAGAATAAATTTTAAAGAATTTATCTTTGATAAAATTAATGGGAACCTTTCCCTAAGAATGTGAATATTTGAATAAACGAATATTATGGATTGGAATGAGGCGTATGTTGTGTTTGTGTAGCACTGGCTTATAATATACGCGAGTTATTCGGAAAGGCCGGGTTTCTACCTATTCTGAATAACTGATTCGACGATAAGTCGACGATGAAGACGGTGGTTGAAGACCGAAGGTCTTCACATCATTTGGATGATTACTGATGTCTTGATTGGGTTGTACACCCAAGATGAAGTAATCAGTGGTGATCGTCCAGACATACTTGGAGATCGACGAATATGCGAGGGCCTCTCTCCTGTATTGGACATATGGGACGAGGAATAAGGTGCCTCCAGTTTCGTTCAGACCCCGAACGAACTTGTAAATGGATTGTGTGTCTGACATTGGATTTTATTCTGCGTTGATTGATTTCTATTAAATATATATCTGTTTGGCGGCGGAGAATTTATTCTCTTGCTTAACGCCCTTCTTTGAGACGTACGAGCTCAGAGGTTATATATCGATAGATATCAGTCGCAATTGCATGTGTGGCATGCTGAGATGCAGTGATCAAGGCTTTTGTTGAAAAGCAGAGTCTTGTGGTTGATGATTAAAGCATAGCTTTAATATAGCGCCGCTTTGTTTATAGAGTTAATTCGCGAGCCTCACACCTCGGTATGAGTCAAAAAGGGATCGTGAATGCAGGGAGTGCACGACGTTTCTGTCTAGCTATGGGTGGTGTCAGCGTTTTACCAACCCTGACATTTATATTATTTTTACCTATGTGGTTGTTGGAATGCGAGACGCCTCAGATATATCGGTCTCTACGGAGCCGATGGATAGGTCCGATAGGAACAAGAAACGTGTGTTTAGGAATAACTAATCCTCAAACGTAAGGGACGACCGGCCCTGAAGATTCAGGGGTTGCCAAGAGTGTGCAGTCCTGAGACATTTTTTAGAGTGTCTGGAAGCGGTGAGGAACCATCCCTGGCCCCGACTCATGACAGAAATCCAATTTCCAATACGTGACATTTCGGTTTTATTTGTAGAGCCTAGTATGGTGACATAGTGGGATGGGGCATTATGCCGTCTATGATTGATACATTTATATTTGAAGTTGATTTCTTCACTTATAGTAATAATAAAATGTTAAATTTCGCATATCAAGCATTATTTGGCTATTATAAGGTAAAAATCTATCCTCCGCTTGCGTTGTAATGTTTGATGGGACCTGAGTCTTATAATAGCTTCATTTTTCTTTAATTAGCAATGCGCTGTTTGTTTTATGTACTGGTATTCTTGGGAGGAAACCTGTTCTGTGTTATACGGCGTGGTCCCTTGATATATCCAACTTCAAAATCAAGGTAATAACTGTTTTAGTTCTCACACCAGTAACATGACTAACTTGGAGTTTATTGTTTTAACCTAAACTCTGGGTGCCCCAATTTTCCACACGGCAGCTAGTTGTTGGGTTTTGGCAGATTTATATTCACAGGATCCTGGTTTATAGATGGAATGATATCCGGAAAGCTCTGTATCGGTTTATCTCTTTCAGTTGTGTTTTGTACTATTTTCCACTGTTTTGTAATGTAATTTGAATCTCTGATATTTTTTTGATGTATAATATTTATTCATACTCTATATATTCTTGTACTCTGATGTAAATTGTTGTAATAAGCAATGAAAAGTTCTTCTGTAACACCCCGTATTTTCTGTGAACATATGAATGACAAACCAGAGAATAATTAAATTGTAATAGAATAATTAAGGGAAACGGGTTACGCCATTGCGTTCGTCTTGAAATTCTGCTTGTAATAGAGTCCAAGTTTGTGTAAATCGGACTACGTATGAAGAAGATATGGCCTTCAGAAGTTTCAATAAAAACCAGCCCGAAATTCAAAATTCAGATTTCGAAATTCAAAACAGACACCCGGGCTGGGCGGGAAAATTCCTGCCCATGACCCAGGTCGACACTAGGGTCGACCTGGGAGTCGACCTTGGTAAACATGTCGACACTAGGGTCGACCTTAGGGTCGACCTCCCCCCTATTTCTAGATCCATGGACAGATGCATTTTTCTGTATTTAGACGCCCGTTCTGACCAGATTCGTGACCCCTATGCTATTTAAACACCCCCAAACCTAGCTTTCTCTCCACAAAATTTCATTCTGCCTATACTCTGCCTCTATTCTAATTAAAAATAAAAATGGCGTCACTACTCTGCTGGAATCAAAACTAGAACTAGTGCATCTTCTTCCAATCTGAATAGAGTTAAAAGAGAACAACTATTTTCAAATCTAATCGATAGTCTACGCCAAAGGAGAGCTATTCAATGTCAGAATACAGATCCCAGAAATCAAGATTTTCCTTTTTGATTGTGAGTACAGTTATTTTCAGATATGGAATTTAATAATTATCTTGACATTTTTGTGAATCTGGATCTGAGGTTATGCATACTTTTATGTGGATCTATCTTGATTGTGACTGTTCTGTATTTGTTCCCTCTTTTCTTCCTTTTTGTTTATAGCCAGGCGACCACGAGTCTGTGCCAAATCTCATAAGAGATTAACGCACGAACGCTAAATTTAGGGACAAATAATGGATAATGCACAATTGGACATGACTGATCTTTGATTGATTTGAGAAATGGACATATGTTGCAAATTAGATCTAGATCTGTGTATACTCTGTAATTTGGAAGAAGAGGAATCATTGTATGATAACGGGTGACTTGAAACTTGGGGAACATAACGCATTGTTTAAAATTAAGATCTGATTTTGAGATGTTATAATTTAAGATCTAGACTTTTGGGGTAAATTTTATGTAATGATTCATGACTTGAAAAAGGAATATGTGAATTAGGCGTAGAGACCTATATTAGAATAGGATAACTATCAATGTGAATACGCCTAAAAGTGTATTTTTGGATATTTGGCATTAAAGGCTATAATTTGGCATAATTCATATGGTATTTCATGATTTGGGCTTTTAGAGAATATTCTGTACTGTGCAAAGTTTAACTAAAGATTTGGGCATATGTTGTATTATGAATTATGACCATGATTTAGGTGTAACGGCTGGAAATTTTCGACTCCTCGAGAGTCGAAAATTCCGAGACGTTAGTGAAAGAAAGTAGAGGGTGAGGAAGAAAAGATAGAACTAATAGAATAGAAGAAGAAGAAGAACTTACATCATCAGAGTAAACACGAATCTCACAGCGGAACGAATAAAATATAACATAACTTTGAAATACAAATCAGTACTCGTATATACATACCATTTCAAAGTACAACACTTAACAACACAGCGGAATAATAATAGCTATAATCCTGAAGTCTCCTGCTCCAAGCTCTCCAAGTGTATCTGTAAAATCTCAACTACTTGACTGCCCGTACAAATTTAGGCACCCAAGTGTTTAGGGAAAAAAAAAAAAAACTCCGGGTCAGTCATGGGACTGGTGTGAATAAAACTCCAACACTTGGTTAAATAAAGGATATCTTTCTGATAATATAATAATGTCTAAATACAAATAGATATCAATCTAGCAGAACGCTTGCATCTCATGTTCCACATACATAGTATACAAATAAAACCATGAGCGCTTATTGGAGATTGGATTCCAACAGACAAGGTATGGGAGCACCTTCCGATCGGTGTACTCTACAGGAGATACACTAGGGTTCAACAAGAACGTCTTGCAACCCGGCCACACATGACCGTCCACTCATTTAGCTTGAGTGTAACGAATATATTATCACCGATGGTTGGGATCAGCAACCATCCTTCCCGATAAGGGACAGCATTGAAATAGATTATAAAGAAGTACAATTGAATATTCTCTAGATGGTGATAATACACCCTGCTTGGGTATGGCCCAACTAGCCATGCTGCCTAGCCCAACTCCTGTTATTTCCCGATGGTGAGTTTTGAGGTCACGTTTATCACTTTGACAGATTATTGCTTCAATTACTTTGAATGCCACATCGTCATACCCGCCAAATCAATATCGATTTCTCAAGGCATCACGGGTATAAAAGCTAAGAGAAACGAATTTCTCCGCCACCCAACGTAATACGTTTGAAGAGATCAACATATATGATTCGTTAAGAATACTTTGTCAGACACTCGTCCATATACGTTGTCCTGGGACTGAACAAACCGAAAGCACTATTCAGTGAATCCATCCTACCTAGGCTTTCCACAATAGCCCTTGCACTTCACTCCGTCTTCAATTATCTTCAGCGTACTTGATTCACAACGCTTATGCTAATCCGGAGTGGTTCTTCGGATAATAATCCAACCGGTTTCTCCATATTTACAACGTAAATATGGTCAAAACTTTGATAGTCTGTGATTCAACTATCAAATGAAAACATGTCGGTGTACAAACAACGATCTTATTTCCAAATGGAAATTCGATCAATCAATCATCATATACATATATATGTTCATATTTCCTTATTTCATGTATTTAGAAAATATATGTTATTAATCATTGGAAAACATTTCCATAGCTTATTTTCACATCACTATTATTCCGCAACTATCAGTCCCTAACTGTAACTAGTATGAGAACAATTCTCTAAGTATCAATCCAGAAGGTCGAAACCAACATCTGATCGCCACTTAGAAAACCGTTCAACTTACCCTCTCCAGTCAGTTTCTGAATTTGCTTAACTCTATTTCTTAAATTCTTATCATGAAAACATTTCATTTTCTATGTTTAGAAAACATATCTGACTATATTTGGAAAACGTTTCCAAAACTCATTTACGGATTTCCAATGAACGTTGTATAAAACATCGTTTCGCTTAATCCATTTATCGCTTATTCCTTAACTTTATTCCTAATCAACCTTTTAGATCGAACCACAACTATTCCTTTGTCAATTCTGAAGTCAATCAAGTTGGGGTATAATTACCTCTCAGACCTTAATTGAACAACGTCCTTTACTGTGAAATAGATGAAGCTCGTCACTCACTTTTTCCAATCATCTGTTTACGCAAATTCTCGGATTCAGGTTACGAATCTACTTCTTATATGAAAACGTTTGATTATAACTATAACGTTATAATTCCTACTTCTACAATATCTAACCTGAATTATAAATTTATCTCCTAACTCGAATAATTAAATGGACACCTAATTTCTTAATCAATAACTAAACCTTGATTTAAAACCCGGAAAGTAAATAGTACTTTCCCGAATTCGCTATAATCGAATTCGACGTATAACTCTCCTTCGAGAAATCTCTATTCGATTAACTCTCCCTTTTTAATAACTTATATTCGATAAACTCTATTTCGATTAACTTCTATCGAATAACTAATATTCGAATAACTCTTCTTGGTTGGCTCTATTTCATTAACTCTTATCAAATAACAAATATTCGATTTTCTCAAATGTGTCAATTCTTATCGAATAACTAACACCCGATTTAACTTAAATGGATTTACTCTTATCGAATAACTTATTCGATTAACTCAACTTGATTTTCTTAACTCGATTATCTCAACTCGATTTCTTAACTCGATTACTTAACTCGATAAATCTTAACTCGATTACTTAACTCGATAACTTAACTTAACCCAAATCGATTAACTCAACTCTAATCGATTAACTTAATTTGATTTACTCCTTCGAATAACTCATTCGAATAACTTAATTGATTAACTCCTTCGAATAACTAATTCGAATAACTTACCTTGGAATAACTAATATTCGATTTACTCTTACGTGTTTAACTCTATTCGAATAAGTAATTCGAATCACTCTAATGTGTTTAACTCTATTCAAATATCTAATTCGAATAACTCATTTCGAATAACTAAATTCGATTAACTCCTTTTTACTTTACTCGAATAACTATATTCGATTAACACCTTCTTTCGAATAACTATATTCGATTTACTCTTCGACTAACCCCTTTTGGATTAACTAACTTCGAATAACTCCTTTGGATTAGCTAACTTCGAATAACTCCTTTGGATTACCTAACTTCGAATAACTCCTTTGGATTAACTAACTTCGAATAACTCCTTTGGATTAACTAACTTCGAATAACTCCTTTGGATTAACTAACTTCGAATAACTCCTTTGGATTAACTAACTTCGAATAACTCCTTTGGATTAACTAACTTCGAATAACTCCTTTGGATTAACTAACTTCGAATAACTCCTTTGGATTAACTAACTTCGAATAACTCCTTTGGATTAACTAACTTCGAATAACTCCTTTGGATTAACTAACTTCGAATACCTTCTTGGATTAACTAACTTCGAATAGCTCCTTTGGATTAACTAACTTCGAATAACTCCTTTGGATTAACTAACTTCGAATAACTCCTTTGGATTAACTAACTTCGAATAACTCCTTTGGATTAACTAACTTCGAATAACTCCTTTGGATTAACTAACTTCGAATGCCTCCTTGGATTAACTAACTTCGAATAGCTCCTTTGGATTAACTAACTTCGAATAACTCCTTTGGATTAACTAACTTTGAATAACTCCTTTGGATTAACTAACTTTGAATAACTCCTTTGGATTAACTAACTTCGAATAACTCATTTGGATTAACTAACTTCGAATAACTCCTTTGGATTATATCATGTTATACTTGTGTGCGAAACACGTGTTTAAATCTATCCTTGTATAATTCTATTTATTTTCCGAACAAGTGTTCCTTTATTTATTCCCCAAATAAATATTCCTTTATTCCATTTATTTATAATCTAAATAAATGTTCCTTTATTTATTTCCTAAAATAAATATTCCTTTATATTCTAATTCATTTATTTTCTAAATAAATGTTTCTATTTTCATTTATTTATTTTCAAATTAAATAAATGTTTTCCTTTTATAAAATCCTATCGATTTTATAAATAAGATTCATTTTCAATATAAACATTGAAAATCCCTTTATCAACATTTCGGTATGTTATGGTATTCAATCATATCAAATCACGATATTCAATATCGTCCAAGCACATATAATCGCCCATAGATTTTATATCACATCATATAACAATATATGGAAAAAATAAAATAACTGTTGAGGAATCCAGTCGGATTCCTCCAACCTGTTTCCCTGCATCACATATGTTAGACAATATAGATAACATCACTTTCAGTTCCATATGATATATTCTGTTAAACAGAATCAATATAGAAATTTAACTAACTGACTAGCAGTTCAATCAACCAATCAACACACAGTCAAACAGACAATTTTAACAGTTCTAACAATGCAACATGAAATTATAAACTGTTCAGAGTTAGTGAGTTTTACTCACATTTGGAGTTCATCGTTAAAGAACGATAAACTGTTGTTTGATCTGGATCAAACAGTTTAATTCGCCGTAAATTCAGACGAGCTCCACTCTTCTCCCAGTCAGCTTCATTGTGATGCTCTCGTCCATACGAATTCAACGCATCTGACCGTTCACGATTTCGATTCCGTATGAACAAATACCAACGGCCCATCACCCATTTTAGTACCATACCCGATCCCTTTTATTGGCTTTCTTTCCCAAATTAAATTCTGTGCTTCCAGTAATACACCAAATCATTTCGATCTTCAATCCTCCACAATACCACATAATTACCCCTTAATTCATCATTACCCGTTAAACCTCCATCGTCACCAATATTTGCACAGCCTCCGGTGAATTACTAGCCACCGCACCACTCCACTCCGAGCCGCCTCCGACCCTGCTACCACCACTGACCGATGCTACCCAGTCCGGTGTCCCCCCCACAGTTCAAGCCCTCGATTTCAACTCGAACTCGAAAATAAGAACTACACAGAACCATCGTTGATTCAACCACCTGCAGTGCCTCCGCCAGTTCACCGGAGCACCTCCAGTCCTCACCGCAACAACCACCTACTCCTCCGCTCCACATCCGGCCATCATTAAACCCTCCGACGCCCTGATGCTCCCAAGATCGCCAACCCTAGGTTCGGTGAACTCCATTCACGAGCCAGAAATTTACATCGAACTCAACAAAACCAATATGGGAAAGAAGGAAATCACTCAGGGAATCGAAGTATATAGGATTTAGGATTTTTAGGAATTTATTTGTTTATTCTTTGATTTTTTTGTTTGTGGGAAATTCCACTGTAAACACCAGTTGAGGTCATATATAGTTGTAGTGGTGGTTGGTTTCATTCGCGGCTGAGAATCCATGAAGTGTGGCATTTGTTTTGACCAGAAAAATTAGTAGGATATAATATCTATTTTATTTTATTTATTTTTACTCGACCATTTGCTTCCTAAAAATCACCATGATTACATATGATACCTAAAAATCACCAAACTGGACATACACCTTCAGCTTGACATTACGGTCCCAACGAAACTGGTTTCGTCGAATTCCGACTCCGTATGCTCACACAGCGTATTTTTAACCAACGAAATACTAACTGTTTTTCACTCTGAAAATCCGTACGGCCACACAGTGACTCTAAAAATCACGAAACTTGACATCTAGTAACTATTTGATATTGCGGATCCAACAAAACTGGTTTCGTCGAATTCCGACTTCGTTTGCAAAAGTGGCTATTTTTAAAGCTCTAAAATAGCCTATTTAAATATATAAATATATTTAAATATAATTAAATTAAATATTTAAAATTAAATATTATCATCTATATTCAATGAGGAATATCATACAGCTCCAGGGTAATTATATACTCGCTATTCCGAGTCCAGATTGATTCGATATTCAATTTACATTAAAAAATCCTTTTATAACGTATATAAAACGTTACGAATTATAAAGGAATTTCACAGCGACTTTTTCTGAAATTTGATTTGGACATATCTCAATATCTACACGACGAAATCCCGATTTTTCTCTTCCACTAGAAAGATATACTCCACCAGCTCCACACGTTTCTTGTTTCACAGAAATCCGGCTTAAAACGAATCCTGTACATTCAGTTGAAGTTCGAATCGCCAAATTGCGAACTGTCGCGACGTTTCAGGTTCGTTTTAATTATAATTATAAATTATAAGTTCGAACGTTGTACTTTAAGTTATCGATATCGCCAAATCGATATATAAAATCATTAAATAAATTAATTATTCGACAGCTAACAAAACGCGCCATTACAGACTTCCCCCCTTAAAATAATTTCGTCCTCGAAATTGCTAAGTTAGAAAAATGCTACTAACTCTACTAACTAGATTTAAAAATCTTCTTTTGTTTACCTCTAAATTTCAGTTTCGACTGGACCCATTTAATTTTAATTAATTTATTAATTCATTTCCGACCAACTAAAATTTTCAAAAATTCTAAAAATTTTCTAACACCTTAAATTTTCGAAAAATTTCGCCATAACCTCCTTTGTACGGCTCAATACGTCAAACCACAACTCGCCTCTCTAGGCCTCCTCCAATCCAAAAGGAAATCAAAATAGCCAAGCGGCTTGCCAATTCGGCTCATAAAATCCAAACTCATATATGATATAAACTTGTACCTTTTTGTCGGGCATTTAACTCTATCCCTTTCATCTGCTACCACTTCAACATATACCAATGTTATCCATTCCAATTGATCTCCAATCAGTTCATATCCTCAAATTCAAATCGAATTTCATTCGAACTCTAATATCAAATTCCAAATTATTGACTTATCAATTTTGTTCCATTCTAGATTATCTCTAATTCCAATTCAATTTTATTTAACACGGTTCAAGTTAAATTTCAATTTATTTTTACCATCTCATTTTATTTAACTTCATTAGTTAAATTTTAATTCCAGAACTTAAGTTCCTGGGTTTCTTTTAAATCAATTTGAAATCATAATGCCAATTCAAAACCTTTGAATTTCTAAACAACTTGTTTTCTCAAAACAATTCAAAAACAAAACCTTTGGTAGTAATCCGTCACTTAGAACTCGAAAATGAACACTGATGATGTCTAGATTCATCATCAGAATCTATTTTCCAGCTATCGAAGTGAGTTCAATACTATATCATTTTAAATTTGAAAAACATTTTCAAAATCTCCCAGGAACTTAAAATTTCCTTATTTTAAATTCCAAATTCTGATTTAAATTCATATTTAATTCAAACTATTTCATATATTACATTCATATGAATTCTGATTGGTCATTTATAACCATTTCACCCTTTTTATAATCTTATTCGATTATAATAACAACCAACACAATCAATATACTATAATAATTTCAAGATATATATTTCTTCTATAAACAAATATATTTTGGGAAAAATTATTTCATTTACCCTCTTTCAAAACATACCATGACGGTTCATTGTATTCGAGTGTTTAGTAACCCTTATCGATACAGTGGATCAAACTGATCGACCAGAATTCATAAGCCAGTCAACCAATGAGTCTCCACAATATAAAACCATTTTATATTGAATAACAATTACGCGCTCATATATATACACTCAAACTCAATCTAGGATATTACTAATCCCATCTCTATCGAGTTATGCCACAGAGCCAAGGTAATCACTTAACTTAAGCTCTGATACCAACTGTAACGGCTGGAAATTTTCGACTCCTCGAGAGTCGAAAATTCCGAGACGTTAGTGAAAGAAAGTAGAGGGTGAGGAAGAAAAGATAGAACTAATAGAATAGAAGAAGAAGAAGAACTTACATCATCAGAGTAAACACGAATCTCACAGCGGAACGAATAAAATATAACATAACTTTGAAATACAAATCAGTACTCGTATATACATACCATTTCAAAGTACAACACTTAACAACACAGCGGAATAATAATAGCTATAATCCTGAAGTCTCCTACTCCAAGCTCTCCAAGTGTATCTGTAAAATCCCAACTACTTGACTGCCCGTACAAATTTAGGCACCCAAGAGTTTAGGGAAAAAAAAAAATAAACTCCGGGTCAGTCATGGGACTGGTGTGAATAAAACTCCAACACTTGGTTAAATAAAGGATATCTTTCTGATAATATAATAATGTCTAAATACAAATAGATATCAATCTAGCAGAACGCTTGCATCTCACGTTCCACATACATAGTATACAAATAAAACCGTGAGCGCTTATTGGAGATTGGATTCCAACAGACAAGGTATGGGAGCACCTTCCGATCGGTGTACTCTACAGGAGATACACTAGGGTTCAACAAGAACGTCTTGCAACCCGGCCACACATGACCGTCCACTCATTTAGCTTGAGTGTAACGAATATATTATCACCGATGGTTGGGATCAGCAACCATCCTTCCCGATAAGGGACATCATTGAAATAGATTATAAAGAAGTACAATTGAATATTCTCTAGATGGTGATAATACACCCTGCTTGGGTATGGCCCAACTTGCCATGCTGCCTAGCCCAACTTCTGTTATTTCCCGATGGTGAGGTTTGAGGTCACGTTTATCACTTTGACAGATTATTGCTTCAATTACTTTGAATGCCACATCGTCATACCCGCCCAATCAATATCGATTTCTCAAGGCATCACGGGTATAAAAGCTAAGAGAAACAAATTTCTCCGCCACCCAACGTAATACGTTTGAAGAGATCAACTTATATGATTCGTTAAGAATACTTTGTCAGACACTCGTCCATATACGTTGTCCTGGGACTGAACAAACCGAAAGCACTATTCAGTGAATCCATCCTACCTAGGCTTTCCACAATAGCCCTTGCACTTCACTCCGTCTTCAATTATCTTCAGCGTACTTGATTCACAACGCTTATGCTAATCCGGAGTGGTTCTTCGGATAATAATCCAACCGGTCTCTCCATATTTACAACGTAAATATGGTTAAAACTTTGATAGTCTGTGATTCAACTATCAAATGAAAACATGTCGGTGTACAAACAACGATCTTATTTCCAAATGGAAATTCGATCGATCAATCATCATATACATATATATGTTCATATTTCCTTATTTCATGTATTTAGAAAATATATGTTATTAATCATTGGAAAACATTTCCATAGCTTATTTTCACATCACTATTATTTTGCAACTATCAGTCCCTAACTGTAACTAGTATGAGAACAATTCTCTAAGTATCAATCCGGAAGGTCGAAACCAACATCAGATCGTCACTTAGAAAACCGTTCAACTTACCCTCTCCAGTCAGTTTCTGAATTTGCTTAACTCTATTTCTTAAATTCTTATCATGAAAACATTTCATTTTCTATGTTTAGAAAACATATCTGACTATATTTGGAAAACGTTTCCAAAACTCATTTACGGATTTCCAATGAACGTTGTATAAAACATCGTTTCGCTTAATCCATTTATCGCTTATTCCTTAACTTTATTCCTAATTTACCTTTTAGATCGAACCACAACTATTCCTTTGTCAATTCTGAAGTCAATCAAGTTGGGGTATAATTACCTCTCAGACCTTAATTGAACAACGTCCTTTACTGTGAAATAGATGAAGCTCGTCACTCACTTTTTCCAATCATCTGTTTACGCAAATTCTCGGATTCAGGTTACGAATCTGCTTCTTATATGAAAACGTTTGATTATAACTATAACGTTATAATTCCTACTTCTACAATATCTAACCTGAATTATAACTTTATCTCCTAACTCGAATAATTAAACGGACACCTAATTTCTTAATCAATAACTAAACCTTGATTTAAAACCCGGAAAGTAAATAGTACTTTCCCGAATTCGCTATAATCGAATTCGACGTATAACTCTCCTTCGAGAAATCTCTATTCGATTAACTCTCCCTTTTTAATAACTTATATTCGATAAACTCTATTTCGATTAACTTCTATCGAATAACTAATATTCGAATAACTCTTCTTGGTTGGCTCTATTTCATTAACTCTTATCAAATAACAAATATTCGATTTTCTCAAATGTGTCAATTCTTATCGAATAACTAACACCCGATTTAACTTAAATGGATTTACTCTTATCGAATAACTTATTCGATTAACTCAACTTGATTTTCTTAACTCGATTATCTCAACTCGGTTTCTTAACTCGATAAATCTTAACTCGATTACTTAACTCGATAACTTAACTTAACCCAAATCGATTAACTCAACTCTAATCGATTAACTTAATTTGATTTACTCCTTCGAATAACTCATTCGAATAACTTAATTGATTAACTCCTTCGAATAACTAATTGGATTAACTTACCTTAGAATAACCAATATTCGATTTACTCTTACGTGTTTAACTCTATTCGAATAAGTAATTCGAATCACTCTAATGTGTTTAACTCTATTCAAATATCTAATTTGAATAACTCATTTCGAATAACTAAATTCGATTAACTCCTTTTTACTTTACTCGAATAACTATATTCGATTAACACCTTCTTTCGAATAACTATATTCGATTTACTCTTCGACTAACCCCTTTTGGATTAACTAACTTCGAATAACTCCTTTGGATTAGCTAACTTCGAATAACTCCTTTGGATTAACTAACTTCGAATAACTCCTTTGGATTAGCTAACTTCGAATAACTCCTTTGGATTACCTAACTTCGAATAACTCCTTTGGATTAACTAACTTCGAATAACTCCTTTGGGTTAACTAACTTCGAATAACTCCTTTGGATTAACTAACTTCGAATAACTCCTTTGGATTAACTAACTTCGAATAACTCCTTTGGATTAACTAACTTCGAATAACTCCTTTGGATTAACTAACTTCGAATAACTCCTTTGGATTAACTAACTTCGAATAACTCCTTTGGATTAACTAACTTCGAATAACTCCTTTGGATTAACTAACTTCGAATAACTCCTTTGGATTAACTAACTTCGAATAACTCCTTGGATTAACTAACTTCGAATAGCTCCTTTGGATTAACTAACTTCGAATAACTCCTTTGGATTAACTAACTTCGAATAACTCCTTTGGATTAGCTAACTTCGAATAACTCCTTTGGATTAACTAACTTCGAATAACTCCTTTGGATTAACTAACTTCGAATACCTCCTTGGATTAACTAACTTCGAATAACTCCTTTGGATTAACTAACTTCGAATAACTCCTTTGGATTAACTAACTTCGAATAACTCCTTTGGATTAACTAACTTCGAATAACTCCTTTGGATTAACTAACTTCGAATAACTCCTTTGGATTAACTAACTTCGAATAACTCCTTTGGATTATATCGTGTTATACTTGTGTGCGAAACACGTGTTTAAATCTATCCTTGTATAATTCTATTTATTTTCCGAACAAGTGTTCCTTTATTTATTCCCCAAATAAATATTCCTTTATTCCATTTATTTATAATCTAAATAAATGTTCCTTTATTTATTTCCTAAAATAAATATTCCAATTCATTTATTTTCTAAATAAATGTTTCTATTTTCATTTATTTATTTTCAAATTAAATAAATGTTTTCCTTTTATAAAATCCTATCGATTTTATAAATAAGATTCATTTTCAATATAAACATTGAAAATCCCTTTATCAACATTTCGGTATGTTATGGTATTCAATCATATCAAATCACGATATTCAATATCGTCCAAGCACATATAATCGCCCACAGATTTTATATCACATCATATAACAATATATGGAAAACAATAAAATAACTGTTGAGGAATCCAGTCGGATTCCTCCAACCTGTTTCCCTGCATCACAGATGTTAGACAATATAGATAACATCACTTTCAGTTCCATATGATATATTCTGTTAAACAGAATCAATATAGAAACTTAACTAACTGACTAGCAGTTCAATCAACCAATCAACACACAGTCAAACAGACAATTTTAACAGTTCTAACAATGCAACATGAAATTATAAACTGTTCAGAGTTAGTGAGTTTTACTCACATTTGCAGTTCATCGTTAAAGAACGATAAACTGTTGTTTGATCTGGATCAAACAGTTTAATTCGCCGTAAATTCAGACGAGCTCCACTCTTCTCCCAGTCAGCTTCGTTGTGATGCTCTCGTCCATACGAATTCAACGCATCTGACCGTTCACGATTTCGATTCCATATGAACAAATACCAACGGCCCATCACCCATTTTAGTACCATACTCGATCCCTTTTATTGGCTTTCTTTCCCAAATTAAATTCTGTGCTTCCAGTAATACACCAAATCATTTCGATCTTCAATCCTCCACAATACCACATAATTACCCCTTAATTCATCATTAGCCGTTAAACCTCCATCGTCACCAATATTTGCACAGCCTCCGGTGAATTACTGGCCACCGCACCACTCCACTCCGAGCCGCCTCCGACCCTGCTACCACCACTGACCGATGCTACCCAGTCCGGTGTCCCCCCCACAGTTCAAGCCCTCGATTTCAACTCGAACTCGAAAATAAGAACTACACAGAACCATCGTTGATTCAACCACCTAAAGTGCCTCCGCCAGTTCACCGGAGCACCACCAGTCCTTACCGCAACAACCACCTACTCCTCCGCTCCACATCCGGCCATCATTAAACCCTCCGACGCCCTGATGCTCCCAAGATCGCCAACCCTAGGTTCGGTGAACTCCATTCACGAGCCAGAAATTTACATCGAACTCAACAAAACCGATATGGGAAAGAAGGAAATCACTCAGGGAATCGAAGTATATAGGATTTAGGATTTTTAGGAATTTATTTGTATATTCTTTGATTTTTTTGTTTGTGGGAAATTCCACTGTAAACACCAGTTGCGGTCATATATAGTTGTAGTGGTGGTTGGTTTCATTCGCGTCTGAGAATCCATGAAGTGTGGCATTTGTTTTGACCAGAAAAATTAGTAGGATATAATATCTATTTTATTTTATTTATTTTTACTCGACCATTTGCTTTCTAAAAATCACCATGATTACATATGATACCTAAAAATCACCAAACTGGACATACACCTTCAGCTTGACATTACGGTCCCAACGAAACTGGTTTCGTCGAATTCCGACTCCGTATGCTCACACAGCGTATTTTTAACTGACGAAATACTAATTGTTTTTCACTCTAAAAATCCGTACGGCCACACAGTGACTCTAAAAATCACGAAACTTGACATCTAGCAACTATTTGATATTGCGGATCCAACAAAACTGGTTTCGTCGAATTTCGACTTCGTTTGCAAAAGTGGCTATTTTTAAAGCTCTAAAATAGCCTATTTAAATATATAAATATATTTAAATATAATTAAATTAAATATTTAAAATTAAATATTATCATCTATATTCAATGAGGAATATCATACAGCTCCAGGGTAATTATATACTCGCTATTCCGAGTCCAGATTGATTCGATATTCAATTTACATTAAAAAATCCTTTTATAACGTATATAAAACGTTACGAATTATAAAGGAATTTCACAGCGACTTTTTCTGAAATTTGATTTGGACATATCTCAATATCTACACGACGAAATCCCGATTTTTCTCTTCCACTAGAAAGATATACTCCACCAGCTCCACACATTTCTTGTTTCACAGAAATCCGGCTTAAAACGAATCCTGTACATTCAGTTGAAGTTCGAATCGCCAAATTGCGAACTGTCGCGACGTTTCAAGTTCGTTTTAATTATAATTATAAATTATAAGTTCGAACGTTGTACTTTAAGTTATCGATATTGCCAAATCGATATATAAAATCATTAAATAAATTAATTATTCGACAGCTAACAAAACGCGCCATTACATTAGGCATGTAAGTTTAGGCTAAATTTATGATTAGGCAAGATATGTAAATAGAGTTTTAGAAATATATAATCTGTTGAATTGCCTAATCTGCTAAATCTATTATCTGCTAAATCTATTGAATTGCCTATTCTGCTAAATCTGTTATTTGCTAAATCTGTTGAATTGCCTAATCTGCTAAATCTGTTATCTGCTAAATCTGTTGAATTGCCTAATCTGCTAAATCTGTTGAATTGCCTAATATGCTAAATCTGTTGAATCGCCTAATCTGCTAGATCTGTTATCTGTTGAATTGCCTAATCTATTGAAAGATAAATAATTGTAATTTGGGTATGAAAATCCGTAGGCTCGATCTAAGATTTAGTAAAACATGGAAATTTGATTAATCTGCTGTAACCTGTAAAGAAGTTTAATCTGTTAAATGGACATAATTAGTCTGATATTTTCTGTAATGGAATAAATTGGCTATGACACGAGGTTAGACTTTGCTTGCCGTAGAAGCCTGCCCGGAACCAACCGGCTTAACCAGCAACCGCAAACTGTCAGTCTAATGTGAGAGGTCGTAGGCATAACTAAAATATGCTTCGACACAAGGTTAGGTCTGGCTTGTGGCAGAAGTCCGCCCGGAACCGCCGGCTCATCCAGCGGCCACAAGCTACCGACCTAATGTGAGAGGTCTATGCATTAATATTTAATTAATGCAAATTTAAGAGAAATGTGGTGTCTAATAACGTGTTGGGTGGATAGGGTTAAACCAACTGGACTGATGAATCTAATGAGCCCGTTTCGTGAATCTGTAGGCCCAATACAAAGTTAGACAATCTGTAAGCCTGATAAATCCATACATATGATCTATTAATCTGAAAACTTGTTGACTTGATTGTCTGATCTGTGAACTAGTAATTTGAACTCTGTATGAAACTTGTAAACAAATAATCTGAAATCTGCTAGTTTGGGGACACAAGGTTAGGAGGGGAAAATACTTGTGTCATCTGTTGTTTGGGACCCATATTAGTCAGTAACCCTTTCTGGTATCAAAACTTTGACCCCACACTATGTAGGGCTCCAGGCAAGCTTACTGAACTAATTATAAGCTGTTCATTCTGATAATGGCGAGGGGTGTTGATGACGCGTTCCAACCGGGTCATGTGCGTGCATGGATCCAGTCTGCTCTGAGGATGTAAGACACCGTGAAATATGTAAATAGGTCTGTGCCAATAGGTTGCCACTTTAGGGAGTTATGCACCCTACTGTGGGGCCGACACAGGGTATTTATGTATTAGGGAGCCGATCGCTTGGGGGTAGGACTTAGGGTACACTTAGTTCTGTCTGTTCTGTGGGTACCGTCTGTTTCTGTTGGGTGGTAACACCTATCTATTTCTACGTGGTACCGTCTGTTTGGGTGGTAAAGGCCCATTACTAGTGTATACCTAATTCTAACATTCTATTTCCGTATGGATTATTCTATTTCTGTCTCTGATTCCGTTTTCGATTCTGTTTCTGTACCTTCTATCTGTTGGTGGTGGTAAAGGCCCATTAGTTGGGTGGTAAAGGCCCATTATTAGTATTCTGCTTCTGTACCTTCTGTCTGTTCGGGTGGTAAAGGCCCATTACTAGCATTTTGTTTCTGTTTCTGTTTAGACATTAGGGTAACACCTAATCCTGTTATACTAGTATTAGTGCAGAGAAGTGAAAAGCTTAGCTTAGCCTATATCATTCCATTTCTTCTGTTAACCTGTTATTCCTGTTACGGTTATCTCTCATCCAGTTTTATTTACATGTCATGATACTATTATCTTTTTATATGCTAAAAGTCACTGGACTCACGGGACTTATGTCTGACCTAGTTTGTTTCGCCTCTTTTCTTTCGGTCCCCCCCCAGGTTTTCAGGGTGGAAACATAGGAGCTTGATTTAGATTATCTCCGCTTGAAGTGTTTGAAGTATTGCTTGGCTTTGGCTCTATCTTTCCATAGCAGTTTATATTGGGGATTATGGTTTTAAAACTATGCATTCTGAAGGCTTTTGTACAAGACCGATATTTATGTATTTGAATTCCGATACTGTGATTTTGAAAGATGTAACCAAACTTGTTTTTGTTTCTATTGTAATAAAGTTATAAATTTTTCAAGTTCTACTTTATCTGTCTTGTAAATTTCTGTTCTGTCTACTAAAAATGCTCCACCAAAGTTAAGGCATTCCCTTTGCGAGTGACCTTAACGGAGGTAGGGTGTTACATCTTCTGTTTGCGTTCGGTTTTGTCGTGTTCTCATTACAATCCAGGCTTTCCTTTACGGGGAAGTTTGGGTCGTTACACTGAGGGTCCTGGTTGCTCCATACTCTTATAAATAAGACCGTAGACCTAACCCTAACACTCATAATTTCCGGCTACGCTGTAGCTTTGCCATCACCCTCTCTCTCTTTCTTCTCAATTCTATTCTGAAAATTAAAATATTAGCCTAGGTAAATTATGAATTCAGATCTGGAAGAGGGAATCATTGTTAATAAAAAGATTATTGAATCATGAAAGCAAGGTAAACTTCTAATACCAATCTATTTAAATTATTTCTCTTTCCCTTCTCTTTTCATGAAAATAATGAATCCATGGTCATTAGGTTTCAAATCAAAATAAAAGGGAAAAACCATGGTAGGATAGATTTGGATCTGATCCAAGATTTGGAAGGCTTTTAGGTGAGTGGGTTTAAAATATATACTTTTTGAATAATAGTATATTTATCGTTTTCCATACCCCATTAACATACACAATGAACATATTGGAAGATTTAATTTGATGAAATGAATTACTGCGTTAGAATGGATAATCTGTTCAATTAGTTAACATGTTGGAATGTATATGAATACTGTTGTAAAGATCTATTTTATGAACTTGACAATTGGGATAATTGGGATTTTGGGTAAATGATACACTATTGGAGAATTACACTTTATTTTAAATAAAGTTAATTACATGTAGAAAGACATGCGACACTATTGGATTTAGGGCATAATTTGTAATGGGATTTTGGAACATAATATATAATATGTTTTGAGACTTTAATTTGGGGGCGCAATTTGATATGAACATAAATGATTGAATGAAGATGAATATGCCTAGGATTACAATTAGAAATTGTAACTGCACTTATGGCACAAGGTTAGGTTGCATTAGTGGTGGAAGTCTGCCCGGGCCCGACCGGCATATCCAGCAGCCACTAATGTTGAACCTAATGTGTGAGCCTAAGTGCATAATTTAAAAACATGTAATGGTGCTAAGACACGAGGTTAAGTCAACTTATGGTAGAAGTCAGCCCGGACCCGCCTGGCAAATCCAATGTCCACAAGTGTAGGCTTAATGTGAGAGGTGTAGTGCTTACATATATATATATATAAATATATATATATATATATATAACATGATATAAATAAATGGAAATGATGGTAATTAAATGTCTAACTCAGAAAATAAGAAAGGAAGCGATGTAATGAACTGAGTTAGTGTGATGTGAAGGAAAAGTGAAGTATTTCCCTAAATGACCTTTTTCTGAGAACATGGTTGCAAGTAAGCCACAATAAATAAAGTAAGAAAAGTAAAGAAATTACTTGCTACCAGGGATTTAGATGGGAATACATTATGAAAATAAATCACTGATTTCTTCTATCAAACTGGTAAGGTGCATGAAGTATTTTCCATAAATATAATAAGGAATATATATATATATATATATTACAGTGAATGAGGAATAATGGTTTACAACAGTAAAAGAAAATGGTCAAAAAGGGGAATGATAATCACCTATTATAAATACATAACATTAATGAAAATGTTATATAATAGGTAGACTTGTCCTAGAATAAGTGGGGATTATAACTTCGGTTATAATAAACTAATAGGGAAATTGGATAACTGGTGAAATGAGTTAAGGGACACTTAATTGTAAACTAAGTAATTAGTAAATGGGGAAAGCCGGAACCCAGTCGAGAAAAGGTGGGAAAATATATAAAATATAAGAAGTTATATTTAATTATAAATTAAGTAATATGTAAGCTTGGTAGTCTGAAACCCGTTGATAAGAATGTTTAGGCTTGTCCAAGGGACAAGAGGAAATTATAACATAGGTTATAATAAATGGGTAGAGAAACTTATTAATGGGCCTTAGTTAATAAAACTAAGTTAATTAGTAAACAGCGATAAGTTGTATTGACAATGTAAAATGGAATTATGATTAAATGAGAAAGGATGAGGAAAACTTATGAAATGAAATAAGTTGTATTTAACCATAAATGGTAAGCGACATGTTAATTAGAAAACATGTGAATTGGGATATACTTAATTACATATTAAGTAAAACATGTTATTGTAATGATGAAATCAAATAAGAATATAAAAGAGATTGTGAATTACAGACCTTGGGCCACAATCTAGAGAATAACATGTTGTGGGCTTATTAATAAACTTAAATGGATTAAGTTGTATGATTGAAATTAATAAGCAAGAGAAACTTGGTAATTTGAATAAGAATTCAATATGAATGGGAATAACCAAGTAATCTGGAAACCTGATGAGGTGAGACAAGCGCGTAAAAGAATATTTAAACATAGGGTCCAACAACATACTAAAGTAAGGCGCTTAGACCAGTCCGTACGGTTGAGGGTGAATAACCTAACGGGGTAAATCATCGAGGTGTTATAAGGCACGAAGGGAGCACACATTCATCTAATTGTTCTATCGACTCCAAAGGACTGGAAGGGGAAGCATGCGACTTCCTGAGGTATGTAAGGTGCTCCTAGTAGTCCTCTGTGCAGTGATAGATGCCTTAGGCTGTGCTCGTAGAGGTTGGGTCTGCACGTAACTACTAGGTGGGTGGCCCTTGACTACAGATGTAGCTATGCAGCTAGAATGCTATGACGCGGTGACACCAGTTTGCTTCCGCGGTTGTCTTACAGGGAGGCGGAGGGTCACAGCCAACAAGGATAGTAGATCGTCGGATACATTTCATCGACAGCCAGTGGGATGCGAAAAGACTAGAGCTAAACCGAAGATACCATTCACTCTTCATTATCGGGGATAAGGGGTTGAGGAGAGACGCCGCATGGATGTTTAGATTGTTTGCATAGGGGCGGCCGCTTAGCTCTTGTAGTCATTACTAGTTGAGGGAGGGATCGAGGTGGGGCCGTAGCCACCATAAAAACAGACCCCAGGTTTATCTGTATATAGAGCTCTTTAAAGACGGACCTGTACAGATATGGAAAAGCTCCCGACCGAGTACCGTGTTTCTTGTATCGCCCTGCTATGGAACTCAGTGTACATTAGAGGACATGCAATTGACGCATCGAGCTACAATTGACATTATGTATGAGGGACAATCTAGATACAAGCATATCTACTCTGGGTGGTGTATCGTAGACTTGAGGGCTTTACTCCAGTATGAGATCTGATTCGATCGAGGGTGGCAGTCCGTACGCATACATAGCGTAGTGATGGCATATATATGTTGATCGTAACATTGTTATATAGAGATCCGTACGTCACTCCGGCATAGGATGAGGGACTGCGAGCATTTCGATGGCATTACAGTGGAGACCGTGCGAGTGGGGTACCATGGGGTGTACCTCGATATTGGGGATAGATACACATATACTGTATTAAGTTAATCCACTAGGAAGTAAATGGGTACGACATGTGTGTAAGCCTTGAGTGCTGTTAACCCAAGTAACTTAAGAAATAAGAAAATATGATTGAATGGTATATGTAGGATTATCCAAAGTGTATAGTTTATATCTAGTCACCAGAACTTGTGTTCTGACTCCCTCCTCATAACATACTCGCAGGTTAGATTTGTGGCAGGGACATGATAGCCTTGGATACTAGTTAGGCAGTATTATTAATACGGTAAGGCTATATTTTGATTATATCACATTTTATCCATCCGCTGTGATATATTATGAGATTTGACATATTTTATGTCTCTGTCATTTCTGCAGGATACCAGAGCAAACCAATCCGAGTTTCGATATATTGGAATTTAAAAAAAAAATCGGTCTGTCGAAATTCAGGTTGTCACATCTGGTATCAGAGCTTAGGTTTAGGATTCCTATATAAATAGTGAGTGAACGTATTTGTATTTTTAAAAAAATGTAAATATATATATTATATATACCTAGATCCATAGAGAAACCCACTAAATAGAAAGGGCGTAATATGATAAGAAATGGGTTGTTGTTTTGTACACTAAAGGAACGAATATGGAAATTCGAGACCCTTAGGTAAATTGGGTAGAGAGTGAACAATATATTTTGTATGGAAGAAAAGTGAATCCCATATGATTATCTTTCGGGTTAGTGGGCTTGTAAACCTTATAAATTGGAAAAGGTTGAAAAGAGAAAAATGGATTAGGAATATATATAGTTGAGAGAATTGACCTTGAGGAGTGTCTAGGAAAGCCTAGAAAAATTGGAAACCCACTTTGAGTCCAACCCCATTAACTTTTAAGAACTTGAAATTATAAAAGTTTTGGGAAAAAGGTTTTATGGTGTTTTAATCTTAAAAGTTATAGTTTTAGAATATGTAAAGAAGTACATATTGAGTTTTAAAGTAAAATGGGGTATAATTTGCAAATAGTGATTTCTTGCGAAAATTTTGTCTAAAGTAAAATTCTCTCAATAAAAAGGTGCATACTATAGAGCATGTATAGCTCGCTAGTTTTTCTTATTACATTTCATACAAAAAAATTTAATTAAGAAAGATTTGAAATTTCTATTCTTATGATAACCCTTTTTGATAAATTATTTTAACAAGATAATTTTGTTGGGTGGACAAAATAAGTTTTAGAAAATAAGAATAGAGTGGATGTTGGCACCTTGTACTAAGAGACTAAACCGACCTTATAGGTAAGAACAAGTCATAAACCCGATCGAGAAAATAGTTGTCCGTAGCTACTCCAGTTTTGTGATTTGAGAAAAATATTTATTTACATTTTTTTAAGATGACATGTTTTTATGGTTTGGCAAAAGAATTTTTTCATGAGGAAAATAAAGTTTTAACACTTTTAATTTTTGGAAGGAAATTTAAATGAGAAAGGGCCAAACTGTGTTTTAAAAGTATAGGGTGGGTAAGGATTAGTGCCTAAGGAAGACGGGAAAAGTTTTGAGGCTATGAAGCAGATAGCGAGAATTATCTTGGAATAATAATGAGTTCCCGTAGAATGCATAAGCATTGAAAAGCCTAGGGTGTTTCTTGAAATAATTGTTGATACATAGCTAGAGTTAGTAGTGACTACTAGATAGTAAAAAGCAAGTAAGTGTTTAGATCCTGTTGCTAATTTCCATGTCAAGGGTAAAACCCGTTACTACATTTCGGTTGGGATCATTCCATTATATTGTTATTGCTGGGGAGTTAGGGTAACACCCAAACTTGTCGTGGATCCCATGGTTTGGACTTTGCTTGTAATGTCCCGTATTTTTACGATATAATAATTAATTAATTTAATTATTTAAATAATGATTTAGAGATTTAAATGGTCGTTTAATTAAATAATGTTGAATCTTTAATTAATATAAATAATAGAATAATATATTTAATTCTGAAATAGACGGAAATAGTGGAATTCGCAATATTGTGTGAATTGGACAATTCAAAATATATAACTCAATTAAAATTTGATTTACAATAATGAATATATTTAATTAACGATGATTGAACGTATAAATAATATTATAATTATAATCGAGCTCGAAATGGTGCAGCAGTTCGTAATTTGGCAATTTGAACTTTAAACGAATATACAAAATCCGTTTTAAGCTGGATTTCCATGAAACAAGAAACATTCAGAGCTGGTGAAGTATATTTTTCTAATGGAAGAGAAAAATCGAGATTTCATTGTGTAGATTTTGAGTTATGTCCAAATTAAAATTTCAAAAGATTGCTATGGAATTCCTTTATAATTTATAACTATTTATTTATATTATAAATGGATTTCCAATATAAATTGAATATCTATTCAACCAGGATTTGAATATCGAGTTATAAATCCAATTGGAGCTGTATGGTATTATAGTGTGAATATATCCGATAATATTTATTATTACATATGTTTAATTTAATTGTTTTTAAATATATTTATGTTTAAATTAGTTTATTTAGAGCTTTAAAAATAGCCATTTTTGCAAACGATCTCCGTTTTCAACGAAACTAATTTTGTTTGATCCAGAATATTAAATTATTGTTACATTTCAATTTTCGTGATTTTTGGAGTCAGTATGTGGCCGTGTCGAATTTTAATGTGAAAAACAGTCGATACGCTGTGTGAGCAAACGGAGTCGGAGTTCGACGAAACAAGTTTTGTTGGGTCCGTAATGTCGAACTGTAGTTGTATGTCAATTTTCATGATTTTTGGATATCGTGTGTGATCATACGGATTTTTAGAAGACAAATAGAAGCACCGGTTAATTATAATTAATATAATAATCATTATAAAAATATTAAAAAAATCCTATAAATACCCTTACCTTCCTCCTAAACCTAATTTCTATCTTTGTTTGGTCAATGTAAAAATAAACCGCCATCAATATTCATCCTCAAAACAAATATCGCAAGTTCTAAATTCTTAAACAAATGGAATAAATTCCTAAAAATCACCAAAGCGTTGTATTCGGATTCCTATAATCAAACTCTTCAATTTCATATGTATTACATTGAGCTCGATACATTTTCTAGGTCACGGTTTTCTTCCATCGAACCTAGGGCTTGAGATTCTTGGAGTTCGAGCATTCGATTGGGATATTGGGTACTGGATTCGTGATCGTAGCATAAAATATTGTGTGTATGCTAAATTTTGGGAAATTCTGAACCAATAAATGTCAATGTCTTCTGTTGAGGTGCGTGCGTTCATCGGAAATATGGTGAGGGGTGCGAGCTCTGAGAATGGGGGATGGAGATGAAGTGCTTGGAAAAAGGAGTTCTTAGGTGGTGTTCTTGTGGAGTTCAGTGGTTCATGGAGGGAGTTCGGTGGAGATGAAGTGGCGGTAATGGCTTGAGTTCATACGGGTTAGAGAACATCTGGAGTTGGATGAAGGAGATGAATACTATTCATTTGGAGGCGGGTCTGATAATGGGTGGGCTGATATGTTAAGTGGTAAAGGCCCATGTAACTAATTTAAAACTTAAGTTTAATTAAAATTGTATATTAACTTGTTAAAGCGATAACTTCGTCATACATTATCAAAATTTCGAACGGTCAGATCCGTTGGGATCTTATGGACGGGAGCTTCACAATGGAACTGACTGGGAGTGAAATGGGAGCTCGTTACAATTTAATTGTCGAAATCAAATCAACGACAATTATTCGTTATTTAATGATAACCGTCCAATGTGAGTAAAACTCACTAGCTTTATCAGTTTATATTTTTGTAAAGATAATCTAGTGATGATAAATGTTGATTGACTGTTGTATGATGATTGTTTGGTTGAATTGCTTATGTATTGGTTGAAATTATAGATAACGATATATATATATATAAATCGTTAATCAAACATTGATTCAGTTTATCAGAATATTTCATATTGAAATGAAATCGATGTTATTTATATTGTTTAACTTCTGTGGATGCAGGGAAACATGTCGGTGGATTTCAACTGGACTCCTTAACATTTATTTTACTGTTTTTCATATATGGTGATATATGATGTGATATATAATCTGTTGTTGATGATGTGGGTTAGAATGATATTGATCATTGTTATTTTGTATTTTAAATACCATAAGAAATACTGGAATATAAAAAGAGAATTTTCAATGTTATATTGAAAAAAAAAACATAAAATCAAAGGATTTTATAAAAAGAATTATTTTATAAATAAATAGAAGTATCAAAAGGGGATTATTTGATAAATAAATAGAATTATCTAAAGGGATTTATTTGATAAATAAATAAATTATAAAAGGAAATACTTGAAAAAAATGAATATAATTGTATAAAAAGAGAATTCTACACTAGGAAGGTTTAGACCCGTGCTTCGCACACGGGTATAACATGAATTTAAAGTGAATATTTAATAGAAATCTGTTTTAACGGATAAAGTAAGAAGATACATTTATAAATAATGTTATTTTTAAATTAAGTAAAATATTTATCATTGGATAAATTGTATATATAAAATCTAAATTTATATAGAGAAGTAAAATCGGCTTCAACACCGATATTTGAAATGGAATTTGAACTTGGTATTTAAAAAGGGAATTTGAATGAGATTTAAGTGTTGGAAATATAAAGGAGATTTATGTGAATAATTGTTCAAATAAAAATATAAATAGAATTTGGGTTTGAGATATTGTTTTTAAATACGGAATCAAACTGTTTTGATTATATAAAGAAATATTATTCACATTCTATGTCAAAAATAGATTAAAGTAAATATTTTGCAAATAAAATATTATAAAGGAATTTCGGGTTTTGAATTAGGAATTAAAATGGAGTTGAAGGAATTAGAAACTAACTGGAAATTAGTTGAGTTGAACATCTGTATGTGTATTGATTTGATGTTGGTTTCGGCCTTCGGGGTTAATACGTAGGGGCTTGTTCTCTTACTAGTTTACAGTTAGAGACTGATATATGTGAGAAGATAGTGATGCGTGAATCAGAAATGGAAACGTTATCCAAAGTTAATAACGTATATTTTCTAAAATTAGAAAATAAGGATTTGATGAATATGTGGAAACGAGAAATGGGGAAATGAATAAATGTTGATTGATGATTGATCGATAGAATTTCCATCTAGAAATAATATCGTTGTTTGTACACATGTATTTCTTTGATAGTTAAATCACTGACTATCAAAGATTTTAACCATTTCCGTTGTCAATACGGAGAGACCGGGATCAGATATATTATCTGAAAACCACTCCGTATGGCATTAGCGTTGCGAATCAAATATGATGAAGATAATTGAAGACGGAGTTAAGCAAGGGCTGTCCTGTTTACATAATAGTGCCTTCAGTCTGTTAAGTCCCAGGACGACCTGTATGGAAGAATGTCTGACAGAGTATATTTAATAGATCGCGCAAGTTGATCTCTTCAAACGTATTTACGTTTGGTGGCGGAGGAATTCGTTTCTCTTAGCTGTTTACCCGTGGTATTTTTGGAGAAATCATTTTGTGATTTGGCGGGTATGACGATGTGACATTCAAAGTGAATGAAGATGTGGTTTGTAAAGGATACGTTATGGCCTCTAGCCTCACCACTAGGAAATGGTATAAAATCGGGTAGCTCGCATGGCTAAGTGGTTAGCTACCAATTAGGGTGTATTGCCACTTGATCTAGAGTTTCATTTAAATCTATAATCTATTTCGATGTTGTCCCTTTCGGGAAACGGTTGCTAATCCCAACCATTGGTATAATACATTCGGTACACTCAAGTGAAATGAGTGATCGGTCATGTTTAGCCTGGGTTACAAGATGTTCTTGTTGAACCCGGTGTATTTCCCTCTAGAGATACACTGTCGGAAGGTGGTACCATACCTTGCCAGTTGGAATTCATTAACCAATAAGCGCCTGTGGTTTTTGATTATATATTATATTTGTGGAGCGTAAGATGAAAGCGTTCTACTGGATGATTTTTAGTTGTGATTGATAGACGTACTATAATATCAAAGAGTTTTGATATAAAGATTATCGTTTCTTTCAAAAGGATTTTGAAAGTCAAATCAAGTGTTTTGGATTCTCATAAGGAAAAAACCCATTCCGTTATACGGCGTGGTCCTATGAGATATCGTTTATTTTCTCAAATTGTTTTAAATTGTTTACTCATACCAGTCCCATGACTGACCCGGAGTTTATTTTGTTTTGTTTTACCTTAAGCTCTTGGGTGCCCAAATTTGTATGGGCAGTCAAGTAGTCAGGTTTTTCAGATATACTTGGAGAGCTTGGAGCAGGAGGCTTCAGGATTATATAGCTATTGTAATTTCCGCTATGTTGTAAGTGTTATACTCTGATAATGTTACTGTATACATATACTGATATTATTTCAAAGTTATGTATCTATTATATATTGTTCATTCCGCTGTGAGATTCGTGTTTACTCTGATGTAGTATGTTCTTCTTCTTCTTCTATTCTAAGTTTCTATCTTATCTATTCTCACCCTCTAATTTCTTTCATGGACTATCAGGTGTTTTCGGTTCTTGTATGTTCGACATGGTGTTTTATGCCGATATCCAAGGTCCCAAATTCCCCGGGTCGTTATAGTGGTATCAGAGCTAAAGGTTAAGTAATACCTTGGCTCTGTGGTGTGACTCAGCAGAGATGGGGTTAGTAATACCCTAGATTGAGTTTGTGTGACGGCAAGGAATCTCGCTCGGTCCGAACCAGTCGCTAAACCGATCCAGGCCGTTCGAAAACGCCCTATCGTTTGAGAACACGACAAAATAGAACGCATACAGAAGAACATTTCATTGTATATTACAACAATGCATCAGATTACAAGAATATACAGAGTAACAATGAATATTACACAGAAATATCAGAGATTTAAATTACATTTAAATACATCGCAGCGGAAAATAATACAATACACAACTAGAAGGAGATATACGGATACAAAACTTTCCGGATATCGTTCCAGCTGTAAACCAGGATCCTGTGAATATAAATCTGCAAAACCAAAACTACTAGCTGCCCGTGTCGAAATAGGGGCACCCAGAGTTTAGGTTAAAACAATAAACTCCAGGTCAGTCATGTGACTGGTGTGAGAACTAAAACAGTTATTAATCTTTATTTTAAATCATTAGGTAAATCAAGGGACCACGCCGTATAACACGGAACGGGTTTCCTCCCAAGAATACCAGTGCATAAAACAAACAGCGCAATGCTAAATAAAGAAAAATGAAGCTGTTATAAGACCCAGGTCCCATCACACAATGCAACGCAGCCGAGGATAGGGTTTTCCCTTATAACAGCCAAAGAATGCTTGATACGTTTAAAACAAATCATTTGATACTATAGTCAGTGCATAGTGTATAAACAACTTCAAATCATAAGTATCAATCATAGGCGGCATGAGCGCCCCATCCCACTATGTCGCCATATATAGGATTACAACTAAAACCGCAAATGTCACGTATTTGGAAATTGGATTTCCTTCTATGAACCGAGGCAAAAGATAGTCCTCAACCGATTCGAGACTGTCTAGCCCGAGTCTCAGGCACAGCCGCAACCGTACCTTGGATCCTCAGGGCCGGTCCACCGATGTGGATTATAATGCCTGAACAATGCGTTTCTCCGCCCTTTGGGGCGTAAATGAGCCAACGAATGACTCCATCGGTTCGAGAACGACCGATCAATCCGAGGCGCCTCGCAACAGCAACAACCACATAAGTCAAACTCGTCAGGGCGTGTAAAACCACTGACGCCACTTCTAGCTAGAAAGAAAACGCATGTCCCCCCTGACGTCCGTCTCCCGTTTTTGGTTCATACCGGGTGTGAAACTCACGAAGTAAACGTTACACAAAGCTACGCCACAAAGGCCGTGCTTCGATCATCACCACAAGACTTTGCTTTTCAACAGAAGCCTCGATCAATTGCCACTTAGGCATGCCACACAGGCAATTCACTCCATGCGTTTGATATCCATCAATATATAACCCCTGAGCTCGTACGTCTCAGAGAAGGGCGTTAAGCAAGAGAATAAATTCTCCGCCGCCAAACAGATATATATTTAATAGAGATCAATCACACAGACTAAAATCCAATGTCAGACACACAGTCCATTTACAAGTCCGTTCTGGGTCTGAACGAAACCGGAGGCACCTAGTACCTCGCATATCCATCGATCTCCAAGTACGTCTGGACGATCACCAACTGTTTCCATCTTCTTGGGTGTACAGCCCAATCAAGATCATCAGTTATCACCCAAACGACGTGAAGACCTCCGGTCTTCGACCATCGTCTTCATCTTCGACTTATCGTCGTATCAGTTATTCAGAATGGGATAAACCCGGTCTTTCCGAATAACTCGCGTATATATTATAAAAGTGTTACACAAACACAACATACGCCTCATTCCAATTCGTTAGTCACTAACCGTAAATTAATCAAGAGAATAATTCCCCAAACATTAACCCCGAAGGCCGAAACCAACATCAGATCAATATCCAGAAAACCATTCTGCTTGGCTAACCGACAGTTAGTTTCTAAATTTCACGTTCATAGGGAAAGGTTCCCATAAATTTTATCAAAGATAAATTCCTTGAATTTATTCTTTATTCTATTTTTGAATCTCAATTCAAACTAGTCGGGATTAGCGAACCTTACCGAAGTAATCATTTATTTTAATTTCCCAATCCCAACCTATTCATCCCATGAAGTAAAACTGGCAATACTTCATATCTAACACCACGGTGTTATCGGTAAATTCAATTACCATTTCGCGTTCAAATCTAATTAAAGATTTAACTAACGCCTGGAGCAAAACTGGTGATACTCCATTTCGATTATTTCAATCTAATTAAAGATTCATTAAAACTCCACTTAGTTTTAATCGTTAACTGGGTTAAAGAATCAGTGTCATTTAAAACACGGTTCACGATAAACCCAAAGTCACATTCATTAATTATCGGGTTAAAGAACGAGTGTTATTTAAAACACTGTTCACGATAAACCCAAAAATCAATATCAATTCAATTCCAATTAAATATTATTTAATTGGTACACTTCATTAAATCTAAATAAAAAGATTTAATCTTTTCTCAACTGGGTTCAAGAACAGTGTTAGTGAAGACACCATTCACGACAAACCCAAATCACATTCGATATTCAATACAAGGCTCTGAATAGAAAATATATCGGCCTATATTCAATATCAAATTCTACGATTAACAAATGTCGTATTGGAAATAACGATATAAATATATCTTTCAAATTTCCATAACAACACCTATATAATCACGAATTCCAACATCGAAATATTCCGAAGACAATTTCGATTCAAATCCACTCCCATGCAATCATTGGATATTTTGGTTATTTTCAAAACCCTTTTCAAATTCAATTTATTTACTTATAAATAAATAGAATTATATTTCTAGTTCAAAACTAGTTCATTTCGATAAAAATCTATTTTTATCTTTTCAAATATGGAGTTTTTCATCCCAATCCTTTCTAAACCATTTCTTATGATTTTACACAAATTATTGCTATTTTTAATAATTTTATCAAGGCCCGTACAGTCGATTTCCATCAACGGCCATCGAACTGCACTTACAGCGACCTTTTTCGAATTTGATTTGGACGTATCTCCAAATCCAACCGTTAGATTTCTAATTTCTAATATTCTTTAGAAAGCTCTTTTCGATACGAACCCAACGGTTCCGGTTTTAGGAGAATCCGACGGTCGGATCTCCCGTAATGTCCGTTTGAAATAAATGGTCGAAATTCACGAACTGCCGCGGCGCGGCGCGTTCCATTCAGGCCATTATATTATATATATAATATATATAATATATATTTCGTCGATTTCTATTTAAAACGAATTATATAAATAGTTTTAAATTCGTTTCAAAAGCAATTTCAACTTCCTTTTCAATTCAAATCAAAATTGAATTCTTCTTTAAAAATTCGTTTTAAAATTCATTTCTATTCAATTCAAATTTCAATTCAATTTGAATTCATTTCAATTCGCTTTCAATTCTATTTGAATTCGTTTTCAATTCAATTCATTTCGAAATCGTTTTCAATTCAATTCATTTCGAAATCGTTTTCAATTCAATTCATTTCGAAATCGTTTTTAATTCAATTCATTTCGAAATCGTTTTCAATTCAATTCATTTCGAAATCGTTTTCAATTCAATTCATTTCGAAATCGTTTTTAATTCAATTCATTTCGAAATCGTTTTTAATTCAATTCATTTCGAAATCGTTTTTAATTCAATTCATTTCGAAATCGTTTTTAATTCAATTCATTTCGAAATCGTTTTCAATTCAATTCATTTCGAAATGAATAAAATCGATATAAATATCGTTCACGTCAAAATGGCGTCAATCTAATCAACACGGCTTCATAAATTTCTATTTTCAAATATTCTATTTCAAATATTTCTTTTTCAAAATAGTTGTTATTATCAAAATATTTCGTTCAACACATGACCAATCTCAATGAATGAGTACTGTCAACACATGAACTTTTATTTCGATAAAGATGTAAATTTTAATATTAAAATATTTCGTTCAACACATGACCAATCTCAATGAATGAGTACTGTCAACACATGAACTTTTATTTTATAATATTCTTTATTTTTCAAATTGGAATGAGACCCAATCAATTACCATATAAGGTTAATTATATGGATTTTCATACAACACATGTATATCATAGCATTGAAAAATAATCAACCATCAACCAAAGTGCACTACACTGTATAAGCATCAAATATAGATATTCAACGCTTATAACAGCCTGTCAATCAATCGATCGACATATTTAATCAATCAGGATGAGTGAACTTCAAATTTCATCCCAACACCCGTGTGGGGTTTCAAACAATCAAACACCTATTTTATTTGTGCTGTTGGGCGATGTGTGAAATTTATCGTCCCAATCAATGTCATTCAAATAGGTGTACATAAACAAACCGTCCGGTTTGTAAATGAATATTTATTCCCATTCACGTTAAAAATTATATTTCTAACGATAAAACATTTTATTTCAACCTATGAATTTCTATTCAATTCATTTACACAATAAAATGATATTTTTATTTTCCTAACTTATTTTAGAAAATTTCGGCGGCATAACGGCACGATACTAGAAACGGGACGAGGCCTAGCCTTATCCCCGGTCTAGTGAAGGCCCACGCCATTCACACATCAATCAAATCAATTTCATCTCACCAAACAATTCAATTCAAACAAATAATTCAACTAATCTATGCAACCAAACAAACAAGTCCATGGTTTGTGGACGATTGTGTCGGGTGCTACTAAGCACCGTCTGCATCCTAGTATATATATATAACTAGAAAAATTAAATTGAAAGGTGAGAAATTCTCACATATAGCTATCCTAGCTCCACGGCTCTTCTAATGCAGGAAATCTTCACTGTTCTCGCATCTTCGTCATCTTCGTTGCCCGTAGCCACTACATATGTAAAAATCGAATTTTTACTTTGCTATTCAATATATAAAAATCGAATTTTTACTTTGCTATTCAATATATAAAAATCGAATTTTTACTTTGCTATTCAATATATAAAAATCATATTTTTACTTCGCTATTCAATATATAAAAATCATATTTTTACTTCGCTATTCAATATATAAAAATCGAATTTTTATACTACTATGTTGTATAGATAAAAATTATATTTCTATCACGCTATTTTCCATATAAAGATTTCGCCTTTTCTAATAAAAAGTTTTCCTCTTTTCTAATAAAGATCAAATCTTTTTCCTTTTAAAGTTAAAACCTTTTTTTTCTTATTTTAAACCTTAAGATAAAATCAGTTTTTATTTTCTTTATAGATCAGTTTTTAAAATAAAAATCGAAATTAGTTTTAAACTTAAAAAAATAAAAACAGTTTTAAACTTTATATAAAATCAGTTTTAAACTTTATATAAAATCAGTTTTAAACTTTATATAAAATCAGTTTTAAACTTTATATAAAATCAGTTTTAAACTTTATATAAAATCAGTTTTAAACTTTATATAAAATCAGTATTTACAGAATAAATAAAATAAAATATTAAAAGAGAAATAAATAACATACTCACTGATTTGCTGCGAAAGGGGGGGGGGGGGGGAGAAGATGCCGTCGGCGGCAGGGTGGTGGCGTCGAGGCTTCAGGGGGGGGGGGGGTGCTCGGTTCGCGTCGCGAGGGCTTCGAGGTGGGCGGTGGGGGGTTCGACAGTCGTCTTGGGCGGTGGCTCAGGCGGCGGCTAGGGGAGAACGGAAAAGGGGCGCTCGAGGTAAGGGGGCGGACGGAGGCAGGCGGTGGCAGGTCCGATCCCCTTTTTCTTTTTCTTTTTTTTCCTGAAGAATGAACTCCTCGGGGGGGCCAGAACGAGATTAAGGGGGGAAAAAAAGGTTTTTATTTTTATTTTATTTTTTATTATTTAATTATTTTATTTCCTAAAAAGTTGACTTTTACGTACGATCCCTGAACGAGGTCCACCGCCTGTCGTCCATAGCGTTTTACCCCCATTCTGAACACAATGGGATATGTATCGCAAGCTGATTCGATTGTTTGAATCAGTTTCCGTTAAATTTACATTTAAATCACTATATTGAATTTTAAACGTACATTTCAAATTACCGGGGTCACATACTAACTCTAAAAATTCTCGAAAAATATTCTCTAGCTTCGTATTGACGATACGGTCCTAACAAAACTAGTTTCGTCGAATTCTGAGACCGTTTGAAAAATGGCCATTTTCCAGTCGATTAAAATCTACTGAAACTGGTCAAACGCGTTTTCTTTTGCCACGCTCACATATTGATTCGAAAAATTATGAAATTTGGAATCTAGCAATAACTTAACATCACGGACCCAACAAAACTGGTTTCGTCGAAATCCGAGGTCGTTTGCAAAATGTCCATTTTTAAGGGCCTGAATTCCATAACGACTATTCAGAATTTTCAACTGGACATATCTTTTGATTCTCGCTACAAAATTTTGATCTTTCGGATTCGTTGGGAAGATATCATCATTTAGATCCTATCATTTTTGGTTTCACTAAAATCCGGATTGTTTTGCACCAGGTACATTCAATTGAAGTTTGAAATCGAATTATCGAACTACCGCGCCATTTTCAATTCCTTTTATAATTATATATAATTATTTATATTCTAACGACGACGCGTATAAATATATACGTTCGAATTATATTCAAAATAAATTTATCGACGATATTATTTAAAATAATTCATTTCAAATAATCAAAATTCGCTAAAATTGCCAAACTAAAAATTTCAAACTGGCCCAGATTTTACGGGTTGTTACAATCTCCCCCACTTAAAACTTTTCGTCCCCGAAAAGGAACAAAGTCGAAAGTGGTTTGATTAATCAACTCTACGTTCGATCTGGCTTCCATTCTCCAACTTTTCAGTTTCTGAGAATTTTCAAATTTTCAAAAATTTGGCTAACACCCTAAATTTTCGAAAAATTTCGCCATAACCTCCCCTGCACCGGGAGCATCGGGGAATTTCAAATAGCTTCCCCGGTCCTTCAGATCTCAAAAAGAAAAAGAAAAAGCCAAGCGGCTAGCCAATAGGCTCACAAAATCATCATCACCCAAACAAAACAGGAAATTATGTAGTAAACATGTACCTATTTGTCGGGCAAACAAATTTTATTCTCTGCTCTAGCCTCCTTGCTATGACCTGTTCAATAATATATATGCATATGCAAGCAAAAGCAACCAATTTTCAATACAATCCAATATTTGGTTCAATTAGGCATAAATGGTTCAAAATTAGCAAACAAATAGGCAAACAACACAGACATCAATCAATTAGTGGATTTAACGTTTCAAATTCATAATTTTGATATATATACAAAAAATCATGTTTTTGATGCCAAATCACAACAAATAAATCTATCTATATAAGTTTTGGTTCTCACACCAGTCTAATGGAAATATATAGATATCTCACCTTCGTCACTCGAACATAAATTCCAATGATGGAGCTCCATCATCAAAATCATCTCCGGGCGATTAGAGTGTAATTCTATATCTATCCAGTATATTAAAATTTCGAATACACGCGGATCAGACGTATACGCAAAATCTATATATACTGGATTGTCCACATCAATATAAATAGATAATCAAATACGAATAATTGATTTAAATCTTCAAAACCAAAATTGTTTTCATTTTAAAGATATACTCTTCACACTCGTTCTAGGATACTACTGATCCTATCTCTAACGAGTCATTCTAATTGGATATTGCTAATCCAATATCTGATGAACTCTTTCGTATGGTTCTAATGTGCCTTGTTCTCTAGCTTTGTAAACCAAAGCTCTGATACCAAATGTGACGGCAAGGAATCTCGCTCGGTCCGAACCAGTCGCTAAACCGATCCAGGCCGTTCGAAAACGCCCTATCGTTTGAGAACACGACAAAATAGAACGCATACAGAAGAACATTTCATTGTATATTACAACAATGCATCAGATTACAAGAATATACAGAGTAACAATGAATATTACACAGAAATATCAGAGATTTAAATTACATTTAAATACATCGCAGCGGAAAATAATACAATACACAACTAGAAGGAGATATACGGATACAAAACTTTCCGGATATCGTTCCAGCTGTAAACCAGGATCCTGTGAATATAAATCTGCAAAACCAAAACTACTAGCTGCCCGTGTCGAAATAGGGGCACCCAGAGTTTAGGTTAAAACAATAAACTCCAGGTCAGTCATGTGACTGGTGTGAGAACTAAAACAGTTATTAATCTTTATTTTAAATCATTAGGTAAATCAAGGGACCACGCCGTATAACACGGAACGGGTTTCCTCCCAAGAATACCAGTGCATAAAACAAACAGCGCAATGCTAAATAAAGAAAAATGAAGCTGTTATAAGACCCAGGTCCCATCACACAATGCAACGCAGCCGAGGATAGGGTTTTCCCTTATAACAGCCAAAGAATGCTTGATACGTTTAAAACAAATCATTTGATACTATAGTCAGTGCATAGTGTATAAACAACTTCAAATCATAAGTATCAATCATAGGCGGCATGAGCGCCCCATCCCACTATGTCGCCATATATAGGATTACAACTAAAACCGCAAATGTCACGTATTTGGAAATTGGATTTCCTTCTATGAACCGAGGCAAAAGATAGTCCTCAACCGATTCGAGACTGTCTAGCCCGAGTCTCAGGCACAGCCGCAACCGTACCTTGGATCCTCAGGGCCGGTCCACCGATGTGGATTATAATGCCTGGACAATGCGTTTCTCCGCCCTTTGGGGCGTAAATGAGCCAACGAATGACTCCATCGGTTCGAGAACGACCGATCAATCCGAGGCGCCTCGCAACAGCAACAACCACATAAGTCAAACTCGTCAGGGCGTGTAAAACCACTGACGCCACTTCTAGCTAGAAAGAAAACGCATGTCCCCCCTGACGTCCGTCTCCCGTTTTTGGTTCATACCGGGTGTGAAACTCGCGAAGTAAACGTTACACAAAGCTACGCCACAAAGGCCGTGCTTCGATCATCACCACAAGACTTTGCTTTTCAACAGAAGCCTCGATCAATTGCCACTTAGGCATGCCACACAGGCAATTCACTCCATGCGTTTGATATCCATCAATATATAACCCCTGAGCTCGTACGTCTCAGAGAAGGGCGTTAAGCAAGAGAATAAATTCTCCGCCGCCAAACAGATATATATTTAATAGAGATCAATCACACAGACTAAAATCCAATGTCAGACACACAGTCCATTTACAAGTCCGTTCTGGGTCTGAACGAAACCGGAGGCACCTAGTACCTCGCATATCCATCGATCTCCAAGTACGTCTGGACGATCACCAACTGTTTCCATCTTCTTGGGTGTACAGCCCAATCAAGATCATCAGTTATCCCCCAAACGACGTGAAGACCTCCGGTCTTCGACCATCGTCTTCATCTTCGACTTATCGTCGTATCAGTTATTCAGAATGGGATAAACCCGGTCTTTCCGAATAACTTGCGTATATATTATAAAAGTGTTACACAAACACAACATACGCCTCATTCCAATTCGTTAGTCACTAACCGTAAATTAATCAAGAGAATAATTCCCCAAACATTAACCCCGAAGGCCGAAACCAACATCAGATCAATATCCAGAAAACCATTCTGCTTGGCTAACCGACAGTTAGTTTCTAAATTTCACGTTCATAGGGAAAGGTTCCCATAAATTTTATCAAAGATAAATTCCTTGAATTTATTCTTTATTCTATTTTTGAATCTCAATTCAAACTAGTCGGGATTAGCGAACCTTACCGAAGTAATCATTTATTTTAATTTCCCAATCCCAACCTATTCATCCCATGAAGTAAAACTGGCAATACTTCATATCTAACACCACGGTGTTATCGGTAAATTCAATTACCATTTCGCGTTCAAATCTAATTAAAGATTTAACTAACGCCTGGAGCAAAACTGGTGATACTCCATTTCGATTATTTCAATCTAATTAAAGATTCATTAAAACTCCACTTAGTTTTAATCGTTAACTGGGTTAAAGAATCAGTGTCATTTAAAACACGGTTCACGATAAACCCAAAGTCACATTCATTAATTATCGGGTTAAAGAACGAGTGTTATTTAAAACACTGTTCACGATAAACCCAAAAATCAATATCAATTCAATTCCAATTAAATATTATTTAATTGGTACACTTCATTAAATCTAAATAAAAAGATTTAATCTTTTCTCAACTGGGTTCAAGAACAGTGTTAGTGAAGACACCATTCACGACAAACCCAAATCACATTCGATATTCAATACAAGGCTCTGAATAGAAAATATATCGGCCTATATTCAATATCAAATTCTACGATTAACAAATGTCGTATTGGAAATAACGATATAAATATATCTTTCAAATTTCCATAACAACACCTATATAATCACGAATTCCAACATCGAAATATTCCGAAGACAATTTCGATTCAAATCGACTCCCATGAAATCATTGGATATTTTGGTTATTTTCAAAACCCTTTTCAAATTCAATTTATTTACTTATAAATAAATAGAATTATATTTCTAGTTCAAAACTAGTTCATTTCGATAAAAATCTATTTTTATCTTTTCAAATATGGAGTTTTTCATCCCAATCCTTTCTAAACCATTTCTTATGATTTTACACAAATTATTGCTATTTTTAATAATTTTATCAAGGCCCGTACAGTCGATTTCCATCAACGGCCATCGAACTGCACTTACAGCGACCTTTTTCGAATTTGATTTGGACGTATCTCCAAATCCAACCGTTAGATTTCTAATTTCTAATATTCTTTAGAAAGCTCTTTTCGATACGAACCCAACGGTTCCGGTTTTAGGAGAATCCGACGGTCGGATCTCCCGTAATGTCCGTTTGAAATAAATGGTCGAAATTCACGAACTGCCGCGGCGCGGCGCGTTCCATTCAGGCCATTATATTATATATATAATATATATAATATATATTTCGTCGATTTCTATTTAAAACGAATTATATAAATAGTTTTAAATTCGTTTCAAAAGCAATTTCAACTTCCTTTTCAATTCAAATCAAAATTGAATTCTTCTTTAAAAATTCGTTTTAAAATTCATTTCTATTCAATTCAAATTTCAATTCAATTTGAATTCATTTCAATTCGCTTTCAATTCTATTTGAATTCGTTTTCAATTCAATTCATTTCGAAATCGTTTTCAATTCAATTCATTTCGAAATCGTTTTCAATTCAATTCATTTCGAAATCGTTTTTAATTCAATTCATTTCGAAATCGTTTTCAATTCAATTCATTTCGAAATCGTTTTCAATTCAATTCATTTCGAAATCGTTTTTAATTCAATTCATTTCGAAATCGTTTTTAATTCAATTCATTTCGAAATCGTTTTTAATTCAATTCATTTCGAAATCGTTTTTAATTCAATTCATTTCGAAATCGTTTTCAATTCAATTCATTTCGAAATGAATAAAATCGATATAAATATCGTTCACGTCAAAATGGCGTCAATCTAATCAACACGGCTTCATAAATTTCTATTTTCAAATATTCTATTTCAAATATTTCTTTTTCAAAATAGTTGTTATTATCAAAATATTTCGTTCAACACATGACCAATCTCAATGAATGAGTACTGTCAACACATGAACTTTTATTTCGATAAAGATGTAAATTTTAATATTAAAATATTTCGTTCAACACATGACCAATCTCAATGAATGAGTACTGTCAACACATGAACTTTTATTTTATAATATTCTTTATTTTTCAAATTGGAATGAGACCCAATCAATTACCATATAAGGTTAATTATATGGATTTTCATACAACACATGTATATCATAGCATTGAAAAATAATCAACCATCAACCAAAGTGCACTACACTGTATAAGCATCAAATATAGATATTCAACGCTTATAACAGCCTGTCAATCAATCGATCGACATATTTAATCAATCAGGATGAGTGAACTTCAAATTTCATCCCAACACCCGTGTGGGGTTTCAAACAATCAAACACCTATTTTATTTGTGCTGTTGGGCGATGTGTGAAATTTATCGTCCCAATCAATGTCATTCAAATAGGTGTACATAAACAAACCGTCCGGTTTGTAAATGAATATTTATTCCCATTCACGTTAAAAATTATATTTCTAACGATAAAACATTTTATTTCAACCTATGAATTTCTATTCAATTCATTTACACAATAAAATGATATTTTTATTTTCCTAACTTATTTTAGAAAATTTCGGCGGCATAACGGCACGATACTAGAAACGGGACGAGGCCTAGCCTTATCCCCGGTCTAGTGAAGGCCCACGCCATTCACACATCAATCAAATCAATTTCATCTCACCAAACAATTCAATTCAAACAAATAATTCAACTAATCTATGCAACCAAACAAACAAGTCCATGGTTTGTGGACGATTGTGTCGGGTGCTACTAAGCACCGTCTGCATCCTAGTATATATATATAACTAGAAAAATTAAATTGAAAGGTGAGAAATTCTCACATATAGCTATCCTAGCTCCACGGCTCTTCTAATGCAGGAAATCTTCACTGTTCTCGCATCTTCGTCATCTTCGTTGCCCGTAGCCACTACATATGTAAAAATCGAATTTTTACTTTGCTATTCAATATATAAAAATCGAATTTTTACTTTGCTATTCAATATATAAAAATCGAATTTTTACTTTGCTATTCAATATATAAAAATCATATTTTTACTTCGCTATTCAATATATAAAAATCATATTTTTACTTCGCTATTCAATATATAAAAATCGAATTTTTATACTACTATGTTGTATAGATAAAAATTATATTTCTATCACGCTATTTTCCATATAAAGATTTCGCCTTTTCTAATAAAAAGTTTTCCTCTTTTCTAATAAAGATCAAATCTTTTTCCTTTTAAAGTTAAAACCTTTTTTTTCTTATTTTAAACCTTAAGATAAAATCAGTTTTTATTTTCTTTATAGATCAGTTTTTAAAATAAAAATCGAAATTAGTTTTAAACTTAAAAAAATAAAAACAGTTTTAAACTTTATATAAAATCAGTTTTAAACTTTATATAAAATCAGTTTTAAACTTTATATAAAATCAGTTTTAAACTTTATATAAAATCAGTTTTAAACTTTATATAAAATCAGTTTTAAACTTTATATAAAATCAGTATTTACAGAATAAATAAAATAAAATATTAAAAGAGAAATAAATAACATACTCACTGATTTGCTGCGAAAGGGGGGGGGGGGAGAAGATGCCGTCGGCGGCAGGGTGGTGGCGTCGAGGCTTCAGGGGGGGGTGGGTGCTCGGTTCGCGTCGCGAGGGCTTCGAGGTGGGCGGTGGGGGGTTCGACAGTCGTCTTGGGCGGTGGCTCAGGCGGCGGCTAGGGGAGAACGGAAAAGGGGCGCTCGAGGTAAGGGGGCGGACGGAGGCAGGCGGTGGCAGGTCCGATCCCCTTTTTCTTTTTCTTTTGTTTTTTTTTTCCTGAAGAATGAACTCCTCGGGGGGGCCAGAACGAGATTAAGGGGGGAAAAAAAGGTTTTTATTTTTATTTTATTTTTTATTATTTAATTATTTTATTTCCTAAAAAGTTGACTTTTACGTACGATCCCTGAACGAGGTCCACCGCCTGTCGTCCATAGCGTTTTACCCCCATTCTGAACACAATGGGATATGTATCGCAAGCTAATTCGATTGTTTGAATCAGTTTCCGTTAAATTTACATTTAAATCACTATATTGAATTTTAAACGTACATTTCAAATTACCGGGGTCACATACTAACTCTAAAAATTCTCGAAAAATATTCTCTAGCTTCGTATTGACGATACGGTCCTAACAAAACTAGTTTCGTCGAATTCTGAGACCGTTTGAAAAATGGCCATTTTCCAGTCGATTAAAATCTACTGAAACTGGTCAAACGCGTTTTCTTTTGCCACGCTCACATATTGATTCGAAAAATTATGAAATTTGGAATCTAGCAATAACTTAACATCACGGACCCAACAAAACTGGTTTCGTCGAAATCCGAGGTCGTTTGCAAAATGTCCATTTTTAAGGGCCTGAATTCCATAGCGACTATTCAGAATTTTCAACTGGACATATCTTTTGATTCTCGCTACAAAATTTTGATCTTTCGGATTCGTTGGGAAGATATCATCATTTAGATCCTATCATTTTTGGTTTCACTAAAATCCGTATTGTTTTGCACCCGGTACATTCAATTGAAGTTTGAAATCGAATTATCGAACTACCGCGCCATTTTCAATTCCTTTTATAATTATATATAATTATTTATATTCTAACGACGACGCGTATAAATATATACGTTCGAATTATATTCAAAATAAATTTATCGACGATATTATTTAAAATAATTCATTTCAAATAATCAAAATTCGCTAAAATTGCCAAACTAAAAATTTTAAACTGGCCCAGATTTTACGGGTTGTTACAGTTTGACTATATATATATGAGCGCGTATTCGTTATTTGATATAAAAATGATTTTATATTGTGGAGATTTATTGGTGGAGTTGTTTATGGGTTCTGGTCGATCAGTTTGATCCACTGTATCGGTAGGGGTTTCTAAACACTTGAATACGATAAACCGACACGGTATGTTTTGAAAAGAAGGTAAACGAAATAATTTTACCCAAATTATATTTTGATATAAAGGATTTATATTGGAATGATTATAATATATCGGATATATTGGTTGTTATTATAATCGAATGAGATTATAAATTGAAATGGTTATATAAATAACCAATTAGAATTCATATGTATAATATATGAAATCAGATTAATTAATTCTGAATTTGAATCAGAATTTGGAATTTGAAATTCCGAAAACATGAAAAGTGTTTGTAAATGGAATTATATATAAGAATTTTAAAATCCTGGGAGATTTTAAATTGTTTACAAGCATTATGAAGGATATTTTGAAGGTTATTTCAAAATGAAGGTGTTTAAATATGGTTTTGAAATTGTTATAGTGTTGAACTCACTTCGATAAGCTGGAAAATAACCCTGATAATGATGGCCACATCATCAGTGTCATTTTAGAGTTGCTAAGTGATGGATTACTACCAAAGATTTTGTTTTTGAATTATTTTATGGAAAGCAAGTTGCTTTGAATCCTGAAAAGGGATATCTGGTTTTAGAAAAGCTAAAATATTTAAAATTCCTTGGGGAGATTGTTTGAATTAAAACAAATTAAATTAGAATTTGTAAAATGAAAATAGAAATAAAAATTGAATTGAAACCAGTTAAGTGGAAAATGAATTGAGATAGAAAATATCGAATTAGATTGGATTAGAGATAATCCTAAATGGATTTTGACTGGTAAGTTAGGAGTTGAAATGAATATTGGAATCTGAGTTAAGAACATAATTCGACTTGGGTATAACTGAATGATTGGGACGACATTGGTATATGCAGGATTGGTAACACATGGAAAGGATATATTGATATGCCCGACAAAAAGGTACCAGTTTATATTATATATGGGTTTGAGATTTTGATGAGCCAAATTGGCAAGCCGCTTGGCAATTTGATTTTCTTTTGGGTTGAAGAAGGCCTAGAGAGGCGAGTTGGAGTTTGAGCTATTGACCAGTACAAAGGAGGTGCTGGCAAAATTTTTCGAAAATTTTCAGGATTTTTGAAAATTTTCGTTAGTAGGAATGAATAAATATTTAATTGAAATTAAATTGGTTCAGTTGAAACTGAAGTTAAGAAGTGAACAAATAAGTTCTAACTAATCAATAGGGTTTGTTTTCTACCTTAGCAATTTCGAGGACTAATTATTTTAAGGGGGGAAGAATGTAATGTCCCGTATTTTTACGATATAATAATTAATTATTTAAAAAATGATTTAGAGATTTAAATGGTCGTTTAATTAAATAATATTGAATATTTAATTAATATAAATAATAGAATAATATATTTAATTCTGAAATAAACGGAAATAGTGGAATTCGCAATATTGTGTGAATTGGACAATTCAAAATATATAACTTAGTTAAAATTTGATTTGCAATAACGAATATATTTAATTAACGATGGCCGAACATATAAACAATATTATAATTATAATCGAGCTCGAAATGGCGCAGCAGTTCATAATTTGGCAACTCGAACTTTAAACGAATATACAAAATCAGTTTTAAGCCGTATTTCTGTGAAATAAGAAACGTCTGGAGCTGGTGAAGTATATTTTTCTAATGGAAGAGAAAAATCGAGATTTCATTGTGTAGATTTTGAGTTATGTCCAAATCAAAATTTTGAAAAGTCGCTATGGAATTCCTTTATAATTATAACGATTTATTTATATTATAAATGGATTTTCAATAAAAATTGAATATCGATTCAACCGGGATTTGAATATCGAGTTATAAATCCAATTGGAGCTGTATGGTATTCTAGTGTGAATATATACGATAATATTTATTATAAAATATATTTAATTTAATTATTTTTAAATATATTTATATTTAAATTGGTTTATTTAGAGCTTTAAAAATAGCCATTTTTGCAAACAATCTCCGTTTTCAACGAAACTAATTTTGTTGGATCCGGAATATTAAATTATTGTTACATTTCAATTTTTTTTTTCTTTTGGATTCAACATGTGGCCGTGCCGAATTTTAATGTGAAAAACAGTCGATATTTTGACGGTTAAAAATACACTATGTGAGCAAATGGAGTCGGAATTCGACGAAACAATTTTTTTTGGGTCCGTAATGTCGAACTGTAGCTGTATGTCAATTTTCATGATTTTTGGATATCATGTGTGATCATACGGATTATTAGAAGACAAATAGAAGCACCGGTTGATTATAATTAATAAAATAATACTTATAAAAATATTGAAAAAATCCTATAAATACCCTTACCTTCTTCCTAAACCTAATTTCTACCTTTCTTTGGTCAATGTAAAAAAAACCGCCGTCAATATTCATCCTCAAAAAAATATCGCAAGTTCTAAATTCTTAAACAAATGGAATAAATTCCTAAAAATCACCAAAGTGTTGTATTCGGATTCATGTACTCAAACTATGTATTACATTGAGCTCGATACATTTTCTGGGTCACGGTTTTCTTCCAGCGAACCTAGGGCTCGAGATTCTTGGAGTTTGAGCATTCGATTGGGATATTGGGTACTAGAATCGTGATCGTAGCATCAAATATAGTGTGTATGCTATTTTTTGGGAAATTCTGAACCAATAAATGTCGATGTCTTCTGTTGAGGTGCGTGCGTTCATCGGAAATAGGGTGAGGGGCACGAGCTCTGAGAATGGGGGATGAAGATGAAGTGTTTGGAAAAAGGAGTTCGTGGGTGGTGTTCTTGTGGAGTTTGGTGGTTCATGAGGGAGTTCGGTGGAGATGAAGTGGCGGTAAAGGCTTGAGTTCATACGGGTTAGAGAACATCTGGAGTAGGATGAAGGAGATGAACACTGTTCATTTGGAGGTGGGTCCGATAATGGGTGGGCCGATATGTTAAGTGGTAAAGGCCCATGAAATTAATTTAAAACTTTAGTTTAATTTAAATTGTATATTAACTTGTTAAAGCGATAACTTCGTCATACATTATCAGAATTTCGAACGGTCGGATCCGTTAGGATCTTATGGATGGGAGCTTCACAATGGAACTGACTGGGAGTGAAATGGGAGTTCATTACAATTTATAGCAAAATAAAATGTCGGAATCAAATCAACAACAGTTATTCGTTATTTAACGATAACCGTCCAATGTGAGTAAAACTCACTAACTCTATCAGTTTATATTTTTATAAAGATAATCTAGTGATGATAAATGCTGATTGACTGTTGTGTGATGATTATTTGGTTGAATTGCTTATGTATTGGTTGAAATTATAGATAACGATATATATAAATCGTTAATCAAACATTGCTTCTGTTTATCAGAATATTTCATATTGAAATGAAATCAATGTTAATTATATTGTTTAACATCTGTGGATGCAGGGAAACAGGTCGGAGGATTCCAACTGGACTCCTCAACATTTATTTTACTGTTTTTCATATATGGTGATGTATGATGTGATATATAATCTGTTGTTGATGATGCGTGTTAGAATGATATTGATCATTGTTATTTGGTATTTTAAATACCATAAGAAATACTGGAATATAAAAAGAGAATTTTCAATGTTATATTGAAAAAGAAATATATATAAAATCAAAGGATTTTATAAAAAGAATTATTTTATAAATAAATAGAATTATCAAAAGGGGATTATTTGATAAATAAATAGAATTATCAAAAGGGATTTATTTGATAAATAAATAGATTATAAAAGGAAATACTTGAAAAAAATGAATATAATTGTATAAAAAGAGAATTTTACACTAGGAAGGTTTAGACCCGTGCTTCGCACACGGGTATAACGTGATATGAATTTAAAGTGAATATTTAATAGAAATCTGTTTTAACCGATAAAGTAAGAAGATAAATTTATAAATAATGTTTTATAAATTTAGTATAATATTTATCATTGGATAAATTGGATATATAAAATATGAATTTATATAGAGAAGTAAAATCGGTTTCAACACCGATATTTGAAATGGAATTTGAACATGGTATTTAAAAAGGGAATTTGAATGAGATTTAGGTGTTGGAAATAAAAAGGAGATTTATATGAATAAATGTACAAATAAAATTATAAATAGAATTTGGGTTTGAGATATTGTTTTTAAATACGGAATCAAAATGTTTTGATTATATAAAGAAATATTATTCACATTCTATGTGAAAAATAGATTAAAGTAAATATTTTGCAAATAAAATATTATAAAGAAATTTGGGGTTTTGAATTAGGAATTAAAATGGAGTTAAAGGAATTAAAAACTAACTGAAAATTAGTTGAGTTGAACAACTGTTTGTGTATTGATCTGATGTTGGTTTCGGCCTTCGGGGTTAATACGTAGGGGATTGTTCTCTTACTAGTTTACAGTTAGAGACTGATATATGTGAGAAGATAGTGATGCGTGAATCAAGAATGGAAACGTTATCCAAAGTTAATAACGTATACTTTCTAAAATTAGAAAATAAGGATTTGATGAATATGTGGAAACGAGAAATGGGGAAATGAATAAAGGTTGATTGATGATTGATCGATAAAATTTCCATCTGGAAATAATATCGTTGTTTGTAAACATGTTTTCCTTTAATAGTTTAATCACTGACTATCAAAGATTTTGACCATTTCCATTGTCAATACGGAGAGACCGAGATCAGATATATTATATGAAAACCACTCCATATGGCATTAGCGTTGCGAATCAAATATGATGAAGATAATTGAAGATGGAGTTAAGCAAGGGTTGTCCTTGTAACGATCCGTATTTTAGTGATAGAATAATTAATTTATTTAATTATATAAATAACGATTTAGAGATTTGAACGGTCATAGAATTAAATAATAGTGAATATTTGATTAAATTAAATAATAAAATAATATATTTAATTTTTGAAATAGTCGGAAATAGCAGAATTCACAATATTGTGTGAATTGGGCAATTCAAAATATATATTTCAGTTTGGAATTTGAATTTGAATAACGAATATATTATTTAAACGAAGTTTGAATGTAGAATTATATTATAATTATAATCGAGCTCGAAATGGCGCAGTAGTTCGCTATTTGGCGATTTGAACTTCAACTGAATGTACAGGGTCCGTTTTAAATCTGATTTCTGTGAAACAAGAAATGTTAGGAGCTGGTGAAGTATATTTTTCTAATGGAAGAGAAAAATTGGGATTTCATTGTGTAGATTTTGATTTATGTCCAAATCAAATTTTCAAAAAGTCGCTATGGAATTCCTTTATAATTTATAGCGATTTATTTATATTTTTAAATGGATTTTAAATATAAATCGAATATCGATGTAACCCTGGATTTTGAAATATCGAGTTATAAATCCAATTGGAGTTGTATGATATTCTAGTGTGGATATATACGATAATATTTATTTTTAAATATTTAATTTAATTATTTTTAAATATATTTATATATTTAAATGGGTTATTTAGAGCTTTAAAAATAGCCAGTTTTGCAAATGACCTCCGTTTTCGACGAAACTAATTTTGTTGGAAATATTAAATTATTGCGATATTTAAATTTTCGTTATTTTTGGGGTCAGTGTGTGGCCGTACGGATTTTTATTGTGAAAAACAGTAAGTGTTTTGACGGTTAAAAATACGCTGTGTGAGCAAACGGAGTCGGAATTCGACGAAACCGGTTTCGTTTGGTCCGTAATGTCGAACTGAAGTTGTATGTCCAGTTTCATGATTTTTGGGTATCGTATGTATGCATGCAGATTTTTAAACGATGAGTACAAATAGCGATTCATTAAAATCGAATTTAAAAATATAAAAATACATAAATATCCTATAAATACCTGTTTTACACCTCCTAACCCTAAACAATTCTCTTCTTTAGTCAACAGGAATACGCGCCGTTATGTTTTTCTTTCAGAAAGAAAAGTTTGGATCCTCATAAATCAAAATAAAATCAAAGGATATTCTATAAATTCCAATACAATTACCCTTGAATTCGCATTGGGTTTCTCTTCAGTTTGTTATCATTTCTAAGTGGTATGATACTTGTTTGCCGCTCTCCACTGTTGGTAGCGTGAGCTAGGGCTGCGGATTTAAGGTGTTTTAGTAATCAAATAGCATATTCGAGTTGAGATTTTTGTTGATGGTATGAAGGAGGATCGTTTGGGTTTTTTTTGTGGATTCCGATGCTAATTGGAGGTCCGTGTTTTTGTAGTAGCGAACCCAACTGCTCGTCGCGATGGAGAAGGGCAGGGTTTGAGCTATTTCTTTTGGGTAGGAGTTGGAAGAGATTTAGGAGGGGAGTACAACGGTGGTAGCACTGGTTGTTTCCGATTGTGTGGACGGAGCAGGAGGGGCTCAAAATAATCAGTGTAAAGGATAAAAACGGGGAGGAGGTCGCGTTTTGCCTGGGAGGAAGAAGATGAATTGGAGCAGTTGGGTTTTAATTTCATTTGGGCCAACTTCTATGGGTAAAGCCCATTAAGAAATTAATTAAATTTAAATTGAAATAAATGTTGTATTTACTTTAAATTATCACATCTTGCTCATACATGAACGAAATTTAGCGAAACAAGATCCGTTGGGATCGTATGGACGGACACTACATAATGGAACTGACTGAGAGTGAATCGGAGTTCATTACAATTTATAGCAAAATAAATTGTCTGTTTGAATCAAAGATAATTAATCGTTATTTAACGATAACTGTCCAATGTGAGTAAAACTCACCAACTCTATCTATTCATATTTTTATAACGTATTTTTAGAACTGATGAATGATGATTGATATCTGTGTGTTGACTGTTTGATTGAATTGCTGATTGATTGTTTGAAATTATAGATAACGATATATATATATACATATATATATATATATATATGTGTGTGTGTGTGTGTGTGTGTGTGTGTGTATGTAACAACCCGCATTCTACGCATCGGAGGATCGTAGAAAATTTATTTCTTTCCTATATGAAGTTGTATGGCTATGTAACTTTGGGAAACAACCATTAGAGTCATTTCCCATGCTCATGATTTTTGTCGATTTTTAAATGACCGTTTTTCCCCTATCTGATCTTGTTTCGGCCATAACTTTTCATTGGAAAGGAATTTTGACCTGAAACCACTTCCATTAGATTCGTTTGATGGTTTACCTTTCCGTAGAGTGGTCACATGCGAAAAACGGACTTACCATTTGGGAGATATGGCTGAAATAAGGTTTGGGAGGTGAAAAACATCATAACCGGGCCAAATGAGGTGATTAGCAAATGGGCCCATAACCCATTTCGGGAATAGGGTTATGGGGGGCTGAAAAGAGATAGGGTTTCATTCTATTTCAGTTCTCTAGCCTCCACATACCTCTTAGAAACCCTAAAAATGGCCTCCAACCTCTAAATCACCTCCAAATCACTCTCTAATCAAGGATTAAGCTTAGCAACATCAAATCAAGGGAGATCTTCACCAAATCAAGATTAGAGGTGCTGTTTAGCATAAGTATCTGCGCCAAATCCGAGATTTATTTCAGATCTAAGGTTTATTTGTGGCTAAGGTGAGTGATTTGCATAGTTCCTCACTAATTATGGTTAATAAAGGGTAATTAGTGTTAATTAGCGAATTTAAACATGATAAAAGTCTGGAAAAATATTTATAAAATTCGAAATGATGTTTTAGACCTCTGATATGAATTTGGGTTAATTTGGTTAAGTTTCGCTAATCATATCATTAGTTTCACCTAAACATGCTTAAGGGAAAATATGGGGTTTTGGCTATGTTTGATCCATTTTAACCTATCATATTGTTGTTTTGGTGTTTGTGGTTGATTATACATGTTGCTATGACTGTATGGTATGCTTTGTGATTGATTAGAATAGTCAGAATGGTCGAAAACGCCGTCGAGTGGCGTAAACTGCTTGCTGGAGAAAATGCAGAAAATTGGAAGATCCGGATTGGAACGGAGGAAAGGACCCGATCCGTACCACCTCCCATGCGAGTTCAGAAGCTCCGACCCTTTATCGTATGAGGAAACTCTGATCCGACCCGTAGCATTGTATGGCAACGCGACTTGGAGACTCCGACCCGAACCGGTGTGCTATGAAGGAGACCGATCCGATCCAGTATCTTGTGAGGACTTCCGATCCGACGTAGGAAGAAAAAGGGGAAGCATGTGCTCCGACCCGAACCGATGCACTTTCCGATCCAATTCGAAGAAGCTTGCCAGGGAGTGTAGACCTCGATCCGAGCCAGAGCAAAGGGGAAGACTTGTGCTAGAGACCCGAACCGATCCGATTTCTTAGGGAGGAGTATTTCGATCCGAACCGAACTGATGATTAGGGGGAGATCTGAACCGATCCGGTGATGACCAATAACCCTAGATGCAATGGTAGTCCAAATGGAAGTTAGAGCTCAGGATCCAGTTGGGAACCAATGAGTTCACTTCATGATTGGGCTTTGCTGCGGGACGTGTGCTAAGGAGTTGTCGACGTTCATAACTTCGATTCACCACTGAAAGGAATGATGGGCTTCGTATCAGTGCAGTAGGGTCATTATGACTCGAGGGGCAAAGTGATTGTACTAAGACTATGAGCCAGTGCAGTGGGGTCATTGTGACTCCATGGGGCAGAGTGGACATAGTAAAGGATTAGTAAGTCTATGAGCCAGTGCAGTGGGGTCATTTCGACTCCATGGGGCAAAGTGGACATAGCGAAGGATTAGCGGCTATGGATCAGTGCAATGAAGTCATTGTGACTTCATGGGGCTAAGTGATCATAGCAAAGTATATTGGGTGTCGAAGTGGTAGATATCGTATGCTTTACGCACTAAGTGAGAGATGTGAGGATGGTTGTTATGCTTGATTGTTTGCCATCACTATGACATGCACACCCCCATCCCCGTTATCTTTACACCAACTGAAATGGCACCTTAGAGTGTTGTACAGTATGTAGTGCTAACTCTTTGGTTGCAGGTTCAGGTTCAGGTATGATTTAGTATACCTGTTATTGTTCTGTTTAGATGCTTATCGCTCATACCAGACTTTTGTCTAATCCAGAGTTTTATGTCTCTTGTTATTACTCTGGGTGCTCACACGAGCAGACTAGAGACAGGTTAGCTGGTGATGCGCGAGTAGCTGATTCGGAGGCGAGCAGGAGGCTTCCACGTATGATATATAGATATTCTCCATGTGTCGTTGGTGGTCGCTACTTGGGCATTAGTAGTGTACCTCCCTTATCTTGCTTTTGCTTTCTGAGACAGTTTGAAAAGTTGTAATAATGTTGGCTTTGGATCATAAGCTGTACTTGGATTTTCCGCTGCTATGTAAGTTTGTTTTCAGCTTATGCACTATCACACCTGTTTTATGTCAAGTATGTTGTTATTATATTTTGTTCCATGCGCTGTGAGACATTCTACAGGTTCCTTGTTAGTTCATTTCCTTCTTTCCTTTCCTTCTGACGACCGTCCCGTGCTAACTGGACATGTGTACAGCGCACTTTTGGAGTAAATGTCGGTTGGTGCGGGGCGGGCCATCACATTTGGTATCAGAGCTCTAGTATGCGTAGTTAACCTAGGGAAAGACACTAAGGAGAGATAGTACGTATATGAGAGCACGTATTTGTGATTACTTTGGTTTTCAAAAGCTATATATATACACTATTAGTAGTATAAGGATGAAGTCGTACTACACTAGCACCACTATGAGATCGTTAATCGTTTTCTCTTTACAGATTGAACGATAAGTCGAGACACGAGGGGTGCTGGTAGAGGGACCAATAATGGGAATGCTCCTGACATGAGGACGATGTTTACTAACTTCATGAGGGAGATGCTTAGGGATGTTCAAGGGGAAGTTCCCAATCCCGGTAATTGTGGTGGTCCAGTAGTGCAGGCGCCTAGGGTCGATTTCACCAAGTTGTGCAAGGATTACACTAACCTTAGTGGGAAGTCGTTCCATGGAACGGAGTCGGCCACAGATGTTCAGGATTGGTTGGATAGCTGTGATCGTATCTTCGACGACTTGGGTATTGAGGATGCGATGAAGAGAAGGCTAGCGTCTCGTCAGCTGCAAGGGCGAGCGATGAACTGGTGGAATGCTATCAGGACAGCTACTCCAGAGGATCAGGTTACTTGGGATCAGTTCAAGGCTCGCTTTAGCGAGAAGTTCATTCCAGCTGCCCAGAAGTCAGTGTTGTTTAAGAGATTCTTGGAACTCAAGCAGAATAGTAGGGCAGTCTCTGACTATATTGCTAAATTCGACACTTTGTCGAAGTATGGATTATCCCTTATCGACACTCCTGAGAAGAAGAATGAGAAGTCATTACTGGTTTGGATGGATACTTGGGGGAAGGCTTATCAACCACATCGATGAGACTTTTGAATCGATTGCGGGGAAAGCTTTGAGATCAGAGAGTCTTTACCCTAAGTCAAAGACTGAGGTTGCATCTGCAGAAGGGCCAAAACCGCAAGCGAGCGGTGGAGGCAAGAACAACTCTCAGAACAAGAGAAAGCAGAACCAATCTAAGGATGGCCAGAAAAAGAGCAAGAAAGATGTTGAGTGCTTCAGCTGTGGTAAGAAGGGCCATTATGCTAAAGAATGTCGGGCCAAGCCAGCGGATAGGAAGTGCTACAACTGCGGCCAAGTGGGACATCATAAGGATAAGTGTCCACAACCTCTTAAAGAGAAGCAGATTGTGAAAGCATATGCTATTGATGCTGTTCCTTCTTCGTCGAATGCCCCAACTGCGTTGGAGAAAGGAAAGAATGTCGTCATTCAAGGTATGCTTTCTATTTATGATGTACCAGTTCGAGTTTTGTTTGATACTGGGGCTTCCCGTTCCTTCATATCTAGTGACCTGGTGGATAGGTTGGGACTGGAACCCGAGATAGTCGATAGACCGTTGGTTGTGACGAACCCGATTGGTGGTTCGACTAACCTTAGTATGATTTGCCGAAATTTGGTCTTATCGATTCATGGATGTATGTTTGTTTGTGATTGCTTTGTTTAGGGCTTTACTGGGTATGGCATTATATTGGGGGTCGATTGGCTCCAAAGATATGGGGTGGTGGTAGACTGTGTGGGCTTTTTGGTGACAGTTAGGGCAGATGATGGGCGAAGGGTAGTGTTTGGTAGTCTACCTAGTGATGGGGTAATGGCTAGTTTTATAAATTCCCTCGACATCCCGCATGATGAGTAGTCAGATGTGCCCGTGGTTGGCCAGTATCCGGACGTCTTCGAGGAAGTGACCGGACTTCCACCACACCGAGAGATTGAGTTCCGTATTGATTTAGTGAAAGATGCCAGACCTATAGTGATGCCACTTCGTCGTACGGCACCAAGAGAGCAGGGAGAGCTCGGGGTGCAAGTCAGCAATCTTTCGAAGAAGGGATTTATTAGAAGAATTGTCTCCGAGTGGGGATGTAACACCCCGTATTTTCTATGAACATAAGAATAACAAATCTGAGAATAATTAAATTATAACAGAAGAATTAGAGGAAACGGGTTGCGCCATTGCGTTCATCTCGGAATTCTGCTTGAGATAGAGTCCGAGTTTGCGTAAAACGGATACCGTATGAAGAAGATACGGACGAACGAAGTTAGGCAGAAAAACCGGAAATAGACCAGAAATGCACTGGCGCACTTGTGAAGTGCGCCAGCATAAAAATACACCGGCGCACTTGGGAAGTGCGCCCATGTCGAGCCAGAAACCTGCACAGGGTTCTAGAGAGTTCTAATGACGATTTTTGATGTGCTGGACGGACCTGATGGCTTCTAGGGTGATCTAATGGTTCTGAAACACTCTCTACACCTATAAATATGTGATTAACCTAACCCTAATTCATAAAATATTGTCTATGACAGCATTATGCTACCAAACTCTCTCTTAAACCCTAGCCGCCGCCTCTAAATCTAATCTCAAGTGTTCATTCATAATTCAAATTAAAGTTTAGAGCTGCAACAACAATCGAAGAAGATTAATCAGCGTTTCTGCATCAAATTCGATTTATAATCCTTTTCTTTAGCCACGAAAGGCAAGTGCAGTTATTTTCCAATATGAAATTTAATTATGATCCTAGCATGATAATGATTCTGAATCTGAGATTATGCCCTTTTTCTATTTATCCGATTTGTTCCTTCGTTGTATTATTATTCTGTTTGTTCTGTATTTCTTCCTCCTTTCTTTCTTTTTGTTTGATAGCCAGGCTACCACGAGCCTGAGCCAAATCTCATAAGAGATGAACGCGTAAACGTTAAATTTGGGAAGAATATTGAATGAGGCATATTTAGGCATAATTGATTTGTAACTGATTTGAGGACACAACGCATGTTGTATTTCAGGACATAAGTTTGAGGCATATTGCATAAGATGATTTATGACTTGGGAGAAGAGGATTATTGTGATTTAGAACATAAAGAACATATGTTGAAAATTTAAGATCTAGACCTGGGCATATTAAATCTGATAGTCTATCATTTGGAAGTAGAAGAATTAATTTGCACATGACTTAGGTGTAAAAATCTATATTAAGATTTGATGACTATTAAGTGTGAATACACCTAAATGGGGATTTTTGGATATGTGACATGCATTGAAATCAATGGCTATATTTGGCATAACTTATATGTGAACCATGATTGGGGTTTTTGGGGAATATTCTGTACCATGCTAAAATTTGGGCATATGTTATATTATGAATCATGACCATGATTTAGGCATGTGAATTTAGACATAATTTATAATTGGCAAGATATGTCAATGAAACTTTAAGGAATGTTTAAAATCTGTTATATTGCCTAATCTGCTAGATCTGTTATATTGCCTAATCTGCTAGATCTGTTATCTGCTAAATCTGTTGAATTGCTTAATATGTTGAAAGCTGAATAATTGTAATTTGGAGGCTCGATCTAAAATTGAGCAAAACATGTTAATAGAACTTTGGAAAATCTGCCATAACTTGTAAAGAAGTTAAATCTGCTAAATGGACATAATTAGTCTGATATTTTCTATACTGGAATAAAGTGGCTATGACACGAGGTTAGACTCCGTTTGCGGTAGAAGCCTGCCCGGAACCAACCGGCTTAACCAGCGACCGCAAACTGTCAGTCTAATGTGAGAGGTCGTAGGCATAACTAAAATATGCTTAGACACGAGGTTAGGTCTGCCTTGTGGCAGAAGTCTGCCCGGAACTGCCTGGCATATCCAGCGGCCACAAGCTACCGACCTAATGTGAGAAGTCTGTGCATTAATATTTAATTAATGCAAATCTGAGATAAATATGATGTCTAAAACGTGTTGGGTGGATAGGGTTTAACCAACTGGACTGATGAATTTAACAAACCCGTTTCGTGAATATGTAGGCCCAATACAAAGTTAGACAATCTGTAAGTTTGTTAAATCTGTACATCTGATCCGTTAGTCTGAAAACTTGTTAACTTGATTTTCTGATCTGTGAACTAGTTGACTTGAACTCTGTATGTCTGAACTTGTAAACAAGTTAATCTGAAATCTGTTAGTCTGGGGACACAAGGTTAGGAGGGAAATTACTTGTGTCATCTGTTGTTTGGGACCCATATTAGTCAGTAACCCTTTCTGGTATCAAAACTTTGACCCAACAGTAGGTAGGGTCCGGGCACACTTACTGAACTAATTATAAGCGGTTCATTCTGATAATGGCGAGGGGTGTTGATGGTGCGTTCCAACCGGGTCATGCCAGTGCATGGATCCCGGTCTGCATCTGAGAATTAAGACGTCGTGACATCTATAAAAAGGTCTGTGTCATTCAAAGGTTGCCACTTTAGGGAATGATACACCCTTTTGTGGGGCTGGCACAGGGTATTTATGTATTAGGGAGCCGATCGCGTGGGGTAGGATTTAGGGTACACTTAGTTCTGTCTGTTCTGTGGGGTACCGTCTGTTTCTGTTGGGTGGTAACACCTGTCTGTTTCTGCGTGGTACCGTCTGTTGGGGTGGTAAAGGCCCATTTACTAGTGTACACCTAATTCTAACATTCTGGTTCCGTAGGGATTATTCTGTTTCCGTTTCTGTCTCTGTTCAGGTGGTAAAGGCCCATTACTAGCATTCTGTTTTTGTACTTTTTGTTCGGGTGGTAAAGGCCCATTATTAGCATTATGTTTCTGTACCTTCTGTTGGGGTGGTAAAGGCCCATTATTCTGTTTCTGTTTCTGTTTAGACATTAGGGTAACACCTAATCCTGTTATACTAGTATTAGTGCAGAGAAGTGAAAAGTAATATCATCCTGTTTCTTCTGTTTAACCTAAGTATATCTGTTATTCCTGTTTCCTGTTATCTCTCATCCAGTTTTATTTGCATGCCATGACATTATTATCTGTTCATAACTGAAAGTCACTGGACTTGCCAGACTTTATGTCCGACCCTTGTTGTTTCGCCTCTTTTCTTCCGTCCCCCCCCCCCCAGGTTTTCATGGAGGGAATACTCTAGCTTGATCCGGATCTTTCTTCCTTCTTGGAGTGCTTGAAGTACTTAAAGTATGTCTTGTCTTTTTCTGGCATCTTCGGTGGGGATTATGATTTTAAAGTTTTGTACTCTGATGGCTTTTGAACAAGACTGATATATATGAATTTGAGTTCTCGGTAAAGTTGTAACCAAATTGATTTCTGTCCGTTACAATAAAGTTATAAAGTTTTTCAAGTATTATTTTTTATATCTGTCTTGTAATATTCTGTTCTGTTTACTAAAATGCTCCATCAAAGTTAAGGCATTCCCTTTGTGAGTGACCTTAATGGACGTGGGGTGTTACACTTGGTATCAGAGCTGAAGGTTACCAGATTAGATAGAAGTTTTTGAAAACTATTTTCAAAAAGGTTTTAAATAGAAGTATTTTAAAAAGTAAAGTTTATTTTGAAAAACATAATCCCCAAAAGCCAGATATCTTCCCTCTGATTCTTTGTTTCGAATCCCTTCCTCTTTCCCTTTTTAATCTCTTTTTCCGCATATAGATGTTTTTTTCTAAGATACGTAAGAACTTCCGTACAGTGGGCGAAAAATCGCTTCATGGGACTGAGACGGTTATCAAAACTAAAAGGAAGGGGAGGACTTGTTGGTACCTTTGAGGTAGGAAAATTTCTGAGAAGGTTTAACTTACTTATCTGATTAGTAAGAAGAACTCTTTCTGATTCTAGCATTTTGATTATGTAGTTAAGTCTCTGCACTTTAATACTAGTCTTGTTTATGATTCCGCTGTAGTCTCAAAACCCATAAGGGTTATGACTCATTTGTTGGTGACAAGTTGGGGTTTGAGGGTATCTGTGTTGGGCGTTAAGTTGACTATGACTCATATATTCTGGGTTTTGTCAATGCTTAGTTTTCTAAAAATCATTTGATAATCTGATCTGTACCAGTAGTCTGTAAGTATCCGAATATTTCTATAAAGGATAGAGGTTTTTACTCGAAGCGTGGAGTAGATTTCCAGCTTGGACATTGTTTAATGGGAGTAATTCTCTGAGTGTCAATCTGATGTTGATTTCGGTCTTCGGGGTTGAGACTTAGGGAACTATTCTCTTAACCGATGTCTAATGGGAACAGAGCTTTTGTTTTAGTTGTACTTACTTCTATCACTCGGCTGTATCCTATCGATCGAGTCTTCGACCTTTAGGTAGAAACTATTGGGTGTAAACATGTGTTTGAGACATGTTATGTTTGATGGTTTCAAGTGGATGCAAGCGGTTGCTAGTGGCTGCTCGTGGATGCATATACACACACACACTAGGCACTAGATCGGCTCAAAAACACTCTCATACTGCATATGGATGTGTGTGCATTTTTTTCAATCCTTATGAATGCAAAATGGTTGACTCAGCACATGGATGTTGCATATGAATGAATGGTTGTGCACTCATATAGAAATGATATGTATCAAATAGGAAAATTGCATACATGTTGGACTCATGGCACTGACATAATTCGCATTAAGGAGGTCAACTGAATCAGTAGACCGCCTGATATTTGCATTAGATAAGAAACATATACACACACTTTTGCATATGTTCATACAACATTAGAAGTTTCTAAGGACAATGAATGCTTGTGGACGATGGTTGAGTAGATGGATGATTGGATGGTAGGACACATTCTTCTTAACTTGAAGATTTCGTGGACGAAATCCTTTAAGGAGGGGAGAATGTCACACCCCGTATTTTTAGTGAACATAAGAATAACAAATCTGAGAATAATTAAATTATAACAGAAGAATTAGAGGAAACGGGTTGCGCCATTGCGTTCGTCTCGGAGTTCTTCTTGAGATAGAGTCCGAGTTTGCGTAAAACGGATACTGTATGAAGAAGATATGGACGAACGAAGTTAGGTAGAAAAACCGGAAACAGACCAGAAATGCACTGGCGCACTTGTGAAGTGCGCCAGCACAAAAATACACTGGCGCACTTGGGAAGTGCGCACATGTCGAACCAGAAACCTGCATAGGGTTCTAGAGAGTCCTAATTACGATTTTTGATGTGCTGAACGGACCTGATGGCTTCTAGGGTGATCTAATGGTTCTGAAACACTCTCTACACCTATAAATATGTGATTAACCTAACCCTAATTCATAAAATATTGTCTATGACACCATTATGCTACCAAACTCTCTCTTAAACCCTAGCCGCCGCCTCTAAATCTTATCTCAAGTGTTCATTCACAATTCAAATTAAAGTTTACAGCTGCAACAACAAGCAAAGAAGATTAATCAGCGTTTCTGCATCAAATTCGATTTATAATCCTTTTCTTTAGCCACGAAAGGCAAGTGCAGTTATTTTTCGATATGAAATTTAATTATGATCCTAGCATGATAATGATTCTGAATCTGAGATTATGCCCTCTTTCTATTTATCAAATTTGTTCCTTCGTTGTATTGTTATTATTTTGTTTGTTCTGTATTTCTTCCTCCTTTCTTTCTTTTTGTTTGATAGCCAGGCTACCACGAGCCTGAGCCAAATCTCATAAGAGATGAACGCATAAACGCTAAATTTGGGAAGAATATTGAATGAGGCATATTTATGCATAATTGATTTGTAACTGATTTGAGGACACAACGCATGTTGTATTTCAGGACATAAGTTTGAGGCATATTGCATAAGATGATTTATGACTTGGGAGAAGAGGATTATTGCGATTTAGAACATAAAGAACATATGTTGAAAAATTAAGATCTAGACCTGGGCATATTAAATCTGATAGTCTATCATTTGGAAGTAGGAGAAATAATTTGCACATGACTTAGGTGTAAAAATCTATATTAAGATTTGATGACTATTAAGTGTGAATACACCTAAATGAGGATTTTTGGATATGTGACATGCATTGAAATCAATGGCTATATTTGGCATAACTTATATGTGAACCATGATTGGGGTTTTTGGGGAATATTCTGTACCATGCTAAAATTTGGGCATATGTTATATTATGAATCATGACCATGATTTAGGCATGTGAATTTAGACATAATTTATAATTGGCAAGATATGTCAACGAAACTTTAAGGAATGTTTAAAATCTATTATATTGCCTAATCTGCTAGATCTGTTATCTGCTAAATCTGTTGAATTGCTTAATCTGTTGAAAGCCGAATAATTGTAATTTGGAAGCTCGATATAAAATTGAGCAAAACATGTTAATAGAACTTTGGATAATCTGCCGTAACTTGTAAAGAAGTTAAATCTACTAAATGGACATAATTAGTCTGATATTTTCTGTACTGGAATAAAGTGGCTATGACACGAGGTTAGACTCCATTTGCGGTAGAAGCCTGCCCGGAACCAACCGGCTTAACCAGCGACCGCAAACTGTCAGTCTAATGTGAGTGGTCGTAGGCATAACTAAAATATGCTTAGACACGAGGTTAGGTCTGGCTTGTGGCAGAAGTCTGCCCGGAACTGCCCGGCATATCCAGCAGCCACAAGCTACCGAACTAATGCGAGAGGTCAGTGCATTAATATTTAATTAATGCAAATCTGAGATAAATATGATGCCTAAAACGTGTTGGGTGGATAGGGTTAAACCAACTGGACTGATGAATTTAACAAATTCGTTTCATGAATATGTAGGCCCAATACAAAGTTAGACAATCTGTAAGTTTGTTAAATCTGTACATCTGATCCGTTAGTCTGAAAACTTGTTAACTTGATTTTCTGATCTGTGAACTAGTTGACTTGAACTCTGTATGTCTGAACATGTAAACAAGTTAATCTGAAATCTGTTAGTCTGGGGACACAAGGTTAGGTGGGAAATTACTTGTGTCATCTGTTGTTTGGGACCCATATTAGTCAGTAACCCTTTCTGGTATCAAAACTTTGACCCAACAGTAGGTAGGGTCTGGGCACACTTACTGAACTAATTATAAGCGGTTCATTCTGATAATGGCGAGGGGTGTTGATGGTGCGTTCCAACCGGGTCATGTGCGTGCATGGATCCCGGTCTGCCTCTGAGGATGTAAGACGCCGTGACATCTATAAATAGGTCTGTGTCATTCAAAGGTTGCCACTTTAGGGAATGATACACCCTTTTGTGGGGCTGGCACAAGGTATTTATGTATTAGGGAGCCGATTGTGTGGGGTAGGATTTAGGGTACACTTAGTTCTGTCTGTTCTGTGGGGTACCGTCTGTTTCTGTTGGGTGGTAACACCTGTCTGTTTCTGCGTGGTACCGTCTGTTAGGGTGGTAAAGGCCCATTTACTAGTGTACACCTAATTCTAACATTCTGTTTCCATAGGGATTATTCTGTTTCCGTTTCTTTCTCTGTTCAGGTGGTAAAGGCCCATTACTAGCATTCTGTTTCTGTACTTTCTGTTCGGGCGGTAAAGGCCCATTATTAGCATTATGTTTCTGTACCTTCTGTTGGGGTGGTAAAGGCCCATTATTCTGTTCCTGTTTAGACATTAGGGTAACACCTAATCCTGTTATACTAGTATTAGTGCAGAGAAGTGAAAAGTAATATCATCATGTTTCTTCTGTTTAACCTAAGTATATCTGTTATTCCTGTTTCCTGTTATCTCTCATCCAGTTTTATTTGCATGCCATGACATTATTATCTGTTCATAACTGAAAGTCACTGGACTTGCCAGACTTTATGTCCGACCCTTGTTGTTTCGCCTCTTTTCTTCCGTCCCCCCCCCCCAGGTTTTCATGGAGGGAATACTCTAGCTTGATCCGGATCTTTCTTCCTTCTTGGAGTGCTTGAAGTACTTAAAGTATGGCTTGACTTTTTCTGGCATCTTCGGTGGGGATTATGATTTTAAAGTTTTGTACTCTGATGGCTTTTGAACAAGACTGATATATATGAATTTGAGTTCTCGGTAAAGTTGTAACCAAACTGATTTCTGTCCGCTGTAATAAAGTTATAAAGTTTTTCAAGTATTATTTTTATATCTATCTTGTAATATTCTATTTACTAAAATGCTCCATCAAAGTTAAGGCATTCCCTTTGGGAGTGACCTTAACGGACGTGGGGTGTTACAGGGGAGCACCAGTTGTGTTTGCCACTAAGGCAGATGGTTCCCTTCGTTTGTGTGTGGACTATCGCGAGTTGAATAAGGTGACGAGGAAGAATAAGTATCCTCTACCGCAGATAGATGATTTGTTTGATCAACTGGAAGGAGCAAGAGTGTTCTCCCAGTTGGACCTCGCGACAGGATTTCATCAGTTCCGAGTAGCAGATGAGAGTGTTTCGAAAACGGCATTTAGGACGCCGTCTGGATTCTATGAGTGGTTGGTTATGCCATTTGGGTTGACCAATGCACCAGCATATTTCATGGATCTTATGAATCGGGTATTCAGAGATCAGTTGAATAAGTTTGTTCTTGTGTTCGTAGACGATATCCTTGTTTACTCGAGGACAGAGGAGGAACACAAGGGACACTTGAGGATAGTGATGGAGGTGTTGAGGAAACACCAATTAAAAGCGAAATTCTCTAAGTGTCACTTCTGGAGGAGGGAAGTGAGATTCTTGGGCCATGTTGTTTCAGAGAATGGTATTGCCGTGGATCCTACGAAGGTGGCTACGGTACAGGATTGGTCTACACCCAAGAATGCAACAGACGTAAGAAGCTTCTTGGGGTTAGCTGGATATTATCGTAAGTTTATCCAGGACTTCTCCAAGATAGCGGCACCGTTGACTCAGTTGACTAAGAAGAATCAGGCCTTCGTTTGGGACGGAGTGTGTGAGAATGCATTCAAGAGTCTAAAAGAAAAGTTGACGCATGCGCCAGTGTTAGTCATTCCTATAGAGAATGAAGAGATGACGGTATACACGGATGCTTGTGGTACCAGACTAGGTGTTGTATTGATGCAAGGAGGTAGGGTTGTAGCTTATGCTAATCGACAACTAAAGCCACATGAGAAAAAGTACCCTACCCATGATTTGGAACTAGCAGCGATCGTGTTTGCGCTGAAGATGTGGAGACATTATCTCTTGGGAGAGAGATTTGAGTTGTTTACCGATCATAAATCGTTAAAGTATCTCTTCTCTCAGAAGGATCTGAATCTCTGTCAGCAGAGATGGTTAGAGTTCTTGGCTTCGTATGATTTTGATATCGCATACACACCTGGGAAAGGTAATGCGGTAGTCGATGCCTTGAGTAGGAGACATGCCAGTTTAGGGGCTATGTTTCTAGAATGGAAGCAACTGGAGTATATCGCAGGGTATGATTTCAGACCAAAGTGCGAATTGGATCCAGAGATGTTAGCAAGTTTGATGATCAAACCCACTTTGATAGAGCGGATTGGTTCCAGCCAGAGGGACGATCCTAATCTATTGGAAATCATCTCCAAGTTAGAAATGGATATCGACGGTGAGGAGATGAATTTGTATGGGCTTAATCGAGATGGATGGCTTAGAAAGAATGGAAGACTAGTTGTACCCAACGTGAATGGTTTGAGAGATGAAGTGCTTAGAGAATGTCATCACTCAAAACTGACTATACACCCCGGTGGTGAAAAGATGTATCGAGACATGAGACAGACTTAGTACTGGGAAGGGACGAAAAGAGACGTTGGGAAGTTTATATCCAAATGCATGAATTGCCAGATAGTTAAAGCCGAGCAAAAGAAGCCTAGTGGTTTGTTGCAACCATTAGAAATTCCCAAATGGAAATGGAAGCAAGTCTCAATGGATTTCATCGATGGTTTATCGATGACTAGATCGGGATATGATAGCATTTGGGTAATTGTGGATCGATTGACTAAGAGTGCAAGATTTATACCAGTCAAATCGACCAGAACGGCGGCTAAGTTAGCAGAATTGTATATGAAGTGGGTAGTGAGAGTTCATGGAGTACCTAAAAGCATTGTAAGTGACCAAGACCCGTTGTTTACTAGTGGGTTTTGGAAGAGCTTACAAGAGGCTCTAAGGTCAGAATTACATCTCAGTACCGCATATCATCCTCAGACCGACGGTCAGACGGAGAGGGTGAAGCGTATATTGGAAGATCTCTTGAGAGCTTGTATATTGGATTTTGGTGGATCATGGGATGACCATTTGCATCTAGTAGAGTTTGCATATAATAATAGCTACCAATCCAGTATCGGTATGGCTCCATATGAAGCTTTGTACGGAAGACTGTGCAACTCACCATCATGTTGGATAGAGACCGGTGAGAAGTTTGTGCTTGGACCAGATGTGGTAAGAGAAACCTCGGACAAGACTAAGATCATTCAGCAACGAATGAAGGCTGCCCAAGATAGGCAGAAGAGTTATGCTGATAAGAGGAGAAGAGACTTAAAATTCTCCATCGGTGACTTGGTGTTTGTCAAGATTTCTCCGTTGAAGAGCGTGATACGATTTGGCAGGAGAGGCAAATTAGCACCAAGATTTGTTGGCCCATTCCCAGTTCTTGAACCAGTTGGGAATTTGGCATATAGAGTTGGCTTATCCGAAAAGATGGCGGGAGTTCACAACGTATTTCATGTTTCCCAACTAAGGAAGTTCGTGCACGACCCAGATATGACTATTTCACCTGATTAGTTAGAGGACTTCGAAGTGGAACCCGAGGCAGTTGGGAACCGCAAGCCGATTCGTATTGTCGAGCACGATACGAAGCAACTTCGAAGGAAGGCGGTGAAGCTAGTCAAGGTTCAGTGGGGGCGAGAACGAGAATGACTCTACTTGGGGGACAGAGGAGAGCATTAGGAAGACGTATCCAGAACTCTTTGCCGGGTAAGATTTACTTTGTAATTTAGTTATTCTGCATGCTAGGATAGACTTGTTTTGCGTGTATGATTGTTGTTTTATGACTGATAGGCATGCGGGACCCTTGTGTGTGTTTTGATTAGGAAATTTCAGGGGCGAAATTTCTTAAGGGGGGAAGAATGTAACAACCCGCATTCTACGCATCGGAGGATCGTAGAATATTTATTTCTTTCCCATATGAAGTTGTATGGTCATGTAACTTTGGGAAACAACCATTAGAGTCATTTCCCATGCTCATGATTTTTGTCGATTTTTAAATGACCGTTTTTCCCCTAGCTGATCTTGTTTCGGTCATAACTTTTGATTGGAAAGGAATTTTGACCTGAAACCACTTCCATTAGATTTGTTTGATGGTTTACCTTTTCGTAGAGTGGTCACATGCGAAAAACGGACTTACCTGTGACGGCAAAGAATTTCGCTCGGTCGGAACCAGTCGTTAAACCGATCTAGGCCGTTCGAAACGCCCTATCGTTTGAGAACAGGACAAAACAGAACGCATATAAAAGAACATTTCATTGTATATTACAACAGTGCATCAGATTACAAGAATATACAGAGTATAAATGAATATTACATAGAAATATCAGAGATTTAAATTACATTTAAATACATAGCAGCGGAAAATAATACAATACACAACTAGAAGAGATATACGGATACAAAGCTTTCCGGATATCGTTCCAGCTGTAAACCAGGATCCTGTGAATATAAATCTGCAAAACCGAAACTACTAGCTGCCCGCGTCAAAATAGGGGCACCCAGAGTTTAGGTTAAAACAATAAACTCCAGGTCAGTCATGTGACTGGTGTGAGAACTAAAACAGTTATTAATCTTTATTTTAAAAGAGAGTAATTCAAGGGACCACGCCGTATAACACGGAACGGGTTTCCTCCCAAGAACACCAGTGCATAAAACAAACAGCGCAATGCTAAATAAAGAAAAATGAAGCTGTTATAAGACCCAGGTCCTATCACACAATGCAACGCAAGCCGGGGGATAGGGTTTTCCCTTATAACAGCCAAAGAATGCTTGATACGTTTAAAACAAATCATTTGATACTATTATAAGTGTATAGTGTATAAAACATTTCAAATCATAAGTATCAATCATAGGCGGCATGGGTACCATATATCATGTCGCCATACTAGTTCTACAATTAAAACCGCAAATGTCACGTATTTGGAAATTGGATTTCCATCTATGAACCGAGGCAAAAGATAGTCCTCAACCGATTCGAGACTGCCCAGCCCGAGTCTCAGGATCAGAGCTCGAGTGACCCTAGGAGCGACAGGGCCGGTCCACCGATGTGGATTAAAATGCCTGAGCACTGCGTTTCGCCGCCCTTTGGGGCGTAAATGAGCCAACTAAATGACTCCATCGGTTCGAGAACGACCGATCAATCCGAGGCGCCTCGCAACAGCAACAACCACATAAGTCAAACTCGTCAGGGCGTGTAAAACCACTGACGCCACTTCTAGCTAGGAGGAAACGCAGGCCCTCCCTGAGGTCCTTTCTCCCGTTTTTGGTTCATACCTGGTGTGAAACACGCGAGGTAAACGTTACACAAAGCTACGCCACAAAGGCCGTGCTTTGATCATCAACCACAAGACTTTGCTTTTCAACAGAAGCCTTGATCATTTGCATCTTAGCATGCCACACAGGCAAGCCATCCTATGCAACCGATATCAGTCACACAGAATGAAATCCGATGTCAGACACACAGTCCATTTACAAGTCCGTTCTGGGTCTGAACGAAACCGGAGGCACCTAGTACCCCGCATATCCATCGATCTCCAAGCACGTCTGGACGATCACTAACTGTTTCCATCTTCTTGGGTGTACAGCCCAATCAAGATCATCAGTTATCACCCAAATGACGTGAAGACCTCCGGTCTTCGACCATCGTCTTCATCTTCGACTTATCGTCGTATCAGTTATTCAGAATGGGATAAACCCGGTCTTTCCGAATAACTCGCGTATATATTATAAAAGTGTTACACAAACACAACATACGCCTCATTTCAATTCATTAGTCACTAACCGTAAATTAATCAAGATAATAATTCCCTAAATATTAACCCCGAAGGCCGAAACCAACATCAGATCAATATCCAGAAAACCATTCTGCTTGGCCAACCGACAGTTAGTTTCTAAATTTCACATTCATAGGGAAATGTTCCCATTAATTTTATCAAAGATAAATTCTTGAATTTATTCTTTAATCTACTTTTGAATATCAATTCAAACTAGTCGGGATTAGCGAACCTTACCGAAGTAATCATTTGTTTTAATTTCCCAATCCCAACCTATTCATCCCATGAAGTAAAACTGGTAATACTTCATATCTAACACCACAGTGTTATCGGTAAATTCAATTACCATTTCACGTTCAAATCTAATTAAAGATTTAACTATCGCCTGGAGCAAAACTGGTGATACTCCATTTTCGATCATTTCAATCTAATTAAAGATTCATTAAAACTCCACTTAGTTTTAATCGTTAACTGGGTTAAAGAATCCGTGTCATTTAAAAACACGGTTCACGATAAACCCAAAGTCACATTCATTAATTATCGGGTTAAAGAATAAGTGTTATTTAAAACACTGTTCACGATAAACCCAAAAATCAATATCAATTCAATTCCAATTAAATATTATTTAATTGGTACACTTCATTAAATCTAAATAAAAAGATTTAATCTTTTCTCAACTGGGTTCAAGAACAGTGTTAGTGAAGACACCATTCACGACAAACCCAAATCACATTTGACATTCAATACAAGGCTCTGAATAGAAAAATATATCGGCTTATATTCAATATCAAATTCTACGACTAACAAATGTCGTATTGGAAATAACGATATAAATATATATCTTTCAAATTTCCATAACAACACCTGTATAATCACGAATTCCAACATCGAAATATTCCGAAGACAATTTCGATTCAAATCCACTCCAATGCAATCATTGGAATTTTGGTTATTTTCAAAACCCTTTTCAAATTCAATTTATTTATTTAAAAATAAATAGAATTATAATTCTAGTTCAAAACTAGTTCATTTCGATAAAAATCTATTTTTATCCTTTCAAATATGGAGTTTTTCATCCCAATTCTTTCTAAATCATTTCTTATGATTTTACACAAATTATTACTATTTTTAATAATTTTATCAAGGCCTGTACAGTCGATTTCCAACAATGGCCATCGAACTGCACTTATAGCGACCTTTTTCGAATTTGATTTGGACATAATTCCAAATCCAACCGTTAGATTTCTAATTTCTAATATTCGTTAGAAAGCTCTTTTCGATACGAACCCAACGGTTCCGGTTTCAGGAGAATCCGACGGTCGGATCTCCCGTAATGTCCGTTTGAAATAAATGGTCGAAATTCGCGAACTGCCGCGGCGCGGCGCGTTCTATTCAGGCCATTATATTATATATATAATATATATAATATATATTTCGTCGATTTCTATTTAAAACGAATTATATAAATAGTTTTGAATTCGTTTCAAAAACATTTTCAACTTCCTTTTCAATTCAAATCACAATTGAATTCTTCTTTATAAATTCGTTTTGAATATTCATTTCTATTCAATTCAAATTTCAATTCAATTTGAATTCATATTCAATTCAATTCATTTCGAAATCGTTTTCAATTCAATTCGTTTCGAAATCGTTTTCAATTCAATTCACTTCGAAATCGTTTTCAATTCAATTCGAATTCGTTTTCAATTCAATTCACTTCGAAATCGTTTTCAATTCAATTCATTTCGAAATCGTTTTCAATTCAATTCATTTCGAAATCGTTTTCAATTCAATTCATTTCGAAATCGTTTTCAATTCAATTCACTTCGAAATCGTTTTCAATTCAATTCACTTCGAAATCGTTTTCAATTCAATTCATTTCGAAATCGTTTTCAATTCAATTCCTTTCGAAATCGTTTTCAATTCAATTCCTTTCGAAATCGTTTTCAATTCAATTCACTTCGAAATCGTTTTCAATTCAATTCACTTCGAAATCGTTTTCAATTCAATTCACTTCGAAATCGTTTTCAATTCAATTCACTTCGAAATCGTTTTCAATTCAATTCCTTCGAAATCGTTTTCAATTCAATTCACTTCGAAATCGTTTTCAATTCAATTCACTTCGAAATCGTTTTCAATTCAATTCACTTCGAAATCGTTTTCAATTCAATTCGAATTCGTTTTCAATTCAATTCGAATTCGAAATCGTTTTCAATTCAATTCATTTCGAAATATTCGATTTCAAAATTACTCTTTAATATTCATTTTAAAATGAATCAAATCGATATAAATATCGTTCACGTCAAAATGGCGTCAATCTAATCAACACGGCTTCATATATTGATATTTTCAAATATTCCATTTCGAATATTTCTATTTCAAATATTTCTATTTTAAAACTGGAATGAGGCCCAATCAATTACCATATAAAGTTAATTATATGGATTTTCATACATTATACACATATAATATCATTGAAAAATAATCAACCATCAACCAAAGTGCACTACACTGTATAAGCATCAAATATAGATATCTAACGCTTATAACAGCCTGTCAATCAATCGATCGACATATTCAATCAATCAGGATGAGTGAACTTCAAATTTCATCCCAACACCCGTGTGGGGTTTCAAACAATCAAACACCTATTTTATTTGTGCTGTTGGGCGATGTGTAAAATTTATCGACCCAATCAATATCCTTCAAATAAGTGTACATAAACAAACCGTCTGGTTTGTAAATGAATATTTATTTATTCACTTTCACTATATTCATATTCACGTTAAAAATTATATTTTTAACGATAAAACATTTTATTCCAACATATGAATTTCTAGTATTCATTTACACGATAAAATGATATTTTTATTTTCTAACATATTTTAGAAAATTTCGGCGGCATAACGGCACGATACTAGAAACGGGACGAGGCCTAGCCTTATCCCCGGTCTAGTGAAGGCCCACGCCATTCACACATCAATCAAATCAATTTCATCTCACCCAACAATTCAATTCAAACAAATAATTCAACTAATCTATGCAACCAAACAAACAAGTCCATGGTCTGTGGACGATTGTGTCGGGTGCTACTAAGCACCGTCTGCATCCTAGTATATATATATAACTAGAAAAAGAATTGAAAGGTGAGAAATTCTCACATATAGCTATCCTAGCTCCACGGCTCTTCTTAGTAGAAAATCTTCGTCGTTCTTGCCCCTTGTCAGTTTCGTAGCCCGTATTCACTACATATATAAAAATCACATTTTTATATTATTTCTATGTATATAAAAATCACATTTTATAACCACACTATATGGATAAAGATTCTATTTTTACACCACTACTATATAGATAAAAATTCTATTTTTACCTTGCCACCAATGTAATAAAAATTATATTTTCATTACTCTTCATGAATAAAAATCATATTTTTATTCTTCCTATGATATAAAGATCGAATTTTTATTATCTATATAATATAAAAATCATATTTTTACTTTACTACATACATGGAAAAATTATATTTTTCTTCGCTACTTCATACGATTAAAAATCCTACCTTTTCACGATTAAAAATCGAATCTTTTTAATGATAAAAATCAAACCTTTTGCTAATTAAAAATCAAATCTTTTTTCTCATCAAAACTTAAATCTTTTCGCTAATTAAAAATGAAATCTTTCCGCTAATTAAAAATCAAATCTTTTTTCTCATCAAAACTTAAATCTTTTCGCTAATTAAAAATGAAATCTTTCCGCTAATTAAAAATCAAATCTTTTTGCTAATTAAAAATCAAATCTTTTTGCTAATTAAAAATGAAATCTTTCCGCTAATTAAAAATCAAATCTTTTTGCTAATTAAAAATCAAATCTTTTCATGAACTAAAAATCAAAAATTTATCATATATAAAAACTTAAATTTAAATAAGGTGAGTCACATAAGAAAAACTGAAATCATACCTTTCCTTAAAATAAAATCAAACCTTTTGTTAGAATAAAATCAGTTTTCTTTAAAATCAAATCAGTTTTTCTATAGTTAAAAATCTGATTTTCTATACTTAAAAATTTATATTCAAAACTGAAAATAAAATAAAACAAAAACAATATATAAAACTTACGGATTTTCTTGTAGGGGGGGCAGGCTAATCGGTCGATGGCGGAGCTCAGGGCAGCGGAGGGGAGCGGCGCAGGCCAAGGCGGTGGGTCCTGGCATTGGCGATTGAGGAGATTTTTTTTTTTTTAAAGGGGCTAGGGTTTACGTTGATCGGAACTGGGGAGCAGCTACGCCTGGAGCGGCGGCGGGGCTGGTGAGGGGATTGGCGCCTTCGGTGGCAACCTAGAGGAGGGCGATGGCCTCCATCGGTTTTTCTTCCTTTTTTCTGAATGAATGGGTATCGGGGGAAAGAGAATTGGGGTGGAGGGTGTTTATATAAATAAATATATATTATTTTTATTTTCCTTTTCATTTTTCAAAAACGTAAGTTTTTCATTCTTACTCCAATCGAGACCCAACGAATGTCGTCTCTAGATAATTACCCCCATTTCAAACACAATGAGATATGTATCGCAAGCCAGTTTGGCCGTTTCGATCAGTTTTCATCAAAATCAAAATATAACTCTATATATTGAATTTGAACGCACGTTTCAATTTACCGGGGCCACATACTAACTCGAAAAATCACAGAAAAATATTTTCTAGCTTCGTATTGACGATACGGTCCTAACAAAACTAGTTTCGTCGAATTCTGAGACCGTTAGAAAAATGGCCAATTTCCAGTCGATTAAAATCAACTAAAACTGGTCAAACGCGTTTTCCTTTGCCACGCTCACATATTGATTCGAAAAATTATGAAATTTGGAATCTAGCAATAATTTAACATCACGGACCCAACAAAACTGGTTTCGTCGAAATCCGAGGTCGTTTGCAAAATTGCTATTTTTAAGGGCCTTATATATATAAAAATATATATAAATTCCACAGCGACTATTTCTAATTTTAAACTGGACATATCTTATCATTTCTAAGATGAAATCTCAGTTTGTTAACTTCGTTACAAAGATATAGTTATACAGATTCAAATATTTCTTGTTTCGTTCAATTCTGACTTATATTGAATTCTGTATATTCATTTGAAATTAGAAATCGAATTTTCGAACTACCGCGCCATTTTCAATTCCTTTTATAATTACATATAATTATTATATATATTCTAACGACGACGTATATAATATATACGTCGAATTTCAATTCAAAATAAATTTCTCGACGATATTATTTAAAATAATTCATTTTAAATAATCAAAATTCGCTAAAATTGCCAAAATAAAAATTTTAAACTGGCCTAGATTTTACGGGTTGTTACAATCTCCCCCACTTAAAACTTTTCGTCCCCGAAAAGGAACAAAGTCGAAAGCGGTTTGATTATTCAACTCTACGATCGATCTGGCTTCCATTCTCCAACCTTTCAGTTTCTGAGAATTTTCAAAATTTCAAAAATTTGGCTAACACCCTAAATTTTCGAAAAATTTCGCCATAACCTCCCCTGCACCGGGAGCATCGGGGAATTTCAAATAGCTTCCCCGGTCCTTCAGATCTCAAAAAGAAAAAGAAAAAGCCAAGCGGCTAGCCAATAGGCTCACAAAATCATCATCACCCAAACAAAACAGGAAATTATGTAGTAAACATGTACCTATTTGTCGGGCAAACAAATTTTATTCTCTGGCTCTAGCCTCCTTGCTATGACCTGTTCAAGGTAAGTACATATATGCAAGCAAATGCGACCAATTTTCAATACAATTCAATATTTGGTTCAATTAGGCTAATTGGTTAAAAATTAGCAATCAAATAAACAAACAACACAAACATCAATCAATTAGTGAATTAGATTATCAAATTCATAATTTTGATACATATACAAAAATCATGTTTTTGATGCCAAATCACAACAATAGGCCTTATCTAATTTTTGGTTCTCACACCAGTCTAATGGAAATATATAGATATCACACCTTCGTCACACGAATATAAATTCTGACGATGAGTACTCAACCATCAGAATCATCTTCGGGCCACTAGAGTATGATTCTATATCCATCCAGTATATTAAAACTTTGAATATACGTTTGCAAGGCGTATATGCAAATTCTTTATATACTGAATTGTCCAAAATCAATATAAACAAATAATCAAATACGAATAGTTGATTTAAATTTTCAAAACAAAATTTGTTCACTTTAAAAATATACTCTTCACACTCGTTCTAGGATACTACTGATCCTATCTCTAACGAGTCATTCTAATTGGATATTACTAACCCAATATCTGATGAATTCTTTCATATGGTTCTAATGTGCCTTGTTCTCTGCTTTGTAAACCAAAGCTCTGATACCAACTGTGACGGCAAAGAATTTCGCTCGGTCGGAACCAGTCGTTAAACCGATCCAGGCCGTTCGAAACGCCCTATCGTTTGAGAACAGGACAAAACAGAACGCATATAAAAGAACATTTCATTGTATATTACAACAGTGCATCAGATTACAAGAATATACAGAGTATAAATGAATATTACACAGAAATATCAGAGATTTAAATTACATTTAAATACATAGCAGCGGAAAATAATACAATACACAACTAGAAGAGATATACGGATACAAAGCTTTCCGGATATCGTTCCAGCTGTAAACCAGGATCCTGTGAATATAAATCTGCAAAACCGAAACTACTAGCTGCCCGCGTCAAAATAGGGGCACCCAGAGTTTAGGTTAAAACAATAAACTCCAGGTCAGTCATGTGACTGGTGTGAGAACTAAAACAGTTATTAATCTTTATTTTAAAAGAGAGTAATTCAAGGGACCACGCCGTATAACACGGAACGGGTTTCCTCCCAAGAACACCAGTGCATAAAACAAACAGCGCAATGCTAAATAAAGAAAAATGAAGCTGTTATAAGACCCAGGTCCTATCACACAATGCAACGCAAGCCGGGGGATAGGGTTTTCCCATATAACAGCCAAAGAATGCTTGATACGTTTAAAACAAATCATTTGATACTATTATAAGTGTATAGTGTATAAAACATTTCAAATCATAAGTATCAATCATAGGCGGCATGGGTACCATATATCATGTCGCCATACTAGTTCTACAATTAAAACCGCAAATGTCACGTATTTGGAAATTGGATTTCCATCTATGAACCGAGGCAAAAGATAGTCCTCAACCGATTCGAGACTGCCCAGCCCGAGTCTCAGGATCAGAGCTCGAGTGACCCTAGGAGCGACAGGGCCGGTCCACCGATGTGGATTAAAATGCCTGAGCACTGCGTTTCGCCGCCCTTTGGGGCGTAAATGAGCCAACTAAATGACTCCATCGGTTCGAGAACGACCGATCAATCCGAGGCGCCTCGCAACAGCAACAACCACATAAGTCAAACTCGTCAGGGCGTGTAAAACCACTGACGCCACTTCTAGCTAGGAGGAAACGCAGGCCCTCCCTGAGGTCCTTTCTCCCGTTTTTGGTTCATACCTGGTGTGAAACACGCGAGGTAAACGTTACACAAAGCTACGCCACAAAGGCCGTGCTTTGATCATCAACCACAAGACTTTGCTTTTCAACAGAAGCCTTGATCATTTGCATCTTAGCATGCCACACAGGCAAGCCATCCTATGCAACCGATATCAGTCACACAGAATGAAATCCGATGTCAGACACACAGTCCATTTACAAGTCCGTTCTGGGTCTGAACGAAACCGGAGGCACCTAGTACCCCGCATATCCATCGATCTCCAAGCACGTCTGGACGATCACTAACTGTTTCCATCTTCTTGGGTGTACAGCCCAATCAAGATCATCAGTTATCACCCAAACGACGTGAAGACCTCCGGTCTTCGACCATCGTCTTCATCTTCGACTTATCGTCGTATCAGTTATTCAGAATGGGATAAACCCGGTCTTTCCGAATAACTCGCGTATATATTATAAAAGTGTTACACAAACACAACATACGCCTCATTTCAATTCATTAGTCACTAACCGTAAATTGATCAAGATAATAATTCCCTAAATATTAACCCCGAAGGCCGAAACCAACATCAGATCAATATCCAGAAAACCATTCTGCTTGGCCAACCGACAGTTAGTTTCTAAATTTCACATTCATAGGGAAATGTTCCCATTAATTTTATCAAAGATAAATTCTTGAATTTATTCTTTAATCTACTTTTGAATATCAATTCAAACTAGTCGGGATTAGCGAACCTTACCGAAGTAATCATTTGTTTTAATTTCCCAATCCCAACCTATTCATCCCATGAAGTAAAACTGGTAATACTTCATATCTAACACCACAGTGTTATCGGTAAATTCAATTACCATTTCACGTTCAAATCTAATTAAAGATTTAACTATCGCCTGGAGCAAAACTGGTGATACTCCATTTTCGATCATTTCAATCTAATTAAAGATTCATTAAAACTCCACTTAGTTTTAATCGTTAACTGGGTTAAAGAATCCGTGTCATTTAAAAACACGGTTCACGATAAACCCAAAGTCACATTCATTAATTATCGGGTTAAAGAATAAGTGTTATTTAAAACACTGTTCACGATAAACCCAAAAATCAATATCAATTCAATTCCAATTAAATATTATTTAATTGGTACACTTCATTAAATCTAAATAAAAAGATTTAATCTTTTCTCAACTGGGTTCAAGAACAGTGTTAGTGAAGACACCATTCACGACAAACCCAAATCACATTTGACATTCAATACAAGGCTCTGAATAGAAAAATATATCGGCTTATATTCAATATCAAATTCTACGACTAACAAATGTCGTATTGGAAATAACGATATAAATATATATCTTTCAAATTTCCATAACAACACCTGTATAATCACGAATTCCAACATCGAAATATTCCGAAGACAATTTCGATTCAAATCCACTCCAATGCAATCATTGGAATTTTGGTTATTTTCAAAACCCTTTTCAAATTCAATTTATTTATTTAAAAATAAATAGAATTATAATTCTAGTTCAAAACTAGTTCATTTCGATAAAAATCTATTTTTATCCTTTCAAATATGGAGTTTTTCATCCCAATTCTTTCTAAATCATTTCTTATGATTTTACACAAATTATTACTATTTTTAATAATTTTATCAAGGCCTGTACAGTCGATTTCCAACAATGGCCATCGAACTGCACTTATAGCGACCTTTTTCGAATTTGATTTGGACATAATTCCAAATCCAACCGTTAGATTTCTAATTTCTAATATTCGTTAGAAAGCTCTTTTCGATACGAACCCAACGGTTCCGGTTTCAGGAGAATCCGACGGTCGGATCTCCCGTAATGTCCGTTTGAAATAAATGGTCGAAATTCGCGAACTGCCGCGGCGCGGCGCGTTCTATTCAGGCCATTATATTATATATATAATATATATAATATATATTTCGTCGATTTCTATTTAAAACGAATTATATAAATAGTTTTGAATTCGTTTCAAAAACATTTTCAACTTCCTTTTCAATTCAAATCACAATTGAATTCTTCTTTATAAATTCGTTTTGAATATTCATTTCTATTCAATTCAAATTTCAATTCAATTTGAATTCATATTCAATTCAATTCATTTCGAAATCGTTTTCAATTCAATTCGTTTCGAAATCGTTTTCAATTCAATTCACTTCGAAATCGTTTTCAATTCAATTCGAATTCGTTTTCAATTCAATTCACTTCGAAATCGTTTTCAATTCAATTCATTTCGAAATCGTTTTCAATTCAATTCATTTCGAAATCGTTTTCAATTCAATTCATTTCGAAATCGTTTTCAATTCAATTCACTTCGAAATCGTTTTCAATTCAATTCACTTCGAAATCGTTTTCAATTCAATTCATTTCGAAATCGTTTTCAATTCAATTCCTTTCGAAATCGTTTTCAATTCAATTCCTTTCGAAATCGTTTTCAATTCAATTCACTTCGAAATCGTTTTCAATTCAATTCACTTCGAAATCGTTTTCAATTCAATTCACTTCGAAATCGTTTTCAATTCAATTCACTTCGAAATCGTTTTCAATTCAATTCCTTCGAAATCGTTTTCAATTCAATTCACTTCGAAATCGTTTTCAATTCAATTCACTTCGAAATCGTTTTCAATTCAATTCACTTCGAAATCGTTTTCAATTCAATTCGAATTCGTTTTCAATTCAATTCGAATTCGAAATCGTTTTCAATTCAATTCATTTCGAAATATTCGATTTCAAAATTACTCTTTAATATTCATTTTAAAATGAATCAAATCGATATAAATATCGTTCACGTCAAAATGGCGTCAATCTAATCAACACGGCTTCATATATTGATATTTTCAAATATTCCATTTCGAATATTTCTATTTCAAATATTTCTATTTTAAAACTGGAATGAGGCCCAATCAATTACCATATAAAGTTAATTATATGGATTTTCATACATTATACACATATAATATCATTGAAAAATAATCAACCATCAACCAAAGTGCACTACACTGTATAAGCATCAAATATAGATATCTAACGCTTATAACAGCCTGTCAATCAATCGATCGACATATTCAATCAATCAGGATGAGTGAACTTCAAATTTCATCCCAACACCCGTGTGGGGTTTCAAACAATCAAACACCTATTTTATTTGTGCTGTTGGGCGATGTGTAAAATTTATCGACCCAATCAATATCCTTCAAATAAGTGTACATAAACAAACCGTCTGGTTTGTAAATGAATATTTATTTATTCACTTTCACTATATTCATATTCACGTTAAAAATTATATTTTTAACGATAAAACATTTTATTCCAACATATGAATTTCTAGTATTCATTTACACGATAAAATGATATTTTTATTTTCTAACATATTTTAGAAAATTTCGGCGGCATAACGGCACGATACTAGAAACGGGACGAGGCCTAGCCTTATCCCCGGTCTAGTGAAGGCCCACGCCATTCACACATCAATCAAATCAATTTCATCTCACCCAACAATTCAATTCAAACAAATAATTCAACTAATCTATGCAACCAAACAAACAAGTCCATGGTCTGTGGACGATTGTGTCGGGTGCTACTAAGCACCGTCTGCATCCTAGTATATATATATAACTAGAAAAAGAATTGAAAGGTGAGAAATTCTCACATATAGCTATCCTAGCTCCACGGCTCTTCTTAGTAGAAAATCTTCGTCGTTCTTGCCCCTTGTCAGTTTCGTAGCCCGTATTCACTACATATATAAAAATCACATTTTTATATTATTTCTATGTATATAAAAATCACATTTTATAACCACACTATATGGATAAAGATTCTATTTTTACACCACTACTATATAGATAAAAATTCTATTTTTACCTTGCCACCAATGTAATAAAAATTATATTTTCATTACTCTTCATGAATAAAAATCATATTTTTATTCTTCCTATGATATAAAGATCGAATTTTTATTATCTATATAATATAAAAATCATATTTTTACTTTACTACATACATGGAAAAATTATATTTTTCTTCGCTACTTCATACGATTAAAAATCCTACCTTTTCACGATTAAAAATCGAATCTTTTTAATGATAAAAATCAAACCTTTTGCTAATTAAAAATCAAATCTTTTTTCTCATCAAAACTTAAATCTTTTCGCTAATTAAAAATGAAATCTTTCCGCTAATTAAAAATCAAATCTTTTTTCTCATCAAAACTTAAATCTTTTCGCTAATTAAAAATGAAATCTTTCCGCTAATTAAAAATCAAATCTTTTTGCTAATTAAAAATCAAATCTTTTTGCTAATTAAAAATGAAATCTTTCCGCTAATTAAAAATCAAATCTTTTTGCTAATTAAAAATCAAATCTTTTCATGAACTAAAAATCAAAAATTTATCATATATAAAAACTTAAATTTAAATAAGGTGAGTCACATAAGAAAAACTGAAATCATACCTTTCCTTAAAATAAAATCAAACCTTTTGTTAGAATAAAATCAGTTTTCTTTAAAATCAAATCAGTTTTTCTATAGTTAAAAATCTGATTTTCTATACTTAAAAATTTATATTCAAAACTGAAAATAAAATAAAACAAAAACAATATATAAAACTTACGGATTTTCTTGTAGGGGGGGCAGGCTAATCGGTCGATGGCGGAGCTCAGGGCAGCGGAGGGGAGCGGCGCAGGCCAAGGCGGTGGGTCCTGGCATTGGCGATTGAGGAGAATTTTTTTTTTTTAAAGGGGCTAGGGTTTACGTTGATCGGAACTGGGGAGCAGCTACGCCTGGAGCGGCGGCGGGGCTGGTGAGGGGATTGGCGCCTTCGGTGGCAACCTAGAGGAGGGCGATGGCCTCCATCGGTTTTTCTTCCTTTTTTCTGAATGAATGGGTATCGGGGGAAAGAGAATTGGGGTGGAGGGTGTTTATATAAATAAATATATATTATTTTTATTTTCCTTTTCATTTTTCAAAAACGTAAGTTTTTCATTCTTACTCCAATCGAGACCCAACGAATGTCGTCTCTAGATAATTACCCCCATTTCAAACACAATGAGATATGTATCGCAAGCCAGATTGGCCGTTTCGATCAGTTTTCATCAAAATATAACTCTATATATTGAATTTGAACGCACGTTTCAATTTACCGGGGCCACATACTAACTCGAAAAATCACAGAAAAATATTTTCTAGCTTCGTATTGACGATACGGTCCTAACAAAACTAGTTTCGTCGAATTCTGAGACCGTTAGAAAAATGGCCAATTTCCAGTCGATTAAAATCAACTAAAACTGGTCAAACGCGTTTTCCTTTGCCACGCTCACATATTGATTCGAAAAATTATGAAATTTGGAATCTAGCAATAATTTAACATCACGGACCCAACAAAACTGGTTTCGTCGAAATCCGAGGTCGTTTGCAAAATTGCTATTTTTAAGGGCCTTATATATATAAAAATATATATAAATTCCACAGCGACTATTTCTAATTTTAAACTGGACATATCTTATCATTTCTAAGATGAAATCTCAGTTTGTTAACTTCGTTACAAAGATATAGTTATACAGATTCAAATATTTCTTGTTTCGTTCAATTCTGACTTATATTGAATTCTGTATATTCATTTGAAATTAGAAATCGAATTTTCGAACTACCGCGCCATTTTCAATTCCTTTTATAATTACATATAATTATTATATATATTCTAACGACGACGTATATAATATATACGTCGAATTTCAATTCAAAATAAATTTCTCGACGATATTATTTAAAATAATTCATTTTAAATAATCAAAATTCGCTAAAATTGCCAAAATAAAAATTTTAAACTGGCCCAGATTTTACGGGTTGTTACATTACCATTTGGGAGATATGGCTGAAATAAGGTTTGGGAGGTGAAAAACAACTTAATCGGGCCAAATGAGGTGATTAGCAAATGGGCCCATAACCCATTTCGGGAATAGGGTAATGGGGGCTGAAAATAGATAGGGTTTCATTCTATTTCAGTTCTCTAGCCTCCACTTACCTCTTAGAAACCCTAAAAATGGCCTCCAACCTCTAAATCACCTCCAAATCACTCTCTAATCAAGGATTAAGCTTAGCAACATAATATCAAGGGAGATCTTCACCAGATCAAGATTAGAGATGCTATTAAGCATAAGTATCCGCGCCAAATCCGAGATTTATTTCAGATCTAAGGTTTATTTGTGGCTAAGGTGAGTGATTTGCATAGTTCCTCACTAATTATGGTTAATTAAGGGTAATTAGTGTTAATTAGCGAATTTAAACATGATAAAATTCTGGAAAAATATTTATAAAATTCGAAATGATGTTTTAGACCTTTGATATGAATTTGGGTTAATTTGGTTAAGTTTCGCTAATTATATCATTAGTTTCACCGAAACATGCTTAAGGGAAAATATGGGGTTTTGGCTATGTTTGGTCCATTTTAACCTATCATATTGTTGTTTTGGTGTTTGTGGTTGATTATACATGTTGATATGACTGTATGGTATGCTTTGTGATTGATTAGAATAGTTGGAATGGTCGAAAACGCCGTCGAGTGGCATAAACTGCTTGCTGGAGAAAATGCAGAAAATTGGCCGATCCGGATCGGAACGGAGGAAAGGACCCGATCCGTACCACCTCCCATGCGAGTTTAGAAGCTCCGACCCTTTATCGTATGAGGAAACTCCGATCTGACCCGTAGCATTGTATGGCAACGCTACTTGGAGACTCCGACCCGAACCGGTGTGCTATGAAGGAGACTGATCCGATCCAGCATCTTATAAGGACTTCCGATCCGACGCAGGAAGAAAAAGGGGAAGCCTGTGCTCCGACCCGAACCGATGCACTTTCCGATCTGAAGAAGCTTGCCAGGGAGTGTAGACCTTGATTCGATCCGGAACAGAGGGGAAGGCTTGTGCTGGAGACCCGAACCGATCCGATTTCTTAGGGAGGAGTATTTCGATCCGAACCGAACTGATGATTAGGGGGAGATCCGAACTGATCCGGTGATGACCAATAACCCGAGATGCAAAGGTAGTCAAAATGGAAGTTAGAGCTCAGGATTCAGTTGGGAACCAATGAGTTCACTTCATGATTGGGCTTTGCTGCGGGACGTGTGCTAAGGAGTTGTCGATGTTGATAACTTCGATTCACCATTGAAAGGAATGATGGGTTACGTATCAGTGCAGTAGAGTCATTATGACTCGGGGGGCAAAGTGATCGTAGTAAGACTATGAGCCAGTGCAGTGGGGTCATTGTGACTCCATGGGGTAGAGTGGACATAGTAAAGGATTAGTAAGGCTATGAGCCAGTGCAGTGGGGTCATTGCGACTCCATGGGGCAAAGTGGACATAGCGAAGGATTAGCGGCTCTGGATCAGTGCAGTGAAGTCATTGTGACTTCATAGGGCAAAGTGATCATAGCAAAGTATATTGGGTGATCGAAGTGGTGGATATCGTATGCTTTACGCACTGAGTGAGAGATGTGACGATGGTTGTTATGCTTGATTGTTTGCCATCACTATGACATGCACACCCCCACCCCCGTTATCTTTGCACCAATCGAAATGGCACCTTAGAGTGTTTTACAGTATGTAGTGCTAACTCTTTGGTTGCAGGTCCAGGTTCAGGTATGGTTTAGTATACCTGTTATTGTCCTGTTTAGATGCTTATCGATCAAACCAGACTTTTGTCTGACCCAGAATTTTATGTCTCTTCTTATTACTCTGGGTGCTCACACGAGCAGACTAGAGACAGGTTAGCCGGTGATGCGCGAGTAGCTGACTCGGAGGCGAGCAGGAGGCTTCCACGTATGATATATAGATATTCTCCCTGTGTCGTTGGTGGTCGCTACTTGGGCATTAGTAGTGTACCTCCCTTATCTTGTTTTGCTTTTTGAGACAGTTTGAAAAGTTGTAATAATGTTGGCTTTGGATCATAAGCTGTACTTGGATTTTCCGTTGCTGTGTTAGTTTGTTTTCAGCTTATGCACTGTCTTACCTGTTTTATGTCAAGTATGTTGTTATTATATTTTGTTCCATGTGCTGTGAGACATTCTACAGGTTCCTTGTTAGTTCATTTCCTTCTGACGACCGTCCCGTGCTAACTGGACATGTGTACATCGCACTTTTGGGGTAAATGTCGGTTGGTGCGGGGCGGGCCGTCACAATATATATATATAAATCGTTAATCAAACATTGATTCTGTTGATCAGAATATTTCATATTGAAATGAAATGGATGTTAATTATATTTTTTAACATTTGTGGATGCAGGGAAACAGGTTGGAGGAATCCTACTGGGTTCCTCAACATTTATTTTACTGTTGTTTTCATATATTGTAATATATGATGTGATATATAATATGTGTTGATTATGCGTGTTGAATGATATCGATCATTTTTATTTGGGTATTTTAAGTACCGTAAGAATACTGGAATGTAGAAAAGGAGATTTTCAAAGTGTATTTTGAAAATAAAGTATTTATATTTGTGAAACAAATATAAAAGGAAATATTTGTGGAAACAAATAGAAAAGGAAATATTTGTAAAACATTTACAAATAGAATTGAAAAGGAAATATTTGTAAACCATTTACAAATAGAATTGAAAAGGAAGTATTTGTAAAACATTTACAAATAGAATTGAAAAGGAAATATTTGTAAAACATTTACAAATATATTAAATGGAAATATTTATTTATGAAATAGATAGAGTTATAAAAAGAAATTTTTATTTAGAAAATAAATAGAATCATAAAGGAAATATTTATTTAGAAAATAAATAGATTATAAAAGGAAATACTTGAAAAATGAATTGAATTGTATAAAAAGAGAATTTTACACTAGGAAGGTTTAGACCCGTGCTCGCACATGGGTATAACAGAATATGAATTCAAAGTGAACATCTGAGAGAAATCTGTTTTAACAAATAAAGTAAGAAGATTAATTTATAAATATGGTTTTATAAATTAAGTAAAATATTTATCATTAGATAAATAGAATATATAAGTCAGGACTTATATAGAGAAGTAAGAATCGATTTCAACATCGATATTTGAAACTGAATATGGACGAAGAGTAAATTGGATAGGGTAATCTGTAAGAGTTAATCAGTTAGAGTTAATCAAACAGAGCTAACAAGTTAGAGTTAGCTAGTTAGAGCTAATCAGTTAGAGTTAATCGATTAGAGTTAAATCGAACTAGATTATTCAAATAGAGTTGATCGAACAAGAGTTAGTCGAATATTGTTTATTCGAATAGAGTTAATTGAATTAGAGTTAGTCGGATTAGAGTTATTCGAATACAGTTTATTCGAAGAAAAGAGTTATCGAATAAGGCTATTCGAAGAAGAGAATAAACCGAATATTAGTTATTCGAAAGAGGTCATCGAATAATAGTTATTCGAAAGAGGTTATCGAATATTATTTATTCGAAAAGAGATAATCGAATATTAGTTATTCGAAAGGAGTTAATCGAATATTAGTTATTCGAAAGGAGTTAATCGAATAGAGTTATTCGAAGAGGAATTAATCGAATACAGAGTTATTCGAAAAGGAGTAAATCGAATATAGTTTATTCGAAGAAAGGTGTTAGTTGAATATAGTTTATTCGAAAGAGAGATTATCGAATATTAATTATTAGTAGAGAGTTAATCGAATATAGTTTATTAGAAAAGGAGTTACCGAATAGAGATTATTCGAAAGAGAATTATACATTGAATTCAATTATATCAAATTCGGGAAAGTACTATTCACTTTTCGTTTTAATCAAGATTTATTTATTTATAAATAAATTAGTTATTTGTTTATTTATCCAAATTAATAAATAAAAGTTATACTTAAGTTATTATATTTCGGGAGCATGGGATTATAACACTATTGTTATAATCAAATAATTTCTGTAAAAGAAGTGGATTCGTAAATAGAATCCGAGAGTTACGTAAGGAAGTTTGTTAAAGATTTAAAAGGTGAACTTTGTCTATTTTCGAAATTAGAAATGTTGTTCAGTTAAGGTCTGAGAGGTAATTATACCCCAACTTGATTGGCTTCGTTATTAACTAAGGAATAGTTAAGTTTCGGTAGTGAAGATTGGTTAAGTGAATTTAGTTAATGAGTATAATGGTTTGAGTTGGCATAGGGATGACATCGATTTAAATCAAATGAATGAGTTTTGGAACATTTTCCAAATATAACCAGAGATATTTCTAATCATAGGAAATGAAATGTTTGATGATAAAGAATACTGGAATGACAGTGATATGTGAAAAAGAGATGGAAATGTTTTCCAATGTTAATAACGTATATTTTCTAAATTTAGAAAATAAGAAATGTTGAATATACAGAAACAGGAAATACTTGAAAAATGAATAGATTAATGAACTCAAGAGATAAACGTTAAATGATGATTGATCGATATAATTTCCATCTGGAATTAATATCGTTGTTTGCACACGTGTTTTCTTTGGTAGTTAACTCACCGACTATCGAAGTTTTTGACCATTTTTCCATCGTCAATACGGAGAGACCGGGATCAGATTCATGACCAGAAAACCACTCTGTATGGGCGTTAGCGTTGCGATCAAAAATGATGAAGAAAATTGAAGATGGAGTTATGCAAGGGTTATCCTTTTTACAGAATAGTGTCTTCGGTTTGTCCAGTCCCAGGACGACCTGTATGGAAGAATGTATGACAGAGTATATTTAATAGATCGCGTAAGTTGATCTGTTCAAACGTATGTATATTTGGTGGCGAAGGTATTCGTTTCTCTTAGCTGTATACCCATGGTATTTTTGGTGAAATCAATTTGTGATTTGGCGGGTATGACGATGTGACATTCAAAGTGAATAAATGTGTGATCTGTCAGAGATAAGCGTGGCCTCTAGCCTCACAACTGGGAAATGACGAAAATCGGGCCGGCAGCATGGCTACGTGGTTGGCTTCCAATTAGGGTGTATTATCACCTATCTAGAGATATTCATTTCTTTCTATAATCTATTGTCGATGTTGTCCCATTCGGGAAACGGTTGCTGATCCCAACCGTTGGTGATATACATTCGATACACTCAAGCGAAATGATCGATCGGTCATGTGTGGCCGGGTTGCAAGATGTTCTTGTTGAACCCAGTGTATTCCTCTCTAGAGGTACACTATCAGAAGGTGGTTCCATACCTTGTCATAGTTGGTAATCCATTATCCAATAAGTGCTCATGGTTTTGATTGTATACTATATATGTATAACGTGAGATGAAAGCGTTTCTGCTAGATGATTATTTAGTTGTGGTTGATAGACATTATTATAATATCAAAAGAGTTTTGATATAAAGTTTATCATTTCTTTCAAAAATGGTTTGAAAATTAAATCAAATTGATTTGGATTCTCATAAGGGAAAAATTCATTCTGTTATACAGCGTGGTCTTATAAGATATCGTTTTATTGCTCAAATTGTCTTAAACTATTTTACTCACACCAATCCCATGACTGGCCCAGAGGTTGTTTTGTTTTGTTTTTCCTAAATTCTTGGGTGTCCAATTTTGTACGGGTAGTCAAGTAGTCAGGATTTTACAGATATACTTGGAGAGCTTGGAGCAGGTGGCTTCAGGATTACATAGCTATAGTTATTTCTGTTGTGTTGTAAGTGTTTTACTCTGATAAGGTTACTTTATACATATACTGGTTTTATTTCAAAGTTATGTATCTATTATATATTGTTCGTTCAGCTGTGAGATTCGTGTTACTATGATGTTGTAGGTTCTTCTTCTTCTTCTATTCTAAGTTTCTATCTTATCTATTCTCACCCTCTAATTTCTTTCATGGACTATCCGGTATTTCCGATGCTTGAATAGTCGACATTGAGTTTATGTCGGTTACTCAGGATCGCGAAATTCGGGTCGCTACAGTGGTATCAGAGCTTAAGGTTAAGTAATTACCTTGGCTCTGTGGCGTGACTCAGTAGAGATGGGGTTAGTAATACCCTAGATTGAGTTGAGTGTATATATACGAGTGAACGTATTTGTTATTCAATATAAGATGATTTATATTGTGGAGATTTATTGGTTGAGTTGTTTATGAGTTCTGGTCGATCAGTTTGATCCACTATATCGGTAGGGGTTTATAAACACTTAAATATGATGGACCGACACTGTATGTTTTGAAAAGAGGGTAAATGAAATAATTTTATCCAAATTATATTTTGATATAAACAAAGTATAGATATTTGATATATTATTGTATATTAGATATATTGGTTGTGATTATAATCAAATGAGATTTTAAAAAGTGAAATGGTTATATATAACCAATTAGAATTCATATAACTGAAATATATGAAATCGAAATGAATTGAATCTAAATTTAAATCAGAATTTAAAATTTGAAATTCCAAAAACATGAAAAGTGTTTGTAAATGGAATTGAATTGAATATATGAGAATTTTAAAATCCTGGGAGATTTTTAATTGTTTTACAAGCAGTGTGAATGATATTTTGGAAATAGATTTCAAAATGGAAGTGTTTAGAAATGGTTTTAAAAGTGATATAGCATTGAACTCACTTCGATCGCTGGAAAATAGATTTCGAAGATGACTGCGCAGCATCATCGGTGTTCATTTTCGAGTTGTAAGTGACGGATTACAACCAAAGGTTTTGTTTTTGGAAATGTTTTGCAAAAAACAAGTTGTATTGAAATTCCAGAAAAGGATATTTGATTTTTGGAAAGGCTAAGCTATTTGAAACTCCCAGGTAAAGATTGTTTGAAATAAAAACAAATTAAATAGAAATTTGTGAAAGCAAATTTGAAATGGAAATAAAGGCAGTTCAGTGGTAATTGAATTGAATTGGATTAGAATGGTATCGAGAAAATTGGATTTGTGACATAGGAATCCGAAATGGTATTGGATGATGAGTTAAGAATTTGAAAATCGAGAATGGAACTTCGATTTGAAATTAAATTTGGCTTGGATAAGCGAATGGTTGTGTTGGAGATAAAAGTGATTGGAGTTTGATTTGGATGACATTGATATATGCTGAATTAGCAGCAGATGTAAAAGATATAATGATATGCCCGACAAAAGGTACACGTTCACATTCATATGGGTTTGATGAGTTAAGAGCCAAATTGGCAAGTCGTTTGGCTGTTTTAATTTCTTTTGGGTTGGAGATGGCCCAGAGAGGCAAGTTGTAGTTGTACCGATTGGCCAGTACAAAGGAGGTACTGGCGAAATTTTTCAGTAATTTTGGGTGTTTGAAAATTTTCAGAGTTTTTGGAAATTTTCGTTAGTAGGAATAAATTGATAATTTAGTTCAAATTAATTGGTACAGTGAAACTGAAGTTATAGAAGTAAAAATAATTCTTAACCAGTTAATAGGGTTTGTTTTCTACCTTAGCAATTTCATGGACGAAATTATTTTAAGGGGGGAAGAATGTAACGACCCGTATTTTAGCGATAGAATAATTAATTTATTTAATTATATAAATAACAATTTAGAGATTTGAATGGTCATAGAATTAAATAATAGTAAATATTTAAATAAATTAAATAACAGAATAATATATTTAATTTCTGAAATAGTCGGAAATAGTAGAATTCACAATATTGTGTGAATTGGGCAATTCAAAATATATATTTCAGTTTGGAATTTCAATTTGAATAACGAATGTATTATTTAAACGAAGTTTGAACATAGAATTATATTATAATTATAATCGAGCTCGAAATGGTGCGGCAGTTCGCTATTTGACGATTTGAACTTCAACTGAATATACAGGGTCCGTTTTAAATCGGATTTATGTGAAACAAGAAACGTTAGGAGCTGGTGAAGTATATTTTTCTAATGGAAGAGAAAAATTGGGATTTCATTGTGTAGATTTGATTTTTGTCCAAATCAAATTTTTGAAAAGTCGCTATGGAATTCCTTTATAATTTATATCGATTTATTTATATTTTTAAATGGATTTTAAATATAAATCGAATATCGATGTAACCCTGGATTTTGAAATATCGAGTTATAAATCCAATTGGAGTTGTATGATATTCTAGTGTGGATATATATGATAATATATATTTTTAAATATTTAATTTAATTATTTTTAAATAGATTTATATATTTAAATGGGTTATTTAGAGCTTTAAAATAGCCAGTTTTGCAAACGACCTCCGTTTTCGATGAAACTAATTTTGTTGGATCCGCAATATTAAATTATTGCTAGATTTCAATTTTCGTTATTTTTTGGGGTCAGTGTGTGGCCGTACTGATTTTTAATGTGAAAAACAGTCAGTATTTTGACGATTAAAAATACGCTGTGTGAGCAAACGTAGTCGGAATTCGACGAAACTAGTTTCGTTGGGTCCGTAATATCGAACTGAAGGTGTATGTCCAGTTTCGTGATTTTTGGGTATCGTATGTGAGCATGCAGATTTTTAAACGATACATACAAATAGCGATTCATTAAAATTGAATATTAAAATATATAAATATCCTATAAATACCTGTTTTACACCTCCTAACCCTAAACAATTCTCTTCTTTAGTCAACAGGAAAGCGCGCCGCTATGTTTTCCTTTCAAAATGAAAAGTTTGGATCCTCATAAATCAAAATAAAATCAAAGGATATTTTATAAATTCCAATATAATTACACTTGAATTTGCATTGGGTTTCTCTTCAATTTGGTATCATTTCTAAGTGGTGTGATACTTGTTTGTCGCTCTCCACTATTGGTAGCGTGAGCTAAAGCTGCGGATTTAAGGTGTTTTAGTAATCGAATTGCAAATTCGAGTTGAGATTTTTGTTGGTGGTTTGGAGGAGGATCGTTTGGGGTTTTATTTTTGTGGATTCTGATGCTAATTGGAGGTCCGTGTTTTTGTAGTAGCGAACCCAGCTACTCGACGCGATGGAGAAGGGGAGCGTTCGAGCTATTTCTTTTGGGTAGGAGGTGGAAGTGATTTAGGAGGGAAGTACAACAATGGTGGCGCTGGTTGTTTCTGATTGTGTGGATGGAGCAGGAGGGGCTCAAAATAATCAGCGTAAAGGATAAAAACGGGGAGGAGGTCGCGTTTTGCCTGGGAGGAAGAAGATGAATTGGAGCGGTTGGGTTTTAATTTCATTTGTGCAGACTTCTATGGGTAAAGCCCATTTAGAAATTAAGTAAATTTGAATTGAAATAAATGTTGTATTTACTTTAAATTATCACATCTTGCTCATACATGAACGAAATTTAGCGAAACAAGATCCATTAGGATCGTATGGACGGACACTACACAATGGAACCGACTGGGAGTGAATCGGAGCTCGTTACAATTTATAGAAAAGTAAATTGTCCGTCTGAATCAAAGATAGTTAATCGTTATTTAACGATAACTGTCCAATGTGAGTAAAACTCACCAACTTTATAAGCTCATATTTTTATAACGTGTTTTTAGAACCGATGAATGATGATTGATATCTATGTGTTGACTGTTTGATTGAATTGCTGATTGATTGTTTGAAATTATAGATAACGATATATATATAAATCGTTAATCAAACATTGATTCTGTTTATCAGAATATTTCATATTGAAATGAAATGTATGTTAATTATATTGTTTAACATCTGTGGATGCAGGGAAACAGGTCGTAGGAATCCAACTGGATTCCTCAACATTTATTTTACTGTTGTTTTCATATATTGTAATATATGATGTGATATATAATCTGTGTTGATTATGTGTGTTGAATGATATCGATCATTGTTATTTGGGTATTTTAAATACCGTAAGAATACTGGAATGTAGAAAAGGAGATTTTCAAAGTGTATTTTGAAAATAAAGTATTTATATTTGTGAAACAAATATAAAAGGAAATATTTGTGGAAACAAATAGAAAAGGAAATATTTGTAAAACATTTACAAATAGAATTTAAAAGGAAATATTTGTAAACCATTTACAAATAGAATTGAAAAGGAAGTATTTGTAAAACATTTACAAATTGTATTGAAAAGTTGTAAAACATTTACAAATAGATTAAATGGAAATATTTATTTATGAAATAGATAGAGTTATAAAAAGAAATATTTATTTAGAAAATAAATAGAACCATAAAGGAAATATTTATTTAGAAAATAAATAGATTATAAAAGGAAATACTTGAAAAATGAATAGAATTATATAAAAAGAGAATTTTACGCTAGGAAGGTTTAGACCCGTGCTTCGCACATGGGTATAACAGAATATGAATTCGAAGTGAACATCTAAGAGAAATCTATTTTAACAAATAAAGTAAGAAGATTAATTTATAAATAAGGATTTATAAATTAAGTAAAATATTTATCACTGGATAAATAGAATATATAAGTCAGGACTTATATAGAGAAGTAAGAATTGATTTCAACATCGATATTTGAAACTGAATATGGACGAAGAGTAAATTGGATAGGGTTAATCAGTTAGAGTTAATCAGTTAGAGTTAACCAGTAAGAGTTAATCAGATAAAGTGAACCAGTTAGAGTTAACCAGTTAGAGTTAATCAATTAGAGTTAATCGATTAGAGTTAAATCGAACTAGAGTTATTGAAAATAGTTAATCGAACAAGAGTTAGTCTAATATTAGTTACTCGAATAGAGTTAATTGAATTAGAGTTAGTCGGATTAGAGTTATTCGAATATAGTTTATTTGAAGAAAAGAGTTATCGAGTAAGGTTATTCGAAGAAGAGAATAAATCGAATATTAGTTATTCGAAAGAGGTAATCGAATATTAGTTATTCGAAAGAGGTTATCGAATATTAGTTATTCGAAAAGAGGTAATCGAATATTAGTTATTCGAAAGGAGTTAATCGAATATTAGTTATTCGAAAGGAGTTAATCGAACAGAGTTATTCGAAGAGGAATTAATCGAATATAGAGTTATTCGAAAAGGAGTAAATCGAATATAGTTTATTCGAAGAAAGGTGTTAGTCGAATATAGTTTATTAGAAAGAGAGATTATCAAATATTAGTTATTCGAAGAGAGTTAGTCGAACATAGTTTATTCGAAAAGGAGTTATCGAATAGAGATTATTCGAAAGAGAATTATACATTGAATTCGATTATATTGAATTCGGGAAAGTACTATTCAATTTCCGTTTTAATCAAGATTTATTTATTTATAGATAAATTAGTTGTTTGTTTATTTATCCAAATTAATAAATAACAGTTATACTTAAGTTATTATATTTCGGAAGCATGGGATTATAACACTATTGTTATAATCAAATAATTTCTATAAAAGAAGTGGATTCGTAAGTAGAATCCGAGAGTTACATAAGGAAGTTTGTTAAAGATTTAGAAGGTGAACTTTGTCTATTTTCGAAATTAGAAATGTTGTTCAGTTAAGGTCTGAGAGGTAATTATACCCCAACTTGATTGGCTTCGTTTTTAACTAAGGAATGGTTAAGGTTTGGTAGTGAAGATTGGTTAAGTGAATTTAGTTAATGAGTATAATGGTTTGAGTTGGCATAGCGATGTTTTATTTAAACATCGGTTTAAATCAAATGAATGAGTTTTGGAACATTTTCCAAATATAACCAAAGATATTTTCTAATCATATAAAATGAAATGTTTGATGATAAAGAGTACTAGAATGACAGTGATACGTGAAAAAGAGATGGAAATGTTTTCCAATATTAATAACGTATATTTTCTAAATTTAGAAAATAAGAAATGTTGAATATACAGAAACATGAAATACTTGGAAAATGAATAGATTAATGAACTCAAGACATAAACTTTAAATGATGATTGATCGATATAATTTCCATCTGGAATTAATATCGTTGTTTGCACACGTGTTTTCTTTGATAGTTAACTCACCGACTATCGAAGTTTTTGACCGTTTTTCCATCGTCAATACGGAGAGACCGGGATCAGATTAATGACCTGAAAAGCACTCTGTATGGGCGTTAGCGTTGCGATAAAAAATGATGAAGAAAATTGAAGATTGAGTTATGCAAGGGCTGTCCTGTTTACAGAATAGAGCCTTCGGTTTGTCCAGTCCCAGGACGACCTGTATGGTAGAATGTCTGACAGAGTATATTTAATTGATCTCGTAAGTTGACCTCTTCTAACGTATGTACGTTTGGTGGTGGAGGAATTCGTTTCTCTTAGCTTTATACCCATGGTCTTTTTGGGGAAATCAATTTGTGATTTGGCGGGTATGACGATGTGACATTCGAAGTGAATAAATGTGTGATCTGTCAAAGATAAGCATGGCCTCTAGCCTCACAACAGGGAAATGACAAAAATCGGGCAGGCAGCATGGCTAAGTGGTTGGCTGCCAATTAGGGTGTATTATTACCTATCTAGAGATATTCATTTCATTTTATAATCTGTTGTCGATGCTGTCCCATTCGGGAAACGGTTGCTCCCAACCGTTGGTGATATACATTCGATACACTTAAGCGAAATGAGTGGTCGGTCATGTGTGGCCAGGTTGCAAGATGTTCTTGTTGAACCCAGTGCATTCCTCTCTAGAGGTACATTATCGGAAGGTGGTTCCATACCTTGTCATAGTTGGTAATCCATTATCCAATAAGTGCTCGCGGTTTTGATTATATACTATATATGTAGAACGTGAGATAAAAGCGTTTCTGCTAGATGATTATTTAGTTGTGGTTGATAGACATTATTATAATATCAAAAGATTTTTGATATAAAGTTTATTGTTTCTTTCAAAAATGGTTTGAAAGTTAAATCAAATTGATTTGGATTCTCAAAAGGGAAAACCCGTTCTGTTATACGGCGTGTTCTTTTGAGATATCGTTTTATTACTCAAACTGTTTTAAACTGTTTAACTCACACCAGTCCCATGACTAACCCAGAGTTTGTTTTGTTTCGTTTTTTCCTAAACTCTTGGGTGCCCAATTTTGTACGGGCAGTCAAGTAGTCAGGATTTTATAGATATACTTGGAGAGCTTGGAGCAGGAGGCTTCAGGATTATATAGCTATAGTTATTTCCGCTGTGTTGTAAGTGTTGTACTCTGATAAGGTTACTGTATACATATATTGGTTTTATTTCAAAGTTATGTATCTATTATATATTGTTTGTTCCGCTGTGAGATTCGTGTTACTCTGATGTTGTAGGTTCTTCTTCATCTTCTATTCTAAGTTTCTATCTTATCTATTCTCGTCCTCTAATTTCTTTCATGGACTATCCGGTATTTTCGATGCTTGAATAGTCGACATTGAGTTTATGTCAATTACTAAGAATCGCAAAAGTCTGGATCGTTACAGTCCTATTTACGGAATAGTGCCTTCGATCTATCCAGTAATAGGACAACCTGTATGGAAGAATGTCTGACAGAGTATATTTAATATATTATGTAAGTTGTTCTCTTCAAACGTATTTACATTTGGTGATGGAGGAATTCGTTTCTCTTAGCTGTTTACCCGTGGTATTTTTGGAGAAATCAGTTTGTGATTTGGCGGGTATGATGATGTGACATTCAAAGTGAACGAAAATGTGGTTTGTAAAGGATACGTTATAGCCTCTAGCCTCACCACCAGGAAATGGTATAAAATCGGGTATGTCGCATGGCTAAGTGGTTAGCTGCCAATTAGGGTGTATTGTCACGTGATCTAGAGTTTCATTTAAATCTATAATCTATTTCGATGTTGTCCCTTTCGGGAAACGGTTGCTGATCCCAATCATTGGTGATAATACATTCGGTACACTCAAGCGAAATGAGTGACCGGTCTTGTTTTGTCTAGGTTACAAGATGTTCTTGGGTGGTGGTTTCCAAGGAATACAAATAACCTCTTGGTTTTTTCAGATTTGGCGAGCATCTGGAATAACTAGTGAATTACAACTCTATTGTACTGCAATTGGTGCAAAGAGTTGAACCCGGTGTATTTCCCTCTAGAGATACACTGTCGGAAGGTGGTCCCATACCTTTCCAATTGGAATTCATTAACCAATAAGCGCCCGCGGTTTTTGATTATATATTATATATGTGGAACATGAGATGCAAGCGTTATGCTAGATGATTTTTAGTTGTGATTGATAGACACTACTATAATATCAAATAGTTTTGATATAAAGATTATCGTTTCTTTCAAAAGGATTTTGAAAGTACAATTTAGTGTTTGGATTCTCATAAGAAAAAAACCCGTTTCGTTATACAGTGTGGTCTTATGAGATATCGTTTATTTTCTCAAACTGTTTTAAATTGTTTACTCATACCAGTCCCATGACTGACCCAGAGTTTTTTTGTTTTGTTTTAACTTAAACTCTTGGGTGCCCAAATTTGTACGGGCAGTCAAGTAGTCAGGTTTTATAGATATATTTGGAGAGTTTGGAGCAGGAGGCTTCAGGATTATATAGCTATTGTTATTTCCGCTATGTCGTAAGTGTACTCTAATAATGTTACTGTCTACATATCTTGATTTTGTTTCAAAGTTATGTATCTTTTATATATTGTTCGTTCCGCTGTGAGATTCGTGTTTACTTTGATGTTGTACGTTCTTCTTCTTCTATTCCAAGTTTCTATCTTATCTATTCTCACCCTCTAATTTCTTTCATGGACTATCTGGTATTTTCTGTTCTTGGATGTTCGACATGGTGTTGTATGCCGATATCCAAGGTCCCAAATTCCCCGGGTCGTTACATTGCTGTATGAAGGGGACATAGCCCCGAGATTCTTGGCCCTAAGTAGTAGTTGTGTAGGGTGTCTGTTCTCCTGTTTTAGTTGAAAGACTAGAGGCTTATTTAAAATTCAAACCAAGATCAGATGATTTAATAAGCTAAGGAAAGAGAAATGTTACAACTAATAAAGGAAACAAAAATTCAGTAAAGAAACAAACATGATAAATTATGAGAAAAGATGGATAAGAATTGAAAATTTCCAAGATAAGATGAAAAGAAAACCAATAACAAAGAAAATTTTCTTATATGGGTTGGGCTTGGATAGGAAAATAGGAGACTCATTGTAAATAGTTACATAAAATCCAAGTACAATTAGAAAGAGGTTGAAAAAGAAAAAGGAAGATGTAGAGTTTTCCATTGTCCACCTTTTCCGTAACATAAGAAATCGAATTTAGAAAATGTCTAAATTAGATTTTTCGGAAATTCGAAAAATAAAGTTGGTTGGTAGGATTATGGGTGCAACAATTGGATGAACTATGCTCTTACTCAGTAAGAGAGTGGAAAATTTTGGATGAAAAAGCATTTTGATTTTCAAAATATTGCATTCATGTAGAACTGCCAGTTTATTTAGGTTGTGAGCATCATATTTTAAAAGGATTTTTGAAAATTTGCATACACATAGGAGGTACTGCTTAGGCATACATGCATTATTAAGTTGTACTTCACTTTGCACAAGTGCACAATGGTTGCAAAAATTGGATGCACACATCATGGATGTATATTACGCGAGGGGTTAATTAATTTTACCCTTATCAAATTTCGGGGACGAAATTTCCTAAGGGTGGGAGAATGTAACACCCCGCATTTTTAACTCAAGATAATAAAATAAGAATAACTTGATTAAATATTCAGAATTAAGTAAAACGGACTATGTCATTGCGTCCGTCTCGAAATTCTGTTCAAAGTCGACGCTTGGTTTGCGTAAATCGGACACCATATGAAGAAGTTATTGAGGTTCGAAGTTTGTATACACGCAGGAAGAATATATATATATATATATATATATATATATATATATATGTAAGGTTCAGAATTAAAAAATGGGTCCGAAATTTGAAAGTCGGTTCAAAATTCGAATTTTCAAAAGGCGACAGATTTCCCGCTAGGGTGTGTCGACCCCGATGTCAACCCACTCAAAGGGGTGTCGACCCCGGTGTCGACCCCCTCAAAAGGGTGTCTAATTGGGCAGATTAGGATTTTTGATATTTTGACGATTCAGATGGCTTTTAGGCAAATCTGAGGGTACTGGTTGCTCCATACTCCTATAAATAAGACCCTAGATCTAACCCTAACACTCATAATTTTGCGGCTATGCTAGAGCTCTACCATTACTCTCCCTCTCTTTCTTCTCAAATCTATTCTGAAAATTAAAATATTAGCCTAAGAAAATTATGAATTCAGATCTGGAAGAGGGAATCAACGTTAATAAGAAGATTATTGAATCATGAAAGCAAGGTAAACTTCTAAGACTAATCTATTTAAATTATTTCTCTTTCCCTTCTCTTTTCATGAAAATAATAAATCCATGGTCGTTAGGTTTCAAATCAAATTAAAAGGGAAAAACCATAGAAGGATAGATCTAGATATGATTCAAGATTTGGAAGGCTTTTAGCTGAGTGGTTTTAAAATATACTTTTTGAATAATAGTATATTTATCGTTTGCCATTCTCCATTAACATGCACAATGAACATATTGGAAGATTTAATTTGATGAAATGAATTATTGCGCTAAAATAGATAATCTGTTCAATTAGTTAACATGTTGAGATGTATATGAATACTGTTGTAAAGATCTATTTTATGAACTAATCGATTGGGATAATTGAGATTTTGGGTAAATGATACACTATTGGAGAATTACACTTTATTTTAAATAAAGTTAATTACATGTAGAAAGACATGCGACACATATTGGATTTAGGGCATAATTTGTAATGGGATTTTGGAACAAAACATATATTATGTTTTGAGACTTTAATTTGGGAGCGCAATTTGATATGAACATAAATGATTGAATGAGGATGAATATGCCTAGGATTACAATTAGAAATTGTAACTGCATTTGTGGCACAAGGTTAGGTTGCATTAGCGGCAGAAGTCCGCCCGGACCCGACAGGCATATCCAGCAGTCAGTAGTATTGAACCTAATGTGAGAGGCTTAAGTGCGAAATTTAAAAACATGTAAAGGTGCTAAGACACGAGGTTAAGTCAACTTGTGGTAGAAGTCTGCTCGGACCCGCTCGGCAAATCCAGCATCCACAAGTGTAGGCTTAATGTGAGAGGTGTAGTGCTTATATATATGTATATATATATATGTAACAAGATATGAAAAAATGGCAATGATGGTAATTAAATGTCTATCTCAGAAAATAAGAAAGGAAGCAATGTAATGAACTGAGTTAGTGTGATGCGAAGGAAAAGTGAAGTATTTCTCTAAATGACCTATTTCTAAGAACGTGGTTGCAAGTAAGCCACAATAAGAAAAGTAAAGAAATTACTTGCTACCACGGATTTAGACGGGAATACATTATGAAAATAAATCACTGATTTCTTCTATCAAACTGATAAGGTGCACGAGGTATTTTCCTTAAATATAATAAGGAATATATATATATATATATATATATATATATTACAGTGAATGACGAATAATGGTTTACAATAGTAAAACAAAATGGTTTAAAAGGGGAATGATAATCATCTATTATAAATAAATAACATTAATGAAAATGTTGTATAATAGGTAGACTTGTCCTAGGGACAAGTGGGGATTATAACTTCGGTTATAATAAACTAACAGGGAAATTGGATAACTGGTGAAATGAGTTAAGGGACACTTAATTGTAAATTAAGTAAGTAGTAAATGGGGAAAGCCGAAAACCAGTTGAGAAAAGGAGTGAAAATATATGAAATATATGAAATATAAGAAGTTGTAATTAATTATAAATTAAGTAATCTGTAAGCGGGGAGGTTGGAAACCCGTTGATAAGAATGTTTAAGCTTGTCCAAGGGATAGGAGGAAATTATAACATAGGTTATAATAAACGGGTAGAGAAACTTATTAATGGTCCTTAGTTAATAAAACTAAGATAATAAGTAAACAACGATAAGTTGTATTGACGATGTAAAATGGAATTATGATTAAATGAGAAAGGATGAGGAAAACTTATGAAATGAAATAAGTTATATTTAATCATAAATGGTAAGAGACATGTTAATTAGAAAACATGTGAATTAGGATATATTTAATTACATATTAAGTAAAACATGTTATTGTAATGATGAGATCAAACAAGAATATAAAAGAGGTTGTGGATTACAGACCTTGGGCCATAATCTAGAGAATAACATGCTATGGGCTTATTAATAAACTTAAATGGATTAAGTTGTATGATTTAAATTAATAAGCAAGATAAACTTGGTAATTTGAATAATAATTTAATATGAATGGGAATAACCAAGTAAACTGGAAACCTGATGAAGTGAGACAAGCATGTAAAAGAATGTTTAGACATAGGGTCTAACAACATACTAAAGTAAGGCGCTTAGACCAGTCTGTACGGTTGAGGGTGAATAACCCAACGGAGTAAATCATCGAGGTGTTATAAGGCACGAGGGGAGCGCACATTCATCTAATTGTTCTGACGGCTCCAAAGAACTGAAAGGGGAAGCACGTGGCTTCCTGAGTTACGTAAGGTGCTCCTAGTAGTCCTCTGTGCGGTGAAGGATGCTTTAGGGTTTTCTAGCAGAGGTTGGGTCTGTGCGTTACTACTAGGTGGGTGGGCCTTGACTGCAGATGTAACTATGCAGTCAGAATGCTGTGACGTGGTGACACCAGGGTGATTCGGCGGTTGTCTCACCGGGAGGCGGAGGGTCACGACCAAAAAGGATAGTAGATCGTCGGATACCCGTCATCGACAGCTAGTGGGATGCGAAAAGACTAGAGCTAAACCGAAGATACCATTCACCCTTCACTATCGGGGTAAGGGGTTGGGGGAAGACGCAACATGGATGTTTAGATTGTTTGAGTAGGGGCAGTCGCTTAGCTCTTGTAGTGTTTACTAGTTGAGGGAGGGGCCGAGGTGGGGCCATTGCCACCATGAAACCAAACCCTAGGTATATCTATATATAGAGGCTCTTTAAAGACGGTCCTGTACATATATGGAAAAGCTCCCGACCGAGTTCTGTGTTTCTTGTATCGCCCTGCTACGGAACTCGGTGCACATTAAAGGACGTGCGATTGAGGCATCGAGCTACAATAAACAGTTTGTACGAGCGACAGTCTAGATACATGCATATTTGCTCTGGGTGGTGTATCGTAGACTTGAGGGCATTACTCCAGTATGAGATATGATTCGATCGAGGGTGGCAGTCCGTACGCTTTCGTAGCATAGTAATGTCAGATATTTGCTGATCGTAACATTGTTATATAGAGATCTGTATGTCACTCCGGCGTAGGATGAGGGACTGCGAGCATTTCGGTGGCATTACGATGGAGACCGTGCGAGTGGGGTACCATGGGGTGTACCTCGATATTGGGGGTAGCTACACATATACTGTATTAGGTTAATCCACTGGGAAGTAAACAGATATGACGTGTGTGTAAGCCTTGAGTGCTGTTAACCCAAGTAACCTAATAAATAAGAAAATACGATTGAACGGTATATGTAGGATTGTCCAAAGTGTATAGTTTATATCCAGCCACCAGAACTTGTGTTCTGCCCCCCTCCTCACGACATACTCGCAGGTTAGATTTGTGGCAGAGACATGATAGCCTTGAATACTAGTTAGGCAGTGTTATTAATACGGTAAGGCTATATTTTGATTATATCATATTTCATCCATTCTGCTGTGAGATATTTTCTGAGCTCTAACATATTTTATGTCTCTATCTTTTCTGCAGGATACCAGAGCAAACCAATCCGAGTTTCGATAGATTGGAATTTTGAAAAAAATTCAGTCTGTCGGAATTCGGGTTGTCACACATAGTTTAAACAATATATGTAAACAATAATAAGAAATTTAACATATTATACACTTATCTCAATAAATTTATCATAACTGGAGAAAACAACTTCTTCTTTATATATATGCCTTTGAACATTTTTACAATTATTTGTTGAACCTCCTCAATTCTTTCATGATATTTTATATTTCAATCCATATGTTTAAACTACCCATGAAATCTTATAGTTTAATTATTTAAATAATCTTAAAGAGTATTTAGTTAATTTTTCTAATAGCTCTTAAAAACATACATCAATGTTACTACATATATTTATATTAGAAAAGGTAGTTTCCCAAGCAATTATAAAGATGTATAAATCACATAACACGAACTATGTATGTTAACAATAATGATAAAGTCAATTTGTAAATTAGTTATGATTCATTTATATCAAGAATTTATCATATATTGTATCATAAAATTCTTTTTGAACAATAACTCCAAAACTTCTTTTTTTTTGCAAATTAATTTTCAATTTGTTCTGCTATAATATAAAATTAATCTAATTTTGTACTTCTACATTTAACTTATTTAAAAAATTATTATTAAATAATATATGCTAATTCATAAATAAATTACTAACATACATCGATTTCAACATGTATGCCTATATTAACAAAAATGATAAAAAACATCAAATACACACATATAAATATTGTTTGTGTAAGCTATAGAACACACAACCTACACACAAATATATATTTTAATAATAATATCATGTGCAACATGTTAATGCGAATGTTGAACTTGTTCGCGCAAGTAGTTGTGCTGAAAGCTTTAAAACCAAAAATAGATTAGGGAAAGTTAAGAACAAACTATCCTCATTATATGATGAAACAACATCTACTTCGTGATGAAACTGCTCATACGAATCCTAACAATAATTTTTTTTTTTTTTTGAAACAAACAAATAAAAGAGCGGGTCATCAAACACTAGCCGTATTTTAACACAAAAACAAAATGAAGCTCTTAAACTAAAAAATGGCAGAACCTTTGAAAACCCTCCTATTAAAAAATCATTTGTTCCCAACTCTTTTTTATTTTCCTTCCTCGTTTATAAGCAGTTTAATATTAACATTAATAAAAGAGATGGAGTGCTTTCCATAGCACATTTCAAGTTATCTTGTGGTTTAGCAAACCTCTCAAACCTGGTAAAATCATCTTTTAGAGATGTATCTTTGTAGGTTGGTTAATGTTTCCATAAGTTACACTAGAGAAGCTCGGTTTTTTGATGGGAAACTTAGGTAGGTCTTTGGATTCGATGGAACAAGATAAGCAATAGATCTTGTTATTCAGCATACTTATGTAGTAATAGGTGTTAACTCTTTGATTGTTGAAATTAAATTGAAGAATAGTAGCTTTGTATTAGATATGACTCATATGAATGGAACTGCATCTAGTTAATGCTGAAACTACTCATATGAATCCGAGCAATAATTATTCAGCCCATAAACTGACATAGAATTATTATTAAGAAAAGCCGGAAGTGGAGAAAAAATAGGTCAATAAATATAGATACATGCACATAATCATTAAGAGAGCATAGAAATGCAATCACGACTACAAATGAAGACGAGCAACATTATGTTTTTAATCTCTCGCGTAATGTGCTGGTATGAAAATCGCACAATTGAGATATGTCTACTCGCCTTTTGTCAAGGCCATATATGGGTAGACTCGATGTAATGACCCGGAAATTTAGCGACCTTGATTATCCGATATACAACACACATCGAACATCAAGAGTCGAAAATACCGGATGATTAATGAAAGAAATTAGAGGGTGAGGATAGATAAGATAGAAACTTAGAATAGAAGAAGAAGAAGAACACAACATCAGAGTAACACGAACCTCACAGCGGAATGAATAACATATAATATATAACATACCCTTGAAATAAAATCAGTATATGTATACAATAACATTATTAGAGCACAATACTTACAACACAGCGGATATAACTATAGCTATATAATCCTGAAGCCTCCTGCTCCAAGCTCTTCCAGTATATATGTAAATCCTGACTACTTGACTGTCCGTACAAAATTGGGCACCGAAGAGTTTATGGAAAACAAAATAAACTCCGGGTCAGTCATGGGACTGGTATGAGTAAAACGGTTTAAAACATTTTGAGCCATTAAACGATATCTCATAAGACCACGCCGTATAACGGAACGGGTTTTTCCCTTATGAGAATCCAAAATATCTTTATATCAAAAACCTTTTGATATTATAATAATGTCTATCAACCACAATATAATAATAATTTAGCAGAAACGCTTTCATCTCACGTTCTACATATATAGTATACAATCAAAACCGCAAGCACGTATTGGGTAATGGATTTCCAACTATGACAAGGTATGGAACCACCTTTCGCTAGTGTACCTCTAGAGAGGAATACACTGGGTTCAACAAGAACATCTTGCAACCTGGCCACACATGACCGACCACTCATTTCGCTTGAGTGTATCGAATGTATATCACCAACGGTTGGGATCAGCAACTGTTTCCTGAATGGGACAGTATCGACAATAGATTTTTAGAAATAAATGAAACTCTAGATCATGTGATTATACAACCTACTTCGGAGCGACCGACCTAGCCATGCAGCCTGCCCGATTTTTTTCATTTACCGGTTGATGAGGCTTGAGGTTACGCTTCATCATCACATCAGATTCACTTCGAATGCCACATTGTCAGATCCATCGAAAATCACTAATTGACGTCTACAACAGTACGTTACGTGTTATCTAAAGAAGTTTCCTTCTCCGCTTCCACTCTTGGTACGGTTGGAGAAATCAATGTACGTGACCTTTCTGGAAATACTCTGTCAGACATTCATCCATACAAGTCATCCAGGAACAGGATGAACCGAAGGCACTATTCAGTACATACATCTTAGGCACTGTTATCTAAGACTTATACAATAGCCCTTGCACTCTACTCCGTCTTCAATTATCTTTGGCATATATGATTCGCAATGCTTATACCAATACAGAGTGGTTCTTT